>VSWD01000004.1:10991233-13409908 GCA_033119305.1 Pinctada imbricata | reverse complement strand
ACACAACAGGCTGCAAAGAAATCTATAGGACCTTTGGACAATCGGTGCCGACTTCGGACCGTCTCCTGCTACGCATAATTTAGTGTAAAAATTAGGGCTGTGTATTGCGGACCGAAAAACGTATTGCGATGTATTGCGATACAAGATTTCATATTGCGATTTATTGCAATATTTCATCCTTTTATAGATTTCATTATTTTTACAGAAAAACACTTAAACAAGACACAGCTTATGTTTTTATTATCATATCATGGCTTTTTCTGTCTTTGGTCAAAGTTTGGTAACATCTAAAATAGAGAAATAAAGCCGTAAACTGTTAAATAGATCGTGTTTCTTTCAAAAAGAAAAATAGTTGAAGCACTGTTGAAACTTCAAAAAAAGTAACTGCCAGGTTTCATCAAGCACTTATGAAACATAATGATGTTAAACGTAAGTTCCAGGTTTCTTCTTATTTATTTTGGGGAAGATGCCTGTAACTTTTGGGAAAACTGCTGAAATTTGAAATTTTTTTTTAAAATATGTACAAACTGTCACCAAAGTCTAACCCTAAAGTATCATTTATTAACACTGCTTTTGCTTGAACTGAACAAGTGATGAATAGGAAATAAAAATGCACGCAGACATTTTGTGCTAACTTCCAGAATTGGCTTTTTTCTCATGTGATTTTTTTTTCATTATTCCTCCTTGGAAATTTCAGAGTGATTAGAGGTAATTTGGCATTGGGAAGGGGCAGAAATTCGGTCCGAAAACAAGAAGAAAACAACACTGGTAACAAAAAATATCAAAAGATGGGAGACCGATTTCAGTCAATTATTAAGAAGAATAATGTTATTTTGAAATGAATTTGAAAATTACTATGAAACAATTTAAAATATAAAATAGAAACCGTCATAACGTCAACTTATATTTCCTCTGACTGAAGGCGTCAATCTCTGATCGCTCAATAAGAACATATATTTTAATTTTTACTGAACTAAGCATGAATTTGATTTTTGAAAGTTTAAAAAATCAAATTCATGCTTAGTTCAGTAAAAATTTAACATATTTTCGCTTTTCGTTTTTGACTAGAATTCTTTTGTACAACGATTACTCTGTAAAGTAATATATTGAACCGGAACCGGTATTTTGAAAAACGTACCGCGGTACGTATTGCAAACAAAAATATTGCGGTGCACCGATATAACAATAAAACCGCACAGCCCTAGTAAAAATATCTAAATAGATGAATGAATGACTGTCGACGGGACTCTACGACGAGTCCTGTCCAATCCTCTTTAGAGAAGACAGGGCCCCCGACCATCTGCCCTCTCAGAATGTCAGTCAGTCTCGAATGATAGCAAACACGGGCTGCTACAGCCGGCAGGGCACGGACTGTATTACGTACGCCTTCTTTTTATATCCATGTCCATATTCATCTGTGTTGCTTGGGCCCCTACAATTTTCGGTCTTGTTTGTGTGTGGTCATCTCACAGTGAGGAGGTTGCTTTACACCACAATTATACGTTCTTCGAGACCTCTTGATAATCAGAGAAGTGAGAGGGTTGTGCGCACGTAATCCAGGATAACCACACTGTTTGCTATTTGTGTGGCCGTCCAAAGTCAGGACACGTTGTCTTTTTGACTTTTGGTTTATGTGTAGATTATTGTGTTTGATGTTTATATGTCTCTTTTTCGCCTTTTCGCTGGTCATTGTGTTTTGGCATCGGGTGTTTTGCTATTGGTACTGCATCATGGTCTGGTTAAAGATCTCCTCCATTCTTTCACCACAGAGAAACAAACACGCATTACACTAATCCAAAACTGCATCAAAGAATATAAAAAATTACAAAGCGGGAACAAGACTATAAAAAGAAGTAAATAATTTTGATAATAGAAAGGCATATTTATAATGTTAAAACCATCAAATTGCTTACGTTTCCCGGGAACTCGCATTTGAGATTGCTTATTTCCTGATTTACTATTGTCTGGTGCTGCTGAAATGGATGAAGAAGACAGTATGATAAACCATATTGAATGATAACAGTTTCTGGTTTCAAAAACTGAACAAGACGCGAAAACATAAGGCAGTTTAAAATCAAAAGAGTTAAAAATGATCCTGACGATAAAATCAGGAGCATTCACAATAGAGCATCAAACTTAGCATCGACGGACCCCTAGCAGCAATCAATATTGAAATATATGTTCTATACTTCCAATATTGTTGTACTAAAAACGTGTTTCGGATATTTTAATGCTCGTCAGTAGTACTTCATATCAAACAGTTTAATATAGCCAAAGAAAATGTTCCTGGCGCAATCTACAAGACAGAGCTTCAATTTACTCTTGCCAAAATGAGCGGCTCCAAATTGTGTAAAGGGTTTATTCGGAAGCGTATTTATGTGAAAAATATGACCAAAAATCGTTGTAGGGTAGGGGCAAGGAACGTAATTCTAAACATGACCGAAAAAAAACCCCGAAAGCCCGCTAAGGACAGAGCTATGCAATAAGGGAGATACCCCTTTGTATTGTATTTGTATTTTTGCCTAATTTGATGACAGGAAAAATGACAAATATTCACAATGACCATATCCCTGTATACAGCACAAAATCGATAATTCCGAAAATCAGAAACCGAGGGCATACAAATTCAGGATAAAATAGAGCCAAAGCAAATAAACAAAAATCTCTACCACATAAAAAGAAGCGAACTCCGGATATGAGAGTGAGACCAGGTGCCCAGGAAGAGTAAGCATCTCCTGCTTGCAAGCTAGAAGTGGGATCAGGTGTCCGGGGGTGTAAGCATCCGCTGTTTGGTTAGACGCACCTGTCGCCTATGCTTACGCAGGGAAATAAAAATAATATCCAAAATACGTGCATTGTCTTAGGTTATGTCTATAAAGAAAGTGCCATGAAACAAATTCAAGACACTTACTGTCAAAGACATGATAGAAAACAAAGCGTTCACAAATTATTATTTCAATATGCAAACTCCCTTTAGGTATTAAAGAATTTAGAATGTTTCAAAGTTCATCAGAGTGCTTTTTTTACCAGCCGGAAAATTCAGAAATGTTCGTATATGTACATCTAGACAATCATCGAATTTGACATGTTATCATGGAGCTATTGCGACAGGTGCAATCAGGAGTCACTGATTCTCCCCGGGCACCTGTCCAATGGAAATTCTATTGATTTTGCCTTGCCTTCACGACTTTGAATTTGAATCGCTGATAGGTACTTCTTTGATGTTTATTTGACATATTAAATGAATAATTTTCAATTGAAATATACCTTCGTCATAAACTCTAACGACATCTTTCAAAGGTCCATTTGAAAGTCCATTTTCTTGATCTGAAAATTTATAAATTCATAAAAGTGAATGGTACGAATACCATGTTTTTTTTTAAATAAAACGTTGGCATAACATTGTATAATCAGGGGGTTTAATCAGTACGCTTTTTAGTGTACGCTTGAAGAAAACATGATGTAAACTTCCGCTTGAGGTATGTGTGTTTGAGCTTATAATGAAGATTTTGGTTACCCAAGGCATGTAGAAAGATTGTCTTTGTGCCGTTCGGTAGCGACTGAAGTCACTTAAACACCATTGCTATAACTTCGCTTGTTGAAGGCTTTATTTTGTAGTGAAACGTGCCGAAATATGGGGTGACGAGCTAATGTACTGTGGCCATCAGCAGGAAAAAGTTATTTTATTCCATTATTGGCCTATTTAGCAGGTTGTATCTTAAAACATGCATTCTCTACCACAAAGAAAACATACTTAGGTGTATTGAGCCTGTCTTAAACTTAAAATTTACGAAATTTTGAGGACAAGCCTGTTTTTGTACGCATCACAGCGGAATATGCCCGTTTTTTAACATTGGACACTCGATGATCAAACTTTTGGTAAATCGCTTATGCTATTCTCTTTCAAGATAGGAATGTCTTATTTAAAGATCAATGTTATTACGTCAAAAGTGATCTCCAACACACGCGAGAAAATGGTTGAAAATCCAAAATCAGTGAAACTGTTGTATACAGTTCACTTAATTTTCCTTTAAGAAAGTACTATGAATTGTCCTTCTGGATGTCTTATTTTAATAATCTTGACCTTTGACTCTAGTATAACATTGAATACCTTTGTCTGAAATCAAACACTCTGCCAAACAATTTGTAAAGTAAGAACGAATTATCCAACAAAAGCTATGTGTAAAGCCCCCTTCACGCTTCCACAGATTGGGGCATGGGTACATTTGTAGCTACAGATCGAGAAAAATTTTACACTCCTAGCTATCCGTACCAATCCGTAGCTCAATCCGGCACTAGTCGTGACAAGTTGTAGCTATCCTTGGCCATCCGTAGCTCTCCGGGATGAGTCAGAACATTTTTCAACAATTTCAAATTTTCTACGACTCTGCTAAGGATAAATTTGTCGTATCGGAGACGTAGGGGAGTGTTAGGGGAGTTGTAGCTATCGGTAGGGGAGTCGTAGCAAACCCTAGCGCATCCGTTGCAGTCCGGGATGATTTCTGTGATAGAAAATACCATACGACTCTCCGACGGATTGCTACGGATAGTCACTGGTTCGAAAAGGAGTAAGCACGGATTGTGTCTTATATTTACTTCATTTCTATCAGTATTCTTAGCGTTATTCAGTCAATATATTAGTTCATACTTCAACTATTCAATTCAAATACATCAGTCCAGGAGAATACTAAAAATAGTAATATTACTTAAAACTGTAACATTACTATTAACAATAATCCCTGAAATTATTGAAAACAGTTATGTTGCCACCCTATATTACATATTTCTGTAATATAGACAGAGGAAAGTTTTAAAGCCACTAGTACAGTTTATATCATACAATTCTTTTACTCAACAACAAATTCATTAAATATGAAAAAAAAAATTCCACTGAAAAGTGAAAACAATGTCCATTTGGAACCTATTTTTCACTTTTTCTTCTTTCTGAAATCACATTTTCTTCAAGTATGTTGAGGAAAAAATTTTCCTGATGTTCTGAATAATTTTTCAGTGTACATTTGAATGAGATACAACTCCTAATCACCCTCAATTCTCCCCGAATTCACTGGTATAAGAGCGAACTGACCATCTAAATAGTATTACTACTTACAGTAATATAAAGAGATAAATTTCAAAGAAAGATAACTCCAATTTAATTTATATTATTGTTTTTAGTAATATTACTGTTTCCAGTATTCTCTTGGACTGTACATATGCAATGATATAAAAGACATGTACAAATTTAAACCTCAATACTGTCATAAAAGTGTGACGTCTCAACTTAAAAATGCTTGGTGATTAAGTACATAATTATGATTTTAAGAAAATCCAAGCTATATAGGTCTACCAATCCAAACCAAAGTCGTAGCTATCCGTTCGCAAATCATGGCTATCCACAGGGTCTGCAGTACACAATGAGTACAGAATAATTACCCCCTCCCTTCCACTTATAATACATAAATAAGCACAAGGGGTGACTCGAATGACGGTATCGCCCGATTCACTCAATCAATTTCTAGCTCAGATTTTGTGCAATTTGTGAAAACTTGGTACCGATCGACCAAGAAACGTCTATTCTTCCTGAGTACATGGTCAACTTTGTTATATACATGTGCAACACTTTGTTATTGAGTGTAATTGTCACCCGTATCGCGAACCTTGTCAAAGGAAAAACGTGAAGGCAATTCGACCTTCACCTTGCCATCCTTGCACTTTCCGAAGTGCAATTTGGAAGGTCTCGAGTACTAGCCTATACGACGAATAGCAAGGTTAAGGTCGAATTGCCTTCACGTTTCTAACCAGGGCGCTAACCACTATTCCACCGGTGCACTAAAATGTGTGGATCATTGGATTTCGTAAGCACCCCACCCCCTATCCTAACAAAGAGAAATCCTCCAAGACGCACATCTGTTATGCAACTTTTTTCCACTGAAATTAAGTACAAACGCGGGGACCAAAGGAACGGTGTCCAAAGAAAATGGCAAACGCCAGGGTTAAAAAGCTTTGTCCAAGTTTTATTTTTAAAGAAATCCTTTATATATCTAAAAGGAAGTCAGTCAATTAGTCAATAAGGTCACAACACCAAATGTCATAATATCATTTAAATCGTCTAGTTATAGGGAAAAAAACCCTATAAGAATCCCGATTGGAGGCCGACTAATAAATTATATGACGGCTTCTAGTCTGCAATACTTTAAGTTTGAAAATGGAGTATCGAAGCAGTTTGAATATGCATGCCCACGAGAAGACGGGATGGCAATGAAATGATACCTCCCATTCATTTCCACTGGATTTCATGTTATATAAATTAATGCTACTTGTGAAGAAAAATAAAGAATCATCAGAATTATGTTGAAATAATGCTCTATATCTAGTTTTTTTGTATGAAACGTATACTTCCTGCAGTATTTGTATTATTTTTGATCGTCGGCGTGGTATACGACATATTTGAAAACGTACATATTTGTCGTATTCTCGTGTGCAGCGTACGAGTTTTTTCTTCTCCTGTCATATCCATCTCCAGTTAGAGAAATCAAGGTCTTACTTAGCTTCATTTTAAAGAAAAGGTTTGTTTCTTTATATTTCAGTTATTACTTGGGGGAAATATTGAATGTATTGATATAATGTAGAATAAATGAGTTAAAGAAGATCCTGACGATAATCTCAGCAGCACTCCCAATAGAGCACCAACTTGAGCATCGACGGACCCCTAAGCAAACTAGAGGTGGGACCAGGTGCCCGGGAGGAGTAAGCATCCCCTGTTGGCTAGCCGCACCCGCCGTCGATGTTCATGCACGAAAATAAAAACAATATGTAAAATACAGAATAAAGTTATACAATGCCTGTCCTCTGGAGTGGATTGGCGCTAGTTATGCAGCCATCACGCTTAAAACGATTAATCGACAGATCATTTTATTTATCTATCAAATACATATGAATCAAAGGGTCGAATGGATTGGGAAACATTCCGGTCTTATTACGAATATTGGAGAGTTTTTGCAAAATTGGGACGTTTTTGTCTTACAACGTACACAATAAGTCATATTTTTTCCGCCAACGTACACGAAATGGCGTACTGATTATACCCTGCGATAATAAAAGCGAATCAAAATGTTGCGATAGGAATAACATTGTACAGTATATGTATTGTGTATATGGCAATTTCCATTATATATATGTAAACATCTTCAAATTGAATAGCATTATTTAAGAACAGATAAATTGGCAACGTGGACCAGACATGCACGTTTCGGGTACTTAACCCTCATCAGTGATCTAAACAATGTAATATGCATGCCAAAAAGGTATGAAAGTTACTATGTATATATCACATTGAGTATCCCAACTCTGTTGCCCGCGAGATTGAAATTAAAAAGAGTTCTTCCTCTTGTTATAGTCAATTGACATGGTGCATTTGGGAATCGAAACGCTACTTTCTACATAACCACATCCGGTTCATATTTTTCCTATCTTTACCTAGAATAAAAAGGTAATTTACCATTTTGGGTATTTTTCGTTTCACAATCATCATTGCTTTCAGGTTCTTGACCTGGAAGATAAAAATATTTCTAAAATCGTCTAAAATTGCCTTAACAAGGCAAACCTTTCAAATACAGAAACACCCTTTTTGGACCTAAGTATCAAAATTGTAAACGGAAAGATTCATACAAGTGTATATGACAAAAGGGATGATTTTGGATTCAACATAGTAAATTTCCCTTGGCTTGACGGTGATGTTCCAAGATTACCGTCATACGGCATTTACATATCACAGCTCGTCCGGTACGCTAGAGCATGTACTGATATTTTGGATTTTCACAGTAGAAATTTACAAATTACCAAAAAACTTTTAGGTCAAGGTTTCCGCTTTCATAAACTAGTTAAGACTTTCTGGAAATTTTACAAAAATTACAGTCAACTTCTTTTAAAATTCGGATCTATACATGCAACAGAGTACATTACTATGGGTATTACACAACCTGTCTGCTATGGTGATATGATAAACAAAATAAAAAGGATCAAAGGTAGGCAGCATAACCATCGAAAATGCGTCAGAATCATCAAACGCCTTTTGTACCGTGGATATTATCCTAATGTCACCAGACGGACACTAGGCTTGGTACTTGACAAATCTACAGTCTTGTACAAGCGAATCCTTGAGACTTGCACTCTGACTGACTGTGACGACGGGACTCCATGACGGGCCCTGTCCAAACCTCTTTAGAGAAGACAGGGCCCCGACCACCTGTCCTCTCTGAATGTCAGTCGGACTCCTCGGGTGATTACATACATGAGCTCGCTACAGCCGGCAGAGCACGGACTGTATTGCGCATGCCCTCTTTTTATATCCATTTACATATTCATCTGTGTCTCTGGGGCCTCTGCGTTTTGCGGTCTTGTTTGTGTGATGTCATCTTACAGTGAGGAGGATGTTTTACACCACAGATGTACGTTCTTCGAGACCTCTGGGTAATTGGAGAAGTGAGAGGGTTGTGCGCACGTAATCCAGGATAACCACCCATTTGCTACTTGCGTGACAGATGGCCGTCCAAAGTCGGCACCGGTTACCAATTGGTCTCGTTGGTTTATGTGTAGTCTTTTGTGTTTGATGTTTACATGTCGTGTGTCTCTTTTCCGTCTCGTGCTGTACTCGTCTTTTGTGTTTTTGCATCGGGTGTTTTGGTGTTTAACTGTTGATGCTGCATCGGGGTCTTGTTGGAGATCTCCTCCTTTCTGCTACGGGAGAAGCAAATTGTTTAGTTATCCGGATTACGTGCTCAGAACCCTTCCACTTTCCCTTTTATCTTAAATTAAAAAACCGCATAATTTAGTGTAAAAATATCTAAATAGATGAACAAATGACTATGATGACGGGGCTCCATGACGGAAGATAAAGATATTTTAAAAAACGTAAATAAGAAAGTAAGCCATTAATTACAAAAACGCATAATTTATCTTAATAGATGAATGAATGACTGTGACAATAAGACTTCAGAACGGTCCCTGTCCAAATCTCTTTAGAAAATACCTCGACCACCTGTCCTCTCTGAATGTTAGTCGGACTTCTCGGGTGATAGCAAACAACCGGCAGAGCACGGAATTTATTGCGTACGCCTTCTTTTCATATCCATATCCATATTCATCTGTGTTGCTTGGGCCCCTGCGGTCTTGTTTGTGTGTGGGCATCTGACAGTGAATAGGTTGATTTACACCACAATTGTACGGTCTTCGATACCTCTAGATAATCGGATAAGTGAGGGGGTTGTGCGCACGAAATCATGGATAACCATACTATTTGCTATTTGTGTGGCAAATGGCTGTCCAGAGTTGGCACACGTTGTCTATTTGTCTCTTTGGACTTTGCGTAGTCTCTTGTGTTTGATGTTTATATGTCTCTTTTTCGCCTCTAAGCATGCTCGTCATTGTATTTTGGCATCTGGTGTTTTGCTATTGGTATTGCATCAGGGTCTGGTTGGAAATCCCCTCCATTCTTTCACCACAGAGAAACAAATGAGTTAAAGAAGATCCTGACGATAATCTCAACAGCACTCACAATAGAGTACAAACACGCGTTACACTGATCCAAAACTACATCAAAGAATATGAACATTTACAAAGCGGGAACACGACTATAAAAAGAAGTAACTAATTTTGATAATGGAAAGGCATACATATAATGTTAAAAACATCAAATTGCTCACGTTTCCCGGGGCCTTGTACTTGAGATAGTTGATTTCCTGATTTACTATGGTCAGGTGATGCTGTAATGGATGAAGAAGACGGTATGATAGAATATTTTAAATCATAACATTTTCTGGTTTCAAAAACTGAACAAGACGCGAAAACATCAGGCAGTTTAAAAAAAGTGTTAAAAAAGATCCCGACAATAACCTCAGCAGTGCTCACAATAGAACACAAAATTGAGCATCGACGGGCCCCTAGCAAGGTAGAGGAGGGATCAGGTGCCCAGGAGGAGTAAGCTTCCCCTGCTTGGCTTGTCACATCCGTTGCCTATGTTTACGCACGAAAATGAAAATAAAAACCAAATTACATGGCATTGCACTGTCTGAGGTTGTGTCTATAAAGAATAATAGAATATATCACCCCTTTGTACGGGGACAGGGAAATCCCACCCGAGTATCAAAGATTTGCAGTCCACGACGACAGACAGAGTTGTGTCAGAACGGGTTAATATGTAGATATCTCTGTCTGGGATGACAGAAAGTGTCATGAAACATATTCAAGAAAAGGGGGGGATCTCCAACAACACCTAGTTGCAGCATCAACAGTAACCTCCCAAAACACCCACTGTAAAACACAAAAATGACACGCACAGAAAGAAACGCAGTAGTACAATGAACGTCAAATCACAGAAAAACATAAAACACAAATGACTACACATAAACCAACGAGACCAATGGGCAAACGGTGCCGACTTAGGACGGCCATCTGCCTCGTCAGTAGCAGACGGTGTGGTTATCCTGGATTACGTGCGCACAACCCTCCCACTATTCCGATTACCCAGAGGTCTCGAAGAACGTACAATTGTGGTGTAAAACAACCTCCTCACTGTCAGATGACCACACACAAACAAGACCGCAAGACACTTACTGTCAAAGACAAGAAAAAACCGTTCACAAAGTTTTTTTTTATCAATATGTAAACTCCCTTTAGGTATTTAAGAATTTAGAATATTTCCAAGTTCGTCAGAGTGCGTTTTTACCAACAGGAAAATTCTTACAGAAATGTTCGTATATTTACATCTAGACAATCATCGAATCTGACATGTTATCATAGAGCTATTGCGACGGGTGCAATCAGGAGACGCTGACTCTCCCCGGGTACCTGTCCTGTGAAAATTCTATTGATTTTGCCATGCCTTCTCGACTTTGAGATTGAATCGCTGATTGGTACTTCTTTGGTGTTTATTTGACATATGAAATGAATAATTTTCAATTGAAATATACCTTGGTCATTAACTCTAACGACATCTTCCAATGGTCCATTTGAAAGTCCATTTTCTGGATCTGAAAATTAATAAATTTATATAAGTGAATGGTACGAAATACCATGTGTTTTTTTTATTAAAAAACTTTAGCATAACATTGTATAATAATAGCGAATCAAAATGTTGCCATAGGAATAGCATTGTACAGTACATGTATATGACAATTTCCATTATATATGTTATATTAAGTTTCCGAACTCTCTTGCCTGCGATATTGAAATGAAATATAGTTCTTTCTCTTGTTATAGTCAATCGATATTAGTGCATTTGGGGATTTTAGGTTCAGGTGTATAGTATTATAGGTAGTTAAGATGTATAGTTTTCTGGGCAACTAGTCCCATGTTTGGCTTGCTAGGGGTCCGTCGATGCTTAATTTTGTGCTCTATTGTGAGTGTTGTTGAGATTATAGTCAGGATCTTCTTCAGCTCATTTATGT
The DNA here is from genome assembly GCA_033119305.1 of Pinctada imbricata. Lineage (NCBI taxonomy): Eukaryota > Metazoa > Mollusca > Bivalvia > Pterioida > Pteriidae > Pinctada > Pinctada imbricata. Next base: position 13,398,464 of record VSWD01000004.1, on the reverse strand, counting down.
GACACTTATGTCCATTGCCGTGTGGAGCTCGTAAAAAAGTTCCCTGCGAGGGGCTTGGCAGTAAGTGTTTTGAATATCTTTCCCTGATATGATCGCCATAGCACTTTCTTTAAAGACTACCTCAGAAAGTGAATGTATTTCAAGAATTGTTTTCATTTTTGTGCGTGAACATCGACGGTGGGTACCTCTAGCCAAACAGGGGATGCATACTCCTCCCGGGCAGCTGTTCCCTCTTCTGGCTAGGGGTCCGTCGATGTACAATTTTGTGCTCTATTGTAAGTGGTGTTGAGGTTATCGTTCGGATCTTCTTTAAATCATTTGGGATGGAAAGACAGATGATGTTAAAGTTCTTCAATGAGTTAAAGAAGATCCTGACGATAATCTCAACAGCACTCACAATAGAGCACCAAATTGAACATCGACGGACCCCCAGCAAGCCAGAGGTGGGATCAGGTGCCCGGGAGGAGTAAGCATCCCCTGTTGGCATGCCGCACCCGCCGTCGATGTTCATGCACGAAAATAAAAAGAATATATAAAATACATGCACTGTGCGAGGCCACGTCTATATAGAAAGTGCTATGGCGACAATGTCAGGGAATAATATTCAAAACACTTACTGTCAAACCCCTCGCGGGGAACTTTTTTACGAGCTCCACACGGCAAAGGGCATAAGTGTGACACAAATGAGTTAAAGAAGATATGAATAGCATATTGAACTTGAATAGCATGGTTTAAGAAGAGATGCAGCATGGACTAGACATACAATTCGTCTCATATGCAAATTTTACAACGTAACTTTCTACATAACCACATCCGGTTCATAATTATCCTATCTTTACCTAAAATCAAAAGGTAATTTACCATCGAGGAAATTTTCCGTTTCACAATCATCATTGCTTTCAGGTTCTTGACCTGGAAGATAAAAATATTTTAAAAACGTAAATAAGAAAGTAAGCCATTAATTTGACACGGAAACATAAAACACAAAAACGTCACAGAAATCTATGGGACCATTGGACAATCGGTGCGGACTTGGGACCGTCTCCTCCTAAGGGAGAAGCAAATTGTTTAGTTACCCGAATTACGTGCGCTAAACCCCTCCGCTTTCTCTATTATCTAAAATTACAAAACCGCATAATTTAGTGTAAACTATCTCAATAGATATAACGGGGGGGGGAGGGGGCGATGGTTGGTCGTACGAAATACAATCCGTGCTCTACCGGCTGTAGCGAGTCCATGCATGTTATCAATCGTCCAATAAGCATTCAGAGATGTCAGATGGTCGGGGTCCGGTCTTCTATAATACGGTTTGGATAGGGCCTGTCATGCAGTCCTAGCCTGTCGTCACAGTCAGTCAGTATGTAAGTCTTAAGAATTTGAAGTCATTTAACATTATTATGGTTTTATAATACTGCAAGCAATTTCCGATATAGACATTGTAGAGTGTTTTTGCTGGAGATAATTCCTTTGAATTTTTAAAATCAATTTGCTGAATTAATATAATTATTCTATCTTCAAATAAAGCCACTATGTACTAACAAATTCACAACCCAACGCAAAAGAATTAGCTCTTTAATTTATACAAAAGACAAATGTCAAATCGAGGGATGTCCAAATGGGTAAAAAGACTGTCAGTTGGGATGGTCGTACTGAAGAATGTTCCGAATTATCCTTAGTAAGCAAATGTGAAAATGTGCTGAATGCTCGAGAACTTTCTAAGTGACATCTTTAGCCGTTTCCCTAAATAAATTTTAGCAAAAAGCTTTCTGACGAGCTCTTCTGCCTAAACCTGACGTTTTCTTACTTAGACATGCTATTTCACAGAGTATCAGTTGTCAATTAATTCAATACCCCATGGAGGACAAAAGATGGAATTTTCTGCATTTAAAGAGGACGTTTGTGAAAGTAAGATAAAAATCGACGTCTGTTTTGTCATAAATATAGGTTTTCAAATGACTGGTGTCACAGGGTTATTTTTCATTCATATATATATGCACAGCCAATGTAAGTCTCTGGGATGTTACTATTGAAAGGAACGTGCTGCAATTTGTGTATTAACACTCATGACGTCACAATGCATAAGATCTAAAGAAACATGCCGCGACGGCTGTTCTAACCTGCAAACTGAACCCGCGTCGAGATGAATTTTGACGTTACCCTTTTACCTAGGAAAGGCAATTTCAGAAAACAAGAATGAAACAGACAATTATGGTGCATATATATAGAATAAATGTCATAACGCGCATTACATGAACGATAAATGCACTTGTTGTGTGTTGCATACCCGTAACAAAACACAAATTAAGACACTTATTCTCTATATCAAATTCGAAAAACATCGAAATACTTCAAAGCATCGATATGCCACATATAAAACACATAACAGACACATATGAGAATACGACATATTCAATTCAACCAACTTTCAGCAGAACCATTGCAATCCACAGGTCCTGTTAAAGAGCGTACAACAAGAGCAAATCATAATTCATAGAACATATTGGATCGTTTGGTGTTTCTTTTACATTGATATCGGGTAAATTAATTCGAATTGTCATTTTCCTTTATTTTCCTCCATTTATAAATAATTTCATCGTTTATGCTATTCCATATACATCTGTAGTAGGTTGATTGCATTTTATTTCCCCTCTTTTTAACTCATATTGTCTCAGAAATGCAAATTACACAAAACTGAGACAATCTTCTGCAACTTTTTTAATGAAGGGAAAAATTACTCATTAGATCATATTAAAAAAAGCAAATTCTTGAATACAATTAAATATACTAAAAGTTTTATCAAATTGCATATATTGCCATATTTGCTCAAATAACTAGATATGTATTAGATATTTTCTTCTCATTCTATGGTAGATTTTAAAATATTTAAGAATAATACGGTTTATATTTAAGAATAATAGCGCTTTAACTGTATACCTTCTTGAGGAAAAATTCAAATATATCAAGTATATCATGCAAAGTAATTGAAGCTCTTTATTTACCATCTATTTTTGTTCTCCCTGATCCTTGATCTGTACTGCATATAACTTAAAAAAAGCAAACTATACTACACATGTGATACTTAAAATAAAAGTTTGTTTCTTGAATATAGCAAATATTACGTAAGCAATGTGTCAATTATTTAATTGAAAACATTAAGAATCAATAAAAAACAAATGCGAACTAGTACATTGTTAAACATTACAAACGTCTTTCAATCTTGTTTTCTTCAATGATGGTTATTTCTGAATTATGTTAATACTCAAAGAGATGCCGACGGGGTCATACATGTACTCGTTTCAAAAACAAAATACAATCATATTGCACCTGAAAGATACATTATTTAATTCTTTGATGTTAGTTAAGATATATTTTCATTTCGAACAATATAATGTACACATTTTACAATGTAACATGATAACAAAGATTCTCTTTAGCAAAAGTCAGATGTGGTGTTGACCACTTTTTATTGAAGAAATATTATGGTAATAGTGTAAATGAACAAATTTGTTTATTTTGTTTATTTAGTCGTCTCACATTACATCCCTTTTTAATTATGTCGTTTTTAAAACAAGAAATCATGATTTACTCTGTATAATATCTTCTTATAATTCCCATTAATTCTATGAAGAATGGTAACTTTGTATTTTATCATTTGAAAATAAAATGTCTGTCGGATTTGAAGAGGTTAAACATGAGTAACTGCTGGTGGACCAGAAGTCCCCTAGGGCATATGTAGCCAAGTTTGTTTAACCTTGGTTGGTCGTATCTTCGACGTATTCAAAACTTTCTGTCATAAAAATTGTGCGTTCTTCGAGAGCTCTGGGTAATCAGAAAAGTGGGAAGATTATACGCACGTAATCCATGATAACCACAGCGTCTGTCACTGACATTGCAGATGGCTGTCCTATGTCGGCACAGGTTGCTCATTTGTCGCGTTGATTTATGTGGTTTTTTTTTGTAAATAAAACATTCAAGAAGTTACGATCAGTTATTCAGTCTCAAAGTTGAGAAGGCAAGACAAACTCATTAGAATTTCTATAGGAACGGTTGCGAACCTCGTCATCGTCTCTTGATTGCATGCAAAACCTGTCGTGTTTCATGCTTCTATGGTGTGAGTTGGTGTTTCTTATCCCCTCCTTTCTTCTGTAATGTTTAGCTTAATAGCCTTGTAAATTGATATCAAATGACAAATATGGATAATGACCATATTCCTGTATACAGTACAAAATCGATAATTCAGAAAATCAGAAACAGAAGGCATACAAAATCAGGATAAAACAGGAACCAAAGCAAACTAACAAAAACCTCCACCACATGGAAAAAAAGCGAACTTCCGATATGGGAGTGAGACCAGGTGCCCATGAAAAGAGTAAGCATCTTCTGCTTGCATGCAACACCCGCCGCTTCAATTCGGTAGAACTGTCACATCCGGTTACTTCCATTTCGGAAGACATAGAGTACAATAAGTTTTGGTTGGATTGTTCCAATGGTCTATGACAGAACATCATCAACCATTCTGGAGAGTGAGACATCACAGTGTATGACGAGTTCCCCATATCGACCGTAGAACTTCCTCAGTGACGATGTTAGATGAGTATAGATGAGTAAAGGTATAAATGAGTCAGTCAGTAGCCTTAAGGTAGAGGATCCCTCGGGTAAAATCGATAACGCCTATTACCCACATTCCCAAAACGTCAGAATGTCCGTGTTCGATTTTTTTCGATTTTTTTAATTTCGTAACTTTCTTCAGTCCGAAGAAGGTAGAAAAAATGGTTGCTAGTGGATCCGACGTTTTTCTTGTTCATATCCGAGAAGTTTCGGCCCAGAGGTTCTGACCTTTTTCATGTTCAGTTTCCACTTTCTTTAAAACTATTTTATCAGGGACATATTTTTATATACGTCCATGATTTTATGTTCTGATAAATAATGAAAAATATTTTACTGTCAATAATGAAAAATAAATAGCTGACTTCTTAATTTGAGTGACAGTATATTTCGCAATACTCTCATTGAAACAAGAATCCTTAAATTCACAAGGAGAAGACCGAAGCATTATAAAGTCTGCAAGTTCTTGGTTTGTATGTTACATGTACTTTCGAGCAACACTGTAAGATGCGAGAGAAGGGGGAGTTATAAAAACTATGTTAGGTTAAATTCATCGTGTCCCACGCTAAGTATTACTTGAAATACTAGTATTTGAGAAAAAAATATACGAAAATGGACTGAAGAAGGATACGAAATAAAACTATATTACTGAATTTTCTAGAGCATCACTTTAATGGGGGGCGAGATCTTTTTTAAAAGCAACGTAAAAATAATTCTTTCTCCTAGGACAACTAAAATGCAAAACTTGATTATCTTAAAGGTAAAGAGCTATTTTTCTTGCACTTCTTGAATGTATTGAGGTTTTTGTTTTGTTTTGTAAATGTAAACAATAAAAGTTGATAATAGCTAGCAGGCCTTTGATTTTATTTACATACTTACATCAAAATCAAGGATTTCCATTGCAATTCATATTCAGAAACGTTGATCGAAAAAGAGGAAGGGGGGAAATGTACCATGCTTGTCCCTAACATTTCACCATGGAGGGACTAGGGATGCTTCTTTTCTCATACGTCTTTACACTTGTCTCAACGATTACTGATAAATTATATCAAAGAGAGCATGATCGACATTTATGTCTTTATGCATATAGTAAATTTACAGTTTTGGTCTCGACGAGTTTTGTAGTTTTTTCTTTGTTTGATAATTTTTGTTATTGTTTTTTGTTTTTTTAACTGTACGCCCATCTTCGAAGGGTAAATAAGGTGAAAGTGAGGGGGAGGGGTGTTACCCACCAAAAGAAAGAAAATAAACAGAAAAAAGATATATCTCCTTAATTATGAGGATTAAGAACGTACTTCTACGAATTTTTTTTTTTACGTTTCTTTTTAAAACGATCCCCCCTTTATAGTGATGCTCTAGAAAATTCAGGAATTTTCTGACACCATATTTTTGTGTAAACTGGTAGTAATAAAACTTAGAAAAACAATCATGTTAAGAGTAATAAAAGATCCTGATAACAAATTCAACAGCACCTGAGATTCGGAAAGGCCAAACACATTGAACAAAGAAAATAAAATGTTCTTTCTCTTCTGTCTGAGAGTTAAATGAAAAGAACAACTGATGAGAGTTCATTAGCAAAAGATGTATATCTGAAGCACTATATTCATATATCACGAAGACTGCTCATTGGCTGCAAGACATTTTTAAATAATTCTAGTAATAATCTTGACTATTATCAGTTAGCTTTTATTGATAACGACTGTTGATTTAGAGCTTGCTCCCATGTTCCGGACTTTCATGACGAAAATATACAAATTACAAAGAACTTATCAGTCAAGGATTTAGATATCATACAACTTGTAAATCGTTGTGGAAATTTAACAATAACTATTCTGAACTTCTTTCAAAATTTGGGACAAATCAAGCATTGGAGTATGTATCATTGGGAATTCCATTGCCTTCAATTAACGGTGACCTAATAAACAATATCAGAAGGTACAAAGGCAAACTTCAACCACAGTGTTAGTAAATAGTCGTAGTGCTTAACCGAGGATACTCTAAGGTCATCGCAAAACACTGGTAATGATATTGGACCAATTTACACTTTTGTACTAGTGTCTTTCCAAACGTTGCTTATTGGCCAACCGTGGCGACGGGACTCTATAATGGGCCTCGTTGATACCTCGTCCAGATTTGATTTCAGATAATACTTTGGTTAGTACGATCGACACAGATTTGATTGAATATTCTGAGGAACCAGGGATGAAACGTTCTTTGTACGGATTTTTCTTCATTTAGGTATACAATATAAGTATGGTAAATCTAAGATGAATGTGACAAAGCAAAAAATTGTTAATCGATACTTAATATATTGCATAGTGCAATATTGATTCAAAATAAAGTTGAAATCATAAAATGTTATTTTATAGTGCCGGGTACACTTTGGATGTGTTGCCATTAATGCTTGATGTTTTCTGTACGTCTGTTTCGACTTTTATGTCTCTTTTGTATGATGCTCTAGTGCATAGTGTTGTGTTCTTTTGCGGTTTGAAGTTTTGTTTGATGCCATTCATGTGTCGCTTCTTGATTGTTTGATTCGCTTGATGAATGCAAGGTGGTCATACTGGAGATCCTTCCCTTTCAATATCTGAAATACATGTATAAGTAAGTTCGTTTGATATTTGATAACTGTATGAAAAGAGAAAAACTAACCTTTCTTGCGCCTGAGTAAAACGATAACAACAAGGACAATGAGAACGATAGTTATGATGGGGACTATAATCCAGACTATCACGTTTCTCTCTATAGGCATTAAAGGAGTTTCTTCGACATTGTTTTCGGCTACTGTTGAAGGCTTCCTGTTTTCATAAGAAATGTTTAATAAGAATATGTCATTTCTATAAATCATTTCTTAGACAGCTACTAAAATTATGTGGAATCGTTTTAAGTATATACAAAATGTCAACAACATTTTACACCAATATGTCCAAAATTATGTTTAACTTTATGTTTAGATTTCGACAAGCTGATTGGAGAATTTGTCTTCAGTATTAACAGTAAGTGTTTTGAATATTTTCTCCTGACATCGTTGCCATAACACTTTCTATATAGACATAACCTAAAACAGTGCATTGCATTTATTTTATATATTGTTTTCATTCTCGTGCATGAACATCGACGGTGGATGCTGCTAGCCAATAGGGGATGCTTACTCCTCCTGGGCACCTGGTCGAATTTCTAGCTTATCTGTTCTTAAATGATGCTATTGAATTTGAAGACGTTTAACATTTGAACTACTTTGTGAGTGTCATTGCTGGTAGACCAGGAGTCCCCGAGGGCACATGTAGCCAAGTTTGATCAACTTCGGTTGATCGTCTGTCTCTTAAACGCATTCGAAAATTGCTGTCAACACATTTCTTGAATTTTCTAAAAAGTGGGTCCTGTAGCATCATATCCCACCCATCCTGCTACGTCTTTCGGTACATACTTGGACATTATATTTTTCATCCTCTTTGGCCATATTACATGTCTAGATCAAGGATCACTGACGAGGGTTAAGTACCCGAAACGTGCATACCCGAAACATGCATGTGCGGTCCATGCTACTAATTCATCTGTTCTTAAATGATGCTATTGAATTTGAAGACGTTCAACAATTGCTAGGGATATGTCCATGTTTAATTTAGTGTTATATTGTGAGTGTTCTTGAGATTGTCGTAAGGATCTTCTCATTCTCATTTGAGATGAAAGTAGAATGGATCTTATGTACCATACTTTACGTGTTTATTTCATATGCAAAACAGAATGTCGTTTGTCTTTATCTGTTTGCCGTTCCAGTCTTTTTTGTATTCTCGTTACGGACTGTGTGTTGGTGTAGTTATATAATAGAATGGAGGAGATTGTAAAGTAATTTGCTATTACCATCTTTAGGACATGTGCCGTCTCGATCATTGAAAACCGTTGTTGTTGGGTATCTTATCTCTATACTCAATGTTTTTCTTGACAAGGTTAAAAGTAATAAATTAAGAAAGGCCCTATCATTTGTTATCTGAACAGAGTTTGATTCTTTAAAAGTCCTTCTGTCCTTAATTACTTTAGGAAAAGTTTAAATTGTGGACGGCCATAGGAATCTTTCCTTCTTGGTAATCGATAAAATGGGAGGGTTTTGCACACGTTACGAGGATAACCACACCGTCTGTTATTAACGTGGCAGATGGTCGTCCTAAGCTGGCACCGATTGCCCATTGGTCTCGTTGGTTTATATGTTGTCATTTGTTTTTTATTTGTGATTTAATGTCCCTTGTACCGTTGCGTTTCTTTTTGTGCGTGTCTTCTTTATGTTCTTACAGCTTGTGTTTTGGGGGTTTGCTGTTGGTGCTGCAACTATGTATTGTTGGAGATCCCCTCCTTTTCCTAGGCTATATTCAATCTGTTTGACATTAATGAGTTAAAGAAGATCCTGACGATAATCTCAACAGCACTCACAATAGAGAACCAAATTGAGCATCGACGGACCTCTAGCAAGCTAGAGGTGGGACCACGTGCCCGGGAGGTGTAATCATCCCCTGTTGGCTAGCCGCACCCGCCGTCGATGTTCATGCACGAAAATGAAAACAATATATGAAGAATACATCCACTGTCTGTGGTTTCATCTATATAAAAAGTACTATGGCGACCATGTCAGGGAAAATATTCAAAACACTTACTGTCGAACCCCTCGCGGGGAACTTTTTGACGAGCTCCACACGGCAAAGTGTAAGTACCACTGACGAGGTTATAATAAATATATAATTAAGTACCACTGACGAGGATTCAACATAAAAAATACATAGGTATATTACAAGATTGACAATTCCATTGGTGAAAGGGCATGTTCATAATTTGAACTTCAATGTATATAAAAGTGTCTTATATCTGAAACTTATATATAAAAAATAGCAACGCCAACCTTGCAAGATACGCGCGTGCCTCATATGAAATTCATGTAAAATTCACATGAACTTAACGTAAAAGTTCACATGGAATTTATATGAAATGAGTACGAACATGAAATTTACAAGAATTTTTTCACATGAAATTCATGTGAAGTTTCTGACATGAATTAGCATGGATGTCATAAAAAAGCCATGTAAAATTCATTTGATGTAATATATTTATGTGAAATTCATGTGAACATATTTTCTCATAATTTTTTTTGTAAAATCTACGTGGATTTTACATGAACTTTCATGAAAATTTACAGGATGATCATCTCATATTGACTATATATTAATTTCTTATAAATAATTTTGTGAATTAAATTATGTTAGTTATAGTCTCAAAATGACTTGTAAATGACATGAAAACATAATTGTTCAAATATCATCATTAAGATACCAAAAATATTAAAGAATATATGTTGTTCTTCATGTGCACAAAGTTTGAAAAAAAGTATCCTTGTACGTCTTTCGGTACACGTGCATGATTGGTCCACGTTGCCAATTTGTCTGTTCTTAAATGATGCTATTCAATTTGAAGACGTTTACATTTATACCACTTGGTGAGTGTCACTGCTAGTGGACCAGGAGTCCCCAAGGGCACATGTAGCCAAGTTCGATCAATTTCGTTTGATCGTTTCTTCAACGCATTCTAAATTTCAGTTATCAACATTTCTTGAGATTTCTAAAAAGTGGGTCCTGTAGCATCATACCCCACCCATCCTGCTACGTCTTTCGGTACACTTTTCGACATATTAACTTTCATACTTTTTTGGCATATTACATTGTTTAGATTTAGGATCACTGATGAGGTTTAAGTACTCGAAATGTGCATGTCTGGTTCACCTTGCCAATTTGTCTGTTTTTAAATGATGCTATTCAATTTGAAGACGTTTACATTGAAATAAATTGTCAAAATAAAAGTTTTCAACACCCCCAAACCTCTCCCGTTATTTTCAGTCACAAATTGACATTAACCTTTGACCCCTAACCTAAAAAACACATTAAGTTCTTTGACTTACTAAAGTCAACCCACATGGAAATTTTGAAGGTCTGAGATCTATTATAAGTTCAAGGTCCATAACTCTGCAAATATTTTTAAAAATCAAATCACAAAATCAGATCTCTTATTCATTATTATGAATGTGTATACCAAGATTCAATGCAATAGCTGCAAAGGCTGCAAGAAAGTCCAGGAAACTGTAAAATTGTTAAAATAATCTATGTTTAAGGGTCATAACTCTGCTTAAAAAGAATAGGAAACTAAAATTGTTAAAATATTCAAAGTTTAAGGGCCAAAACTTCTGCTGAATGTAGGTAAACAGTTCAGAGACTTGAATAAGATATGTAAATATTTTCGGAAGGCATGTACTAAGTTTCAGTTCAATAGCTTCAAAAGCTGCAAAATAAAGTTTGGGAACTGAAAATGATTTAAAATTTCTATGTCCAAGGGTCAAGATTCTGCTAAAAATAGGACATTATTCTGAAACTCAAACTGGATCTGTCACTATTCATTATGTAGGCATATATGAAGTTTCAATTTAATAGCTGCAAGGGCTGCAAAATAAGTCCGGAAGACTGTAAAAATATTAAAAATGTCTATGTTCAGCTAAAAATTGGGTTAAAAGTTTGCCAAAACTCAAACTGGATCCATGATTATTTATGATAAAGGTATATATGAAGATGTTAATTTTCATCAAATCTAATAGCATCATTAAAGAACAGATAAATTAACAGCATGGACCAGACATGCACAATTCGGATACTTAACCCTGGCCAGTGACCCTAAATCTAAACAATATATGGTCAAGGGCCATTACATAACTATAAATAGTCTATGATTTGAGACTCAAACTCCATCTGTAATTATAACTTATAAAGATATAAATGAATTTTCAATTTAATAGTTGTAAAAGCTGCGAAAAATAAAAAGTCTGGAAACTGTCAAATTGTTGGAAATGTCAATGTTGAAGGTCCATAACTGAAAATAGGTCAATTTTGCCTAAATTTAATCTGGATCTATGGCCGCTTGATATCAAGAAAAGTCTTGTTTCAAGTTTCAATCCAATATCTTGAAAGTCCGGAAAACTTGACCTCGGACAGACAGACAGGCAGACGGAAGGACTCATGGACTCACGGACTGCGCCATAACAAAATACGTCCCGTCTTCAGACAGGTGTATAAAAAGGAAAGATATCTTACAGCTGATTTGTCCTTTTGGAGCTTTCAAAGAAACATGCTGGATCTAAAAAAAAAATCTCCAGTTTACAACAGATATTAAACGTCTTTAAATGCAAGTTATTCTAAAGAATTAAATATATATATATATATTAATTTCATCAAATTTACATTTTAATCGACTGAAGTTAAGATTTCAAGTTTTTTGTTACAACTTATTAAATCTGATGTATTCAAAAGTATTTCGTTTGAAAGTGTGTAAGTAGTGAATTCAACTTCTGAATCAGTATTTTTTTCATAATTGTTCCGAATACATACAACAACGAAAAAGGATACAAGATCTCTTAAACTCCTTACATTGGTAAAGCTGATTGGACAGGTACCCTTTGTGGTTTATTGGTGGACAGTCTGGGTTTGTTACAGGGCATTCGCTATTTCTACTTCCGTGAATAGGTATGTCTTGATGAAACAGTATCCATGGACATCCCTCTGAAAATGTTTCAGATATTGGTGTAGCTTTTTCCAGTAAGCTAACTTAATGCGATGAAACAAACGGATACCGTAATAAAAATAATTCTTCAAAATAAAAACTTACACCTTTTTAAAGCGTTTTACAAATGTTAAACGTCTTCAAATTCAATGGCATAATTTAAGAACAGATAGATTTGCAGCATGGACCAGACATGTACGTTTCGGATACTTTTCCCTCGTCAGTGATCTTCAATATAAACATTGTAATAAAGTATGAACTTTTTTATGTCTAAACTATACCGAAAGACGTAGCAGGATGGGTTAGATATGATGCTACAAAACTCACATTGTAGAATTGGCAAAAACGTATTATTACATGGATTTTGGAATGCGTTGAAGAAACGATCAACCGAAGTTGATCGAACTTTGCTACATGTGCCCTCGGGACTTTTGGTCCACCAGCAGTGACACTCACCAACTGGTAAAAATATATAACGTCCTTAATTAATTCAAACAGATAGATGTGCAGCATCTAAATATTGTAATATTTCCAAAGAGTGTGAAAGTTCTTATATCTAAAATGTACCGAAAGACGTAGGAAGATGGGTGGTATATGATGCTGCAGGACTCATGTTTTAGACATCTCAAGAAAGTTTGGTTACAGAAATGTTTGAATGCGTTGAATAAAAAATCAACTGTATTGATAGAACTCTGCTATATGTGCCCTCGGGGACTAACACTTTATGTGAAGTAGTTTTCATGATTGTATAACGAACTTCTACCAGTTATCTCTTCTATATAGGTCCTTTGGGATAGGGAGATTTCCGAAGAGTAAAAATATATGCTATACAAACAGTTTTCGAGTAGAAAGGCATATATTATTATGAAAAATGGATTTTTCCTATCGCAGGTGAATGGAAATTGTACTTATACGTGAAAACGACATACGTTGGATATCTTTACCTGTAGTGAGTAACCTTCCGTGCATTATTCATTATTCATTTTCACCACGTGGGATCGAAACGTATGGTGTTGTGCTTCCTTACATAGTTTTTTGTTATTTTCTCATTTTCTAAATTAAACTTTACAAAACTGAACAGCAGTTGCAGTAGGGCAACACCTAATAAATCAATCCATATCGTCCAGGTATATGAAAAGTTCATAGTTTTCGCAAACACTTCAATAGTTTGTCGACGACAGAAAATAATTCCTTCTGACGAACTCTTGAAGTGTTTGCAAAAACTACAGACTTTTCAGATATATAAACGATATGAACTTACTTATTAGACATTGCTCTACTGCAACGTCTCATTAGTTTTGTGCAGTATCACTTAAATGATGAGAAAACATCAAAATTCTCCGTAAAGTATCACAAGATCATACGTTTCGATCACACGCGGTGATTTTGGAGAAACGGAATTTGAATTTGAAGTTCTTACTTTATTGGACACATTAATGTCGTTAATTTCATCTACTATGATTACATTAGATTGGTATGTAACAAGCCAACTCAACTTAATATAACAAATTCAAGTTTTCTGCGCACATCACTTCTCATATCAGGTACATTTATAAGGCGCTCGTAGAAACCGCGGACTCATACATATTCAGAAGTGGAGATCAGTAATGCGTCATATGGGAGAGATAAAAAATATTGATACTGACCATATCCCTGTATACAGGACAAAATCGATAATTCAGAAAAATCAGAAACCGAAGGCATACAAAATCAGGATAAAACAGGAACCAAAGAAAACAAACAAAAACCTCCATCATATGAAAAGAAGCGAACTCCCGATATGAAGATAAAACAATATGGCAGTGAAAATGAAAATTGCAAATCGGATAAATGACAAGGGCAGCTTAAATGGAAGATTAAGGAAACCAGGGTGAGTTGCACAATGTTAAACGTCTTCAAAGTCAATAGCATAATTTAAGACATCGTTTAAGCTTTAGTAAGAAAATAATACGCAATATTCCAGTTATTTATTTTTTTCTAATTTAACTCTTCAATATCGTACTTAATGCCATTCCTGAAACAAATATCTTTTCGACTGAATAAGTGATCTTTGAAATTAAATCGTAAGGAAAATATTATTTAAAAAGTCACATCGGGACACAGAGGCATCAATGAAAGAAACAATGGAGACGACTCGATCTCTTAATGGAACAATATTATAAACAACAAACATGTAATTTAAGAAAGAATAAAATATCATTAAATGATTGGGATAATGATGTTCCATTTATAAGCGATCTAAACAAACCCATACAGAACAATGATTCTTTAACGTCAATTGATTAAACAAAGTCGGCCATAGGCGTGTGTCTTGTTGTTCTTGAGAAATGAAATGAAACATTTGTTTTCTAAACAAGACATTCAAGATAATCATTATTCCTTGGTAGATTTTCAGTTGGACTCTTCCGTTGTAATGGGCGAGTTTATACGTGACAAACATGGTAACATGTACCGACAGACATATCTAAAATTTAAGTAAAATTCTTTGATTATACTTTAGGGAAGAAAATGCAAAAGAATTAATAAAAAACCAGGAGAATATACACATTTTAAAAATACTGATAGACTTGTACAAATACAAATGCACAAATGATATCGATAGATTATTTTCGTAATATCTTTATATCTCCTTTTTAATACCTTTTCCAGGCCCAATTGTAACAGCGGCTATACATGTCTCATATAATTGTGATGAATTATACATCAATATGCAGTGGTAAGGGGTTTCTGGTGGACATTGGAATACACCTTCTCGTATTCTCCATTGAACTATGCCTGATGGACATGAGTCAGTCTTTCTGTATCGTCCTTTGATGACGAGCAAGGTAGCAAGAAATATGGAAAAAAGCATCCATGACATGTTTCTGCAATAAGAAAGTTTTACGTTTATTATTTTCTTTGAAAGAATAAGATATATAGTATGTCTAGTTTATCTTATCCTTGCTATAAAATAAAAGTACATATACCGATATCTTTGGTCTCTGAAGGGAAAAGATACTTAGCTTCTGACTTCAACTTCACTTACAGATACATAGACGATGTGTTGTCCATCAATAATCCAAAATTCGCGGATTACCTCAGCAGTATCTATCCTTCGGATCTTGAAGTCAAAGAAACCACAGAGACAAATAATTCAGCATCCTATTTTGACATAATGTTGTCCTACCACACTGATGGTGACATGAACACCTCACTCTATGACAAACACGACGACTTCAATTTCAGCATTACAATTTTCCTTTTTTGAGTAGCAACATCCCTTCATCGCCTGCTTATGGCGTGTTCATATCTAAGTTGATACGCTATGCCAGAGCAAGTACCAAATATAATGGAGCGTCTTTCAGAGAAGCTTCTCCGCCGATGCTTAAATTCGGTAGAACTGTCACATCCGGTTACTTCTATTTCGGAAGACATAGAATACAATCTTTGTTTGGATGGTTCAAATGGTCTATGACAGAATATCATCAACCATTCTGGAGAGTGGGACATTATAGTGTATGACGAGTTCCCCATATCGACCGTAGAACTTCCACAGTGACGATGTTAGTCGGTCACAAACATATCCCTGACTGAGAAGTTTATCTGAAAGACGCCTAGCTCTCAGAACAAAATCCGTATGTTTGGTACTTGCTCTGGCAAAGCGTATCAACTGAGATATGAACACTCCATAAGCAGGCAATGAAGGGATGTTGCTATTCAGAAAAGGAAAGTTTGTATGCTGAAATTGGAGTCGTCACGTTTGTCATAGAGTGAGGTGTTCATGTGACCATCAGTGTCGTAGGACAACATTATGTCCAAATAGGATGCTGAATTATTTGTCTCTGTAGTTTCTTTGACTTCAAACTCCGAAGGATAGATACTGCTAAGGTAATCCGCGAAATTTGGATTATTGATGGACAACACATCGTCTATGTATCTGTAAGTGAAGTTACAGTCAGAAGCTAAGTATCTTTTCCCTTCAGAGACCAAAGATTGAATGAATTCAGCTACGTACGAGTAAAGGAAAATGTCGACAAGGAGCGGGGCACAATTGGTCAACATAGGAATTCCGACAACTTGCTGTAAGACCTTTCCTCCAAACACAACAAAAATGTTGTCGATCAGAAAGTTTAACATCTGATCTTATACTGCATTTTAGGTATGCAGTATAAGTATAGCAAATCTAAATCTAAATTGTTAGTGTCGAAACCAAAGGAAGCAAGAGCTGATTTGTGGTTATCTATTATTTCAGAGGCAGAAAGGTTTGTTGGGGTATAAGTGGGATTTCCAGGTGTCGAATGTAAACCCAACTCTTTAACTAGACTCTCGAAATAGTGCTTTTTGCAAGTAATTGTTTAATTATTTTAGGTTTTGTCCGCTGGTGATCTTGGAGGTAGGTAAGCTCTGTGATAACATCAGGATCTTTAAATATAGACTCGAATCTGGTGCTCACAGTTGATTTTAATCGGTTAATTCTAGATAAAAGTAACCCTCTGATGGATTTTATCCATTCGGAAAGGGTGTCGAGCCGTACATCCTTTTTCTTTGCCCAACGTCTTGCATATTCCTCACAAGATTCCATGATAATTTTGACATTTTGGTTCCATGTATAGGACATACTTTCTCTGTATTTGGGACCCTTTTTTAACAATATTCTCAACTTGTCGTTCTTGACTATGCTAAGGTCATCAGTAATAACGTGTCCACAAGGAGAGTAGTTGAAATCCGATGACGAACATTCGCAAGGAAGTGGATGTAGTGAGGGATTACTTAAATTAATACACTGTAAGAATCGTTTGTAATTGTAAATTATAGATGGAACTGTTGGTGAGTAGCTATAGGAAAAACAAGGAGGTTTTTTTTTTCTTTTAAAATATGGTGGGATTTTTTCTGTGACAGTTTTGTGATTCAAAATTTGACCAAGATTCAATTTATCAATACCTTTGTTTGCAAACCTTACTTTAATGAAAGGACGGTTTGTTTTCTACTCTGATTTATCTGATCTAACTGCTTGAAATAAACGAAAAGTAGAAATGTCCAAGATGACTCCTTGTAGTCTGTATTCTGGGGAACGTGTACCGGTAAATGTGAGGTCCTTTGTATGTTTGTAAATTTCATGTAACTTCCGTAAATGAACAGAGTATAATTTGGTACGAATATACTACAGGCCTAGAGGCTCATTCAAAAATGGAACCAAGTCATCGAAGGAGAAACTATGTATCTCAGGCCTATTATATTTACGAATGCCATGACTTCAAGGTCTTCTTTGTGGTCTGTTGAATAAGCTGGTCATATTTACCGATTGATTACCGGGAATTGTTCAGTTTCCTATGCTGCTGATATTATTGTTGCACCAATAGGGCGCTGCAGTGTTAAGCTTTTTTTATCCAGAACTCTTCTCTGTTGCGACGGAAAGATGTGCTCAAATTGGGATTGTTTGTGGGGTGATATATTTTCTCCAGGATTCTGACTCTCACAAATAAAACAAGATGATCGGCTTGGTCAAAATGTCGGTAAAGAAGTTGACTTCATTAAAAAAATGATTTTGGCTGTGTCTGAAAATCACTTTGGTTCGCGACCTATGGAAATTCTAATGATTTTGCCTCGACTTCGAGTATGAATAACTTATAGGTTCTTCTTTAATGATTATTTGGTTTGAAGCTGCAATAATGAGGATTTACTATCCGAAACACGTATTTGCTGCATTAACATTTTGTTACTTTCTTCAAGAAGGTACAAATTTTGACCAACCCAGCATAGAATAAGTACTACTGATGAGTTCGCTGTCCACGCTGTACATGTTTCGTAGTAATCCCACGATGTAAAGTTCATTCAAGCGATTGGCTGATCGTAGTAGCGTGCTCACTCTGACCTTAGTATACGTGACATATTTCTACATACTGAATTTGCAAATAACAAGTTCCGAAGTTTACCGAAATCGTGTGTACCAGAGAATAACAACGTCTATAATACACATATTGAACGTATATGGGGTTCATCTTTTGGTGTAAGTTTAGGTCAAGGCAGAGTAGGACATAGATTAATGCCGGTAGCTGACTTATATTGCTTGCGAATCATAAATTTATTTATTCTGATTAGATTGGCATTGCGTTTACCTGGCAAAAGCTGCATTTTGTTAATCTAAAAAGTAGAATTTATTGATAATTTCTCTTTTTCTTTTTGAATTTTTTCTGAATTCAGGTGGTCCTTAAATGTTAAATTTAGGCTATTGCATAGGGTAATTCCAGTGAAACTTTATTAAGAGGTATATTGATGTCATTGCAGGAATTCTGTCGTTTAAGGAGCGTCATTGGTCACGATTTAGGACTATTCTTGAGCATCTCCTGTTTTAGCACTCACTGAGCTTGAATTAAATATATATTTCAACTTATTATGGCCAATGTATTATTTAAGATTCTATTTAAGACTTTAATTCATTACATACGTTAAAGCGATCAAGTTTGAAAATTTGATAAAAAAAATAAATGAAGTATCCGCAAGAAAACGCCTCGCGGTGATTTCTATACAATTGTATAATATATGAGATAAAAAAATGTACATGTACTCTTTTGAACAGTTCGGATTTCTCTCACAGAAGTAATAACCTATGAATTTCGTTTTATGTCTGGAATGTTATTTATCAGACGGATACTCGGCATGGTACTGGACCAATCGACAGCCTTGTACCAGCGCATCCTTAAGACTTACACTCTGACCGACTGTGACAACGGGACTCCATGACGGGCTCAGTCCAAACCTTTTTAGAGAAGACAGGGCCCCGACCACCTGTCCTCTATGAATGTCGGTCGGACTCCTCGGGTGATAACATGCATGAGCTCGCAGAGCACGGACTGCATTTCGTAGGCCCCTACCCATTTTTATATATATTTACATATTCATCTGTGTTCCTTGGGCCCCTGCGTTGTGCTGTCTTGTTTGCATGGTCATCGTACAGTGAGGAGGTAATCTTACACGCCAATTGTGCGTTCTTCGAGACCTTTGGGTAACCGGAAAAGTGGGAGGGATAACCATACCATATGTTACTAACGTGGCTGATGGCCGTCCTATGTCGGCACCGAATGCCCATGGGTCTTGTTGGTTTATGTGTTGCCATTTATGTTTGATGTTTGATGTCTCGTTTTCTATTCCTTGTCTCTTGCTGTGTGTGTCTTTTCTGTGTTTTCACTTGGGGTGTTTGATGTGTTGATGTTTGTGCTGCAACAATGTCTTGTTGGAGATCCTCACTTTTCTTACTTAAACTGTTTCATAAGGAAGAGCTGACGGATAACGAAAAAATGAAAACTGTTTAAATTCAACAAATTTTTACCGCGCTGACACTTTTTCAAGAAAACCACAAAAGGGCACTATTCTTGAGCGGTTGTTCTCTCTTATTTCAACACGGACATATTCTTTTCTTCAATATTGCGAAAAGTCTTTCTCCAGAGGACACTTTACTGTATGTTTGGAAAAAAATGTCGATATTCAGTATCACTAATATTTTTAGCTTGATTTGTATTATATTCAAAATTTTTGTGTAAAATCGAGAAAATTTTAATGATCTATGAATTTGGTACCTACGGTGAAACTTTATCATAATCAAGTTTTATACAAAGTTTCTGACCTGTTTTATTGTATTTTAACAACCCCCCCCCCCCCCGAAAAAAAAAAACAAGAGCCCCAGGGGCCACAACGCTCACCTGATCCCCATGCACGCTCTAATTGACATACTGCTATTGAATACTGATAGTGCCAGTACCGGGATTTTAGCCCACAACCTTTCTAAAAAGATTTTTGAAGGATGCTGAGAAGTTTTTTTTTCAGACAACCTTTAAAAGTACAAACAAGAAAAAATAGTCACATTTCAAAACAATAACTTTTTTTAAAGTCATATGCCCAACTAGTATAGTTCAATTATGCAACATCAAAAATAAAATCATATTGTAAAATCCCACTTTAATGCGCAGCAGAAAAAGAATAAAACAATGAAATGATTTCATAAATTAAGTTTATTTAAAACTGAACGACCATACCTTTCATTATTGATAGCTAGCATGCCAGAAATTATAAAGCCTGACAGGCTGTGTTTGTGAAACGAGAATGCCCCCGGCGGCATCTTTGTTAGTATAAACGCCATTTTCTGTTAAGTATGTGAGAGGTCAGGGTCAGCGTAATATTGGTATCTATGGACATATCTTGTAACAAGGAATACACATGTAAAATATGAAAGCCCTATCACTAACCAATCAAAAGTTATGCGCAATGTTTAAGTTTTTAAAAAGTACGTCAAAGGTCAAGGTTATGGTCACGAGGTCAAAATTTTGGTATCAATGGAAAGGTATTGTCACAAGGAATACACATGTGAAATATGAAACCTGCATCACCAGCTTCCATTCAAAAGTTATGCCCAATGTTAAAGTTTTTCGGAAAACAGACAGACAAACAGACAGACGGACAGGCCAAAAACTATATGCTCCCGAATCTTTTATTCCAGGGGCATAAAAAACAAAGATTTTTCGGTTTTGCCTTTATTCATATTAAAGTATACTGAAATCTAAGAATGCTTTTGAATAGTATTGATTTCATCTCAAATACATGAAACGTACAGTTAAAATCGTTTTAATACAATATTTATCAATTCAAGTGAATTGTGCAGAAATTGGGCCAATTTGTTTTCCAAAAAGCAGTGTACGGTGTATCAAACCTCATGATCCAGAGGAAGAGATTACTCATTCGACGTTTCTTCAAGAAATCAGTCCGTAAATTACTTCATCAAAGAAAGTCTAAGACAGAGGAAATTCGAGCGCCACCTGTTGACGGATCCGGACGAAAAACAACAACACTTGTAGGGGACCATGAGTACTTCATACCTACCAAGTTTCATCAAAATCCCTTCAGCCGTTCTGGAGAAGAAGTTTAGAATGTGAAAAGTTTACGACGACGACGACAACGACGACGACGACGGACGCCGGACGACGGACGCCAGACGCAACACTATGACAATAGCTCACTTGAGCCTTTGGCTCAGGTGAGCTAAAAATTTTGTCGGGATCCCGTCGGGGTTTGAAGCCAATCCCCATGGGTCCATTGGGCATGGAAAGCATACATTATACCTATGTACAATCTTAAAAAATATTCCTTAAATATCTAAAAGTGGATATCTTGACAAAATTCTTTCACTTGTAGGGTACCATGCATGAGTACCTCATATCTACAACATATCATGACAATCTGAAGAGTGGTTATAGAAAAGAAGCAGAAAATGTATGAAAATCACCCCCCCCCCCCTTCCTTTTTACATAAGAAAAAAATTCATAAAAAATCAAAAAAATAAAATTTAAGCCTAAAATATATATCAAAGCATTAAGTAAGTTAAATATGATAAATATGCAGTAAATGAGTGTGCAAAATCATACACTTATTGAGTTATTTAAAGAAATAGTGCAAAAATGTGCATTTCTGACTAAGTCCGAAAAGACGTCAAAAACGCGTCAAAAATTGGACTTCGAAGTGGAACCAAAAATAACAACACTTCTTGAGACATCTCTCTAGATCATCCTGATGCTTTCGGTTTGTCGATACATGCTTCAGTTCTGAAGAAGAAGTTTGTCATAGGAGGGTACCCCCGTGACTGACTATTGGCTGTGGTGGCGCCACCTGTTGACTGATCCGGACAAAGAACAATAACACTTGTAGGGGACCATGAGTACTTCATACCTACCAAGTTTCATCAAAATCCCTTCAGCCGTTCTGGAGAAGAAGTTTAAAATGTGAAAAGTTTACGACGACGACGGACGCCGGACGCCGGACGACGGACGCCAGACGCAACACTATGATAATAGCTCACTTGAGCCTTTGGCTCAGGTGAGCTAAAAATTTTGTCGGGATCCCGTCGGGGTTTGAAGCCAATCCCCATGGGTCCATTGGGCATGGAAAACATACATTATACCTATGTTCAATCTTAAAAAATATTCCTTAAAAATCTAAAAGTGGATATCTTGACAAAATTCTTTCACTTGTAGGGTACCATGCATGAGTACCTCGTATCTACAAAATGTCATGAAAATCTGAAGAGTGGTTATAGAAAAGAAGCAGAAAATGTATGAAAATCCCCCCCCCTTCCTTTTTACATAAGAAAAAAATTCATAAAAAATCAAAAAAATAAAATTTATGCCTAAAATACATATCAAAACATTAAGTAAGTTAAATATGATGAATATGCAGTAAATGAGTGTGCAAAATCATACACTTATTGATTTATTCAAAGAAATAGTGCAAAAATGTGCATTTCTGACTAAGTCCGAAAAGACGTCAAAAACGCGTCAAAAATTTGACATCGAAGTGGAACCAAAAATAACAACACTTCTTAAGACATCTCTCTAGATCATCCTGATGCTTTCATTTTGTCGATACATGCTTCGGTTCTGAAGAAGAAGTTTGTCATAGGAGGGTACCCCCCGTGACATACTATTGACTGTGTTGGCGCCACCTGTAAACGGATCCGGACGAAAAACAACAACACTTGTAGGGGACCATGAGTACATCATACCTACCAAGTTTCATCAAAATCCCTTCAGCCGTTCTGGAGAAGAAGTTTAAAATGTGAAAAGTTTACGACGACGACGACGACGACGGACGCCGGACGACGGACGCCAGACGCAACACTATGACAATGGGTCCATTGGGCATGGAAAACATACAGTATACCTATGTACAATCTTAAAAAATATTCCTTAAAAATCTAAAAGTGGATATCTTGACAAAATTCTTTCACTTGTAGGGTACAAATGTACCATGCATGAGTACCTCATATCTACAAAATGTCATGACAATCTGAAGAGTGGTTATAGAAAAGAAGCAGAAGATGTATGAAAATCACCCCCCCCCCCCCTTCCTTTTTACATAAGAAAAAAATTCATAAAAAATCAAAAAAAAATAAAATTTAAGCCTAAAATACATATCAAAGCATTAAGTAAGTTAAATTTGATAAATATGCAGTAAATGAGTGTGCAAAATCATACGCTTATTGATTATTTAAAGAAATAGTGCAAAAATGTGCATTTCTGACTAAGTCCGAAAAGACGTCAAAAACGCGTCAAAAATTTAACTTCGAAGTGGAACCAAAAATAACAACACTTCTTAACGTAGCTCGCGGGGAAGCTTTCATCACAATCAAATGTGTACGCAGGTTTCACCCTCGAATTTTTTATGTGCACATTTAAGCTATGACGTCAGAAACCTTACTTGATCGTAACGTCACGCTACGTTGTGCGACATTTATCGATAGGGCGCAAATTATGGCGTATTTTTTTCAATACTTATATACACAAGGTACAATGAATATAATTCCAAATTTCTATAGGATCTGATGAAGGCTTTACTTTTGATCACGCTTTCTCTCGCTCTCCTTGTTGCTTGTTTCTGTGCACAATTGGCGTGTCCGACAGAAAAGGAGGACGGGCTGCCTTATAAAAATAATCTTCTCTTTACTTTTTAAATGATATGCAAAGCGGTGTTTTACCTCAAGAATTTAGGAATATATAGTGTCTGAACGGTCGATTATGACAAGGACAGAGATTATATATATATATGAAAAAGCAGAGCGAACCGGATTGTTTTATAATATAGAATAAGAATCTTTTGATATCGTTTGGTTTTTAGCTCACCAGAGCCAAAGGCTCAAGTGAGCTATTGTCATAGTGTTGCGTCCGGCGTCCGTCGTCCGTCCGTCCGTCGTAGACTTTTAACATTTTCAACTTCTTCTCAAGAACGGCTGAAGGGATTTTGATGAAACTTGGTATGCATGAAGTACTGAAGGTCCTCTACCAAGTTTGTTCATTTCGGCTCAATCCCTTCAGGGGTGGATCCAGGGCGGGGTCAAATAGGCCCCAGAGGGTACCCCTCTTCAAAAATCTTCTTCTCAAGTTCCACTGAATGGATTGAAAAACTAATTGTATCTAAGTGATCTAGAAGGATGTACAATTCAAGTTTGTTCATTTCGTTAAAATCCAATAACTAATTTTTGACGCGTTTTTGACGTCTTTTTCGACATTGCATTTTTAATGCAAAAATTTATATTTCTCTTAATTTTTTCTTTCTTATTGAAAATTCTGCTCCAGTTTAGTTTAATTTAGCCATTTTTAAGCAAAGGAATGCTTTAGTGAAAGAATTTTGCTGAAAGGTTTATTTTTGAATTTTTAATTATTTTTTTAATACTGTAAAAAAGGAAGGGAGGATGGTCATTTTCATCATTTTTGGCATTTTATGGTTCTTCCCATGAATGATTGTTTTAACATTTATCATATTTATTGTAAGGAATGTAACAGTGAAAGAATTTTCTCAATATCTTGACTTTTAGATTTTTAATGATTTCTTTAATACTGTAAATAGGCATGTTTTCTTTGTCAATGAGTCCCAAGGTAGCGAGTTCAAATCCCGGCTGGACCTTAAAATTTTTTTTTTCTTTATTTTTCATTTTTCATCCATATTTTAAGCTTTGAATGCTATTTTTAACTTACCTGAATTATTTTAATGCCATTTTTGCCACTTTTTGAACTTTGGAATTTTTTATGAAGTTTGGCATTTTCTCCATATTAATTTCCCTTGAGTTCATATTGATATTTTGAAACCTATATCCTAGGTAAAATTAAATTAATGAATGCTTGTGTGATAGCATTTTTGATTAACAACATGTACAATTTGAATTTATAATAATTCTTGTATTCTATAGAGTATAAAAAGGGGGGGGTCAAAATTTCTGTAACAACATCTGCTGACAGATTTTTTTTCTATTAGATGATATAATAAGAACTGGACAAAATATTTTTTTTTCTAATTTGCTTGTATATTAATGAACTAATCAGAGTAAATACTAATCTTTCTTTCATTTACTCCATCTAACAGTGGTTTTCTGCACTTAATATTTCTTAAGGATGACATCCTATCTGATGCCTCTTTAGGTTGTCCATCCTTTCCCCGAAAGAGAGAGATGTTAGGGTGCTCTTATTATTTTTCTTTAACTATTTCTTTTAATAACTTAGTAAATATATGATCTTCTGCACTCATTTATTGCATGTTTGTCAGATTAAGTTACTCAATTCTTTTATATACATTATTTGCTATAACTTTATTTTTTGATTTTTTTTTATATATTTTAATCTAGATATGCTGTGCGTGCACATAGACCAAAGGATTGTGGGTTAAAATTCAGGCACTGGCATCCCAATTTTTTTTTTCATTTTTTGCATTTTGCAAGCTTTTTAAGCACTTTTAAATCATCTGAATACAAAAAAACCTTCTTTTTTCTTTTTCTATTTTCATTTTCTCCATTTTGCACACTCATTTATTGCATTTTACTTTTTTGGAATTTTTATGATATTTTTTTTTAATTATTTATGCCATATGGACCAAAAAATTCTGACTATGGCTATGGCTCTAACATTATTCAATGTCAGTATGTTCAGAGTGTGCATGGATATCAGGTGAGCGTTGTGCCCCCTGGGGCTCTTGTTTGTTTTTGATGGTTAACACCACACCACATCTACCCCCCCCCCCCCCCCCCACTCTTGTCGTAAAGAATCTAAAGGTGAAATATTGAAGCTGTATCAATTAAAGTTTAAAGATTTTGAAATGGTCAAACTTCAAGGTCTATGAGACTAGGTCAAAGGTCCAGGTTTTTATTGAAAGATCATGTCGCATTGAATTCCGGTGAGAAATGTATAACTCATATCCCTTTAACAAATTAAATTAAGATGTTAGTTTTGAAAGAACGTCAAGGTCAAGGTCACTAGTTCAAAGATGGGACAAAAATATTAGCATGCAGGGTCCATTCCGTCTTTGTTTATCTTCATGTACGGTTACTTCTCAATGCTCCTTATATTTTTTTCTCCCGCTGTTGACTAAAACACATATGTATATTCTATCTCAAGGTCATATTGATGCGTTAGATTTGTCTCCGTATGGTCTCTTTCATAAGCTGATCCAATCAGTTTTCATTCAGCAGAATATAAGGGGCCGGACAAGGGGGTACCTTTCTCCCCCTCCCACTCCTTACATCCCCCTCCCGCTCCCTACCCCTCCATGTTACCCTTCCCTTACCTCCACCCTCCGACCCCCCTCCTCCCGCACCCTTCCCCCTCTCTCCCTCCCTCCCTTCCCTTCCCTGTCCATCCCCTCATATAACGTAACAGCTTCCCCAAAAATGTTGAAGCACAAAAACGGACGGAGGGTTGGCGGACGGACAGCAATACGCGGACTTCGCCATTTCATAGACCGGATTTTGCTTCGCAACCTGATAAGAATATATGGAAATCCAAAGATTTTTACAAGTAGATTATACCCCGGAGTAAAGGTCACAGTGTTAAAGATTTGGAATCCACGCAAGGTCTTGCCAAAGAGACTACATATGTACAATGTTTGTTTGTTTGGATTTTTTTTTTGTAATCGGAAAAAAAGATACCGTACTGCCTTCTTAAAGAATTCCTGAACACGGAGATTGAAATGGAAATTTCATTTTGATAATACATGTATGTATAACGACAATCGAGGCGACTGAACGTAATGATTGAAAACGAGCATGAAATGAAAATCACAATGTATATTTTACATGGCCCGCCCCTCCCCAACCCTTTTCCGATATTATAAAGTACACGTACATATTTATAAACAGAGGGTATTTTTCCGAATGGATAAAATCAATCAGAGGGTTACTTTTATCTAGAATTAACCGATTAAAATCAACTGTGAACACCAGATTCGTGTCTATATTTAAAGACCCTGATGTTATCACAGAGCTCACCTACCTCCAAGAACATTATGTCATCACACCAGCGGACAAAGCCTCAAATAATTACACATTTACTTGCAAAAAGTTCTATTTCGACAGTCTAGTTAATGAGTTGGGTTTAAATTCGACACCTGGAAATCCCACTTACACCCCAACAAACCTTTCTGCCTCTGAAATAATAGATAACCACAAATCAGCTCTTACTTCCTTTGGCTTCGACACTACCAAATTTGATTTAGATTTACCATACTTGTACTGCATACCTAAAATGCATAAGAATCCGTACAAACAACGTTTCATCGCTGGTTCCTCAAAATGTTCTACCAAATCTGTATCGATCTTACTCACCAAAGTTTTATCTGAAATCAAATCTGGGCTTCAAAAATATTGTTCGACAGTGTATTCTCGCAGTGGTATCAACCAGATGTGGATTTTAAAGAATTCGAAGGAACTTTTAGAACATCTGAAATCCACTCATTTTAGTAGAGTCCATTCGATCAAAGCCTTTGATTTTTCGACACTTTACACTACAATTCCACATTCTAAATTGAAAGAAAGACTCGCAAAAATTATAAGTAATGCGTTTACAAGTAAGAACGGTAATCGCAAATACAAATTTATTGTTGTTAACTATGACAAAACCTACTTTGTAAAAGAAAAGTCCGATTCTGAAAATAAGTACACTGAAACAGACATTATTCAGATGTTAAACTTTCTGATCGACAACATTTTTGTGGTGTTTGGAGGAAAGGTCTTCCAGCAAATTGTCGGAATTCCAATGGGAACCAATTGTGCCCCACTCCTTGCCGACATTTTCCTTTACTCGTACGAAGCTGAATTCATTCAATCTTTGGTCTCTGAAGGGAAAAGATACTTAGCTTCTGACTTTAACTTCACTTACAGATACATAGACGATGTGTTGTCCATCAATAATCCAAAATTCGCGGATTACCTGAGCAGTATCTATCCTTCGGAGCTTGAAGTCAAAGAAACCACAGAGACAAATAATTCAGCATCCTATTTGGACATAATGTTGTCCTACGACACTGATGGTCACATGAACACCTCACTCTATGACAAACGTGACGACTTCAATTTCAGCATTACAAACTTTCCTTTTCTGAGTAGCAACATCCCTTCATCGCCTGCTTATGGCGTGTTCATATCTCAGTTGATACGCTATGCCAGAGCAAGTACCAAATATACGGATTTTGTTCTGAGAGCTAGGCGTCTTTCAGATAAGCTTCTCAGTCAGGGATATGTTTGTGACCGACTAACATCGTCACTGAGGAAGTTCTACGGTCGATATGGGGAACTCGTCATACACTATGATGTTCCACTCTCAAGAATGGTGGATGATATTCTGTCATAGACCATTTGAACCATCCAACCAAAGATTGTACTCTATATCTTCCAAAATGGAAGTAACCGGATGTGACAGTTCTACCGAATTGAAGCGACGGGTGTTGCATGCAAGCAGGAGATGCTTACTCTTCCTGGGCACCTGGTCTCACTCCCATATCGGGAGTTCGCTTCTTTTCATATGGTGGAGGTTTTTGTTTGTTTGCTTTGGTTCCTGCTTTGTCCTGATTTTGTATGCTTTCGGTTTCTGATTTTTGAATTATCGATTTTGTGCTGTATACAGGGATATGGTCATTATCCATATTTGTCATTTATTGTATACCCCGCCAAAACATATCGGATTAAATACCGGTAGTAATGAGCATGTCCGTCCGTCTGATCCGTATGATATTTTCAAATATTTGAAGAACAAATGTCATGTACGGAGAGTAAATTTAAGATAAATTAAGATATTAAAGAAATTAAGATATAAGGTCTGATTCGAATACGGCCCATGTAATTGTTGCTTAATTATCTAAAAAAATAAATAAAATTGAATTTCTGGATGTTTTAAAGAAGACCGTTACAGAGAATCAAATATTCTGCATACTCATTGACGTCATGTTGACACATGCGATCTGAACACGCTGTGACTTTGACGTTGCGAGTAAAATTGACGCCGAAGACACGCAAAACAAATTTTCAATCTTAAATTGCAAAAAATCTGCCGAGAAGACATATCGATGTTTTTATATATTCGAATTCAGCTCATTATCTACTTTTACGTGTAAGAAGGGCTTTAAGGATCTCCACAACTTAATGGAGAAAGTGGAAATGAAGCAAGCCGTGTTTTGCCGTTTAAATGAGTGCGCATTTTTGAATAATAAGTTGCAAAATGGCGATAAAAATTGCAAATTTCCCCCAAGATACATAATAATCAGTAGAAATACAATACTCAACATGGCAACAATATTTTCGATCTCCCTTTTCAGCCTCCTAGGTAAATTTTTTAGATTAAAATTATTTTAGATCAGAAAACGCATATTTTCGAATAAGAACGTCGATGCCGTCTTTGAGGCTTAAAACCTCGAAAACTTTGTGGAATAATTATATGAAAATTATATCATAGAATGATCAAATCTTAAATTTCATGTAGACAAATTTTCAGGCTATGTCTTCTCTCAAAGTTTTCCATGCCGTAACGCCGCAATGTACCTTAAGACATCTCTCTAGATCATCCTGATGCTTTCGGTTTGTCGATACATGCTTCGGTTCTGAAGAAGAAGTTTGTCATAGGAGGGTACCCCCCGTGACCTACTATTGGCTGTGGTGGCGCCACCTGTTGACTGATCCGGACGAAAAACAACAACAATTGTAGGGGACCATGAGTACTTCATACCTACCAAGTTTCATCAAAATCCCTTCAGCCGTTCTGGAGAAGAAGTTTAAAATGTGAAAAGTTTACGACGACGACGACGACGACGACGACGGACGCCGGACGCCGGACGACGGACACCAGACGCAACACTATGACAATAGCTCACTTGAGCCTTTGGCTCAGGTGAGCTAAAAATTTTGTCGGGATCCCGTCGGGGTTTGAAGCCAATCCCCATTGGTCCATTGGGCATGGAAAACATACAGTATACCTATGTACAGTCTTAAAAAATATTCCTTAAAAATCTAAAAGTGGATATCTTGACAAAATTCTTTCACTTGTAGGGTACCAAGCATGAGTACCTCATATCTACAAAATGTCATGACAATCTGAAGAGTGGTTATAGAAAAGAAGCAGAAAATGTATGAAAATCACCCCCCCCCCCTTTCCTTTTTACATAAGAAAAAAATTCATAAAAAATCAAAAAAAATAAAATTTAAGCCTAAAATACATATCAAAGAAGAAGTTTGTCATAGGAGGGTACCCCCCGTGACCTACTATTGGCTTTGGTGGCGCCACCTGTTGACGGATCCGGACGAAAAACAACAACACTTGTAGGGGACCATGAGTACTTCATACCTACCAAGTTTCATCAAAATCCCTTCAGCCGTTCTGGAGAAGAAGTTTAAAATGTGAAAAGTTTACGACGACGACGACGACGACGGACGCCGGACGCCGGACGACGGACGCCGGACGACGGACGCCAGACGCAACACTATGACAATAGCTCACTTGAGCCTTTGGCTCAGGTGAGCTAAAAAACAACAAAATCAAATGAGTGCATCTTAGCAGCTTTTGTATTTTCGTCACAAATATGTTTTCTTTAGCAACAATCAACAAACATTTTTACCATGTTTTCTTCATAAAATGATTAATTGACATGAATCCTATTTTCATTAAATCGTTGAAATATCTTCAATCAGAAATGGCATACCCTTAGAACGCAAACCTTAACTTTGAGTTAGATATCCCCTTCCTTCTTTGAACTGAATCGAAGCCTAAAATAGGAGTACTGATTGGATGAAACTGAGACATCAAGCAAATGTGAGCTTTCCAAATTTAACACACAAGCACAAAGACAAGCAAAACGTTCAACAAGAATTAATAACATAAAAGCAACATGGATCCATGATATGGGGCTTGGTCCTTTCGGTTAAGTCGTATAAAATCAAAGATATGAGGGTAAGAATAGAATAACAAGATTGGAATAATCTGTTTTGAGACAAGAACCCTTTTCGCTTTCCATACACACTAAGGACTGACACATACATGAACGCTCCAACCAATTGGAAAGCCACTGTTCAATTTCATTGTACGTAAGTGTAATGCGCTTGGCTAGAGCACCGGTTAAACAAATTACGCAATGTCCTATGTTAGCCTAATCGATGTAATCAATAAACATCATGAAGGGCCTCTATTTTTTCTATGGGGAATTTAAATGCGTTATCTAAAATCTGCACAGGTAAAAGATTGTACCGTCGTCCAAAAAAATTCCAACATACTTTAGAGATTTCATTGATTAAGAAGATAAAAAATGGTAAAATACAACGATATGCGAGGGTTATGATAAATAATACAAATTGATAATACATATGTAACTATCGAAATAGAAACATATCTTATGAATAGAAATATGCCAAATTATTAATTTATACTCATTGAAGTAAAACTTTGGGCTGAAAATCGTGTAAGCGGTGATGTCCAAGAATTCTTCGAACTACCCTTGTATTACATATACTGATTAATATGTGCCTTCATTAGAAAGAGCATATTTAATAATACCTATGTAAATCTACATACATGTATACATATATCTACATTTCCGATCTAATTGAAATAACCTTACGTATTCTGATCATCTTTTGTGTAAAATTACAGATATCGATTTGACACGAGGATGATTAGTAATATAAGCAAATCGAAAGTAGTATATTTTGAACTGCACATTCAAAATGTTTTATACTTTTCAAAACATTCACACACTTAAGATAACATACATTTTATCAATGAGAAGAACGTACCTTTATGTAAACGCAGAAATTAAAATGTCCTGAATTATTTGTACGACTTTATGGAGGCGTCAGCCTAAAAATAGATAAATATGGAAGACTAATTGTGAAATACGTATTCGAGATACAATGTACTATGTCTAATGTTTAAAGACATAAGAAGTACGCATTATAATTTAACATCCGGATTCTGATTTTACTTAGATTTAACTACTTGCGGAATGTATTGGACAAGAACACCATACTTTTTGGAAACAGGGATAATATCGTTATGATAGGAATTATTCTTGATAAAAAACAACAAAAAGTGCCATTACTCGTACAAGCATTCCTCATGCGTTTGTAATATGAAACTGAATCGCACCACAGTAAACTTTGTCAAAGTATTGAAGACCCTTCGTACGGATATACTCTGGTACACATTAGCCTTCTTATTATTTGTGTTGTTCACAGTTTTGATAATGTTTCTTTTTTATTATTTTTGTTAAAAAGTTGGTTAAATTTGATCTTTATCTTATTATTTTCGGATGTTTGTTGGTGCAATTGATCTGTGTAGAATATTTCACAATGCTGTATGTGTATTTCGATCTTTTTTTGTAAAGTTCCTTTAATTTGAGGATTGTTTTCTTATCTTGATGGGAATTCTTATGTATATAATTACCAAATGTTTTTGTTTATCTGATTCTAATCATTTTGATTGGTCGATCGCATTTATTGTGACTTCCGTTATGAGATGATAAAATGTCAAAATTGACCGGAACTACTTTCACACTTACGCAACAGAAATCAAGAATTGTCTAACGCATGAAATAAACAATACAAATGGTCTCAAATAATCCATTTAATCTAGAGACAGTTCCATGTGTCGACTCATTAACATCACAGCACAGTACTGTGAATGTTTGCAGAGATTACATCGGTTGCTACGCGCATGATTTGAAAACTGCAACAAGTGAACATGAACGGCCCAGTTTGTTGACGGATTTCTTGTGTTTCTAGGGAAATTTTGATTGACCTATTAGAAATGCATGAAAAAACTTGTCCTTTATTTTTCTAAAATCATCGAAATTAATCTAATATACATGGATATACAACATGTTGGATGAATAAATTTGAAAGTACTGAGCAAAAGCTACGCAATCGCGACTTACCAAACTTGTCATGCCGATTTCATTCTGATTCCTAAGAAATAATTTACAGCCGATATTCTGATACCTGTAGATCATAACAACGTGTTTTTTTTTTCTTCACACATTAGATCTACAGGTACAAGAAATGCTGTGTGAGAGTCCGTATAAATCCCAACACAAATACGTCGTTTCCTAGATGTCGAAACTCTTACGTAAGGAGGCGCAAAAAGGTTACCTGGTCATGTGACCGCGACTAAATTTAGGGCATATTTTGATTACATTAGAAACGACGCGGCGATCTATAAATGCCGTCCTAGATCGGAGGAATTGAAATCTATACTATGTTGTGATGTTCATAGGATTGTTAAATGTCCTAAAATTCTAGTATCTTAAAAATCCTAGTATATCCCACGCGGATGATGCGGAGGGAAAAAAAAGAGGGGGGGGGGGTTCCGGGAGAGATTCTGGAGGAGTCGCTCTATTATTGATATACATTTAGTATTATGCTATAAAATGAATTATGAAAGTTCATTTTCACCTTACTCTGATATATTGAACAAAGAATATGACCAATATGATAAAGATCATCCCGGCCAGCCTTGAACATGTTGAAAGCTGCCGGGCCTAGAATTATAGCTCATCGCGGCCGGGTGCTGCGGCCATCAACCCTACCCCCGGGCTATGCTCGATCTGTAGTTTCATAAAAAGAGTAAAATCTCTTATCAAACTTGTAAAAAAGAAACTTCTTACTGATTTTCCATGTACTGTGTTTTGAATTAATATTCCAAATATGCATCTAGAGTGATAAACGGAGAAAAAAATTCGCCGTGAACACAGATCGAGGTCGGATATCTATCTAATCAGAGATCAACATCTAAAGGGCTCAGACATGCTTTCGGCAAAATAAATATTTTTATCTCTTCAATTTAGTTGGAACAATCAACAATGATTCTAACAGTATCTTTAGAACTGCGTAGAAAATCGGCCATTTGCCGCGGATATGTATACTTCAGATACCCCGACCCCCCCCCCCCCCCCCCCCCCCCCAAGTTTCCAGGATATTTACAAATCAAATCTGGGTCAAGTGTGCAAAAATTATGTACATGAAACGGATTGAATGCATTGACTATTTTCTTTTTTTTTTATTGAATGAACGATAGATATCTAGAAATAAATATCTGTTTTCTTTTTTTTCGTTTGTTTAATGTGCATACGATAATATTTCTACAAAGAAAAATCATGTGTAGTTCAATTTTAAATAATGACAATGTCTCAGTAGAATAATGTATGTATCTTTGAATTAATATAAAATATGCAAAATTAATAGATAAAAAAATATGTGGTTTGTATTACTATACAAATGAAGACGGGAAATTGACTTGCATGAAGAATGCTTGATGCACCTTTGATTTGCCAATATTCAGTCGCAATATCGTCAATTATGCATTAAATATTTTCATATTTTTAATATTATTTTAATTCCTAATTCCTAGGCAGATTATTTCTGTATAAACCAACCTCGGAAACCCATGATCGATTGTGCAAAACGGAGTGCGACAGAGCGCGCATGCCAATGGGTTACCGATGTATAAGATCTCACCCCCCCCCCCCCTCCTTCTTACCTAATCTTAAAAGAGGATCCAATGGTGACGGACAGAAGCTGATGTCTCCTTCAGATATCTCTCATTTACCATATTATTTTTTGGTCCAGTCAAATTAATATCAAAGGGGGGGGGGGGGGGGGTTACTGACACTGCGGGCCTAAGACTGGATTTATCCATGATGTGACCCTCTCTGCCCTTTATGTTTATTTATTCTTTTTTTTTTTTTTATTTATTTATAAAATTCTTTACATGCATTCATATTTATTTATTGATATTTCTGTTTCTGATGAAAATCTAGCACTTTATTCTCTGTTTACATCCATCTATGGATAGTTAGTAATAAGTGACGCCATTTTGAACAAAACATGCCCTAAATGACGTCATAAAAGGATGAAAGTCACATGACACATTGTGACGAAATCGGGATCTCCAAAATGACGTATTGCTTCATGTTCTACGTTCAACTGTCATGTCTGCTGCCTTCGATAAACAACGCGTCACAAATTACGTCATAACAGTACAGTAGTAAGTGCAAATAGGTTAAACATGCTGAGGTTCTGAAGGGGGAAATGCTTTTTTCCAGATTAAATGTCGGCTTGTTTTTTTTTTCCTCTCGAACATTTTTGTTGTTATGGAACTAGTTCGTACCAGTTTAATATTTTCATACGCCACGTACTCAATCGTTTATTTTCCTTAAAATTTGTACGAATTCGGAATAAATTCATATGTTTGGTAATTATAAGTATTGAATGTTTATTTTTGTCATTTTATTGAATGATGAAATGTCAGTTGTCGTATCAAAAATTTTGCGTAAAACCGCTTCGCTACGCTACGCGGTTTTACACAATTTGTGATACGACAACTGACATTTCATGATCCAATAAAATGACAAAAATAAACATTCAATTCTTAAATGAATGTTTTACGGAGCTGGTTTTAAGTTACATGACGTTCTAGATATCACTTTACAGGAACGATGAATGATGAACTAGCTTTGTGCACAAAACTCCTCTGAATGAAAATCAATCGTTTAACCAAAATAGAAACTTATTTTGTTCAAAATATATAAATTTTCAGTCTCGAATGCTAACTTTAATCAATCTTGAATACTTTGACAATCTGACAAGGAACAATTGAGCTGCCGAAAAAGGTCCATATAGGAATGAATATTTCATATTATCATAACAAATATGTTCCTTAACTTTCTCAGAGAAATCTTCAGATTAAGCAACAAAGTTTGCAATATATACTTCTAAATTATCCGTCACAAAATGTTATTGACATTTTCTAAATTTAAGAAAAGCGACGGTTGTTCCATGGCGATGCTGACTCTTCCTGGGTACATGGTATCATATTTGAAGTTCGCTTCTTTTCACGCGGTGGAGGTTTTTGTTTGTTTGCTTTGGTTCCTGCTTTTTTTTCTGATTTTGTATTCTTTGGATTTGCGATTTTCTGCATTATTTATTTTGTGCTGTTTATTGGGATATGGTCATTATCTATATATTTTACTAAGGTGTATCTGCTTTGCAGGTCCTTTGCAATAAATATTTGGTCAAAAAAAGGGAGGGGATTCCCAACAAGACCCTGTTGCAGCACCAATGGCAAAACACCAAAACATCCAATGTGAAAGCTTGCCATTTCATCGAAAAATGTCATCGACATTTAAGGAGGTTAACATCTAAGCACCATCCCTTCAATGTGTTTTGAACATAGATTGTATTTGGATAATTATGCTACTAAATCAACCCACAGGAAATTTTGAGCCGCGCACTCTCTATATAGTCAATATCCAAAGGGATAGGTTCCCTTTCTTCCCAAATCGACTAAATTTTTGCGAAATAATTTAATGGAAATTTTGATTCAGCATCTTTAATATGTATCTCAAATACCTGCCGATATAAAAAGTAAATATGTTTCATTGTCAAAATGTAACGTGCGTTAGTTAAGACGTTAAATTTTGACGTCATTCGCTCTGCATGACGGAAAATGAAGGAAATCGCCAAATTTTTGCACAAATCTTTAAAATCAGTATAGGCGCCAACCCTGACTCAACATATATTCTATGTAGACCGACTTTAAGCCGATTTTTAAGCCATGCCTTTCGATGTATTGCACGTAAATTAAGATATTTATTTGGTATTTCTAACAGTTACTATTTCCCTCATTGCATAGCTCTGTCCTTAGCTGGATTTCGCATATTTTTTTTCGGTCATGTTTAGAATTAAGCTCCTTGTGCCTACCCTCCAACGATTTTTGGCCTCGTTTTTCACTTAAATACGCTTCTGAATAAACCCTACTCAAAATTTGGAGCCGCTCATTTTGGCAAGAGGAAATTAAAGTGCTGTATTGTATATGGCGCAAGGAAAATTCACGTTGACCTTTTTTAAACTGTTTGGTATAATGTTCTACTGGCGAGGATTGAAATATCCGAAACACGTGTCCAGTACAACTAATTTGTTATTATAGAACATATATGTCAATGTTGACAATCACACATTAAACTTCTTAGATACTAAATACAATCGAGATTTAAAACATTTTAAATGAAAAATATTGATAATGAACCTATTCCTGTATACAGCACAAAATCGATAATTAAGAAAATCATAAACCGAAGGCATACAAAATCAGGATGAAACCAAGTAAACAAAACGAAAACCTGCACCACATGAAAAGAAGCGTACTTTCCGATATGGGAGTGAGATCAGGTGCCAAGGAAGAGTCAGCATCTCCTGCTTGCATGCAGCACCCTTCGCTTTAATTCGTATTACGTAATATTTGAATATTGGAGTGGATTGGTTCCCAAATAAATTGTTGTTACAGATGTCATCCTTAAAAGACATAATTCGGAACCAATAGTAAGTGGCGGATCGAATTGATACAGAAAGCACGTGGACTGTGTCTATTACAGAATACCATCCACCATTCTGAAAAGCTGGACATCACAGGGTATGTCTAGTTCCTCATATCGACCGTAGAACTTCCTCATTGACGATGTTAGTCGATCAAAAACGTATCCCTGACTGAGAAGCTTGTGTATAAAAGACTATTCAGACAGGTTGATGCGTCCTTTTGCGATTTGTAGTTTTGTCTGATGTCATTTGTGTGTCACTTTATTGTGTTTTTGTTTCGCTGGCTGAGTGTACGGTTGTCATGTTGGGGATCATTCCCTTTCCTGAAGTCGGTAATTTTAGAGAAAAATTGAAGTAGAGAAATTCTTACAAACAACAATTTATCTAATTTTGTAAGTAAAATGAGATGATCTCCAGCATGACCACCCTACACCCACCGAGTGAAACAAACCCATAAGAAAGTGAAACGTAAAAGACATCAGAATAAGCTACAAACCAGAAAAAATGCACGACAATAATCCTAGAACATCATACAAATCAATAAAAAAAAGTACAGAAACACCAAACATTAATGACAACACACAAAAGGAAGGAGACCAATGTGCACCTGGCGCTGACTCCGATTACGTGCTCACAGCCCTCCCACTTATCCGGATACACAGAGGTCCCCATATACGCAAAATAGTTTAAACATAAAATTTATCACTGTACGGTGACGTCAGAAACATGACAGTTAAAAGTAGCGGCCTTTTGTAACACAAATTTTTTGTAAAAGGATTTCAAAATTTTATGCCATGCGTATAACAGTTTGTGCTCTGCTGGTTGAAGCGAGCTCAAGATCAATCATCCGAGAAGAGTGACCAACTTTCAGATAGAACAGAGAAACAGGACAAAGTCTTCTCTGGCGAGATTTAAACAAGACTCGTCAGGAAGCACCGTCGCCACGGTTCGCCGGTATGCAACGTTGGGAAAGACACTGGTACAGGACTGTAGATTGACCCAATACCATGCCCAGTGTTCTTTTGATGACATTAGGATTATATCCTCGGTAAAACTCGGCGACTTACTATTTTCTTACATTTGTGGTTGAAATCTTATCTGCCTTTGATCCTTCTGATTTTGTATACTAAGCCATCGTAAAATAAAGGTGATGAAAATTCCAGTTTACATTCTCTGATGCTGGAGTTGTCCCAAATTTTGAAAGATGTTCAGAATAGTTATTGTAAATTTCCAAAAAGAATTTGCAAGTTTATGATATTTAAATCCTCGATTTATCGTGGAAGTCCGAAACATGGGAGCAAGCTCTAGCGTATCTGATGAGCTGAAAGATGTATTTGCCGTTCAATGGCAACCTTGAAACATCGCCATCAAGCCAAGGGAAATTAACTATGTTGGAGCCAAAGTCTTTTCTTTTGTAGTACATGTATATCTTTGTCTAAGTTTCTCCGTTATTGATTTTGATATCAAGATCCAAAAATAGTGTAGCTTTATCATCCAAGTCCACCAGCAGTGACATTTTTGCATCATATCCCAAAAATCCTTTCGATACATTTTTTTGACATAATTAAAGCTCATCCGGTATGCGAGAGCATGTACTTATGTTTTGGATTTTCATAGTAGAAATGTACAAATTACAAAGAAACTGTTAGGTCAAGGTTGTCGCTTTCACAAACTAGTAAAGACTTTCTGGAATTTTTTCAAAAAATATTGTCAACATCATTTGAAAGTCGTGTCAATACAGGCAACAGAGTATATTACTTAAGGTATTTCACAACCTGCATTTTATGGTGACATAATTAACAAAATAAGAAGGATCAAAGAGTTAAAGAAGATCCTGACAATAATCTCAATAGCACTCACAATAGAACACCAAATTGAGCATCGACGGAGGTCCCAGAGGTGGGACCAGGTGCCCGGGAGGAGTAAGCATCCCCTGTTGGCTAGCCGCACCCGCCGTCGATGATCATGCACGAAAATGAAAACATAAGAAAAGCATGAACTGCACTGTCTGAGGCCATTTCTATGTAGAAAGTGCCATGGCGACCATGTCAGGGAAAGTATTCAAAACACTTACTGTCAAACCCCTCGCGGGGAACTTTTTTTACGAGCTCCACACGGCAAAGGGCATAAGTGTGACACAAATGAGTTAAGGAAGATCCTGACAATAATCTCAATAGCACTCACAATAGAACACCAAATTGAGCATCGACGGACCCCTAGCAAGCCAGAGGTGGGACCAGGTGCCCGGGAGGAGTAAGCATCCCCTGTTGGCTAGCCGCACCCGCCGTCGATGATCATGCACGAAAATGAAAACATAAGAAAAGCATGAACTGCACTGTCTGAGGCCATTTCTATGTAGAAAGTGCCATGGCGACCATGTCAGGGAAAGTATTCAAAACACTTACTGTCAAACCCCTCGCGGGGAACTTTTTTTACGAGCTCCACACGGCAAAGGGCATAAGTGTGACACAAATGAGTTAAAGAAGACAAAGGTAGACAGCATTAACTTTCAAAAATACATCAGAGTCATCAAACGCCCTGTTTACCGTGGATATGATCCTAATGTCACAAGACGGACACTTAGCTTGGCACTTGACCATTCTACAGTCTTGTACCAGCGTATTCTTGAGACTTGCACTCTGACTGACTGTGACGACGGGATTCCATGACGGGCCCTGTCCAAACCTCTTTATAGAAGAAATGGCCCCAACCACCTGTCCCCCTGAATGTCAGTCGGACTCTTTGGGTGATAACATAAATGACCTCGCTACAGCCGGCAGAGCACGGACTGTATTACGAACGTCTTCTTTTTATTCATTTACATATTCATCTATGTTGCTTGGACCCCTGCGTTTTGCGGTCTTGTTTGTGTGTGGTCATCTAACAGTGAGGAGGTTGTTTTATACCATAATTGTGCGTTCTTCGATACCTCTGGGTAATAGGAATAGTGGGAGTGTTGTGCGCACGTAATCCAGGATAACCACATCGTCTTCTTCTCACGTGGCAGATGGCCGCCCTTAGTCGGCATCGATTGCCAATTGGTCTCGTTGTTATTGTTTAATCATATTTTATTTCAAATAACAGAAAAAGGATTGGGCAAATTTTTTCACAACATTATATAATGCCCTCTCCTCTCTCGTTGGTTTATGTGTGGTCTTTTATGTTAAATGTTTCTATGGTGTGAGTTGGTGATTGTTCTTCCTCTTGCGTCTCTTTCTATGGTTGTCTGTTCTGTGTTCTTTTTTTATGCATTTGGTTCTGTTGGGGTTTTGCTATCGTTGCTGCGACCAAGTGTTGTTGCAGATCCCCTCCTTTCTTTTATAACTAATATTATATATATTCTACACTACAGCGCATGGTCGGGTAAGTAATCACATGGAACGACTATATTGAAGCAAACATTCTGGCTGTAAAATGAGGGAAACGGTTGTATACCGTTCACTTCACGTTCCTTTAAGAAAATACTATGAATTGTCCATGTCTGTATGTCTTTTTTCAAATTAATTATCTTAACCTTTGATTCTAGTATGACTTTGATTACCTTTGTCCGAAAGCAAACATTCTGCCAAACAATTTGTTCCTTCACACTTTCACGGATCGGGCCAGGGGTAGCTACGGATCGAGAAAACATTTACATCGATAGCTTTCCGTACCAATCCGTTGCTCGATCCAGCACATGTAGTGACAATTCGTAGCTTTCATTGGCAATTCGAAGCTACCCTGGATGAAACAGAAAAAAATGAACATGTTCAAAATTTTCTACGGCTCCTCTACGGATAAATTTATCCTATCGGAGTCGTAGGGGAGTCTGAACAACCGGTAGTGGAGTTGCATCTATCCGTATGGGAGTCGTAGCAACCCGTAGTACATCCGTTGCAATCCGGAAGATATTTGTGATAAAACTAGCCATAAGACTATCCTATGGATTGCAACGACTCTCCTACGGATTCATGCAACTCACATACGGATTGATACGACGGCGAGTGTGGCTAGCCAACAGGGGATGCAACAGGGGAAAATCCCGGGCACCTAGTTCCACCTCTAGCTTGATGAGTGTAACTGCTGGTGGACCAAGAGTCCCCGAGGGCACATGTAGACAAGTTCGATCAACTTCGGTTGATCGTCTGTCTCTTCAACGCATTTGAAATTTTCTGTTACAAAATTATTTGAAATTTCTAAGACGTGGGTCCTGTGGCATCATATCCCATCCATTCTGCTACGTCTTTGGTACAGTTTTGGACATGATTATTTTCATACTTTTTGGCCATATTAAATTGTTTAGACTGAGGATCACTGACGAGGGTTTATTACCCGAAACGTGCATGTCTGGTCCATGCTGTAAATTTATCAGGTATTAAATGATGCTATTGAATTTAAAGACGTTTAACAATTACAAGGGGTCCGTCGGTGCTCACTATTGTGTTCTATTGTGATTGCTGTTGAGATTATCGTCAGTTGACTCATTCATTTCTATCAGCACTATGTGCGTTTTTCAGTCAGTATATGAATTCATACTTTATCTATTTAATTTACGGTACAAAGGACATAGATTTAACCTCAATACCATTATAGAACAAATGGAACGTCTCAACTTAAAAATATTGTGTGTAAATAATGATGTTTTTTAAATATAAAGAAAATCAAATCTAGGTCCACCAGTCAGTACTGAAGTCGTAGCTATCCGTGTGCTCATCGTGGCTATCCGTATTCGAATCATGGTAATCCATAGGTCTCCTGGTAGCCGGGCTTCAGATGTCGGGAATATAGAGGAGAATGCGAATGATCAATCTTGTCACATTCTTGTGTGTTCTCATGAAGTTTGTCTTGGTGCGATAGGAACGGATAGCCAGGATTAGCAGCGCGAATGCAACAAGAATATGCTACGCTTCCGCTACGATAGCGAGATGAGTGTGATAAGAATAGAGAAGAATGCAACACGAATGTGCCACGATAAAAAGACACTGAGGCGAATGAGAGGCGAATACAGGAGATTGAGACACGACTTTAAGCCGATAGCGCTGCGATCATGACAAGTATTTGACTAGAGCAAAACTAAATTCACTGACATATCCAGGAGGATCAATACCCTTTGTTGACTTTGACCTATTTACATGTTGTTTCTCTTGAAAGGCATTGTCAAAGTTTTCAAAATATTGATCCGAACACTTTGACATCAACTCTGAGGTACAATTCTGTTCACTGTCGTTTGTGTATGTAGTACTATCGTGTCAAGACCGTTGCTGATTCGCGTTGTTCTTATCGGGGTCTGTCGGGGTTTATCGTCGCTCATTCTCCTCAAACTTTGGACACGAATGCACGCGATTGTGACGAGAACGCACTGTGAATAGAGGAGAATACAACGCGAATGCGAATGTTTGAAACATTCGCGCCGGAGCCGCAAACAGAAAATTATGCAGTAGAATATGCCACGATTGTGACACGATGAGACAATAATACCTTGGGGAGAATACGCTATGCGACAGTTGAAGTCAGACTTGAGCAATCTGTACCTATCCGTAGGCGTTTCGTAGCAATCGGTATCAATTCGTAAGCGGTATCAATTTGTAATTTTATACCGTGGGTATGATCCTTATGTCACCACACCACACGGACACTAGGCTTGGTACTTTACCAATCTACAGTATTGTACAACCGCATTCTTAAAACTTGCACACTGACTGACTGTGACGACGGGACTCCATGACGGGCCCTGCCCAAACCTCTTTCGAAAAGACAGGGCCCCTACCACCTGTCCTCTCTGAATGTCAGTCGGACTCCTCGGGTGATAACATACATGAGCTCGCGGCGGAAGAGCACGGATTGTATTACGTACGCCCTCTTTTTATATGCATTAACATATTCATCTATGTTGCGTGGGCCCCTGCGTTTTGCGGTCTTGTTTGTGTGTGGTCATCTGACAGTGAGGAGACTGTTTTAAACCACAATTGTACGTTCTTCGAGACCTCTGGGTTATCGGAAAAGTGGGAGGGTTGTGCGCACGTAATCCAGGATAACCATACCTTCTGCTATTTCCGTGGCAGATGGCCGTCCTAAGTCGGCACCGGTTGCCCATTGGTCTCGTTGGTTTATGTGTAGTCGATTGTGTTTGATGTTTCTGTGTTGTGCGTTGACGTTCCTTGTCCCTTACGCGTCACTTTCTGTGCTTGTCTGCTTTGTGTTTTTGCATTGGGTGTTTTGGGGTTTTGCTGTGGGTGCTGCAACCTGGTATTGTTGGAGATCCCCTCCTTTGTTTTAGCAATCCGTAGCAATAATCACCAATGTCGGGATGATATCCGTATCGATCCGTGCTATCTGTACTGTAAAATAATGGCCCTCATTATTTTATCCGGGATCCGCCACTGTTTGTGCCGAAAGTGATAAACATGATATCAAATACATACTGTATATATTAATGATTTTATTGAGAGACTGTTAAAGTTAACATATTTTCATTTAATGGAATCTGATAAAGAATATCAATTGAGATCGTTAATTTGAATATGTTTAACTTTGATTGCACTTGTTTGTACTTTATAACATGCTTCTTATGATATTGCGATGCT
This sequence comes from Pinctada imbricata, assembly GCA_033119305.1. Lineage (NCBI taxonomy): Eukaryota > Metazoa > Mollusca > Bivalvia > Pterioida > Pteriidae > Pinctada > Pinctada imbricata. The sequence goes on along the minus strand of VSWD01000004.1, from coordinate 13,354,580 downwards.
AGTATGCGAGGAGGAAAAATGATTATTACCTAGATAGGGACTGTTACCTAGATGGAAAACGCAGAAAACGTGAGGTCAGGAATGGAGGTAGGTTCGAGTACGGACATGTGTTGCATAAGTTATATCACATCTAGAGTTCATGCCCATTCTTACGGCCAAAATACATGCTTCATTTTCATCACTGGTGCTACGGGGAAGTAAACAAGTTACCTGTTCTCTAGTATAAAAAAGCCCTGGTCAGAAAATGCAATTAAGACCAAAAGCAGATCGAAACAGACAATCATAGACGTTTGCCAAGCGTGTCTCCTCCCTGTGGGGACCGTGTCAAACGGGTCTCCTCCCTGCATGCCAACACAGCAGCCGCCTTTCACAATAGTCTGATTGGTAGATTAAAGTTCTTATCAAATGGACTTCGGCGTTTGACGCGTTTTCCTTTAGTCTCAGAAGATCAGACCAGTACCATTCACAGAGTTAAAGAACCAGAGAGAAACACTACGCAACAAAACCACTATACGACACGTATCTGTTTGGTGACCGTGGCCTGCATTCTTAGACGGTTGGAGAACATGGTAAATAACTTTATTGAACATCTAGAAATGGGTGTAAAAATTTTATTTTTCTTGAAATGGTCGGCACAGGTTGATTTTTCGATTCAGGGAGTAAGGTTTGAAGTTCCATCAATTTAAGTTGATTCTTTCCATGGAAGTAACGATTAATTTTTATTTCATTTTTTAGTAATGTCAATTCTTGAGAAAAAAATGAAAACTGGGCAAGTGATGAAATATAATAACATTAATTTGATTTGAATCGAATAAAATGTGTTTTCGTAAATATATAAATACATGTAAAAGGAGTAAGTTTCTTAATGTTTGGCCACGATATTGAAAATATTTGTTGGGATAAACATTCAATGATAGCTAGGCGCGTAAAAGGAAATACAAGTTAAAATACATGTTGTAGTTTTTTACGCAAATGAAAGACGAACATAGATAAAAAGTTAACTGATTAAGAGCAAAATTATATTTTCTTTTCACAAAAATCAACTTCTTTCGGGAAAAAGCAGAAAAAGTTTGAAATGTAAAATTGAGATATATATCTCCATTTACTTTTGAAGCTATCAGTACAGACAAATTGAAATGCGCGGACCATCACATATCTAAAATTAAATCAACGTTTATTTGAAAATTTTAATTTGATTTTGAATTAAAGTTTACGGAAAATTTCAAATGAAAATAGTTTAAAATTCTGTGATGAAAACATTTTAGATCTTTTAATCAATCAATGAATAAATGTAAGGAAGGGAACATCTTAATTTGAAAAAAAGGAGGGGATCTCCAACAACACCTAGTTGCAGCACCAAGAGCAACCTCCCAAAACACCCATTGTAAAACATAAAAAAGACACGCACAGAAAGAGACGCAGTAGTACAAGGAACGTAAATCACAGAAAAAGATAAAACACATATGACTACACATAAACCAACGAGACCAATGGGTAAACGGTGCCGACTTAAGACGGCTATCTGCCACGTCAGTAGCAGACGGTGTGGCCATCCTGGACCACATGCGCACAACCCTCCCGCTATTCCGATTACCTAGAGGTCTCGAAGAACGTACAATTGTGGTGTAAAGCAATCTCCTCACTGTCAGATGACCACACACAAACAAGACCGCAAAACGCAGGGGCCCAAGCAACACAGATGAATATGTAAATGGAATCAAAAAGAAGGCATGCGTAATACAACCTGTGCTCTGCCGGCTGTAGCGAGTTAATGTATGTGATCACCCGAGGAGTCCGACTGACATTCAGAGAGGACAGGTGGTCGGGGCCCTGTCTTCTCTAAAGAGGTTTGGAGTAATTGCATGAAAATATATAAATGGTAAATTAAGAAAATAAGTATTAATATGATTAACCTTGCATCTAAAAGTTTTTGGATATTGGCGATGTATGCAAGATCCTAGGGGAAATGTACACGTACATGCATGTAATACACCCTTGATCTCGCAGACATTGACGCGGCGGATGGTTAACCTTAATCTTGTAAATATGTACCCTTAAGGTACGGCTCACCTCAATTGATTTTGAACAGACTTTTAGTGTATTGTGCAATAAATGACAGTTAGATTTTAATAAGACATTTTAAAGGTTAGAATCTAAAGTCCAAAGCAAATGTTGTTTTTGTTAAAGAAATGTGGACATTTGAGATTTTTATTGAATATAAAAATTACGGTAAAAAATTGCGTGTTCTTCATTTACTACAACTGCTAAAAGTCGTTTTTTTTTTCGGATATATATACATTTTCGATCTTCGAAAAACTCGAAGAAACTTATAATGACAAATATGGATAATGACCATATCTCTGTATACAGCACAAAATCGATAATTCAGAAAATCAGAAACCGAATGCATATAAAATCAGGATAAAACAGGAAACGAAGCAAACAAACAAAAACCTTCACAATATGAAAAGAAGCGAACTCCCGATATGGGAGTGAGAAACCTTAGCGAAAATAATGGCAAGGCATTAAAATTATACAACGCCATAGGTAAACTCTTCAATTGAAGGAGTTAGAACTGTGGATGTTAGTAAGTATTTCAATGGGAAAAAAATAAGAAAAAAATATTTTTTGGCTTAATAAAAATTAGGAATAGTTTTTTGTGGAAATTAATTGGAATAAGAATTATTCTTATCGAGACAATTTTACAGCCTTGTACAAGCGCATTCTTAAAACTTGCACTCTGACTGACTGTGACGACGGGACTTCATGACGGGCCCTGTCCAAACCTCTTTAGAGAGAGACAGGGCCCCGACCACCCGTCCTCTCTGAATGTCAGTCGGACTCTTCGGATGAGCTCGCGGCGGCAGAGCACGGATTGTATTACGTAATCCCTCTTTTTATGTCCAATAACATATTCATTTGTGTTGCTTAGGCCCCTGCGTTTTGCGGTCTTGTTTGTGTGTGGTCATCTGACAGTGAGGAGGTTGTTTTACACCACAAATTGTACGTTCTTCGAGACCTCTGGGTTATCGGAAATGTGGGAGGGTTGAACGCACGTAATCCAGGATAACCACACCTTCTGCTATTTCCGTGGCAGATGGCCGTTCTAAGTCGGCACCGGTTGCCCATTGGTCTCGTTGGTTTATGCATAGTCCTTTGTGTTTGATGTTTCTGTGTTGTGCGTTGACGTTCCTTGTCCCTTATGCGTCTCTTTCCGGGCTTTTCTGCTTTGTGTTTTTGCATTGAGTGTTTTGGGGTTTTGCTGCGGGTGCTACAACCTGGTGTTGTTGGAGATCCCCTCCTTTGTTTTTTTACACACAGTATAAGGGACAAACCCATATGCATATTAAAATACGGATTAAACCTATCAAAATTTCAATTGAGGGTGATATATCTCATTTAGCGGTGTGTTGTTAACATACCGACAGACAACTGTTTGAAAATACTTTGCGTCAATAATGGAAAAATAAATTGTTAGGCGCCATTAACGAATACCTATAGTCTACTGTCCTGTTCACTAAATCCAGAGCACCCTGTTTTCCCTGTTTTGTCTCAAATATGATACTGTCATCTTTCAAAAAGATATCAATTTTATAGTACTCCTTTAGTCGTAACAGAAAATACCATTGTTTTGGCTGTACGTCAATTAAGTTAGAAATAGGACGAAAAATAAAAAGTCTACAGGGATTTTCTATAGTAAAATCGCTGAAAATGCGTGACGTCGGGAATTCCCCGTAGACATTTTATTTGTCATATTGCGGCTTGAAGGCAGTTGATAGGGTAAGTTGAAATTAATTTCCAGTTACGACGAAAAGTGGTCAATTCATGGAAACTATAATTTTTTAGAAAATTCTTCAGATGACAGAATAAATCGCCATAAAAGGGTGCTCTGGATTTAGTGAACAGGACAGTAAGGCTTCCTCACGAGTTGCACGGGTGGTATCGCACACCGCGCCTTGTTAAGGGTTTATTACATCGTTGATCCGGACCTCCTCCATTGGTATTGTGGTGTCCTAATTACAGGTTGATAACATGTGATAACATGTGATCGAGTGGGTTGTCTTAATACTCGGGCGGGACCAGGACATTTTTATAACAAGGGGTATATCACATTTTTAAAAATATTACAAGTCCCTGATGATCTCTTGTTAGGAGGCAACTGCGAGTAACGGTTGACACGAGAAATAAGCCATATTTGGTAAGCGTGTTAGTCAGGTCGGTACTGTAAGTGGAGCCATTTATATTACTTGGTTAACCTTGAATATAACTGGAACTGTGGTTAAATTTGTCGGTTAAGGGTACGGTAAAATTATAATTTGGATAATTTTAGATGATTAATACAAATGACCAAAGCCACTCCTGAAAGTAATCCTGCAGCATCTAAGGTAAACGCTCTGCAGCTCATTTTCAAATTACTTAAAGTCTAATATTTATGGTAAATTATTAAATTTCATTTCTTATTCAAAATTTTAAAATGCATCAATTAAGAAAAAAGCTGTTGCAGAGAAAGCTTAAATGTACGAAATTAAAAATGGGAACCTCTTACTGTTTCCCTTTAAAATTTGATTATGACATTTAAAGTAAAATATGATCAATTCAATTTGAATTAAAATTATGGGTTTATTATTGGGATAATTTTTATGTGAAAAATTGTAACCTATTTCAAGATCTAAATAAGTAACTGCACCATCAATTCCGCCAGAGCTGATGCGTGCTGAGAAATCCGAGAATTCAAATTGCTGATCAAGGATTCAAGTCATTCCAGGGGACGGTCCGACAACCAACATTATCCGTCCCGTACAAATATTGCAGAGGAGACGCTCGGGTAAAGAACGGATAAGTTCGGGGCCCATAATTTGACTTTTGAAATTAAAATCAAAATTAGAACATTTCATATACTATAGATGCGGGAGGACAAGGGAGACCTTCGTGCTATTTCAAATTTGAAACGGGATACATTCCAAACTGACGTCATTTCGCTAGGGGACATCGAGTTGTTGATTTGAGACTTCAACAGTGGTGTTAGGAATGCAACAAGTGTGAAAGGACCATCCTACAGATTGGATACCCATGGCATCAACAAGCAACGCAGACAGCGGACATACAGACGCTCACTACTACAAATAAAGACTATTCATAGTGTTCATCTAGACAACCACTGTCTGTGTAAAATAATAACCCTCATTAATTTCTCCGGGATCCTCCACTTTTTGTGCCGAAAGTGATAAACATGATATCAAATACATACTGTATATATTATTGATTTTATTGAGAAACTGTTAAAGTCAACATATTTTCATTTAATTGAAATTGATAAAGAATATTAATTGAGATTGTTAATTTGAATATGTTTAACTTTGATTCCACTTGTTTGTACTTTATAGCATGTTTGTTATGATATTGCTTGCTGGTATGCGAGGAGGAAACATGATTTTTACCTAGATATGGACTGTTACCTAGATGGGTAACGCAGAAAACGTGAGGTCAGGAATGGAGGTAGGTTCGAGTACGGACATTTGTTGCATAAGTTATATCACATCTAGAGTTCATGCCCATTCCCACGGCCAAGATTCGTGCTTCATTTTCATCACTGGGGCTACGGGGAAGTAAATAAGTTGTTTGTTTTTTAGTATAAAAAGCCCTGGTCAGAAAATGCAATTGAGACCAAAAGCAGACCGAAACAGACAATCATAGACGTTTGCCAAGCGTGTCTCCTCCCTGTTGGGACCGTGTCCAACGGGTCTCCTCCCTGCATGCCAACACAGCAGCCGCCTTTCACCATTGTTTGATTGCTAGATTAAAGTTCTTATCAAATGGACTTCGGTGTTTGAAGCGTTTTCCTTTCGTCTCAGAAGATCAAACCAGTACCATTCACAAAGTTTAAAAAGAACCAGAGAGAAAGACAACGCAACACGACCACTATACAACAGTTCTCGATTTGTATAAACCCGTACCAATCCGTAGTTATCCGTACAGGATATCTCTTTTCTTTAAGTCGTAGCGGAGTCGTGGCTCGATCCGTGGAAATGTGAATGGGGCTTAACATTCCTTTTATTCGGTACGATGAACGCAAGATCCAAGTTTTGATCCTGACAAAGAGAATTTCCCCAAGGCGCACAGCTGTTGTGTAGCCTTTTCACTGAAATTAACAGTACAAACGCGGGAACCGAAAAAAAAGCTGTCCAAAGAAAATGGCAAACGGTAATCGTCCTTGCTTTGCAAGATATTGCTCCAGTCATCTCCCAAGAGAACGAAAACACAATTATGTTACAAATGAATACCTATTTAAGATACGAAATTCCCAATGACCTATGTATACGTGATTGAATGACAATAGCTAAAATTTTCATCTAGAATAACTTATGCGCATCTGAACTTGAAAACTTTGAAAAACAATTAAATGAATTCCTAAAAAAGTAAGTCAAACTCAAATAACTCAAACGGATACGTTCAAGATCGATCACTAGATCAAAGGTAAATAAAGGTTTCAAGTATTTAAATCATTGTCACGTCAGAATCAATGAACATATGATGTGAAATATCAAAACTTTATCCACCAAGGTCAAATAGCTTTGTCCAAGTTTTATTTTTCAAAAGAAATCCTTTAAGTATTTAAAAGGAGGTCAGTCAATAGGTTAATTGAATCGTCTAGTTATAAGAAAAACCCCTGTGAGCATTCCCAATGAAGGTCAACTATAATTATTATATGACGGCGTCTTGTCTGCACTACTTAAGTTAGAATATGGAGTATCGATGCAGTTTGAATATGCATGCCCACGAGGTGAAATGATACCTCCCATTCATTTCCACATGAAACCATGCTATATAAATCAATGCGCCTTGTGACGAAAAAAAAAAGAACCATCAGAATTATGCTGAAATAATGCTCAACACTTAGTATTTCGTATGAAATGTATACTTCATGAGTATGTAGTATTTGTATTATCTTTGACCGTCGGCGCGTTATACATGTACGACTTATTTCAATATGTACATATTTCGCTTATTTTTTTGTGCAGCGTACGATTATTGTCCTGTCATATCTATGTCAGGTTAGAGAAATTATAGTCTTACCTAGCCTAGCTTCACGTTAAAGAAAATGTTCGTTTCCATTTATTTCAGTTATTACTTGAAGGAAATACCGTATAACCAGAAATTTTCGCGAGTATAAAATTTCGCGTTTTAATGGTGTCTTTATTTTCGCGAGTATAATTCTTCGCGATTCCTAAATTAGAAACAAATATTGTCATATGATGTTACTGTTTTGTACCTTTTTATTATTGACGTATTAGTTATTTCTATCATGAGAACCCACTCAATTCACTTCTTGTTACGTCTAATCAGGGAAAATGAACAATGGCACACCTACACTATGAAGAAATTAAACGGATATACTAATTTGTGATCAACATTATCAAACACAATTTTCCGCGAGAATAATTTTTCGCGATTCGATATCCCTCGCGAATATAGCGAAAATTATTGTCTCGCGAAGATTCCTGGTTATACGGTATTGAATATATTTGATATAATGAAGAATGAAGAATAAAGTTACACAAGACCTTCCTCTGGGATGAATAAGCGCTTGTAATGCAGCCATCACGCTAAAACCGATTAATGGACATTTAATTTTAATTGATCAATCAAATACATATGATTTTAAACGTCTTCGAATTCAATAGCATCATTTAAGAACATATAAATTGGCAACATGGACCAGACATGCACGTTTCGGGTACTTAACCTACGTCAGTGATCCTCAAATCTAAACAATTTAATATGTCCAAAAAGTGTGAAAGTTTCTATGTCCAAAAACGTATCGAAAGACGTTGCAGGATGGGTGGAATATGATTCTGCAGGACCCACATTTTAGAAATTTCAAGAACTTTGGATAATAGAAATTTTAGAATGTGTCCTAAAATGAGATTTTTTGCAAAAATGAGAACTTTTTGTCCTACAGCGTACACAATAATTCATTTTTTCCGCTAACGTACACGGAATGGCGTACTAATTATACCCCCTGTTAGGAGTATACAGCTGGAGTCTTAAAAGTATATACCTAGACAAAAGTTTAGCAACACCCCAATATTTCGGAGACTTTATTCTTCAAACATGTTAACCAATAACATGGAAACTTTTTCGTAAAATATATCAAATACCAATTATTCTAATTGTTGATGACTTTACATCTTTTGCTAAGAAAACCCATGATACTAAATCGATATCGAAATTAAAACATTTGGCTTGGATGGTTATTTCTTCATGTAAGAAATCACGAAAATTTCTTCTAAACAGTGTAAGAAATAACGAAATATCCTAAATATTGTAAGCAATATCTAGCACTGTATTTCTGTTCATACTCCCTAATACGTACTTCTGCGCAATATCTTGCGCAGTATTTCTGGACATACTTCCTAATTCTACTGCGCAATATCTTGCGGCTTATTTCTGGACATACTCCCTAATACTACTGCGCAATATCTTGCGCAGTATTTCTGGACATACTCCCTAATACTTCTGCGCAATATCTAGCGGCTTAATTCTGGACATACTCCCTAATTCTTCTGCGCAATATCTAGCGGCTTATTTCTGGACGTACTCCCTAATACTTCTGTGCAATATCTAGCGGCTTATTTCTGGACATACTCCCTAATACTTCTGCGCAATATCTAGCGGCTTATTTCTGGACATACTCCCTAACACTTCTGCGCAATTTCTAGCGCAGTATTTCTAGACATACTCCCTAATACTTCTGCGCAATATCTAGCTGCTTATTTCTAGACATACTACCTAATACTTCTGCGCAATATCTTGCGCGGTATTTCTAGACATACTCCCTAATACTTCTGCGCAATATCTAGCGTTGTATTTCTGGACATACTCCTTAAATTTTGCGCATTATCTTGCGGTTTATTTTTTATCATACTAATACTTCTGCTCAATATCTAGCGGTGTATTTCTGGACATACTCCCTAATACTTCTGCGCACTATCTTGCGCAGTATTTCTGGACATACTCCTTAAATTTTGCGCATTATCTTGCGGTTTATTTTTTATCATAATAATACTTCTGCGCAATATCTAGTGGCTTATTTCTGGAGATACTCCCAAATACTTCTGCACAATATCTTGCGCAATATTTCTTGACATACTCCCAAATACTTCTGCGCAATATCTAGCGGCTTATTTCTGGACATACTCCCTAATTCTTCTGCTCAATATCTTGCACAGTATTTCTGGACAAACTCCCTAATACTTCTGCGCAATATCTAGCGGCTTATTTCTGGACATACTCCTTAATATTTCTGCGCAATATCTTGCGCAGTATTACTGGACATACTCCCTTATACTTCTGCGCAATATCTAGCGGCTTATTTCTGGTGATACTCCCTAATTCCTCTGCGCAATATCTGGCGCAGTATTTCTGGACATTCTCCTTAAATTTTACGCATTATATTGCGGTTTATTTTTTATCATACTAATACTTCTGCTCAATATCTAGCGGTGTATTTCTGGACATACTCCCTAATACTTCTGCGCAATATCTTGCGCAGTATTTCTGGACATACTCCTTAAATTTTGCGCATTATATTGCGGTTTACTTTTTTATCATACTAATACTTCTGCGCAATATCTAGCGGCTTATTTCTGGAGATAATCCCTAATACTTCTGCTAAATATCTTGCGCAGTATTTTTTGACATACTCCTTAATACTTCTGCGCAATGTCTTGCACAGTAATTCTGGACATACTCCCTAATACTTCTGCGCAATATCTAGCGGCTTATTTCTGGACATACTCCTTAATTCTTCTGCGCAATATCTTGCGCAGTATTTCTGGACGTACTCCCTAATACTTCTGCGCAATATCTAGCGGCTTATTTCTGGACATACTCCCTAATACTTCTGTGCAATATCTTGCGCAGTATTTCTGGGCATACTCCTTAATACTTCTGCGCAATATCTTGCGCAGTATTTCTGGACATACTCCCTAAAACTTCTGCACAATATCTAGCGGCTTATTTCTGGACATACTCCCTAATTCTTCTGCGCAATATCTTGCGCAGTATTTCTGGACATACTCCTTAAATTTTGCGCATTATCTTGCGGTTTATTTTTTATCATACAAATACTTCTGCGCAATATCTAGCGGTGTATTTCTGGACATACTCCCTAATACTTCTGTGCAATATCTTGCGCAATATTTCTGGACATACTCCTTAAATTTTGCGCATTATCTTGCGGTTTATTTTTTATCATATTTATACTTCTGTGCAATATCTAGCGACTTATTTCAGGAGATACTCCCTAATACTTCTGCGCAATATCTTGCGCAGTATTTCTGGATATACTCCTTAATACTTCTGCGCAATATCTTGCGCAGTCTTTCTGGACATACTCCCTAATACTTCTGCGCAATATCTAGCGGCTTATATCTGGACATACTCCCTAATTCTTCTGCGCAATATCTTGGGCAGTATTTCTGGACATACACCCTAATACTTCTGCGCAATATCTAGCGGCTTATTTCTGGACATACTCCCTAATTCTTCTGCGCAATATCTTGCGCAGTATTTCTGGACATACTCCTTAATATTTCTGCGCAATATCTTGCGCAGTATTACTGGACATACTCCCTAATACTTCTGCGCAATATCTAGCGGCTTATTTCTGGAGATACTCCCTAATTCTTCTGCGCAATATCTCGTGCAGTATTTCTGGACATACTCCTTAAATTTTGCGCATTATCTTGCGGTTTATTTTTTATCATACTAATGCTTCTGCTCAATATCTAGCGGTGTATTTCTGGACATACTCCCTAATACTTCTGCGCAATATCTTGCGCAGTATTTATGGACATACTCCTTAAATTTTGCGCATTATCTTGCGGTTTATTTTTTATCATACTAATACTTCTGCGCAATATCTAGCGACTTTTTTCTGGAGATACTCCCTAATACTTCTGCACAATATCTTCCGCAGTATTTTTTGACATACTCCTTAATACTTCTGCGCAATGTCTTGCACAGTATTACTGGACATACTCCCTAATACTTCTGCGCAATATCTAGCGGTGTATTTCTGGACATACTCCTTAAATTTTGCGCATTATCTTGCGGTTTATTTTTTATCATACTAATACTTCTGCTCAATATCTAGCGGTGTATTTCTGGACATACTCCCTAATACTTCTGCGCACTATCTTGCGCAGTATTTCTGGACATACTCCTTAAATTTTACGCATTATCTTGCGGTTTATTTTTTATCATACTAATACTTCTGCGCAATATCTAGCGGCTTATTTCTGGAGATACTCCCTTACACTTCTGCGCATTATCCTTAAATTTTGCGCATTATCTTGCGGTTTATTTTTTATCATACTAATACTTCTGCGCAATATCTAGTGGCTTATTTCTGGAGATACTCCCAAATACTTCTGCACAATATCTTGCGCAATATTTCTTGACAAACTCCTTAATTCTTCTGCGCAATATCTTGCACAGTATTTCTGGACATACTCCCAAATACTTCTGCGTAATATGTAGCGGCTTATTTCTGGACATACTCCCTAATTCTTCTGCTCAATATCTTGCGCAGTATTTCTGGACATACTCCCTAATACTTCTGCGCAATATCTAGCGGCTTATTTCTGGACATACTCCCTAATTCTTCTGCGCAATATCTTGCGCAGTATTTCTGGACATACTCCTTAATATTTCTGCGCAATATCTTGCACAGTATTACTGGACATACTCCCTAATACTTCTGCGCAATATCTAGCGGCTTATTTCTGGACATACTCCCTCATTCTTCTGCGCAATATCTGGCGCAGTATTTCTGGACAAACTCCTTAAATTTTGCGCATTATCTTGCGGTTTATTTTTTATCATACTAATACTTCTGCTCAATATCTAGCGGTGTATTTCTGGAGATACTCCCTAATGCTTCTGCGCAATATCTTGCGCAGTATTTCTGGACATACTCCTTAAATTTTGCGCATTATCTTGCCGTTTATTTTTTATCATACTAATACTTCTTCGCAATATCTAGCGGCTTATTTCTGGAGATACTCCCTAATACTTCTGCACAATATCTTGCGCAGTATTTTTTGACATACTCCTTAATACTTCTGCGCAATGTCTTGCACAGTAACTCTGGACATACTCCCTAACACTTCTGCGCAATATCTAGCGGCTTATTTCTGGACATACTCCCTTATTCTTCTGCGAAATATCTTGCGCAGTATTTCTGGACGTACTCCCTAATACTTCTGCGCAATATCTAGCGGCTTATTTCTGGACATACTCCCTAATACTTCTGCGCAATATCTTGCGCAGTATTTCTGGACATACTCCTTAATACTTCTGCGAAATATCTTGCGCAGTATTTTTGGACATACTCCCTAATACTTCTGCGCAATATCTAGCGGCTTATTTCTGGACATACTCCCTAATTCTTCTGCGCAATATCTTGCGCAGTATTTCTGGACATACTCCTTAAATTTTGCGCATTATCTTGCGGTTTATTTTTTATCATACAAATATTTCTGCGCAATATCTAGCGGTATATTTCTGGACATACTCCCTAATACTTCTGTGCAATATCTTGCGCAGTATTTCTGGACATACTCCTTAAATTTTGCGCATTATCTTGCGGTTTATTTTTTAACATACTTATACTTCTCTGCAACATCTAGCGACTTATTTCAGGAGATACTCCCTAATACTTCTGCGCAATATCTTGCGCAGTATTTCTGGATATACTCCTTAATACTTCTGCGCAATATCTTGCGCAGTCTTTCTGGACATACTCCCTAATACTTCTGCGCAATATCTAACGGCTTATTTCTGGACATACTCCCTAATACTTCTGCGCAATATCTTACGCAGTATTTCTGGACATACTCCTTAATACTTCTGCGAAATATCTTGCGCAGTATTTCTGGACATACTCCCTAATACTTCTGCGCAATATCTAGCGGCTTATTTCTGGACATACTCCCTAATTCTTCTGTGCAATATCTTGCGCAGTATTTCTGGACATACTCCTTCAATTTTGCGCATTATCTTGCGGTTTATTTTTTAACATACTTATACTTCTCTGCAATATCTAGCGACTTATTTCAGGAGATACTCCCTAATACTTCTGCGCAATATCTTGCGCAGTCTTTCTGGACATACTCCCTAATACTTCTGCGCAATATCTAACGGCTTATTTCTGGACATACTCCCTAATACTTCTGCGCAATATCTTGCGCAGTATTTCTGGACATACTCCTTTATACTTCTGCGCAATATCTTCCGCAGTATTTCTGGACGTACTCCCTAATACTTCTGCGCAATATCTAGCGGCTTATTTCTGGACATACTCCCTAATACTTCTGCGCAATATCTTGCGCAGTATTTCTGGACATACTCCTTAATACTTCTGCGAAATATCTTGCGCAGTATTTTTGGACATACTCCCTAATACTTCTGCGCAATATCTAGCGGCTTATTTCTGGACATACTCCCTAATTCTTCTGCGCAATATCTTGCGCAGTATTTCTGGACATACTCCTTATACTTTTGCGCATTATCTTGCGGTTTATTTTTTATCATACAAATATTTCTGCGCAATATCTAGCGGTATATTTCTGGACATACTCCCTAATACTTCTGTGCAATATCTTGCGCAGTATTTCTGGACATACTCCTTAAATTTTGCGCATTATCTTGCGGTTTATTTTTTAACATACTTATACTTCTCTGCAATATCTAGCGACTTATTTCAGGAGATACTCCCTAATACTTCTGCGCAATATCTTGCGCAGTATTTCTGGATATACTCCTTAATACTTCTGCGCAATATCTTGCGCAGTCTTTCTGGACATACTCCCTAATACTTCTGCGCAATATCTAACGGCTTATTTCTGGACATACTCCCTAATTCTTCTGCGCAATATCTTGGGCAGTATTTCTGGACATACACCCTAATACTTCTGCGCAATATCTAGCGTCTTATTTCTGGACATACTCCCTAATTCTTCTGCGCAATATCTTGCGCAGTATTTCTGGACATACTCCTTAATATTTCTGCGCAATATCTTGCGCAGTATTACTGGACATACTCCCTAATACTTCTGCGCAATATCTAGCGGCTTATTTCTGGAGATACTCCCTAATTCTTCTAGGCAATATCTGGCGCAGTATTTTTTGACATACTCCCTAATACTTCTGCGCAATGTCTTGCACAGTAATTCTGGACATACTCCCTAATACTTCTGCGCAATATCTAGCGGCTTATTTCTGGACATACTCCCTAATTCTTCTGCGCAATATCTTGCGCAGTATTTCTGGACGTACTCCCTAATACTCCTGCGCAATATCTACCGGCTTATTTCTGGACATACTCCCTAATACTTCTGCGCAATATCTTGCGCAGTATTTCTGGACATACTCCTTTATACTTCTGCGCAATATCTTGCGCAGTATTTCTGGACATACTTCCTTATTCTTCTGCGCAATATCTAGCGGCTTATTTCTGGACATACTCCCTAATTCTTCTGCGCAATATCTTGCGCAGATTTTCTGGACATACTCCTTAAATTTTGCGCATTATCTTGCGGTTTATTTTTTATCATACAAATATTTCTGCGCAATATCTAGCGGTGTATTTCTGGACATACTCCCTAATACTTCTGTGCAATATCTTGCGCAATATTTCTGGACATACTCCTTAAATTTTGCGCATTATCTTGCGCTTTATTTTTTATCATACTTATACTTCTGCACAATATCTTGCGCAGTATTTTTTGACATACTCCTTAATACTTCTGCGCAATATCTTGCACAGTATTTCTGGACATACTCCCTAATACTTCTGCGCAATATCTAGCGGATTATTTCTGGACATACTCCCTAATTCTTCTGCGCATTATCTTGCGCATTATCTTGCGCAGTATTTCTGGACGTACTCCCTAATATTTCTGCGCAATATCTAGCGGCTTATTTTTGGACATACTCCCTGATACTTCTGCGCAATATCTTGCGCAGTATTTCTGGACATACTCCTTAAATTTTGCGCATCATCTTGCGGTTTATTTTTTATCATACAAATACTTCTGCGCAATATCTAGCGGTGTATTTCTGGACATACTCCCTATTACTTCTGCGCAAGATCTAGCGACTTATTTCAGGAGATACTCCCTAATACTTCTGCGCAATATCTTGCGCAGTATTTCTGGATATACTCCTTAATACTTCTGCGCAATATCTTGCGCAGTATTTCTGGACATACTCCCTAATACTTCTGCGCAATATCTAGCGGCTTATTTCTGGACATACTCCCTAATTCTTCTGCGCAATATCTTCGGCAGTATTTCTGGACTTACTCCTTAAATTTTGCGCATTATCTTGCGGTTTAGTTTTTATCATACTAATACTTCTGTGCAATATCTAGCGGTGTATTTCTGGACGTACTCCCTACTACTTCTGCGAAATATCTAGTGGTGTATTTCTGGACATACCCCTTAAATTTTGCACATTATCTTGCGGTTTATTTTTGGTCATACTAATATCTTGCGGTGTATTTCTGGACATATGCACTAATACTTCTGCGCAATATCTAGCGGTGTATTTCTGGACATATTCCCTAATACTTCTGCGCAATATCTAGCGGCTTATATCTGAACATACTCCCTACTACTTCTGCACAATATCTAGCGGTGTATTTCTGGACATACTCCTTTAATTTTGCACAATATCTTGCGGCTTATTTTTGGTCATACAATTACTTCTGTACAATATCTAGCGGCGTATTTCTGGACATACATGTACTCCTTAAATTTTGCGCTTTATCTTGCGGTTTATTTTTGGTCATACTAATACTTCTGTGCAATATCTAGCTGCTTATTTCTGGACATTCATGTACTCCTTAAATTTTGTGCTTCATCTAGCGGATTATTTTTGGTCATACTTATACTTATGGACAGGACTACTAACCTTAACCTAGATAACTTACATAGGTACCAAGGGTTAGATAAAGCCTTATGGACAGGACTACTAACCTAACCCTAGATAACTTTCATAGGTATCTAAGGGTTAGATAAAGCCTTATGGACAGGATTACTAACCGGACCCTAGATAACTCACATAGGTACCTAAGGGTTAGATAAAGCCTTATGCTCAGGACTACTAACCTTACCCTAGATAACTTCAATAGGTATCTAAGGGTTTGATAAAGCCTTATGATCAGGACTACTAACCTGATCCTAGATAACTTACAAAGGTGCCTATGGGTTAGATAAAGCCTAATTGACAGGACTACTAGCCTTACCCTAGACAAGTTACATAGGTACCTAAGGGTTAGATAAAGCCTTATGGACAGGCCTACTAACCTAACCCTAGATAACTCACATAGGTACCTAAGGGTTAGATAAAGCCTAATTGACAGGATTACTAACCTGACCCTAGATAACTTTCATAGGTATCTTAGGGTTAGATAAAGCCTTATGGTCAGGACTACTAACCTTACCCTAGATAATTTACATAGGTACCTAAAGGTAAGATAAAGCCTTTTGGAAAGGACTACAAACCTGACCCTAGATAACTTACATAGTACCTTAGGGATAGATAAAGCCTAATAGACAGGACTACTTATCTTACCCTATATCACTTACATAGGTATCTACGGGTTAGATAAAGAATAGTGGACA
Source organism: Pinctada imbricata (assembly GCA_033119305.1). Lineage (NCBI taxonomy): Eukaryota > Metazoa > Mollusca > Bivalvia > Pterioida > Pteriidae > Pinctada > Pinctada imbricata. The sequence continues at coordinate 13,337,886 of VSWD01000004.1, read as the reverse complement.
GGACTACTACATTACCCTAGATTACTTAAATAGGTATCTAAGGGTAAGAAAATGCCTAATGGACAGGACTACTATCCTTACCCTGGATAACTTACATAGGTATCTAAGGGTTAGATAAAGCCTAATGGACAGGCCTACTAACCTTATACTAGATAACTTAAATATGTATCTAAGGGTTAGATAAAGCCTAATGGACAGGACTACTAACCTGACCCTAGATAAGTTACATAGGTACATAGGGGTTAGATAAAGCCTTATGGTCAGGACTTCTAACCTGACCCTAGATAACTTACATAGGTACGTAAGGGTTAGATAAAGCCTTATGGACAGGACTACTAACATGACCCTTGATAACTTACATAGGTACCTAAGGGTTAGATAAAGCCTAATGAACAGGACTACTAACATGACCCTGGATAACTTACATAGGTACCTAAGGGTTAGATAAAGCCTAATGGATAGATCTACTAACCTGACCCAAGATAACTTACATAGGTATCTAAAGGTTAGATAAAGCCTTATGGTCAGGACTACTAGATGACCCTAGATAACTTACATAGAAACCCAAGGGTTAGATATTGCCTAATTGACAGGACTACTAACCATACCCTAGATAACTTACATAGGTAGCAAAGGATTAGATGAAGCCTACTGCATAGGACAACTAACCTCACCCTAGATAACTTACATAGGTACCAAAGGGTTAGATAAACCTAATGGACAGGACTACTAACCTGACCTTAGATAACTAACATAGGTACCTGTGGATAAGATAAAGCCTAATGGATAGAACTACTAACCTGACCCTAGATAACTTACATAGGTACGTAAGGGTTAGATAAAGCCTAATGGACAGGACTACTAACCTTACCCTAGATAACTTACATAGGTACCTAAGGGTAAGATAAAGCCTAATGGACAGGACTACAAACCTGACCCTAGATAGCTTACAAAGGTTCCTGAGGGTTAGATAAAGCTTAATGGACAGGACTACTAACCTTACCCTAGATTACTTAAATAGGTACCTAAGGGTTAGATGAAGCCTAATAGACAGGACTACTAACCTTACCCTAGATAACTTAAATAGGTATATAAGGGTTAGATAAAGCTTTTCTGATAGGACTACTAACCTTACCCTAGATAACTTAAATATGTATCTAAGGGTTCGATAAAGCCTAATGGACAGGACAACTAACCTGACCCTAGATAAGCTACATAGGTACTTAAGAGTTAGATAAAGCCTTATGGACAGGACTACTAACATGACCCTGGATAACTTACATAGGTACCTAAGGGTTAGATAAAGCCTAATAGACAGGACTACTAACCTTACCCTGGATAACTTACATAGGTACCTAAGGGTTAGATAAAGCCTAATGGATAGAACTACTAACCTGACCCAAGATAACTTACATAGGTATCTAAAGGTTAGATAAAGCCTTATGGTCAGGACTACTAACCTTACCCTAGATTACTTACATAGAAACCCAAGGGTTAGATATTGCCTAATTGACAGGACTACTAACCATACCCTAGATAACTTACATAGGTAGCAAAGGATAAGATGAAGCCTACTGCATAAATCAACTAATCTCAACCTAGATGACTTACATAGGTTCATAAGGGTTAGATAAAACTAATTGACAGGACTTCTAACCTGACCTTAGATAACTAACATAGTTACCTGTGGATTAGATAAAGCCTAATGGATAGGACTACTAACTTGACCCTAGATAACTTTCATAGGTAACATATACATAGGTACCTAAGGGTTAGATAAAGCCTAATTGATATGACTACTAACCTGACCCTAGATAACTTACATAGGTACCTAAGTGTTAGATAAAGCCTAATGGACAGGACTACTAACCTGACCCTAGATAACTTACATAGGTACCTAAGGGTTAAATAAAGCCTAATGGACAGGACTACTAACCTTACCCTAGATAACTTACATAGGTACCTAAGGGTTAGATAAAGCCTAATGGACAGGACTACTAACCTGATCCTAGATAGCTTACATAGGTACCTAAGGGTTAGATAAAGCCTAATAGACAGGACTACTAACCTTACCCTAGATAACTGAAATAGGTATATAATGGTTAGAAAAAAGCCTTAATGATAGGACTACTAATCTTACCCTAGATAACTTACATAGGTACCTAAGGGTTAGATAAAGCCTTATGGACAGGACTACAAACCTTACAATATATCACTTAGTTAAGTATCTAAGGGTTAGATAAAGCCTAATGGACAAGACTACTAACCTGACCCTATATATCTTAAATAGGTATCTAAGGGTTAGATAAAGACTAATGGACAGGATTTCTAACCTTACCCTAGATTACTTACTCAGGTTCTTAAGGGTTAGATAAAGCCTTATTCACAGGACTACTAGCCTTACCCTAGATAACTTACATATGTATCTAAGGATTAGATAAAGCTTAATGGACAGGACTACTAAACTTACCCTAGATAAGTTACATAGGTACCTAAGGGTTAATAAAGCCTAATGGACAGGACTACTAACATGACCCCTAGATAACTAACATAGGTACCTAAGGGTTAGATAAAGCCTGATGGACAGGACTAACATTACCCTAGAATACATACATATTTTCCTAAGGTTTAAATAAAGCCTTATGGACAGGACTACTCACCTGACCCTAGATAACTTACATAGGTACCTCAGGGTTAGATAAAGCCTAAAGGACAGGACTACTAACATGACTCTAGATAACTTACATAGGTACCTATAAGGGTTTGATAAAGCCTAATGGACAAGACTACTAACCTGACTCTAGATAACTTAAATAAGTATCTAAGGCTTAGATAAAGCCTAAAAGACAGGACTACTAACATGACCCTTAGATAACTTACATAGGTACCTAAGGGTTAGATAAAGCCTGATGGACAGGACTACTAGCCTTAACCTAGATAACTTACATAGGTACCTAAGGGTTAGATAAAGTCTTATGGACAAGACTACTAACCTTACCCTAGATAACTTACATAAGTACCTAAAAGGGTTTGATAAAGCCTAATAGACAAGACTACTAAACTGACCCTAGATAACTTCAATAGGTATCTAAGTATAAAGACTCAATTGCCGTAATTTTAATAGCTTTTATTGGTGGCGTCGTCATCCGGTGTCATGCATTCAAAGTAAAAAGATACAAAAAAAAAAAGAAAATACAATCACTATTGTGTCACTATTTGATCCAAAATTACATTAATACAGCACCATACATGTCAGACAGAAATTGATTAATCGAATAAAATGAAAAATTTCTATTGCGAAATTACATTGCAAAATTACAAATAAATTGTGAAAAAATGTGCAATGAAATCAAGTACTGCTTTCCATACTTTCTTATAAAGATGACATAGACCTATAACATGACCTTGACCTTTGTACGCATACATGCATTATGGGTTGAATCCAATACACAATTTGAATACACATCGAATTGCATATAACCATTTATAATAATGAATCACTTTAATAATGATGATATATTGCAAGGAAAAGATGAAAATACAAATGCACAAAGCATGTGGAGAAATGTATACAAAAATCACACTTGCAGACTCGGTCTACCTGTTTGCATAAAACTAGGTCATGTCGGCCAGTTGACAAAGACCTGAATATTCACAAAAATAACATACTTCTCCATATCATCATGTAAAATCAATAAAGGACATATATCTATGAACATTAAGGATGTAAATAAAACCAATGATAATGTATAAACTTACACCATGGGGCCATAAAGATTATTTTTGCCTGTCCTGGCAGGTACAACGCTGACATTGTGCTATCTGGTATAGATCGATATAGAACGGAAGTTCAAGTTGCTTAGCGACTACAGGTAGATTACACACAAGACATATCGCATGATGATACAATTCGCTCTTTATCGAGTCACAAACATTACACTCCCCGCATAATATCGTAATGATATTACTTTAACATTATCATAAAATAAATTGCAAAAAGTATTTATCAATTATCAAATAAATTCACAAAAATTTAAATCATTTAGCAATAGAATGGAATCAGCAATAGAATGAAATCACAAAAATTTACTTTACGCAATCAATTCAATGTATAATTAGAAAAATTTCAATGAAAAATGATTGAATGCACAAATGTTCAAACAAATGTGATAGACAAAGTCCAAAACTTAATTCTTCAAACAGTGTAATCTAGCTTATTCAACTAACACAACTAATACTGTAACAGGACGAATATACGTAGTAGGTTTGCCGTCTCTGACAATACGTACTTCGACAGTTCGCACTTTGTTGTCTGTTTCGCTCTTTAACACATTAATGATGAGACCAATAGGCCATTGTCCGCGAGGTAAGTCCTTTTCGCGTAGCAGGATAACATCACCGATTTTGACATCTGGTTGTGCAGTTTGCCATTTTTGTCTGATTTGAAGGTTTTGCAGATAGCCTTCTTTCCAGCGTTTCCAAAACATGTCGGATAAGCATTGCACATGCTTCCATTGCGAGCGATATATTTCACGTATGTTGGTTCCAGCAGATGGGTGAATGTCTGGAAAGTCTTTCTGGGTGAGCAACATAGACGGACTTATGATATACGGATTCTCTGGATCTGTTGATATCGGACAAATTGGACGGGAACTCACAATTGCGCACACTTCGCTCATAAACGTGCATAAAACTTTATGCGTTAGCTGTTTCGCACTAGCATCGAGAAGCATGGAGTCAAGTATTTTGTGCGATATCCTGATCATCCTCTCCCAAGAACCGCCGCGGTGTGAAGAATGTGGAGGATTGAAAATCCATACAATTCCATGTTCACGGAGAAAATTATGCACTGGCCCTTTCTCTGTAAATATGGCCTCAGCTTTGATATCGTCCAACGCTCCGATGAAGTTAGTGCCCCGATCAGAACGGATTTCCTTCACAGGTCCTCGGAGTGATATGAACCTGCGCAACGCATTAATAAATGAACTGCTGCTCATTTCCTCAATCACTTCTATGTGAATTGCTCGGGTTGTCATACAAGTAAATAACACTGCCCAACGTTTGCTATTGGACATTCCTCCTCGGGTCTTTCTGGAAAGCACAGACCATGGCCCGAAAACGTCAAGGCCAATAGAAGAAAATGGGGGGGGGGGGGCCTGGTTTCACTCGATCTGTTGGTAAGATGCCCATTTGTTGAAACTCAAGTTTCCCTCTAAGCTTTCGACATTTCACGCATTTATGTATGACGGAATTTACTAAGCGCTTACATCCAACGATCCAATATCCCTTAGATCTGACGGCACCTTCGGTTAAAAGTCTGCCCTGGTGATAACCTTTCTCGTGCAGGTGAGTAACGATAAGTTTTGCAACATGCGATTTTCCAGGAAGAATAATTGGATGTCGTTCATCTATAGACAAAGGTGCGTTAGACAGACGACCACCGACACGTAATATCCCTCGGTCATCAAGTACGGGATACAGAGCGATAATATTGCTAGTTGCAGGTAAGGGTTTCTTCTCAGGGATAAGACCAATTTCGTCATCATATGCGCATGCTTGGATGTTTCGGATAATATGCAGTTCGGCTTCAAGATCCTCATCAACAGCTTTCAGAGTAATTGGTGTTTTACGCACTTTAGCAATCCAAAGTTTGCAGATGCTACGGAGTCTGCTTTCCGCTTGTATCAGTCTTTTCCAGGTAGAGAACCTCTCAAACCTATCAACAATAGACTGGTCAACTTTAGTTTTCATAACAGAAATGATAGGCCTCACCTCCTTGTCCGTATTTGGATCGATAAGAGGGTAAGTTGAAGAGTCAACAGAGTCTGCGGTAAGTAATTGTGGCGGCCCGTTTAGCCACATGCTTTGCGAAAGCGTTTCAACGGTTGCTGAGCAACGCGTCCCAATGTCTGCAGGGTTGTTCTGTGTAGAAACATAACTCCACTGATCAGATTTCGAGCGCTTTAATATGATGCTGACGCGGTTGCAAACATAGTTATAAAATCTGCGTGTACGGTTGTTCAAGTATCCCAATACCACCTTACTATCTGTATAATACTTGAAACAGTTTGCATCTAAGTCTAGTTGCTTAGTAATAGTTTGCGCTAGTTCTGTTGCTAATACAGCTGCGCAAAGTTCAAGGCGTGGGATTGTGTGACCTTGTCGAGGTGCTATCATTGACTTTCCTACAATGAATCCAACATGAGTATTTCCCGCCTCATCACTGGTTCGCAGAAATGCAACAGCTAATATTGCTTTTCCCGAAGCATCGGAGTAGATGTGTACCTCTTTCGTAATAGCGGAAGTCAAAGAGATAGGAGTAAGCATCCTAGGTATCCGCAAATTCTCTAATGCGTCAAGTGATAGCCTCCAATCTGACCACTCTTTTTCACGATCGTTCTGTAAGGGGTCGTCCCAGCCTTCTTTGTACTCGCAAATTTCACGGTACAAAATCCTGCCATGAATAACTATAGGTGCGATAAAACCTAGAGGATCGAACAAACTGTTAATGACTGACAAGAGTCCTCTCTTAGTAAACGGTTTGTCGGGAATGCGAGCACTAAACGTCATGCAGTCAGAGTTAATGTCCCACGATAGCCCTAAACTCTGTTGCATAGGTAATTCGTCTGCATAAATATCGAGTGTTTTAAGATTTTTCTCCAAATCTTCTGTAGGGAAAGAATTCATGACATCCATATCATTCGACACGATCTTATGAAGTCGTATTTTTGCTTCATTCATAAGAACGGTTTGGGTCCTTTGCAACAAACTAATTGCATCAGCACTTGATGGTAACGAGACTAACGCGTCATCAACGTAAAAGTTCCTCGTAACAAACTCTTTGATATCGTCTTCTGCATTCTCAACAGTTTTACGCAAACCATAGGTCGCTATCGCTGGAGATGGCGTATTTCCGAACACTTTGACCTTCATGCGAAATTCAATGAGATCCTCACCCAAGTTGTTATTTCTATGCCAGAAAAATCTGAGAAAATCACGGTTGTCTTCCTTGACTAAAAACGAGTAGAACATGAGTTCAATGTCTGCGGATATTGCCACCTTGTCCTTGCGAAATCGCAATAGCACTCCTAATAAGTCATTGGTAAGGTTGGTCCTTTAAGCAGAACGTTAATCAAAGAAATGCCATCAAACTTCACAGAGGAGTCGAACACTCCACGAATTTTATCGGGTTTGCGAGGGTGATAAACCCCAAATAACGGTAAGTACCAGCATTCTTTGCCAGGGTTCATAGGTGGAGCCACTTCTAAGGCGCCACTTTGAGTGATACCTTCCATAAAGGTTATGAAATGTTCCCGTTTAATTGGATTCCTCTGTAGATCTGCATCAAGCATGTGAGCCCGTTTAAGAGCTTGAAGTCGGTTACTAGGCAACCGGGGCCTAGGTTCTTTAAATGGAAGAGGCGCTTTCCATTTACCACAAGGATCCTTCGTAAATCCATTTCCCATTATGTCAAGAAACTGGCGATCATCTAAAGAGAGTCCGATTTCATCATCGTTAGCGGTTTTCTTGAAAATATCAGACATGCATATATCTGAGTAAGGTACACTTTCCTGTGTAACGTAAAATCTACTCGAGCATGGCTCGAAAATCGATTCGCGGTCCTGCGATATTGTATTCGTCTTGAATACTGCAATGTTGGTAGAGCTATGGTGTTTACCATTTAGACAAACGTTGCCTATAACAACCCATCCTAGGTTCAATTTCAGAGCAAATGGTGCGTTATTCTGCCCTGTTCGTTGATCATGTATGTGGTGGGCCTCTATCAGGTCCCTGCCTATGAGCATAAGAATGTCCGCACTGGAATCCAAAGCAGGTATAGGTAGATCCTTAAGATGATTGTGATGCTTTATAACCTCGGAGGTTGCAATTTCTTCCCAGTCATCAGGAATATCATTACATTCCGTAATTGGCGGTAAATTCATGATAACGGAGCCATCTAGTGATGCCACTATCAAACCGGAAATGATCCGTCCACTAGTCTGAATACGTCCTGCGCAAGAAGTGAGTGTAAATGAATGTGATTGGCTCATTGGTACTTTGAGATGGTCAAAAAGCTTAGACCTTCCCATAGAAGTGTCACTTTGGTCATCTATGAGAGCGTAAAGACGCAAGCATTTACCGGGATCGTCCTTAGGATATACGTTTACCAAAACGGCTTTAGCACAAGACCGACCGCTAAAGTTCTTTCCACAAACAGTTGTACACTTAGTCGATACTTCCTCCTGTTGAGCTTGAGGTTGAGGTCGAGACTGCTCCCCGCCATTCTGACTGTCAGCTTTGTTTAGGTTACTTCCCGTGCCACTACCATCCTTTGTAAACTTATGCAATGCGGTTGTGTGCTTTAAACTGCCGCATTCATCACATTTGATAGACACGGTGCAATTCTGAAATGTGTGAGAGTCAGATATACAACATCTATAGCATAAGTTATGTTCCCTCAAAAACAGTCTTCGCTCCTGGAGAGTCTTTTTGCGAAAAGCTTTACAATGATTCAATGTATGACTTAGCGTAGGGTGTAACGGGCATTTACTGGCAGGTTCCTCTTTGACGCCCGTCTTTTTCACGTCAATTTTCCCTTTCTGCTGACCGTAACTCTGAAAACGTGGTTTCCACTTGGTTTCCTGTGGTGAATACAAACCAGGGTCATTCAGTGTAGTAGCTGTTTCCTTTACGAGTTCACAGAATATGCGAAAAGGTGGGTATGCAACATCATTAGATTGTTTGTACTTAGACGCTTTCGTTGCCCATTTTCCTTGCAGTGCACTAGTTAGCTTCTGAGCAATAGGTAATACACCAACCGAAGTATCAAAATATGCGAACAGTCCACTGTAAGTCGAGTCTTTCTTCAATGCCATTATCATGAGGTTCATGAAATTTCGGAAATTTGTTGAGCTTTGATTTAATCGCATTTTCTACCATCTCAGGTGAGCCATATCTCTCACTGAGTCGCTGCCATAAAACCGCTAGACCTTGATTTGGATTACCTGTTGTAGCAGCTCTTATGCTTCTAGCATGTTGCTTAGACTCTGGTCCGAGCCAACGGACTAAGAGATCAAGTTCCTCGGGAGCCGAAATACATGCATCTTTAACGAGTGACTTAAAACTAGTTTTCCACGCAACAAAATTTTCCGGCTTATCATCGTAGTTTGTTAGCCTGGTAAGCATTAAGTCTTTCTTAAGCATGAAACTCGCAAGATCATAGACATTGTTCTGCGGCACAAAACTCTCTGCACGAGGATTCAAAACAGGTGGATTTGTAGCGGGTGGATTTTCCACAGGCGGATTTGCAATAGGCGGATGAATAGGTGTATCACACACGGATAGATTTGCCGCATTTAAGTTTGGTAAGTTTTGAGGTATTTGTGGGAGAATGCGTTTTCCTCTAGTTTTCGGAGTCACATTTACCAAATCACTATCCTTCTTAATCGGATGCTGATCATGCACAGGTGAGTAAAATGTTTGATTCGCCATTTCATTGATGTATTGCTGTACTCGAATCGAAGTATCAATCGTTGATTTAAGACTCGTATCTGATGAGTCGGAATCATCACACACCCTCATATTGGCTTCCGCTACAGCAACTTTCAATTCGGCATCAAGAATATGCTGGTCTGCTTGCATATTTGCTTTTTTACGAGCACTTTCCACAAGAGCTACTTTCTCCTCCTCCTCTACTCTCGCCTTTTCCCTTTGTAAATGAGCTTGACGTGTAGCAAACGACATCTTAGTACGTGCAGTTTCAAGTTCTGCTAATAATATTAATCTGTACATAGAGGAAGATGAAGACGTCCCTGTTAACGACGTATCTACTAAAGCACTACTACTAGCTGTCAAAAAAGTTCTACTTTTTACACGTGCACTTTTTGATGCGGCTTTAACATCAGTGTGAGTATCATTTGGTGTCTGCGGTGGAGTTAACCCTCCTGGGTCTGCAGTGGATGTGGTGGGATGCTGCCCTCCCTCCATGATGATGATGAGTTGACTGGATGGCCTAAGCTGCTCCAGGTCTTTTTACTATAAAGACTCAATTGCCGTAATTTTAATAGCTTTTATTGGTGGCGTCGTCATCCGGTGTCATGCATTCAAAGTAAAAAGCTACAAAAAAAAAAGAAAATACAATCACTATTGTGTCACTATTTGATCCAAAATTACATTAATACAGCACCATACATGTCAGACAGAAATTGATTAATCGAATAAAATGAAAAATTTCTATTGCGCAGTTACATTGCAAAATTACAAATAAATTGTGAAAAAATGTGCAATGAAATCAAGTACTGCTTTCCATACTTTCTTATAAAGATGACATAGACCTATAACATGACCTTGACCTTTGTATGCATACATGCATTATGGGTTGAATCCAATACACAATTTGAATACACATCGAATTGCATATAATCATTTATAATAATGAATCACTTTAATAATGATGATATATTGCAAGGAAAAGATGAAAATACAAATGCACAAAGCATGTGGAGAAATGTATACAAAAATCACACTTGCAGACTCGGTCTACCTGTTTGCATAAAACTAGGTCATGTCGGCCAGTTGACAAAGACCTGAATATTCACAAAAATAACATACTTCTCCATATCATCATGTAAAATCAATAAAGGACATATATCTATGAACATTAAGGATGTAAATAAAACCAATGATAATGTATAAACTTACACCATGGGGCCATAAAGATTATTTTTGCCTGTCCTGGCAGGTACAACGCTGACATTGTGCTATCTGGTATAGATCGATATAGAACGGAAGTTCAAGTTGCTTAGCGACTACAGGTAGATTACACACAAGACATATCGCATGATGATACAATTCGCTCTTTATCGAGCCACAAACATTACACTAAGGGTTAGATAAAGCCTAATAGACAGGACTACTAACCTTACCCTAGATAACTTACATAGGTATCTAAAGGTTAGATAAAATCTTATAGACAGGACTACTAATCTTACACTAGATAACCTTCATAGAAACCCAAGGGTTAGATATTGCCTGATTGACAGGACTACTAACCATACCCTAGATAACTTACATAGGTAGCAAAGGATTAGATGAAGCCTAATGGATAGGACAACTAACCTCACCCTAGATAACTTACATAGGTACCTAAGGGTTAGATAAAGCTAATGGACAGGACTACTAACCTGACATAGGTACCTGTGGATTAGATAAAGCCTAATGGATAGGACTACTAACCTGACCCGAGATAACTTACATAGGTAACATATACATAGGTACATGTACCTCAGGGTTAGATAAAGCCTAATTGATAGGACTACTAACCTGACCCTAGATAACTTACATAGGTAACATATACATAGGTACATGTACCTTAGGGTTAGATAAAGCCTAATGGATAGGACTACTAACCTGACCAGAGATAACTTACATAGGTAACATATACATAGGTACCTAAGGGCTAGATAAAGCCTAATGGATAGGACTACTAAACTGACCCTAGATAACTTACATAGGTACTCAAGTGTTAGATAAAGCCTAATGGACAGGAGAACTAACCTTACCCTAGATAACTTAAATAGGTACCTAAGGTTTCGATATAAAGCCTAATGGACAGGACTACTAACCTGACCCTAGATAGCTTACATAGGTACCTAAGGGTTAGATAAAGCCTAATGGACAGGACTACTAACCTTACCCTAGATTACTTAAATAGGTACCTAAGGGTTAGATTAAGCCTAATAGACAGGACTACTAACCTTAAACTAGATAACTTAAATAGGTATATAAGGGTTAGATAAAGTCTAAATGATAGGACTACTAAACTTACCCTAGATAACTTACATAGGTATCTAAGGGTTAGATAAAGCTTAATGGACAGGACTACTAAACTTACCCTAGATAAGTTACATAGGTACCGAAGGGTTAGATAAATCCTAATGGACAGGGCTACTTACCTTACCCTAAATAACTTACATAGGTATCTAATGCTTAGATAAAGCCTTATGGACAGAACTACTATCCTTACCCTAGATAACTTACATAGGTACCTAAGGGTTAGATAAAGCCTAATGGACAGGGCTACTAACTTTACCCTAGATTACTTACATAGATACCTAAGCACTAAGGGTTAGATAAAGCCTTATGGACAGGACTACTAACCTTACAATATATCACTTAGTTAGGTAACCTTAATAGGTATATAAGGGTTAGATAAAGCCTAATGGACAGGACTACTAACCTTACCCTAGATTACTTAAATAGGTACCTAAGGGTTAGGTAAAGCCTAATAGACAGGACTACTAACCTTACCCTAGATAACTTAAATAGGTATATAAGGGTTAGATAAAGCCTAAATGATAGGACTACTAAACTGACCCTAGATAACTTACATAGGTATCTAAGGGTTAGATAAAGCTTAATGGACATGGTTACTTACCTTACCCTAAATAACTTACATAGGTACCTAATGCTTAGATAAAGCCTTATGGACAGAACTACTAACCTTACCCTAGATAACTTTCATAGAAACCCAAGGGTGAGATATTGCCTAATTGACAAGACTACTAACCATACCCTAGATATCTTAAATAGGTAGCAAAGGATTAGATGAAGCCTAATGGATAGCACAACTAACCTCGCCCTAGATAACTTACATAGGTACCTAAGGGTAAGATAAAGCTAATGGACAGGACTACTAACCTGACCTTAGATAACTGACATAGGTACCTGTGGATTAGATAAAGCCTAATGGATAGGACTACTAACCTGACCCGAGATAACTTACATAGGTAACATATACATAGGTACGTGTACCTAAGGGTTAGATAAAGCCTAATTGATAGGACTACTAACCTGACCCTAGATAACTTAAATAGGTACCTAAGGGTTAGATAAAGCCTAATAGACAGGACTACTAACCTTACCCTAGATATCTTAAATAGGTATATAAGGGTTAGATAAAGCCTAAATGATAGGACTACTAAACTTACCCTAGATAACTTACATAGGTATCTAAGGGTTAGATAAAGCTTAATGGACAGGACTACTAACCTTACCCTAGATAAGTTACATAGGTACCTAAGGGTTAGATAAAGCCTAATGGAGAGGGCTACTTACCTTACTCTAAAAACTTACATAGGTACCTAATGCTTAGATAAAGCCTTATGGACAGAACTACTAACCTTACCCTAGATAACTTACATAGGTACCTAAGGGTTAGATAAAGCCTAATGGACAGGGCTACTAACCTTACCCTAGATTACTTACATAGATACCTAAGCACTAAGGGTTAGATAAAGCCTTATGGAAAGGACTACAAACCTTACAATATATCACTTAGTTAGGTACCTAAGGGTTAGATAAAGCCTAATGGACAAGACTACTAACCTGACCCTATATAACTTAAATAGGTATCAAAGGTTTAGATAAACATGATAAAGTATAATGGACAGGACTACTAACCTTACCCTAGATTACTTACATAGGTTCTTAAGGGTTAGATAAAGCCTTATGCATAGGACTACTAGCCTTACCCTAGATAACTTACATATGTATCTAAGGATTAGATAAAGCTTAATGGACAGGACTACTAAACCTACCCAAGATAAGATACATAGGTACCTAAGGGTTAATAAAGTCGAATGGACAGGACTACTAACATGACCCCTAGATAACTTACATATGTACCTCAGGGTTAGATAAAGCCTAATGGACAGGAGTACTAACCTGACCCTGGATAACTCACATGGATATCTAAGAGTTAAATAAAGCCTTATGGACAGGTTTACTAACCTTACCCTAGATAACTTAAACATGTATCTAAGGATTAGATAAAGCTTAATGGACAGGACAACTAATCGTACCCTAGATAAGATACATAGGTACCTAAGGGTTAATAAAGCCTAATAGACTGGACTACTAACATGACCCCTAGAAAACTAACATAGGTACCTATTGGTTAGATAAAGCTTGATGGACAGGACTAACATTACCCTCTAGAATACTTATATATTTACTTAAGGGTTAGATAAAGCCTAATGGACAGGATTAATAACCTGACCCTAGATAACTTACATAGGTACCTAAGGGTTAGATAAAGCATAATGGACAGGACTACTAACATGACTCTAGATAACTTACATAGGTACCTATAAGGGTTTGATAAAGCCTAATGGACAAGACTACTAACCTGACCCTTGATAACTTAAATAAGTATCTAAGGGTTAGATAAAGCCTAAAAGACAGGACTACTAACCTTTCCCTAGATAACTTACATAGGTACCTAAGGGTTAGATAAAGCCTGATGGACAGGACTACTAGCCTTAACCTAGATAACTTACTTAGGTACCTAAGGGTTAGATAAAGCCTTATGGACAGGACTACTAACCTTACCCTAGATAACTTACATAGTTACCTAAAAGGGTTTGATAAAGCCTAATAGACAAGACTACTAAACTGACCCTAGATAACTTCAATAGGTATCTAACGGTTAGATAAAGCCTAATGGACAGGACTACTAACCTTACCCTAGATAATTTACATAGGTACCTAAGGGTTAGATAAAGCCTAATGGATGGGACTACTAAGATTACCATCAATTACTTACATTGGTATCTAAGGGTTAGATAAAGCCTAATGGACAGGACTACTAACCTTACCCTAGATAAGTTGCATAGGTACCTAAGGGTTAGAAAAAGCCTAATGGACAGGACTACTAACATTACCCTATATTACTTACATAGGTATCTAAGGGTTAGATAAAGCCTTATGGGCATGACTACTAACCTTACCCTGGATAACTTACATAGGTATCTAAGGGTTAGATAAAGCCTTATGGAAAGGAGTACTTACATGACCCTGGATAACTTACATAGGTATCTAGGAGTTAGATAAAGCCTTATGAACAGGTTTACTAACCTTACCCTAGATATCTTAAATATGTATCTAAGGATTAGATAAAGCTTAATGGAGAGGACTACTAAACTTACCCTAGATAAGTTACAGAGATACCTAAGGGTTAAAAAAGACTTATGGACAGGACTACTAACCTGACACTAGATAACATACATATCTACCTAAGGGTTGGATAAAGCCTAATGGACAGGACTACTAACCTGACCGTAGACTACTTACATAGGTACCTCAGGGTTAGAAAAAGCATAATGGACAGGACTACTAACATGACTCTAGATAACTTACATAGCTACCTATAAGGATTTGATAAAGCCTAATGGACAAGACTACTAACCTGACCCTAGATAACTTACATAGGTACCTAAGGGTTAGATAAAGCCTGATGGACAGGACTACTAGCCTTAACCTAGATGACTTACATAGGTACCTAAAAGTGCTTGATAAAGCCTTATGGTCAGGACTACTAACCTTACCCTAGATTACTTACATACGTACCTAAGGGTTAGATAAAGCCTTATGGACAAGACTACTAACCTGACCCTAGATAACTTACATAGGTATCTGAGGGTTAGATAAAGCCTAAAAGACAGGACTACTAACATGAACCTTAGATAACTTACATAGGTTCCTAAGGGTTAGATAAAGCCTGATGGACAGGACTACTAGCCTTAACCTAGATAACTTACATATGTACCTAAAAGGGTTTGATTAAGTCTTATGGTCAGGAGTACTAACCTTACCCTAGATTACTTACATAGGTACCTAAGGGTTAGATAAAGCCTTATGGACAGGACTACTAACCTTACCCTAGATAACTTACATAGTTACCTAAAAGGGTGTGATAAAGCCTAATAGACAAGACTACTAAACTGACCTTAGATAACTTCAATAGGTATCTAAGGGTTAGATAAAGAATTATGGACAGGACTACTAACCTTACCCTAGATATCCTACATAGGTACCTAAGGGTTAGATAAAGCCTAATGGACAGGGCTACTAACATTACCCTAGATTACTTACAAAGGTATCTAAGGGTTAGATAAAATCTTTTGGAGAGGACTACTAACCTTACCCTAGATAAGTTACATAGGTACCTAAGGGTTAGATAAAGCCTAATGGACAGGTCTAATAACCTTACCCTAGATTACTTACATATGTATCTAAGGGTTAGATAAAGCCTTATGAACAGGACGACTAACCTTACCCTAGATAAGTTACATAGGTACATAAGGGTTAGATAAAGCCTAAAGGACAAGACTACTAACCTGACCCTATATAACTTAAATAGGTATCAAAGAGTTAGATAAAGTCTAATGGACAGGACTACTAACCTTACCCTAGATGACTTATATAGGTACCTAAGGGTTAGATAAAGCCTTATGCACAGGACTACTAGCCTTACCCTAGATAACTTACATATGTATCTAAGGATTAGATATAGCTTAATGGACAGGACTACTAAACTTACCCTAGATAAGTTACATAGGTACCTAAGGGTTAATAAAGCCTAATAGACAGGACTACTAACATGACCCCTAGATAACTAACATAGGTATCTAAGGGTTAGATAAAGCCTGATGGACAGAACCATCATTACCCTAGAATACTTACTTATTTACCTAAGGGTTAGATAAAGCCTTATTGACAGGACTACTCACCTGACCCTAGATAACTTACATAGGTACGTAAGGGTTAGATAAAGCCTAATGGACAGGAGTACTAACCTTACCCTAGATAACTTACATAGTTACCTAAAAAGGTTTGATAAAGCCTAATAGACAAGAATACTAAACTGACCCTAGATAACTTCAATAGGTATCTAACGGTTAGATAAAGCCTAATGGACAGGACTACTTACCTTACCCTAGATAATTTACATAGGTACCTAAGGGTTAGATAAAGCCTAATGGATAGGACTACTAACATTACCCTCAATTACTTACATTGGTATCTAAGGGTTAGACAAAGCCTAATGGACAAGTCTACTAAATTTACCCTAGATAAGTTACATAGGTACCTAAGGGTTAGATAAAGCTTAATGGACAGGACTACTAACATTAACCTATATTACTTACAAAGGTATCTAAGAGTTAGATAAAGCCTTATGGACATGACTACTAACCTTACCCTGGATAACTTACATAGATATCTAAGGGTTTGATAAAGCCTTATGGAAAGGAGTACTAACCTGACCCTGAATAACTTACATAGATATCTAAGAGTTAGATAAAGCCTTATGGACAGGTTTACATGTACTAACCTTACCCTAGATAACTTAAATATGTATCTAATGATTAGATAAAGCTTAATGGACAGGACTACTAAACTTACCCTAGATAAGTTACAGAGGTACCTAAGGGTTAAAAAAGACTAATGGACAGGACTACTAACCTGACCCTAGATAACTTACATATGTACCTAAGGGTTAGATAAAGCCTAATGGACAGGACTACTAACCTGACCGTAGACTACTTACATAGGTACCTCAGGGTTAGATAAATCATAATGGACAGGACTACTAACATGACTCTAGATAACTTACATAGGTACCTATAAGGATTTGATAAAGCCTAATCGACCAGACTATTAACCTGACCCTAGATAACTTACATAGGTACCTAAGGGTTAATAAAGCCTAATAGACAGGACTACTAACATGACCCCTAGATAACTAACATAGGTATCTAAGGGTTAGATAAAGCCTGATGGACAGAACCATCATTACCCTAGAATACTTACTTATTTACCTAAGGGTTAGATAAAGCCTTATTGACAGGACTACTCACCTGACCCTAGATAACTTACATAGGTACGTAAGGGTTAGATAAAGCCTAATGGACAGGAGTACTAACCTTACCCTAGATAACTTACATAGTTACCTAAAAAGGTTTGATAAAGCCTAATAGACAAGAATACTAAACTGACCCTAGATAACTTCAATAGGTATCTAACGGTTAGATAAAGCCTAATGGACAGGACTACTTACCTTACCCTAGATAATTTACATAGGTACCTAAGGGTTAGATAAAGCCTAATGGATAGGACTACTAACATTACCCTCAATTACTTACATTGGTATCTAAGGGTTAGACAAAGCCTAATGGACAAGTCTAATAAATTTACCCTAGATAAGTTACATAGGTACCTAAGGGTTAGATAAAGCTTAATGGACAGGACTACTAACATTAACCTATATTACTTACAAAGGTATCTAAGAGTTAGATAAAGCCTTATGGACATGACTACTAACCTTACCCTGGATAACTTACATAGATATCTAAGGGTTTGATAAAGCCTTATGGAAAGGAGTACTAACCTGACCCTGAATAACTTACATAGATATCTAAGAGTTAGATAAAGCCTTATGGACAGGTTTACATGTACTAACCTTACCCTAGATAACTTAAATATGTATCTAATGATTAGATAAAGCTTAATGGACAGGACTACTAAACTTACCCTAGATAAGTTACAGAGGTACCTAAGGGTTAAAAAAGACTAATGGACAGGACTACTAACCTGACCCTAGATAACTTACATATGTACCTAAGGGTTAGATAAAGCCTAATGGACAGGACTACTAACCTGACCGTAGACTACTTACATAGGTACCTCAGGGTTAGATAAATCATAATGGACAGGACTACTAACATGACTCTAGATAACTTACATAGGTACCTATAAGGATTTGATAAAGCCTAATCGACCAGACTATTAACCTGACCCTAGATAACTTACATAGGTACCTAAGGGTTAGATAAAGCCTGATGGACAGGACTACTAGCCTTAACCTAGATAACTTACATAGGTACCTAAAAGTGTTTGATAAAGCCTTATGGTCAGGAGTACTAACCTTACCCTAGATTACTTACATACGTACCTAAGGGTGAGATAAAGCCTTATGGACAGGACAACTAACCTGACCCTAGATAACTTACATAGGTATCTAAGGGTTAGATAAAGCATAAAAGACAGGACTACTAACATGAACCTTAGATAACTTACATAGGTTCCTAAGGGTTAGATAATGCCTGATGGACAGGACTACTAGCCTTAACCTAGATAACTTACATATGTACCTAAAAGGGTTTGATAAAGCCTTATGGTCAGGAGTACTAACCTTACCCTAGATTACTTACATAGGTTCCTAAGGGTTAGATAAAGCCTTATGGTCAGGAGTACTAACCTTACCCTAGATTACTTACATAGGTACCTAAGGGTTAGATAAAGCCTTATGGACAGGACTACTAACCTTACCCTAGATAACTTACATAGGTACCTAAAAGGGTTTGATAAAGCCTAATAGACAAGACTACTAAACTAAACCTAGATAACTTACATAGCTACCTAAGGCTTAGATAAATCCTAATGGACAGGAATACTAACCTTACACTAGATAACTTAAATAGTTATCTAAGGATTAGATAAAGCCTAATGGGCATGACTACTAACCTGACCCTAGATAACATACATAGGAACCCAAGGGTAAGATAACGCCTAATGGACAGGACTACTAACATGACCAAAGATAACTTAAATAGGTACCTAAGGGTTAGATAAAGCCTTAATGATAGGACTACTTACCTTACCCTAGATAAGTTAAATAGGTATCTAAGGGTTAGATAAAGCCTAATGGACAGGACTACTAACCTTACCCTAGATAAGTTACATAGGTACCTAAGGGTTAGATAAAGCCTTATGGATAGGACTACTAACATTACCCTACATAAGTTACATAGGTATCTAAGGATTAGATAAAGCCTAATGGACAGGACTACTAACCTTACCCTAGATAACTTACATAGGAACCCAAGGGTTAGATAAAGCCTTATGGATAGGACTACTAACATTACCCTAGATAAGTTACATAGGTATCTAAGGGTTAGATAAAGCCTAAAGGACAGGACTACTAACCTTACCCTAGATAACTTACATAGGAACCAAAGGGTTAGATATACGCCTTCTTAACAGGGCTACTAACATGACCCTGGAAAACTTACATAGGTATCTAAGGGTTAGATAAAGCCTTATGGACAGGACAACTAACCTGACACTAGATAACTTAAATAGGTATATAAGGTTTAGATGAAGCCTAATGGACAGGACTACTAACCTTACCCTAGATAACTTACATAGGTACCTAAGGGTTAGATAAAGCCTAATGGACGGGACTACTAACCTTACCCTAGATAAGTTATATAGGTACCTAAGGGTTAGATAAAGCCTAATGGATAGGACTACTAGTCTTATCCTAGATAACTTACATAGGTACCTAAGGGTTAGATAAAGCCTAATGGATAGGACTACTAACCTTACCCTAGATTACTTACATAGGTATCTAAGGGTTAGATAAAGCCTTATGGACAGGACTACTAACCTGACTCTTGATAACTGACACAAATAATTATTCGGGCCAAAATTCGTCTCTATTTGGGGACAAAATCTGTAATAATTTAAAAATTTATCTCTATATAGGGAATAATTCTGGCACGAATAATTATTCGGGCCAAAATTTATCTCTGTATAGAGTTTTCTTAAAAACGAAATAAACCTTATTTGAATTTTTATTTCATTTTATTTATACTTTTATCTGTCACCAATATAGCAGTATGACGATTTAAAGCGCTTTTAAAATGACTAAGATTTATAGTATGTTTTATTCTTAGTCAGTTTATATAAGCAATGTCTTCAGCATGTAAAAAAAATTATTCAGGCCGCAGCACGAATAGTAGGATTATGCCCGTGTTCACTCGCTAATCTCATTTGAGATTCATGAGCGTGTATATTTGATATGCCGCTGTTTACTACTAAACAGCAGCATAGCAAATAGACACGTACATGAATCTCAAACGAGATTATGCACTAGCACAAGGCTGTTTGGTAAAAAAAGATTGCGAAATTAGTGTTTTGACTTCCCAAGAAATGAAGTTCTCATCTTTATTGGTGGATTCAGAGAAAATTATGATTGCCTGGTGGGTTAATAGACCAGTGTTTGGTCCGGCGCCAGAGCTGGACCATTTAGAAATGGTTTTACTTCCACTGCACATACTCTGAAGAGCTGGCATACGGGCAATCACACAGTTTCTTGAATCCATTTCCAATGGAAGCAAGTATGCACATGATACTTAGCTGTTGACGGAAATGTCCGATTGCATAAGATAACGTCATGTTTATTTTTGATCGGAGGATCTTAAACGGGTTCCTTTAGCACGCTAATTTCAAAATATGCAGGAATTTTCCATTCATACGTTCATTTAAATACAGCAAGTTCGCGCATACAGCGATATATAGATAGAACAGGTCGCGTACACAAGCAAAGTAGCGCCTTTCGATAATATTGTGAGTTATAAACTTGAAAATCGTTGTTTTTCTTGAAACAACGTATTGCCTATCTTATTGCTATATTAGGAAAGTATCTAAGCAAACATCTTTGATTTTCATTTTAATAACTGCAACTGTTACTGGTTCAATTATACATGTGTACCTTAAATAACTGAAGATGTGCATAGTAACCCCCCCCTCCCACTCTTTCGTGAAAATGACTGGTTACTTGCCTCTTCAAAATGATTGCTCATGCCGGACAAGCTTTTTTTTAAAAAGCTAATTATACTTGTTTACACCTATTTTCAAGAAAGGCATTTTCTTTCTAGTTTCGTTTTAGATTTCAAACCGCATCTTCGATCTCGAAATGCACTCCACCATTTCGTATAAAATTAGGGTTACTGATTATTAATGTAAAAGGCTATCAGGGCATATACCCCTGAATAAGACAGCCTATATAAAGCAAGGGTGAAAAGTAATGAAATGGTTGAAAAGTATTAGGTAATATGTTTGTAACAGGACACTGAAAATTTTTGAATCCTTAGTTTCGTATCCTATATAAACACTACAACGTGCGATGGACCATGTGAATTTTGGCGGAATTTCCCCGCGCCAAAAATCATTCAAGTCGGTTTGACAGTGATTTAGCGAGAACTAGCCGTACCGCCCCTCTGATTTTTCCATATGATTTAGAGTAAGAATATATCTTTCAGACTATTAATTGAAATTTCTGGAAAAAATCAAGCAACTTGGTGAAAAATTGCCCAAAACATGGACCAATATGGTACTTTTTGCATGAAATTTCAACCCATTTTCATGCCATTTCAGCACAGGTAATGTGGTTCTTATATTAAATTTTTTTGTTCAATTGTCTATAAATTAAAAATTTGAAATTTTCTGAATCTATTGATACCAAATACATAGTATGACATCACATTAGATTGTCCATAATGAGTAATATAAGAGGTGGGGGGTCTGCGATAACGCGAAATGTCAAATAATGGTGGAGTGCAAAATAAGAGGGAAGGAAAATTTGATGAACGAAAAAGTGTGGAGCTTTATCACACTCTGCTTTATAACTTTGGTGAGGGGAATTTTCACAAAGTTCCACTCTTTCGATTTGAAACTAAGCCTTATAACTAAAGTGGTTTGTTTTGCTAGTGAAGCCAACTTAGTAAATTTGTTTCAGTGAATGGCGAGCTGAAAATTTTTTTGATTTTGAACTTATATATGGGCCAGTATGTTTATTTCTGCAGCAAAGAGGGTCAGATTATTTATTTTAAACATTTTCTGGGCCAAAATATTTATTTCCAAAAACTGCCAGCCCCCCCCCCTCAGGATTAAATGGTCGTCCCCTTAGGGTGTATGTCCAGAAATACTGCGCAAGATATTGCGCAGAAGAATTAGGGATTATTTCCAGTAATACACTGCTATAGATATTGTGCAAGATTAAAGGAGTATGTCCAGAAATATACAGCTAGATATTGCGCAGTAGAATTAGGGGTATGTCCAGAAATAAACCGCAAGATATTGCGCAAAAGATTTAGGGAGTAATATATGTCCAGAAATACACCGCTAGATATTGCGCAGTAGAATTAGAGAGTATGCCCAGAAATAAACCGCAAAATGTTGCGCAAAAGATTTAGGAAGTATGTCCAGAAATACACCACTAGATATTGCGCAGTAGAATAAGGGAGTTTGTCCAGAAATACTGCACAAGATATTGCACAGAAGAATTAGGGAGTATATCCAGAAATAAGCCGCAAGATATTGCGCAGAAGAATTAGGGAGAATGTCAAGAAATACACCGCTAGATATTGCGCAGTAGAATTAGAGAGTATGCCCAGAAATACACCGCTAGATATTGCGCAGAAGAATTGGGTAGTATGTCCAGAAATACACCGCTAGATATTGCGCAAGATTAAAGGAGTATGTCCAGAGATACACCTGGAAATAAGAAATAAGCCGCAAGATATTGCGCTGAAGAATTAGGGAGTATATGTCAAGAAATACACCGCTAGATATTGCGCAGAAGTATTAGTATGATAAAAAATAAACCGCAAGATAATGCGCAAAATTTAAGGAGTATGTCCAGAAATACTGCGCAAGATATTGTGCAGAAGAATTATGGAGTATGTCCAGAAATACTGCGCAAGATATTGCGCAGAAGAATTAGGGAGCATTTCTAGAAATACATCCCTGGAAACTCTGTGTAAGATCCTGAATTCATGCTTGTTTTTCCCCACTCTCCTTCCCAATCTATCTTCTTATGATTTCCCCACCCACACCTCCCTTTTCAGTTAGTCAGATAGTTTCGTGATTTCTTACATGAAGTATGAACCGCTTGGATAGAGCTTTAAATGAAAATATTTAATATAATATTATTTCATATTTTATATGATAAAGAAGGTATTTGTAAGGGGAAATTATGTTGAAAAAAAGTTTGAAGAGTAGTACTGAATAATTAAGGTAACAGTTACTTGAAACAGAGATAATCCACATTAGGCTAAAATTCACAAATCTTAGAATTTTTTTGTTAAGCATTTAGTATTCTATTCTTTCGATGGACTTCCGGTTGAGGTTTATTCTAACTATCCTCTTTCAATGGCTTATGTTGTTTAAGAGAACTTTTACGATTCGATGGATTCATCTCGTAAGCGGTAGTGACATTTTGGCAAGTGGTTGTCCTTCATGAAGATCGATATTGGTCGAACTTAAGTTGAATAAAAATTTGAAGAAAGTAGTTATTCTAAAGGTGTTATCTAATAGAAAATACAGAAAAAAAGCACATACATGTATAAAGATATTGTTTTCAAAAATTATTTCTTTGATAGAAATGAAAATTATGAAAATAAACCCCCAAAATACCTCTTTCATGGTCTAAATGTATGTCTGATGATAAATGAAGTTCACCTCTAGGTGTCCGCCGATGTTTCATTTTGTGCTCTATTGTTAGCGCTGTTTGGATCGTTGTCAGGATCTTATTTATCTCATTTTTACTGGTTCGTGGGTGCTTAACTTCACTTCCGGTTTCATGAACGCGCTTTTTGACACGATATATTTTTCAAAGAAATTTACTCTCAATACTTATAAGATAATGCATATTATCCTAGCATTTTCAATACATATTCAGTTTTCCGTTTCGTTAGATTAATGATTTGATTCATTGCTACCATACTGAACAACAAATTTTACGAGATTAAAAAAAAACTGCATGAATATAGTGTTTAATAGATTGAATTGTTTAAAATCATATCCGTTCACATTTGGATGAGTTGCATAATACAATTATGCTAAATAAAGTAGTATTGTCTTCGTAAAATCAGATCAATATCACGATGCATCCTTTTCAAAAAAATAATCATCAAACACGCATTTTTGCAATAAAAACAATTTTACATGTTGCTTAACTTTTGTCTGTATGTATGAAATAATAGATGATAGATAACAAAGCTTATGCGTACAATAATAAGGTCTAACCCGTCCTTTAAATAAATGTACATTGTGTACTTTAGAAAACAACTATACAGTTATTTAACTAAAATAAATCTTTCATTACATAATCTTTAAACATTCTTAAATAAGTTAATGTTTAGGTGTCTTGTTAATTTGTGTAACAAAAAGATAAATCAAGTTAAATGTATATGTAGAATTCTTTTGAACCTGAAGTGTTTTTTTTTTCTTCAGTACATTAGAATTTAGATTTGAGCCTGCTGGAGAAAGCTATACTTTCCCTTTGTGTGTACATTCGATTCAAGCGCTTTTGTTTTCTTTTATGTGTGTACATTCGATTCAAGCGCTTTTGTTTTCTTTTATGTAATCGGTAATAAAAGTCTATTCATTTTCAAAACCTTCCTTTAATGTAATTGGCAAATGCGCG
The DNA here is from genome assembly GCA_033119305.1 of Pinctada imbricata. Classification (NCBI taxonomy): domain Eukaryota; kingdom Metazoa; phylum Mollusca; class Bivalvia; order Pterioida; family Pteriidae; genus Pinctada; species Pinctada imbricata. Next base: position 13,312,772 of record VSWD01000004.1, on the reverse strand, counting down.
AGGACATCACTTGGGACTTGATAATTGATTGCCTATTGAAAACGTTTTTTTTGTTTCCTTGTTCCGTTTTTAGATAAGTATTTTCCTCAGCTTTGGTCGATTAAAGCCGGATATCTAATTGATACGTACATGTGATATTTTGTACATGAATTTAAACTCTCAACAAAAAAGTAATGAGATTCTTTTGTTTCTTTATGATAATTCGGATTTCCACAGAAAAAACAAGTGAAAATATAAGAATTGTTAACCAATGTCCAATTTCAAAGAAGGAGTGGCTTGAAAAGGCAGAGCACATAGAGTGTAAATATCCAAAAGTTTATCATTGTATTTCTGTAAATGCACACAAGGCAATTCTAGCAGAAATGTGCTTAGTTAAAAGATTTATCCATCCTGCAGGTGAGTTCATTAATGCCTTATCACGCTAGTAAAAATGTTTATACAAATACATATATTATTTTGAATTTTTCTTATGTAAAGGACGCATTCTCTAGAAGTATTGGTCGAAAATTATTATTAAATGAATATGTTTTACTACCAACTCTACGTATTAAAAAATGATTTACATAGTTCAAGTCATTTTATAAATATTTAGCAGAAATTATTTACTGTATTTTTCCTTTAAAAAGTCATACACCTTACTCTTGAAACGTACCAAATTTTGGATTATTAGTCGGAACTCAATGTTTATGCTTCATACCGTTGTAAACAGCTTTTAACTCGTTAAGGATAATTTGATAAAAGGTTATATATTCTACATCAAAAACACTTCTACAAAAAAAGGACCGTCCTAAGTCGGCTCCGGTTGTCTGTTGGTTTGACGAGGTATTTGTATCTGCTATTACCATTTTTTGAAAGAAAGATGTTACGAATAATATTGGGAAGTCTGTTTTTGAGTTTTTGGTGTGGGATGGTAGTGTAGAGCGTGGAGAAGTAGAAAGACTTTATGCTGGTTATATGATTGACATTGGTGGCTTTTAAATTTTCCACAAGCTCCTTAGAATTTTTAAGGATACACATCTGATTCATTCCATTTCTAGAATAAGTTGTCTCGCAGTATGTTTGAAGACCTTGCTTGATGCGAGTAAATATTTTCGTAAGCAAAACGGAGAGAGGTTTTGGGGAGCACCTGGACGAATTGGCGATGAAGTGGTGCTTGTAAGGATTTTTGTGCATTTTGGGAATCAAGTAGAATCGGTGTGAATACCGAAAGACTAAAAAAAAATTGTGATTGTCAAGTATTTCGAATACAGATAAAGCTGTAAGAGTGTATGATGGATTTCCAGGTGCTGAATGTAACCCGAGTTCCTCTCCCTGGCATTTGAAAAAGTACGCCTTGCAAACGAAAGTAAAATTGTTTGCCGCTTTGTCAGCAACAAAAAAAAATAGATTTTCAATGTAAAAGAGAGATCAAGAAGAAATTGCAAAAAAGAAATAATAATAAGAAGTGATACACCTGTCTGATGCATACAAAATTAGACTTATTTTCTTCGGGAAGGAAAAGGGTTGGAGCACTTCAGTATTATTAGCAGTAATACGTGGACATATTTTAATTGAATATTTTACCTAAAATAACAAATTTGTAAAGGTGGTTTGATAAGCTTATATTTTGAAAGGAAAAAAAAAGAGAAAAGATAATAAATAAAGTCAAATAAGTGTCGTTTGACTTTGTCAATATATAGGTATACCCATGGAAACATAAGACATAAAATGAATTGTATACGCGAAAGTAAAACAAAATCAAATCAAGAACCGAAAAATAGCAAAGCTAACATTGTAAATTACGCCCTTCTGTTTCCATTTTTGATTATTAATAAAGTAAATAAAAATTGTTAAAACGTGTCAAAAATATTCCATTTTTAAAGCAAGAATCTTAATTGATTAACAAAACATTTTCGTTAGAAAAGGTATCATTACTTACACCCAAAAATTACCATGAACTGGTTCTTCCTAGAGATACATTTAAGAGAAATAGGACGTTTCAATATCAATGTCAAGGCTCCGCAAAACAGTTTTCTACACATAAACAAGGTTTTGTAAGTATACATTTTGTTGAGTAATAGGTTTAAGGTTTTTTTTAATATCTTATTCCCAAAATCACCTTGTCTTTATACTTGTTAAGATTAATCTACATTGTAAATCTGATGTTTCAGGCTCCAACGGCTAGGACTCTATCTAGTTTACATGACCACCTGTCCTCTCTGAATGTCAGTCGGACTCCTCGGGTGATAACATGTATGAGCTCGCTACAGCCGGCAGGGCACGGACTGTATTACGCGCGTCCTCCTTTTATATCCATTTACATATTCATCTGTGTTGCTTGAACCCCTGTGTTTTACGGTCTTGTTTGTGTGTGGTCATGTAACAGTGAGGAAGTTGTTTTACACCATAATTGTGCGTTCTTCGAGACCTCTGGGAAATCGGAATAGTGGGAGGGTTGTGCGTACGTAATCCAGGATAACCACATCGTCTGCTTTTTACGTGGCAGATGGCCGTCCTAAGTCGGCACCGGTTGCCCATTGGTCTCGTTTGTTAATATGTAGTCTTTTATGTTTCTTGTTTCTATGGTGTGAGTTGGTGTTTCTTGTCCCTTTTGCGTCTCTTTCTGTGGGTGTATGTTCTGTGTTTTTGTATGGGCTTTGTTTTGGGATTTTGCTGTGGGTGCTGTTGTTGTAGGAGATCCCCTCCTTTCTTTTCTGACCTATATCATGAACAAATATGACACAATTTCTTAAATATAAAAACGTGTTATATATGTGTATGACCTCTACCTTCTACTTCTTCTCTTAGAATTCCCTTAAGGTATCCAATGGGAAATGAAATTAATTATGATGAAAACATAAGAATAAGGTGTATTTGTCGTTTAATATTTTTCTGCGTCCCATGATATATTAAAACCTATTATACAAGCCTAGAAGATGTAGAAATAGTAAAAGAGCTAATTGCAGAAAAAACAATTGGTGAATGTTTTTTCTACGATTTTTTTCTGCGAAATTTGAAGACGTTAAACATTAACACCACTTGGTAAGTTACAATGGTGGACCAGGATTTCCAGGGGACATGTAGCCAAGTACGATCAATTTCGGTTGGTCGCTTCTTCAAACGAATTTGAAAATTTCTGTTAACAAAACTTTTTTTAAAATTTCTATAACATCTTGCTATGTCTTTCGTTATATTGAGAACATAATTTCCACAGTGTTTGGTAATAATACACCATTGTTTAGATTAAGGATCATTGACGAGGGTAAAATAATACCCGAAACGTGCATGATCTGGTCCATGCAGTAAATTTATCTGCTCTTATATGATGCGATAATATATTTGAGGACGTTAAACATCATACGTTCTCCTACAAGTATGAGAAGTATCAAAACAGTTTTTACCAAAATTAGTTGGTCCATGCTGTAAATTTACTAGGTCTTAAATGATGCTTTTGAATTTGAAGTCGTTTAACATTTGAACTTCTTGGTGAGTGTCACTGCCGGTGGACCAAGAGTCCCCGAGGGCACATGTAGCCAAGTTCGATCAACTCCGGTTGATCGTCAGTCTCTTTAATGCATTTGAAATTTTCTGTTACAAAATTTCTTGAAATTTCTAACAAATGGGTCCTGTAGCATCATATCCCACCCATTCTGCTACGTCTTTTGGTACATTTTTGGACTTAATAATTTTCATACTGGTTGGCCATTTTACATTGTTTAGACTGAGGATCACTGATGAGGGTTTAGTACATGAAACGTGCATGTCTGGTCCATGATGTAAATTTATCAGGTCTTAAATGATGATTTTGAATTTTGAATAGGCAATTCCATTTTTAGCCCCAAAACAAACTTAACGTTTTAACCATTCCCTTTGAATTATTTTAATGTATCCATTGGGAACTGTAATGAATTATGACTAAAACATTTAGATAAGGTGTATTGATCGTTTATCATTTTTTTTCTGCGTTTTACGATAAACTAAAACCTTAAATACTAGCCTAGAAGATATGGAAATTGGAAATGTATCGAAAATGGCAATTTTTAGGGGTTCACTCCGTTTGATGAAAATAAAGAAAAAAAAATAAAGCAGAAAAAAAATAGGTGATTTCTTTTTTCTGTGGAATTTTATGAAATATATATCTATATTAGGAATTTTTTGACCAATCGATATTTGATGCCCAATAATTCTGGTTGGAGATTCTAAAAAAGAATCACTCGGTTACTGGCCTTAACTACTAGACCATAATACTTTGGATTTCATAGAAGCATTTTGACAAAAAAAATGTCTTGTGAAAAGGAAATACACAGTATGAAAATCCTGTCATTAATCATCCAAAAGTTAAGATCAAGGTTAAAGTTTTTAAATGTGGATAAACCTTCTTGGACGAGGTCAAAAAGTCAGAATGGTGTTACTAACGGAAAGGCTTTGTTACAAGGAATACACAAATGAAATATGAAAGACCAATCACAGACCATTCAAAGTAATGTTCAGGGAAGATGGAAAAAAAATTGTTTAAAAGTATTTCAAACAAATTCTATCCATATAACGGTCTTATCACAATGAATACACATGAGAAATATGAAAGATTATCACTTACAATTCAAAAGCTATGGTCAGGGATGAAAATTTTGAAAAGTAAGATTAACCCCAAGGTCTAGGTCACAAGGTCAAAATTCGTTGTATCCATGAAAATGTATTGTCACAAATATGAAAGCCAGATCACTAATAATTAAAAAAAATAAGGGTCAAAGTTGTTTTAAACAAAGGTCAAACTCCACGCTCAAATACACAAGGTAAAAAAGATTGGTATTTATAGAAGGGTATTGTCACAAGGTATACACATGTGAAATATGAATGTCCTATCTGTTACTATGCAAAAGTTAAAGACAAGGTTAATGTTTTTGTGACTGACGGAGAGACGGGAAGACAGAAAGAAGGACGGACGAATCGGTTTTAATTTTCCCGCGCTTTCGCGAAAGCGAGGGAGAACTGTCGATCAGAAAAAAGCTCCCTTCATTATGGGGGTAACATACATTCAAATATCAAAATATTACTTATGTAGATTCTTTGTAGTAATTACAGGTATTTTCCGGCGAATTAATGCTTTGCATCAATAATTTTCTTGTTCAAAGTTGAATTCTAAATTAAGATGCTACTACTATGCACCAGGAAGAGTAAGTGAGGGTTCATTATATGCAACACAATTAAATAATGTATAGGGTTCACCGAGCAAGTGTTTGTTTGAAGATATTTTTCAGCTTTACTATTATATTGTTTCACATGAATATATACTTCAAGTTTTTCCTTTTTTATACATTCGTACTATGGGTATTAAAACACTTCAAAAAGTTGTTAATAGATAATGTCACATTGCAACAAAATTGAAATGCAATACTTTTGAATGTATACAAAAAGACCATAATTATGCCACGAATTCTTTTAAACTTAAATCAATAAAATTGATACAATTTTTGGTACTTCGTAATAAGTTTATTCAGTCTCGGAGAAGAGAAGGTAAGGTAAATTATTAGAATTTCCATTGGAGCAGTTGCGATCCTCGGAATGAACAAAATTCCGAAGGGAGACCAGTTGCCCGAGTAGAGCCACAACTGCTCCAATCGAACTTCAAATTCGATGATTTTCTCGATGTACATATGTTTTTTCTTTGGTGAGGATGACAGCGATCCTCCAGGTGGAAATACAAAAATAGAATTGAAGATTTGAAGAACTATAATCAATTTCATAATACAAATATAATGATGCTACAAGACCCACGAATTTAGTAATTGGAAATGAACATTTGAAATAATAATAATAAGGATGCATGTGAAGAGTACGCCAGACGGTTGGTAAAAAAAGAGGACGTGGAACTAGACATACACTCCGAATGGATAAAATTCATCGGATAATTACTTAAAAGAAGAGTAGGGCGTCTTCGACATTTAGTTAAGAACAGGCACGAGTCAATTCGCCATGACCCTGCTGTTGCCAAAAAAACCGACGCAAGCAGGAGAAGACGGAATGTTGATACTCATTAAAAGGAAGTTAGTTATGTGGAGGCTAAAATTGTCACGCTTGTCATACAATGAGGCGTTTGCGTCAAAACATAAAAGTATATCCGAAGCGGATTGGTCACTCTCTGTTGTTTCCTTGATCTCTACTTCATGAAGACAGATTCCAGTAGGAAATCCTTAAAGTTCGAATTATTGATGTATGTATCTGAAAGTAAAATCGAACTGAGATGCAAGGTGCTTTCGCCTAGTCGAGAGCAAGGTCTGGATGAAGTCAGCTTCGTATGAATATAAAACTAAGTCCGCCAGAAGTGGGGCGCAATCGTTACCCATTGGGATGACGGGTATCTATTTGATTACGGTTCCTCCAAATCTCTATGATTTGTATCCTGTTTCGGGAAAATGATTCGTCGATTCAGATGTGCAAGTATTGTTTTCCCCTCTCGATTATAGCACCATTTAAGTTTGGACAAATGAACATTACTTTTGTCGTGGTGAAGCGTGGTGTACATATTTGAAAAATCCTATGAAAAAATCGTCTTAGCTTGAAATACCTAGATTTCATTTTATCAATCACACTCCCCGAATTTTTAATGAACAAAAATTAATTTACACCACTTCTGACTGTTAAGAACAAATTCATAATATTTTCTACGTGTTCCTCTATCGCTGTGACCTCTGACGTCAGATTTCTAGACAAAGTTGTTGTTGAGCAGTTGCTAGAATTAGCAATGTCTCGGAATTTGTCAGGTTCTTCGGTGGCTACGGGGAAATGATAAAAGCATATCAGATCCTCCTTTCCAGAATGATCAGTGACACTCTGGATTGCTATTGAATGGTTGTCAACATCACCTTACAAGAAATATTTGCCTGATGTGTACATTAATATGTACATATACATCGGGACAATCACCGGATTTGACAAGTTCGAATGTAGCTTTTGCGACGGATGTTGCATGCAATCAAGAGACGATGACTCTCCCCGGGTACATGTACCTGGTCTCACTTCGAAAAGTTATTCATTCCAAGGTTCGTAGCTGTTCCTGTTGGAATTATAATAATTTTGTCTTGCCCTCTCAATTAAATTATTGATAGGTACCTCTTTAATGTTTATTGAAAAAAAAAACAACGATCAAACGAAGTTCATCGAACTCGGCTACATGTGACCTCGGGGACTCCTGTTCCACGAGTAGAGACACTCACAAAGTGGTACACATGTGAAACGTTTTCAAATTCCTTTAAGGTAAATAAATTTCAGTGATCCTCAATCTAAGCAATGTAATATGGCCATAACATTCAACTTCGGTTGATCGTTTCTTTAACGAATTAGAAATTTTCTGTTATCAAATTTTCTTAATTTTTCTAAAACATGGGTCCTGTAGTATCATATCCCATCCATCCTGATTAGTCGTTCGGTGCATTTTTTGAAATAATAACTTTCACACTCTTCAGCAATAATATATCTTTTAGATTGAGGATCACTGACGAAGGTAATGTACCCAAAACGTTCAAGTCTGATCCATGACAAATACGGAAAAACATATCCCTATCAAGAAGCACAAAATCGTTCTTCGAAAATTCATCAAACCAAGGGCATACGAAACCAGGATAAAAAGAAACCAGACCAAAGGCAAAGGAACAGAAATGATAATAAAAAAAATTCATAATTCTACCATATGAATAGAAGTTCTATCTGCGAATGAGTGAGATCATGCTGCAAATTTATATGTTCTTAAAAAAGGTCGATTAAAATTCCACATATGGAAGTCAATCATAGCGGAACGACTGTTTTAAGGTACATCGCGGCGTTACGGCACGGAAAATTTTGCGAGAAGACATAGCCTGAAAATTTGTCTACATGAAATATAAGATTTGATCAATCTTTGATATAATTTTCATGTAACTATTTCACGAAGTTTTTCGAGATTTTAAGCCTCAAAGACGGCATTGACGTTATAATTCGAAAATATGCATTTTCTGAACTAAAATAATTTTAATCTAGAAAATTGACCAAGGAGGGTGAAAAGGGAGATCAAAAATATTGTTGCCATGTTGAGTATTGTATTTCTACGGATTATTGTGTCTCTAAGGGGAAATTTGCAATTTTTATCGCCATTTTGCAACTTATTATTCAAAAATCCGCACTCATTCAAACGGCAAAACACGGCTTGCTTCATTATCATTTTCTTCATTAAGTTGTGGAGGTCCTTAAAGCCCTTCTTACACGTAAAAGTAGAGAATGAGCTGAGTTCGAATATATAAAAACATGGATAGGTCTTCTCGGCAGATTTTTTGCAATTTAAGATTGAAAATTTGTTTTACGTGGCTTCAGCGTCAATTTTACTCGCAACGTCAAAGTCACAGCGTGTTCAGATCGCATATGTCAACATGACGTCAGGGAGTATGCGGAATATTTGATTCTCTGTAACGGTCTTCTTTAAAACATCCAGAAACCCTTTTATAAAGATAATTAATCAACAATTACATGGGCTATATTCGAACTAGACCTTATATCTTAATGTAAAAATAAAATTCTCCGTACCTGACATTTTTTTCTTCAAATATTTGAAAACATACGGAACAGACGGACGGACATGTTCATTACTATTTAATCCGATATCTTGTGGCGGGGTATACAAAAAATTCCCTCTTGTTTATATGTACATATACGTTATAATATCGGAAAAGGGTTGGGGAGGGGCGGTCCATATAAGATATACATTGTGATTTTCATTTCATGCTCGTTTTCTATCATTACGTTCAGCCGCCTCGATTGTCGTTATATATATTATTAAAATGAAAATTCCATTTCTCCGAGTTCAGGAATTCCTCAAGAAGGCAGTACGGTATCTTTTTTCCGATAACAAATAAATAATTAAATAAATGAATAAGTAAATAAATAAATAAAATGAAAATCCAAACAAACAAACAACTTGCACATATGTAGTACTCTCTTTGCCAAATTTTTAACACTGACCTTGACTCCTAAGTATAACCTTTTCTTTATTTTTGGCTTGTCAGGATTGTTACAGGTTAAAAATAAATATTCTGATCTTTAGTTACTGGAAAATAAATATTCCGGCCGGCCCTGCGTTGAAAATAAATAATCTGACCCGAAAAAATTTGCCAGCCCCCCCTCCCCCCTCAGGATCAAATTGGTCGTACCCTTACAAAACCATTCCGGTTCGCTCTGCTTTCTGATATATATATACAAATTTTTGTCTTACGTCATAATCGAACTTTCAGACACTATGTATTCCTAAATTCTTAAAGTAAATCACCGCTTTGCATATAATTTAAAAAGTATTGAGAAGATTAATTTTATTTTATAAGGCAGCCCCTCCTCCTTTTCTGTCGGACAACCCCTCCCCTACCCCGCTTTCCCCGATTGTGCACACTGAGAAACAAGCAAGAAGGAGAGCGAGAAAAAGACTGATCAAAAGTAAAGCCTTCACCAGATCCTATAGAAATTTGGAATTATATTCATTGTACCTTATGTCAGAACAAAAGAGTAAACGAATTAAAAGCAGATGGGAATTTTTGAAAACTAATCACGACAGCTTTTGAATTTCAATAATTTTTTATCACGATAGAAATATTAAGGATAATTATACTCTTGTATAATCCTGAGATGAAACCAAATCATAAAAAATTGCATTCATATATCATTCCCTAGAAATAGTCAAAATATAACCAAACATCCCTCAAAGTTTCCGGTTCTCAGTGCAAGCGTGTCTAAATACATTGACTGAATTTAGACACAATGTAAAGTTTATGTTTAAAAATTTCGGCTCGCTACGCTTACTAGAAAATATAATATATAAAAAAAAGCCATTATTTGCACCCTAACGATATATGTCGCGCAACGTAACGTGACGTTACGATCAAGTAAGGTCTATGACGTCATAGCGTAGATGTGCACATAAAAAAATTCGAGGGTGAAACCTGCGTACACATTTGATTGTGATGAAAGCTTCCCCGCGAGCTACGTTAAATAATCAGTTCATAGTGAGGAGCGTTAAACGTCTACAAATTTAATAGCATCGTTTAAGAACAGATGAATTTGCACCATGGACCAGACAATAACGTTTCGGGTACATAACCCTCGTCAGTGATCCTTAATCTAAACAATGTAATATGGCCGAAGAGTATGAAAATTATTATGACCAAACATGTAACGATGTTTGGTTTAATTGAAGGTTTCTTAAATGATATCACTAGCATTCATGGAATTCAACCCCCCCCCCCCCCCCTTAAATTTGTAAAGAGTCATTTTTGTCGTATATTTGTTTAGAAATTTATCTTATAAATAAGGAGTGGCAGAGATTCCCCAACCCCACTTTTTTTCTTGTAATTGTCATTATATCGTGATGTCATAATGATATCTTTATCTGAAAGTATTCAAGTTATGTACATGTACAATGTAGGAAGGTAACTGTCAAAACATAAAATGAGCAAAGCTATTGCGAGCTTATATTTGTTCATTACATCACTCAAGTTAAAGTTGTTTCAGTAAAGGCAGATTAATTTTTTATTTTTATTTTTTACGGCCCACCGAAACCCCCCCCCCCCAAAAAAAGAAAAAAAATCCGTCAACGAATTAAAACGATTTAGCCGAAGATATGTTAGCCAATTGTCTCAAATTTATTGTTACTTTCGTTACAAACATGTCTATATTCCCCTGGTGCTACTTTTCATTATTCCACACTTTGTGTCCAATACATAATTTCAGATGGATGTCCATTCATTGATATCGGGAGCGGATTACTTGAGATAACAGAATATTTCAACTGCTCTAAACAAACTGGATGTCCTGGAAAAGAAAATAAGTTATTCCCTTCTGATCAGCTGTATCGATGTAAGTACAAATTTTTGTTAAAGGGAATAAGTGTAATCAGGGATTTCACGTAATTCCTTAAATTAAGTCATTTCGTGTAATCCCTGTATCAATTGGTTATTACATGTAATGCCTGCAAATGGTGCAGTATTGCGTGTAATTCCAGATTTTTTCATGATTTTCTACACTTATTTGTTAACCTGTATTTCGTCCTATTTGGACTATTGAAATCGATGCTTTTTTACTCATTTTATGCAGGATACCTTATTTATCAAATAAAAAAGGAACATGTATGCCAAATAAGTGACAATGTTCAAACTAGAATAAGTAAATTCTATTAAAACACTGATCACATTATCATTAGACAACACCAAAATAAATTTCAGTTCTTCGTAATATGAAAATAATTTTTAGGGGCGAGCGAAGATGTAAGTTGAAATATTTAAATTTCCAACTGAATGACAAACGCATGGATCGAGCGAGCGAGCGACTAAGCGAGCGAAAAAGTGTGTTTTTTCGTCCCTCTTTACCATTTGGTGATATAATCAGGTTTATTTAAAGTTTCCAATTTTAAATATAAGAACCAAAATATTATTCATTTTACTGATCATTTATTCTAAACAAGAACATTCCTGTGTGTTTTGTAAGCTATGAAAAGAAACCTTATGGTAGTTCAGTGAATGTTTCAAATAAGAGACATATAAATCTAGCTTTAAACAAAATTCGGGGGCAGTGCAGTTGCTCTAAGTCTGTGTGATGGCATATCTACAAGTACATTTGAATTGACATGAGCCCCGAAGGATAATGTTAAAGTGTCAATCATGGAGTATAATGTACACCAAATGAACAAAACTTACGTAATTTGAAGTAACTGTTGACGGACCGGTCAATATTTTATCAGCGGGATGGGAACGGTGCAAATTGTAAAACTAGCATTAAAACAGATGTCCCATGCTTTAGAAGCTGAAAAAGGTACTAGTCCCATTAAGACATGAAGAAAACTTTGTGTCCCATGGAATGACAAATATGGATAAAGACTATATCCCTATATACAACACAAAATCGGTAATTCAGAAAATCATAAACCAAAAGCATACAGTCCTGAAACTCACTTGTTAGACAAAAAAGTGGATAGGATAGGATGTAAGATGCAGGACGAAGGATAGAAAGTGGAAATAATCTTATCCTATCCTATCCCATCCTATCCTATCCTATCCTATCCTATCCACTTCAATCCTAACCATTTCTATCCTACATCCTATCCTACCCTACATTCTATCCTACATCCTATCCTATCCTACATCTTATCCTATCCTACATCCTATCCACTTCATTCTTCAATCCAATCTTTCTTCTTTTTTTTTTGTTTACTTTTTTAGGTTATAAGCAGACAAACATACTCATTTGATTAAATTCGATTCATTTAAATTTCTTACTTGACATAGTGGGTTATTTAAATTTAATTGAATTAAAAACAAACTTGGAGGTTGGTTGTGCTATTTTGTTTCGTTCACTACAAGTGCAAAAAAGGTATTTAATCATCTTAATCATTTTCATTTAATAAAATCCAAAAACAGTCATAATTACAGATAATTTACTACTTATGCATGAATTTGTATCAAGTCATTTAGTTTCAACCATAAACTTGCTTAAGGTAATGGGAAGTAGTTAAAGGTGGATAGGAAAGGATGTAGGATAGGGTAGCATATGATGTAGGATAGGAAAGGATGTAGGATAGGATGTAGGATAGCATTGGATTTGCATGAGGTGGAGAGGATAGGATGGGATAGGATAGGATGGGATATGATAGGATTGAGTGGATAGGAGGTGGATGTAGGACGGTGGATAGGATAGGATAGAATTTTAAAACAATTGGGTTTCAGTACTGTACAAAATCAGGATAAAACAGGAACCAAAGCAAACAAACAAAAACCTCCACCACATGCTTTACAAACTGAAAAAGTGCTAGACCCATAAAGACATGAAAAAAACTTGGTGCCCCATGGAATGACAAATATGGATAATGACTATAACCCTATGCAGTAAACTTCGTATATAACGAAGCCCTGGGGACCAATGGTCCAAATTCGTTATAGTCATATTTCGTTGCATGCATTTTGATGTTAAATATGTTTCTTTTTGTGGCCTTTCTGAATGAACGAAATGTTAAGACCAGTATTCAGTAGCTATGTTGTGAATCATTAAGTAAGCATTCTTTACAAATGAGTTAAAGAAGATCCTGACGAAAATCTCAACAGCACTGACCATAGAGCACAAAATTGAGCAGCGACGGACCCCTAGCAAGCTAGAGGTGGGACTAGGTGCCCGGGAAGAGTAAGCATCCCCTGTTGGCAAGCCGCACCCGCCGTCGACGTTCAAGCACGAAAATGATCACAATATGTAAAATACATCCACTGTCTGAGGTTATTTCTATATAGATAGTGCTATAGCGACCATGTCAGGGAAAGTATTCAAAACACTTACTATCAAACCCCTCGCGGGGAACTTTTTTACGAGCTCCACACGGCAAAGGGCATAAGTGTGACACAAATGAGTTAAAGAAGATCCTGACGAAAATCTCAACAGCACTCACAATAGAGCACAAAATTGAGCAATTGACAAGCCGACAGAGTATTGAATGTGATTGGCAATCATAACCTCAAGGGTATACAACACGTCTCCTAATAGGTAATTAGCGAGGGGACAACAGATGGGGAGAGCAATTATTTCATGATTAGTGATTATCTTTCCGCCAGGCGTGTTAATTGGGATTCTCCAGATCAAATAACACTGTTCTTTTTGAGAAAAAAGACAAAAACAAAATGTATAGTGCATGAGAACCGATATAGCGCTCGTGTTTAATCTTTAAATCATCTCATTTCATTCACATGTAATACTTTATAGCACATCGAGCATAATAACATACCAATTACTCATATAATCTCGAGAAAAATTGAGTTCAATATATCACTTTATGCTAACTCATCTCATCATATTCAAATGTCAGTGATAAATACATATTAAAGTGTCATTGATAATTTAATTATTCTATTCAAGTAGACAAATGATACGCAGGAAAAGAAACTAATATACAAGTACACTAAGTTACTTTAGCCGGTCACCCGATCCCTAAATTTAATTAAAAGACATAAAAATCAGAACAAGAAAATAACTTCAAAATCTTAATTCTAAAATTTTCGAAATTTCAAATTTACGAAATTTACAGTACGAGCGCTTACGGTCGAATGGAGCACTCTCTTTCAATGCGTAGCAATTTGGCGCGAAAACAGCGCCCCCTATCAGTGTGAAAACTAATCAGGAGAAATTAATTTAATTCTAATTCATTCTATTCAAACGAATTAAATTACATATACCTGAGGGCATTTCGTTACATCAGGTGAAAATAGTGAAGAAATTATGACCACGGAACCACAAGATGGCTTCGCAAAAGCCGATAATTCGTTATTTACAAATTCGTTACACAGGCGTACAATAATCAATGGAGGATAATAGGACTTCTGCCGGGACTTTCTTTCTACTTCGTTACAAGCAGAATTTCGCTATAAACCTGTTCGTTATAGGTGAAGTTTACTGTATACAACACAAGATCGATAATTCAGAAAATCATTAACCAAAGGCATACAAAATCAGGATAAAACAGGAACCAAAGCAAACAAACAAAAATTTCAACCACATGAAAAGAAGCGAACTCCCGAAATGGGAGTGAGACCAGGTGCCGAGAAAGAGTTAGCATCTCCTGCTTGCATGCAACATCCGTCGCTTCAATTCGATTTAATTTTCACATCCGGTTACATCCATTTTGAAAGATATAAAGTCTTATGTTTGGATTGACGGTACAAATGGTCTGTGACAGAATATCATCCACCATTCTTGAGATTGGAACATCATAGTGTATGGACCGTAGAACTTCTCAGTGACGATGTTAGTCGGTCACAAACGTATCCAAGAATGAGAAGCTCTGGAAGACGTCTAGCTCTCAGAATAAAATCTGTATATTTGGTAAAAGCTCTGGCACAGCGTATCAACAAATTGAAAAATATCTTACATTTCTTTCTTTTCTGAATATAATTCACTTTTACAAAATTCAGAATTCAAATATTATTGGCTTCAATACACTACATAAATGGTCAAACTGTCCATCATATAGTGGATAGTTGTTGTAAATTTTCAGTCTCATGATGTGTCAAAAAAGGCAATGTCCCATGGATTAATGGGTTAAAAATGTTTATGTCCCATGGATATTGGTTACGAAAACACTTCATGTCCCATGCCCTTTTGCACCGTTCCAACCCCGGTAATAAGTATTTACCAGTCCCGGAATGATGACACATTAAAGCAACTAGGTCTTTTTAAATTAATCAGTGCCATTTCATGGTAGAGAACATTGATACAATATATACAGAAACCTTAAATAACACAATTTACAAAGCAGACAGAAATTTGGCCAACATCAGAGTTTTTTCTAGTCCCTGATGCCAGGGGCGATGATGATGGTGATTGTGCAACATTTCAACCTAAATTTGGAAATAAATTTTAAACAGCAAAAAGAGATGTTCATGCAAATTACAAAAGTCTTGATGTAAAAGCTTTTTTCGCTTGATAATGGGAATCTTCTAATTTTGTGTAACCCTTGTTTCCCCTCTGTACAAAAAGACATTCTTGATGATTGCCATATCTTGTTGTTGAAATAACCATTCGGCATTGATGTAAATGATAAACTCAGAATTATGCTTTGAAACAAAACAATTTCATCATTGGAGATGTACTTTTCAAGGAAAATTTGTGGGGGTTGCTTTGATATTTGTTTCAGACTAAGGAATAACGAAATAATATTGCGAGGGAACGAAATAATATTTCGTGGGAACGAAATAATTTTGCATGGGAACGAAAAAAGTATTGCGTGAGAACGAAATAGTATTGCGTGCGAACGAAATAATATTACGAGGGAACGAAATAATGGCCCCTGCGTTTTGCGGTCTTGTTTGTGTGTGGTCATCTGACAGTGAGGGGGTTGTTTTACACCACAATTGTACGTTCTTCGAGACCTCTGGGTAATCGGAATAGTGGGAGGGTTGTGCGCACGTAATCCAGGATAACCACACCGTCTGCTACTCACGAGGCAGATGGCCGTCCTAAGTCGGCACCGTTTACCCATTGGTCTCGTTGGTTTATGTGTAGTCATTTGTGTTTTATGTTTTTCTGTGATTTGACGTTCATTGTACTACTGCGTCTCTTTCTGTGCGTGTCATTTTTGTGTTTTACAGTGGGTGTTTTGGGAGGTTGCTGTTATTGCTGCAACTAGGTGTTGTTGGAGATCCCCTCCTTTCCCTTTTGCGCATATGTAGACTTATGTATATATGTGCTATACATGTATATGGAAATGTTTAATCACAATTATACATTATACATATGATAATAAAAGATCTAAGTCAAAATCCAAAATGAAGTTCAATTGTATAACGTCTTCAAATTTATTAGCATTATTTAGAGCAGATAAATTAACAACATGTAGAGCAAGGAACCATATTTCGCCGGTGACCATATTTCGCCGTCTCATGGTTAATTGCTTCTTGTTGGTAATTGGAATTGTTTGTCAAGCTTATTTTTTTCATTTCCTATCAAATATGACCATAAAAGTCATGTTTTGAATTATTGTGACATCTTCTGCACTCAAATGTGACGAAAAATACCTCAAAATCAGGAAAAATCAATTACATCACTAAATTTTAGACGTAAACATCCAAGTTTTGAAAAAAAAAACCAAAGGAAGTAAACATTTTATTTGGCATCATCTCGTAGAAGCAGTGGCGACAAAACATTTCCTGAAAAGAAAAGCACAATTTTATCCGTTTTGTGTGCAAAAAAGATACTTATCAGCAAAAACGGCAAAATATGAATACCCTCGAAAACATGGAAACGAAAGATTTTGACGTTTTATTAGGAAACAATGAAATGAGTAAAATAAATCATTTTTCTAGTATTTCGATCGAGAATGGAGTTAAATTAAATTTTAGCAAAACCAATTATTGAATCGGCAACCAAGTATTGAAAATTCCCAGAAAATATGTGAAAAAAAAAATATGTTCACTTGCTATACCAGACATGCGCGTTTCGTGTATTTAACCCTCGTCAGTGATCCTCAATCTAAATGATGACATATGGCCAAAATCTGTGACAATTATGTCCTAAATATGCCAAAAGACGTCGAAAGATGACTGGGAGATGATGCCAAAGGGCCCAGGTTTCAGTAATTTGATACAATTTTGTAAACAGAAATTTTCAAATACGTTTGTAGAAACGATTAACCGAAATTGAACGAATTTGGCTACATGTACATGTGCCCTCGGGGACTTCTGGTCCACCAGCAGTGACACTCACCAAGTGGTACAAATGTTTAACTTCTTCAAATTTATTTGCATTATTTTAGAGCAGATAAATTTTCGGGTAGACCAGAATTGAGGTTTATATGTAGTACTCTTTTATTTAGAATGTATGAACAAATGCGAAGAGTATGAAAGAAATCTGTTTTCGTTTCTATCATCTAAATACTATATACAAGGTCAAGGTCACTTGGTCAACAATCATGTTAGCGAAAATGAGTTGATTATCCCTTGCAATGTTTCACTAACTGTTTACAGGTAAACATTTTAATTTACCGGGGTCGCTTGCAATCTATCAATAAATGATCAAGATCGTGTCGGAATTTATGCTTTATCTCACAAACCTTCTTTCATTATGTTCATCAACTGTCTGAAAGCCCTATTCGAATAGAAATGTGACAACACAATAACCGTGATAGCATAAAAGCTATCTAGGGATAACATCAATGGGATATTTCGCCGGTGTACTTTCGTTTTTAGCAGTTGAGCGGTTGAATTACAGAGCAAAAACGGACATTTTCATTCTGGAATTTTTACGGAGCTGTCGCTGCCGTCTTTGGGTGCGGGATTTAGATTTAAACATCAAAGTTTGAAATTGGAAAAATTGGGAGCCGTAGGTTCCGAAGAACTAAAGATTAGATTGGTGTGGCCTTATTTATGAAAATTGGTGTTCAAATCAACGGTAAGTGCAAACAAATAAGAATGTATCTGATATAATTGTTGGTAAATGTACTTGAAAACCTATACCAAACGATGGTGTAAATCGGAAGGAGTCGAATCGCATGCTCTGAAAGACTGGAAAAACCTCATTTTGGATATTACCGATATTCGAATAGATAACTACCACAAAAATCCTCAACTTTTTGAAAATCCAATTTCTAAATCTGAAAGATATTTCAAATCCAAGTTACGTAATTTACATGAAAAATATGTCTTCGCACCTGCAGACAAAGCAGCCAACAACATCATAATTATTTGAAAACGCTACTACATATCAACATTAGTTTCGGAACTTTCCTCTACTAAAACTTATATCGAAAGCAACGAAAGTGTTCCCAATATTATGAACAAACATAACAGTGAAATTCTTCTTTTAACATCCCTATTTCTAAATTGGATCTCCCTACAATATACTGTATACTAAAACTTCACAAGTCTCCTTACAAGTTTCGATACATTGCTAATTCTAGCAACTGCTCAACAACAATTTTGTCTAGAAATATGACGTCAGCACTCACGGCTATAAAGGAACACGTGGCAAAATACTGTGAAACTGTCATGAACAGGAATGGCGTAAACTTCTTTTGATCTATTAAAAATTCAGGGGATGTGATTGACAAAATGAAATCAAGAAATTTTAAAGCAAATACGATATCTTCATACGACTTTTCTTATATGTACACCACGCTTCCTCACGACAAAATAAATGTAAATTTCCCCTGGCTTGACGGTGATGTTCCTAGATTACCGTCCTATGGTATCTATATTTCACAGCTCATCCGGTATGCTAGAGCATGTAGTGATATTTTGGATTTTCATAGTAGAAATTTACAAATTACCAAGAAACTTTTAGGACAAGGTTTTCGCTTTCACAAACTAGTAAAGACTTTCTGGAAATTTTACAAAAATTATTGTCAACTTCTTCTGAAATTCGGACCAATACAGGCAACAGAGTATATTACTTTGGGTATTTCACAACCTGCATTTTATGGTGACATTATTAACAAGATAAGAAGGATCAAGGATAGACAACATCATTATCGAAAATGCGTCAGAATCATCAAACGCCTTTTATACCGTGGGTATGATCCTAATGTCACCAGACGGACACTAGGCTTGGTACTTGACCAATCTACAGTCTTGTACAAGCGCATTCTTAAAACTTGCACTCTGACTGACTGTGATGACGGGACTCCATGACGGTCCCTGTCCAAACCTCTTTAGAGAAGACAGGGCCCCGACCACCTGTCCTCTCTGAATGTCAGTCTGACTCCTCTGGTGATTACATACATGAGCTCGCGGCGGCAGAGCACGGGTTGTATTATGTAGGCCCTCTTTTTATATCCATTTACATATTCATCTGTGTTGCTTGGGCCCCTGCGTTTTGCGGTCTTGTTTGTGTGTGGACAGTGAGGAGGTTGTTTTACACCACAATTGTACGTTCTTCGAGACCTCTGGGTAATCGGAAAAATGGGAGGGTTGTGCGCACGTAATCCAGGATAACCATACCTTCTGCTATTTCCGTGGCAGATGGCCGTCCTAAGTCGGCACCGGTTGCCTATTGGTCTCGTTGGTTTATGTGTAGTCCTTTGTGTTTGATGTTTCTGATACCCTGTCAGTTTTTGTAAAACGAACGCATGGTAACCCCTAAGTACACATAAACTAGCAAGACCCATGGGATCGGTGCCTGCTTAGGACCATCGTAAGTAGAAAATTGTGCTGTTATCCAGAAAGAACATTACCATTAGACGTTTCTTTCGAAATTCCCGAATAAAAGTACTTTCCATTTCAGTATAAATATTCCATATAAGTAACCATCATTACAATAGCAATTACAATTAAAAGGGACATATTTGCATTAATACTTGTACGTGCCAATGGTTTATCTTGTCTATTCTAGAATATGGTATGATACATGAGATTTTTTTTTCAGATCCTGCATGCCTTTGGTCCAACTCCCAAAATAGCGGAATTGTAAACGGGAATCATCATGAAACGTCATCTATCGTCCAAGAGCATACTACAATCATGTAATGTTGCAATTTTATTGTCTTTATACAAAGCACTTGTTGTAAAGAATATTGAAAAAAATTGATGAGACAACCATGAACCGACACATCAGCACAACTCAGTTGACCTTATATTTAATTGCATAGATGAAAAAAATATAAAAATGTTCAGTGCATCATAATTAGGTTTATTGATCACTGGCTTTAAGGAGAGTACATGATGGATATGGTTTGATACTATTTTTAAAATAATCTTTATCGGTCAAAATGATATCAAAGTTAAACTTTGCATATCTCAAGAAAAAAGTACTATAATAAATTTATTTCTATAAACATGATGAATGACTCATTCCTATATCATAGGTATCGACATTGATGAATTTAGAAAGCAGATGGGAATTTGTTCATGAGGAAGTACATGTATTAAGCAACGTAGAGACATAAATCTTTGAGCTATGAATTTAGATTAAGATGTAAATGGAACTTTATAAGAACCCTGTCAAATTTCATTGTATAAAAGTCGATGTTATTATAAAGATAAGAATGTCTATTTTTAAATACAAGTTTTCAAACATTCCTAACAACCGCAATGGAGAAATAAAGACTTCCGAAGATTTCTTTCTTCATGAAGAAAACACTTTCCGTCATATGTATGTCTAGGTTAAAGGGGGATATGGAGAAATATGAACTATAGAAGCAAAACGATCCTGCACGTATCACAGTGGAACACATCTGATTCATACAATAGAAATTCTGTGAACATAACAACCTCACAAAATGAAAGGGAACAACTAGACAAATCAAAACACCCACATCGAGAGGTCCAATAATAAGTCAAAAGAGACACAAGAAAATACAAAACGCTTATGCCAATACATGAATGTGGTTGTTTTGACGAAACTATTCTTTAGAATAACATGCACTGAATTAATCATGATAGATAAACCAAAGTCTTACCGTTGTCTTCTTATTACATTGTTATATTGAAATGTTTAGATGACAATTATCGTCAAAGGACAATCTAAATATGAAGACCATTAGTGTTTTCAGTGATTTCTTTCACCTCTAAGAGAGATTGTGCTTAGGTAAACAACACAATTTGGAAAATATACACATCAACTATATATATATATTAAGGGGGAGGGTCACGAGACCCCTAAATCGGCCCTCGATTCTTCCCTAGAAATAGATTTCATAAGAAATACTTGATATCTCTCATGAAAATACAATAACGTTTACCGCTTTTAGAGAAAAGAAAACATTCACCAAACAAAGTGCCATTTAATTGCAATGACGTCATAAAGTGACGTCCTTTTGACGTTATTGACAAAAGGTGGCGAAAATTGCAGGAAGTTTGTCTTTTTTCGAAGAATTCAATGTGGCCGCATGCGTTAACTGAGATAAAACGTTTATGACAAAAGGATATACTAATATTCTTTCACATATAATTTTTTCATCTTAGTTAATGCATGTGGCCATTGCTAATTTAATGGAGATATGTAGTTTTTGTGTCAATTTCGCGATGTATGTTCAATTTTGGTGTTTTCAAAGGGCTTAATGCTATTGATAAACGCAACATTTACAAAAGATAGATTCGTGATTCAGTAGAGAACGTTTCAAAATGACAAATAACAGTTAAGAATTCTATGAAGTATAATTCTAAAATTAGGGCCAATATCGGGCTTCGTGGCACTGTTGCCCCTTTAAAGTATGTAAAATGCAGCTTTCCTGAATGAGGAACGATTGTATTTTGTGTATATCCAAGTTATATGTGAAAGTCTGTTATAAAATAGATTGCATGGTTTTTATACCCCCCCCCACAAAAAAAATTGGGGACGGGTGGTGTATGTAGGAAACAACCTGTCTGTCTGTCAGTTCGTCCGTCCGTCTGTCTGTCCATCAACTCCTCCTCACTCTGTAAATGGATCTCAATATTTCACAGAAATTTTTCTTAGGACATAAGATGAACCAAGGTCATAGGTCAATGGTCAAGGTCACAACAGACACCATTATTAAAACCTTGTCTGGAGCATAACTCCTCCCCCTATGGATGAATTTTAAAAATATTTCACAGAAATATTTCTAAGGACCTAAGTATGTGTCATGACCTTAAACCAAGGTCATAGCTCAAAGGTCAAAGTCATAAGAGACATCATTAGAAAAACTTTGTCCAGAGCATCAATCCGCTCCCTGAATATTTCACAGAAACGATCCTTAGGACATACGCTGTATCATGACATTGAACAAAGGTCATAGGTCAAGGTCACAATAGACATCATTAGTAAAATCTTGTCCGGAGTATAACTACTCCCCCTGTGAATGGATTTCAATGATATTGCAAAGAAATGATCCTTAGGACATTAGGGTGTATCAAGATCTACACAAAGGTAAAAGGGCATAGTCACAAGATATATCATTTAGTAAAACTTCCAGAGCATAACTCTTATCCCTTAGGGTGGAATTCAATAATATTTCACAGAGACAATCCTTAGGACATAAGGATGTGTCATAATCTTGGACAAAGGTCAAGGGTCAAGGTAAAAAAGGACATTATTAGTCAAACTTTGTCCAGAGCATAACTCCTACCCCTGTGGATGAATTACAATAATATTTCACAGAAATGATCCTTACAACAAACGGTTGAGTCATAATCTAAAAACATGGTCATAGGTCAAAGGTTAAGCTATAAAAACAAAGATCCTTGTCCAGAGCATATTCCCTTCCTCTTCTGGACGGACTTAAATGATATTTCACAGAAATGTTTCTTAGGACCTTAGGTTGTGTCATGAGTTTGAACAAATATCAAAGGTCAAGAATACAATAGATACCATTATTTCAACCTTGTCCATATGAGATTGAATAACTGTTTGGTACTTCTGTTATGTTTACTTGATCCAAGATAAACTTTTCAAAAAATATTGCTGCAGGGGGTATTTCCGTCCCGTTAGTGAAAAATTTCCCTTGGTCTTAAAAATACATGTACATGGTGTTATGATATGTTTATGAGAGAAAGAAATTATGTTTAATTACATTTCTTCTCAATTATTTTTAAAGGAAAATATCCAGCAACGCGATTTCCAGCCATCAAATATCTAGCACGAAAGTGAAAACGGTCCAAAGTATGTAAATGTTTTGGAAATATTTCAAAGTATGTAATTTTTTTCTATAAAATGAGTGTGTCGCCCTGAAGAAGACTTTGGTTGAAAAATTAGCATAAATGCACAATGGATTGGGCATTTTCACACAGTTGTTGAATATTTCTTCCTTTTATTTATTTTAGAAATATCTTTATTTGAACATTGTTAGTTTTAATAACGAATGTGCATAGTTGAAAAAAAGGTTTGATTTCAAATTTGACAAAAGATATATCCTTATTTGATTCCTATCGTCTACTCTATTTAACAAATATTACTATCCCAGAAATTCCCTAAACTATCAGGTATCTTCCTGGTGACTTTATCTCCTCTTGTTTGGCCTCGAGCACCAATGTTGAGACATAAATTGTGGTGTAAAAAACTTCCTCATTGTTAGATGATCACACTAAAAAAAGCAAAGCGCAGGGGCCCAAGCAATACAGATGAATATGTACATGGATATGAAATAAAGGTACGTAATACAGTCCATTCTCTGCTGGCTGTAACGAGCTCATGTATGTTATCATCGAAGGACTGATAAGTCACAATGACCCATTATTTCACAGATCCTTGCATCATTAGGGTATGTAGCATGGTTCGTTGATGGAAATTCCCAGGATGAATATTTAACCATCTATTATTTTTATTGTATTATCATTGTAAAAGAGAAGCCTTTTCTTTGTATAGAAATATCAATCTAATATGAATATGGAGTTGATGAGTTATAAAGCGCACAAGAGACGAGAAGCTTGTTGTCCTGCGTTGTTCTTTCTTGTTTGTATGGTCATCTTACAGTGAGGAGGTTATTTTACACAACAACTGTGCGTTCTTCGAGACCTTTGCGTAACCGGAAAAGTGGGAGGGATGTGCACACGTAATCCAGGATAACCACACCATCCCTTACTAACATGGCTGATGGCTGTCATAAGTCGGCACCGATTGCCCATAGGTCTCGTTGGTTAAAGTTCGATGTTTGATGTCTCGTTTTTGCTATTCCTTGTCTCTTGCTGTGTGTGTCTTCTCTGTCTTTTCACTTGGGGTGTTTGGTGTGTTGCTGTTGGTGCTGCAACCGAGTCTTGTTGGAGATCCCCTCCTTTCTTGTTTAATACCATGTCAACGAACAGACTAAAACTTCGTGAAATCATAACGTAGCCATAAACAAAACGAGGCAGAATATCATTCGAAATTGAAAGAAATCCGTTACAATTGTACTGCCATTATATATTTAACGTTAACATACCTCGCAGTTTATTTTCATATTCAATGTGACGATGTGCTTAGTTCGGAAGAGCAAGCATGATATGTATTTTCTGGTCTAATTTAGACTAAATATATACTATCACTCATACATGTAGTTCCATTTACATTTCTCTGTATTTGTTTTGGTAGCTTCAGATTTAAGTACAGGAGAACATCCACTGACCACAAAAAAGTGAGTTTACGTTCTATCTTTTTGAAATATTATTCACATTGCCAGTCCTTGTGTCTATGAAAGATCGAAAATTAAACACCTTTTTCGAACAAATATTCAAAAATCAAAAATGGACAAGCACATCTGATACGTCTAAAAGCTTTGTTTTAGGTGTATTCCCAAAGGGCATGATATAGTATGACCAAGGAAAAGGGAGATAGGTGGAGAACCACGAACGTGCGACGTTGCAGTAAACGCAGCGTAACATAAACGAGAATAGATAAGTGAGAGAACATCATCGAAACATAAACTAAAACACCACATAGTGCCTTACCTCAATACTGATAAATATGGATAATGACAATATCCCTGTATACAGCACAAAATCGATTATTCAGAAAATCAGAAACCGAAGGCATAACAAATCAGGATAAAACAGGAACCAAAGCAAACAAACAAAAACATCCACCACATGAAAAGAAGCGAACTCCCGATATGGAAGTGAGACCAGGTACCGAGGAAGAGTCTCCTGCTTGCATGCAAAACCCACCGCTTCAATTCGGTAGAACTGTCACATCCGGTTACTTCCATTTCGGAAGACATAGAGTACAATCTTTGGTTTGGTGGTTCAAATGGTCTATGACATAATATCATCCACCATTCTGGAGAGTGGGACATCATAGTGTATGATGAGTTCCCCATATCGACCGTAGAACTTCCTCAGTGACGATGTTAGTCGGTCACAAACATATCCCTCACTGAGAAGCTTAACTGAAAGACGCCTAGCTCTCAGGACAAAATCCGTATATTTGGTACTTGCTCTGGCATAGCGTATCAATGAGATATGAAAACGCCATAAGCAGGCGATGAAGGGATGTTGCTACTCTGACAAGGAAAGTTGAAATGCTGAAATTGAAGTCGTCACGTTTGTCATAGATTGAGGTGTTCATGTGACCATCAGTGTCATAGGACAACATTATGTCCAAATAGGATGCTGAATTATTTGTCTCTGTAATTTCTTTGACTTCAAGCTCCGAAGGATAGATTTTGCTCAGGTAATCCGCGAATTTTGGATTATTGATGGACAACACTTCGTCTATGTATCTGTAAGTGAAGTTGAAGTCAGAAGCTAAGTATCTTTTCCCTTCAGAGACCAAAGATTGAATTAAAGCTTCGTACGAGTAAAGGAAAATGTCGGCAAGGAATGGGACACAATTAGTCCCCACTGGAATACCGACAATTTGCTGGAAGACCTTTCCTTGAAACACCACAAAAATGTTGTCGAACATTTAGATGGTCGGTATATATTTTTGTGAAGGAACATGTACATATATATCTTCTACAAAGTTATGATACTTTATTGTCAAGTGTTCTGTGAATTTCAGTTGCTTTCAACAAATTAAATGTTCCACGATTCTCAATTGTAATTATTTGCGATTGCATGAATATACTTTAGTTTGTGAAAGGGGTAGGGCCACGAAGCCCGATATTGGCCCTAATTTTGATAAATTTTGAACATTGTACTTCATAGAATTTTTAACTGTTATTTGACATTTTGAAACGTTCTCTACTGAATCACGAATCTACTTTTTGTAAACATTGCTTTTATCAACACCTTTTACCCTTTGAAAACACCAAAATAGGTCATATTCGGCGAAATTGATGCAAAAACTCAATATTTCTATAGAATTAGCAATGGCCGCATGCATTAACTATGATGGAAAATTTATATGTGGAAGATTATCGTTATATCCTTTTGTCATAAACGATTTATCTTAGTTAACGCATGCGGCCACATTGAATTCTACGACAAAAGACAAAATTCCCGGCAATTTTCGCCATATTTTGTAAATAACGTCAAAATGACGTCACTTCATGACGTCATTACACTTAAATGGCTCATTGTTTGGTGATATTATTCTTTTCATGAAAAGCGGTAAACATTCGTGTATTTTCATGAGAGATATCAAGTATTCTTCATGAAATTTATTTTAAGAGAGAAATCAAGGGCCGATTTAGGGGTCTCGTGGCCCTACCCCTTTTATGTCATTTTTATTTGAAGCAAATACAGTATAATGAAAGGAGGAAATATTATGCGCACGTGTTTTTAATGCCTAATACATTGTCCATCATGTCAATGATTTATGTCTTTGCAGATCCGTACTATACGTATCATCTACAATATTTGAAACAGGTATGAGATGATATGCGTTATTACATTTACTAAGATGGCGCGCTAACACTACGCCACTGGGTATTTGCCATCTAAGCCGGTTAGAGGGTAATTTGAAATTTCTACAAGAATAAGAAGGGACTTCGCTGATGCTCCGTCTTCTTGTTATTCATGAGGAAACTTCAAATGGCCTTAGCTTCTAACCTATTCTTTGTGTACAGCTCTAATAGGAAAATTGTTTGATTTTGTTTTCTTATTTTAGACTAAAAGAGAAATCTGTAAATTTTTGGACTAAAAGAAGAATTTTGATCATTACTATGCACAACAAAAATGCAAATTTTAAATCAAATGTAGAATAGGATATGACAAAGATTTCAAGATATTAATAAAAATATTATTATATGTATATAATGATCTAAGCTTTGACAATATTTCAACTTAACATTCAATATGCGATTGTATTGCAGCAAATGAATCAAGCATGAAGAGAAGAAATCACGAAGGAAATACAATATACAAACCACTTGATTTTTTATTGCCTGTTTCAGGTGAAGTTGTACATTTTTGAAATAATATGTCTCTCACTCTCATTCGACATTGATATAGAAATTGGATACATGATTCACATTTTTACTAATGGAGCTGTTAAGATAAGGCGTAAAATCTGCCTTGAGAAGTCGGAAATTTCAAAATGCTAACATTGAGAAGTTATTTCGTCTGGATATGAATATTCTGTAAGAGCGGATGAATAATTATTCACAATAAGACCGATTTTGGGTTCAAAATAAGCGGAAAACGGAAAAAGTGTTTCTAAAACATTCCCCGTCCACCTCATTTCAGAATGCACTTTTACCAAAGGTGTATATTTAAAAACATTTCTGGCCAAGTAGGGCTCTAAATCAAGGGGGAATGCCACATAGGTGTAAACTAATGCTTTTTTGTAATTTTATTCTCTCGATATATGAGGTTTTCTTGTATTAGTACCATACCTCTTCAACCCGTAATTATTAACATCTTTCACCAAATCTATTTAAATAAAACACTTTTTAAGCATTCTGTGACTTTGGTACCTATGAGGAAACTTTTCAAAATAATCTTATACAAAACTTCTAACCTGTTTTATTAAATATTAACAAAGAAAACTAAAATTGAAATCAAATGGGTGCCTCTTAGCACTTGTTTTATCTTCGTTACAAATGTGATATTTTGAGCAACAAATTTCTAGGCATTTTTAACCGTGTTCTCCAAATAAGCAAGCGTCTTTATTTTCATCACAGACCTATTAATTTTTCTTCATAAAATTATCCATTCACATGAATCCTATGATCTGATATGGTTTTCATAAAATCATTGATTCCGAAATTATTTGGTCAGACAATACATGCCTTAACCATTGTTCTGAGGAGTGTGAAGGTTACTGTGTCCAAAAATGTTCCGAAAGATGTAGCACGCACCGGGCTTATTATTTATAACACAAATTACCTACTACAAAATGTAATGCCCGTTCGTATATGTTTAAACTGAAGCTGTTTTACAAGAAAAAGGTGACACCTATAGCGCATAACTCTCTAAGCGACGTAACTCTGTAAAGAAAAAAACCATGGTGCCCGGCAACCGGGCACTATCCTCTTATAGTCCTCGCGTTCTCAGTACATGGAATTTCAAGGTTTATCCGGTAATGCAGATGGAATTCCAAGGAATTATCGTGTGATGCAATAATACTCTGTTAGCACCAGAAATTTTGTATAGGGGCTTGGAAACACTTTTTGACAGATCCGTATGGTATCTATGCTAATAAGAGACAATAATGAAAATTGAAGAAAAAACTAAGTCATTTACATGCTGGTTGCCATTGAAACGGGATGAAAAACAATGAGCAGATTTAAGCTTACAAAGACATTTATTTTCATACAAATGTGATTGAAATGTAATGTTTGAAAGCTAACTCTCTCTGATAAAACCATTTCATGAAGGGAACAATGCAAAAACAAAGAGAACAAAGGAGGGGATCGCCAACAACACCAGGTTGCAGTACCCACAGCAAAACCCCAAAACACCCAATGCAAAATCACAAAACAGACAAGCACAAAAAGAGACGCATAAGGGACAAGGAACGTCAACGCACAACACAGAAACATCAAACACAAAGGACTACACATAAACTAACGAGACCAATGGACAACCGGTGCCGACTTAAGACGGCCATCTACCACGGAAATAGCAGAAGGTATGGTTATCCTGGATTACGTGCGCACAACCCTCCCACTTTTCCGATTACCTAGAGGTCTCGAAGAACGTACAATTGTGGTGTAAAACAACCTCCTCACTGTCAGATGACCACACACAAACAAGACCGCAAAACGCAGGGGCCCAAGCAACACAGATTAATACGTAAATGGATATGCAAAGAGGGCGTACGTAATACAATCCGTGCTCTGCCGCCGCAAGCTCATGTATGTTACATATCACCCGAGGAGTGATCGCTTCAAATCTACCATTATCAGAAAATAGCAATTTGTATTTTTAAAAAATTTAAATAATGGAGGATAGATGGAACTATTTGAGCTAAGCCAAATACAGACTCTCAAATTGCTCGTTATTTTTCTGCAGAACGTGTGAAGAAACCGTAATTAATCTTTATCAGCACGTGGTGATTTTAGACAAAATGATATATAGAGGTCAAAACAATGAAGATAGATAAATCAAATAAAGATAGATCTGCATGTTCTCAACTTACTTTCATTTTACCGTACCTGAGTGTATATCTTTTTTATCTTTTTTTTCTCGTTTCTTTTCTGTAGTATGTTGTTTTCAACGGCTGCTCCTAGTTTTTCAGTGTCTTTAATTTGGAACTTATATTAACTTTTTCTGCTTTAAGGTATTGCAGCTGGTCTTGTCGCATTGGCTATCTCCCTTTTAATAGTTGGATACAAAAAGAAGTAAGTGTTTCAATAAGTAAAGTAAATTGTCGTTGTTTTGCATGATTTACATTTTACGGTCTTGTTCAATTTGAAGACGCTTAACATTTGTACCACTTGGTGAATGTCACCGCTGGTCCCCGAAGTCAAATGTAGCCAAGTTCGAATGACTTCGTTTGATCCTTTCTTCAGCACAATCGAAAATTTTTGTTGAAATTTCTTGAAATTTCAAAAACGTTGATCCTGTAGCGTCACATCCAACCCTTCCTGCTACGTATTTCGGTAAACTTTTGGACATAATAATTTTCACATTATTTTGCCATATTTCATTGTTTAGATTGAGGATCACTGACGAGGGTTAAGTACCCGAAACGTGCATGTCTCAAAATTGAAACATAATACAATGTAGTAGATAATGAATACATATATATACATTAATATGATATCGACCTAAAGAAAAATGCTATTCCACTGGATGCTATTCAATTTGAAGACGTCTAACATTTGTGATAGTGTATAGTTCAGTAAATTTCCAGCAACAGGATCGTTTCCTTTTTCTTTAGATCAATCCCACGTTTAAATGTATGTATTCATCATCCTCTTCGTTACTATATATTTTACATTAAGTTAATCTTCTTAGCATGTGTGGTGTTGTTTGTCTCTAGATATCTGTTATATGCTTTATATTTGTTTGTTTCATTAATTATCAGTCTTTAAAACTCCGTTCATGGAATGCAAAAATGCACTTCAAACAAGGATTTGAATTGTACACTTTCTGTATTTTAGGAATATGAAAAGTACAAACATGTATCATATTATAGTATAAGAAGTTCAAGGGATGTAAAAGTGGAAAATTTTAGTGAATTTAAAATGTAGCATATAATGTGCACTTATCAAAATCGCAATTGTAAAAGAATTCTTCTCCATTTTCTCAGCAGAAGATTTAAGACACCATGCAATGCAGCAGAAGTAAATGACGACAACAGTAATGTACCACGTGAGGATCCAGAGAGTGACTACGACTTCCTACGACAGAGCAGAATGATCATGGATATAGAACTTTGACTTTCTGTGTACTACAAAAAATGTACCTTGTACCATAATCAGCATGATGACACTGGTATATCAAGGGATAGGTTTATTCATGACATAATGTATTGTATATTTTTATTTTTAGTACTATTACAAATGTTAGATTATAAATTGATTAAAAACAGATAAACATTTAGGATTAATCCCACCAATCCAGCTGCATCTTTCGGTACATTTTTAACATCATAAGTTTAACACTCTTTGGCCATATAACGTAGTTTATGTCGATGATCACTGATGAGGCTTCAGTACCAAAAACGTGCATGTCTGATCCATGCTGGAAATTTCTCTGTTCTTAAATGATGCCATTGAATTTGAAGACGTTTAACATTTAAATCGTCATTATATTTTCGACGTTCTTCATTATCTGGAAGTAATGCAATCTTAAACGTCTTAAAATTCAATGACATCATTTAAGATCCGATGAATCTTCAGCATGGACCAGACGTGCACGTTCCGGGTACTTTAACCTGGTCAGTGATCCTCAATCTAAACAATGTGATATGGCCAGAGTTACGCTTATAATCTCTAAATTATCTTTGTCCTGATTTATCGTTTAATTTCATTAAGAAGGACCAGATATGCGTATAAAGAGGATATGGTTGCGTGAAATTCGACATTTATGAAATGAGCAGAATATTATCATTGGATAGAGGGAAATGTCCTTTGGTAGAGTGAACTCTTTCAACAGCCAATTGTACCTCATATGAACAATATTTTTTAATTTAAATGAACTTTATATAAAAGTTCAAATAAAATTTATGTGAAACGATCACGAACGTGTTACTGAATATTTACATGATTTACATGTGAATTTTCTTACATTAATTTCATCAATTCAAATTGGCATGACGGTCACATAGAACATTTCCATGTGAAATTCGTGAGAAGTAAATTTATGTGAAAGTCAAGTGAAATAATTTTCACGCAAATCGTATGTGAATTTTTTATTAATTCCATTTGAACTTTATTATGAAATTAACATGATGCTAATTTAATGTAAATTTCATGTAGGACACAATTGGCTGTGTATTTTAAAAGTGCAAATTGTACATGCTATCGTGTCTGTACCATATCTCTTGAATCGTATATTGATCACTTTGATACTGGAGTATGCAGTTGTTCATGATTAAAGGGTTTCTTATCACCTTGACCCAAGATCAAGATCATTCAGTTCTTTTAAATGGCAATGTATGTGCCAATCCTGTCTGGACAACATCTCTTGATCCGCTTTAAGAATTGTTTCATATTTTGGTATGTCGATTTTCATGACTAAAGGTTTATTATCATACTGTCCAAAGGTCACTTCTTGAAATTGTATATGCTAATGTAACGAGACACTGGATGAGTGCAATATGTCACATTACACTGAGTGATGACCTTTAAATGATAAATAAAATGTTCTATGTGTTCTGTATTATTCCGGGGATGCCAGGTACTCCTAAGTACCGATTCTTCACTGCAGTCTTTGATTTGACTTATATTTGGAAGAATAAAACTGTTTTCAAATTTTCTGTGATTTATTAACTTAACTACTAACAATAAACAATAACAATCATGGTTCCAGTCTGCATCTCTTGATTAGCAAATAAAATAATCCTAAATACAAATCTATGTCTATTCAGATCTATCAGTAAATGGGATAGTTTGGACAAGCTAGGAGTGCAATGTTAGAAAATAGTCAACCAGTACTGAACTGGTATAATGACTTATATACGTTTTACTTTAAAATCAGTACTTATAACTGATAATTGTTTTATATTACTGCATTTTTACTTTAAAATCAGTACATATAACTGATAATTGTTTTAAATTACTGCATTTTATCTAATCAGTACAGAACTGATATATTTTAGATGCTATTTGCAGTACCTAAACTTCGTAGGTAATCTGTGTATTTATAGTAAGTTTTAACTAAATTCTAAATTACTCCGATCAGTGCTGAACTGATAAATTGAGCAGTACCTATATGATATATCGATCGTTATATTACTATACTCCAAATATAAAGAGATTAAAACCAGTATACAGCTGGTAAAGCTCCTAAAGAACCAGTACAGAACTGGTTAAGTTCCTAAAGAACCAGTACAGAACTGGTAAAATGGCAAAATCGAACTATAATGAGACGGCTGCGAAGATAAACTTTACTACTGCATAGCTTCTATCAATTAACTTATCAAAATCTGAAAAATATTCCCAAACAACCAAAAACGCACCTCAAAATATCTAAACTCGAGTGACGAGGTCTATCTAGAAGTAAGGAATATTGCCGTCTGCCGAAGATCAGCGAGTTTTCCCTATATACAGACACCCGGGAGCCCGTAAGGAACCCGTGAGCTCAAAACCAATAAAAATCCTTTATTCCCATCCCGTTAGCCAAATGACCCCATGACCTGTGACGTAAAATACGAAAATAAAGCTATGCGATACTAATTAAAGTAATTAATCATAACAAATAATTATCTAATATTATTAAAACAACAATTATACAATTTTGTCGATCAAATAAAACATTCATAAATTCATAAAACCCGCCAAATAACTACTTTGACAGTTCGACTTCCGTACCAGTGCATTATGGGTAAAGTGCTTACGGGTTGACGATAATGAACTACGCTTCGCCACTATGGATTTTCTACAATTAAACAGGTTTTAAACAATATGCAAGTTGCAGGTAAAAGAACAATCAGTATATTGGATCATAACCGGGGATATGCTTAAAAGTGATGCATAATGTAAATATTGACAATTTTGAAGCATCGTTAGCTGAAAAACATCGACATTTTGATACAGAGGGACGATCTCAAAATAATAAACATGAGTGAGATCCTGTAATAAAATAACAAGGAGCATACAATGATCGATGTATCAACATGTGAATATGCGATCATTACATTTGCCCCCCTTTTTAATATCCAAGTTCCAACGGACATTACAAAACAAAGAAAAATATCAACAAATATGACGTCATCAGAATTACATCAATACAAAGATCAGGAGCTGAGTGAGCACATGGATTTCACATGTTGAAAAATACATGGTAAGGAAAAGTTTAACAATTCATATTAATGAACAAAGTTTACAATGTAATATGCTCAATATATCTCCATATAATTATTTGACACAAATTTCTACATGTCTCATAGTCTGTAATATATTCAATAATCAATGAGAAAAATATACCATATCAATCATCAATGCAAGAATAACATTTTCTTCTACTTTTCTTCATAGACTACTGCAACCTGTCACCTCTAGACTACAACATTGGACATGTGATTTCATCAAAAAGGTAAATAAATAGTACAATAAAAATTCAAATATGACATACATACAAAATATGTAGTAATAGGTTAGATAGCAACACATAAGAATCCACAAAATTCCACAGCATCATAAAGTTCATACACTGCCCATCAATATTCAACTCATAAGTACATTAAAGTTAACCATTACAAGAATAATAAATTCATGCTAAAATTCAGAATAAAGGTCAAGCATATATGTTCATCTGCAAAAATACTACACACTGTCACACTCTACATGAAAAAGATGTGAATTCAGTTATTCACATTATTCAAGCCACATCACTATAAATTAATACATAGTCACAGTGTACACACAAATTCACATTCACCATACCATATATATGCATGAGAAAAGTCACAGGCTCACATCCTGTTCCTTACTGTTCATGTAACTATCAATATATCACATATTCATATGATACATGTGACATATCGGTAAATACACATTAAAACATCAATGTCAATTCTATAACACTCTATACTTTACACAGAAGAATCTGATGTCCATTACTCTACTGCATTACAATAATTAAGTTACATGATAAACAACAATAATAAGCATATTCATTTCACATAATACAATATAGACCACAAAATTTCATTATATCATATTCCACATTGGTACATGTCAATATATTCACAACCTTACCCACAAATAATAAAGTCAAAGTCAAATTCACACGGGTTTCTTCTTCTTCCTGGAATTATCATTTTTGTAAATTCCTCATCTTGGGGGATTAGTTTTCTCCTAGGCATGGTCCAATATGGCTGTAATAGCTCATAATTGTCCAAGGCTAGTGGAACACATCAAAAGGCTGTATGATACTGGTTTTTGGTCATCACTATATATATTCTGCTCTGGATCCTAAATGTTATGATGATAGTAAGCCCTCATAATTTACGGAGATGTGGAGGCAGGATTTTGTCCACGCGAGTTGCTGACTGGTCTGTACCCCGGGCATACAGTCACATTCCTATTCTCTGCTAATTCTGTTACAACCTATCGGACTATACAGTCATAAATATGTCCTCAGCAGTCCAACTGCATCTTGGAACAATATATAGAGTACTACATCACTCCCAAGGTTTCCGTAACTCTAGAAATACCGAGAATAACTGGTCCAACCAGTAAGAATGACTCGTTTAAAAATCCACTTAGGCTCCAAAATCAAATCCTCTCAATTCGATTGACCCTCTTCCTCTCTCTCTAAACGTAAAATTTATATCATATGACATCATCTTGTATAGGTATATTGTCGGCGACAAAAAAAAGTTCTCTATGAGTTCTAAGGTTCCACAGCCATAAACTACTTAGATTTCTCCGTTCCTGCTGTCAAGGTCTATCGTCCTTGATTTATTAATTATTATTTTCTTCTCAAATGTTAATTGATGCCTCATGCAGATATATGCAGTAAAACTGGCATTAACATAGCGGGTAAAGCTGTTGGTCTTTACGTCAGTTTTCTCCCTATCTGACTCCCGATTTTCCCATTGGACTCCCGATTATAGGGGACGGCTACCTCTGGTATGAGAGCTGTTTAACAGGGCGGTCTCCTGGCCTTTCAGAGAGACACTCTCTAGCAAAGTGTCCTGGTCCTCCACATTTGAAACAAATTACTCCTGGTCTCATTTCCCTCTTTAAGATTTGTGGGGGTTGGTTCATTAGTGAAGGAGGGGGAGGCATGTGGTACGTGTATGGTGGCACATTTGGGTCATAATTGTGATTATCTCTGCCTATCATCCCTATCCCTTTTAAGTTCATCCACTTGCTTCCGAAGTTCAGAAATCATTTTCTGCATGTCCATGTTGACATTGACCTGTTTTGCGTTTTCTCTTCCTTTTCCTTTATTTCTTCTTTGACTTTTTGGGGGCCCTTGATAATTGGACTCGTCATTCACCTCCCTTATGTTACTAGTTTTAGTTTCCTGCTTTCGTCCAGTTTCATTGAAGTTGACAACCTGGAACACAGCTTCATCTATGTTGGTAGGCTCCTTGACATACTCAACATGAAATTGGGCCTTATCATCAGATAGTCCATCTAGAAAGCGGCGTAGAAGATCTTCATCCCTTGTCTGACAATTTCCCCTGGGGTGCGCCTTATCATAAAGGCGTTTCAGCTCTGCTGCATAATTTTCCACTGTTTCCCCAGGTTTCTGATTTCGGCTGCTAAATTTAGCTCCGTATGTTTTACAGGTTTCTACCACCCTGAAACGGTTTCCTAGTTCTGCTACTAGTAGTGAATACCTCCTCCTCACAGACTTATCTAATTGCCCAAATACAAAATCTCCAGCCATTTCATGCATTCTAGGTAGTATTTCATCCAACTTCTCAGCATCAGTCCAATCTCGTCTCTCAGCTACATCTTCAAAACGTCTAATTCAGACTTTCCATTCTTCTTTACCAGTGAAGGGGGGTAATTTCAATTTCCCAAATTTTCTGGATGCCTTCACTCTTTGTGGTTTTGTCCGTGATGTGCATGAATCGCTCGTATAGCCAGCTTCATCAGATGCGCCATTCGACAATCCAGATAAACTTAGGCGCTTATTGTTGTTCTCATTTTCTGTTTCAGATTGAGAATTGTCTGTAGTCTGAGCGCTGATAATGCGATTGATTACTGCCTGCATGTCCTGCATTTGTTTTGCTAAACTGCAAACTGCTTGCTGCCAAGAGTTGTCTGCTCCTTGCTGATCTCCATGCATATTTCCACCAGGTAAGTTTGCATGCCTGCTATATGGACTTCCATTTCCGCTCTGAAAAGTAGCCTGGTCAAATGTAGAAGGGTGGGGTTGATGTAAATTTGTGTATTCCACAGCTCCAGGTATCAAAGGAACAGTCTGGTAATGAGAGTCAACGAGTACTGAACTCGTACTTGACCTCGGATAAAATGTACTGCATGTTGATGGATTTATGTGCTGAGTATTTGTAACTGGTACAAAACCAGTACTATGAACAGGTAAACTGCTAATCTGAGCAACATTAGATGATATAGGTACACCAGTTGTGCTATGGACAGGAACAGGTACTGAATTTCGATCAACAGGTACTGAACCTGTAAATGATCTGGTGTAATAAGGACCATCAAGTTGAGGCATTGCACGGTAAGAAGGTACTGGCGAATTGGTACATCTAGGGACAATAAACACTGGATCAGGTCCTGTAACATGTGTAGATGGTATACTGCCATGCGTTTGGTTGGTATGGACAGGTAATGAACCTGTAAATGTGTGAGAAGTAGGGAAACTGGTAATACTTGAACCAGTACAAACAGGTACTGAACCTGTACTTAGGTTTTGAGAAGAAAAACTGGTAAAATTAGAACTAGTTCAAACAGGTACTGAACCTGTACTTGGGTTTTGAGAAGAAAAACTGGTAAATTTTGAACCAGTACAAACAGGTACTGAACCTGTAGTAGAGGGTGAAGGAAAACTGGTATAACTAGAACCAGTACAAACAGGTACTGAACCTGTACTTAAGTGTAAAGGAAAACTGGTATAATTAGAACCAGTACAAACAGGTACTGAACCTGTACTGAAGTGTGAGCTATCATCTCTTAATGCTGATTGGTCTTCCTTTGCAGGTTTGGTTACACCTGGTGATGGGTCTCTGGATGATAGTGGCGACATGTACTGTCTACTAGAATTTGATGTGCGCTTTCCCTTCTTCCTTCTTCCTGCCATTGTATGTGTATTACTTAGTGACAAAATAGAATTCTTGAAACCAACTCAGTGTAGATTCGATCACTGGATCCAAAAAGAAATATTGAATCCCGCCGGGAATGCCAAAAGGTAACGAGACAGCGGATGAGCGCAATAGGTCGCTTTACACTGAGTGATGACCTTGAAATGATAAATAAAATGTTCTATGTGTTCTGTATTATTCCGGGGATGCCAGGTACTCTTAAGTACCGATTCTTCACTGCAGTCTTTGATTTGACTTATATTTGGAAGAATAAAACTGTTTTCAAATTTTCTGTGATTTATTAACTTAACTACTAACAATAAACAATAACAATCATGGTTCCAGTCTGCATCTCTTGATTAGCAAATAAAATAATCCTAAATACAAATCTATGTCTATTCAGATCTATCAGTATATGGGATAGTTTGGACAAGCTAGGAGTGCAATGTTAGAAAATAGTCAACCAGTACTGAACTGGTACAATGACTTATATACGTTTTACTTTAAAATCAGTACATATAACTGATAATTGTTTTAAATTACTGCATTGGATCTAATCAGTACAGAACTGATATATTTTAGATGCTATTTGCAGTACCTAAACTTCGTAGGTAATCTGTGTATTTATAGTAAGTTTTGACTAAATTCTAAACTACTCCGATCAGTACTGAAAAGAAGGGAGGAGATCTCCAACAAGACCCCTTTGCAGCATCAACAGTAAAACACCAAAACACCCGTTGCAATAACACAAAAGACGAGTACAGCATGAGACGGAAAAGAGACATACGACATGTAAACATCAAACACAAAAGACTACACATAAACCGACGAGACCAATGGGTAACCGGTGCCGACTTTGGACGGCCATCTGTCACGCAAGTAGCAAATGGTGTGGTTATCCTGGATTACGTGCGCACAACCCTCTCACTTCTCCAATTACCCAGAGGTCTCGAAGAACGTACAATTGTGGTGTAAAACAACCTCCTCACTGTAAGATGACATCACACAAACAAGACCGCGAAACGCAGAGGCCCCAGAGACACAGATGAATATGTAAATGGATATAAAAAGAGGGCATGCGTAATACAGTCCGTGCTCTGCCGGCTGTAGCGAGCTCATGTATGTAATCACCCGAGGAGTCCGACTGACATTCAGAGAGGACAGGTGGTCGGGGCCCTGTCTTCTCTAAAGAGGTTTGGACAGGGCCCGTCATGGAGTCCCGTCGTCACAGTCAGTCAGAGTGCAAGTCTCAAGGATGCGCTTGTACAAGACTGTAGATTGGTCAAGTACCAAGCCTAGTGTCCGTCTGGTGACATTAGGATCATATCCACGATATAAAAGGCGTTTGATGATTCTGACGCATTTTCGATGGTTATGCTGCCTACCTTTGATCCTTTTTATTTTGTTTATCATATCACAATAAAAGACAGGTTGTGTAATACCCATAGTAATGTACTCCGTTGCATGTATAGATCCGAATTTTAAAAGAAGTTGACTGTAATTCTTGTAAAATTTCCAGAAAGTCTTAACTAGTTTATGAAAGCGGAAACC
This sequence comes from Pinctada imbricata, assembly GCA_033119305.1. Taxonomy (NCBI): domain Eukaryota; kingdom Metazoa; phylum Mollusca; class Bivalvia; order Pterioida; family Pteriidae; genus Pinctada; species Pinctada imbricata. The sequence goes on along the minus strand of VSWD01000004.1, from coordinate 13,273,550 downwards.
TTGACCTAAAAGTTTTTTGGTAATTTGTAAATTTCTACTGTGAAAATCCAAAATATCAGTACATGCTCTAGCGTACCGGATGAGCTGTGATATGTAAATGCCATATGACGGTAATCTTGGAACATCACCGTCATGAACTGATAAATTGAGCAGTACCTATACGATATATCGATCGTTATATTACTATACTCCAAATATAAGTAGATTAAAACCAGTATACAACTGGTAAAGTTCCTAAAGAACCAGTACAGAACTGGTAAAATGGCAAAATCGAACTAAAATGAGACGGCTGCGAAGATAAACTTTACTACTGCATAACTTCTATCAATTAACTTATTAAAATCTGAAAAATATTCCCAAACAACCAAAAACGCACCTCAAAATATCTAAACTCGAGTGACGAGGTCTATCTAGAACTAAGGAATATTGCCGTCTGCCGAAGATCAGCGAGTTTTCCCTATATACAGACACCCGGGAACCCGTAAGGAACCCGTGAGCTCAAAACCAATAAAAATCCTTTATTCCCATCCCGTTAGCCAAATGACCCCATGACCTGTGACGTAAAATACGAAAATAAAGCTATGCGATACTAATTAAAGTAATTAATCATAACAAATAATTATCTAATATTATTAAAATAACAATTATACAATTTTGTCGATCAAATAAAACATTCATAAATTCATAAAACCCGCCAAATAACTACTTTGACAGTTCGACTTCCGTACCAGTGCATTATGGGTAAAGTGCTTACGGGTTGACGATAATGAACTACGCTTCGACACTCTGGATTTTCTACAATTAAACAGGTTTTAAACAATATGCAACAGAAATCAGAGAAGTTGCAGGTAAAAGAACAATCAGTATATTGGATCATAACCGGGAATATGCTTAAAAGTGATGCATAATGTAAATATTGACAATTTTGAAGCATCGTTAGCTGAAAAACATCGACATTTTGATACAGAGGGACGATCTCAAAATAATAAACATGAGTGAGATCCTGTAATAAAATAACAAGGAGCATACAATGATCGATGTATCAACATGTGAATATGCGATCATTACACTAATTAAGTCTAGGCTAAAATTGTATATGCTAAATATGTCCAGGCTGATATTGTATATGCTAATCATAACCAGGCTATATCTTTTCTATTGTGTTTCAAATCGCTAATTTAGTTTGTTAGTGCTCATGATCGATTGGTTTCAGATCTTGACGGTGATGTTCCTGAATAACCGTTATATGGTGAGACACATTTATCAGCTCATCCGGTATGCTAAAATATGCACTGATGTTTTTGATTTTCATAGTAGAAATTAACAACATACGAAGAACCATTTTGTTCAGGGTTTTCGCTTTCATAAACTTGTAAAGACTTTCTGGCAATTTTAAAAGAATTATTGTCAATTTCTTTTCTCGGACAAGCAATGAAGTATGTTTCAGTGAGCATTTCACAACCTGCATTTTATACCATCGAAAATGTGTTAGAAACATCAAAGGTCTTTCACCAGACGGACACTTGGCTTGGCACTGGACCAATTTACAGCCTTGTACAAGCGTATTCTTAAGAATAAAGAATTCTCCGAATCAGTAGGGCGGCCAAGCCGGATTTGCACGTGCGGCGTAAAAAGGAAAATGTGAGTCCGCGAATGCATGACGCACTCTTTCTCGTCGGAGAAAATATGGACGCCTCCGAATTTTGGTCCTTTTCCGAAAGCTCTAGACAGCACAATTTTTTATTTCAGCAAATAAAATATCGTCAAACTTTTGCTTTTAGCTTTATATTTTACCCTCAATTAGTTTATTTTAGACAAACCTGACATTTTAATTACTAAATCGATGATTGAAGTTGGCTAAATTTTCCCGGGAAAAAATGCCCCAAAAAGTGGAAAATAAAAATGAGGTACAAAAAAATGGTCCCTCACAGATTTTTATAATATTTTCAAAAAATGACATTCACATCGGCATCTTTCAAATATCAAAAAATTACAGAACCACTTTTTCATATATTGAAATAATTCCCGTTTGAAATCAGCTGGTGTTAGCTTCGTTTCGGCATGCGCAGAATCACGATTTTGCACCCAATACACATTGAACGTGTGTCACACTGTAAACATGAATGAATGACTTTATTCGGAGTTTAAAGTATTTTGTGTATGAAAAAGTATAATTGTTGGATGATTTTTATCTCGTGAACCCATTTCTAACCTTGGAATTGCAATTAAGAAGAGATTAATGAAGGTTTCAAGCTATTTTTGTCCAACCCGACGTCACGAAGGCCGATGTCAGCTCAGTACAGTGCCAGTGTCGGTGTGATGTAAACTTGATGACGCAAAAACATGGTACGACTTGTGTACTTCACATACATGTACTTTCTTCAGTTCAGCTGTTTGTTTATATAGTGAAATGGATACTAGGCCGATGCCTCGATGACGAAATCAATCTAGGAACCATTGAAAACATCGACTTTTTCCTCAAGCTCAAGGTAAATAAACAAATTTGTAAACAAATATCTTTTTTCTCTTTCTCGTTCTATCTCTCACACATACATATACACACTTTACTAATACTACCAAGATATGTAATAATTTTCAATCACTGAAATGATCAGTTTATTAAGTTCATTTATGTGCCTTTATTTTGACCAACCAAGCCTACCCCCCCCCCACCCCCCCACCCCACTCCATTGGGCCCCAAGCCATATTTTTAAAAATTTTAAAAATTACACACTGTCATTCACAAGTATACATGATATTATAAATGTATTTTTTTATTCAGAATATAAAGTGAAAAGAGAAAAGAGATTGAATGGGGGGGGGGGGGTTACTCACATTTCCATTCACACAATGACATAAACATATAAAATGCAAAATGCAACATGGGTAATTTAAACTATGAATTTCTAGATAGATAATGTATCATTATATAATTTGATTATCTTGTAGTTCAAGTCATTAAAAATAATATTTCATGAATTCCATTGGTTGAGTGTTGAATTTTAATATCAATACTATTCTTTCCAGTGATAAATTTATGATTGCTAAATGAATAACATATACAATCAAATAGTTATAAAGGATTAATACAATTTAAGTACAATTAATGAATCATTTTGAATTTTTTCTGTTTATGACTATGCATTAGTGAAAATTGTATCAAAATAAACAAATAAATAAATGAGTAAATAATAAATGAATGACTTAAAACTAATTGAAAATGTAAAATTACTTTTTCAGGTCAAACTTGTTAGAAGAAATCTTGCTGTCTGAAAATCACCAAGTGGCTCATGCATTTAAAAGGAATTATTGATTGGAAATTGTGTACTATAGACTATATTGATATCATATTCTACATCGAATTGGTTTGAAGATTGTGCATATTGCCATCATATTCTTCTTTTTGAATTGTGACTTGTGAGTGTGCAAAAATACCATACAAATGGATTATTCACAGAAGATGGAAGAGTTCAAGACCTGTCAAAATTTCAGAAAACAATTAACATGATTTATGATTGTGAATCTTATTGGACAATGGCAGATATAGTGAGATAATGAAATAAATATTTTTTTGTGAATTCATGCAGAGGATGAATTGGTCAATTAAATTTCTTCTTCATGATATAGGAATTTAAATTCAACTGTCATGGATCATGGGCACATCAAATTATGATAGTTATTTCTTTCGTAGTGACTATCTGGAGTAAAAAAGTAAATAAAGGCTTCCTTGCAAAAAAAAAATCACATATTTGTATCTTTTGTTTTCCAATTATTGAAAGCTCCTGCGCATTAAACAGAACAAAATTGGAATTTTTATATGTATTTTTCTCGGATACAATGAGTATATTTCAAATTGTGGATGTATTGTCTGGCATATCCAAGAAAATGTCATTTTTCCCTTGTGCGTGCAGTTTTGTACTTGATCAGAGGAAATTAGGAAGGTCGCTGGAAAAATCTTCGGTCTGTTGAATTCTGGTGATATTTTTTACAATTTAAATGTTTGCTCATCAAAAGGTCAAAACAACCTTCCATCTAGAATGGTAAATTCGAATTTATATTCTGCTTTGTGAATTTCTGATGTCGAAGCGTTCGGTCGATTGACGATTTCTCCGAAATTGTCGAAACTGTGCAGCATGTCGAGGTACATAAATGAGGTACAAAAAAATGGTCCCTCACCGATTTTCATAAAATTTGAGAATTGAACACTTGGATATATTCTCCACAACATATCAAAAAATTACAAAACCACTTTTTAATATTTTTGAAAACGATCCCCTTGTTTGCGAGGAAGGGGGCATGGGAGTCGAACGTTTAGAGTACTGCTGTCATTTTGTCAGCTGATTTTCGACAAATTTACAGAATAAAACATCACATTTTGGGTATATTTAGAGACATAAAATCTTAAAGAGTTTGTTTAATCTTTTAAAATCCGATGCCATCAATTTGCATCGCTGTTATTAGTATTTTTCTGCTGTGAATGTGTTTCGAAAAAATGCTTAGTAACGGCGACGCGAACTTCGTTCGATATTAATGCGCCGTTCTTAGCAACGGTTGCCGTCACGCGCAAATCTGGCTTGGCCGCCCTACTGGAATTAATGTGACGACAGGACTCGATCAATTACGGGTCATGTCCAAATATCTTCAGATAAGACAACCTGTCCTCTTTGAATCTCAATCGGACTCATCGCCTATTCGCATGCATGAGCCCGCCACAGCCGTCAGAGCACGGACTGAATTACGTACGCCCTCTTTTATGTCCATTTACTTGTTCAGCTGTGTTGCTTTGGCCCCTGTGTTTTGCGGTCTTGTTTGTGTGTGGTCATCTAACAGCGAGTAGGATCTTTTACACCACAATTTTACATTCTTCGAGACCTCTTGGTAATCCTAACAGTGGGAGGGTTGTGTACACGTAATCCTGGTTAACCACACCTTCTGCTACTTGGGTAGCATACGGCCTTTCTTAGTCGGCACCGGTTGCCCATTGGTCTCCAAGGTTTATGTTTTGTCTTTTGTGTTAATGTTTCTTTATCGTATATCTGTTTCGAATTTTGCTGTACTCGTCTTTTCTGTGTTTAGGCTTCGGATGTTTTGGTATTTTGTTGTTGGTACTGCAACCATGTCTGGTTGGAGATCCCATCCCTTCTTAGTATGGTGTTACCAATGATTCAATGATTTCGCATCATCTTGTTCCAAGATCAAATAATGTCGAAGGGTTCCAACTCTATACCTTCTTGAAGAAAATTCCAAAACTAATTTCCATGCACCAGACACGTGTTTCGAATATTAAATTCTCAGCAGTGATGCTTCCAGCGGAGCCACCAAAAATCATTTCATTAGCGATTTCTTTCATTTTTTGAATTTAGATTTGTACATTTACATTACAGAGAGTGCGCGGCTACGAATTTCCTTTAGATTCGATTCAGTAAAATATCCAAAATAGAAAATCTATGTTCACAATAGCATTTGAGGGATGGTGCTAAGATGTTAAACTCCTTTAATTTGGATGATATTTATCGGTGATATGGCTAGTTTCCGAAATAGCAAAATATATATAAATATTTATATATATGATATCACATTGATAAAAGGCCACACGAAGCTTCTAAAGTAACTTTTCTAGCGACTTTAATGTATACATCACGCTACCTCACGAGAAGATAAAAGATCGCTCATCAAAACTTATCAACTGGTATTTTGGTCGAGAGAATTAATCTTTATATGTACTTCTGAAACAAAAGGATTTTTTCCTCAGTAGATAAGAAGTTGTAACACACAAACAAACTCCTTCACAGGGATTTCACTTCTCTTGATATGATAGAATGCTGATTTGTTTTCTTATTTCTGTTTCTTTGTCCTAGTTCTGGTTTTATTCTGGTTTTGTATGTCCTTGGTTTGATGATTTTTTGATTAACGATTTTTTACATCTTGATAGGGATATGGTTTTTTCCATATTTGTCATCGTACAAATCATGTACTCGATCTGAGTTGTGAAAGGCCTTGTCCGTTCTTTTAGACGGCATCTTTGTATGATTTAGTGAGCCAGGTAAGTTATTTGTATTCCTATGGGTACTTATTTTGCGCCTCCGCTCGCATATTTGTTTTTATACACATACAGAAAAGAAATAAGTTAAACGCAAAATCTGCACAACTCAAGAGATTTCACGACTCGGAATGTTTCAACGGCATTTCTAGGTATCTTGATGATGTTTTGAATATTGATAATAATTATTTGGACCATAACAAGAATCAAATGTATCCTCCAGAGTTAAGATAGAGCAAAGATATCACAAATGATATAACAACACCGTTTTTGAATCTTGATTTAAAATTCAATAACAGAGAAATTCAGACAATGATATAAAAAAAGAGAAGACTTTGGCTTCAACATCGACTTACGACATTTACATATCTCAGCGTATCAGATACGTTAAAGAATGTTCCCATTTTTCGGACTTACATGACAAAAATATACAAATTAAAAAACCCCGATGAGTCAAGGATTAAGATATCATAAACTAGTGAAATAGTTTTTGAAATTCTACAATAACTATTCCAAAATTCTTGTAAAATTTGGGATGACACCAGCATGAGAGTATAAGAGAAGGGAGGGGATCTCCTACAAGACCCTGTTGCAGCTTCAACAGCAAAACACCAATGAGTTAAAGAAGTTCCTATCGATAATCTCAACAGCACTCACAATAGAGCACAACATTCTGAAAATAAGTACGCTGAAACAGATATTATTCAGATGTTAAACTTTTTGATCGACTGTCACAACATTTTTGTGGTGTTTGGAGGAAAGGAATTCGAGCAAATTGTCGGAATTCCAATGGGGACCAATTGTGCCCCACTCCTTGCCGACATTTTCCTTTACTCGTACGAAGCTGACTTATTCAATCTTTGGTATCTGAAGGGAAAAGATACTTAGCTTCTGACATCAACTTTACTTACAGATACATAGACGATGTGTTGTCCATCAATAATCCAAAATTCGCGGATTACCTGAGCAGTATCTATCCTTCAGAGCTTGAAGAAACTACAGAGACAAATAATTCAGCATCCTATTTGGACATAATGTTGTCCTACGACACTGATGGTCATATAAACACCTCACTCTATAACAAACGTGACGACTTCAATTTCAGCATTACACACTTTCCTTTTCTGAATAGCAACATCCCTTCATCTCCAGCTTATGGCGTATACATATCTCAGTTAATACGCTATGCCAGAGCAAGTACCAAATAAACGGATTTTGTTCTGAGAGCTAGGCGTCTTGCAGACAAGCTTCTCAGTGAGGGATATGTTTGTGACTGACTAACATCGTCACTGAGGAAGTTATACGGTCGATATTGGGAACTCGTCATACACTATGATGTCCCACTCTCCAGAATGGTGGATGATATTTTGTCATAGACCATTTGAACCATCCAACCAAAGATTGTACTCTATGTCTTCCGAAACGGAATTATCCGGATATGACAGTTCTACCGAATTGAAGCGGCGGGTGTTGCATGCAAGCAGGAGATGCTTACTCTTCCTGGGCACCTGGTCTCACTCCCATATCGGGAGTTCGCTTCTTTTCATGTGGTGGAGGTTTTTGATTGTTTGCTTTGGTTCCTATTTTGTCCTGATTTTGTATGCCTTCGGTTTCTGATTTTCTGAATTATCGATTTTCTGCTGTATACAGGGATATGGTCATTATCCATATTTCTCATTAAGCATCGACGGACCCCTAGCAAGGTAGAGGCTGGACCAGGTGCCTGGGAGGAGTAAGCATCCCCTTTTGGCTAACCGCACCCGCCGTCGATGTTTAAGCACGAAAATGAAAACAACATTTGAACTTCATGCACTGTCTGACATTATGTCTATGTAGAAAGTGCTATGGCGACAATGTCAGGGAAATATATTCAAAACACTTACTGTCAAACCCCTCACGGGGAACTTTTTACGGGCTCCACACGGAAAAGGGCATAAGTGTGACACAAATGAGTTAAAGAAGTTCCTGACGATAATCTCAACAGCACTCACAATAGAGCACAAAATTAAGCATCGACGGACCCCCTAGCAAGCTAGAGGTGGGACAAGGTCCCGGGAGGAGTAAGCATCCCCTGTTGGCTAACCGCACCCGTCGATGCAAAAACAAAATTGAGAAGAAAAAGAGACATACGACATGTAAACATCAAACACAAAAGACTACTCATAAACCGACGAGACCAATGGGCAACCGGTGCCGACTTTGGACGGCCATTTGCCATACAAGTAGCAAATGGTGTGGTTATCCTGGATTATGTGCGCACAACCCTCTCACTTCTGCAATTACCCAGAGGTTTCGAAGAACGTACAATTGTGGTGTAAAACAACCTCATCACTGTAAGATGACCTCACACAAACAAGACCGCAAACCGCAGAGGACCCGGAAACACAGATGGATATGTAAATTGATATAAAAAGAGGGCATGCGTAATACAGTCCGTGCTCTGCCAGCTGTATGTAATCACCCGAGGAGTCCGACTGACATTCAGAGAGGACAGGTGGTCGGGCCCGTCATGGAGTCCCGTCGTCACAGTCAGTCAGAGTGCAAATCTCAAGGATGCGCTGGCACAAGACTGTAGATTGGTCAAGTACCATGCCTAGTGTCCGTCTGGTGACATTAGGATCATATCCACGGAATAAAAGGCGTTTGATGACTCTGACACATTTTCGATGGTTATTCTGTCTACTTTTTATCCTTCTAATTTTGTTTATCATATCACCATAAAAGACAGGTTGTGTGATACTAAAAGTAATGTACTCTGTTGCGTGTATAGATCCGAATTTTAAAAGAATTTGACTGTAATTTTTGTAAAATTTCCAGAAGGTCTTAACTAGTTTATGAAAGCGGTAACCTTGAACTAAAAGTTGTTTGGTAATTTGTTAATTTCTACTGTGAAAATCCAAACTATCAGTACATGCTCTAGCGTACCGGATGAGCTGTTTGAGCACCCCTTTCCGTCGCAACAGAGAAGAGTTCTGGATAAAAAATCTTAACACTGCAGCGCCCTATGGGTGCAACGATAACATCAGCACTATAGGAAACTTAACAAGTCCCGGTTGTCAATCGGTAAATGTGACTAGCTTATTCAACAGACAACAAAGAAGACCTCGAAGTCATGGCATTCGAAAATACAATAGGCCTGAGATACATAGTTTCTCCTTCGATGACTTGGTTCCATTTTTGAATGAGCCTCTAGGCCTGCATTATATTCGTACCAAATTATACTCTGTTCCTTTACGGAAGTTGCACGAAATCTACGATTATACGAAGGACCTCACATATACCGATACACGTTCCCCAGAATACAGACTACAAGGAGTCATATTGGACATTTCTACTTTTCGTTTATTTCAAGCAGTTAGATCAGATAAATCAGAGGAGAAAACAAACCGCCCTTTCATCAAAGTAAGATTTGCAAACAAAGGTATTGATAACTTGAATCTTGGTCAAATTTTGAATCACAAAACTGTCACAGAAAAAATCCCACCATATTTCAAAAGAAAAGAAACTCCTTGTATTTCCTATAGCTACACACCAACAGTTGCATCTAAAATTTACAATTACAAACGATTCCTGCAGTGTATTGATTTAAGTAATCCCTCACTACATCCACTTCCCTGCGAATGTTCTTCATCGGATTTCAACTACTCTCCTTGCGGACATGTTATTACTGGTGACCTTAGTATAGTCAAGAACGACAAGTTGAGAGAATTGTTAAAAAAGGGTCCCAAATACAGAGAAAGTATGTCCTTTACATGGAACCAAAATGTCAAAATTATCATGGACTCTTGTGAGGAATATGCAAGACGTTGGGCAAAGAAAGAGGATGTACAGCTCGACACCCTTTCCGAATGGATAAAATCAATCAGAGGGTTACTTTTATCTAGAATTAACCGATTAAAATCAACTGTGAACACCAGATTCGTGTCTATATTTAAAGACCCTGATGTTATCACAGAGCTCACCTACCTCCAAGAACATTATGTCATCACACCAGCGGACAAAGCCTCAAATAATTACACATTTACTTGCAAAAAGTACTATTTCGACAGTCTAGTTAAAGAGTTGGGTTTAAATTCGACACCTGGAAATCCCACTTACACCCCAACAAACCTTTCTGCCTCTGAAATAATAGATAACCACAAATCAGCTCTTACTTCCTTTGGCTTCGACACTACCAAATTAGATTTAGATTTACCATACTTGTACTGCATACCTAAAATGCATAAGAATCCGTACAAACAACGTTTCATCGCTGGTTCCTCAAAATGTTCTACCAAATCTGTATCGATCTTACTCACCAAAGTTTTATCTGAAATCAAATCTGGGCTTCAAAAATATTGTTCGACAGTGTATTCTCGCAGTGGTATCAACCAGATGTGGATTTTAAAGAATTCAAAGGAACTTTTAGAACATCTGAAATCCACTCATTTTAGTAGAGTCCATTCGATCAAAGCCTTTGATTTTTCGACACTTTACACTACAATTCCACATTCTAAATTGAAAGAAAGACTCGCAAAAATTATAAGTAATGCGTTTACAAGTAAGAACGGTAATCGCAAATACAAATTTATTGTTGTTAACTATGACAAAACCTACTTTGTAAAAGAAAAGTCCGATTCTGAAAATAAGTACACTGAAACAGACATTATTCAGATGTTAAACTTTCTGATCGACAACATTTTTGTGGTGTTTGGAGGAAAGGTCTTCCAGCAAATTGTCGGAATTCCAATGGGGACCAATTGTGCCCCACTCCTTGCCGACATTTTCCTTTACTCGTACGAAGCTGAATTCATTCAATCTTTGGTCTCTGAAGGGAAAAGATACTTAGCTTCTGACTTTAACTTCACTTACAGATACATAGACGATGTGTTGTCCATCAATAATCCAAAATTCGCGGATTACCTGAGCAGTATCTATCCTTCGGAGCTTGAAGTCAAAGAAACCACAGAGACAAATAATTCAGCATCCTATTTGGACATAATGTTGTCCTACGACACTGATGGTCACATGAACACCTCACTCTATGACAAACGTGACGACTTCAATTTCAGCATTACAAACTTTCCTTTTCTGAGTAGCAACATCCCTTCATCGCCTGCTTATGGCGTGTTCATATCTCAGTTGATACGCTATGCCAGAGCAAGTACCAAATATACGGATTTTGTTCTGAGAGCTAGGCGTCTTTCAGATAAGCTTCTCAGTCAGGGATATGTTTGTGACCGACTAACATCGTCACTGAGGAAGTTCTACGGTCGATATGGGGAACTCGTCATACACTATGATGTTCCACTCTCAAGAATGGTGGATGATATTCTGTCATAGACCATTTGAACCATCCAACCAAAGATTGTACTCTATATCTTCCAAAATGGAAGTAACCGGATGTGACAGTTCTACCGAATTGAAGCGACGGGTGTTGCATGCAAGCAGGAGATGCTTACTCTTCCTGGGCACCTGGTCTCACTCCCATATCGGGAGTTCGCTTCTTTTCATATGGTGGAGGTTTTTGTTTGTTTGCTTTGGTTCCTGTTTTGTCCTGATTTTGTATGCCTTCGGTTTCTGATTTTTGAATTATCGATTTTGTGCTGTATACAGGGATATGGTCATTATCCATATTTGTCATGTGATATGTAAATGCCGTATGACGGTAATCTTGGAACATCACCGTCTAGCCAGGGGAAATTTACTATGTAGAATCCAAAATCATCACTTTTGTCATATACACTTGTATGAATCTTTCAGTTTAAAATTTTGATATTTAGGTCCAAAAATGGATTTTACTTATTCGTAATGTTTGCCTTGTTAAGTGTTAATTAAATCTTGTGGATAAATTTCATTCTTATATAATTCAAAAGCAGGATTGTCAATAGTTAGAATATACCTGGAAGTATTATTGAAGCATTTCAGATCATCAAATTTTCTTTGCTTTTGAAGATTTTGGATAAGTTCTTTTTCTGTTGAGATTATCGTCAGGATCTTTGTGTCACACTTACGCCCTTTGCCGTGTGGAGCTCGTAAAAAGTTCCCCGCGAGGGGTTTGATAGTAAGTGTTTTGAATATTTTTCCCTGACATTGTCGCCATAGCACTTTCTATGTAGACAGAACCATAGATAGTGCATGTAATATATTTTCATTTTCGTGCGAGAACATCGACGGCGGCTGCGGCTAGCCAACAGGGGATGCTTACTCCTCCCGGACACCTGGTCCCAACTCTGGCTTGCTAGGGGTCCGTCGATGCTCCATTTGGTGCTCTATTGCTAGTGCTGTTGAGATTATCGTCAGGATCTTGTTTAACTCATTTGTGTCACACTTATGCCCTTTGCCGTGTGGAGCTCGTAAAAAAGTTCCCCGCGAGGGGTTTGACAGTAAGTGTTTTGAATATTTTTCCCTGACATTGTCGCCATAGCACTTTCTATGTAGACAGAACTATAGACAGTGCATGTAATATATTTTCATTGATGTGCGAGAACATCGACGGCGGGTGCAGCTAGCCAACAGGAGATGCTTACTCCTCCCAGACACCTGGTCCCACCTCTGGCTTGCTAGGGGTCCGTCGATGCTTCATTTGGTGCTCTATTGCTAGTGCTGTTGAGATTATCGTCAGGATCTTCTTTAATTCATTTGTGTCACACTTATGCCCTTTGCCTTGTGGAGCTCGTAGAAAAGTTCCCCGCGAAGGGTTTGACAGTAAGTGTTTTGAATATTTTTCCCTGACATTGTCGCCATAGCACTTTCTATGTAGACAGAACCATAGACAGAGCATGTAATATATTTTCATTTTCGTGGGAGAACATCGACGGCGGGTGCGGCTAGTCAACAGGGGATGCTTACTCCTCCCGGACACCTGGTCCCACCTCTGGCTTGCTAGGGGTCCGTCGATGCTCCATTTGGTGCTCTATTGCTAGTGCTGTTGAGATTATCGTCAGGATCTTGTTTAACTCATTTGTGTCACACTTATGCCCTTTGCCGTGTGGAGCTCGTAAAAAAGTTCCCCGCGAGGGGTTTGACAGTAAGTGTTTTTAATATTTTTCCCTGACATTGTCGCCATAGCACTTTCTATGTAGACAGAACCATAGACAGTGCATGTAATATATTTTCATTGATGTGCGAGAACATCGACGGCGGGTGCAGCTAGCCAACAGGAGATGCTTACTCCTCCCAGACACCTGGTCCCACCTCTGGCTTGCTAGGGGTCCGTCGATGCTTCATTTGGTGCTCTATTGCTAGTGCTGTTGAGATTATCGTCAGGATCTTCTTTAATTCATTTGTGTCACACTTATGCCCTTTGCCTTGTGGAGCTCGTAGAAAAGTTCCCCGCGAAGGGTTTGACAGTAAGTGTTTTGAATATTTTTCCCTGACATTGTCGCCATAGCACTTTCTATGTAGACAGAACCATAGACAGAGCATGTAATATATTTTCATTTTCGTGGGAGAACATCGACGGCGGGTGCGGCTAGTCAACAGGGGATGCTTACTCCTCCCGGACACCTGGTCCCACCTCTGGCTTGCTAGGGGTCCGTCGATGCTCCATTTGGTGCTCTATTGCTAGTGCTGTTGAGATTATCGTCAGGATCTTCTTTAACTCATTCATAAGTGTATAGAAATAAATCTGCAACAAAAGACGCACCGTTAGTACCCATAGGAATTCCTACAACCTGCTTGTATAGATCCTCACCAAATCTAACATAAATATTGTCCAAGAGGAAGGACAAGGCATTACACAGGTCACTATATATCCATGATTTGTAATCTGTCGAGGAAAAGAAACCCTTCGATTCAGATGTACGTTTTCCGCTCTCGATCAAAACACCATTTAATGAAATTAGATAATCGATCATTAATTTTGTCATGAGGAAGTGTGATGTACATATTAGAAAAGTCGTATAAAGAAATCGTATTTGCTTGGAAATTTCCAGATTTCATTTGGGAATTCCATTGCATTCAATTTATGGTGAACTTCAGATGGATCAAAGGCAGATCATGATTGGCCTTGTTGAGATCTCGTCAGAGAAGAAAGGGTCTTGATTTTCTGTCCTATCTGATAGTTGGTGAGAATTCTCGGGTGATTGATCTTGAGCTCGCTTCAGCCAGCAGAGCACAGACTGATTTACGCATGCCATAGATTATGTATATCCATTTACATCTGTGTTACAAAAGGCCGATGCGTTTAACTATCTTGTTTGTGATGTCATCTTACAATGATAAGTTTTATGTTTAAACCCCAATTGTGTGTGTATTGAGACCTCTGTGTATCCGAATAAGCAAGAGGGGTTATACAAATAACCACACCATTTGCTAATAACAGATAGCCGTAAAAAGTCGGTGCCGGATGAACATTGTCTCCTTCCTTTTATGTGTTGTCATCAATATTTGATCTTTCTGTACGTCTGTTACGACTATTTTGTATAATGTTCTAGTGAACATCGTTGTGTCTTTTTGCGATTTGTAGTTTGTATGATGTCGTTTATGTGTCAATTTCTTGTGGGTTTGTTATTTGGGTTGAATGCAGGGACGAAATGCTTGAGATCATTCCCTTTCCTTTAGAGTGACGGGTGGACATCTGTTTTTTCCTTAAGAAATATTTTTCTTCTATCAAAGCAACCGGAGTATTAAACCCCTAATGCCGTATTTAAAATGTTTAACTCAATATTAGAATGTCAGCTACTAGGGTGGTAGATAGACGTCCTAAGCCGGTGTTATATAGTAGTTTTCCCCCATAGTAACTTTTGCACCCGGAAAAACAACTATATAACAGATTTTCCTCCATAGCAAGTTCCCCCTTTTACCGTTACTGGTTTGGGTTCTATCCTTTTTTATTATTTTGCGTCCAGTAGAAATTTTCAATTTTTTGTTTGATATGGACCTAGCTCGAAATGCTCACTCAGTTTGTATTGAGTTTTATTATATGTGTATCTGTCTGTTTTTATCTTATTGTGTCTGTCTTTATGTTTGTCCTTTCCTTTCTACCTTTTTATAGAAAACTCTTCTTGTTGAACATTTACCTGGATGTATCCATGTGTTTGTGTTTGACTGTATGTAAATCTCATTGTCAATTTGTCTGTCTGTTTTTCTGCATGTGGGCGAATGCCTCTGTAGATTTTTCTTTGTGTCTGTGTGTGTCTGTTTTCATTCTGTCTGAATATCGTATGGTGTGTGTCTGTGCGTGTGTATGTAAGTTTTTTTAACCTCTATCATTCTGTATGTATTTATTTTTTTAAATGAGCGTATATGTGAAAAGATGTTTAAGTCAGTCTGTACAGTTTTCTGTATAGGTGTTTATACATCTCTAAGTCTGTCTTTATTTTGTGAATGCTTTTTTTACTGAAATGCTGTGGAAAATGTGATACCGAAAATCGTATTTGTCTTTTTATGTCAATGTGTCGATGTCTATCTACGAGTGAGTACTACTGTTTGTGTTTACATATGTCCATGTCTGCCTGTCTGTCTTTGATATTCTCTGTATGTCTGTCCGTGTCTATCTATCTTAGTATCTTTATTTGTGACTGTCTTATTATCTGTTTGCTTTTGTATTTGTCCGTCGTTGTGTTTGTCTGTTTTTTTTTTCTGTCTGTTACCGAGTGTCTAGCAGACTCTTTATCTCTATCTGTTTGTCTGTTGGTCTTTGTCTTTGTGCCCCTTTATTCATGTGTCTGTCTTAATGTACCTTTATTCATGAGCCTGTCTTTGTGTCAGTTAGTGACTGTCTGTATGTTTCTAAGTATTTGTCTGTATGTCTGTCTTATTTACTGTTTGTCTACCAGTCCGTCTGACTTCTATATATCTGTTTGTCTTTCTTTAAAAAAAGTAGCTTTAAAAATTAAGGACAAATTTGTGGGTACAGTTGAGACCTCTAAGTTAAGACCGATCCTCTAAGTCAAGATCAATACACCAAATCTTACAAAAATATTGCCCAAAAGGAAAGACAATGCAATACACATGTCACCACATGTCCATGATTTGTATGATTTGTAATCCGTGGCGGAAAAGAAACCTTTAGATATAGATTCAGATGTACAGATATAAGTTTCCCCTTCTCGATCAAAACACCATTAAATGAGTTTGGACAGTCGATCATTTATTTTGTTGTGAGGAAGCGTGGTGTACATATTAGAAAAGTCATATGAAGAAATCGTATTTGCATCGAAATTTCTAGATTTTATTTTTTAAATCACATCCCCTGAATTTTTATAGACCAAAAGAATTATACACCATTCCTGTTCATGACAGTTCACAGTATTTGGTCGAGTGTTCCTTTACAGCCGTGAGTGCAGACGTCAGATTTCCAGACAAAATTGTAGTTGAGCAGTTGCTAGAATTTGCAATGTTTCGAAACTTCTGAGGAGATTTGTGAAGTTTTGGTATGCAGTACATGTATATTGCAGGGAGATCCAATTTATAAATAGGGATATTTAAAGAAAAAATCTCACTGATGTATTTGGTAAATATATTGGGAACACTTTCATTGCTTTCGATATAATTATTAGTTGAGCAAAGTTCCGAAACTAAAGTTGATATGTAGTAGCGTTTTCAAATAATTATGGTGTTGTTGGCTGCTTTGTCTGCATGGGGCGAAGACATATTTTTCATGTAAATTACGTCACTTTGATTTGAAATATCTTTCAGATTTAGAACTTGGATTTTCAAAAAGATGAGGATTTTTGTGGTAGTTATCTATTCGAATATCGGTAATAACCAAAATGAGGTTTTTCCAGTCCTTCAGAGCATGCGATTCGACTCCTTCCGATTTACACCATCGTTTGGTATAGTTGTCTAAAGCTTTCTTTAGCATTAAGTCTGACCTACCACTCAGTTCCTAAGTCCGATCTACAACTCAGTTCTTTAATGTTCTATTAATCTTCTATTTATTATTCAATATATTCATTATAGTCACCATGATTGATATAATTAAAACTATTTCATTTTTTATAACGGTTCTTCAACCAGAATACTCAATACGTTAAAAATATAAAAATATAGTTTCAAGTCACTTGGGACTAATGCAACAAGTACAAAGAACACTACATGTAAGATTATACGATTGACTGTTAGAATACTGTAAAATGTATTAAATTGTCCATTGTCTTTCCAAATTGGAATGTAAACTCTTTATTGTCAAGAAATCAAGGAATACAAAAGCCTATTGAACTCAAGTGGTAGCTGACATATTTATTTTTTCGCGTTATAACGCGAATCATTCGCGTTATTACGCGAAAATTTCGCGTTATTACGTGGAACTTTCGCGTTATAATGCGAAACTTACGCGTTATTACGTGAAACTTACGCGTTATAATGCGAAAATTTGTATGTATACAGTATGTTAAAGAGTTCAAATCGGAGCCCCGGTTGGATACACCCAGCACAGGGTAGTATCATAGCTATAACAATTTATAAGATTATTATGAAATACATGTATATATAAACGACGGAATTTCAATCAGAAAACAAGAGTAAAATTTTCAAGAAAATCTCAAGATTTACATAAAATACCTTGTCAATTCCAGGAACTACATGTTATGAACGATCGATAAAGGCAATACACGAAATTCCTTAATTTCGGGAAGTACGCAAAAGCCCTTATTATACTTATTCACTGTAACATATACACATGATATCACGACATCCCTTGATTTCGGGAATATTAATTTACATGTATATGATACAGGGAATAAAAGTAATCAGAGATTTTACGTAGTTCCTGAAATTAAGGGAGTTCGTGTAATGCCTGTATCGATCGGTCATTACATAGAATTCCTGAAATTGTCAAGGCGTTTCATGTATTTCCTGACTTTTTCATGAATTTTGACATTGTACGTGTATTTCCTAACCGTATTTTTGTCTTCTTTTGACTTTTAAAAGTATTGATTTTTTGGTCCTTTGATGCTGAGTATCCTCCCTGACAAGTAAAAAAGAATAATTATGTCAAATAAATAGAAATATTCAATCTAGACTCTACTAGGTAATTTCCATCAAAATATTGCTCAAAGTTAGGGTTCAATTAATTATTTTATGCAGAATTAACATAAAACCAAAGTATCAATCAAGAACTTATCTAACATGATTGATGATCAAAGTACTTATAAACATAAACCGAAAGTAGAAGAAACATTTAGTATTTTTAAAACCATTAACTTTTCTCGATAATGCTTTAAAAATGCCTTAAATGTGTTGATTTCCAACTATCTTTCATGTAATACATATGTATCTGAATCTGATGTAATGTATATAAAAGACTTATCAGTATTTTACTTAATGTAATACGTCAATCATAGCTCCCGGTAAACGCTTTTAGGCATCCCCCTTCCTTTTTGTATTTGAATACTAAGATTTTTAATTGCGACAAGAACTTGGGATGAATCGAACATCATTGCACTTTGGTACGAAAGCTTATATTGAGTTACATGACCCAAGCAGGATTCACCTCGACGAAGAAAAAAAAAGGGGGGGGGGGGTCTCATGCCTCATTGGTGTCCGCACTCAAGAAAACGGGACCAATATTTCACACTTCAGCAGCCAGGTTAAGTGAAATAAGGCAGGTCCTTCATCAGCATCTCAAGTCCTAAATCAACCAAACTTGTGTGGGTGATGCATGTAAGGATGCATACTGTAATGCACGGTACATATGCTGCATTTGACCTATATTGCATGCCTGAAAAACCAGTTTAAGTTAAATTGGACAGGTCCCTTTCCAGTCTACCATAAGTCCTAGACCATCAAAATTTGTGTTGATGATGCAATGCATGGTAGGGAAGCTGAATTTGACCTATATTTTACACTTGATTGACAATGTTTAGTACAACAGGACAGATCTAGCTTATCATGAGTCCTAGATCAACCAAACTTGTATGGGTAATGTATCCGGGGATGCTAACTGCAATTCTGGTGTAGATGATCTGAATCAAACTTTATAATGAGTAACCAGACCAGGTAACTCCAAAATACAAAGTTTCTCGAAATAACGCGTAAAGTTCGCGTTATAACGCGAAATTTTCGCCAAATAACGCTAAAGTTTCGCGATATTACGCGTAAAGTTCGCGTCATAACGCGAATGTTCGCGATATAACGCGTAAAGTTTGCGTCATAACGCGAAAGTTCGCGATATAACGCGAAAGTTCGCGATATAACGCATAAATTTTGCGTCATAACGCCAAGTTTCGCGATATAACGCGAAAGTTTTTGCACAATAATTTTCGCGATATAACGCGAAAGTTTCGAGATAAAACGCGTTAATTTTCGCGTTATAACGCGAAAAATAATTTTCTCATCTACCATTTGAGCTCAATAGGCTTTCGTACATGTCAATATTAATATATGATACATATTACATCATACACTGCTCAAAAATTTAAAGGATCAATTTTTCCTTCGTAGTATAATGGTCATAGAATGAAATATCTTTTGGCATCATCAAGGCTACCAAATCATGTCTATCCATGTGTAACGGATCATCTGATCGATACTGACACAGGTAAGTAAGAAATGGCAACTAAATATGTCTAAATGCATTTTTGTTGATAACAAAGAATAAAAAACTATAAACATCTGAACAATGATAGTAGATACCTTGCTCACCCTAATCATTGGTGCATTGTATTTATACATAGTACGGTCAGTTGGCTTAGATTTTATGTACAAAGTTGGTACATTCGCACGGTAATTTCGACTTGCATACATGAATAAAGCAGGCCGATCATACCGTTAACGGTGACAACATTTTTATAACGTGGATATGCATAAGGCTTGCTCAGAACACGCTACCGGTCGATAAAGGACAAGGTTTGCTGCCTCGATATTAGTGCACTTTAATTCAAATATTTTCTTTTCAACTTTTTTTTATTGTTTTATGCAATTGTAAATTTCTTTGTTGTTTGCGATCGTTCCCAAATATTATATGCTGAAATACCATATGCCTCAAGTATCCAGGAGTTATGATCAGTCTTAAAAGAATGCCCGAATCGACATTTCAATCCATGTGTACATTTTTCAAAGCAGAAGTCACTACAAATATGCAAAAAAGGACAACCCTTTTCTTTCTTGCAACCAGTGGTCGAGCAAATTTTTGGATAGCAATTTAGGAGAATCTTATTTAGATCACTGTCTGAATAACTGTCTAATCCTAGTCTGTCTTCGACTGTCATGTTATGTGCATCTCTTTATCCATGTGTCAGTTTACAATGTGGTTCCCTACATACTTTTTTCGCATAAAAAGAACAAACGTGGAATTTCGCACACCTTGGATCTATACATTGTCTTGCTTCTGATTGCTGATTGTAATGTCCACAAATGTCAGCATCAGGTGATTGTGCTATCACGAAGCAAATACTTTTATCTTCTAAAAGACGAAACAGTTTTCTATTTCCCTTCAGTATATTTTCAAGTTTATCAACAATATTTGAACAATCCATCTTCTGTTCAAAATGGATCAGCAGTTGTTGATAAGATACAATGCCGTCTGAGATATTCAGGATACTTTGGAATACACTGTGTACCAATTCCTCATCAAATACCTCCTCATTATTTGTTGAATTCTTATCACTGAAACTAGTTTCATCTTTCGGTGAAGTAGAAGATCTGCCATGTCCTGCAAATAAAATGTTACTCCTTTTACAGTTTATTATAAAAATATTAAATAGATATATAGAGAGGACCTACGCAATCTACTTGAGTTTTGCTAATGATAGAAGCGCATTTGTTTCTTTTGTTATACGGACATATTCAATTTGATTGATTTCAACAGTATAAATCAATTTCCTTTCTAATTCAAGAGGGAGGGGATCTCCATCAAGACCCTTTTGCAGCACCAATAGCAAAACACAAAAACAGCCGATGCGAAAACACTAAAGACGAGCATACGAAGAGACGGAAAAAGAGACACACGGCATATAAACATGAAACACAAAAGAACACACATAAACCAATGAGACCAATGGGCATCCGGTGCCAACTTTAGACGGCCAAGTAGCAAATGGTGTGGTTTTCCTGGATTACGTGCGCATAACCCTCTCAAGTCTTCGATTACATGTGCCTAGAGAAAGAACGTACAAGTGTGGTGTAAAACAACCTCATCACTGTTAGATGACCACACAAAAACAAGATCGCAAAGCGCAGTGGCCCAACAACACAGATGAATCTGTAAATGGATATAAAAAAAGGGTTTACGTAATACAGTCCGTGCTCTTCCGGCTGTAGCGAGCTCATGTATATAATCACCCGAGGAGTCCGACTGACATTTAGAGAGGACAGGTCCCGTCATGGAGTCCCGTCGTCACAGTCTTTAAGTATAATGATAATTCCGCAGTGTTTGGCAATTTTGATATTGATGATAAATAAGTTGTTTCCAAGGCAACAATCGCAAACAAAACACCTGTCCTGGCGCTATAACTGCATATCTTCAATTGACACAATTGCTTTTATGTTAGATCAAAGACTGAAACCTGAGAATGTGCAAGCTAAGAGTACTGGAATTTATCGAAAATCTTCGAAAGCAAAGAAAACATGATGATTTGAAATGTTTCATTGATATTTCTAGGTACCTGGGTGATATTCTTACTATCGACAATCCTGTTTTTGAAAAGTATAAAGACGTTATCTATCCACAAGAACTTACTTTAGACAAGGCACACCTTACAAACACAGAAACACCATTTTGTGGACCTAAATATATAAAAAAAATGTTAATGAAGAGATTATTACAAGTGTGTATGATAAATGAGATGGGTTTTTTTTTATTAAACATAGTAAAGGACTAAGTGCGCTAACCCCTCATATCGGCCCTATAATTGCATTGACGTCATTTACCCTGAATGAATCAAAGCGAAGGAAAATCGCCGTTTTTTACTTACAAATTTTCAAAATTCATCTACGCTCCAGGCCTCACCCACGACTTTTTTATGCAAATTAAAAGGCCGTTCAGACATCCATCGATTCATACAAAAATATGTTATGGATAAGGCCCGGAGTGCTACTTAATGTCATAGTTTTGTATCGAGATATCGCTTATGTATTGATATTTTCAATGATTTAAACGTTTTTAGACGTTTTGAGCGACGTATTATTCGGTATAGGTGACAAATATGGATAATGACCATATCCTTGTATACAGCACAAAATCGATAATTCAGAAAATCAGAAACCGAAGGCATACAAAATCAGGACAAAACAGGAACCAAAGCAAACAAACAAAAACCTCCACCACATGAAAAGAAGCGAACTCCCGATATGGGAGTGAGATCAGGTGCCCAGGAAGAGTAAGCATCTCCTGCTTGCATGCAACACCCGCCGCTTCAATTCGGTAGAACTGTCACATCCGGTAACTTCCATTTCGGAAGACATAGAGTACAATCTTGGCTTGGATGGTTCAAATGGTCTATGACAGAATATCACCCACCATTCTGGAGAGTGGGGCATCATAGTGTATGACGACTTCCCCATATAGGACTGTGAAATCGAAAAAGGCTTTTCTGATTTGGATTCACCATGCATTTGACATTGTCGCCATAGCACTTTCTATATAGACATTACGTCAGACAGTGCATAAATTTTATATATTTTCATTTCCATGCTTCATAAACATCGACGGCGGGTGCGGCTAGCCAACAGGGGATGCTTACTCCTCCCGGGCACCTGGTCCCACCTCTAGCTTGCTAGGGGTCCGTCGATGTTTAATTTCGTGCTCTATTGTGAGTGCTGTTGAGATTATCGTCAGGATCTTCTTTAACTCATTTATAAACTAGAATATTATGGATATATAAACAACATTGCAAATAAGGCCGAAATGGCAGGTTACCGCACCTACTCTTCTTCCCTGGCTTGACGGTGATGTTTAGATTTAGGATCACTGATGAGGGTTAAGTACCCGAAACGTGCATGTCTGGTCCACGTTGCCAATTTATCTGTTCTTAAACGATGCTATTCAATTTGAAGACGTTTACATTCCTAGATTACCGTCATACGGGAATACGTCATATGATTTCACAGCTCACCTGGTATGCTAAAGCATGTACTTATGTTTTGGATTTTTATAATTATTGTAGAAATTTACAAATTACAAAGAAACTTTTAGGTCACGGTTTTCGCTTAGTAAAGACTATCTGGAAATTTTACAAAAATGATGATTATCTTCTTTTGAAATTCGGATCCATAGAGGCAACAAAATATATTACTTTAGGTATTTCACAATCTGCATTTTATGGTGACATTATTAACACAAAAAGAAGGATCAAAGGTAAACAGCATAACAATCGAAAATGCGCCAGGGTCATCAAACGCATTTCACACCGTGAACATGATCCTAATGTCACTAAATGGACATTATGCTTGGTACTTGACCAATCTACATTCTTGTACGCATTCTTAAGACTTGTACTTAGACTGACTGTAACGACGGGACTCCATGACGGGCCCTGTCCAAACCTCTTTAGTGAAGACAGGGCTCCGACTACCTGTCCTCTCTGAATGTCAGTCGGACTCCCCGGGTGATAGCATATAAAGCTCGCCACAGCCGGAAGACCACGGTCTGTATTATGCACGTTTTATTTTTATATCCATTTACACATTCATTTCTGTTGCTGGGGCCCCTGTATTTTGTGTGAGGTCATCTTACAGTGAGGAGGTTGTTTTACACCATAAATGTGCGTTATTCGAGACATCTGGGTAATCGGAAAAGACGTAGGGTTCTTCGCACGCAATCAAGGATAAGGTCTCGCTCCCATATCGGGAGTTCGCTTCTTTTCATATGTAAGAGGTTTTTGTTTGTTTGCTTTGGTTTGGTTCCTGTGTTATACTGATTTTGTATGCCTTCGGTTTCTGATTTTCTGAATTATCGATTTTGTGCTGTATACAGGGATATGGCCATTTTCCATATTTGTCATGTCAGGGAAATACATTCAAAACACTTACTGTCAGCAAAATCATGCGATTAGAAAATTGAACAAAATAACTTTCAAGATATAGGAAAAAATTTCCAGGAAAGTGTTCCTCTATAGATGGATGTAAGGACACATATTTATCAAGTGACAAATATGGATAATGATCATATCCCTGTATACAGCACAAAATCGATAATTCAAAAATCAGAAACCGAAGGCATACAAAATCAGGACAAAACAGGAACCAAAGCAAACAAACAAAAACCTCTACCATATGAAAAGAAGCGAACTCCCGATATGGGAGTGAGACCAGGTGCCCAGGAAGAGTAAGCATCTCCTGCTTACATGCAACACCCGCCGCTTCAACTCGGTAGAACTGTCACATCCGGTAACTTCCATTTCGGAAGACATATGTACAATCTTTGGTTGGATGGTTCAAATGTTCTATGACAGAATATCAGAAGGCTATGTGTTCAAATATCAATACAGAGAAAAAGGAGGGAATCCCCAATAATACTTGTTTGTAGTACCTACAGAACAATGCCAAGTACCAGCATAACAATACCAAAACACTTCCTGCAAAAACACAGGGCACACCAAACACAACATAGGAACATTAAACACAAAAGTCTACATTAAAACAGGCGAGACAAATCGAACTAACCTGAAATCAAAAGGAAAATCCGGAAGCACATTACTTATTCAACATTACACCGTTCAATAAGGAAATAATCTGATGAAGTTGGTTAATTATTCAAGATTCAAAAACTGTAGCGTTCAATATTGAATTGGTAAATAATCTGAAGAAGTTGGTTACTTATTCATTTTGATAATTTCTGCTATTAAAAGCGCCCATTTGAACTCTATCTGCACTCTTTGCCCCTACTACCAGGTTCGATAGGGGTATATGCGATATTTTGTAAGAGGAAGAGAAACAGTTTTGATAGGATCTAGTTACAGTTAAACTGTTGTATTTATAAATCTGAACGTCGAATAAGAAACCAACTTCATTTTGTATTTACTAATTTAATATTTAACATTGCAATGATGAATATAATTAATTATGATCACAATTATATCGTATTTTTATGTCATGGATAACGTTATCAAAAATAACATTGTTTGCATAACCATTAAATGATTTTGGCGACATTAAATGACCTTGGTGAAAGTAGTTCCGGTCGCTTCCGATATCTTGTCGTGTTCCTTGAGGTATGAACTTGTATTTTGAAAGATCAGTTCACCAATCAACTGCGAGGATTCGTGTATAGAGAAATATATTTGGAAATTATATATAGAATGAATGATGAAAGAACAAAGAGCTTGGTTCATCTCTAGATAAGAGTTTGACATACTTTTCAGTCCATATTTAGATGTCACTGAATTGACTTAGCATTGTGAATGTTGTTTCTAGTAGGCTACCCTAACGAAAAAGTACTATAGTATACTATAGTAATCTATAGTATACTATAGTATACTTTACTACACTATACTACATGTGTAGTAAAGTAAAGTTTCGTGTAGTATAGTAAAGTTTTGTGTAGTATAGTAAAGTTTTGTGTAGTATAGTGTAGTATAGTAAAGTTTTGTGTAGTATAGTAAAGTTTTGTGTAGTATAGTAAAGTTTCGTGTAGTATAGTAAAGTTTTGTGTAGTATAGTAAAGTTTCATATAGTATAGTAAAGTTTTGTGTAGTATAGTAAAGTTTCGTGTAGTATAGTAAAGTTTTGTGTAGTATAGTGTAGTATAGTAAAGTTTTGTGTAGTAAAGTAAAGTTTTGTGTAGTATAGTGTAGTATAGTAAAGTATTGTGTAGTATAGTGTAGTTAAGTACCATAAAGTATCATGTAGTCATTTAAAAGTATATTAGTACAGTATCATTTAGTATTTTGTTTTATTTCAAATAAAATTTAAAGTGAAAATTTCAAAATGACACTATTTAAAGAAAATAGTCCATGAAACAAAGATATGAATACATTTGTTTTTCTGTATCAACAATAGTACTTTTTGGTATTTATTATTGGTGTACTACTAGAATCATCGCTAATAATCGATTATTGCTCAATCATTGCTTTCGATTCTGATAATAGATTATGACTCTCAATAATCATGATATGACTCTCAATATTCATGATAATTGATTATAAAGCAAAATAGTTTAATGAATTTAATGAATTTTTATGAAAAAGACATTTCAACTATTGAGAGGCAAGATTTAGTTGGAATAGAAGTATGACATCAAAATGGGAAGACACAATGCTTGAAGATCTATATACAAGCTGATCTGTACACCAAAATATATCCTGTTTGTCTACAACATAGTAATAACTGTACTGAGATATTATAAAAGTATCATGTATATGTTGTAGTGCTGTAAATATTCACCATGGTTTTCAATTAACCACAGTTCTTGTTAACGGTTTGATTCACAGTACCCCACTGTCTCCATATTGAGCTTTTTCGATTCATTTGAAAAACACGTACATTAAAGATATTAAAGTAATTCAAGATATATTAAGGTGATTGACACGTCGTAGTATTGCTCTCTTATTGGGATTATTCTTTTATAACAGTAGAAAATTCAATGTAAGAGTGCTAAAAACCCATTTTTAAGTGTGATTTCACCTTTATAGTCAGAAATCAAAGACTTGAGATACGAATCACATCGAAAGCAAATAGAGTGATTCACATCGTACCGTGAGTTAAATTCGTTACAGCCCTATTATGTCGAGAGTGGAACAAGAGAATTTTGTAGCCTGCAAGTAGGCTCGCAGCTTATTTATGCAAGGACTAAATAAGTAATGAACTTCAAGGTAACAGTATGAATACCCATTCTTTCATAATTTGCTACACGGTTGTCAAATTTGAAAAAAATGTGACACCTAAATGCACACATATAACATGTGAAGCAACTGTACTGTGCTATGTGTCATATGTAAAAGGAAATTCGAGCTACCTACATGTATGTTGTCTATGCAACTGTAAAAAATCGCAGCAATTACTCGGCAATCGTATTCATAATTGGGTTTATTAAAAATACGATGGTCAGTTAGTATAATTTCAGATCAAGCATACCAGCAGGCTTGGCTATAAAGCTAATCTTCTTTCTTCTAATATTATTCGACTTCGTCATCGTACAATTCGTTCCAAAATGTCTTCTCACTCTTCTATTTATTTCTAGTATTTCCCTCTGCTATTTGGAGTACAATGGGAACTGATATGTCAAAATTAAGAGAAATCCACCTCGATACCCAATCCTTTGTATCGACCCCATCCCCACCTCGGGACTCAAGGTCCGCATGGATAAGAGAGAGAATGTGAGAATCCTAGACCTGTACAACGTATAAATAAATGCGAAGGGGGGGGGGGGGCTCAACACAAAAAGACTGTATCAACTCTAGGTATCATGTACCATTATCATTTTCTAGGGGTGGATTCAGGGAGGAGCGGAGGGGGCGCCCGCCCTCCTCCCGGCACTAACCCCAAATTTTCCAAAAACAGGTATATTTTTGCCCATTTTCAGTATAAATCGGCAAAATTCGCCCCTTGACCCCCCCCCCCCCCCGGCAAAGGGGGCGCTGGATCCGCCACTGTTTTCTACTCTAGGCAGATTTTCTAAAAGTGGGAGACATATTTTGAATTATCCCAAAAGTTAATCCCGTTACGTTTTTTTTTTCTTTTTTTTTTTCTTAAACAGGCTGGAATCAAATCCCACCTACCACCCCATCTCCTCTTTCCAGTGGCGGATCCAGAGTGGCAAGCGGGGGGGTTTTGTATCGACCCAAAGTGCCGAGCGGGGGAGGGTACGGGAGGGGGTTGCCCCCTCCTGTAGGTGGGGTTCCGGGGGGCCTCCCCCGGAAAAATTTTGAAAAAAATGGAATAAAATGGTGCATTCTTTAGCATATTTTCTCCGTACCTTCTCGAATATTCAGACCATTTTTCCACTCAATTTATGTGGTTAATAAAGATTTCTAAATAAAATAATTTTCCCTTTACTGCTGGCAGGGGCGTAGCCAGGTTGTTTCGATGTGGACGTCTATAAAGAAGGGCTGGACCAAGAACTTCAGCTGTCCGGGGGCACAGACACTTTTTTGGGGGGATGACTTGCGAGACCCGATAATTTTTGAAAAAAAAAGGAATAAAATGGTGCATTCTGGAGCATATTTTCTCCTCAAGTTACCTTCTCGAATATTCAGACCATTTTTTCCACTCAATTTATGTGGACGTCTATAAAGAGGGGTTGGACCAAGAACTTCAGCTGTCCGGGAGCACAGACACTTTTTTGGGAGAGACTTGCGAGACCCGAAAATTTTTGAAAAAATTGAATAAAATGGTGCATTCTGGAGCATATTTTCTCCTTACCTTCTCGAATGTTCCACTCAATTTATGTGGTTAATAAAGATTTCCAAATAAAATAATTTTTCCTTTACTACTGGAAGGGGCGTAGCCAGGGTGTTTTCGATTGGGACGTCTATAAAGAAGGGTTGGACCAAGAATTTCAGATGTCCGGGGGCACAGACACTTATTTGGGGGGATGACTTGCGAGACCCGAAGGGTCAAGTGGGGACAGTATGGAAATATGTTACCCATCCCCTTGAAGGGAATGGGGGTGCTCCCCCGAGAAAATCTTGAAAAAAAATTAAGCAAATTGCTGACCTCTGGGGCGTATTTGAGCTGAATTTAGATGGGATAACGCAGCAGACAACAGTGGCGGATCCAGCGCCCCCTTTGCCGGGGGGTCAAGGGGCGAATTTTACCCATTTTTACTGAAAGTTGGCCAAAATATACCTGTTTTTGAAAATTTTGGGTCATTGCCGGGGGGGGGGGGGGCGGACGCCCCCTCCGCACCCCCCTGAATCCGCCACAGGACAATGAACCGTATCTAACATGAAGATAACTTGATATGTGAACATGATATTCCCTAAACACTTATATGTACGTCCACATAAAGTCTCTCCAATCGACCGCTCGCACTTTGTTAGCGATCGTTGTATTATTGAGTTCGAATGAAACACGAGAAAATTACGAAAAATGCATTCAAATCGGTGGTTTCTGGAGTGTCTTTGATCTATTTCTGAACAGTAGTTTGCTTTAAATACTTTTCCAAAAGACCCTCCCTTTCTTTTTGGCGCTCTCGTTTTTTTTTTTTTTTTTTTTTGTTTGTTTTTTGTTTGTTTTTTTTTTTTGCAAGACGATGTGGATGTTTTTGCGTACGAATGTACGCCTGGCTTGTTGATTTGTCCTCGCGGTAACATGTACTTAGAATATTGGTACGATGTGAAAGGGGAGGAGCTTGGTCACAGTTGTGTAAGTGTACGAGAAGGATTTAAACGATGCTTAATTATAGGCCCACGGAGCATATTCGAGCTATATACAAAAAATATTTGCCCATTTTCCCGGTTATTTCAAAGTATGTTTTAACAGAATTTGTTTGTAGATAAAAAATATTCAAACCGGGTATTTGAGGACAGCATGCGCGGATCCAGCATTTTTGGTCAGAGGGGGTCCAAAACTGTAGGTTGTCTACCTATCATGTAGGTATATTTCGGGGATCGTGGGGAGGGTGCAACGTGTGCTCTAAGGATGGATTTTTTTTGGGGCGGGTATTGTTAGCTTTCCTTTCATGTTTATTTTCATGAAGAATTAGCGAGCGAAGCGAGCCTGAAAATTTTTTAGATATGAAATATCAGTTTGTCTTGATTCGATAAAGATGATTATTTATAACATTGAATATTTTACTCCTTATATCGGCGAGCGGAGCGAGCCGTGAACATTTTAATTAATTCACATTTTGTCTATATTTCATGAGAATAAATAGATAAGTCATTTTCCCAAATTATCTGATATCTTTAAATGACAAAACCTTGAAAAAGATTAGGAAGGTTACATCCTATGAAGTAAGGGATTGTTGAAAATACGAGTTCATGAGACCCAAGACAGTTATATAAAACTATTTAGTATAAAGAAATGAAAATGATTTAGGAATTTTGCAGAAAAAATTGTGTATTTGTAAATGGCGAGCGAAGCGAGCCGAAATTTTAGGTTTCAAAGCCTTTTTATGCATTTTTAGACCCCTTTCAATTAGAAATGGGCCAAAGCTGGACCCCATCTCCGGAAATCTCAGGGGGGGGGGGGTCCGGACCCCCGGTCCCCCCCTCTGGATCCGCGCATGGACAGAAACGTGTAGGTTCCAATCCCCGTACCATTTACATTGATTGTTTGACACACTGTTTTGCAAATGATTTGAACATGTTCATATTATAGTATTTTTTCAGGAATAAAATAAACAGAAAACTCCCTCTGCGACGTACATTACAAAAACTTCGCGATTGTCTTTACGAATCCACAAGTACGCCAATTGATACGGTATCGAAGCGATATGCGATAGAAATGTCAGAAAATTTTTGTAAATT
This sequence comes from Pinctada imbricata, assembly GCA_033119305.1. Taxonomy (NCBI): domain Eukaryota; kingdom Metazoa; phylum Mollusca; class Bivalvia; order Pterioida; family Pteriidae; genus Pinctada; species Pinctada imbricata. The sequence goes on along the minus strand of VSWD01000004.1, from coordinate 13,243,235 downwards.
TTGTTTCAAAATAGTGAATTCTGGTGGCCATTAGGCAATTTTATTACTCAGTTTGCAAGGTTTTTCCAATTGCTAATGTTACAAAAAAAAAAAAAAAAAAAAAAAAAAAATCGGAAACCGGGGGGGGGGGGGTTCGGGCCTTGCTTTCCGACAGGCTGTGACAGTGTCCAACCCTCTACCAGAGATCGCCGGTTACTTAAACAATTTCCTTCCTGAAGGGATCTCAATTGGGGAATTTTTCACATAATTTACGAATTCATGTACATGTATATACATGTATAATATTTCCAAAATCTGATCTCTGTCTTTATTTTTGGCCTTAGAAAATATGCTGGCCGGGACCGAGTGTGGTGAATCCCGAGTTTTTGACCGTAGGTCTCTCTGATATTTTTATTATTATTATTATTATTATTATTTTACGTCTTATATCTGATTCTCAGTACAAAATTGATAAATAAGGTAAATTGGGGGGGGGGGTTACTTTCTATATTTGAATGAGATACTTGAAAATAACCATGATAATGAAAAATTGCTATTTATAAAACTAGCCTTTTTATATATTCTGAATCTGATTGGTTTTATCGACTTTGGAAGATTTTAAATGACGTTTATATGGTAAATTAAAAAAAGACTTCTGGAGAGCTTTTTTTTCATTTCTAGGATTTTGATCTTACGAACTATAAGATCACAAATGAATGTAGGGAATGGACTCTAGTGCTTGTTCGTGTGAGAGGGTGAGGGTGTGTGTGTGTGTGTGAGGGTGTGTGTGTGTGTGGGGGGGGGGGGTATGCGGTCACCTTTTACTTCAAAACTTGAATTTGTCCGATTTCTTTCTTTAATTTACCATATATTCCTTTTTTTTCCTTCCTTCTTCTTTTTTGTTTGTTTGACAATATTTTTGAAGTAAAATTTCACGCTTTCTATTTTACTCGCCACCTTTTATGACCCCCCCCCCCTTGAACATAATGTAGGGGTCACTGTGGGACGGTATATATATATATATATATATATATGGAGCATAGAAATAGTATCTCCTTACAGTTTTCCAATTTTCGGTGACCTGTGCTCTCGCTTGCCAGTTGTACATATATATAAATCATAAAAGGGCTTCAACGGGTTTTTTATTATTATTATTATTATTTATAGTTTATGGTTTTGTTTTTATATTCCTCTTCACAAAGTCCGGAATCTTCTTTAAACCATTTTTCTAGATCCGCCTTCAAGATTTGAATGATGTTTATGAAGATTTCCGATTAAGGAAAGGGATAACTGTTTTATTTCGTTTTATTTATTCATAAGCTCAGTCTCATTCAATTCATTAGGTACTGCAAGAATTTAGAGCCATTTATTTTCTGAGATGGGATGTTTTAATTGGACTTTTTCTTTACTTGCCGAGTCATTTTCTATCGGTTTGGCGCTGAATATAAAGAAACTCAGGCTTGACCCCCTCTCTTTCTCTCTCTCTCTCTCTGATAGAACCTGCATAGCGTTGCATAAATGACATGCCGAAATTGCATGCATCAGTGATTGTGTACTTGTCAAAACAAACTAAGTACGCGGCCGCACCTCCCCCACACCTCCCCCGCACCTCCCCCGACTCCAATTGACTTGCAATTTACATGGGGTCAATCGTTACGTAACTGGTATTTGTGACCTTTTCAAAAGGTATACATAGCACTTCGCTAATGCTATAGCTCTATTGAATTTAGTTTTTGCGTACATGTATTAATTTTTACAGATTTTTTTTCTAGAAATGTCTTAATAAACATTAATGCTGAATCGTGTTGACTTTAAAAGTGTTTATAAGTCCTTGTTATTAGTAAAATACATAAATTAGAATGATACCGTAATTATATATGCAGATCCAGAGTCATCTAGCTTTGAGGAGGAGGAGAAGGTTCAAGAGGAAAATTTGCTATTCCTACAATATAGGGCTTGGGACGAAAAGAGGGGACGGGCAGCCCCCTCCACACCCCTAAATTTGCCACTGATGTACAAGACGATTCATAGTCAAATTTTCAGGAATTTGACTAGAAAACTAAAATGAATACCTGCGAAAACATATTTTGTCTCTGATATAGAAAAGGAATAGGAAAAATATGACATTTATGCACAAATTGAGGTAGGAACTACATTTCTTTAAATTTCTCAATCCGTTTCCCAACTAAAATTCTGTTTTAATTGGAATTGACAAAACGTATATTGTTGCATATTTCAGTTATCTATTTGTTTCTTTTAAAATATACGTATAAGAGAAACAAAATAAATAAATAAATAAATAAATAAATAAATAAATAAATAAATAAATAAATGAATGAATGAATGAATGAATGAATGAATGAATGAATGAATGAATGAATGAATGAATGAATAAATAAATAAATAAATAAATAAATAAATAAATAAATAAATAAATAAATAAATAAATAAATAAATAAATAAATAAATCAATCAATCAATCAATCAATCACCCTGCCGCTATGGTATGAATGTGAGGCAAAGTCGCCGTACGGAATGGCGTCCGCTAGTCGACAAAATTCCACCTCCTCCAATTGCAAATCGAAGTAGAAATAAATAAAGTTTTCTTCACTCTGTGTTAAAATTTGATTAGTAGTTTACAAAATGGAAACCTAATGGAAACCACTCAACCAAGTTTCAAAAATGGAATCTTGGTGGAATTAAACTACGTGATCCGGATTTCCATGCCTTGGAAACCACTGGGAAACTGTCAACTCCGGTTTCTATGCAGTTTCTAGGTACAGTCTAACCTGTATTAAGCAGTCACCCAAGGGATACCATGAAAGTGACCTCTTAACAGAGGTGACCTTTTAATAAAGGTTCTAAAATAACCATGCTAAAGTACACTTGTTCATAATACAAACGGGAATTTTCTGTTTCATGTATTGTATTGAACAGATACATGCATTAATACGTGAGTAATGTCATTTCATTTTTTTATCATTGCTGATAGGCATTTAATAATGAAAATCTTTCGTCTTTTGAAATTGTTGGCACATGAAATAAATGTATAAAGTGTCATCATAAAATGATGAATAAAAAACGGTCAAATGCAAAATGTACGTATGATTTTAAAAAGTTCCTGATGTCTGTCTGTCTTCCATTCACAAAACAATCACTTAATCTTTCAATCCAGTCTTGAATGACATCATTGCCATCGTCGTGCACCCCTTTCAGCCCTCGTGGTACCAGGGATATACGTCCCTGGTGGTACCGAATAAGATTTTATTACGCTTTATAAACGCTGAGAGCCATTCAATAGATGCTTTAAAGGTAGTATCGAATTATTTTGCGAATAATAGGACCCGTCTTTTTAATAATGAAAAAATAATGCAATGGTTGGCGGATTCAAGAGGAGAGGCAGGGTCGCCGGGCGCCCCCCCCCCCCTCCGGCACGGACCCAAAATTTTCCAAGAACAAGTACATTTTGACCCACTTTCAGTAAAAAAAATCGGCACAATTCTCTCCTTGACCCCCAGCAAAGGGAGCGCTAGACTCGTCACTGGAAAAAAAAACCAAGGGATCACAAATAAATTGACGTAAAAATATCGGCAGATTTAAACGTAAACGGCATAGATCAGGTAAGTAAATTCTTCAGTAGATAAGACTTTAAACGGAGGCATGCGGGCGAATCATAAAATGACGATGTATAGTAAGTCATCAATATAATTATTTGACCGTGAATTTGTTGGCCTTTTAGGACAAAGACGTTACAGACGCGAGAAGGGAAATATCACGCGCAAAATAGATACTGGACAGTGTCCGTTCTTTTGATAATGGGTCACAGCCTGAAACCATTTTCACGTCAGCTCGTTGTCGGACTTTTGCTTTTTTCTTTTTCGGTCTCCCGCAACATCATGTTCAGTCGTTCCTCTACAAAGTTCAGCCTTCCGTTTTAAGATTCGGGACCTTGAATCCTCAAACACCTAGTTCGATCGCAAAAGGTGATAATCATTGGTCTTGCACTTTTGAATAATTTTATTGCGTCTGAATGCTCATTTAATAAGTTAAAACGTTCCGTTTTGATTCATTTGTTGTTGTTGTGATAGTTTCATACCTGGTGACGAGTTATTAAGTACCCGATTACATACAAACAGTTCAATCAATTACCGCTGACCGTTGTAGGCCTTATATGCAATGTTTGTACAAGTAATTTGGGGCAATTACGGGGGACAGTACTGTTGAATTTTGAAGTCCAAGCCACCGACCACTTAATTAGAGTCGAATCGGCGACTTAAGCAGTGAAAGGGGTGACCGCTGACCGCGTTACTGAGGTGACTGCTTATTAGGGTACAATATCATAGTAAAAACGGTCAAGAGGGATTCAGAGTGACCGTTAAGAGGGGGTGACTGTTTAACAAAGGTGACCGCTTCTACAGGTTAGACTGTAGTTTCCAAAATATGGAAACTCGAATTTTCCTGCTGTGGGAGATCAGGGAAATACATGTATCAAGTAAGCGGAGGGAATTCAAGATAGATGAAAATAGAATTTCAGATAAAATGTTTATTTGGGTTGGGTACATATACTTTGCTTTTGAAAATTGTGAGGCCGGAGGATATGGGAGGATGTTCCTCCTATCGATGGGAGTCCGGGCCTTTCGAGAAATTGAAAAAAAAAATTGACAAATAGATTCCTCTTGAGAGTATTCGAACATGATTCAGTTTTAGCAAACGATGTACAATATAATTCTTTGACATTCTCTACACCTACAAACGCAGCTCAGTTACCGGGACCAGGAATTGCCCGCAAAAATCCTCATGTTTACCCGTTTTATTTTCTTAAATTTTTATAATTCTTAATTTATCTTTATAAAGATATCGTCATTTATTGTTGTATATATCTTGTGATGCTTGTTTGCATATACACAATATGGCCAATGTCATTCTTCCTCCACCACTTGTACAAGAACATTTTATAAGAATTATTTTCCTTTTACTGTTTTCTTCATTCATAAGAAATAACTTTTTCTCTCCATTTTTTTCTCATACATATTTATTATTGTGGCCACAGGCTGCCGATGTTTATCTATTAAAGAATATAAACCAACCTTTTTATTGTTTTTTATCATACGTACAGGGAAAGAGGAAAAGGTATTTTACAGAAATCGGGGCGAAAAATTTAACCTAAAAATGTTGACATGTTTTTTTACCTGCTGAATCGTTTATTTTAGTTTTCATATGGAAATCCAGGCATCGTTCGATTCGTTTACACTTCAGCTATTTGCTTCTATAACGCACAAGTCGAAATAATGTCACTAGAAGACACAGCACGGCCGTTTTCCTGCTCCCTTACCGAACCTCGACCTACTTCACCTCTGCCATTGTCGTTTAAATCACGTGATCGCTAATGACGTATGCAACTCCGGGCTGAAGAAACAGAAATAAAATATAATAAATAAAAAAACGTCAAAATAAAATGGAACGTTTTGCAAAATTTTGTTTGCCTTATTTTTTAGATTAGACTTATGCTAATTCATTATTTTTTAAAGCATTTATAAGCTTTGAATACATCGTAAGGTTTGGAGGTGTGTCTTATGACGTCACGCACATAGTTCTGTTATTAGCGATCACGTGATTTAAACGACAATGGCAGAGGTGAAGTAGGTCGAGGTTCGGTAAGGGAGCAGGAAAACGGCCGTGCTGTGTCTTCTAGTGACATTATTTCGACTTGTGCGTTATAGAAGCAAATAGCTGAAGTGTAAACGAATCGAACGATGCCTGGATTTCCATATGAAAACTAAAATAAACGATTCAGCAGGTAAAAAAACATGTCAACATTTTTAGGTTAAATTTTTCGTCCCGATTTCTGTAAAATACCTTTTCCTCTTTCCCTGTACGTATGATAAAAAACAATAAAAAGGTTGGTTTATATTTTTTAATAGATAAACATCGGCAGCCTGTGATTGTGGCTACTCACAGTGTTTCAAATATGCTTTATTACATTGTAACTGTTTGTATGCTTTAGCCTTATGGGCCTTAATGACTGTTTGCAAATAAACCATACCATACCATACCCGTTTATTTTCTAATGTACATGAATATAGTATATACTATACTCTGGATCCCCTGACCCTGGTTGCACCCCCCTTGAAACAAAATCTAGGGACGTACAATAGTAATATCCGCCCATGTATTGTTGTCACCAACTTATCCTTCGAAAAATCTTAAATAGATGAATAATTGATTTTATTAAAATACTTAAAAAAAAAAACACACACACAATATGTTAGCATTTTCTATTTAATCACCTTTAATGCTTAAAATTATAATAATAATACATATATTAATAATATCAATAAATTGTGGATTATTGTGTATATGCGGTGAAAGATTAAACGGTTTATGTGACCTTGAAGATACCGACAATTCGAAAGCATTAATCGTACATGTACGGAATACCCTTCGAATATACAACGGGGTAAGTAAAAGAGATCGATACATGAACCATTCATCGCGAATGTAAGCGCGGATCTAGAGGGGGTATGTAAGACCCCATTCATCGAATGTAAGCGCGGATCTAGAGGTGGTATGTTGGACACCCCCAATATCCCTTGGATTTGAAAATATCATCAAAGCTTATTTTTGCATATATATATTTTCTAAAATTATATAATGAACCCCTTCTCCCACGCCGGACTCGGTGGACTACATGTGTATACTTCAAAGTCCTTGTATAGTCTTGTTTTTATTCTTTATTGTTTTTAATCTTTATTCGCTTTGCATCTAACTTACCTCTCTCTCTCTCTCTCTCTCTCTCTCTCTCTCTCTCTCTCTCTAACGTATAATTAGTAGATCAATACAACCTCCTCTAAGCAGTTGATGATCGACAAATGAATGTTACTTTGAAAAAATTAGATTTACATGTATACATGAATGCTTTGAATGTACTAGTACACATTTTTTTCTAATTTTAAATCAGACATAATATAATTATGATTTCATTTGAACCACCGCCACCATGCGTGCCTCTCCTTCTTCTGAACAACACTTTCCCGTGAAAGGCCCCCGAATCCCTACCTACAGAATCGGATATGTTACTCCCCCCCCCCTCCCCTCCCGCTCGATACTCAATAATTCTTTAGGGATCCGGCTTTGGGGATACCTCCTATATGCTTGTAACCCTGGACCCGCTCCTTTTCATCGCTTTCGCTGCAACCCTCTTTCCCCGGGACTCTTGAAAATATGCTCTGGTCTTGCCTACCCAGTACTCCTAACATAGATATGGAGTGTCTTGGACTTCTATATATAGACGTCAGGACATCGACGAGAAATTGGATAAAAGTGAGAAAAAGCAAGGTAAACTGAGTACTCACAATCATATTTTACAAGAATTTGATATGGAATATGATTGATGGGAGAAAGCTTCGTTTAAGATATTCTCGTGGTAATGTTAACGTTTTGTAACTCGAATTGCCTCTGACTGTTATTCACTATTATCATGATGTAAACAAAGCCTACCTATCTTTTGTGTTACATAATTCAAATGTATTCCACTAACTGAATTTATATTCAATCTTAGAAACTTAAGCATATTTATTTGAAAGTAATTTATTCTCAGAAACCGGAGGGGGGGGGGGGGGCTTGCATCAGTTCAATGATATAAATGCTACATGTACCATCAATAGTGCATTGGGACAAAATTCTACCTGTCCTTTTTAATTCATTGTCTAATTTCAGACACTATGCACATTAAAAAATGTACTACAAAGAAGTTGCGTAATAAAAAATATTGATCATAATAATCCCCCATGCACTGTAGTACAGCTTTAAGACACATTTCTGTGAAGTTTTGTGCAGATCAACTACGCATTAGATTTTGTCGAGCGAATGCAAAGCGAAACTATTTTGCATTAAATCTGGCACATGCATATATGATATATATTGATTCTACAGTATAAACCATACTTTGATATTGTATCAGCCTTTCTGAAAATTCTAAAAGCCTAGACGAAACTTATTAGAAATACAATAATTGGGCATAAATTCTACTTTTTTTACGCCCGTCATTTGACGGGTTGTATTAAGGTATGGCGAAGTCCGTCTGTCCGTCTGTCTGTCCGCCTATGGAACGCAATAACTTGAATATGCGTCAACGGATTTTCATGAAATTCAAACAGTATGATTGGACTGTGGAGAGGAAGCCGCCTTTCGATTTTCAGGTTCATCCGATTTGGCGTTACAGAGTTATTTGACTTAGATTTTTAAAATACAGTGAAAATATACTAAAATAGTTTAAAATTATTTAAAAATCTATTTTTGGTCGGAATGTTTTGAAATTTTGTATACTTCAAGAAGAAAACATGTTCTTTGACATATGTAACGGGTTTTTAATTTTTTTGCTGCATAACCGAGATATTGTGTGTAATGGGAAGGGGGGGGTTATATGCACATACATGTTAAGCTAAGGGCAAAACATAGGCGCATGGAACGCAATAACTTCAATATGCGTCAACAGATTTTCATTATATTCATACATTATGATTGGACTGTGGAGAGGAAGCCACCTTTTGATTTTCAGGTTCATCTGATATGTCGTTACAGAGTTATGGGACTTAGATATTTTAAAATACAGTGAAAATATACTAAAATAGTTAAAAATTATTTTAAAAATATATTTCTGGTCGAAATGTTTTGAAATTTTGTATACTTAAGGTAGAAAGGATTCTCTTTGACATATGTAACGGGTTTTTAATTTTTTGGTCACATAACCGAGATGTTATGTGTAATGGGAGGGGGGGGGGGGGGTTATATGCACATACATGTTAAGCTAAGGGCAAAATATAGGTGCATGGAACGCAATAACTTGAATATGCGTCAACGGATTTACAGGATATTTCTACATTGTGATCAGACTTTGAAGAAGAAGCTGCCTTTCGATTTTCAGATTCATCTGATTTGTCGTTACAGAGTTATGGGACTTAGATATTTTAAATACAATGAAAATATACTAAAATAGTTAAAAATTCTTTAAAAATCTATTTTTGGTCGAAATGTTTTGAAATTTTGTATACTTCAAGTACAAAGGATGTTCTTTCACATATGTAACGGGTTTTTAATTTTTTTGTCACATTATCCAGAAATTATGTGTAATGGGGGGAGGGTTATATGCACATACATGTTAAGCTAAGGGCAAAATGTAGGTGCATGGAACGCAATAACGTGAATATGCGTCAACAGATTTTCATGATATTTGTTCATTGTGATCAGACTTTGAACTTAAGAGGAAGCCGCCTTTCGATTTTCAGGTTCATCCAATTTGTCCTTATGGAGTTATGGGACTTAGATATTTTGGTGGTGTGAAAAAAATCCCAAAGGGCGTATCTTGCTGCGTGAGCGTAAGCTTTATTTCTGTTATAACTATATATGACTTTCAGTGCAAATGTACGAAAATCTAATGCGCATTCGTGTGAACAAGGAATTATAAAAAAAACATCCTGATTGTCCATGCCGTTACATTTTATGTTATAAAGTTTCCCGTAGTGTAATTAAGTTTTATAAAGTTTTGTGTAGTATAGTTAAGTTTCATAAAGTTTCGTATAGTATAGTAGAGTTTCGTGCAGTATAGTAGAGTTTCGTGTAGTATAGTAAAGTTTCATGTAGTATAGTGTAGTAAAGTTTTGTGTAGTAAAGTTTTGTGTAGTAAAGTTTTGTGTAGTAAAGTTTTGTGTAGTATAGTGTAGTAAAGTTTTGTGTAGTAAAGTTTTGTGTAGTATAGTAAAGTTTTGTGTAGTATAGTAAAGTTTCATGTAGTATAGTAAAGTTTCGTGTAGTATAGTAAAGTTTCGTGTAGTATAGTAAAGTTTCGTGTAGTATAGTAAAGTTTTGTGTAGTATAGTAAAGTTTCGTGTAGTATAGTAAAGTTTCGTGTAGTATAGTAAAGTTTCGTGTAGTATAGTGTAGTATAGTAAAGTTTTGTGTAGTATAGTAAAGTTTCGTGTAGTATAGTAAAGTTTCGTGTAGTATAGTGTAGTATAGTAAAGTTTTGTGTAGTATAGTAAAGTTTTGTATAGTATAATATAGTAAAGTTTTGTGTAGTAAAGTATACTATAGTATACTATAGTATATAGTACTTTTTCGTTAGGGTAGCAATGAGAGTAAACATCATGATGATAGTGAACCCATAGACATATCATATCAGTCTCAGAGTATATAAATACGCCAGTTTCAAATACCAAATCATGGTTCTATGTGATGTTAGATAATGAGCTGCATGGACTACCCAGGGAGGACTATGTCCAAGAACTTTTGAAATATAGTGGAAATTCAGAGGATAACTTTGTAAAGAACGACTCTTGGGAATCGTACAAGGTCCACTGAGAGGTTCCTTAAGGGGAAGCTATGCGCCAGTAAGTCCATGAATAGGGGTTCAAGAGAAGAAAATACGCAGAGGATTGCAATGGAATACATGTTTTAAACAGGATGACAATTCAAAACTTGATGATTCATGTAGGAGGATAAAAGGTGATAAAATCACCACAGCCAACTATTCAAATTTCAGCATACCTAGAGATGACACTATCAGTGTCAGTGTTACTATTCCAAATCTTTTAGAGAGAATAAAGTCGCTAGAGGGTGATTTCAAACAAACAAAGAAAAATAAATAACCGCATGAGAAAATTTTGCGCAATGAAATAAGCGTAAGCTTGAAATGGAGTTGCGAATTTAGAATCTTGAGGATACGAATGACCCAAGACTGTTAAAAATGAAAACTGCAAATAGGGCGAATACTTCGGTGCTATACGAATCCATCCAATGCTTATTTGGTCGTCAAATTTATTCAACTATGCCACTGAATCGACACTACAGGAAATTTTGAGTTGCGCACTTTCTGCAAAGAAATTGCACAAATTCAGATTCAAAATAATACAACCAGACAGTGTTAATGAAATGAATTTGGGCTGTATCTTTAAAACACTTTGGCTGCAAGCATCACTGATGAAGATTTTCTACTGAAATGAATTATGGAGGCTCTTCTAGAAGCATCACTGATGAGAATTTAATATTCGAAGCACGTGTCTGGTGCAGAAAAAATTCTTGGAATTTTTTTTTAAGAAGGTATAGAGTTGAAACACTTCCGTATTATTCTATCGCTGTTTTGAATTAAACAAAACGATATGGGACTGTGCGGCAAAGAAAGAATTTAATAAACGTTGCAGAAGTACCTATCATTTATTCAGTCTCATTGTCGAGTAGGCAAGGCAAAATCATTACGGTACAGGAACGGTTGCAAACCTCGGAATGAATACAATACCGAAGTGAGACCAGGTTCCCCTGGAGAGTCAGCGTCTCCTGATTGCATACAACACCCGTCGAAACAGTTCCATGGAAACTTTTCAAATTCGGTGATTATCTCGATGTACATATTGAAGTACATATAAAGTAAGTCGTTCTTGTTTTGTGATGATGACAGCCATTCAATAACAATCCAGAATGTCACTGATTATTCTGGACAGGGGGGTCTGATATGCTTTTATTATATCCCCATAGCGACAAAAGAACTGCCTCAAAGATGATTTCAGCGTTGTGCAATATAACCCTGAAGAAGTAGCTTACTTGCAAGCCGTCTAGCTCTATCGATGAAATCTTCATATTTGGTACATGCCCTGGCGTACCGTATGAGCTGGGAAACAAAAACACAATAAGCAGGAGAAGACGGACTGTTGTGTTAGAATACTTGTACACTAAGAGGATGTTGATAATATAAACTACATGTATCAACAACAAGGATTTCAGAAAAGTTCTTAGTCATATTACAGCTTTGTTTAATTTTCAAGAAGCTTTGTTAAGCCGTTGATACGATCTGGAGATGTGGTCTCTTGGTTAAGCTACGTAAGATAGGTATCGCAGGTTGTTTATGAGAAATCATTGATTACTCCTTGAACTCTGTTTTTGTAAATAATTGTACAATGTTTCGACAGCTATCAAAGAGCTAGGCATGGGGGTTGTCAGTACTTTTGTACAATGTACTATATGACCTTTTATATGAATTAGAATGTTGCTTTCTAAATGTTGTTACTAAAAGTCTCCGATTATCTAATGAATATATATGTATACTGATGATATAACTTGCATGAGTAGTGGTTCTTATAATTTATGGTTGAAATTGGTTTCAAATTTTCTTCAAGAAGGTATAGAGTTGGAACACTGTCCTTTTAATTAATATAACACCTATTTCTTGTTGCAGTGTGGGGCAATTAAAATCGTTCCCCATGACCTTATATTTCTGAAGTGTAGTGATTACTTCTTTCTTGGCCCTTTATCAATTTGACGTCAAATGTATTTTGTTTGCTATTTAGGAAACGTGCCACTTCATTGAAAAATATCATTGAAATTAAAGGAGGTTAACATTTTTGCACCACCCCTCAAATGTAATTTTGAACATAGATTTCATTTTAGATACTTAAAAGAAAACCAGAGGGCGATAGTGAAATGATTTTTGGCAGCTTTTCTTCAAGAAAGTGTAGATTTTTAACACTTCTCTATTTATTATGATTTCTTCTTGATTGGTGTTATCAATATGCAATGACTTGGCGATTTGGATTTCATGCTGTAAATCATGTTTTACAATATTTGGGAATAGAGGTCAAAACTTGTACACCTTGCACTTGGGGGTAAGGATATTCCACTTGAGGACTGTGTTAAGCATCTGGGTCTCGTCTCATCTCATAAGAAGACTATGGCCGAATGCGCAGGACAGAATTCCTACTTCTCGATTAAAACCTGTATGTCAGCCTGCATTATCCCATTTAGATTGTGCAGTTTGTATCAGGAAGTTGTGATGCTTAAACTGAAGTCCTCGCGTTTGTCAAAGAGTGAGGTCAAGAAACGTATCACACAAAAAACAATATTTAATATCGTACCTCTCTTTTCTTCTGACGTATTTGAATTCTTGATTCCAATAAAGTGGTCTGTTTCTGAAATTAAATTAAAATGGCTAAGTTTGGAAAATATAAAAATAATGTCTCCTCGTTTATGTTAATTACAGAATATGACCTTATATTTAAACAGCCACCTGTGCCTCGCGTGAAATTCACATGATATTTACATGAATTGTACAAAAAATAACTCAGGAATTCATGTAAGACGACCACAAATGGAAATTAAAATGACCTTTTTCACATGAAATTCATGTGATGTTTCCGACTTGAATTTCATGGAAAATGAATTTCACTTGAAATTAAACATAGCTAACTTTATGTGAAATTCATATGTAGTAGCATTTATATGATACCTATATGTGTTAAACATGAAGTATTTACGAACGTCACAAATACTTTACATGATGCTCTTTTAATATCAATTTCATGTGAGTCCGATTTGTGTCTGTTGACCCTATATATATTGAACTCCATGATGGACTTTGTTCGAATCTCGTCAAGACTGGGTCTTGCTTCTCTGTCCTATCTGACAGTTGGTCAGACAGGTAATTGAAATTGAGCTCGCTTAAGCCAGCACAGCACAAACTGTTATAGAATTTTGTATATCCATATATATCGAAGCTGTGTTACAAGATCTAGAGGCAGCTAAGTTTAACTATCTCGTTTGTGATGTCATCTTACAGTAAGAAGTTTTATGTTTATACAACAATGTTGTGTCTATGGAGACCTCTGTGTATGCGGATACGTGGTAGGGTTGTGCATACGTAATCCGGATAGCCCTACCATTTGCTGATAGCAGATGGCCGTTCAATGTCGTCACTGGATACTTATTGGTCAGCAATGCTTATGTCTCTGTACATCTGTTACGATTGTTTCGTATTGTGTTCTAGTTTATGTCGTTGTGTCTTTTTGCGATTTGTAGTTTTGTCTGGTGTCATTTGTGTATCGCCGTCACTTCCTTGTGGGTTTTTTTTTCGCTTGGTGAGTGCAGAGTGGTCATGCTGATAATCATTTCAGTTCCTTTTCTTGGTGCTTGGCCTTCATTGTGTATGACCTGATTCGTTTCTACTAGTGTCATCCGAGGCAAACAATAATCGTCGATAGAATCTTTCCACTTGCATTAGACGAGTAAACCAAACCATTTGAATGTTAAACGTCTTTAAATTCAATAGCATCATTTTAAACCTGATAAATTTTCAGCATTGACCAGACATGCATGTTTCGGGTATTAAAACCTCGTCAGTGATCCTTAGTCTAAACAATGTAATATGGCCAAAAAAGTATGAAAATTATGTCCAAAAATGTACCAAAAGACGTAGCAGAATGGGTGGGATATGATGCTACAGGACCCACGTATTAGAAATTTCAAGAAGTGTTGTAACAGAAAATTACAAATTCATTGAAGAGAAAGACGATCAACCGAAGTATATTTGTTCTTAAATGATGCTATGAATTTGACGACTAGTATTAGTACTAGTAAATGATTCTCAATTAGAATCGTTATTTTTTTGTTAATATACTTATCTGAATTATTATCCATGCTACAAAATTATCTGCTCTGAAATGATGCTTTCGAAATTGAAGACATTTAACATATACATTATTCTCAATTAGAATTGTTATTTTTATGTTACTTTACTTTTCGAATTATATTTATTTGATGTCTTATTCAATATAAACAAATCATTGATGATAAGTAAGAAAAAGTGAACAGCATATATTTCAACTTATAATTAATTATAGATACCTTCTTCGGTGTCTTGTGATGATCCATCATTCGATGTGCACATGCCTGATTATAAAGGATGATTGAGAATTATGTTAATCGTGGTATTGCCATATGAAATTAACAGAGCTACATAATGAGATACAGCAGTGATTGTAGGGAAGACGCTTTAAGTGCAAGTCTACGAGAAAACCATGCAGAATTGCTATTTTTCTATACAAGCTATTTTCAAATTTTAACTCCAAAACCCGCTCATAATACTTGGAAGGGACAAGATAGTATGTAGTAAAAAGGAAATTTCCGTTCAATCGACCATTCAGGAAATATTGGCAAAAGCTATGGATCAGGGGTTTGGAGTGCTGAAAGAGTCGGAAAATCTAGCCCTGAATTTTATTAAAATATGAAAAGAAACATTGTAGAAGCGACCAAAACTTTAAAGAATAACAAGATTCTAAACAGATATTATATGACTTTTTCAAATTTATCCCCTACATAAGTGTCTACCCCAGTCTTTAGAGAATAGGGTTAAAACAGTTAAACCGAAATAAAAGCCCATACAACGCTTAATATCTTTAATTTCTATGTTGTTTGGATAAAGCACCTCCCATGGATTATTCCATCAACTGGAATTTCTTGGCAAATATTTATTACCGGTTTTATAGACGAAAAATAGTTTGCCATTCAATTCAATGGCGAAAAAATAATCGGGATCAAGCTTTTCCCACCAAAGCAAGACGAAGAACAGTCACAGCTGCATTTTTTTTTGCGTTTTTCCTGGTCATTTAAGCTGAATTATATTCTGAAGACCCTTGAGGACATAATATATTCATTATTCTGGAGTTTCAAAAGGTCTACTACACGGACCCCATTGAAGAATCATGTAAAGAACCGCAGATGTTTACATTTTGAAAGAGAAAGTAGAACCTGTTGTACTTGTTTGCATTATGGAGCTTTGCTGCAGGTATGTAGAATTATTTAACTAGTCTTTTGAATGAAATTATCTATTTTAAAGTTTAAATACATGTAATGTCTTATATACATGTATGTTCTTTTAAAGTTAGTCGGTCAAAACCTTTACTCGAGCTTGTGTTCTGACATAGTTGAAAAAATGTACCGAATTTAAATAAATATTCATTTACATGTATTTTAGATTTAGTAAATGTGTTAATCTGTTGACAGATCTGATTTGTCGATCACAAACTATGAATTTTTATCCCTAAACATGCTAAAGCAAACTAATAGTTATTTAGAAATAGTTGAGGATTAATACATGCATCAAACAGGTCCGTATTTTTCTGGACATGTCCCATAGACCAGTTTCATTTTATATATGGCTAAACTTACATTTATATCTATAAACACTTGTGTCAAAACCGGACATCCCCTCTTTTGTCCTCACTATTGTCACAGAATGAAATAATGTCAAATATTGTGATGTCAGGTTTTAGTGAGCATACATGTAAAAGTCAAATTGAATGCAATAGTAAGAAAAATATAAATAGCCTATTACATTTTGTACATTTATATAACACTTTTAAAAAACTTCTAGCATATTATGATTGTTTTCATGCCAGAGAAGTGTTAAGGAAACATCTTGCCAAAATTATATGTAAGGAACTGTTCAGATAAGGACTCAATTGATTAAGGCCTGAAATCACCTGATTATTTCTTGTTCACTGTCTTACCTATTTAAATAAATTTGGTTGGGATAAAAATGAATTTACTGAAATTAAGCATTTTGAAATACTGAATCTGAACATCTATATCCATGTAGATAGCACATGATTGTATGACTGTCATTGAAAATTTGAGACCCACAAAAATTAAATTATTTTACAGTATCCCATCTGTCTTCTTTTCAGCTTTGCAGTTACATACTAGCAACCTATTCTGCACTTACAGCTTACTGAAAGAGAGGGTGGAAAGAATTTGAGGACATTTAACAGTTATACCCAATTTCGCAAGGTATATATTCAGCAGGTATTTTCAATCATGTTAATTGGCCTGCAAACTAGAGTGGCATACATGTATGCATGACATATATATGAAGGATCAGCCTTTTGGTGACAATAAACAGTAATCTTCATTACATCATCCTTTTATGTGCACACTTCACTTCATACAATATAATACAAGTCTATCATAGTATTTATCATGTTTATACAATGTACAGTAACAGTTATGTTACATGAAGAATATTACCATAATCTTTAGAATACCATACTGATTTTAATGATACCTCATATATATGTATATACATGTATTTATATGACACAATTTCAATTTTAGATCCTTGCTAAACTCTACCAACTTAAAAAAACACCTAGAGCAAAATACCGCAAGATTAGAGGTTCTGCAAGCCTTTGCATATCATGTACTTTCACTTTTATTTATGCACACACACATATACTTAAACTGTACGAGATCTAATTATTACAAATAAAACACATCGGCAAATCTCAATTTCTTTTATAATTTCTCAAAATCATAGTCGTGAATCTTCTGTTCTGATAGTAATATAATTCAGGCTACTCAAATGTATTGTAATAAACTTAAAGTATGTTTATATTTATCTATTTTTAGATCACCACAACATCTTCAGCCTAGCTATGGAAATGAATGATACAATATGAACATGCTCTACTTGAAATCTTGCATCATTTGAAAATATTCAGATTTACAGCGCAAGATCAGTATTACATGTCAAGCAAGAACAGAATTTATGAATGTATTGCACCGTCTTTACCAGTACTAGTTTTGAATTTTACAAAAGAAGTGTGTGAGATAATTAAATCAAAATTAGATACTGAAGCACAAGTAGATAGTGATTATACAGACAATGAAAAAGGAGCAAAGGAAATTTGAATTTTCATTTGTTACTACATGTATGTCAAACTGTTACTGGATTTTAAAATAACTCTTAAACATGGTAAAGGAGAAAAAAATTATACTATTATTATTAGCTATACTTATTAGCTAGCCCCTTAAGGATAGGAGAGTGTTATGTCATGCATAATCTTCATTTTGTATCATAATACTTCAACATGCTTTACAGGAGGAAAGCTGTTGTACCAAGGTGACCCAAGGTCATTCCTGAAAGGTCAAGTCATTTTATTTAGGATACAAAAAATACTGAAAATGTTACCTCTTTTCAACAGAAATTTAATTGATGTTGGTTTTTCAGTTTTCGACATAAATGTCTACATGTTCACTGTAAGTTTATTGGTCAAACTTATTAATGTCAAAAATATATTTAAAGAATCACCACTCATGATAATTTCTGAAAGCTACTCAATATCAATTTCAGGAAACATTCCTTAGTCTTACAGGTTTTCTTGTGATCTTGAACTGGCCCAAGAAATATAAGATTGAGCATTATTTTTTTATCTGATAGTGACAAGATATTCATGAAAATATTTCAAATTAGTATTCCTATTGACAAGGACTTAACTGAGTAACAATGGTTTTTAACTATATGACCTTGACCTGAATGTACAGGTAAATACTACATGTATGCAGGCAATATATTTGTATGTTCCTAAAAATCTCTAGTTGTTTACATGGTTGATTCAATATCTGAAATCTGTATATGTCTTTATTAAAAGCTTTGTTTAAAATATTAAAGTATTGCTGGGTTTTTTTTTCATCTTTATGTTGCTTCATTATGATATAGGATTTGAATGGTCAATTTACTGCTTTGATTTGATTAATATCTTTGGATTCTTATGCTATGGTTTTTTCATAAAATACATGTATGATGTATATGGAAAGGTCCTATCCTTGAGGCAATTATATGACCTTGGTATTTATATTTTATTAATGGTATGTCAAATTGAGGACTAATATATTAGTCCGCGAAGTTACCAATTTCTGTAAATTAGCTCTATATTTTCTGATTTATATGAGATAGAGACTTCATATTTGGCAATTATGATCTATGTTGTAAGACCTTGAGATTGAGGTCAAGTAACAACCATGACCTTGAACTTTGACCAAGTTTCAGCAAAGTTGTGTGTAAAAAATGTGCCTTCACGGGGTCAAATTTTCATGTTCTTGATTGCCCTCTACCGCTTTCATACATTTAATGCCGAGACATTCCATTTGATAGATTATTCTCTTAGATATGCCCTTTAGATCAAAAACACAATTTTTCCTTTTTAGGCGTTGTATCAGTATTTATAATTGTTTATTTATTACATTAAATTTCTATTTTTAGAAACTGACCAACTTGTAAGAGTTATCTCTCTTTGAAAATTGCGAAATTTTCAATTTCTTCAGTATTGCTCATGAAGCTTTTATCTGGTACTAACCAGTTCACTTATCGACTTTGGAATTTTTCTGTACTGCAAATGAAATTTTTGTTGACAAAATATGACAATTTCAGCTTGATTTTCACATGTATTAGGCTATTCTACCAATAGGTGGCGCTGCATGCCAACTACTTACAAGAATTTGATTTTTTCATCATAAAAATTTCTAAAAGTCATTGTAGTAAATATTTATGATGAAAAAAAATGGAAATTGAAGACCTTGCTTGTATAGCTATCTGCATGGTTTTCTCATAGACTTGCACTTAACCTACCATTTTATTCTTTTGTCGATCAGGATAATCTACTTGAACAATAGGCCAACAAGCCACATTGTTATGTTTGGTATACTTTAAACCTACATCTGAACATAATTAGCTAAATGCGCTGCTTCCGACATGCATGCTTGGGATTAATCTTTATCAGCTGTACTATGAGCGAAAATGATTGAAGCTTGAATAGGAAAAAAAACAGTGTATCATCCCTCTACCAACGTTGTTTCTACATATCATGATTATTTTATTAGGTTACCTCAAAATAATGTGAATGGTATACGAAATACGCAATTAAAAAAGATAAAAGATTAAAAAAAATTGTGGCCAAATAGCATTTTAGGGATGGTGTTGACGTCTTCTATTTTGATTAAAAGTTAGAACGAGAGGACATATTCAGTTTGAAATATTTTCTAAAAATAAATCAAATATTTGTCGACAAAGTTTTTTTTTCTTGCTGCAGTTGGGAATGAAGCAAAAGAAAAACACTGCATGGTCAATGAAGACATTTTACCATCAGCTCAAAGCAACAATAAATAAATAAATAAATGAATAATTGTGTATTATAAAGAAAAACGAACAGTCAACTCTGAAGATAGCGGCTTTACGATAGAAGCTTATTTTCAGAAAATAATCTCGGCACTTAATAACTACCAATGATGAGGGTTTACTAACATTTTTGCACCATCCCTCAAATGTAATTTTGAACATAGATTTCATTTTAGATACTTAAATGAAAACCAGAGGGCGATAGTGAAATGAATTTTGGCAGCTGATGAAAAGCACTTTAGTTGGAAGTATCACTGATGATAATTTATTATTCGAGTCACGTGTCTGGTTCATGAGAATTGGTTTGAAATTTTCTTCAAGAAAGTGTAGATTTTTAACACTTCTCTATTTATTATTATTTCTTCTTGATTGGTGTCAATATGCAATGACTTGGCGATTTGGATTTCATGCTGCTAAATCATGTTTTACAATATTTGGGAATAGAGGTCAAAACTTGTACACTTTGCACTTGGGGGGTAAGGATATTCCACTTGAGGACTGTGTTAAGCATCTGGATCTCGTCTCATCTCATAAGAAGACTATGGCCGAATGCGTAGGTCAGAATTCCTACTTCTTGATTAAAACCTATATGTCAGCCTGCATTATCCCATTTAGATTGTGCAGTTTGTATCAGGAAGTTGAGATGCTTAAACTGAAGTACTCGCGTTTGTCATAGAGTGAGGTCGAGAAAAGTATCACACAAAAAACAATATTAAATATCGTACCTCTCTTTTCTTCTGACGTATTTGATTTCTTGACTCCAATAAAGTGGTCTGTTTCTGAAATTAAATTAAAACGGCTAAGTTTGGAAAAGATAAAAATAATGTCTCCTCGTTAATGTTAATGACAGAATATGACCTTATGTTAAAACAGCCAACTGTGCCTCGCGTGAAATTCACATGACATTTACATGAATTATACAAAAAATGATTCAGGGATTCATTTAAGACGATACCACAAATGTGAAATTAAAATTACCTTTTTCACATGAAATTCATGTGATTTGTCCGACTTGAATTTCATGGAAAATGAATTTCACTTGAAATTTAACATAGCTAATTTATTGTGAAATTCATATGTAGTAGCATTTATATGATACCTATGTGTGTTAAACATGAAGTATTTACGAACGTCACAAATACTTCACATAATGCTCTTTTAATATCAATTTCACGTGAGTCCGATTTGTGTCTGTTGACCGTATATATATGGAACTCCATGATGGACTTTGTTCGAATCTCGTTAAGACTGGGTCTTGCTTCTCTGTCCTATCTGAAAGTTGGTCAGACAGGTAATTGAAATTGAGCTCGCTTCAGCCAGCACAGCACAGACTGTTATAGAATTTTGTATATCCATATATATTGAAGCTGTGTTACAAGATCTTGAGGCCGCTGAGTTTAACTCTGTGTATCCGGATAAGTGGTAGGGTTGTGCACACGTAATCCGGATAGCCCTACCATTTGCTGTTAGCAGATGGCCGTCCAATGTTGTCACCGGGTGCTTATTGTTCAGCATTGTTTATGTCTCTGTACATCTGTTACGATTGTTTCGTATTGTGTTCTAGTTTATATTGTTCTGTCTTTTTGCGATTTGTAGTTTTGTCTGGTGTCATTTGTGTATCGCCGTCACTTCCTTGTGGATTTTTTTTTCGCTTGGTGAGTGCAGAGTGGTCATGCTGATGATCATTTCCGTTCTTTTTCTTTCACTTCAGTGTTATTTTTTTATGATTATAAAAAACCTTTAACTTTCCGCCTCAGAATGATTAAGAATCACCAAAGCAACAGCTGCAAGAACAATCAAGACTATAACAACAACGATCCAACTCTGGAAAGGTTTATCTGTAGGATTGTCAGATGCTGAATAGGAATTTGTTGCCTGTTTGACGGTCGTTGAGGGATTTCTAGTTGTGAAGGTGGTACTGCATAGAACAGATATTCGAAAAGATAATTGAACTTACATGTAGTCAGAATAAGTCCGAGCTTCGGGTCTCACTTCGGAATGATGTTCTTTCCGGGATTCGCAACCGTTTCGATGGAAATTCCCATAATTTTGCCTTGTCTTCTCGACTTTGACACTGAATAACGGTTAGGTACTTCTTTGATGTTTATCTTATTCATGTAGAATGTTCAAAAACGAATAAAAAGACAAGATTCTTGTCTTGTCCATGCAGCAAATTTATCTGTTCTTAAATGATGCTATTTAATTTGAAGACGTTGCACATCTTATCTTGTATATTCAAATGCAAACAGCAAGAACATTTTCCAATGGTTAAGATTTTCTGAATTATCGATTGTGTACTGTGTGTTGGGATATGTTTTATTATCCATATTTGTCATAGAATATCATATGCACCTGGAATAAGACAAATTTGAAAAGGGAATCACATATGTATGTAGATTAAGGTTATCTTGTGATTCATTTCCCTTTCTAGCCGCAATATGAAAGCAAAATGACATTGACTGAATAACTCAGCTTTATCTAAATATGAACAACTGCATTTGCAGTCTTGAAAGTAAAATATGGAAAGGGTACCATAGCATTTATTATCTGTGAACACCTGCAGCAAGGACCTTTTTTGTCAAATTCATGTGTGTTGATTAATAATTTATCATAACTTTTGTAATGGTTGCCTTATATTTAAGTGTTATCAATGTTAAAACTGAAACGATTTTATCAGTTTGTTTTTTATCAAAATTGAAATGTGCTTGTCAAAAATGAAGTATTAAAGACTCAACCTGTAATTGTGTATGGGGAATACAAGAATACATAGATCTTCTTTAACTCATTTGTGTCACACTTATGCCCTTTGCCATGTGGAGCTTGTACAAAAGTTCCCCGCGAGGGGTTTGACAGTAAGTGTTTTGAATATTTTTCCCTGACATTGTCGCCATAGCACTTTCTATGTAGACGTGGCCTCAGATAGTACATGTAAATTATATATTCTTTTCATTTTCGTGCGTGAACATCGACGGTGGGTGCGGCTAGCCAACAGGGGATGCTTACTCCTCCAGGGCACCTGGTCCCACCTTCAGCTTGCTTGGGGTCCGCCGATGCTCAATTTGGTGCTCTATTGTGAGTGCTGTTGAGATTATCGTCAGGATCTTCTTTAACTCATTTGTGTCACACTTATGCCCTTTGCCGTGTGGAGCTCGTAAAAAAGTTCCCCGCGAGGGGTTTGACAGTAAGTGTTTTGAATATTTTCCCTGACATTGTCGCCATAGCACTTTCTATGTAGACGTGGCCTCAGATAGTGCATGTATTTTATATATTCTTTTCATTTTCGTGCGTGAACATCGACGGCGGGTGCGGCTAGCCAACAGGGGATGCTTACTCCTCCCGGGCACCTGGTCCCACCTTCAGCTTGCTGGGGGTCCGCCGATGCTCAATTTGGTTCTCTATTGTGAGTGCTGTTGAGATTATCGTCAGGATCTTCTTTAACTCATTTGTGTCACACTTATGCCCTTTGCCGTGTGGAGCTCGTAAAAAGTTCCCCGCGAGGGGTTTGACAGTAAGTGTTTTGAATATTTTCCCCTGATATTGTCACCATAGCACTTTCTATGTAGACGTGGCCTCAGATAGTGCATGTATTTCATATATTCTTTTCATTTTCGTTTCTGAACATCGACGGCGGGTGCGGCTAGCCAACAGGGGATGCTTACTCCTCCAGGGCACCTGGTCCCACCTCCAGCTTGCTGGGGGTCCGCCGATGCTCAATTTGGTGCTCTATTGTGAGTGCTGCTGAGATTATCGTCAGGATCTACTTTAACTCATTTGTGTCACACTTATGCCCTTTGCCGTGTGGAGCTTGTAAAAAAGTTCCCTGCGAGGGGTTTGACAGTAAGTGTTTTGAATATTTTTCCCTGACATTGTCGCCATAGCACTTTCTATGTAGACGTGGCCTCAGATAGTGCATGTATTTTTTATATTTTTTTCCATTTTCGTGCGTGAACATCGACGGCGGGTGCGGCTAGCCAACAGGGGATGCTTACTCCTCCCGGGCACCTGGTTCCACCTCCAGCTTGCTGGGGGTCCGCCGATGCTCAATTTGGTTCTCTATTGTGAGTGCTGTTGAGATTATTGTCAGGATCTTCTTTAACTCATTATTAGTAAACATATAATGAAATCGATTGCATAGAAACTCGTACATTTATAAGATCCAATTACTGACTGTGTGTCTTAATTCTATTTTCAAATGATACGATTCTCAACGACGTTCCTTAAATATTGAATTATGAATTAGTATTCGTGTTCAAAAACAATATTGTTGTTGAATTTAATCTCCTAAGAATAAACATGGAAACTAACATTTTAGATAGTCTTGCAGACCTGTAAAAGAAACACGCTTGATCTGAATTAAAGATAAAATTGTTGCTCTTAGAAATTGAATCAAGACGTCTTTAGATAACACTTTATGCTAACAAAGAAAGGTTTTATGCGCATTGATTATGAAACGCTATAGTCCAGAACTCTTTTCAATTTAAAAGAATATGTGTGAACGTAATTGACAAATTCAGAACGAACTCTGATATGCTTCATAAAAATAATATTTATCATAGTCGCATACATAGGTATAGTTGATTGGACAGGTATCCTTTGTGGTCCCTTGGGGACAATCTGGATTTGTCACGGGGCATTCACTATTTTTACTTCCATGAATAGTTCTGCCATTATAGAAGTGTATCCAAGGACAACCTACTGAAAGCACCGAAGAACTACATGTAAACAGTATGATTTTAGAACATCAACAAGTATTTGCTAACATAGGTTAGTTGTTGTATATTCATTTTGTAAAAATATGTATACATAGCGATAAAATGAACGTTGATAAAAATTTATCTTTTTATGCCCCCGGAATCAAAGATTCGGGGGCATATAGTTTTTGGCCTGTCCGTCTGTTTGTCTGTTTATCTGTTTGTCTGTTTGTCTGTTTGTCCGAAAAACTTTAACATTGGACATAACTTTTGAATGGGAAGTGATAGGGCTTTCATATTTCACATGTGTATTCCTTGTGACAAGACCTTTCCATTGATACCAAAATTTTTGACCTCGTGACCTTGACCTTGACCTTTGACCTACTTTTCAAAAACTTTAACATTGGGCATAACTTTTGAATGGTAAATGATAGGGCTTTCATATTTCAAATGTGTATTCCTTGTGACAAGACCTTTCCATTGATACCAAAATTTTTGATCTCGTGACCTTGACCTTGACCTTTGACCTACTTTTCAAAAAACTTTAACATTGGGCATAACTTTTGAATGGTAAGTGATAGGGCTTTCATATTTCACTTGTGTATTCCTTGTGACAGGACCTTTCCATTGATACCAAAATTTTTGACCTCGTGACCTTGACCTTGACCTTTGACCTACTTTTCAAAAACTTTAACATTGGGCATAACTTTTGAATGGTAAGTGATAGGGCTTTCATATTTCACTTGTGTATTCCTTGTGACTAGACCTTTCTATTGATACCAAAATTTTTGACCTCGTGACCTTGACCTTGACCTTTGACCTACTTTTCTAAAAACTTTAACATTGGGCATAACTTTTGAATGGTAAGTGATAGGGCTTTCATATTTCACATGTGTATTCCTTGTGACAAGACCTTTCCATTGATACCAAAATTTTTGACCTTGTGACCTTGACCTTGACCTTTGACCTACTTTTCAAAAAACTTTAACATTGGGCATAACTTTTGAATGGTAAGTAATAGGGCTTTCATATTTCACATGTGTATTCCTTGTGAAAAGATCTTTCCATTGATACCAAAATTTTTGACCTCGTGACCTTGACCTTGTCCTTTGACCTACTTTTCAAAAACTTTAACATTGGGCATAACTTTTGAATGTTAAGTGATAGGGCTTTCATATTTTGCATGCGTATTCCTTGTGACAAGACCTTTCCATTGATACCAAAATTTTTGACCTCGTGACCTTTACCTTTGACCTTTTAACCCAGTGACCTCACATACATGTACTTAACAGAAAATAGTGTTCATACTAACAAAGATGCCACCGGGGGCATTCGTGTTTCACAAACACAGGCTTTATTTATTTGTGTCATATGCGACAGTGCGTTTGCGTGAATGTTTCGTTTGTTGTATATTCGATCTTTTAAGTGTATGTTTGCTGCCTTACGATCTTTTAAAATACCTTCAATTTCATATTCAACTAAAAAGAAATGAGCGAGAAAAAAGGCAAATATAACTGAAACATGAAAGGAATCAGGAAGCAAAAAGAAGCAGGGGTATGCCAAGGAGCAAAACACAAATACAAATACGAGTAGCAAAAAAACATAAAATGATATACATACTTGTTATTGGGCAATTGTTAGCGGGTTTTGTACGTGCTATTCGAAAATTATCCGCCATTATTATACAGTGACTTAATCAATATAAATTTTACGACAATCAAGACGATGGATTGTCGCATGACACTACACTTTAAGTTTCATCTACTTTGAGGATGACTAACAAGGATTAAGTACTCAAAATGTGCATGTCTGGTCCATACTGCAAATTTATCTGTTCTTTAATGATGCTTTTTTTATTATGTCAATAATGTATATATTGTACATTAAAATGAGAATAAACCATTATCATTGGCATTGTCATTGCATTTGAAGACTTTTAACATTTGTATGGCGATTATATAGTACGACCCGTAAGTTATCAAATTCTTACAAGAATAAAATAATCTTACACCAACTTTTCAAGAATGGTGTCCTTGCCAGTCGTGGACACGGAATTTATCAATAAGTATGTAATTTAAATCCTTAATGAGTTTTCATCATCAAAGTGTTTGTAATTGGTATTACTAAGATGTTTTTAATTTCGCCTTGGTTTTAAAAGTGGTTCGGCGCTTGCCTTGAAGTATATTTCTCTTAATTCTCCGTTACAAGATTTGATGAAAGTTTTCAAAAACTTAGGCATATCTTTTTGACGGCATGCAAATGGGATAAATACTGAGGAATGGGCTTTTGACAGAATCCTTCGAGGATACATGTTATTTGGCAAATATGACAATCTAGCCAATGAGAATCCACTATGTTAAAGACAAATCAGTGTGTCTGGAATTCTTCGAAGTGTACATGTAATACAATGAAATACTGTCTAAGTTCTATTAAATTTTGATTCCAGTTTTCTAAGGCCTTCATTCATTAAGAGTGTAGTGCACAAATAATGATATTCAGTCCTAAATAGTTTTCATTTAAAATATCTCACTCTCTGCTATCATTTACCTTGTCCTGGTCCAATAGTTACAGCAGCTATACAGGCTTCATATAACTGTGATGTATTGTACAACAGGATGCAGTGATAAGGTGTTTTTGTAGAGCATTGAAATATGGCTTCTCGTCTCTTCCATTGTACGATCCCCGACGGGCAAGAATCAGTAATTTTTGGTATTTTCCGTCGATGTTGTCTAAGAGTGCAAGAAATATGACAAATATAAATGCCATTATCCTGAAAAGAAAGAAATGATAACTGCTTACTTTGTAAAAACCAATGACCTAGAGTCAGTGCGTTTTCGCAAAACAAAACACGCGCAATGTATCATGTATATTTTTCAACATAATTCGTCAATACATATGTGAATATACATTTCTATGTCACAGATATGATCACATATCTGGGAGGTTAAGCTAACAACTAGCCTTTCTGGTGTTATCGTAGTTGAAATGTTGATAAATGTTAGTATTACCGCCGTCGTCCGTATTCTTAAGAATAAAAGGGAAACCGCATATAACACAAATGTACATTTTACGTATATCATGGATACCGCTATTGTCGTAATTGAGCGTATTTCGGATATTCTTATTCGGAATGCATCTTGATTTTTTACCACGATGAAAGCATTTGCTGAATCATACACCTGCTATTTGATTGGTCAAATATTTTCTTAAACTCGCTTTAATCGAACTATTTTTAAAACTCCGGATTGTCTCCCATTGGTGAATTTACATTTTTTAAAACTCCTGATAACTCAATTTCCAATATATCGAACTTTCAACAAGTAGAACCATTTTTTATGATCCATAAAGAACATTACATTGAAATGTTACCTCCTAAACACGAATGACCAAGCTACCTGAAATGAACGTATATATCCCCGTACACAGTAAGAATAGATATTTCAAAAAAATCATAAACCGAAGGCATACAAAATCAGGATAAAACAGGAACCAAAGAAAACAAGCAAAGAAAGAGTCAGATTCTCCTGCTTGCATGCAATATCCGTCGCTTCAGTTTGGTAGAATTGTCACACCCGGATACTTCAATTTGGTAGATACAAGCATATTCGTTGGTTGGATGTTTCAATTTTCCATGGGTATATTTTACCTCTTAGTTTCGATGTTTTGTTATGGGTACTGTATCAAGTCCTGTTGGCGATCCGCTCTTTTCGTCTGATGCAATATCATGTAGATTGGTGGAATAAAGAAAGGGGAAGGATCTCCAGCAACTTGCACACACCCAGCAAAACAAACCCACAAGAAAGTAACATATACATGTCATCAGAAAAAACTACAAACGACAAAAAGACGCAATATCCACTAGAACGTTATACAAAGCAATCGTAACAGACGTACAAAAACATCAAACATCCATGACAGCGCATAAACGGAAGGAGACCAATGTGCACCCGGCACCGACTTTGGATGGTCATCTGCTATTAGTAAATGGTGTGGTTCTCCGGATTACGTGCGCACAACCCTCCCACTTTTCCGGATAGGCAGATATCTTCATCAAACGCAGAATTATTTACCAACATGAAACTTCTCACTGTGAGGCCATTTCTTTGTTTCTGCGTCCTTATGCTGGTAGGTTTTGAGCCCATCCAATCAAACAAGTTTCTGCCAGATTTTGCATGTAACAGGTACGTCACATATTCTGAGATTACAACTTTGTTTTATATTCTTGTTTGTTATTCTCCCTGGCTGACTGCCAGGTTTTTCAATTATAAAAGGACTCAAAACAAAATAAATACAAGAGATGGCCTATAGAAACATCACAAACGAGAAAATTAAACGCAGCGGCCTCTTGTAACACATTTTTTATGTAAATGGATCTAAAATAGTCTATGGCATGCAATAAAACACATTCTATGAAATATGATATTGAACTCAAGTTTTTTTTACGCATTACGTTTATTCTATCGTAAGAACTGTAAAGACAATGGAAAAGCTGAGATATACCCACAAATTAATTATTACACGTTTCCTGATATGCAAAATTTATTCATCCTCGCCTGAGGGTTCCAGAGAATAAAACATCAGTAAATCAATCAAATGAGAGATAGAGAAGGGATGTCCAACAAGACTCGGTTGCAGAGCCAGCGGCAAAACACCGAAACATCCAAAAAGCGAAAATACAAAGTAGACCAACTATAAACACATACTAGATGTGTAAAGGGTAGAACATAAAAATATTATATCATTAATTGTGTTATCGACAGGTTATTCCCAACTTATTCATATCTAATCTTAAGTATTACAATTTTCAATGTATAAAGGTAAACTTGTTTTGCATTTGTATTGGGTATATCAATAGGCCTACTACCTATACTTTTGTTGGACACAGAAAAAAGCTATTGCTGTATCGAACTAAAGGCTAACTTAACATAATTGAGTTGTATTCAAAACTTACACATACTAGATAATTGCAAACAAATGGATATTCTTGAAATAGAATAAATTTATCGGATGACATAAGTTTTCATGGCATATCTGCACCATTGATTAAGTGATTTATTGCACGTTTTACTCGTACAAATAAAGAAGGATGTCAGATTACAGCATTTTAACAAATCACATTCAAGGATTTCAAGTTTTATCCACAATCATACAGAACAAAGTCAAAATGAAATATATCATTCACGGAAATGTATTTTATAACAACATCATAATTCATATCTAGTAACATAAAAATCTCAAATATTTCGTGTCCATTCCCTTGTCGAAACACGATCAATTTATGTCAGCCCTGAACAAGTTGCAAACTCTGTAGGTTTTGTTAAACCAAAAAAATAAAGTTTTCGTCCTTGATTAAGATCTTGAATTTCATTTAAAGCATATCAAAAATCAAAATGAAAGTTGAATCTGTTAAGATTAAAAAAAACTGGTTCAAATTAATATGATGAAATCGAAAGTACTATCTTTTTTTCGATTTACTTCATCATTTTTGGTTTTTTTTTTAATTGAAAACAAAACCCTACATGGAAATTCCTTACCTTTTAAATAATGTATGACGAAAAAGGTGGGTATATGCTACGGATTTCAGATTATCGTACGCTTTATCTGGGTTAACATGGTTTATCTATATCATTAATTTGACTGCTGAGTTATTTCCCCCTGTCATCTGTATGGACAGCTAATGAATCACCCGTTCTGTAACTGAAGTCTGTGGATAAAACAAGGATATATAATATATATACACAGGTGATGCGTTCTCACATTCTGCTGACATGATGTCAAAGGCAATTGGCTTGTCCGCGTGTGTTCCCAAATGTTTCCATATCCAGTTAAAGCATTCATCTGAGACAAATACATTCAAATTGCCTCGTCACGAGGTTTTTAGGCATCTCAAAAGCATGCATCCCGAATGCAAGAAATTAGTATTTTATTCCTGTAAATCATAACACGAAAACATTATATTCTTAAATAAATGAAGCAATGTTTTTCGTAAAAATGACATATGATTTACAGAAATGACGAAAATTATTTAGAATGAAGTTCTCAAGCTGGAGGATTAAAAAAAATCGTGCAATCGCAGATCGATCCGAAAATTATGATACAAAAAAAAATGCCATTATGTCATAAATATAGCCAAGTATGATTTTATGAACTTTTCCATCCGTTCTTTCCCATTTTATACAATGTTTGTTTTCTTATTGTTTTCTTATTTTTGGTACAGAATCTCATTATCCGCAAGTAAAATTTAGAACATCATAAAACATGTTAATTTTAAATCCACAATTATATCGATCCGCTAGCCTGTGTAAAAAAATGTGTTCGTATTTCCGAGTTCTGATAAGTATTTTCCTGACACTTAAATGATTAAAGTCAAATCTTTATAATATTATTGAATTTTTCATCCTGTTGAAAGAGTTTGTTATAGTGGTAAACATCACAGAAAGCTATGAGGATTTTTTGTTTTTATCTGTTCTTACAATTTCCTACAGAAAATACAAGTGAAAATATACAAATCGTTAGACAATGTCCGGTTTCAAAGAAGGAATGGCTGGAAAGATCAAAGTACATTAAATGTGTATCTCCAAAGGTTTATCATTGTATTTCTGTGAGTCAATTCAAGGCAATCTTAGCTGAAATCTGCCTAACAGAAAGAATCATAAGTCCAGATGGTAAGTGTGTGTACTCTTCTTTTATCTTTTTTCATGCGTACTTATTAGTTTTCATTGCAATTCATATTCTACATTTTTCTACACTGACTTGAAATAAGTTTTAAATTTCTGTTTAACCCGAAAAAGAAAACCACTTAAATACCCGAGAAATAAAAATAGATAGTTTAAAAAGTGAGAAAAGCATTTTCAGAACTGTCTAATCGGTTTGTATGATTGCTCATAAAACACAAAATGCTTTGGCTAGCCTGAAAACATTTCTGGTTCTTCTTTTCATGATATCAATGTAATATGTTAGAACAACTGATTCGAGATTTTTTTTCCCAAACATTTAAAATACTGGTCAATACGTTATATACTGAATGAGAGTATCAAAGTATAAGCGGACGGAATTTTTTTCAATATCAGAAAACTTAATATAATTGGGTTTTCTTTATTCTAATATTGCGAATACAAACAAATGCACAGTACATGATAATTACTATGATGTTTGCCAATTTCTTTTGTACGGAAAAACAATGATGACTTGTATTGAACGATATATGAAAAAAATGAAATGATATAACATCTATGTTGTCCTCAGTGATAAAAAGACTTTCGGGGATGCAAACTTGTATGAAAACTGTCATTTGTCTCATAGCGCATGCCCCATGTTTGTTTAGTTTTATGTCAGTTGATCGTCTTCATACGAATTTCTTCTTTTTTTTTTCTTATCCTTCCAAATGTTTTTTTGAAAATTTAGATATGACATGTCTGGTCCATGCTGCAAATATATCTGTTCTAAATAATTTCGAATGTATCCAACATTAATGATGCTATTGAATTTGAGGACGTTTAACATATGAAGTATGCAAACGTACCAGCTAAGGATAGAGCTATGCCATGATTGAGACACTCCTTAGTTCAAGATTAATTTATCAAATAATCAACTAATATTTTTCAACTCAGTGAAGAAGAACACAAAACTAAGAATACGTTTTTTTCCTTGAGGACTATAGAAATACACCAGCAGAGATACTGGGTGAAATTACTATATTGAAACCCTCCCACTTTTCCGTTTACTCAGGGGTCTCGAAAAACGCCTAATTGTGGTGTAAAATAACATCCTCACTGTAAGATTACAATACAAGCATATAACATGACGAAGAAACCAAAGAAAAGAAGCACATAGATTGATATTCAAATTGATATAAAAAGCCGTACGAAAAACTATCCTTGTATGCTAGTGGTAGCAAGGTCATGCGTGTTATAGCCCGAGGAGTCTGACTGACATTTCTAGAGGACAGGTGATCGGGGCCCTGTCTTTTACAGTTCCCGTCATGGAGTCCCGTCGTAACAGTCAGTCAGAGTGCAATTCCATAGAATGTGCTAGTACAAGGCTATAGATTGGTCCAGTACCAAATCAAGTATCCGTCTGGTGACAGCAGGGTCATATCCATGGTATAAAAGGCGTCGATGATTCTAACACAATTTTGATGGTCTTTCTGTCTACCTTTTATCCTTTTTTTTAATTATGTCACCATATATGTAGGTTATGATTTGGTTTGACGATTTTGGATAAATTCTTTTCATAAGTGTATAAACAAAGTGTAATCAAAGAATACAAAGTTCACCTCGCGGCAGCAAAGATCAATTTAAACATATCTCTAAGTACAAAAAAAAAATAACTCAAGTAGAAAAAAGAAGGTCAAGGTCATTTTATGAAAGTTTAATAGAAAACAATGGAGGAGATCTTCAACAACACCATGTTGCAGCATCCACAGCAAACCCCCAAAACACTCAATACAAAAACACAAAGCAGACAAACACAGAAAGAGACGCATTAGGTACAAAGAACGTCAACGCACAAAACAGAAACATCAAACACAACGGACTACACATAACCCAACGAGGCCAATGGGCAACCGGTGAAGACTTAGGACGGCCATCTGCCACGGAAATAGCAGAAGGTGTGGTTATCCTGGATTACGTGCGCACAACCCTCCCACTTTTCCGATTACCCAGAGGTCTCGAAGAACGTACAATTGTGGTGTAAAACATCCTCCTCACTTTCAGATGACCACATACAAACAAGACCGCAAAACGCAGGGCCCAAGCAACACAGATGAATATGTAAATGGATATAAAAAGAGGGCGTACGTAATACAATCCGTGCTCTGCCGCCGCGAGCTCATGTATGTTATCACCCGAGGAGTCCGACTGACATTCAGAGAGGATAGGTGGTCGGGACCCTGTCTTCTTTAAAGAATGTGGACAGGGCCCGTCATGGAGTCCCGTCGTCACAGTCAGTCAGAGTGCAAGTTTAAAGAATGAGCTTGTACAAGACTGTAGATTGGTAAAGTACCAAATTTTACGTATAATAACAATAAAATTTAACGCAATTTTCGTCAGCGATTATCTTTCAAAAAAATTGAAAGCTATAACTGACGAAATTTCGTTAATTATAGCTTTCAATTTTTTTAAATAAAAATATTAAATATTGTCATTTAAAGGAAATATCACTCAAGCTAAAAAAGTAGGTCAGATGCATCCGATGCATGGGTTCGCCTCAGCATCCCCAGATGAATCACCAGTGCAAGTTTGGTTACTGTAGCATCAAAACTTTGTCAGATACTGAACTACCCCCAAAAACTTTAACCAGACATTGACAAAGTCATTCAACTGGAAAATGTAGGTCAGATACAGCATCCGATGCATTGGTTCACCTCAGCATCAAAAGATGAATCACTTGTGCATGTTTGGTTACTGTAGCATCAGTACTTTGTCAGATACTGTGTTATCCCAAAAACTTTAAGAGGACGCGGACATGGACACCAGGGTTATAGCATAAGCTCATCTCAACTTCGTCGAGGTGAATTAAAAATAAATTTGCAACAAGAGGCGCACATTTAGTACTCATAGGGATTCCTACAACCTCCTTGTAGAGATTCTCACCTAATCACCTAATCATAATTCCTGTTTAGAACAGTTTCAGAATATCTAGCATCGTGTTCCTATACCGCCGTATGTACTGACGTCAGATTTCTAGACAAAATCGTAGTTGAGCAGTTACTAGAATTAGCAATGTATTGATATTTTTGGGGGGACTTGTGTAATTTTTCGTATGCAATGTATCTTAGGAAGGTCCAATTTAGAAATAGAAATGCTGAATGAAGATCATTGCACTACAATGTTTGTAAAAAAATGCTAGGGCCATTTTCATTACATTTAATTTAAGTATTTGTATTTTCTTAGCAAAATTATTTGACCGGGCTGATGAATCGATTTAATTTTAGGGTAGATAGATGATGATATGCATATCATTATTAGAGTGAATAATTCTGTTTACTTATATCACCTAATCAAAATTAAACTATTCCAATGACCTCGTGAAAATAAGCTCACACTGGTCAGGTCAGTTTTCTACGACAATAGACCCAATATTCGAAACTAAATTGGATTATGTATAGGATAAAGACCGAGTTGAGGTCTGTATGAAGGTTAGATGCCCGAGGAGAGATCAGGGTGGTGTTTAAAGACCGAGGCCGAAGGCCGAGGTCTTTAAACACCACCCTGTTCTCTCGGAGGGCATCTAACCTTCATACAGACCTCAACTCGGTCTTTATCCGACTTACAAACCGCAGATTTTCTTCAATTTTCCGAAAAATAAAAATCTTAATATTTAGTACGCCCCTGCTTTTCAAAATGAAATCGACCATGAAAATTATCGGGTGGAAATATGCAACGGTAACGATTATCAGGACATAGAAGTAAAATGATTTGTTATACATCCCGATAATTTTCTGAAAGGTACCATGTATTCGGTCAAAGAAGAAAATAATAATGTAACAATGAGTTCTATGTCCATTAAACTTTTTAGATATTGCAAATAGAGATAAGAAAAGATTTACTAATCAAGCAAAGATAATATTTCTTTATTTTCCTCATCAAGTTCCTCAATATACATGTATTTGAAAAGCATTTAGAATAATTAGTCTTCAAGAATCGCTATAGGGATCTACATTGATTTTGAAATTGCAGTTTGGGGTTTTGAGGATAAAATGATCTATTCTTCTTCTGTTAACATGTCTTATAAAAGGATGTCTTTAGCGGACTTGAAACACAATATTTTCTTTACTATGGCCAAATACTCATTATAATCAAAACAATTCACACCCGCGACTGAAATAATTTTCTTTTCTCCGCCCCTCATTGTTTTTTATTGACCTCCACACTTCACTGAACGTTCATAAAACCTCGTATATTTAGAATCGTCCGCGGTCTTTATGAAATAAAACGACCGATGAATAACAAAAGAATCACATTTGAAGGTTTGTAATATGTAGTAGCGATCTCAAATGATTATGGTGTTGTTGGCTGCTTTATCTGAAGGCGCGAAGACATATTTTCATGAAAATTACTTTATTTGGATTTGAAAAATCTTTCACTTTTAGAACTTTAATTTTGAAAAATATGATGATTTTATTTTTGTGGGATATATCTATTCCAACATCAGTAATATTCAAAATGAGGTTTCCAGTCATTTTGAGAACAGAATGCGACTCGACCCCATCGTTTTAGCACTTCGCAACATTTAATAAAATATATCTTGGATGTTATTCATATCAACAGTGTTATAAATATCAAAATCAACTATTTATATGAAAGGACGTTTTTTATGATTTTTGATGGGACAAGTAAACATGAGAAGAAAAGGAACATATAAACGAACACACCCCCCTATCATCATATCAAATATATAGTGGGAAAAGGATGATACATTTTTATGAAGCCCTGCTTCAGTTTTTGCTTTCAATACATGCTTTCAGATGGATGTCCGTTCATCAATATTGGAGGCAGATCACTTGAGATAACAGAATATTTCAAATGCGCAAAACAAACTGGATGTCCAAGAAAAGGAAATGAGTTGTATCCTTCCAATGAGCTGTATAGATGTATGTGTATATTTTATATTTCAATTACTTATCATTCCAATATTTTTATATATTTTTTCTTCATTTGGAAATATGATGTGATAAATGTCCTCTTCTCACTCTCATAATATATCCGCTTGGCAAACTAAAATCAAATGACCGAGGTTCGCAAAACAATTCGAAATTTCGGTTTATGGTCACTTCGTACCATAACCAACTCTGCCTTGGTCACTTCGTACCAAAAATTTACCAACTCGTACCATTACCATTTCGTACCATGACCAACTCGTACCAAAATAGAAAGTCAATTCGTACCCATTGCGAATTCATGGGTACAACTCGTGTCCAATTTTATTCCAACTCGTACCATAGCATACTCGTACCATAACCAACTCGTACCACACAGAATCTCGTACCCATTGACATTAACTCGTTCCATAACCAACTCGTACCCAATTTTGTTTCAACTCGTACCATTACATACATGTCCTAGTACCATAACCAACTCGCACCACACAAAATCTCGTACTCATTGACATTAATATCATAACCAACTCGAATCACCTAGAATCTCGTACCCATTAACATTTACTCTGATCATAACCTGAACTTGTACCACACATAATCTCGTACCCACTGACATGAACTCTTCACATAATCAACTCGATTTACTCGAATCATAGCCAACTCGAATCACCGATCGATGTAGCGTTTATATGCATCATCTTTTGAATAAACTATGAATAATTATTAGTTGAACTCTTTACAATGTATGATAATTTTCCACTAATGCGGATTAGATATTCGAAACATGCATTTCTGGTTACGCTTAATCAATAAAACTCAATGCAAAAATTTGTCAAGGTCCGAAAAAAGTTATTTCATGTACGAGTTTACAGAGTACAATTGACTGAGTACCACGGTACGAGTTGGTAGGGATGGGGAATTTATGCATGGTACGAGTTTATGGTACGAGTATTGGTACCATGGTACGAGTTTAAGGATAAAACGATATTATGCATGGAACGAGTTTATGTCACGAGTATTGGTACCATGGTACGAGTTGGTAATGGTACGAGTTTATGTATGGTACGAGTTGGTAGAATTTATGGTACGAGTTGGTCATGGTACGAAATGGTTTTGGTACGAGTTGGTAGTAAGGTATGGTACGAAGTGGCAGGTACGAGTTGGTTATGGTACGAATTGACCATACCCCGAAATTTCGAGGTGATCATCAATAGTAAGGAAATTAATCGATGTGGTGACCAAAGTGGAACAGACACACGTGATTGATGATTTACTTTTACTAACCGTTCCTGTTCCGTCTTTTACTTGTACTTTTAGATTGTAGTTTCCCTAGCATGATCTAATGAACGAACACAAAATCCAAATTACTAAATCCAAAAGATCGACCCTCTGTATAGTTTGCAGAAGTCTTTTTCCGTATGATTTAGTCCAAGAATCCTAGCATTTTTATACAAAGTATCTATCTCTATAAATTTTGAAAATGTTCTTCGCTGCAAAAAAATGTTCTACGCTGCAGAAAAAAAAGAAATTTTGAAAATGACAATGTTCTACGCTGCAAAATAAAACCTCTAGCAAAGTCTATGCTTAAAATAGAACGTCTGTCACCAGATAATTACATAACAATGAATTATTTTCCAGAAACATGGAGAAAAGTAAATTATATGAGTTCACAAGTACGTATGTACTTAACATCAGATAAACAAAGTATTGTAATTAATAAACATACATTCATTAACAACATTAGTACGTATACAAAAATAAAAAGAGGCATTTAATGACAGGCAGGATGCAAACACAGAGTACAGTATTCCTATTCGATAATTCTTTATTTATTTCCAACAGTAACTTCTTTCAATCTCTGTCGAGGTTTTGGTAAAATTATTCACAACGACTACAGGTGGCAAATTCCTTTATAAAATGTACATGTATATCTGATTAACTTTCATGTCTATGACTTGTTGTTTTGCCAGTTTACTAGAAATGAAACTTTAAGATTGAATTATAGTATCATGTAGGATAGGGGATACATGTAACACATTCCCTTATCTTTACAGATCCTGCATGTCTTTGGTCAAAAGCTCAAAATAACGGACGATCAAATGAGGTTATCTATGTGAATTCCACCAACTTCAAAGAATATACTGCAACCATGTAATGTTATTTACTCTTTTTAAAAGAAAGGAGGGGATCTCTAGCAAGACATGGTAGCAGAACTCTCTGCAAAATGTAAAAAAAAAACAGAGAAAACATGCACAACAAAAGACGATAAAGGGACAAGGAACACCAAATAATACATCAAAACATGAAGGCTACACAAAAACCAACGACAATAATGCGCAATCGGTGCCGAATAATGACAACGGTCTTTCTCGTTAGTATCAAATGGTGTGGTTATCTGGATGACGTGAGCACAAACCTCCTACTTTTTTGTTTACACAGAGGTATAGAAGAACGCACAATTGTTTTTTTATAATAATATCATCACTGTACGATGACCACATATAAATGAAATCCAAAAATGAAGGCATAATGAAATAGAATAACGAAAACACTTGTTTAAAAGAATAAGATAAAATGAACAAAAATTATTTTCTTTTTATACTTATCTAATGTATTCCTCTTCAAATTCTTTTAAAGACAAATATTTAATGACAGGATTTCCAACAACAAGATTTCCAGCTCTGAATTGACTTCAGTTCAAGGTATGTAAAAGAATTTAAGAGAACTATTAGATATGTCTTGTATTTTCTTTTAATGTATGGAATTTTGTTCATATAATTATTTAAAATCTTCTCAGATAGTTTTAATCGAAAGGGGCACATGCCTAAGAAATATGACCAAAAACTAATTAGAAGACATAACCTTATTTCCTTCCGTATATCTACTCTATGTATTTTATTTACCTTTCGTCACTTTATTACCCGAAATTCCAAGAGCTACAATGGGGCATAACACTAAAGTGATACTCATGAACACTCTTACCATACTTACACTTCTTACTAATAGACCCAGTGCCGGAATTTCAGCTCACAGGACTCAGGTCCGTGTGCACATAAACATGGCTAGTTTTGTTTTATAGTCTTTAATTAATAAAGATTCCATGACAATAAAATAAGATTTAAGGGTAAAAAATATATTAAAACATTAATTAATGTGACTAATTAACGACAAATTTGCAAAAATGAGTACGCAATATAGAGATAATGAAAATGGAAGAGACATATTTTTTGGTCAAAAATTAAATCAAAATCATTTAACTGATTCTTTTTAAGTTGAGCATAAACGCTTAAAAATGGAAAACATAAATGAAAAGGGAAGAAAGAAAAACTGATAAGGGTGCCGGTGCCTTGACCTGAACAAACAACCCTCACAGCACTAAGGTTCGAGTGCCCATAAACATGACTTTTTTTTAATTATTATTTTTTAATTCATCTAGATTCCATGACAATAAAATCAGATTTATTATAGCATTTTAATGTGACTAAAATACGAGAAATCTGCAATGAATCAGTACGCAATATAGAAATAATGAAAATGGAAGACACATTATTTTTTGGTCAACAATTTAATCAAAAGTATTTAAATGATTTTAAAAGTGCATAAAAGCTGACAAAAATGAAAAAAGGAAGAAAGAAAAACCTTTCAAGGGTTGCCGGTGCCTTGACTTGAACCCGCAACCCTTGGCTCGATCTGCACAATACATGTATCTATCATAATCTAAATGAAAAAAATAAAAATTCCAAAAAAAGAGAAAAATATGATTGTAGCAAATGAGTTCTTGCTTCCTTTGGCTTCGACACTAACAATTTAGATTCAGATTTACCATACTTATAATGCATACCTAAAATGCATAAGAATCCGTACAAAAAACGTTTCATCGCTGGTTCCTCAAAATGTTCTACCAAATCTGTATCGATCTTACTCACCTATGGTTTAACTGAAATCAAATCTAGGCTTCAAAAATTTTGTTCGACAGTATATTCTCGCAGTGGTATCAACCATATGTTGATTTTAAAGAATTAGAAGACTTTTAAAACATCTGAATCCACTCATTTTAGTAGAGTCAATTCGATCAAAGCTATTGATTTTTTGACACTTTGCACTACAATTCCGCGTTCTAAATTGAAAGAAAGACTTGCAAATATTATAAGTAATGCGTTTACAAGTAATAACGGTAATCGCAAATACAATTTTTTTGTTTTTAACTATGACAAAACCTACTTTGTAAAAGAAAAGTACGATTCTGAAAAAAAGTACACTGAAAAATATATTGTTCAGATGTTTAACCTTCTATTGGACAACATCTTTGTGGTGTTTGGAGGAAAGGTCTTCCAGCAAATTGTCGGATTTCCAATGGGGACCAAATGTGCTCTACTCCTTGTCGATATTCTCCTTTACTCGTACGAAGCTGAATTCATTCAATCTTTGGTCTCTGAAGGGAAACGATAC
Organism: Pinctada imbricata; assembly: GCA_033119305.1. NCBI lineage: Eukaryota > Metazoa > Mollusca > Bivalvia > Pterioida > Pteriidae > Pinctada > Pinctada imbricata. The sequence continues at coordinate 13,202,743 of VSWD01000004.1, read as the reverse complement.
TTAGCTTCTGACTTCATAGACGATGTGTTGTTCATCAATAATCCAAAATTCGCGGATTACCTGAGCAGTTTCTATCCTTCGGAGCTTGAGGTCAAAGAAACTACAGAGACAAATAATTCAGCATCCTATTTGGACATAATGTTGTCCTACGACACTGATAGTCACATGAACAGCTCATTCTATGACAAACGTGACGACTTCAATTTCAGTATTACAAACTTTCCTTTTCTGAGTAGCAACATCCCTTCATCGCCTGCTTATGGGGCGTTCATATCTCAGTTGATACGCTATGCCAGAGCAAATACCAAATATACGGATCTTGTTCTGAGAGCTAGGCGTCTTTCAGATAAGCTTCTCAGTCAAGGATATGTTTGTGACCGACTAACATCGTCGCTGAGAAAGTTCTACGGTCGATATGGGGAACTTGTTATACACTATGATGTCCCACTCTCGAGAATGGTGGATGATATTCTGTCATCGACCATTTGAACCATCCAACCTAAAGATTGCACTCTATGTCTTCCGAAATGGAAGTAACCGGATGTGACAGTTCTACCGAATTGAAGCGTTGGGTATTGCATGCATGTATGCATCCAACAAAAGATTGTACCCCCTCCCAAAAAAATTAATCAACAAAAAAAACCCCCAAACAATCAAACGATTGAAGGTAATTCCCTTTGTATTCATTTAGAATTTGACTAATTTCACAGCTGTTAATACGGGAAACATATTTCATTATGTTTTTGATATCCCCTTCTTATCTTTGTAAACCTTTATGATTAGTTAGAAAGGACAAAAATGTATCATGGAGAGTCAATCACAATTTGTGTTTATCAGTTTCAGATTTCATTACCACCAAGCGACTGCTAACAACAAAAGAGTGAGTTGAAGTTCTAACTTTCAAATATTGTGCAATCTGCCAGTTTTATTTTAATAAGGAAGCCAAGTTTAACAAATAGTATCAGCTACGATTCAAACAATAATCATGAAATGTATAATTACAAATATCTCGGTCAAGGTCACTAGGAAAAAATATGTTGTATGTGTAGAGAGGTCTTGTCACAAGGAATATATTTGTGAAATATCAAAGACCTATCATTTACCATACAAAAGTTATGGAATGTGACAGCCAAAGTGTGACAAACAGAGGAACAACGGACAAAGTGATCCCTTAGTGTCGCTATGCTTCGTTGGGGACAAACAATTTCAAACGGCGAGCAGAGCTTAGGACTACCCCAAGCAATTAAAAATAATGAAAAAACGTGGCGAGCTGAGCGAGTATGAGTTACGTAAATTACGTTTTTTTTTATTTCTACGCGTCAGAATGTTTAAATTGCAAATAATCAAATCACCAGCAAATACGGATTTGAATTTGAGAATTTCAAATTCCTGCTTTCCACTTGATAAAGATGGAGAGGCCGAAAATTTGTGGACGATTCGAAATTACGCACAATGATGGAACGGGCTCTCCAGGTTTGTAAGAGATTTGTTAAATCCGTCATTAACGTTGGGATTTCATGTACATATTTCATGCGTGAAGATGAAGTGAACTATTGGTATGAAAATCCGTCCGCCGTCGTCTGTGTTGTTGTCGTTAATTGTAGTATTAGTATGTTAACCTTTCAGCATTTTCGACTTTCCCACCGGAAACACTTGAATGAGTGTGATGAAACCTTGTTGAAATGATGTACTAAAGGTAACCTACAAAAAGTCTGTTTGCTGTGCAGATCTCTTCAATGCCAGATCAAAAGGGGTTCCCCTCTCTAAAATATTGCCTCCATAAACACTGCATTGATCGGAAAACCAGTGGCAACTTTGCAAGCTTTATTGCTATATGGATGGGTATCAAAAATTGAGTTCCAAATTCAGATTCGACAAATAGAAATTTATGGGTTTGGACGTTATTTCGGAGCTGTTTTTGTTTTAGAAATGCTAATATCAATTCTTTTTCATCGAGTAGAAGTGCAAATTATCGCTGGGAAAATACTCCCTTTCCCCATAATTTATTACCCTTTCGTTACATAATCGTAGGCACGTAAAAATCACAAGATTTGTCTAATTTCCTGTTTTATAGCATATAGAGCAATGATAATTTGTTGTTAAGTGTTCTACGATTTTGTTTTTTTAAGTACGACTATTCTCATGTGTGCTTATTTGTTTTAGCATAATCAGTTGTACATCTCCAAGATCAATTACTATAAAAAGGGAATCAATTCAGAAGAAATCGTTGTAATTATCATTATCATACAATCATATGACTTTTTTTGTTTTTGCAGATCTCTATATAATTATGTCAATTACAATTGATGAAACAGGTATGAAAATCCCTGCACGTTGGTTTTATCACATTAAACAATACTAGAAAATAGGTTATTATAATAAATTAGCACTTATCTTGTATTAACTGCGCTATAAATGCGTCTTAAGTTAAGGAGATCAAGTTCAGTATCCGAAAGAACCCGATCGGAAAGGTCTAGATCAATTATGACGTCATAATAGAGACAGCGACATTAATAATATTATGTTTTTCGTAACATTAGGAGATGTAAAAATAACTTAAAACCGACGATCAAATTTCAATAGGAAGTAATCAGTGTTTAACTAGACGTGTGAAGAAAAAAATATCCGAGTCTTTACGGAACATAAATGACAGGGTTTCAGATAAACGGACTTTATAATTGAAAGATGTTTTAAAAATAAACATTGATTTATTTCCTTTCCACAATTTCTTTTCAAAGTCGTCTTAGTAATCATTTATTATTCTATACATATCCGATTGCCTACATCATATCTAAAAAAAATCAGTACTTGTTAATTTTCTTCCTCTGAAGATTTATAACTGTTTTTCGTTCCCTAAAGTGTGATCATTTTAACGTCTCATTTACGGGCCATTTCCGGGGTTTTCGAGGGGTATGTATATACCTTCGTTACTTCAAAACTGACGGTAAAAAAATTGATGAATATTTCCAGATACAAAAAAAAAACTATGTTTTAGTTATAAACATCTATGATTTTAGGAAGATTAAATGATAGGATCTTTTTATAAGTCTAGCTGTCCTGGATCTTCTTAATTAAGGTATCCGTTATTCAATAGACTCATTTTGCATAGCAATTTAATCGATCGTCTTCATTGTAAAGTATGGTAAATTTTCTTCCTGGTAAGGTAATAAAAATATATATATTTTCTAAAAGTTAATGATGCCCTGAGTACAGATTAAAATCTCCCAGGTCTTGAAAATCAAAGGTGAAAAACTCTTGTACAACTTTGGTATTTTGTACAAGTTATTTCCTACACATTGCATTTCCTACACATATACACAATCCGTTACTTCCAAAATGCTTAATCATAAACAACGTTTGAAATGTCCAAATGTACATCACCTTTCACAAAACCCCATACAATGCACATGTTCATCTTCTGATTTCATCTCCCAACCGTGTGGCCAACCGCGTGGCCATGTGGTTACTGGTAACCTTAATATCGCCGCTAACAATAAACTCAGGAACCTTCTAAGTAAAGGTCCAAAGTACAGCGAATTACTAATTACGAATAAAAGAATAGGGCGTCTTCGGCATTCAGTTAACAACAGACACGAGTCAATTTTTCATGACCCTGTTGTTGTCAAAGAACTTTCTGACCTCCATGAAAAGTATGTCATTGTTCCTGCTGACAAAGCGGCAAACAATTTTACTTTCCTTTGCAAGGCTTACTTTTCCAATGCCTGAGAAAGGAACTTGGGTTACATTCAGCACCTGGAAATCCAACATACACACTTACTAATCTCTCTGTATCTGAAATACTTGACAATCACAAATCTGTTCTTGGTTCCTTCGGTATTCACAGTGATGACTCTGATCTTGAATTTCCTTATATCTACTGAATTTCCACAATGCAATCCTAACAAGCACCGCTTCATCGCCGATTCGTCCACAAAACCTCTTTCCATTTTGCTGACGAAAATATTAAGTTACATCATGCAAGGTCTTCAAACATACTGCGAGACAACTTAACCAGAAATGGAATCAATCAGATTTGGATCCTAAAAATTCAAGAGAACTTTTGAAAAATTTAAAAGCCACCAATTTCAATCATATAACAAGCATAAAGTCTTTCGATTGCCAATATTATTGGCAACACCTTTCTTTAAAAAAAAGGTAATAGGAGATACAAATACCTCGTCATAGGGCGGGAAGATAATTAATTCGTGAAGGAAGACTCTAATTCAACCAAAGAGTATGCTGAAGACGAGATCATCCGGATCTTTGAATTTTTGATGGACAACATTTGTGTGGTGTTTCAAGAAACTGTATTCCAGCAGATAGTCGGAATCCACATGGGTACCAATTGCGGCCCAATGTTTGCGGACTTATTTTCATATTCATAAGAAACTGACTTCATCTATACCTTGCTCTCGACTGAGCGAAAGCACCTCGCATCTCAGTTCAATTTTATCTTTCAATCCATAGATGACGTGTTATCCATCAATAAGCCTAAATTTAAGGACCATCTACATGAAATCTATCCTCATGAACTAGAGATCAAGGAAACAACAGAGAGCGACAGATCCGCTTCGAACTTAGATACACTTCTATCTTTCGACGCACGCGGCCATTTGAACACCTCACTGTATGGCAAGCGTGACGATTTCAGCTTCCATATAACTAACTTTTTTATCATGAGTAGCAACATTCCGTCTTCTCCTGCTTATGGCGTTTTGGTTCTTTTTTCAGCTGATACGGTACGTCAGGGCATGTTCCAAATATGAGGACGTCATCATTAGAGCCAGACGGCTTGCAACTAAGCTATTTGTTCAGGGTTATGTTACACAACGGCTGAAATCATCACTGAGGAAGTTCTTCGGTTGCTACGGGGATATAATAAAAGCATATTATATACCCCTTTCTGGAATGATCAGTAACATTCTACATTGCGATCAAATAGCTGTCGTCAAACAAGACATACCTACCTGATATGTACATCAAAATGTACATCGAGACAATCACCGAATTTGACAGGTTTCCATGGAGCTGTTGCGACGGAAGTTGCATGCAATCAGGAGACGCTGACTCTCCCCGGGCACCTGGTCTCACTTCGGAATGTTGTTCATTCCGGGGTTCGTAACCATTTCGATAGAAATTCTCACGATTTGGTTTGCCTTCTCGACTTAGAGACTGAATAATGGTTAGGTAATACTTTGATGTTCATTTGATGTTTATAGAGAAAATCGGCAATTTGAATGCTTCATTAATTTTCCGCTTTGTTATTCTAGCCAAACACTGATTATTTCTGAGCTGTGGGCATTGTTAACTTTTAGAAAACATATAGCTTATAATACCTTACTTGTCATGATAAGTGCCTTATGGTAAATCGGGTACCTTAAAAGTTATATTTACATGTACTTTTATCTCTAGTCCATTCTTTCATGAGATATATATGATGTTTACCATGTTTATAATGAACAAAGAAACTGTGATTATATTCTTTGTGTGTGATCATTTTGTAGCGAAAGATTTCAGTTTTGGAACAACCCATTTTGTTGAAGGAAATTCGGTATTCAAACCACTTCATTTTACATTGCCTGTTGCAGGTGAGGTTTTACATTAATTGAATTTCATGAACTTTCCATAAATTGGTTATTATTATTGCATTGTTTACCTTTTGTTGCTAAAATTACCAAAAAAAAAAAAACGATATATTTCTCACTCTGAAATTTGACATCTACATTTTATATATACAAATTGAAAACATGATAAACATTTTTATTATTGATCATGTTGATATTATACTAAAGATTGAAGTCAGACCAGAATCAAGTCAGTAAGAGAGAAATTCAACATTTGTAATGAAAATATGGATGTGATCTATCTCTTTGTGTTCTTAAAGAAAATTTCAAGAACCTTCAACATTCTAATGCAACAGACACGTGTTTCGGTTAGTAAATCCTCATCATTGATTCTTATGACGAAATGTTTTTTTCAGACACAACTAAATTTTTGTAGCGCCCTATATTTATTGTCTTGTCTTTTGTGTATCTACTTATCTTTTGAAATTCCCTTTGAACATTAATTGTAATCAATCAGCAAGTCGAAAATCTAGATTCCTTTGCAATTGAGTTCAGAATCTTCATATTCCTTGCAAAATGCATTGCAATATAATTACTCTAATAATTCACATTATCATAAATATTATAACACATGTATGCATGTATATATTAGGTACATTTGTGTGTATGTGTGTGAATGAAATAAAAAAAATCCCAAATGACTAGTAACTTTCAAATGTACAGTGTATATAGTAGTTTGGGAATGAAGAAAATAACATTGCGATATTGTCAATTATTATGCTTCCAGTGAGTTTCTTCTGTGATAGGTTCTACTCTATCATATTGTGACAGAGAACGGTTTAGGTGTACACTATCACCTTTCCTGATGTGCACTATCACCCTAATAGTGCATCCCTGTCTTTCCACAGTAGTGTTCTTACCATAAATGATGCTGACCTGTTTATATATACAGATATGTCGTTTTCATACAAGATATTTAATTAAATTTGTTTGCATACCCAAGCAAATGTTCCTAAATATTTTTTTCCTTTAAAATCAATGCCAAATTTATGTTGCTATTTTTTTTCTTGTTAAATAATGCCTGTACTAATCGACCACACTATAGATCTTTTACAGTCAAAGAGGGGTAAATCCAAAATATGCACAAGGTTTTTTGAAAGAGAGGTAACTCGTACAATCAATATTCATAACATATATCTTGAAAACGTTTTCTATGAAGGGAATACACTATCAAAAACAAATGTTCCTAGATAGTTATTTCTTTATTAATAATTAATGCCAAATTAATGTTGCTATATTTTTTCTTGTTAAATTATGCCTATACTAAACGACCACACTATAGATCTTTTACAGTCAAAGAGGGGTACATCCAGAATATGTTTGTCTGTAACACAGAGTTTCTGAAAGAGATGTAACTCGTACAATCAATGTTCATAACATATATCTTGAAAACGTTTTCTATGAAGGGAATACACTATCAAAAACAGTCAGCATAATAATAACAATAGTGTTAGGTTTAGTGTTCACTATGCCGAAATAGTAGTCAGGGTTCTGGCACATAGTGCACGACCCGAATGGCGCAATAGCAAGTATATAATACGAAAGCGTATTAGTGCCAGATAAATACTCTTTTTTTAATTTATTTTCTACACGTAAAAGTGTAAATTTTACATTTTTTTCGATAAATCTTACACTTTTTTTCTGTAAATTTAACACTTTTATGTGTAAATTTTTCACTTTTCTCTGTAAATTTTACACTTTTCTCTGTAAATTTTACACTTTTCTCTGTAAATTTTACACTTATTTTCTGTAAATTTTACACTTTTTCCTGTAAATTTTTCACTTTTTTCTGTTAAGCTTAGATTTTTTTCTGTAAATTTTACACATTTTCTGTAAATGTTACTCTTTTTTCTGTACAATTTACACTTTTTTATGTAAATTTTACACATTTCTGTAAAATTTACACTGTTTTATTGTAAATTTTACACTTTATCTGGTAAAATTTACACTTTTTTGCACGTTTGTGCAAAAAAGTTAATGTTAATTGGCGTGATCATTACGTGCAGTACTTTTCGGTATTGATGGCGCTTTCTAGACCATAAAAATTAAGCGGTTATCATTGTATAACAATTGTAATGTAGCCCTCCCCCCTTTATCTATAGATATAATTTAATTATCAAAATTAAACTAAGTGGCGGATCCGCCCTGTATCCTGAGTAGGGGCTTGTTGTCCGTAAGGGGTATCAGCCAATAGCACGCCCTATTCTCGCCATATTTTCCGACTCTTCGACTTGCGAAAATATATATAGATGAAAAACATTGTGTAGATGAATAAAAAAATGTAACAGATGAATGATTAATGAAATTAACTGCAACAGATTCCGATACATAGAGGATTACAATTAAGTTAATCTGAATTTCGATCAATGAGGAATGGAAAAAAGACGGCATAAAGCAGTAACACGTATAAACAATTTAACAACTACACAGCCAATTGTGCCTCACATGAAATTCATATGAAATGAGCACTATGTGAATTTCACATGAAAGTTCATGTCAAATTCATATAAATTTCACATAAGATTTATGTGAAAAATATTTCACATGAATTTCACATAAATTTCCTTCACATGAATTTTTATAAGTGACCTTCACAGGAAACTGAATTCACATAACATCCATGTAAAAATCTTCACATGAATTTCATGTGAAAAATTTCATGTAAATTTCATGTTCGTGCTCGTTTCACATAAATTTCATGTGAACTTTCATGTAAAGCTTAAGTTCATGTAAATTTCACATGAATTTCATATGAGACACAATTGGCTGTGTAATCTTATCAGAAGTCCACATGTCATAAGATGGCTTTTCGAGTCTTGGGAATCCCCAAGGGGAATTAACATGTCTCACAGAATACTTGTCATGCAGGTATATTGTTCGTCCTCTTTAAGTACATGTAGTCAGATTCATAACCCCTCCCCCCTCACCCAACGAATCTGGGTTGGGTTACAGAGAATTTTTCAATGGAAGTTACAAAAGATATATATTTTATAGCGGGGATGGGGTGTTGACTTTTACACCCCAAGAGTAAACAGAGAATAAGTACACAAAGAGGAAAATATAAAACTCTATGAAAAGAATAATTAAAAGAGCGGTGTATTTCAACTTATTTTAATCGTATGCTGACTCTTAGTTTCAAATGACATTTCATTTCTCACTAGGAGCGTCTCTAACAAGATTTAAAACATTTTACTCCATCTTCATTTAAGTTATGTTCTGAAAATTGCATTAATTGAGGGTGGAGTGAAATGTTAAACGTCTTTCAATTCAATAGCATCATTTAAAACCTGATAAATTTACAGCATGGACCAGACATGCACGTTTCGGGTACTAAACCCTCGTCAGTGATCCTCAGTCTAAAATATGTAATACGGCCAAAAAGTAAGAAAATTATTATGTCCAAAAATGCACCAAAAGACGTAGCAGAATGGGTGGGATATGATGCTACAGGACCCACGTTTTAGAAATTTCAAGAAATGTTTTAAATCTCGTTAGAGTTATTAATTTTAAATCTATAAGTACATGTACATTTGAACTATACTAGACACATTTAACACTTTATCTAACCCCCCACCTTTTGGTCTAAAATTCTTAGAAAAATACTAATTGGCGAGCAGTAGCGAGCCATTTTTTTATGAAAACTGCCCTAATACTTGCGGCTAGCCAGACAGGGGATGCATCTCTAGCTTGCAGTTCAATTTCGTGCTCTATTGTGAGTGCTGTCTGATCTTCTTTATCTCACTGAAGATATCCTTAACAACATGAACAAATTGTTGTTTAAATAACAACAATACAACAATATTGATATGTAATAGTATGTATTTCCCGAACAGCGAGAAGATGGGCACAAATATGGTTGTGCGCTCCCCCCCCCCCCCCCCCCCCCCCCCCACGCCTGCTGCTCGATTCTCCTACCCGCTCCTAATTTACACAGTTACACAATACAGGAAGAGAATTCACGTTTCGTCCTCTTAGGTCAGCTTCTATATACCATTGTCGGCACGAATAACAGGATCACTTATTTAATAAAAATACTACCGGTGTTATATAGTCGCTTTCCCCCATGGTAGCCCCCCTTAAAACAAAACTGCTATATAGTAGATTTTACCCCGTTGGAAAATCTGCTATATAGTAGATTTCTTTCTCCCACAGCAGATTTTCTACCTTACAACTACTGATTTGGATTTCACCTTTGCAAGGATTCCGACTATTCCGTCGGAATCCTTTTTGTTATTAAAATGTCTTTTCTTTATTCTTATTAAGGATTCCGACTATTCCGTCGGAATCCTTTCTGTTACTGCAATGTCTTTTCTTTATTCTTATTATTATCATTCTTACCCCTTTCCATTTCCAGACACTTTATTCAAATGTCTTTCAACAAAGAGCAAAAAAGATGGTACCATTAGAAAGAGCATACCAAGATCTTCTTAAACTATTTTTTGTTTGTCGATAAGTTCACCAATGCCCTTGCTAGATGTCATCAAAGGTCAAATCTTTAAACTCTAATAACTTTTAAATTAATCACACGATTTTAACGAAATTTGTTTTATATCATCCTTTGGAAAATTTGCAAACTTTCATACGTTTACATGCTCGATAAAATATTTACGGCTTTCGCGCTATTTTGAGTTGAAAATGGAACTTTAAATTGGCACTGTGCCAATTCCTACAGTTTTCGAGATTTTGAATTGAAACTTGGGTGGTAGGCTACTTATAGGTGATGACCTAGTTTCAAGGTCAAATTATTATTCTCAAGGTCACTACAAACTTTTGCCCATAGAACAAAGACTATTTGACCTTGACAAATCAAACTTCATAAATACAATCATGGAGCCAAGCCTTTTCACCTTGATCTTTGCCCAAGGTCAAATTTTCATTCTCAAGGTCACAACAAGCTTTTGCCTATAGAACAAAGACCATTTGACCTTGAGAGTTCAAACTTGGCGCAAATAATCCTTGCATTAATTCTTTTCACCTTGACTTTGACCCAAGGTCATTTGTTCGATTTCAAGGTCACAACAGACTTTTGTCGATAAAATATTGAGCTTTGATTAGATTAAGAGGACTCTTGATGAGAATACACTAAAAATGCTGATCTATTATCCATCTTTTATCTTTCTTTACTATGTGACCAAAGACAAAAGCATCCAAATTCATATAACCGACTTTTTGAAATATCACAGCAGTGTTCCTTCACTCACAAAGATTTCAATATGTAAATAAATGGAGCCGAATACAGCTTTTGTGTGATAACACGACAGTATGTGCACATGTGTTTTGATATTACTTTATGGTAACTATATCATAAGTTTCTCTACATTCAAACACTTTACTGACACCTGACTTATTTCTGAATAGATACGACATATTTATGTAGGTAAAAAGGTCTTAACAAAATTTTCAAATAAGTTTAGTTTCAGCAAAAATGTGACTATTGTTGGTCACTCTAGGCTTACCATTACTTTGCAAAGAAATAAAAACATTCGTATTTACATACGAATAACATTCTGATTATACCCCTGCGCTCAGACTCGAATCACGGTCTTCTCGTATGGTTGGCAAGAGATCTACCTCTGAGCTATTGGATCGACCTGCCGATTAAGATATTATTGCAAAGCCAGAACATCAAGACATTTAAGTAACAAAAATAGGAAATCTTCAGCGTGGAGATTTCTAAAAAATTCTCGTCTAAGGGAGCCTACTAAAACGCGTGTGATATCCCGTTAATAAAACATGTAAGAGATGTAAATGTATTGCTCTGAAAATGGCTAATTCCGACTGGTCTTGACCTCTCGCTAAACAATGTCGGTCAACAATCGCAGATTGCTGGCAACCACTTTGATTTCGGGTCGTTGTCTCTCATTATGAGGTACATTTCAACCCAAACTTCAGTTGTTTACCTGATTTTACATCCAAATTCACATCGGGAGGCGATCATTTTTGGTTTATAAAGAAATAAAAATAATATTTTCAACAAGATTAACACTTGTCAACCGATCTGTTTGCATGAATCAGCAATGATCGCTTGCATAGTTGTATTTATATGTTATCTAAGGATCTTGCCCTACACAGTACTACGAATGCATCATCGCGATACTTTTTTGTGATAAAAGACTTACAGAAAAAAAGTGTAAAATTTACAGAAAAAAGTGTAAAATTTACAGAAAAAAGTATAAAATTTACACATTGAAGTGTAAAACCTACAGTAAAAAGTGTAAAATTTACAGAAAAATGTGTAAAATTTACAGAAAAAAGTGTAAAATTTTGCACTTTTTTGTGTAGAAAATAAATTAAAAAGAGTATGAATCTGGCACCAATACGCTTCCGTAATATAAACCGTAGAGCAACTGATAAAGGAGCTGATAAGATAAGGGCTGTATTTAGCCCTGAATCTCATCAAGTATTTCTTCTACACAATTATCTGTACGCAAGAAAAACTTGATAATTACTATAATGAAATGTATTTGGAGATTCCTCATACAATTTTTATTTTGGTAAGCTTATTTCTAGATACTTAAATTACAATCTAAAGAGTAGGGGGTAGCCATGTTGAAAAGAAGCTAATATCGATAAAAAACGTTGAAAATTAAGAACAATTAGGCTAATATGGATATCCATAAGCTTTAAAACATAGTTATAGTCTTAACAAGATACTAGAAATTAAATTCAAAAGACTGGTCTAAATCTTTTCCATAAATTTTAAAATCTTGAATCAGAAATATGGTTGTATTTTGTATTCATTGATTACAAAGCAGGCATTTTACCGCGAAATACACATTGTGTAGAAATAAACTGCTCACTCCAGTTTATTTCATTCCAAAATCTTGTGCATTTCATGTGAACATGTTAAGAATGAATAAATGAACGACTTTAAAAGGAAAAAAAATTAAATTTTGCTTATATTATGGCCTAAAACACAGATTTGTAAAAAGCCCCCCACCCTCCCTTTTTCAGTTTTTTGTCTCTGGGGCATCGTTCCCCCCTTAAGTACAATACCCCACTTTGTCAAAAGATGTGCATTAGTGATATACACCTTCTGTAAAAGTGGCGTTCTGTAGCTGCGGGGGGAACAATGTTTTAAAAAACTTTTCCATTTTCCATTGGTTTCTATAGAAAAAAGACATATTTTGCCCCAAAATTAAGGAAAACTATGCATGATAAATCTTATGCAACTGCTGATTATGATGAAACCAAGAACTGGCATCAATTTTTAAAAAAAATTTTTTTGAAGTTCCCATTTTGAAAATTCCACTTTTTCAGGGCAGATTTTACGCCTTATCTTATCAGCTCCTTCATTTCAATACGATCGTACTCGTTCCTTCATTGACAAAAAAAAATTATATCCGAGGACAAAAACATGTTTCAACTATCCAAAATAAATATTTTGCACATGTGTGCACAAAAGTGCACATGTGAAGTATACAACAGTGTGTGTCATACTGATATGGGTAAATGTCTATACTGGCCACAGCGAAGCACGCTCACATGATTGCAACAAAAAACGAGAATAAGACAAAACAACTGAAGCAAGCAACAAGAGATACACCACGAGATCCAAATAAATCATTGTTAGTCATGATGATATGAACAAAAGAGATAAGGAAACACGGATTATCAATGATAAAAAATAAGGAAGTCCAATGTATTCCTAACGCCGACTTTTGCTTTATAATATGAAGGAATCTTTCATTAGTGCATTCCATTTCAAGATATTCAATTCATAAGGAATATAAATTGGAGGTTGAACATGACCTCAGACGGTGCATGCATTTTAGATATTGTTTTCACTTTCGTGCGTGAACATCGACGGCGGGTGCGGCTAGCCAGACAGGGGATGCTTATTCATCCCGGGCACCTGGTCCCACCTCTAGCTTGCTAGGGGTCCGTCGATGCTTAATTTTGTGCTCTATTGTGAGTTCTATTGAGATTATCTTCAGGATCTTCTTTAACTCATTTGTAGACAAGTTCGATCAACTTTGGTTTATTGTTCCTTCAACGCGTTCAAATATTTCTGTTATCAAAATTTCTTAAAATTTCTAAAACGTGGATCCTATAGCATCATATCTCACCCTTCCTGCTACATCTTTCGGTACATTTTTTTTTTCTTTCACACTCTTTGTTCATATTTAATTGTTTAGATTGAGAATCTCTGACGAGGGCTAAGGATCCGAGATTGCATGTCTGGTTCATGCTGCAATTTTATATGTTCTTAGATAATGCTATTGAATTTGAAGACATTTAAGGTTAAGATTGCGACTACAGGGACATAACTCTATTTTCTTATCACGTAATATTTGGAACCGACATGGACAATAAATGATATAAGCTCACTTTGTTACATTATTTCAGAAAAAAAAACAATACTCCTTGAAAGGGGTAGGGCCACGAAGGCCCTAAATCGGCCCTGCAATTTTCCTTAAGATTAATCTTGATGAGAAATACTTGATATATCACATAAGATACGATGAATGTTTCCCTCTTTTAATGAAAGGAACATATCACCCACAAAGCACCATAGAAAGTATTGTGACGTCATCGAGTGACGTCATTTTAACCATATTGACAAAACATGGTCAAAATTGCACTGAAATGTATCTTTAGTGGAGGATTTCGATGTGGCCAAATGCGTCGAGAAACATAAAACTTTTATGACAAGAAGATATAGTGATTATATTTCATTTGTTATATTTTTATGTTTCTCGATGCATGTGGCCACTGCTTATTAAAAAAAAACATGTAGGTTTTGGATCAAGTGCACGGAAAATTGACGATTTTAGGGTTTTCAAAGGACTGAAAGCTACTGAAAAATACATTATTTACAAAATCGAAACACATAATTTAGTAAGGGACATAACAAAGTATCAAATCACAAAAAAAAATTCTATTAATTCAAATGATAAGAAACAGAACCGATTAAGGGGGTTGGTTGCTCTACCCTTTTTCATTTCTGAATGGGTATTTCGGGGGAAAATGCATATTTTGCGATGAAAAATCGCCGTAAAAAAGAAAATAATTTTCATTTTCGCATGAGTTTTGCTTCTAAAAGTTCAAACATCAGAATAAATACTATTCATTATACTCTTTAAAAGTGAGATAATCAGAAATTCGAAGTTCGAGTTAAAATCTTTGTTTTTGGGTCAAGATGTTGATTTCTTGCAAAAATTATTGTGGTTTTTTTTTCAAAAATTAATTCGGGTACATATTGGTTTGACTGCTTTAGGCAGCTAAAGAAACATCATAGTTCTATACGTAGAATAAAGATTGTGCAACAGGCGACCTTCTAGCTCCTAGCTTTTAAGAAAAATTACGAGTTGTTGCCATGGCAACCAGCAAAATCGTATTTATAAGAAAACACTCTCCTAAGAACTGTTTATCTTAGCAGACTTTCTCAAAATAGGCTTTAATTCATACACAAGCTATAAGAATCCCGAAAAAGGGTACTTTTGAATTTTGTAAAATCCATGCATTGCAGAGGTATGTAAAGTTATGATGTGGTTTTCTCTAAAAAGACGAAAATGTTAAAATAGGCCCAAATTGGACTTTTGGTCTGAATAGTTTTAAGAGATGTTCCTCTACATGTGGACATACCCATTTTCCCTCTACCTCCTTTCTATTAAAAGTTGCCACCCTGACCTTAACATTTCAGATTATTGTTCCGCACACTTTCACATCTCAAATAATTATTCTTGTCACTGTCTTATGTGTATATGTAATTTCAATGGAAACTGAGGAGCTTCTTTAATTTTTGTCTAGCGCAACCTCAGTTTCAAATGCGTCCTTCATAAAGTGTGTGGGAAGAATCGGCGGTCCAGAGCTCGTTGTATATCTTTTGATTATCGGTGTATTTTCCATTGCCAGTCAAAAAATAATGCATGTGCATTGAGATGAAACATACATCTGTTGATTCCTACCTGGAAATGTGAAAAATAATCCATTAAAACCATGATTCCGCCGTGTTTTATCTACCGGTCGTACTGTCTGCAGTCTCCGCCATGATTCAACTATATTTGTACCACGTGATCAGTATTTTGAGGCCCCATAAGGGGTAATACCCTATGTTTCTAAGTAATCAGCTGTTTCGGGCGGTAAATACGATTTTAATCATTGTTTTATTTTTTCTGTTTAATTTTTTCTATTTTTTTAAGCAAGATGGAAATCATTTCAGGTGAAATGAAGAAAGAATAAATCATATCATTTAAGAATGAGTAAAAAAAAGGGGGGGGGTATTTTTTTGTTTTATTTTTTTTTCTGTTTTGTTTTTTGTTTTTGTTTTGCTTTGTTTTTTTTTGTAGTTTTGCTTGTTTATTTTTTTTTAGTTTTATTTTGTTTTGGGGTTGTTTTTTTTGTTTTTTTTTCTAGTGCTATTCCCCCCCCCCCTCGTTGAAGACGGGAATAATTATGATTCTGTTATATGTATATATTTTCATTATTTTCTTTTAATATAGATTATTGATCGACTTTCTATAGTGTATTCCTAAAAAACTGATGAAAAGAAAAGAAAGAAAAAAAGGGGCGATGTGTTTTTTTATTCATTCTGAAACGGGGATTAGTGATTTTGTTCACATAGATGCGGTTTTTTTTTTTCCTTTTTTTTTCTTTTGTTTTTATTTTATCCGATTGATGAAAAGAAAGAAAAAAGGGGGATTTTTTTTCATTCACAAACGGGTATTAGTTTTAATATTTTTTGTCACATAGATTCAACTCCCTTTGTGTTTTTCGTTTGTTTGTTTCTTTTGTGTGAGTGTGTGTAGGGTGAGGGTGTGTGTGTGTGAGGGAGGGTGTATGTGAGGGCGAGAGAGAGGGTATGTGTGTGTGTGTGTTTTTTAATCGGAATTATTTCAATGGGAATTAGATTTTCTCTGTTCCTATTAAAAGAAACGACAAATACTTATTGTATGTATTGATTTTCTTTACCTTCATTCAAATAACAAGGCATTGCAGCCGACAAAGTCAAAAAACAAATTACAATGTATTCTTTATAGTCTGTGATACAAGTCTTCAATTCATCACATTTTAGGAGGACACTATGCGTCTAAGTCTATCCAATTTTTTGCTCAGTTCCTTTAATTTCTGATGGAGGCGCTTCGGATTCTTTGATACCATTGAGCAATTGAATTCAGGAAATGACCTGAATTTCCGACCGGGGATGCTTGCAAATACATTTTCCTTCTTCATAATGTTAATCATAGTGAAAACTGTCTCCTTGATGTCTACTTTAGATGTTTTCACGTCTGAACTTGCCACCAGACCGGTGATATTTCCATATATTTTGTCTATCGTCCTCCCAAGATAGCCTACAAGCTGACTATGTCTGGCCACAGTTTCTTCTGTGATGTTTCCTCCAGCATCACTTAGAGACTCTGAATTTTGAAATATGAAAGTTTTAGATAATTTAAAATAATCATCCAATAAGTTAAATAGGTCAATCTTTTGAAATCCAAAACGAATAAAAACTACTTACGTTTGAATTCATTATTTAACAGCTCAACCGCCAGATCCATTTCGATGTTACGTCCAGGACCTCCTGCGAGGTTTACAGTCCTGTTCCATGTTAGGTCTTCCGCCAGTCTACGGGGAAGCCATCCAGACACACCTATGAACAAGATACTGACATATTATGTTAAACTGAAAAAAATTTTTACAAGTGACAAATGAATCAAATACGTACATTAAGCAAATGATGGCTTGTATCACATACCTGCGATGAGCCTGTGAGCAAGTATGACATACTTGCTGTGGTTCCTGTTATGAAATGGAACCAGATCATACTTCCAAAACTGAATTATCATTGGACCATCGTTTTCTCTCACACAGTCTTTTCTTGTAAGGTCTAGAAGACCATGAAAAAGAAGGCTTAGAATGTAATCTCTAAGACGGTCGGGATTCTCTGGTGTGTGCTTCTTCTCACATTCCACACAGCAGTACCACCTTCCGGCTGAGAAAGAAATAAAACAATAACATATAATAAAAAAATAAGCGTTTGATCAAATGAAAAAGTCATCATGATAGTGAAATCCTGACATTTTATGTAATATTTATCATTATGTTTGGATTATAGAATTCTCAGAAAACTTACATGGTACATCTGTTATTCCTACACAGCTAAGATGGTACCATTCTCTTTCACACTCTGGATTGTCACAAGCAATCATTGCGGTTCCCAAGTCTGTGTAACATATGCAAAATGGATACAGCGACCTTAAAGTTTCACAATCATTGCGAAACCAGTCTCCATCTGGCACCTCATCTTGTGTCATTTGAATACAGGTTAAGTGGAACCACTTTCCACATCTACAACGGGGTCCACTGCACTCAATCATATCTTCTTCGTTTTCTACAATTTGAATGAATTTCAAAGCATAAATATTTTGTATTTAGGAAATGTATTTTGAATTCATAGTTTTCACAAATTACATGTAATGTATAATACAATTCAGTAGCTGTTACCTTCCTTGCAATAACAATAATCATACGGCTGATCAGAATCTGGGTTTATAACTGCGTCATAATTGGTTTCCATCCATATTTTATGCACAATTGTATCTGTGACATCGTCTAGAGTCAGGCTTACATTTGCCTCATCCAAGTCTTTCATGTTCAATAAGTCCATAGCCAGTAAAACAGTATATCCAACTGTAACAACGTATAAAAATTCTGACACATGATTGAAAGCAGTACCAACATCTTTGGTGACATTTCGGAATCCCAGCAGGTTTTTCAAGTGGCAAAGGGTTCCTTTATCTGTGAGACCGGATCCACAGAAAAACATGTCAACGACATCCTAAAAAATATAATTAAAATCCTTAAGAAGATTTATTTTTGAAAAAAATGGTAAACCAATCAGAATTTGTTTTACTCATATGTTGCATTATGATATACCGGTCTATATACTCATCAAACCTGTAGAAGGAGCATCCGTTTATGGAATTCCTGTGCTGCTGGCTCTAGTCCCTCAAGTCTGTCTGAAGGGGTTGCACCTATGTGCATCATTATGCCTTTCACAAGAGAGGCCATCACCGTAACACAGGATCTTCAATACAGAATCGCTTTGAACAGGTACATATTCATGCAAGCCAGAAAGGATATTGATGGTTCCAGCAATCGTCGATGGATCCTCTTGGAACACGCCCAAATTTATCTAATAAAGAAATATAAGAATTAGTATAAATATTATTCATTTCACAATTGCAAGATAGAATTTCATATTTGATGATTCTGTGAGCTAATCTTTTAGGAATTTAAGTGTAATAATAATGCATCATGTCTATTACCATGTCTGATCTCTGGGAGGATTGTCTCCAGTACTTATGTCTTGATTGTTTCTTTACTGAACAGTTAGTGAATGCAGGTATCATGTTCACCAATATCCTTTTCACAACAAGCTTCATCCTTGATCTAATATCTATTAAATCCTCCTCTGTAGGAAGAAACTTATCAATACCCAGTTCAACTGCCTGGCAAACTGATACAGAGTTATACATGGTTGTAGGAATTCTGTTCTTTGCTGCATATGCCAAAGCCCATAACATCATTTTATTTTGACGCCCTGTTCCTTGGTGTCTGGCCTTCACCATTTTACCAACATTATCCCATACAACTGTGTAACCAGGAAATACATCTAAAAGCATATGAAATAGAGCGATCTTCATTTACCATGGAAATATATTCGCCAATCTAATATAAGATCATTTATAAATTATAATCATCATTTCGATGACAATAGGAATTTCAATATATAGTAAACTCTTTAGCTTCTGCAATACATTTTCACTCTAAATTTGTGAAGTCTGGCTTGCCAATTCTGAAAATTCACATAAAAGGCGATATATATCATACCTGATTCAGTGTCCATAGAGGAACTTGATTCCAAAGCTTCTACACCTGACACACTACTATCAGTTTGTACATCATCATCGTCATCATCTATATCATCTTCTGCAGGACTAACTGCTGGAGTTGTACTACGTTCTGAATCGGACTCACTTCGACCTTGGTCAGTAGATGATCCGCTGTCATGTATGGCGGGAATAGTTGCATCAAGATCCTGCACAGTTGTCATATCCTATAAAGCAATCATGATATTGAAATATGAAATTGCAACATGTTTAACATTTATTCCTTTATCACAAATTTTTCTTGACATTTCAGGTAACATATTCACGATTTTACCTCAATACTCTGCTTCCATTCCATTAATCCTTTATCAGATGTCAATCTTAGTTTTGACAGCACTTTCATTGTAGTGGTAATACTCATACAAAGTCCAAGATGATTGAAGTGTCTGAATAACTAAATAAGGGTTAAACTATATTAAAATGCCAATAATTAAAATATGGAATGAAATGATACATGAAACTTGCGATCGTAGTATCATATATCGTTTAAAGTGAAAAGACAACAAGCGTGAAGGTTTATGTAGGATGACCTCTAAGGTTTGCAACTCACTGCCAGTTGACACTAAACATTATTTATGCATGAACTTAATCAGATCAAAAAAGGCTATATTAACGCTTTAAATTAATAGTAACCTTGCGCTGAACACCATTTCTCCATAACTCAACTGAGTGCATAGATGGTATCATAGTAAGTTTCCTTGGATGCCTAAAGAACAGGATGGTTGTCATTATGTTCCCCATTACAGGTGTGACTTTTCTTTTTGTTGATGGGCTGTTCACAATAAAACAACGAAATGATTGTAATACATGCATATGTTCAAAAGTAAGCAAAGGGATCAATCAAACTTGTGCATCTTCCTTTATCCATTCGTTTTATTATTACTCTATTTTTGTACGTTACTTCTTAATGTTTTCTTTCCTCATAATGTTGGTCTATAATGTTAAAATCATAACGTACCACTCCATTAACTTTTCTGACTTGTTTGTTGTGAGGGCATGATGCAGCACATTATAAATCATGGGAGCCCTAGCTTTCACCTCGGCAAATACATTTTCCCATGTCATCATCTCCATGTTTTCCATCGTACACTCATTTTGCAAGATAGTGTTCTTATTAACGAATTCGCTCATTTCTTTTCTGACGATCTTCCCTGCTAATTTATATATAGCCTTTCTCCCTCCTCTAGAATTCCTAAATATAGAGGCTAAGCCTCTATAATAATTTCCATGAATAATCATTCTTGTGGCACTACTCATGGCCTCCTACACAAAATAAATTAAAATTACCGTGTTTGTAGGACTAGTACATTTTGTATAATAAAAATGAAACAAATAGTAATAATCTGAATCTGAATTACAATAATGAATGTAAACTTACCGTGGTCTTCAATTCTCGAATTTTCTTTGGAGTTAGTCCAATACGTTTTGATTTCTGAGATTTATACGGACTTGGCGACGCAATATGCCGCTTCGTCGACATTGTTCCCGTAACACGTGACATTCATGTGACCAAAGCGCGGGAATGCACTGTGTTGATGAGGTTGTGTAATAATGGATTTCAGAGATACGCAGAACGTGTTTGATTCTATCAAAGGGGATTACGACCTTAGAGTGGATAGTTTGAAAACGGAACAATTAGACGTTATAACTGCCATTCTGAACGGAAAGGATGTGTTTGCCTTATTACCAACAGGATTTGGAAAGTCGATGTGCTACCTTTTGCCGCCATTACTCTCAAATGAGGTATTCATATGGCTATATAACAAGAGACCCGACTATTAGTGTTGCTCGATTTTATTATCTTTACTGTATCATTATAGTTAACAATTTGTTGGTTTTTTT
Organism: Pinctada imbricata; assembly: GCA_033119305.1. Taxonomy (NCBI): domain Eukaryota; kingdom Metazoa; phylum Mollusca; class Bivalvia; order Pterioida; family Pteriidae; genus Pinctada; species Pinctada imbricata. The sequence continues at coordinate 13,181,382 of VSWD01000004.1, read as the reverse complement.
TTTTCAGTTGAACTGGTCAATAAAGCATGTTGTGTTTGTTATTTCACCCCTTATTTCGCTGATGAAAGATCAGGTTTCATTACTGACAGATATGAAAATATCATCTGCATATATCGCACATGATATATCGCCTGAAGTTGTCCAAGGTATATCAATAAATACATTTCAAATAAGTACCTGTATTTCCTACACAATTTTGTAAATTTTTATCACGAATGTTACCTTGTTTTGATTTTCCTTTAAACAGTATTTATTTGCATCAACATAAATTTAAAATCATATGGATGGAATAAAAAGCTACGATTTTGAACTTTTTCATATTTTCCTGATGCTGAAATTTTCTGAAATTATCATTAAATTTATGATAGGAACTGATTTTAATATTTTTAGGTATAAAAAGTGGTGCCTATACAATCATTTTCTCGTCTCCAGAAGCAATAGTCACTCCATTCTGGAGGAAAATTTTATGGAGCAAAACTTACACAGAAGAGAATAAAATATGTCTGTTGTGTATGGATGAAGTTCATTGTATTTCTGAATGGTCAGTATGGTTTTATTTAAATTACATTTCACTATGAAGATAGACAGATAATAGTTCAATTTATTGTGTATGTTACACAGGAATACACACAATTCATTAATTAAGACTTCTTTTCACGTTTCCATCTTCTTAAGGTATTTTTTGTTTTGTTTTTTTTGTTTGGACTGACACTTAATAATAGAATAAAAAAAAACCACACGCACAAAATGACTGACATGTCTTTCAAGTTTTCAATATCTCTATTTAGTGGAGACGATTTTCGTCCCGATTACAAAAAGGTTAATGAGTTAAGGAGTATTGTGGATGTACCGCTTCTGCTTTTGACTGCAACCTGCACTGAGAAAATGCAAAAAGACATTTATAGAACTCTTGCTGTGTCTGATATACACCAGGTGGCAGTACTACCGGACAGGTATAACAATGAATTTATAAATTTTGAAATAATTTAAAAAATATTTTTCAAACGATTTTTGAAACATATTCATTTTGTATCATTGTGTGAAAAAATAATATATATTTCAATTATTTTCAGACCAAATATTTACATTGATTTCCAAAAAATAACTTTTGACGCCTCAGTTTTGAACTGGATCATCTTGAACTTGAAACAGAAGGGGACAGAAGCACATAAAACAATAATATACTGCAGGTATTTATTTCATCTTTGTGATCAATCTTTTTGTAACTCAAACTGTGTTTAAGAATACTTATCACGAAAAGAGGTATTCATTTAAATCAATTGTAAAATGAAATGTATATAGATAAAATATTTTTATTGTTAACTTACAGATCGGTTACACAGACCGCTGAATTATTTTGCGAGTTCATGGACCAGCTGATTGATTTTGGGATGGAAGGAACCCCTTCAGAAAGACTCGTAGAAATGTTCCATAGAAATATAGACACCCATAGTAACGACAGAATTATGAATGAATTTAAGAAGAAGGACAGTATTATTAGATGCTTAATAAGCACTGTTGCCTTCGGTATGGGAGTCCAAATTAACGACGTCAGAATAGTGTTCATTGGGGAGCACCCAAAAATATACTTACTTACTGGCAAGAGGTTGGCAGAGCAGGACGTGATGGATAACAATCTTTGGCCATTTGCTATGCATACGGACAATCTTTAAGCAAAGTCCACACGGATGAAGCTGTAAGGGAACTCAACAAGGAATCTTGCTTAAGACGCCAAATTCTGTGTGGACTTTTGCTGAAAGGAATGGATAATATTCTGCCAAGGAAAGAGTGTGCAAAAGAAATATGCACAATAAAATGTGCTTGTGAAAAATGTCTGTGTTGCTCAGTGTGTTACGAGTCTTGCAATTGTAAAAACAAGGAAAAGTTTGCTTTGTAAATTTCAGTATGGCAATATGTTTATCACAAACATTATCGAAACATGATATTTCTATGTGAAAAAAAAATGTTAAAACTAATCCCTGTTTCAGAATGAATAAAAAGTCCCCCCTTTTTTCTTTCTTTTCTTTTCATCAATCAGATAAAAAAAAAAAGACGAAACAAAACAAAACAAAAAAAAATAAACAAGCAAAACTACAAAAAAAAAAAAAAACAAAACAAAACAAAAACAAAAAACAAAACAGAAAAAAAATAAAACAAAAAAAAATAAACCCCCCTCCTTTTTTACTCATTCTTAAATGATATGATTTATTCTTTCTTCATTTCACCTGAAATGATTTCCATCCTGCTTAAAAAAATAAAAAAAAAAATAAACAGAAAAAATAAAACAATGATTAAAATCGTATTTACCGCCCGAAACAGCTGATTACTTAGAAACATAGGGTATTACCCCTCATGGGGCCTCAAAATACTGATCACGTGGTACAAATATAGTTGAATCATGGCGGAGACTGCAGACAGTACGACCGGTAGATAAAACACGGCGGAATCATGGTTTAAATGGATTATTTTTCACATTTCCAGGTAGGAATCAACAGATGTATGTTTCATCTCAATGCACATGCATTATTTTTTGACTGGCAATGGAAAATACACCGATAATCAAAAGATATACAACGAGCTCTGGACCGCCGATTTTTCCCACACACTTTATGAAGGACGCATTTGAAACTGAGGTTGCGCGAGACAAAAATTCAAGAAGCTCCTCAGTTTCCATTGAAATTAGTGTATATGCAGTATAATCGTAGCAATATCGTATCACTATCGTGTCAAGATCCTGACTGATTCGCGTTGGGTTTTATTTTCATTTGCGTCAATTCTTAACACATTTGCATCACATTTTTGTCGGGTTCTTTCTTGTCGGGGCTCTATCGTGGTTCATTCTCATCAAATTTGGAAAGGCTCCATGCGAATGTGAGGAGAACGCGCTGCGAATGAAGAAGAATGCAACTTGAATGCATTTGCATGTGCTGCAAGCGTGAGGCGAATGAAAGTTCAGCCGCGAATGTTTTAAAAAGTTTGAAAAATTAACGTCGGAGTCATAAACAGAGGAGAATATGACACGATTGTGACACGATGAGACAAGAATACCAGCGACTGAGAGGAGAATACGCTACGATTTAACAAAATTACGTAATCGTAGCTCTTTATTTTGGACTTTTTTTCACACATTTTGACCATATTCATATATTTAAGATCACTGACGAAGGTTAATCTCCCGATACGTGAATGTCTGGTCCATGTAAGTTTATCCGCTTTAAAATAATGCTAATTAATTTGAAGAAGTTTAACATTTGTAATACTTGGTGAGTGTCACTCCTAGTGGACGAGGAGTCCCCGAGGGCACATGAAGCGAAGTTCGATCGATTTTGGTCGGTCGTTTCTTCAAAAAATTCCCAAAATTTCTGTTTAAAAATTTTAAAAAAATCGGAATTCTGGGTCTTTTAGCTTCATATCACAGCTATCTTGTTACGTTTTTCTGTATATCTGTTACATAATTTCAAAGATTTTGGCCAAACATTGTTTAGATCACTAGCGTAAATAGCTTAAATAGCGTATAAGTTGTGAAATGGATACACTATAGGCAAACAAACATCGAAGGGATGTTGTTCAAATAAAATGATCTAAATTATATGCCGCCCCTTGTTTAATTCCTAATTTGTCGTTAGTGGGCGTTCCGAATGTCCTACAGGTTTAGGTTCTATATCAAAGCACAAATACATGTAAAATATGGACGAATTGACAAAAGGACGGTACAAGGGGAAATAGCCTCATATCTTTAAGATAATTAAGAAATGAAATGATAGAGTTGACTTAATTTAACACTTAAAAGAAGACTTTTTCTACAGTTTATTTGGATAATACCGTAAATTTTTTCGTCGATTTATTTTTGCGGTTATGAGTAAAAAGCCTATAGATTTATTTTTGTGATTCTAATTTTTGCGAATCCATCGAGACCAAAACAAGTAATGGCAACCATGATTCTAGTTCACACTACAACGAGGAATTATTATTACATTTGTAGAAATAATAGAGTTATTCCGACTCTGCTGTCGGCAAATTCACTGGGTATTAATCGTTCCTAATATTGTACACTAGGCATGCACGTTTCAGATAAATAACAATCATTAGCACGTGGTATATGAGACAAGTTTTATTCTCAAAATGCAAAATCGATAATTCAAAAAATTACAAAACCGAAGGCATACAAGATCAGTATAAAACAGGAACTAAAGCAAACAAACAAAAACCTCCAAGGCATGAAAAAGAAGCGAACTCCCAGTTAAGGAGTGAGTGGCGATCTTTCATTTTAAGGTGGTTGATGTTATCTTATAATTTCGTTTCTTTTCTGTAATCCCTTGTTCTCAATTTACATGGCCTGTTTATTGTCGTAATTTGAATCACACATTTGCCTTTTTTGTTTCAGGTATGGTAGCATGTCTAATAGCATTAGCGATTTCACTTATTATAGTTGGACGTAGAAAGCAGTAAGTGGCTTAACGAACATATAGTATGACGGATATATTGCAGCATTCTATTAAGGCCATACCAAATTAATTTAATGTTCTTTGGATTTCCCCCACCATATTTTTCAAAATTCAAAAAATAATATCATAAAAAAATGCTCGCCCGCACCATTTAATTTCTCGCTCAAGAATATTCTAGGGTCGGTTCTGATTTCTTCAAATTTTAAAGCTTCTAGAAATCTCAAATTCTGCAAAATTCGAAGAAAATGATACTTCTTGTGTTTTAAAATTTTTGTTGGGAGCAAATTTGTTGTTTCGTATACATAGTACTGAAAGTCAAGGAGGGGGGAATGTTCGAAAATCTTTTCCGTACTGGTATGTGCCAGGCTTTCTTGTCAACAGATTTCTATGGGATTCCTTTTTGAGTACGGAAACCTATATCAAAAATAAAATTATTTCATTCGCTCGCACCTTAAGAACTGCAAAACCTAAAAAGAAATAAAAAAAATATGACATTGTCGCCCGCCCGAACGCTTTTTTTTTTCACAAGAAAATCCAAAGAACATTTAATTAATTTGGTATGGCCTAAATTACTGGTCTTCATTGTGTTATCACTTGGGATGTTTTGACGTTTTGCTCTTGGAGATCCCCTCCTTTCTCTTTGTACGTGTTCTATTGCCTTCTTCATTTTCAGATTGATGATAACGTTTTAAAGGGAAAAATATTGTTTTTGACGGTACCGTTTTTGAAAGACACATGTCACGAATTTTGTAGGAACTGCAAATGTGAGATTACTATAAACGATCGCGCTAGTAAGAATTAAAGGAAATAAAAAAAGTTTCAACAAAATCAATTTTCATCTCTAAGGACATCACACTGAATCATGCTTACACAAAACCGAACAATGTACAACACGCAAAACATCAACGAGACGGATATCGCAGAATGGGACAAACAAGAACATACCTGGTTGGTTGAAATTATTCTCCCAAGAATCTCCATGACATCTGGGTAATTGGAGAAGTGAGAGGGTTGTGTGCACGTAATCCAGGATAACCACACCATTTGCTACTTGCGTGACAAATGGCCGTCCAAAGTCGGCACCGGTTGCCCATTGGTCTCGTCGGTTTATGTGTAGTCTTTTGTGTTTGATGTTTACATGTCGTGTGTCTCTTTTCCGTCTCGTGCTGTACTCGTCTTTTGTGTTTTTGCATCGGGTGTTTTGGTGTTTTACTGTTGATGCTGCAACGGAGTCTTGTTGGAGATCTCCTCCCTTCTTTTTTTGATTGTATATTTTGGATTCTGATTTTGAGCTCATTCACTCATGATCACTTAATAGAGAACAAAATGTAATTCCAACGCGGATTCGTATTGTATGTTATATGCAGAAGTGGCAAATATGGATAATGACCATATCCCTGTTTACAGTACAAAATCGATAATTCAGAAAATCAGAAACCGAGGCATACGAAATCAGGATAAAACAGGAGCAAAAGCAAACAAACAAAATCCTCAACCATATGAAAAGAAGCGAACTCCCGATATGAGAGTGAGACCAGGTGCTCAGGAAGAGTAAGCATCTTCTGCTTGCATGCAACACCCGCCGCTTAGAACTGTATTTCAAAGAAAGGAGGGAATTTCCAAGAAAGGGGATCTCTAAAAGAAACGTAATAATCAAGCCTATCAGATGTACAGGCGCTTCAAAATTGACCTTTATTTAATCCCCCATGTTCTATGATCTTGGCTTTTTCTAAAGTACTCCTGCAAATTTAAGGTTCAAGGATACACCATCCGAACAACAAATCACTTCGGAGTCTCTCTCCTCACCAAAATCGACGTCACGTTGTCTATGACGTCACGAAAAAAACCGCCAAAATTGCATCGGCACTCTAATTATTTGACGCTGACTCACCTACGTCCTGAAACATGAACTAGTATTTTAGGGATTGTGCTAAATAAAACTGCCGTATTTTGATAAGATTGTGACTTCTATCGTTTTCCTTTGAATCTTGATTAAAAATTGATGTAAAACAGTTCTTTGATGGGTATGTTCATTCAGAGAAAAGGCTTACAGCGCATTCTGCCGCTCGCCGTCATCTCTACGAGAAAATCACGAAAGAATAATTTTATGCTTGTTTTATTTGTAACCAACCGTTTGATTTATACCCGGGGTTAAAATAGCAATTGAATCTAATTAAAATGTGTGTGATGGTTTTTTTTTTTACACGCGGGGTTTAAATGAGCAACATCTCACAAAATTGTACATTTTATTAGGAAACAACTCCTTAGTTTACATGCGGGATTTGGGTAAAACAAATGAATGGACTTTTCTTTGTCTATAGATATTTAGAGCAGCAAGCATCACGATAAGGGCAAAGGAGGGGGAGTATTACTGCTACGTCGCAATTTCTCTCCGCTGTGTGTAAGATTTGCCATTTATTAAAGCGAACCGTAATAATTATATTTTGAATTTATCGAACAGAAGACTTTTCATGACAAATGACATATAGTACTATAAGTCAAATCTTCTCAAAGTGAATCCTCCTTTTGAAAAAGTTCCCTTTTTTTACATTATTTGTTCTTCTCCTTTTCTTACAATGCGAATATTCATGGACCTGTTATAAATCAATGATTTCAGGATTATTGCCTAAATTTAACCCTCTCCCCGGCAGTGAATTATTATTACCGGTATGCGTTAAATATAGGAATGGAAAGTACATACATATTTTAAAATTATCAGTGGTGGATTCAGGGCGGGGGAGTGGGGGGTGCGGAGGGGGCGCCGCCCCCCCCCCCTGGCAATTACCCCAAATTTTCCAAAAACAGGTATATTTTTGCCCATTTCCATTTAAATCGGCAAAATTCGCCCCTTGACACCCCCTCCGGCAAAGGAGGCGCTGGATCCGCCACTGATTACCGAAAGGATATTTGATTCTGAACAAGTCACACTGACCTTGAGGAAGACCTTGACCCACGTTGGATGCCATAATGCTGAATATCCCAGCATGTTTGATGAAAAATGGGAATGCCGACTTACCTACATTATATGATCTCCATAAATACGTAAATGCAAGGAATATTGTTTTTATCGTATTACATTGAAGTACACTAAAATTGTTTTGCAGTCAGGAAAGAATTTTTCAATAAACGCCTATAATGAAATATGTGCACGTAGACCAGTAAAATAAAAGGAGGAGGGGTGGGGGGTATGGAACGTTTATAATATTTATCGAAGATAAAACTCAGTTGCAGCACTGTTTTACTGTTATAAGTCAGTTAGTTGCATTTTACATTATATGGATTTTTTTTTTGGTTAAAAATATTAAAAAAAATCCTTGTAAATGTTTTCTGTTTTGAAACACAGATTCTTACAAATAGGTTTCAAAACGCCGAGCAATTATAAGGCGACGTCCTGGTTCAAAACGACGTCGTTCGTGCTATTGTTTACCCTTTCTTAAAAGAACACAAATGTCATGCGGAAATAAATATGATTTTTCATAAATATAGGAATTAAAAAAAATATTTCAAAATGATATTCTGTCACAAGGCCGATTTTAGCCCTTCCTGGCTTTTCTCCTCATCCAAAACCAATGGATAGCAACATACATGTACTAAGCCTGTATATTATATATAACGTGTAGTTGCACTTACATTCAAGTATTAGTAATTTTCTTTGCGCATTCTTTATCTGAATACATTCTATTTATTTATAATTCTATTCATAAGACATACATCTTGTTTTCATCGCCCCATTTCATTCTGGACCGTTTTTATTTCTTTATCAACTTGATTTGACGTTCAAATGGCCAAATGCATCACGTTACGTCATTTGCTTAAAACTGTTGCAGGCGTTAATATCACTGATATAATGGGTAAATATTATAAAATGGGTTACAGAATTCACATTTTGATAAGTTCTATTTCCATTTGATATATGGATGATAAATGGAGTAATTTAGATGAAAGGTTCAGGAGATATAAATCCAAGTAGAGCACGGAGGGGATATCTTGCCAGCATTTTGTGACAAAATCTGAAGGGGGGTAAGGTCATAATTTTGTATCAAACTTAAAATTTTGTTCGATGATTGCAACATTTATTTCTATTGTTGAAAGATATGTTAACTTAGATTAAGATAGCAAATTTTCCGCGCATTGGCATGTTAACAAAGTACTTAAACCCGTCATTTACTGGTTGGACTCTAAAAATAATGACGTCAAGAATAGAGCCTAAAATGGTATAATATTTACTATTTCATAGAATTTGACTTACCAGCATTGATGTATTTTCTATTTTTTTTTATTTGTTTCAGACCTTCTTTCGTTATTAAAAGAATGACCATATACATTTATGTATCAGGTTTAAAATAACAGGGGTCTATTCATGATATGATGCAAATTTGGGGAAATTAAAGAAAAATTGGACATGTACTTCTTTGGAAGGTCATAAATCAATTGGAAGCTCGATGACATATACTTTTTTCATTAAGATGACAAATATGGACAACGACCACATCCCCGCCTACAGCACAAAACCGACAACTCAGAAAATCAGAAACCGAAGGCATACGAAATCAGGACAAAACAGGAACCAAAGCAAACAAAAACAAAAACCTCCACCATATGAAAAGAAGCGAACTCCCGATATGAGAGTGAGACCAGGTGCCCAGGAAGAGTAAGCATCTCCTGCTTGCATGCAACACCCGTCGCTTCAATTCGGTAGAACTGTCACATCCGGCCACCTCCACCCCGGAAGACATAGAGTACAATCCCTGGTTGGATGGTTCAAATGGTCCATGACAGAATATCATCCACCATTCTGGACAGTGGGACATCATAGTGTATGACGAGTTCCCCATATCGACCCTAGAACTTCCTCAGTGACGATGTTAGTCGGTCACAAACATATCCCTGACTGAGAAGCCTATCTGAAAGACGCCCAGCCCTCAGAACAAAATCCGCACATTTGGTACTTGCTCTGGCACAGCGTATCAACCGAGATATGAACACGCCACAAGCAGGCGATGAAGGGATGCCGCCACTCAGAAAAGGAAAGTTCGCAATGCCGAAATTGAAGTCGTCACGTTTGTCATAGAGTGAGGTGTTCATGTGACCATCAGTGTCGTAGGACAACACCATGTCCAAACAGGATGCCGAACTACTTGTCTCCGCAGTTTCCCTGACCCCAAGCCCCGAAGGATAGATACTGCTCAGGCAATCCGCGAACCCTGGATCACTGATGGACAACACATCGTCTATGTATCTGCAAGTGAAGTTGAAATCAGAAGCTAAGTATCCCCTCCCTTCAGAGACCAAAGATTGAATGAATTCAGCTTCGTACGAGTAAAGGAAAATGTCGGCAAGGAGTGGGGCACAATTGGTACCCATTGGAATTCCGACAATTTGCTGGAAGACCTTTCCTCCAAACACCACAAAAATGCCGTCGATCAGAAAGTTTAACATCTGAATAATGTCTGTTTCAGTGTACTTATTTTCAGAATCTGACTTTTCTTTTACAAAGTAGGTTTTGTCACAGTTAACAACAACAAATTTGTATTTGCGATTACCGTTCTTACTTGTAAACGCATTACTTATAATTTTTGCGAGTCTTTCTTTCAATTTAGAATGTGGAACTGCAGTGTAAAGTGTCGAAAAATCAAAGGCTTTGATCGAATGGACTCTACTAAAATGAGTGGATTTCAGATGTTCTAAAAGTTCCTTCGAATTCTTTAAAATCCACATCTGGTTGATACCACTGCGAGAATATACTGTCGAACAATATTTTTGTAGCCCAGATTTGATTTCAGATAAAACTTTGGTGAGTAAGATCGATACAGATTTGGTAGAACATTTTGCGGAACCAGCGATGAAACGTTGTTTGTACGGATTCTTATGCATTTTAGGTATGCAGTATAAGTATGGTAAATCTAAATCTAAATTGGTAGTGTCGAAGCCAAAGGAAGCAAGAGCTGATTTGTGGTTATCTATTATTTCAGAGGCAGAAAGGTTTGTTGGGGTGTAAGTGGGATTTCCAGGTGTCGAATTTAAACCCAACTCGTTAACTAGACTGTCGAAATAGTACTTTTTGCAAGTAAATGTGTAATTATTTGAGGCTTTGTCCGCTGGTGTGATGACATAATGTTCTTGGAGGTAGGTAAGTTCTGTGATAACATCAGGGTCTTTAAATATAGACACGAATCTGGTGTTCACAGTTGATTTTAATCGGTTAATTCTAGATAAAAGTAACCCTCTGATTGATTTTATCCATTCGGAAAGGGTGTCGAGCTGTACATCCTCTTTCTTTGCCCAACGTCTTGCATATTCCTCACAAGAGTCCATGATAATTTTGACATTTTGGTTCCATGTAAAGGACATACTTTCTCTGTATTTGGGACCCTTTTTTAACAATTCTCTCAACTTGTCGTTCTTGACTATACTAAGGTCACCAGTAATAACGTGTCCACAAGGAGAGTAGTTGAAATCCGATGAAGAACATTCGCAGGGAAGTGGATGTAGTGAGGGATTACTTAAATCAATACACTGCAGGAATCGTTTGTAATTGTAAATTTTAGATGCAACTGTTGGTGTGTAGCTATAGGAAATACAAGGAGTTTCTTTTCTTTTGAAATATGGTGGGATTTTTTCTGTGACAGTTTTGTGATTTAAAATTTGACCAAGATTCAAGTTATCAATACCTTTGTTTGCAAATCTTACTTTAATGAAAGGGCGGTTTGTTTTCTCCTCTGATTTATCTGATCTAACTGCTTGAAATAAACGAAAAGTAGAAATGTCCAAGATGACTCCTTGTAGTCTGTATTCTGGGGAACGTGTATCGGTATATGCGAGGTCCTTCGTATAATCGTAGATTTCGTGTAACTTCCGTAAAGGAACAGAGTATAATTTGGTACGAATATAATGCAGGCCTAGAGGCTCATTCAAAAATGGAACCAAGTCATCGAAGGAGAAACTATGTATCTCAGGCCTATTATATTTTCGAATGCCATGACTTCGAGGTCTTCTTTGTGATCTATTGAATAAGCTAGTCACATTTACCGATTGACAACCGGGACTTGTTAAGTTTCCTATAGTGCTGATGTTGTGGTTGCACCCATAGGGCGCTGCAGTGTTAAGATTTTTTATCCAGAACTCTTCTCTGTTGCGACGGAGAGGTGTGCTCAAATTGGGATTGTTTGTGGGGTGATATATTTTCTCCAGGATTCTGACTCTCATAGATAAAACAGAATGATCCGCCTGGTCAAAATGTCGGTAAAGGAGTTGACTTCCTTTATTTTTTATTTTTGACCGGTGTCCTGACATTCTTTTTCGGAGCTGGCCTTTGGTTTCGCCCACATAAATCAATCCACAAAGTGAGCACTCTATTCCGTACACAACATTAGATACTATACATTACATTGTTCTCTACCAATAAAATCAATAAAACTTAACCTGGGATGTTTAATAGTGTTTTGGGGTGTTTTGGAAAGGGTGTAACCATGAACCTTAATAAACGTTTATAACTGTCAATATTGAAATATATACTCTCTGGTTCAAATTATTAATGAAGATATTGTAAAAAAACTGAAAACAAATTTCTTGTTTCATTTTCCAAGCAGAAGATTTCAAATACCATGTAACGCAGCAGAAGTAAATGATGACAACAGTAATGTACCACATGAGGATCCGGATAGTGAGTACGACTTCCTACGACAAAGCAGGATGATCATGGATATAGAACTTTGACTTCCTCTGTACTGTCTTTCACTATAATCAATATGCTGACAATACTAGAATAAGGGAACGGTTTATTCATGACGAAATGTTTGTTTATATACTCATTATGAGGAAATTCTAAGATTAACATTTGAACGACTTGGTGAGTGTCACTGCTGGTGGACCAAGAGTCCCCGAGGGCACATGTAGCCAAGTTCGATCAACTTCGGTTGATCGTGTGTCTCTTCAACGCATTTGAAATTTTCTGTTACAAAATTTCTTGAAATTTCTAAAACGTGGGTCCTGTAGCATCATATCCCACCCATTCTGCTACGTCTTTTGGTGAATTTTTGAACATAATAATTTTCATACTTTTTGGCCGTATTACATATTTTAGACTGAGGATCACTGACGAGGGTTTAGTACCCGAAACGTGCATGTCTGGTCCATGCTGTAAATTTATCAGGTTTTAAATGATGCTATTGAATTGAAAGACGTTTAACATTTGAACTACTTGGTGAGTGTCACTGCTGGTGGACCAAGAGTCCCCGAGGGCACATGTAGCCAAGTTCGATCAACTTCGGTTGATCGTGTGTCTCTTCAACGCATTTGAAATTTTCTGTTACAAAATTTCTTGAAATTTCTAAAACGTGGGTCCTGTAGCATCATATCCCACCCATTCTGCTACGTCTTTTGGTGCATTTTTGGACATAATAATTTTCATACTTTTTGGCCGTATTACACATTTTAGACTGAGGATCACTGACGAGGGTTTAGTACCCGAAACGTGCATGTCTGGTCCATGCTGTAAATTTATCAGGTTTTAAATGATGCTATTGAATTGAAAGACGTTTAACATTTGAACTACTTGGTGAGTGTCACTGCTGGTGGACCAAGAGTCCCCGAGGGCACATGTAGCCAAGTTCGATCAACTTCGGTTGATCGTGTGTCTCTTCAACGCATTTGAAATTTTCTGTTACAAAATTTCTTGAAATTTCTAAAACGTGGGTCCTGTAGCATCATATCCCACCCATTCTGCTACGTCTTTTGGTGCATTTTTGGACATAATAATTTTCATACTTTTTGGCCGTATTACACATTTTAGACTGAGGATCACTGACGAGGGTTTAGTACCCGAAACGTGCATGTCTGGTCCATGCTGTAAATTTATCAGGTTTTAAATGATGCTATTGAATTGAAAGACGTTTAACATTTGAACTACTTGGTGAGTGTCACTGCTGGTGGACCAAGAGTCCCCGAGGGCACATGTAGCCAAGTTCGATCAACTTCGGTTGATCGTGTGTCTCTTCAACGCATTTGAAATTTTCTGTTACAAAATTTCTTGAAATTTCTAAAACGTGGGTCCTGTAGCATCATATCCCACCCATTCTGCTACGTCTTTTGGTGCATTTTTGGACATAATAATTTTCATACTTTTTGGCCGTATTACATATTTTAGACTGAGGATCACTGACGAGGGTTTAGTACCCGAAACGTGCATGTCTGGTCCATGCTGTAAATTTATCAGGTTTTAAATGATGCTATTGAATTGAAAGACGTTTAACATTATAAATTGATTATAAACATTTCAAGCGTCAAGATATTGGATTATATAGTTATTATAAGCAAATTTTTAGATTATAAATTGATTATCAACATTTCAATTGCCATAATATTTCGACATCCTAATCTTATCTGAAAGCAATACAAGTTTAACAGGAGAGGAAAATATGTGGCCGGACTTGGAATCGAACCCGAAACCTTTTGCTATCAGGGCAGGCACTCTTACCAACTGAACTTGATACCTCACATGCGACTCATCACCTCCGTGAGTCATTCAGTTTGGCGCCAATTCTGTAACAGGAGATGAAAAGATGTGGCTGGACCGGGAATCGAACCCGGGACCTTGTGCTTTCAGTGGAGACGATCTTACCAACTAATCTATCGGGGCATGATACCCGCTCCCGCCTCACAAGTTATAATAATACTGACCTCCAGAATATCTTTATCCTGTTTTTGCATTTCATTAAGATGGACTAGATATGCGTACAAAAGAGCATATCGTTGAGTGAAATTCGACATCTATGACAGTAGGAGAAAATTATCATTGAATAGAGAGCAATGTATTTTGGTAGAGTTTAGCTTTAGTCCATCTGCTCTTAAATGATCCTAATGCATTTGAAGACGTTAAACATTTGTACCACTTGGTGTGTGTCACTGCTGGTGGACCAGGAGTCCCATAGGGCACATGTAGCCAAACTCGATCAATTTCGGTTGGTCGTTTCTTCTTACGTATTTGAATATTTCTGTTGACAAAATTTTCTCAAATTTTTAAACCTGAGTCAGGTAGCATCATACCCCAGCTATCTTGTTAGGTCTTTCTGTATATTTAGGACAAACTTTTCACAGATTTTGGCCATATTACATTGTTTAGAATGAGGATCACTGACGAGGGTTAAATATCCGAAACGTGCATGTATGGTCCATGCTGTACATAAGATGATGCGATTGAATTTGAAGACGTTAAACATTAGATAACCGTCTGTTTCTAAACTCATTACACATCAATTGTGCCTAATATGAAATGTTTACATTCTCATCTCGAAATTTCATTCAAATGATCTTGCCTTACCTTCTCGACTTTGAGACTAAATAACTGATAAGTACATCTTTGCATCGGATGGTTCTGTGTTTTACTGTTGGTACTGCAGCAGGGTCTAATTGGAGGTCCCCTCCCTTCTTTGATGTTTATTCCTATACTTTAATCTACTCCCATCTTTTAAATATAATCTCACATAACATAAAATGTTCCATGAAAATCTGGTCCATGCTGCAAATTTACCTGGTCTTAAATGATGCTTTTGAATCTGAAGACGTTTAACATTGGAACTACTTGGCGGGTGTCGATGCTGCCGGAGCAGGAGTCCCTGCAGACACAAATAGCCAAGTTCGATCAACTTCGGTTGATCGTCTGTCTCTTCCACGCGTTTGAAATTTTTCGGTTTCAAAATTTCTTGATATTTCTAAGACGAGGGTCCTGTAGCATCATATCCCAAACATTCTGCTACGTCTTTCGGTACATGTTTGGACAAAATAATTTTCACTTTTTTGCCATAGTACATTTTTAGACTAAGGATGCATGTCTGGTCCATGCTGATGACGTTTAACATAACGTTCTGGTGTCAGGTGTCCCTCTTTAAGAAATATCCACATCTTCCTATCACATAATATAAACGAGAAAAAAAAGACCAAAAGAGAGTGCAAAACTTCTCACTGAACCACATTTAGGGACTTGAATTGCTGGGAGGGGAGAATTTAAACATCGCAGTAACCCCCTCATATTATAACAAACCAATATGCCCCTAGGATGTATGTAATCGAATTATCAAATTGGAAATAAACAAAACACAACACATGATTTATAATTGCTAAAATAAATCTAAGTTGCACACTTATTTTTCAAGACCCCAGAGAACTATTGGCTTCTTTAAAAAAATGTGAAATGCACGTAAATTAAAACAGGTGGTATTGTCATAATAAATAATAAACATGATCGAAGATCTACCAATCAGTAATTCAGCCTTAAAGTCAAGAAGGCAGGGCAAAATCGATAGGAGGTGCGAACAATGGAATAGGGCAAAATAACTAGAAGGTGCGAGCAATGAAATAAACAACATTCCGAAGTGTGACCAGGTACCCTGTAAGAGTCAGTTTCTTTTGTTTGTATGCAACACCCGTCGCAACAGTTCCATGAAAACTTACCAAATTCGGTGAATTTGTCTCGATGTACACAAAGATGCATGTATGTCAAACGTCTTCAAATTCATTAGCACCATTTAAAGGCAGATTAATTGATAGCGTGGACCAGACATGCACGTTTTGGATATTTAACCCTCGCCAGTGATCCTCTATCCAAACAATAAAATATGGACAAAATATGTTATACTTATGTCCAAGTATACCGAAAGACGTAGCAAGCACAGGACGAAAAAACAGGTTTCCATACCTTGGAAACCTGGTGGAAACCACATGGAACCCCGGGGTTTCCATGTGGTTTCCACCAGGTTTCCATAATGGAAACCAGTGGTTTCCATGTGTTTGGAAAGCGCTAACCGCCCGGTTTCCACGATGGAAACCACTTGGAATCGGGTTGGAAACCTCAAGTTTCCTTTTGGTTTCCATATCTTGTAAACCTGTATAAGAGCT
Organism: Pinctada imbricata; assembly: GCA_033119305.1. Taxonomy (NCBI): domain Eukaryota; kingdom Metazoa; phylum Mollusca; class Bivalvia; order Pterioida; family Pteriidae; genus Pinctada; species Pinctada imbricata. The sequence continues at coordinate 13,165,045 of VSWD01000004.1, read as the reverse complement.
GGTTTCCACGATGGAAACTACTTGGAATCGGGTTGGAAACCTCAAGTTTCCTTTTGGTTTCCACATCTTGTAAGCCTGTATTAGAGCTGGTTTCCATGTTGGAAATTAGTTGGAAACTTGATGTTTCCTTTTGGTTTCCATATCTTGTAAAATTGTAAACTGGTTTCCATATACTGTATCTGTATGAAAAAGGAAATAATATCTCTTTATGTGTTAGTATATACAGTGAATTTGAAAGTTTTGAATCCTGTACTTTTCGTATTCCTTTATATCAGTATCAAGGCTACATGTATATTCTTCTATGTGCTCTTTACATGTATGTCATGATAAAAAAACCCTAAAACATGCTTATCATACTGTGTAATATTTATTCAGAATACATGCTTATTCAACATCAGATGTCAAAGATTCCATGAAATCATAAATATACAATTTTGAGCTTTCAAATTTAAAAATGGCATCTTCCATTCTTCATTGATATTAATATGTCATGTATTTTAAGATGGAAATAAAATTTAGAAAAAGATGGACGTGTCCCTTGAAACCACTACAGAAATAAAATGTACTTGTATTTTTTGAAAAAAAAAACAGATATCTTTAAACAAGTGTTTAGAAATGATAGACAAATTTTATCCTTGCCAAAAACAGACAAAGTCACAAAGAGATCTCTTTCAGATAGAATTTGTTATTCTGCAGAGATTGACACTCGACGGAAATCCCAGTTCATGATGTTTCAGACCACTGTTACGAAACTTTTTCTTCTGTCCTCTACTTTTTCTTCTGTCCTCTACTTTTTCTTCTGTCTTCTGTCTCACCTGGAATGAATGAAAAAAAAAAGATATAGTAAGCGGCAACAGAATTACGAACTACAGTTGTAGAGAATTAATATTGCAGGTTGGGATGTCACAAGATGCTTATGTCAACAATTTGTGAATTATAAGAAAGTGGAAGTTCCCAAAAGGCACAAATTTATCCCCCCATAGAATTAAAATTAAAGAGAGGTTGAGCAAACCCAACTTGTACGTGTACGAGAACTTGTACGTGTACGAGAACTTGTACGTGTATTTACATGTTATCTGTTTACACGTTGAAGTTATGTGGTTGAGCAGATGTCACAACACGTACTGCTATGTGTAAATCGTACATACGTTTTGTGACATAATTTATATTTTGTTTACAACTGCTTATTCGTCAATAACTTGCAATCTTGATTCTAAAGGTAAGGTGCATTCAGCATTGACAGTGAATTGATTTATCTATTCCAAGTAATCAGAATCATTAAACTTCAAGAGTAAAATTTTTGATCAAAATTTGAGGTTTCTTCTTTAAAATGTGATACATTTTATTTGCAATCCCTTCTAATATTCAGAAAGGACATACGTTCCCAAATAAATTGAATATAGGTTATCATAGGTAATCTGCATTCAGTTGCTTATAAAATCTACAAGTACATTTAATCATAAACATGTACTTACAGCTTTACATGTTTTACCGAACGTGGAGCGCGAAATGTAATGACGTCATAAACAACTTTTTGACGTACGTGTACAAGTTCGGTTTGCTCAACCTCTCTATTATACCATGGTGATGGTGAAATTTCAACCCGAGTGTGCAAATTTCTGCAAGTCAAGAACGAGGCTTGTCGAGTCGTGGACAAGCAAAATTTTGTACATGAGGGTTGAGATTTAGCCATCCCTCCCTCATGGTTTTGTTTGATTGTTTTTCTCCCACAACTTATCTGTCTGTTTCTGTTATAAATAGTTATTTGTTGTTTGATCAAAAATGTGTGACCTTTTCCTTGAAAATGACCCTGATCTGATTTGGGTAAAAATTTAGTCCCATCATGCTTTACCATCCCTGCCAATTTGAAAGATGTATGATGTATAGCCAAAAATGTAAAAGTGTGACTACCAGACAGATAGACAGACAGGCAGATGCCTGACAAATGATTCCTTTATGTCGCTCTTATGTTGCAGGCGACATAAATGAAGTGTCTCAACTCAATATAGTAAGAAGCTTACATTGACATCATTGGATGCTAATTTTTCATGCAGTCCTTCTAGTTCTTCAATGGTAACAGTACAATATTGACCTGAAAGTGAAAATGAAGATTTAATATGTTGAAATTTATCAAATAAGTCTTCAGAGTTTACGAAAAGTGCCGGATTGCCGGCAATCTCCAGTGGATTTTTCGAATGTCCGACAGTTTCTAGTTTCGAGCCAGACAAAATGCCCGATGATTTTTTGTTCTAAGTCGAAAATAACAACACACAATTTACAAGATTTGATTTCAAATAAAGACATTTAAGTATTTAAGATATTTCACAAAATAAACCATAAACCGCTAAAGGCGGTATGGCCAGATTGCGCAGTGTTTGTATTAGATGATGTATACATTTTTGCACAGACAGAAAGATCAAAGGTCATTAATATTATTGTGCAATGAAAAAAGCTATGGTCATAAGTAATCTAAATGTAAAATATCAAAGCCTTACCCCTTAAAGTTCAAAAGTAGGTCAATGTCAAGGTCATTTGATCAAAAGTCATGATATCAAATGAAAGGTGTGGTCATGAGGATTCTACAACTGAAATATCAAAATCCTACCTCTTATAATTTAAAAGTAGGTCAAGGTCACTAGGTCAAAAGTCATGATATAAAATTGAAGTTCTGGTCATGAGGAATCTATGTGAAATATCAAAACTCTACCTCTTATAGTTCAAAAGTAGGTCAAAGGTCAATGTCAAGGTCACTAGGTCAAAACTCATGATATCAAATGAATGGTCTGGTAATAAAGATTCTGCATGTGGAATTTTAAAGCCATAGCCTCTATAGTTCATGAGATATAGCCCAGATTTATAATTTTTAAAAGTAGGTCAATCTCCAAGGTCAAGGTCACAAGGTCAAAACTTTTGGTATCCATGGTGAGGTATTGTGACAAGGAATACATATGTGAAATATAAAAGCCCTATCATTTACCATTCAAAAGTTATGGCCAAGGTTAAAGTTTTTCAAAAGTAGGTCAAACTCCAAGGCCAAGGTCACAAGGTAAAAATGTTTGGTATCCATGGAAAGGCCTTGTCTTAAGAAATACACAAGTGAAATATGAAAGCCCTATCACTTACCATTCAGAAGCTATGGCCAAGGTTGAAGTTTTTCAAAAGAAGGTCAAACTCCAAGGTCAACGTCACTAGGTCATTTTTTTTTGGGTATCAATGGAAAGGCCTTTTCACAAGAAATATACAAGTGAAATATGAAAGCCCTATCACTTACCATTCAAAAGCTATGGCCAAGGTTAATGTTTTTCAAAAGTAGGTCAAACTCTAAGATCAAGGTCACTAGGTCATTTTTTTGGTATCCATGGAAAGGCCTTTTCACAAGATATACACAGGTGAAATATGAAAGCCCTATCACTAACCATTCAAAAGCTATGGCCAAGGTTAATGTTTTTCAAAAGTAGGTCAAACTCTAAGATCAAGGTCACTAGGTCAAATTTTTTGGTATCCATGGAAAGGCCTTTTCACAAGATATACACAGGTGAAATATGAAAGCCCTATCACTTACCATTCAAAAGCTATGGCCAAGGTTAATGTTTTTTCAAAAGTAGGTCAAACTCTAAGATCAAGGTCACTAGGTCAATTTTTTGGTATCCATGGAAAGGCCTTTTCACAAGATATACACAGGTGAAATATGAAAGCCCTATCACTAACCATTCAAAAGCTATGGCCAAGGTTAATGTTTTTCAAAAGTAGGTCAAACTCTAAGATCAAGGTCACTAGGTCAAATTTTTTGGTATCCATGGAAAGGCCTTTTCACAAGATATACACAGGTGAAATATGAAAGCCCTATCACTTACCATTCAAAAGCTATGGCCAAGGTTAATGTTTTTTCAAAAGTAGGTCAAACTCTAAGATCAAGGTCACTAGGTCAATTTTTTTGGTATCCATGGAAAGGCCTTTTCACAAGATATACACAGGTGAAATATGAAAGCCCTATCACTTACCATTCAAAAGCTATGGCCAAGCTTAAAGTTTTTCAAAAGTAGGTCAAACTCCAAGGTCAAGGTCACCAGGTCAAATTTTGTTACTGTGTTTGTTTCGTATCACCACGTCAAGTTTCAAGTTGCTCCTCCTAACAGTTTTCTCTCAACCGACTTAAACGCAACACTTTAACCAAAATGTTGACGCACTGACGGACAGACAGACGGACCTAGCCATTTCATAGACCGGATTTTGCTTCGCATTCTGGCCAATTACAGGACATGATGATATACGTAATGTATCACAATTGTTAATATAATACATGTTTATATAACTTTAAGTCATACCAATCCTTGAACCGTGTCCATGGCAACTTTTGGTTACAGTACTCTACATCTTTTGAATATGTACATCATTCTTTTCCACATTCAGCATCAGATATACCGTTAAGATGTCGTAGATGGCCTCTGATCGTGCAGTGTACACATGCTTGGATAAGAAAGTAATGTCAAGGCTACACCAGGTATACTGAAAGAAAAATTGAAAAATTAAATTAAATCAGCTAAATATGAGAGTAAAAGTTCAGGGAATTAATCTGCCTCTGCAACCTGCGCCCAGGACCCATAGATTTCCAATCACTGTGTTTCTAGTCAATATAATAATTCTCATTCTCAAAGCATTCAAGTTATGAATGATCTTAATTTGTTGTTGTTGAGCTTGTTTTATTAAAATATCTGATGGATTGCAGAAATGCCTACATATCTACATTAAAAATGATGTATCGTGATACGAATCCTATCGTGAGTAAATATCGTGATACGTATCGTATCGTGAGCTTAGCATATCGTGACAGCCCTACAAAATGTAGAACTTTTAATGGTGAATGTGTGTATGAGATATGAATGTCCTACCATTAATAGTATAAAAGAAATCTGCTTTCAAAACACCTTAACATAAAATGTTGTATAGGGTGAAGGTGAAGGTCACAGGGTTAAAAGTCATGGTACCAAAATGTAGCACTCTTAATGGTGATTGTGAGTATGAAATATGAAAGTCCTACCATTAATAGTGTAAAAGAAATCTGCTTTCAAAACTTCTTAACATAAAATGTTGTATAGGCTGAAGGTCAAGGTCACAGGGTCAAAAGTCATGGTTATCAAAATGTAGTACTCTTTATGGTGAATGTGTATATGAAATAAGAAAGGCCTACCATTAATATTATAAAAGAAATCTGCTTTCGAAACTTCTTAACCGGATGGCAGACAGACAGACAGACAGACAGACAGACAGACGGACGGATAGGGTGATTCCTAATTTCCTATAGGCAGTGGCTCTGGATACGAACGTTCGTATCTTCAGACCTATGTCTTGGCGTACGAACACAAATGCATATATCATGTATATCTTTTCAATTTGGTTCGTTTTTTTTTTCAATGAATCTAGTGTTCAAATTGTATCTTTTTTGTGACATATTCTGAAAAGTTAATTAAGTAAAAAGCACAGAGTTTCAGCTACATGTATGTATTTGTTATCATCTCAAAACTTTCAAAAACTTCAAATTCCGCAGGAGCGACGGAACGTAAGTACATGCACACAACAGCTGAAAAGTGCGTGTCTATTACTGATCAGTGATCACTATTATGATTGAGAGCATAGAAAATAGCCTCTTGTCCCGGTTGCTAAATAACAGATAATGCAGAATAAACTCGTACAACTTGATGTGGCAGAGCGCACTTATTTTTCATAATTACATCTTCTAAATTACCTGTTTATTCTTTATTTAACTCGTAAATGCCATTATTTATCCTTTCTTTCATGTCACTTTACTATTTTGTCTTCTGCTCGTAGATACTTTTCATAATTTCCACTTTACCGTAATCATTTTACATTGAGCATTTTGATTGGTTAATACTTTTACTGCTCAGCCAATGAAATGACACCTTTGTAACAGGTTTCAGTATCGTTATCATGTGATAAGTCAGTATATAAAGAGCTGCAGAGTGAATTGTAGTCATTATTCTGCTGGCGTATCTAGCAATGTAGGTTTCTCTCTGAACAGCCACTGTGGTTGGCTAGTATTAATTTAGGCTTAAATAGAAATAGTGTTATTTCTGATATTCAGTTCTTGTGAGAACTTAGTTTATTTCGGATTGTTTTATAGTTTATACTTAGTCTATTTAGAAACCCTATCTTAGTTAGTTAGCACTATATTTGATTTTGGATTTGTTTTATTCGGCTATAGAAAACTTGTTATTTTATTACGTTACAAATAGTGCATTTCGTTTACGAATAATAAATAATATTGAAAGTCAATTCAATTAGTTTGATTTATTTCTATACCTTGCCACACGAGCACGATTACATTGATATGGTTACGAAAATCATCTTTTTTATTTTGTTATGGACACATGGCCCGAGTCACATGACAGTTACAGACCAATCGGACACATCTTCGTACGCCAAGACATAGGACTAAAGATACGCACGTTCGTATCCGGAGCCACTGCCTTTCCTATATACAAAATGTACCCCCAAACTTCCTTTGCGGGAGGGGGGGGGGGTTATAATAACAGTGTTTTGACTTTTTCCTCATAGATGGCTTTTCCATGAGTTCATTTTACACATTCAATAGAACTGTAAAACAATACAATTTACAACAGAATAACTCTGAACATGATTATCAGGAGGGGGGGGGGGGGGGGCAGCTCATCACTGTCCATCTGACCATAAATAATGGGATTTGAATTGCCGATTCAAATCAAATTCATTTAACAGTAACTAAGAAATGTGAATAATTTCTTGTAAGAAAAGGTTAAATAACGGCAACGTTACAAATTTCTGGTTCGAACAGACACTGGACAAAATTCTGAAAACAATGCAACGCGTGGGCCGGGCGAGCCAGCAATATTGACATACATACATCTGTTAAAAAGAAGCAAATACTATACAATACTTAATTTTCACCATTGACATTCTCATCTTACCTATCCATTGCAATCGAATGCGTATTTTCTTTAGTTTATGTGTAGAATTTTGGTGAACAGGCCGTTCCAGCGTTTCCTCTGCTCAAAAATAAATGCTCGCTTCTGATTGGTCGAAATTTATTTTAAAATTCTGAGCCCGCAAAATCATCCTGAACGATTAATTTTTTTTTTTTCTGTTAATCATCATTGAAATTCTTGGTAGATTTTAATATCATTATTTTATTTTCACATATAATTCATGTAATTTTCGAAAGTCTCATCTCTTTAACCTTGGAAAAATTAAAGAGCACCATCTGGCATCAAGCAGTCTGGGAAGACTGACTCTCTGATATTTCATTCAAAGAAGTATGGAAACTTTTTATTTGTTTTGTACAAGCGCGTATCCAGAGGGTCGGGGGGGGGGGGTGTCGGGGGATCCGACCCCTCCTCCCCCTGGAATTTTGATAAAGTTCATATATATAAATATTTTAATTTTCAAATAAGATTAACACGATTCCCCTTTTGTTGTCATAATATTTGAAAAATAACGTGAATTTGTATTGAAAATCTTTCATTCTAATTAAGTTTTTAATGGTGACCACTTCAATATATTCCTGGGCTCACTTACGCTTGCCAGATTTTATCAAATACATAATAATTTATTATCAATTTCAAATGATGCCCCTTATAATGCATTACACCTTTGTAAATAAACTGAAAAATACAGGTATATAGAGGATGCGAGACCTCCAGGAAAAAAAATCTCGATCCTCCAAAATCCTAGATCCTCCCATGCTGTACCATGACAATAAAAGCTAATCAATGTAGATTAATTGATTTTTAAATTGCACTAGGAACGGTCCATTTGATATCCTGGGGGGGGGGGGGGGGCCTTGGGGTTTTTTCGAAAAAAATAATGTGGCTCTGAATTTTGATGAAAAAAAAATCAATTTGCTTATGGTGTTTCAGAAAAAAAAATCTTGTTCTTACAATTACTAAAAAAATTTTGCTTAAAATTCCCAAAAAAATCCCGCTCTATCAATAAAACACAAACATTCTAATCTTTATATATTGCACACCATATGTCTGAAAAATTTTTCTTGCTCCAACTCTGCGAGAAAAAAAAAATTTGCTCCGGGCCGAGGCGAAAATGATCTTGCTCTGACAAAAACCCCAAGCCCCCCCCCCTCCCCCACCCCGAATATCAAATGGACCGTGCCTTATTTATTTCAAAATCGATTTTTAAAAAAGAATTTCTTTTGTTAATTGTTGTAAATCGTTTTATCTTTATCATTGTTAGTTTTTTTTTTTATTTTGTAAAGATACTAGTATGCAGATCTATCAGCGGGTCACAATGCAAAGAACAGACAAACATACTTACATTGATCTTAAATTATACTCTATTATCTATATTCAGTTTGAATGAGATACTAGGAAATAACCATATTTCTAATATGTTTCCTTTAAGTCTTTTTATTGCCTTTTTTCACTTTATGCATATATGAGCCGGCTTAATTCTCATTCAATTCGTTAAATTCTGCACGATGTACAATGTACATGTTCACTATAATGTATATGTATATCTATATATATATATGAGATGGGACTTATTTGGAATATTTCGTTACCTGCATGTCGAGTCATTTACGCTCTGTGGGAAACTCCGCTCGATCCCCCCCTCTCTCTCTCTCGCTGCTGGCAGTATGAACTTCAGTCCTTTTAGCAGTGGCAAATTCGGGGGGGGGGAGGGGATGGGCGTCCGCCCCAGCACTGACCCACAATTTTCCAAAAATAAGACGTTTTCCTTTTAAATCGACAAAATTAGCCCCTTAATTGACCCCCAGTAAAGGGGGCACTGGATCCACCACTGCCTAGGTTACCCTTTTCTAGGCTTTATTAACTCATTAAATACCATTACACAATGTTGAAACGTATATATATATATATATATGTACATACGTCAAGTGCGTATAACTTCAGATTTTTTAATAGATTCATGACTGAGTACGTATATTTGTGTAAAGTACATTCAAGCTGATTTTTCGAATTTTATTAAAATTATAAACATGACGAAAATTCTCTCTCTCTCTCTCTCTCTCTCTCTCTCTCTCTCTCTCTCCATGGAAGATATTTCCTAGCGGCGTTACAAACTAATTAAAAGTTAACATGCTTCGTCATGCAGTAACCGTGTAGTTGTCACAGTGTCGCACCGCCCCCGACTTTAGAACTGAATTCCAATTGACATGCAATTTGCATGGGGTCAAACGTTAGTAACATGCCGCGATTGCATGCATCAACTGTGTACTTGTCACAGCGTCGCACCGCCCCCGACTATAGAACTGAATTCCAATTGACATGCAATTTGCATGGGGTCAAACATTACATAACCGGTGTCTGTGTATATACTTGAAATGAAAACCACAGTATATCACTCCGCTGGCTTTAGAGGATAAATGCTCAATGGAATTTATGAATAAAAACATTTTGCATATTAATTTTATAAAGTTTTTTTTTCTAGAAATGTATTGTTATAAATACTAGAAAAAAAAAATAAATTAGAACAAACAGTCTTTTCTAATATAAGTTATATAGTTGATATATTATGGTTTATAATTAGTAGAAGAAAAAAAAAAAGATGCGTGAATAGATAGATAAATAAGTAGATAGATAATAAAAATGAATAGATAGATAGATAAATAAATAAAAAAAATAATTAATTAATCACAATTGTGTTTGTATAACAAACGAATGTGTTGTAAATAAATAAATAGATAAATAAATAAATAAATAAATAAATAAATAAATAAATAAATAAATAAATAAATAATCCACCGTGCCGTTTTGGTATGTATGTAAAGTCGCCGTACGGATCTAGTGAATTTGCATAGCACCTGAGTCCGCATGTCGATTATGGGCCGGATCCGTCAACTTCCCCAAAATCAAAGTAAAAAATAATTGAATAATATTGCTTCTTTAATTTTGACTAGTAGTTTACAAAATGGAAACCTAATGGAAACCACTCAACCAAGTTTCCAAAATGGAAACCCGGTGGAAACTACATGGAAACCTGATCCAGGTTTCCATGCCTTGGAAACCACTGGGAAACTGTCAACCTCAGGTTTCCATGCAGTTTCCACGTGGTTTCCAAAACATGGAAACTCGGCTTTTCGTGCTGTGAAGGTGGCTGGGATATGATGCTATGGGACAAAGGTTTCAGAAATTTGTGAACATTTTGTAAACAGAAATTTTCGAATGCGTTTGAAGAAACGACCAACAGAAATGTACAGTACGTCCATCGCTATCTTTGTCTATCGTATCCTATCCTATCAGACATCGCGCATCAGACATCAGACATCAGACATCGCGCATCGTACATCAGACATCGCGCATCGTACATCAGACATCACGCATCGTACATCAGACAACGTACATCAGACATCGCGCATCGTACATCAGACATCGTACATCAGACATCCTATCGTATCATATCAGACACTCTATCAGACATCGTATCAGACACTCTATCAGACATCGTATCAGACACCCTATCAGAATCTGATTAATCAGACATGTTTATCGTATCACGCATCCTACTACGCTTCGCGCGTCGTATCAGACATTGTTATGTTGGTAAAATAAGATTTAGTCTTGGTTGTCTCAATAAAAGGAAATACAACCTCGCTCTTGATAGTATCTATGATTAAAACCATCTCTTTACTAAAAACCAAGCATCTCAGTTCTGTACGATCCGGCGTTCCGCAGTGGAACACCCCCCCCCCCCACTTGTCAACGTCTGATTCTGAATTTGGTCAACACAAAGAAGACTGAATTGGTTCGAAGGACATGATAGCAACATTTAAATTTATCATTTTTTTCTATCACGCAATATTCACATGTATTCAGATTTTTTTATACCAGATTTGTCGGATTCACTATTTGATGTAGACTGCCACTACTTTCGGTTTCAATGCTGCTCGAAAAAACATGAAAATCGCATAGCAATAAAAGGGTTTAAAACAAAATAAAGGAAGCTGCCTGTTACCCATATTCACAAAGATCCATATGACTCATTGAGGGTGTAATGATCTCTTGAAAATTTAAAGTATCGGTAGACAATGGTGTTATGGGTCAGAATACCCCAAAACGCCAGCAAAAATCAGACAAAGACAGAATATAAATTTACAAGTTTAATTATGTACAAAATATATATATTTACAATGATTACAACTTACAATACAATGTCCGGATCAAAGTGTCCGTTACGGTCCACAAAGTCTATCGAATGTATGGTTTCCGGTAATCACAAACGTTCTCGAAAGATCGATGTCCAAACGTTGTTAAATGGATTAAAGTCTCAACAAATAAAGTGTCCCAGTATATCAGAATAGATGAATGAATCGTGTCTACGAATGTGTACGAATGCCCCCCAACACAGTTCCTCAGAGGTATTTATACCCAATACCAATTAATTTACCAGAAGCTTCTAGAACAATGACTCATTACAAATGATTAACAATAGAGTAAATTCTAGAAATCACAGTCATGTGATGATAATGATGTAACAAAGAACATACTGGAATATTCTCTAATGAAATAAACATGACATAGTAAAATCTAGAAAGAATTATTATGAAATCATTAAATAACATGACTAAGTACATGTGTACCTACACATAAAGTAAAACTAAAATAATACATGACCCACAACACCTCCCCCCTTAAAAAAAGTTTGAATGTCAATGAAAACTTAGGTGGTAAATTCTGCAAAAAATCACTCATGAAACTCTCGATAGTGCATCTGCAATCACATTGTCTTTGCCCTTGATATGGTTAATAATGATATTGTACTCTTGCAACAATAAACTCCACCTTGTAAGTCTTTGATTCTTGTTTGACATTTTGTGCAAAAATGTGAGAGGGTTGTGGTCAGTAAACACAAGAATGGGATGTAAAGTAACATTCAAATAAACATCAAAATGTTGTAAAGCTAACAATAATGCAAGACACTCTTTTTCAATAGTAGAGTAATTCTTTTGACATTTTGTCAATTTCTTTGAAAAATAACAAACAACTCTATCTACACCATCATCATTTTCTTGAAACAAAGCAGCCCCGATTCCTACGTCACTGGCATCAACAGTAAGCTTAAATTGCTTATCAAAATTTGGAGCTGACAGGACAGGACTATTCATAAGAACACATTTGATTTTCCTAAAAGATTCGTCACAGTCATTGGTCCATGCAAAATTCACTTTCTTTTGTAACAGATTGGTAAGTGGACCAACAACTGACGAGAAATTTGGACAAAATTTTCTGTAAAATCCTGCCATTCCTAAAAATCTCATTATCTCTTTCTTATTGGTAGGAATCGGGAACTTTGAAATAGCTTCCACCTTGGCCATGATAGGAGTAACAAAACCTTGACCTACTTTGTGACCCAAATATTCTACAGTCGCATGACAAAATTCACTTTTCGCAAGGTTCACTGTGAGGTTTGCTTTCGCCAGTATGTCGAAGAAAGTACGCATGATTCGGAGATGATCATCCCAGGTGTCGCTGTAGATGATGACGTCATCGATGTACGCCTCGCATCCTTCGAGATGATTTAGGAGCGAATGAATCATCCTCTGGAATGTGGCTGGTGCGTTTTTCATACCAAAGGGCATTACTTTATATTGGTATAGCCCATCTGGAGTCGCAAATGCCGATATTTCTCTGGCTCTCTCGGTAAGCGGGACCTGCCAATAGCCTTTGAGCAAGTCAAATTTACTGACAAATTTTGCACTGCCAATTTTATCGATACAGTCATCGATTCGTGGGATCGGATAAGAGTCAGTTTTGGTGACTGAATTGACTTTTCTAAAGTCCGTACACAATCGGTAAGTTCCGTCTGGCTTCGGAACAAGAATACATGGGGAACTCCAATCACTATTGCTGGGTTCAATAATGTCATTTTCAAGCATGTATTGAATTTCTTTCCGCATGTATTGAAGTTTTATCGGGTTTAACCGATAGGGATGCTGTTTGATAGGTGACGCATCACCTACAATGACGTCATGATGAGAGGCATTCGTCTTTTTTGGAACGTCCGGAAAGATTGTCGTATATTCCCGCATTAATTGGTGCACTTCCTCTTTTTGATGCACGGTCAGATGTCCGAGTTTCACTTCCGGACTTGTTAGAATTTCAGAATTCTTTAAACGGACACTTTGAGCGAAGTCTTTTTCAACAGTCTCTTCATTACATTCCGGTTCAACACAATTTTCAAATGTATTTACATTGGCCAAAGTGGAAACTGGTTTTACAAAATTTCGGTCACTTCTATCAAAATACTCTTTCAACATGTTAACATGACACACTCTTTTTTCTTTTCGCCGACCTGGTGTCTTAACCACATAGTTAACATCACTAATTTTACTCTCAATCTCATAAGGACCGAAATATCTAGCTTGCAAAGGATGACCAGGGATAGGCAAAAATACAAGAACTTTATCGCCTGGTTTAAAAACTCTGTTTCTAGCATCTTTGTCATACCATGTTTTCATTTTCATTTGTGAGGTTTTGAGATTTTCTTGAGCCAATTTGCAAGCATTATATAATTTCTCTTTGAAATTAGACACGTAGTCTAAGAGATTCAAATCTTTGAGACACTCTTTGAACTCTTCTATCAGAATGATCTGACGTAAATTGTCAAATGAATTGGGAATTTTCTTAGATCGAAACCACTGATCAAATAAATCTTCTTTTTCTCGAGCAAATTCAACATATGTTTGATTTTCAAACTTTTTGTACTTTCTAAATTTTTGTCTGTACGCCTCAGGTACTAACTGATATGCTCTCAAAATCGTGTCCTTGACCTTGTCATAGTCTGAACTCTCAGCAATACTGAGCGCCGAGTACACTTCAGCCGCTTTGCCAATAAGTACGCTTTGTAATAAAGTTGGCCAAAAATCACGTGGCCACTTCAGGTTGGCCGCGATTTTCTCAAAATGTGGAAAATATTTGTCCACGGACTTTTCTTGAAATTTTGGTACTAATCGGATGTTTTTGGCGGCGTCGAATTCAGACTTGACAAGCGAAGGAACAGGATTTTCCTTAGCGCTTTTCTCTAACTTTAACTTTTCTAACTCAAATTGGAGTTCTTTCTCGTGCATACGTTCCTGTTTCTCTCTTTCTTCCTTTTCTCTTTCAAATTGTCTTATTTTTTCTTCTTTTTCAAATTGTCTTTCTTTTTCTTCTCTTTCAATTTGAAATTGTCTTTCTTTTTCTTCTTTTTCAAATTGTCTTTCTTTTTCTTCTCTTTCAATTTGAAATTGTCTTTCTTTTTCTTCTTTTTCAAATTGTAATTGTATTTTCATTTTCTCTAATTCAAACTCAAATTTTGACATTTTGGTTTCGCTTGAAACAGGTTCAACAGGAAAATCGTATGACGAAAAGATTTCCTTAGCTAAAAGCTCTTTAGCCACAATATTTCTAATTTCTTGTTTTCTCATAGAAGATTTTACATCTAACTTCAAGTGAAGACCTAAACCAATCAAATCATCTTTCTTCAATGATTCGAACTCATCTACAGTCGGCGATTTCAAAAATTCAGTGACCGAAAATACCATGATTGATTTCTGCTGGCAAAAAATTTATAGGGAAAAATATTTTTTTTTTTTTTTTTTTATACGAACTTTACGTAAAAATGCAAATATGCAGAGATTACGATCCCGGACGAGCCCCCAATTCTGTTATGGGTCAGAATACCCCAAAACGCCAGCAAAAATCAGACAAAGACAGAATATAAATTTACAAGTTTAATTATGTACAAAATATATATATTTACAATGATTACAACTTACAATACAATGTCCGGATCAAAGTGTCCGTTACGGTCCACAAAGTCTATCGAATGTATGGTTTCCGGTAATCACAAACGTTCTCGAAAGATCGATGTCCAAACGTTGTTAAATGGATTAAAGTCTCAACAAATAAAGTGTCCCAGTATATCAGAATAGATGAATGAATCGTGTCTACGAATGTGTACGAATGCCCCCCAACACAGTTCCTCAGAGGTATTTATACCCAATACCAATTAATTTACCAGAAGCTTCTAGAACAATGACTCATTACAAATGATTAACAATAGAGTAAATTCTAGAAATCACAGTCATGTGATGATAATGATGTAACAAAGAACATACTGGAATATTCTCTAATGAAATAAACATGACATAGTAAAATCTAGAAAGAATTATTATGAAATCATTAAATAACATGACTAAGTACATGTGTACCTACACATAAAGTAAAACTAAAATAATACATGACCCACAACAATGGCACAAAACGAACGAGAATTTGACCCATATCTTAACCTAAGACTTGTCCATTGACCATTCGCAACACAGTTCAAACGAAGTTACAAAAAGATCAGTTCATCAAGGACATCAGCAAGCAGATTAAAGGAAAAGACATTGTACTTCCAACAATATGTTAATGATGGTAAGTCAATTTCTTTCTGTTTTGGCAGTGGCTCCGGATACGAACGTTCGTATCTTTAGACCTATGTCTTGGCGTATGAACACAAATCGTAGGGTTCCTTTTTTTCAATGCATCTTGTGTTCAAATTGTAGCTTTTTTGTGACATATTCTGAAAAGTTAAGTAAAAAGCACGGAGTTGCATCTACATGTACATATTTGTTATCTCAAAACTTGAAAAAACTTCAACTTCCGCTGGAGCGACGGAACGTCAGTACGTGCACACAACAGCCGACAAGTGCGCATCTATTACTGATCAGTGATCACTATAAAGTATAATGATTGAGAGCATAGAAAATAGCCTCTTGTCCCGGTTGCTAAATTACAGATGACGCAGAATAAAACTAGTATACCTTGATATGGTTACAAAAATCAACTTTTTATTGTTATGGACACATGACCTGAGTCACGTGACAGTTACAGACCAATCAGAAACATGTTCGTACGCCGAGACATAGGTCGAAAGATACGAACGTTCGTATCCGGAGCCACTGCCTTCTGTTTTAGTGGTTCCGGTAGTACAGGTATCGCCGATATAGTTCGAATCAAGGGCAACTAAGATTGGACCTTGAACACTCGGCCCATAGTAGGTCGACTCGGGCCCGTAGATGTAGGTCCACTCGGCCCGTAAACATATTAACAAACAGAAGGTAAATTGTTTTGAATAAAATATAAAACTAAAATCAATCGACCTTAAACATATAATTTTGTGTTCTTAATCGATCTGAAGGTTGTTTTTTTTTTTTGTTCAACAGATTGATGTTTTTACTTGTGTCTTGAGACCTTGCTCTATCAATCTTACTTCAGAGTTACAATAAACTTCAGTCACCAGAAATAAATATAGATACCATATATTCAAAATATACAAATTTTGTACTCTAAGTGTCTGCGGTTTCTATAATTAAATAAATAAATCAATAAAACATGGGCGAAATAAATTATGCGTTTGGAATCGTATTTTTCCTAAATTCTTTAAAAAAATATCTCTCTTGTCTTCCTTTCATAAACATAGATCTACATGCGCATAAATATTATATTGTAGGTCCAAGTTATCTAAGTTTACTGGCCGAGCGGACCTACATTTACGGGCCGAGTGGACCTATAACGGGCCAAGTGTTCCATGGTCCGAGTGTTCCGCGGTCCGAGTGTTCCACGATCCGAGTTCACCTGTTACCTATAGTTCAGTATGTTTAATAACTGAGCTAAGGGGATGTCCCTTTAGCTAATTTGGTAACATGCTTGACTGCGTAGTGAACGGCCGGTGTTCGAGTCCCGTGCCGGGTACTTGCAAACACTTTATTATGCAGTTTTTTTATTTGACATTATTTGAAATTATATATATTGGCACCACTTGATGGATTTCATTTTCTACTTATCATGTGATACAAATTCTACTTACTGCTTAATATCACTGTGGGGTATCACGTGATACACAAATGATATGTTCCACGGGAATCCCCTTTGATTGAACTAAGTTATACTGTCTAAATGTACTTTAAATGAATTTATTTTAGGCCTATCATATGGTCATTATAATCAATTATATGATGGTAATTTATTCTGGTCAAGAATAGAATTGTATTCGGAGAACACTTAAACAGAATTTTTTCAATGCTCGCCACATGTTATGATATGGTGCACGGACAGATACAAAATTTTCTGTTTAAGTGTTCTCCAAATATACGCCTATTCTTGACCAGAATAAATTACCACCATATAATTTATAATAATGACCATATGATAGGCCTAAAATAAATTCATATAAAGTAGATTTAGACAGTATTTACTTGGTTCAATCAAAGGGGATTCCCATGGAACATATCATTTGTGTATCATATGATACCCCACTGTGAATATTATACATCAGTTTTGAGATCCCAAATACAGACTGCAACCATCTGATTTTTACATGCAAATTTCACTGCCTTGGTCTCGTTGTACTAAGGTGGGATGCTACTTACATTTTGTTGTATATACATGTATGATACATAGCATTTTAAATCTTTGAATGCAAAAAGTGAGGTGAATCGGGTAGTACTTTAATATGGTCAGTGTTCAAATCCTAATATAATTTGCTTCAGAATTCTTTCAGTCATATATCTTCTCATTCTAACTATATGGGCCCCATGTGTTCATGAACATTCATAGATATAATTTACATAACTCCGGAAGCCAGTTCGTGCCATGTTATATTTTTTTTTACTATTTTGTAGTTACGAGAAACAAATCTCGTAGTTACTAAGAGAATTTTTTCTCGTACACTAGGAGAATCTTTTCTCGTAACTACGAGAAACTTTTCTCGTAACTACGAGAATCTTTTTTCATAACTACGAGAAACTTTTTTCGTTACTACGAGAAACTTTTTTCGTAATTACAAGAAACTTTTCTTGTAACTACGAGAAACTTTTCTTGTTACTACGAGAAACTTTTCTCGTAAATACGAGATAGTAAAAAGATATAACATGACATGAACTGGCTTTCCAACATGACACAATATATACAGATGGGCTGCAACGATTCACCACGGTTATTGATGATGGTGCCCGTATGAAATGTTTAGACGGACTCCAGCAGGAATTCAAGCGGACTTTGAGCGAAATTAGGAGGAATCCGCCTAATTTCAGGCGAACTTTAGGCGAACTATATTTTCCGCTTAACCATTAAGAAGAATTCGCTTAAATTCTTAAGCGTATTTCTGCTAATGCTTAGACGGAATTCTGAACGTCATTTCTGAGAAATATCTTAAGCGTATTCTTGCTAATGCTTAGACGGAATTCTGAAAGCTGATGACTAAGCTATTGCATCTTGGGAAATCAATTTAAATTTGGCTCCAAGTGAAAACTAAGACACTGATGAAATTTACAATGAGGCCATTTACTTAGATATGTTTGGAATCATAATTTTATTGAACAAAAGTAAGTAATTTTGTTTCATTATCATCTTAATATGTCCCTTGACACATGAATGAAATCTAAATTGATATTTATTGTAGAATTGTTCCATTTAGTCTGATTGTGTTCTGACCAACTTAAATTTGAGTGATTCAGACACTAATTCCAGACTACACTTAAGCTGCAGCAAAGTTAAGCCTTATTAAATTATAATACCATGTACACTAAAAGATTAACATCTAGGTTATAAAGAAAAGTTAATACATGTACATTCATCATGTTACAAGTTAATTTTTCTTCATAATTATTATATTGAAATTAGACTTAGGTGCATGAGAGTTTGAGAGGAATTTTTAGGCGGATTCTTTAAGCGGGTTCAATGCAGGATTTTAGGCGTAATATTTTTAGGCGGATTCTTTAAGCGGGTTTTAAGCAGGATTTTAGGCGGAATATTTTTAGGCGTAAAAAATTTGCATATTAACTTTGCTATTTTCCGTCTAAATTCCGCCTAATTTCCTCCTAAGTTCCTCCTAACTTCCGCCTAAGTTCCGTCTAAGTTCCATCTAAGCAGTATTTTACGTGTATTTCAGAATAAGATAAATTCCGCCTGAAATCCCCCTAAAAATTACGCTTGTATTCCATCTAAAGTACGCCTGAATTTTTTCGTACGGGCACGATGCACGGTATGACAGTGTCTACGTATCGAGCATTTAGATGCAGTTGAATTAAACAACTTTACTACATTTGCATTTTAGGGTTAAGTAACAACATAAATTAAAATGTATTGTAGTAGGGTAGGAAAAGATGTGCCCAGACCGGGGTTTGAACCCGGGACCTCTATACCTGCAGGCAGGCACTACTAAACACTGATCATGAGCTATCAGGGCCAATACACCCGGCTCTGCCACAATATGTACAACCTAGGCACTTTATATAAAGAAATGCAAGATATCTCCAGGTAATTATTATTACAAATTAAAATTCAATATTTGTTATTACATCATAGAATTGCTTGCATATTGGGCAATTGGAACTCCTCTTTTATACTAGTAGAAAGTACAATTTGAGAGTTCCAAAAGCTATATCCGAAGTTGATTTCATCTTTCAGCAGGTATGAATTAAAGAATTGTGTTACGAATTGCACTGAAAGCAAATATCGTGGTATATCGTATTGTGAGAATAGCGCATCGTTGCAGTCCTAATATACAGGTGTCGTACCTTTTGCTTATGGTGCATGTAAAAGTCGAGTAATCCCGGTCTATAACACGATCTCGAAACTCGAATAATTTATCAATATTCTATCCAAAAAAGATTAAGCAAGTAAGTTCTTTGTTCAATCTAATATATGGGTTAATATTCCACTATTTGTTTTCAGCTATAATGTAAAGCCTCATATGGAACTCATAAAGCCTGATATCGTACCATTTCACAAGTGAGACTGTCTCTAGAAAGTACTTGATGGGTAAGTAAAACTGTTAAAATTCATAGGAAATTATGATTTCCGAATTGAGATCTGAGCTGATCCTTGTTGCAATGAATGGTTGTTAACTTTGTTTAGTTGTGCCAGATTTTTATACAGGACGTATATGTCAACGTCATTGTATTGTAGAGAGATATAAATTCACGGTAGTGTATAACGTGATATGCAAATAATCTCTTGCACGATTATTTGTGTATCATGAGGGCTGGGACGATACTGCACCCAGCCGATCCGATACATATCACGATACCTGATATCTGATATGATACGTATCGCAATACTAAGTTGATTAATAAAACCCTCTCAAAAAGCTATTTGATCGTATTTATATTCATATAAGTAGCTTTTTTATGCAACATGTTTTATTTATTCAACATTAGATTTCTGGCTAGAATAAAGATGAAAACAGACCGAGAGGAAACTAAGAGTCCCCTTCGGCGTTGCCGGTAGGGGACTAAAAATAGATAAATGGTTTTGTTAATTGTCTAGAATAAATGAAAAACAAAATAATCTAAGGTATTAGGGGTATAATAACAATATCGTAAAAAAAAGCTAGAAATTATGTACCTTACTTCATATCCTACATATTTTTAGATATTTGATATTTTTTCATATTTCATTCAACTCGCCATGAAAACAATTGGTCCGGAACATTGCCTAAGTCGAGTATTATACCCCTAATGCCTTAAAATAATAAGAAGTCATAAAAAATTGGTATTAAAAATCAAAGTTCTTACCATTTTGCCATTATATCTATATGTAAACTGAAGAAAGTTGGATTTAAACTTGAGTACTTACGGAAAATTCGAACACATATTTTTTTGTAGATTTTAACTTAGGTATCGTCAGGATGTATCGATACTTGCATTGCAAAAAAAAATATCGCAATGAATCGGAGTATCATCCAAGCCCTAGTATGGTGTGATACACTACCATGAAATTCATTAACATGTTAAACATCTTCAAATTACATAATATGTATGATTTTATGTGATGATTATATGTTATGAAATTTTTAGATCAACAGACAATGACAGATGGACCTGCAATATTAGTATGTTAACAACTATCATGGGTGAAGGTCAATAGATATAAATATTTTTGCTTTGACACAATACATCATTACATGTATCTCTTGATTTTGACGTTTGATATTCTGATACATTAATGATAATGCAAGCTCAGGGGGTTGGGGTGGGGGGGGGGGGGAGTGTAGGGGGTTAGTGTTTCACAAATGCATTTTCTTTGCCTATGTCTTTCTACATTGAATCAGTTGTACGTTAATTTCCATCATTTTTCAGGGGTGCTTAGCTATTCAAGAAAGGAACTCCACATTACATGAGGCACATCTGAAAATCAAGAAAAACTACACTTGTCTCCAGACAACAGGTGTTTGATGCTGCATGAATATATCAATATTTGCCCATCAACAAAATCATCGCCATATACAAAAGGAAGCTATATATATCTTGGGATCTCCTGTTTACTTGAAACTTTTTTTTTTCATGAACCATATATCTGCTATTTTAAAATTTGTACTCACTGTTACATTTATTTGAAAAACTTAAACTATATGACTTCATTATACATTAATATATTACTTTGATAAGACCTTTATTTTTATGCAAGTTAAAATTTGAAAATGTCGTAATAGCAAGTTGGCATACTTGAATAAGCATGCTTGCAGCAATTTAATCCTTTTCATACTGTTTCTGTGTTTCAAAGTGAAATAAAAGTCTGTAACTGTGATACAGTCAGTTAACTTGAAGTACATGTTAGTTCATATGAAGTCAACACTCAAAGCCTTTTTTCAAATCCCACTTCCGTTCATCGTATGCATTGTTCATTTCTATATAATTATGCATATACATGTATTTGAATAAATATGTTTAAACTAATGTTACCTCCAAGGTCACTCTGTTAGTCAAACTTTTTACATGAAATTTATCTCAATGAATTTTGTTATCACAGTAAATGTCATAGCGTAATCAAACAATAGATATATAATCAAGAAATTTCAAGATCATGGATAGCAACCAATGTAGATTTGTTTACATAATAAGTCATAGGGTCCTTTTATACAAGGACGCATATGAAATTTATATACATCCCTGTTTTACACAAAGCTACAAAAATGAAACAACATAGTAAAATTTAGTGATCACTGAAAGGCTTAAGTTGTCTGTCTTTGAGTTCAGCAAAATTGAGACTTTTTTTATCTATATTTACAATATACATGTATTGTCAGCAGTCTGTATATAAAGTGCAGTGAATTATACAATGTCATATTGACATAAGTTGGTCTTCAATGCATCCTGGGTTCAAACTTGATGATGATCTATCTGTGGCGAGTTGAGACGCAAAATGTTCGATGAACCTACGACGACAGTACAGATTGCTACGGATTGGTACGGGTTGATACAAATGGATTAAGAATAGCTAAGGATAACTACAGATATTATCCCGACTTTGCTACGGATTGCTGCGACACGGGTACCGATTGATAAGGATTGCGAAGACACGTATATGGATGGATATGAATAGGTACGGATTGCTTAGGAAGACCTACGGATGATCACAACTCCAGTACAGATAGCAACGATTCGCGCAAGGATAATAGCTACGACTTCAGACTTGAATTTTCTGTGTACTTTTAATCATAATCATTTACTTAAACATCTAATAATTTCAAGTCAGTATGGTCTAGCTGACTTGTTTTATAACAGTATTCAGGTTTTACATGTCTTTCTATCGATCATTAACTGAAATTGATTAGTTGTTGTTTTAACTCATATAATTTGCCGGAAAAACGCACAGAATACTGATAGATTTGAAATTAACAAAAGACAGAATCTGTAGCTGAGGCTATCCGTAGCAATCCATAGGTGAGTCCCAAGGCTATCCGTAGCAATCTGCAGGTGAGTCCTAGCAATCCGTAAGAGAGTCGTAGAGCTATTTTAATAAAAAAAGATTGTCCTGGATTGCTACAGTTGCTACCACTCCCCTACTGATAGCTAAGACTTCACTACGGGTTGCTAAGACTCCGCTACGACAAATTAATCGTTACATATACATGTAGAGTTGTAGAAAATTTGAATATGCTAAAAAATTTCTGTGTCATCCCTGATTGCTACAGATTGCCAATAAGGAAAGGTACGACTCATCAAGACTAGTGCTGGATCGAACTACCGATGGGTTCGGATAGCTACGGATGTAAAAAATCTCTGGATGCGCAGCTATCGTGACCCCATCTGTGAAAATGTGAAGGGGGCTTAAGGGTAATTTGAAAATGGTCTATGACTTTGCAGCTAAAAGACAAATGGAACCCAGAATATTTTGCTATATACTAACAGTCACTCTAAGCCCGGCCTGGCTGTGCCATGATAGCCGATACCTATATATATATATATGCATTTGACAGGTGCAATGAAAACTTTTGAGTGCTCCTATAGCTGGACACTCTGTATGCTATCTTGGCAGATGTTCTCACAGAATGGGTTATAGGGCTCCGTCACACACACCCTGCAAAAATTTGAGGTTTCCCCAGTTGCATGTTTACTGGAAACCATGAGACAGTCATAATGAGAGACAATTAAATCCCTAGTTCTCCCCCATAGGTGACCTAGCTAACCCAGAAGCAACTCTTGAGTTTCCTTATATAGTGTGACAAGCAGAATGGTACCATGTGACAAGCAGAATGGAGAATATATATGTGGCCGGTATAACCCGAGAACTAAATTCTGCTATCGGAGCAGAAGCTCTTATCGTCTGAGCTAACCGCGGACACGATACCCAAACCGTCATAATGGAAAATGACGTGACCGGTCTTGGAATTAATCCCGGCCGAGACCCTCGATCTATTTTGCTGACATGTCCAACGGTCTGACCGCCTGAGCTAACCTAGCTGCGGGCAGGATACCTCGAATTTATTTTATGGTCAACATGGTCAATAATGTATTACATTAAGCCATAATCAAGAAAAGATGAACATTTTTTCTAATATAGAACTATATACTGTAGAGTTTGTGGAGAGTCTCCAGAATTAATTCTATTTAACAAAATTATGTTATTTGCAAGATCAGGTCCGACTCGTATTCGTATTTTTGGAGTTCCCTAGCTCCTATCTAAAATATGTATCTGAATCATTGAATCTCTTCCCTCTGTGTCTTGATGAATTTCCCGAAATTCTCAATATATGTTCATGATTCTTGAAAACGAATCTATCATAAGGTGTTTCTATATAAAGCGCGGACGATCGCAAATATTCGTGTCCGAGGAAATTCGGGTTTCTACCGACATCCAGCTTTCGATGTCTTTTCAAATCTATATTTAGACTAGTGTCATGATCGCAAAAATTTTAAACTCTGACACATATCTCAAATAAGCTTAATTATTTTTAACACCGACTCTACAAATCTGCACATCGAACTCCCGTTCGACCACGATCAATATTAACATATTTTTTTTATTTATTTTGCTTTTGCTATTACATGTATTTCTATCACTTCTCAGCTGTAGTATGTGGACTTGTACAGTCTTTTATAATTTTAAAATCGGTAAATTAATTTTACTTGAAAACTAATTAAAGTAAAGATATTGATTTTTTTTTTCCTGAATTCTTGCGCGAGATACGCTAGAATATATAGGATTCGCTTTGCCTGATAAAATTTGTATGATACGATGTCTGATAGAATTTGTCCGATACGATGTCTGATAAAATTTGTCTGATACGATGTCTGTTAGGATTTCTGATACGATAGGGTTCAATCGTATCAGACATCAGACATCGTGCAACAGACATCAGACATCGTGCATCAGACATCAGACATCGCGCATCAGACATCAGACATCGTGCATCAGACATCAGACATCGCGCATCAGACATCAGACATCGCGCATCGCGCATCAGACTCTATCAGATCGTATCCTATCGTATCCTATCAGACAAAGTGACAAAGATAGCGATGGACGTACTGTATATCAGGATAATATGGTTATGTTGTCAGCCATTCAATCGCAATCTAGAATGTCACTGATCATTTTGGAAAGAGGGATCTCATATGCTTTTATAAATAAGATAGCGATCGCGACCGAAGAACTTTCTCAATGATGATTTCAGCCGTTCTATAATATAACCCTGAACGAGTAGTTTCCTTGCAAGCCGTCAGATTATAACGATGAAATAGTCTTATTCGGAATATGCAGTGACGTACCGAAGGAGCTGAGAAATAAAAACCCCATAAGCTTGAGAAGACGGAATGTTGATACTCATGAAAAGGAAATTTAGTTATGTGGAATTTGAATTTTCTTCAAGAAGGTACAGAGTTGAATCACTTATCCTTATTATTAAAATCATCACGCTTGTCATAAAGTGAGGTCCTAAGATGGCCATTTGCTTCGAAAGATAGAAGTATATATCAGTTGTTACGCTATGCCAGAGCAATTACCAAATATACAGATTTTATTTTGCGAGCTAGGCGTCTTTCAGATAAGCTTCTAAGTCAGGAAAACAAAATGTACCTTTGTGACCGACTAACCTCGTCATTGAGAAAGTTCTACTGTCGATATGGGTCATACATTATGATACCCCACTCTCCAGAATGGTGGATGTTACTCTGCCTTAGACCATTTGAGCCATCCAACCGCCGGATATAATTGTATCTTCCATAATGGTAGAAACCGTATGTGACGATTCCATCGAATTGAAGTGGCGGGTATTGCATGCAAGCAGGAGATGCTTACTCTTCCTGGGCACCTGGTCTCACTACCATTTTTGGAGTTCGCTTCTTTTCATATGATGGAGGTTTTTCTTAGGTTGCTTTGGTTATTTTTTCATCCTGATAGATTATGCCTTTGGTTTATAATTTTCTGGATTATTGAATTTGTACTGTTTATTGGGATATAGTCATTATCCATATTTGTCATTGCTAGGGGTCTGTCGATGCTCAATTTTGTGCACTATTGTGAGTTCTGTTGAGATAATCGTCAGGATCATCTATAAAGCATTTGTATTACATTAAAGTATTGATTTTTCTTTTAAAATGAAAAATGTCTAATAAACAGTTATTATCATCATTATCTGAAGTATTCAGTTTCTCTGACTTACAAGAAAGAAAACTCCGACTTGCTTTATGAAGAACTTCAAAAATAATGTACATTACTTAACACAAAGGTTTAGTCCGGAATGTTTCGAATTCTACGCTTCAATCAATTAGTAGAATATCCAATAAATTGTATTCCAAATATGAAGGAAAACCATCGAGCAATAAAAAAGAAATTTTGAATTTGACATAGTTGGCAAAAGAAAATGTCTGAATTAGTCAATTTCGAAAGTACTCAAAACTTTTCAATTTGTCTTATGGTAAACACATCAAATATCACTACACATCACATACAATAATATAAAGCTGTTTCAAATCTGAAGCTTAAGAATATCTAACCTATAGCTGAATAAACAGTGTTTATGTCCTTAACCCACGTCATTGAAAATATGTCTTGTTTGGTAATGATAACAGCGATACTCCAGGTAGGAAAACCAAATTGAATATCTGAATCTAAATTTGAATTGAAATAAAGTAATATAATATTGCATAATATAAAGGCTTGATACAGGGATTCTCTTCATATTGTACTGTAAAAACAACAAGAAGATGAATATTTCAATTGACACAAAAATGTGATATTTAAAACAGGATTGAATTATATTTTGAATTTATTCACAACTGCGATAGAGATTCTTCCGGGGGTATTTTCTATGCTCCTTACTGTTTGTATGAGTAGTAGTTGTTCGAGTTCCCTAGAGTTACATTACTTCCCTCAAAGACTTGGTTTGGTAAGGTATATATAAAAGAAAAACAAATCACAGATGTTTGAAAATGTATGAAAGGATTGTGCATTTTAGATAATCATTAATTTACTAAATCATTATCAAAATAAAAATCAATGTCATTATGCTATAGCCTTAAACTTCATATACTATTTAATCATTGGAATCGCCAAAATATTTTTGATGAGAATTAAAGTTACCCCAAACATGTTTTATTTCCATGCATGGGTCGAAATCATCTGAACGTGCACTATAAAGTAGCAAAATTGCGAGTTTTACGTAGGTTAATACTGCTTTTGAAAAGATTACTTGAATTTTAAATTAAATTTCAAATAGATCTTACTAATAAGTGAATATAAGCTGTAGAATACTGAAAACTGGGAGGAAACTTCCTTCGACGACACCATATTGGATTTCTCTGGCAACATCGTACGTCATTGCTTTACGTCATTGCTTTACGTCATTACTACATCACCTTTGTGAAACCCGTACAACTGGAACGTAAATGCGACGTGAAGAAGGACGTAAGTCCTACGTCGGTCGTAAATCTACGACGCTTTTGTGAAACTGGCTACTGCATTTTATATTGACATAATTAACAAAATAAGAAGGTTCAAAGGTAGACAGAATCACCATCGAAATTGTGTTAGAATTAAACTTTTAATACCGTGGGTATGATCCTTCTGTCACCAGATGAACACTTGGCCTACACTGGACCAGTCTACAGCCTTGTACAAGCGTATTCTTAAGAATAATGGATTCTCAGACTGACTGTGACTCCATGACGGGCCATTACATATCCATTTACATATTCATCTGTGTTGCTTGGGCCTCTGCGTTTTGCGTGTGGTCGTCTAACAATGAGGAGGTTGTTTGACACCACAATTTTACGTTGTTCGAAAACTCCGGGTAATCGGAATCGTGGGAGAGTTGTGTGCACGTAATCAACGATAACCACACCTTCTGCTACTTGCGTAGCAGATGGCCTTCCTAAGTCGGCACCGGTTGCCCATTGGTCTTCTTGGGTTATGTGTTGTCTTTTGTGTTTGATGTTTCTATGTCGTGTGTCTCTGTTTCATACCTTGCCGTACTCGTCTGTGTTTTCGCATAGGGTGTTTTGTTGTTGGTACTGCAACAAGGTCTGGTTGGGGATCCCCTCTCTTCTCAGTATGATGTTGCCCATAACTCAATAATTTTACATCATCTTGACCCAAATGAGTTTAAAAAGATCCCGACGATAATTTCAACAGCACTCACAATAGAGCACCAAATTGAGCATCGACGGACCCCTAACAAGCTAGAGGTGGGACCGTTCGCCTGGGAGGAGTAAGCATCCCCTGCCGTCGATGTTCATGCACGAAAATAAAAAGAATATATTAAATGCATGCATTGCACTGTCTGAGGTTTTATCTGTATAGTAAGTGCCATGGCGACCATGTCAGGGAAAATATTCAAAACACTTACTGTCAAACCCCTCGCGGGGAACTTTTTACGAGCTCCACACGGCAAAGGGCATAAGTATGACACAAATGAGCTAAAGAAGATCCTGACGATAACTTCAACAGCACTCACAATAGAGCACAAAATTGTACATCGACGGACCCCTAGCAAGCTAGATGAGGGACCAGGTGCCCGGGAAGAGTAAGCATCCCTTGTTGGCTAGCCGCACCCGCCGTCGATGTTCATGGACGAAAATAATAACAATATATTGAATACATGCATTGTACTGTCTGAGGTTTTATCTATATAGAAAGTGCTATAGCGACCATGTCAGGGAAAATATTCAAAACACTTACTGTCCAACCCCTCTTAAACTCATTTTTTCTGCTATCAAGGAAACTGGAAGTAGAGTATTAAACCCCAAATTCCATAAAATGTTTAATTCGATATTCAACCGTCTGCTACTTAGGTGGTAGATAGATGTCCTAAGCCGGCACCGATTGCTCATAGGTCTCTTTA
The DNA here is from genome assembly GCA_033119305.1 of Pinctada imbricata. Classification (NCBI taxonomy): domain Eukaryota; kingdom Metazoa; phylum Mollusca; class Bivalvia; order Pterioida; family Pteriidae; genus Pinctada; species Pinctada imbricata. The sequence continues at coordinate 13,136,425 of VSWD01000004.1, read as the reverse complement.
GTTTTTGTGCAGTCTTTTGTATAAGGAGTTTTGGTATCGTGTTTGGTGTTCCTTGTTTCCTATGTGATATCTACACTGTATTTTTGCAGTTGTTGTTTTGTCTTACGTCCGTAATTGATTACGATTTTGTTTCTTTTGTCTATTTTTGTCAGATCAGCATAGTCTTTTTGAAATTATATTTTTTCATAATATATATAAAATGTTCAAATACAAAACTACACTGCTGTTTTGCCTAGATATTTTTCAACACATATTTAATCTACGTTAAACGCCTTCAAATCCAATAATTAAATTCGAATTTATTATATAAATATACAAAAAGAATATTATTGTAACAAAAGCCATGCAATACTATTCCTTTAGGATTCGAAATGTCCTGGCCCATTTTTGGTTTAATTTTGTGGTGCTCTCATTCCTTGACTAGCATTCCAGAGAAGCAATTGTACTCATAAGGATGTAGACGGCCACGGGCGCTTTGATTTTTTATCAAAAGTATATCGCCAGCTTGCAAATAAAGATTCAGAGTTAAGCCAGATGAGTCTGCGCGGTCTTCGTTACTGTATATCTGATGTACATTCACACCGTTTCTCGATAACTGTACGTACATTCCAGTATTGAAGTAAGCAACTAACTTGACGGAAAGTGTATAAAGTCCATCATACGGGACATTAAACTCTCCATCGCGTACATCGTAAGCGTTGCCAATATTCGTTATAACATGGTCATAAATGACTGTTTGTCCCATACCAAGCGTGTCTCCTGTTGTATGACAAGCCGTGAAACCTACCATATGCTTCGAAAAGTTGTTTACTGTCAAAGAAGACAATTCATTTTTCATATACAATATGTAATTTATCCTGAAAATAATAATAATCAGATTATCCTATTTAGATACCAGAACTTAAAATCAAAACTTGTGAGTCCAAGAGTCCATCGTCTTAAGACTATGATTCTTTGTTGAATTACATTTAAATACATGCGAGATCCAAGTAAAAAATGAAGTTTTAGCAAATAATCATTAAAGAAATATTATGCGCATAAGTTAACATTAAGTTTCCGCAAGTTCAACTTGTTCAATTCTTTATCAACGGCATTTTCTTCTGTGGATGGATATTCAACAAGTAGAGAAGTAATTCTGTTCCCTCTACGTAAATATTTCATATGAATTTTAACATGTAAATTACCTTTTGCTTCCAATGAAGAAATCCGTTCAATTTGACGTTTTTGTGATTCCAATAGCAGTTCATTGGTTTTATTGACTTTTAGTTCCTCCTCAATCAGCAAGTACTGTAGTGAAGAAATTGTTGCATTGCAGGACAAAAACAAGGATTCAAGATTTTCAATTTTCTTTTCAAGGTCGTTCTGAGAGGTAGAAACATGAAGCAATCTCTTCTCAGAGCTATGACAACCGTTGATATAAAAACTCGTAACCAGCAATATCAAATATCCACAAAACATATTGCTCTTAGCGAGTATTGAATGAAGGTAAAGTATATGCATAATATAACAGATAATATATATATCTTTATGTTCTTGGCCTAGGGAACAGCGAATAGTAAATACTGCTCTAGACGTTACATTGACACGAATAACGTGTGTTATCAGCTTTAAGAAATAGAATTAGATAAAGACATTATGACAACCGAATAATATCATACGACCCATTCATATATTGCGGTACGAATTCAGATTCCTCATACAGTCCAATATATACCCCTACATTTTTTTTATTTACTTTATCAGCATTAATCTATTATTCAAACCTTCGGTATTAAATGTAGTCATTGTGACATATACCTATATGTACAAGAATATTGTTCGTCTCTTCGACGTCATGATCGTTTCTTCAAAGCATTTGAATATTTCTGTTATCAAAATTTCTTGAAATTTCTAAAACGTTGGTCCTGTAGCATCAATCCCAACCATCCTGCTGCGTTATACGGTAAAGTTTTGGACATAATAATTTTCACACTCTTTGGCATAATAACATTGTTTATTGAGGGTCACTGACAAGGGTTAAGTACCCAAAACGTGCATGTCTGGTCCATGCTGAAATTTTATCTGTTCTAAAATGATGCTATTAGATTTGAAGACATTTAACAAAGCCTCAAATAATTACACATTTACTTGCAAAAAGTACTATTTCGACAGTCTAGTTAAAGAGTTGGGTTTAAATTCGACACCTGGAAATCCCACTTACACCCCAACAAACCTTTCTGCCTCTGAAATAATAGATAACCACAAATCAGCTCTTACTTCCTTTGGCTTCGACACTACCAATTTAGATTTAGATTTACCATACTTGTACTGCATACCTAAAATGCATAAGAATCCGTACAAACAACGTTTCATCGCTGGTTCCTCAAAATGTTCTACCAAATCTGTATCGATCTTACTCACCAAAGTTTTATCTGAAATCAAATCTGGGCTTCAAAAATATTGTTCGACAGTGTATTCTCGCAGTGGTATCAACCAGATGTGGATTTTAAAGAATTCGAAGGAACTTTTAGAACATCTGAAATCCTCTCATTTTAGTAGAGTCCATTCGATCAAAGCCTTTGATTTTTCGACACTTTACACTACAATTCCACATTCTAAATTGAAAGAAAGACTCGCAAAAATTATAAGCAATGCGTTTACAAGTAAGAACGGTAATCGCAAATACAAATTTATTGTTGTTAACTATGACAAAACCTACTTTGTAAAAGAAAAGTCAGATTCTGAAAATAAGTACACTGAAACAGACATTATTCAGATGTTAAACTTTCTGATCGACAACATTTTTGTGGTGTTTGGAGGAAAGGTCTTTCAGCAAATTGTCGGAATTCCAATGGGGACCAATTGTGCCCCACTCCTTGCCGACATTTTCCTTTACTCGTACGAAGCTGAATTCATTCAATCTCTGGTCTCTGAAGGGAAAAGATACTTAGCTTCTGACTTTAACTTCACTTACAGATACATAGACGATGTGTTGTCCATCAATAATCCAAAATTCGCGGATTATCTGAGCAGTATCTATCCTTCGGAGCTTGAAGTCAAAGAAACCACAGAGACAAATAATTCAGCATCCTATTTGGACATAATGTTGTCCTACGACACTGATGGTCACATGAACACCTCACTCTATGACAAACGTGACGACTTCAATTTCAGCATTACAAACTTTCCTTTTCTTAGTAGCAACATCCCTTCATCGCCTGCTTATGGCGTGTTCATATCTCAGTTGATACGCTATGCCAGAGCAAGTACCAAATATACGGATTTTGTTCTGAGAGCTAGGCGTCTTTCAGATAAGCTTCTCAGTCAGGGATATGTTTGTGACCGACTAACATCGTCACTGAGGAAGTTCTACGGTCGATATGGGGAACTCGTCATACACTATGATGTTCCACTCTCAAGAATGGTGGATGATATTCTGTCATAGACCATTTGAACCATCCAACCAAAGATTGTACTCTATATCTTCCAAATGGAAGTAACCGGATGTGACAGTTCTACCGAATTGAGGCGACGGGTGTTGCATGCAAGCAGGAGATGCTTACTCTTCCCGGGCACCTGGTCTCACTCCCCTATCGGGAGTTCGCTTCTTTTCATATGGTGGAGGTTTTTGTTTGTTTGCTTTGGTTCCTGTTTTGTCCTGATTTTGTATGCCTTCGGTTTCTGATTTTTGAATTATCGATTTTGTGCTGTATACAGGGATATGGTCATTATCCATATTTGTCATTTCACAGTCTTTGGCCATATATCATTGTTTGGATTGAGGATCACTGACGAGGGTAAAGTACCTGAAACTTACATATCCCACTTCTAGCTTGCTTGGGGTCCGTCGATGCCATATGTTTTGCACTATTGTGAGTGCTGTTGAGATTATTGTCACGATCTTCTTTTTCTCGTTTGTCCAAGCTGCAAAATCTTATCTCAAGGAAGTATTCAAAACCTGGACACAAAATTCATTTTTTTTTCTGAAAATTTATTAAATGACCTATATCTACTTTGTCCTTGATTATACAAACCTTCATTTGAATCAGTCCCATGAACATTTTCTTATGAGACTTTGAAATATGCATTTTTCAAGGTATCCATGAATTTCTAGATTACATCATATTACTAAAATTGTCATTCCAGTTCTCGAAAATGTTGTGGAAATTAGTCTTAATTTCACTTCCGAAATCTTCATAAATGTATTGCATTTACATTTTGAAAAGATAATAGGAGTTGTGTTTTAAACAAAGGGCAGGATACTTGAATGAAAGATGACACTGTGACAATGTCAAGTCCATATTCAACGAAGTGACATCTGATGTCCTTTGATGTGAATGTGTCAAGGAATACACTGTGATAAAGATTAAATTTTCCATTTTATTCATGCAAACTTTCATACTTTTATATTGCTTTCATTGTATTTGGAAGTCGTTTGTGGCGCTATTTACCCCCGATAACATAGAAATAAGGTCGTGGTTTGCTCAAGGATACAGCTATCAAACTCCACAATTTCGAACATTGCTTTAATTTATGCAAATGACGTTAGACATGACTCAAAATTCATCAGGGTAATCAATTTCATATATCAATCAGTTTATCAAAAGTAGTAAGGAAGTTAAGGCTGTACTTTTCCTAGGAATTGAGAAAACGAATAATATCTATCATCTTGGTGTCCAATCTCTCCGTATATTTTGCTATGAATTCAACACATGTAACATGTATACGAAAAGAGCTTTACTACTGGTAAAATGAGAGAGCCATATCAATATTATCCGCACTCACTCAAATTGAGTCTGTTATTCAGTCTATAATACAAACACAGTAATTAGTTAACATTCTTTGATCGCTGACGGATTTGTTGGAAAATGTAAAAAATCAATAATTTATTTTTAGAATTTGATGGAATTTAATCAAATATTCTCATGGAAAGGTCAATTCATTTTCAAAATTATCAAGAATGATTCAAAACTAAACCGTTGAGAGACAGACTTTAAAAAGTACTCGTTCATGTTGATTTCCATTGGAGATCGCAAAAGAATAAAACAAAGGAAGATTATTGGCGCTTCCTTGCATGGCTTTATTTGAAATAGATAATCATTTAATATCAATAATTCGTTCAATGTACGACAGGCAACAAATTGAATACTCTGTAAGTTCTTTCTTCTTAGTTAAACTCCATTAAATTGTTGATCAATAGCGCATTAGTTCAAATGAAATATGTGCAATATTTCAATATTTTGATAATATAAATAAATCAATAGTCTACGACGGCATTCATTTGTATATGTCGTAGATCATCAATACAAATCAATAATAAATCCCAATCGTTAACCTCAATGTTTGGAAGACAACAGAAACTGAAGCGAGGCTTAAAAGCTTAAATTGTGCCGAACACTTAGATCCTGAAGATAGTTATCAAAAATGCAATGACCGCTGTGCGATATAAGTCCCCTACCGGCTGCAGAAATTTATGACTTCCATCTCTGTTCATCAGTTCATCTTCTGCAACAACAGCCAGGAAAAGTCTGGGAAACTGAATTCACGAAATTTGCTAAGTCCAAGTTAAACTCAAATCTGCATCACGCTATAATGTATTCACATACAAAAAATCAGCTCATTATCTGCAATAACAGGCATGAAAAATCCGGAAAACTGAAAATTTTATGAAATTTGCTAAGTCCAAGGGCCATAACTCTTGTAAAAATAGGTCAATGGAAATCAAACTCAACTCGATCTGATTCACACTGAGATGTATTCATTTACCAAAAATCAGTGCATTATTTGCAATAGAACCAAAGAAAAGTCCGTAAAACTTAAATTTTCATAAAATTTGCTTAGTCCAAGGGCCACAACTCTTGCAAAAATAGGTGAATCTAAAGCAAACTCATACTTGATCTGTATCAAATTGAGGTATATCCACATAACAAAAATGAGTTCAATATATGCAACAACAGCGGAAAAAAAGTCCGGAAAACTTAAATTTTCATAAAATTTGCTAAGTCCAAGGGCCATAACTCTTGTAAAATTAGGTCAATCGAAAGCAAACTCAAACTTGATCTGTATCTCATTGAGATATATCCACATACCAAAAATATGTTCAATATATGCAACAACAGCGGAAAAAAGTCCGGAAAACTGAAAATTTTCATAAAATTTGCTAAGTCCAAGGGCCATAACTCTTGTAAAATTAGGTCAATCGAAAGCAAACTCAAACTTGATCTGTATCTCATTGAGACATATCCACATACCAAAAATATGTTCAATATATGCAACAACAGCGGAAAAAAGTCCGGAAAACTGAAAATTTTCATAAAATTTGCTATGTCCAAGGGCCATAACTCTTTTAAAATAAGGTCAATCGAAAGCAAACTCAAACTTGATCTGTATCCTAATGAGATATATCCACATACCAAAAATGAGTTCAATATATGCAACAACAGCGGAAAAAAGTCCGGAAAACTGAAAATTTTCATAAATTTTGCTAAGTCCAAGGGCCATAACTCTTGAAAAATTAGGTCAATCGAAAGCAAACTCAAACTTGATCTGTTTCCCAATGAGATATATCCACATACCAAAAATGAGTTCAATATATGCAACAACAGCGAAAAAAAGTCCGGAAAACAGAAAATGGGACAGACGGACAGACGGACAGACAGACAGACGGACAGACAGACACACAGACAGACAGACAGACAGTACGAGAGGAAACTAAGAGTCCCCTTCGGCGTTGCCGGTAGGGGACTAATAAGCGGAACTGCAAAGCATTTGTACCAATTCCAAAAATTCCAAAACTGCACAAAAATACTTACAAACACTGATTCATTGCCGGTTCGTCAAGGTGCTCCACTAAACCTCTTTCCATTTTGCTTCCAAAAATATTGTGTCGCATCAAGCAAGGTCTTCAAACATACTGCGAGACAACATATTTCTGAAATGGGATCAATCAGACGTTGATCCTAAAGAATTCTAAGGAACTTTTGGAAGATTTAAAAGCAACTGATATCAGCTTGAAATCGTTCGACTTCTCAACGCTCTAAACTACCATTCCACACCAAAAGCTTAAAACAGACTGGTCAATATTATTCGCAAAACCTTTTGAAAAAAAATGTGAACAGGAGATACGAATACCTTGTCACAGGGCGGGAGGATACTTATTTCGTGAAGGAACACTCTGATTCAAACAAAAATATTGCCAAAGACGATATCATCCGGATGCTTGAGATTTTTATTGACATCATTTTTGTGGTGTTTGGAGTAATTGCATCCCAGCAATTAGTGGGAATCTCCAGGGGTACCAATTGCGCCTTTCGCTTGCGGACTTATTATTATATTCATACGACGCTGACTTCATCCAGACCTTCCTCTTGACTGGACGAAAGCACCTTGCATCTTAGTTCAATTTTATCTTCAGATACATCGATTACGTGCTATCCTTTAATAATTCGAACTTTAAGGATCACCTACATGAAATTTATCCTCATGAACTAGAGATCAAAGAAACAACCGAGAGCGACAGATCACCAACAAGAAATACTTACGTAATAAGTACAGCAATATGTACATTGAGACGATCATCGAATTTGACAGGTAACTCCACTCCAAAAAAAAAAAAAAAAGACTTGAAATAAATATGGTTCTTTCATTCTAAAATGATAGTCAAGATTCATTTTTTTTAAAAATAACCGACTTTACTATATCTATATCGTTTGAGACATATAAAATTGTTTCTTTTTATTTCGTTTATTTTATTCTTTTACAGCAAGCTGATATATAAGTGAGATGAGAGAGAGAGAGAGATAATTTCCCTATTGGTTGGCACTGAGGTGCCAAATTTTGAGCCTTCAATTTCCCTTTTCCCTTTTCGTGTAATTGCGGCCTATGAAATGGCGATGTCCGTCTATCTGTCTGTGCCAACAATTTTGTTCAGCCGTTGCGTTTAGGTTAGTCGTGGAAGAACGTTAAGGGACTCAATATAGATAAGACATAGTGAGTTGATCTGAACATGCGCGCTTAATAATTGTCATTGAGGTTTGATATTTAACTAGAAAATAAAATTTTTTATACATGTAGTTCTATTTTACAAATTATGCGTAGAATTTCATATTTTAACATTGAATCGAGATAGGAAAGGCGTTTTTTAGCCGAGTTGCAAAACTCGGCTCTTAATTTGATGTGAGACGGGCGGGCGGGCGGGCTTTTGGGCGGGCGTCTGGGCGGGCGGGCGGGCGGGCGGGCGGGAAGGCGTCAACAATTGGTTTCCGGACTATAAGTCAACTACGAAAGAGGCTATAACAATGAAACTTCATACACTTACTCACCATTAGTCAAGGATGAGCCCTATTGATTTTGGGGTCAAAAGGTCAAAGGTCAAGGTCACAGGACTCAGATGATTGGAAATGGTTTCCGGACCATATTTCAGCCTGTATTGCACCTATAATCATGAAACTTGCCAGAAATGTTTCCCTTGAATCAAGGATGAGGCCTATTGATTTTGGGGTCAAAAGGTCAAAGGTCAAGGTCACAGGACTCAGATGATTGAAAATGGTTTCCGGACCATATTTCAGCCTGTATTGCACCTATAATCATGAAACTTGCCAGAAATGTTTCCCTTGGATCAAGGATGAGGCCTATTAATTTTGGGGTCAAAAGGTCAAAGGTCAAGGTCACAGGACTCTGTTGATTGAAATCGGTTTTCGGACCATATTTCAGCCTGTATTGCATCTATAATCATGTAACTTGCAAGAAATGTTTCCTGTGAATAGAAAATGACCACTTTTGATTTTGGGGTCAAAAGGTCAAAGGTCAAGGTCACAGAACTCTGATGATTGAAAATGGTTTCCTGGCCATATTTTAGCCTGTATTGCACCTAAAGTCATGAAACTTGCCAGAAATGTTTTCCTTGAATCAAGGATGAGGCCTATTGATTTTGGGGTCAAAGGTCAAGGTCACAGGACTCTGTTGATTGAAATTGGTTTTCGGACCATATTTCAGCCTGTATTGCACCTATAATCATGTAACTTGCCAGAAATAATTCCTGTGAATAGAAAATGACCACTTTTGATTTTGGGGTCAAAAGGTCAAAGGTCAAGGTCACAGGACTCTGATGATTGAAAATGGTTTCCTGGCCATATTTTAGCCTGTATTGCACCTAAAGTCATGAAACTTGCCAATAATGATTTCCATTAATCAAGAATGACCCCTGTTGATTTTGGGGTTCAAAGGTCAAAGGTCAAGGTCACAAGACTCTGATGATTGAAAGTGGTTTCTGGACCATATTTCAGCCTGTATTGCAATTATAATCATGAAGCTTGCCAGAAATGTTTCCCATGGATCAAGGATGACCACTATCAATTTTGGGGTTCAAAGGTCAAAGGTCAAGGTCACAGGACTAAGATGATTAAAAATGGTTTCCTGACTGAATTTGAGCCTGTATTGCACCTATTATCATGTAACTTGCCAGAAATGTTTCCTATTAATTTTGGGGTCAAGAGATCAAAGGTCAAATTCATAGGACTCGTTAATTGAAAATGGTTTCTGAATTATATATGAATGTGGATCAACCTGAAACATGCTAATAATGTTTCCCATCTGTCGAGACCATATTCAAATCATGTATATTTTACTTATATTCAAGTTTTGCAACTCGGCACTTTGCATCTTTGATGCATTTAAGCTTATTTTTTATTGCAGGTATTGAACTTGGCCTAGACTGATATGAGTACACATCATTTCTACTCTGCCTACGCGCCTGGTAGTGTTATAAACAGCTGTTTTCGATGCAATAAGATACTTAAAAGTCGTAGAAATTTTAAAAATGTAACAAACATGCATGTTTATTTCACAGTAGAATTTTGGTGGAGCCGAATTTGTTTTAGAAGTCATCATAATCGTTAATTACTCCAATACAATGGATTCAATTGGACTTTTAAATCTAATCTTATTAACGAATAAGAGGAGGGCATAAAAAATTCTAGCCATCATCTAAATCTCTGCAGTCATGCGTTACTTTTAAAAAAACTTCTGCTAAAATTACAAATTTCTCATGAAAAATTATTTTGTCTACTGCCATTATCTGTTTAAAATCCCTCAAAATGATAAGTTATTATTTATTTCTGTTCTTCGCTTACACAATGTATGACTGTAGCACTTGCGAGGTATATGTCGGGAAGAATAAGCATCAGTTTTGATGCATGACGTCAACAAATCTCGTAACGTCGAAACATACAGGAATTAAATTTTAACAATTTCTTTGTTGAAAGGCGATGTTCGAAAAGTATGTAAAATTGTATGATTCATATGAAACTGAAAGTTCAAGGCCTTAATAACGACATAATAGATCATAATTTTAAAACAAAGTGTTTTTTTATTTACATGTAGATGCCATGTAGGTAAATTCATGCTTTTGAACCAAATAAATCAATTAATTGTATCACAAAAGGCGATTTTGAACATTGCTGCTCTTTGAGTTACTATCATTCTCATTTCCAGTTACTAACATCATGCGTTGTCAGGCATTTTTGCGTTACTATCATCATCGATGCTTTTTCTTTTTTGATCTGGCATTTTATCGAATATCGTTGAAATAATAAACTCTAATGGTATAATTGCAATTTTATATCAATTCTCGTCAAATTGCCGCTTCAACTTTTTGTTATACATCGCATAAAAGACAATATTTGTTTTTCGTGCTTAAACTTCGGCAGCGCGTGCGGCTAGCAAGCAAGGGATGCTTACTCCTACCGGGCACCTGGTCCACCTCTAGCTTGCTAGGGGTCTGTCGATGCCCAATTTGGTGCTCTATTGTGAGTGCTGTTGAGGTTATCGTCAGGATCTTCTTTAACTCATTTGTTTAGATCCGAATTTTAAAAGAAGTTGACTGTAATTTTTGTAAAATTCCCAAATAGTGTTAAATAAGTCTTAACTAGTCTCAACTTAAAACGTTTTAACTTGTTAATGAAAGCGGAAACCTTGATAAATACCATTCGCATCAGTTGCAGTTTTTGATGTGGAATGTTTAGAAATAAACCGCCAACATTCCATTGTGTACGACCTGAGCGTCACCACTAGCAGACCTTTCCTTATATATTCGTTTGAACTAAGTGGTATTCAATTACAATAATACGGAAATGTCACAAATCTTAGCCTTCTTGAAGAAACCGACGGTATACAAAATCAGGATAAAATGGGAACCAAGCAAACAAACAAAAACTTCCACCATATCAAAAGAAGCGAACTCCTGATATGGGAGTTTGAAAACCAAACCACAAACTGCGTACCCCCTTGGTTTAAACAATCAAATTTATGGACAAGGAAACATTTCATCGACTCATTTTATATTAATGTCTTTTTAATTCGCCCTAATACTAATCGGAAGCATAGGTCTCATTGTGAAAGGCGAACCAAAACACTCAGAAAAAGAGCAAGAGTACATCGTACTCTCAAAGATCTACTGATAATTTCACGCAACAGCGGCAGACATGAACTGCTACATGCTCTCTCTTCAGTTCCAACAGAAATCTTTCTTGGATGAAGTACTGGTTGCATTCTTAAGAGACACTCATTGCTTCAGGCTATACATCATTGTTGCATTCGCACAAAATAAACGATATCCTTTGGTTAAAAACCCCTCCCCTAAAAGACGATTCATAGATTTAGAAACAAAGGTTTTGATTTTATGAACATCTCTAATATATTTCGGGATCATCGCCTATAAAAGATAGGAGGGGATCTCCCAAAGTGCCATTCCTCAATATTTTGAAAATTTAGAACCTCCTCTTATTTGGTACAAATATAAGAGACCTATTCGAAATTTCGTTTTTAATTACAACAAAGTTACATCAGATCCTAAAATACTTGAATCATATCCTGCTTCTTGAGAATGTGCAACGTCTGAATATCGATATTAACCAGCTTGTCATATCATTACAGGTTACTTTTCAATTATCCAAGACAGGCAGCTCCGATGTCTTCTAAAAAACAGCCTAAGTATAGAATCCCATCCAAGATCGATTTTATTAAATGAGGCGAATTGCTAAAGGAAGCTTTAGAGAACAATACAAAACGATTTTGTAAATCGGAAGGAGTCGAATCGCATGCTCTGAATGACTGGGAAAACCTCATTTTAGATATTAACGATATTTGAATAGATAACTACCACAAAAATCCTCATCTTTTTGAAAATCCAATTTCTAAATCTGAAAGATTATCGTTAATATCCAAAATGAGGTTTTTCCAGTCATTCAGAGCATGCGATTAGACTCCTTCCGATTTACACCATCGTTTGGTATAGTTATCTAAAGCTTCCTTTAGCACTTCGCGACATTTAATAAAATCTATTGGGTGGGATTCTATACTTAGGTCCTTTCTTAAGAAAACCACGGAGCTGCCTGTCTTTGATAATTGAAAAGTCACCTGTAATAATATGACCAGCTGGTTTATATAGATAAGCAGACGTTGCATATTCTCAAGAAGCAGGACATGATTAAAGTATTTTAGGATCTTGTGTAACTTTGTTGTAGTTAAAAACGAAATTTTCGAGTAGGTCTCTTATATTTGTAACAAATAAGAGGAGGTTTGTACTTTTGGCACTTTGTACTCGATGATCCCGAAAAATATTAGAGATGTTCAGAAGATCAAAGCCTTAGTTATTAAATGGAATTTGTAAACTAGCATCATTTAAGAGCAGACCTTTCAGATATCCATAAACGTGCCCGTAAAGGATAATGTTAGTCCAAATAGCATTTCCATTTGTAAAGAAGAATCAAGACAGAAAGATGAAATGACGATGCTTTATTAGAGCTTTGTAGAAACGGATAATAATTGGTGTTCAATTTTAGGTTATCACTTTTGTCGAAGAGAGAGTAATCCATCTGACCTATATTATTAGGAGATAAATGTGTGTCCAGATTTCAAATAGATCAATCTACAGCTATTGGTTGATTTAAGTGTTAAATGTCTTTAAATTCAATAGCATCATTTAAAACCTGATAAATTTACAGCATGGACCAGACATGCACGTTTCGGGTACTAAACCCTCGCCAGTGATCCTCAGTCTAAACAATGTAATATGGCCAAAAAGTATGAAAATTATTATGTCCAGAAATGTACCAAAAGACGTAGCAGAATGAGTAGGATACGATGCTACAGGACCCACGTTTTAGAAATTTCAAGAAATTTTTTGACAGAAAATTCCAAATGCGTTGAAGAGACAGACGATCAATCAAAGTTGATCGAACTTGGCTACATGTGCCCTCGTTAGGTTAGGGTTGCTACTACAGGGAGATACATTGTAACTCTATTATATTATCAAATGATATTTGAAACCGAAAAAAAAACAACTAAAATTAAAGGCTATTTTGAGAAAAAAACTCAAACCGATATTAACGATATCTGGTATAAGCTCAGATTATAACATTTTTTTAGAAAAAAATAATACTCCTTGAAACTATCATTGCTGAATGGATATTTTGGGGGAAATGCATACATGTATTTTTGATAAAAAAAATCGCCGAAAATAGAACAGAAATTGTCATTTTCGCACGAGTTCTGCTACCAAAGATTCAAACATCAGAATATTTACTACCCATTATACTCTTTAAAAGTGAGATAATTAGAAATTCGAACTTCAAGTTAAACTCTATGTTTTTCGGTCAAAATGTCGATTTTTTTGCATAAATTATTGTGTTATTTATAGAAACAATCATTTTGCTAAAAAACTAATTCTGGTACATATTGATTTGACTGCTTTGGGATAAAACAATACCATATATAAATATGTAGGAAAAACTGTGTAGCTGGCGAGATTCTAGCTATAAATAAAAATAACGAATTGTTGCCATGGCAACAAACAACATAGTTTTTATAAGGAAATATTCACCTTAGAACTGATTATTTTATCAGAATGTCTCAAAACAATCTTTAATTCATCCACAAGCTGTAAGAATCTTGAAACATAAGGATATATAAGATTTTTTTTAAATTCCATGCATTTCAGAGATATGTAAAGTCATGCGATATTCTCTAAATTTACATAAATATTGAAATAGGCCAAAAAAATGGACATTTATAGCCAAAAAACGAGAATGGCAATTTTCTTTGTTTTGAATTGTTCGAGGAGATGTTCCTCTACATATGAATCTATCATTCTTTCTTCTACCTCATTTCTATTAAAAGTTGCCACCCTGACTTAAAAAACTTTCAATTCCTAAAAAAAATAGGGACAAACTATTTTTACAAATGCCTGGCTGTTTAAAGACAGCAAGAAAGGAGGGTATCTCAAACCAGACCTGGTTGCAGTACCAACAACAAAACACCAAAACACTCGAAGCGAAACACAGAGAAGACGAGCACAGCAAGACTCAAAAAGGGACATACGAAACATCAAAAACAAAAGACAACACATAAACCAACGAGACCAATAGGCAACCGGTGCAGACTTAGGACAGCCATTTGCTACGCAAGTGACAAATGGTGTGGATATCATGGAAAACGTGCGCACAATCTTCCGATTCGAGGTCTTTAAGAACGTACAATTGTGGTGTAAAACAACCTTCTCACTGTAAAATGACCACATACAAACAGGACCGCAAAACGCAGGATCCAAGCAACACAGATAGATATGTAAATGGATATAAAAATGTGGGTGTATGTAAAACAGTCCGTGCCCTGTCGGCTGTAACGAGCTCATGTATGTTATCACATGAGGAGTCCGACTGACATTCAGAGAGGACAGGTGGTCGCGGCAATGTCTTCTCTAAAGAGGTTTGGACAGGGTCCATCATTGAGTCCTGTCGTCACAGTCAGTCAGAGTGCAAGTTTTAAGAATGCGCAGGTACAAGTGACAAATATGGATAATGACCATATCCCTGTATACAGCACAAAATCGATAATTCAAAAATCAGAAACCGAAGGCATACAAAATTAGGACAAAACAGGAACCAAAGCAAACAAACAAAAACCTCCACCATATGAAAAGAAGCGAACTCCCGATATGGGAGTGAGATTGTAGACTGTAGATTGATCAAGTACCAAATCTAGCGTCCGTCTGATGACATGAGGATCATATCCACGGTATAAAGAGGCGTTTGATGATTCCGACGCATTTTCGATGGTTATGCTGTCTAACTTTTATCCTTCTAATTTTGTTCATCATATCACCATTAAATGCAGGTTGGGAAATACCCAAAGTAATGCACTCTTTTGCTACGAGGGGTTTGACAGTAAGTGTTTTGAATGTTTACCCTGGCATAGTCGCTATGGCACTTTCTATATAGATATAAACCTGAGACAGTGCAATGAATGTATTTTATATATTGTTTTTAGTTTTGTGCGTGAACATCGACGGCGGGTGCGGCTAGCCAACAGGGGATGCTTACTCCTCCCGGGCACCTGGTCTACCTCTAGCTTGCTAGGGGTCTGTCGATACTCAATTTGGTGCTCTATTGTGAGTGCTGTTGAGGTTATCGTCAGGATCTTCTTTAACTCATTTGTTTAGATCCGAATTTTAAAAGAAGTTGACTGTAATTTTTGTAAAATTCCATAATAGTGTTAAATAAGTCTTAAATAGTCTCAACTTAAAAAGTTTTAACTTGTTTATGAAAGCGGAAACCTTTACTTAAAAGTGTCTTTTTGAAAGTGTCCTATGTGCAAATCCAAAATATTAGTACATGCTCTGGTGTACCGGAGTAGCTGTGAAAGCTGTGATAGGTAAATGCCGTATGACCGTAGTCTAGGAACATCAACGTCAAGACAGGGGAAATTTATGTTGAGTCCAAAATCATCTCTTTTGTCGTATACACATGTATAAGAATATCGATTTACAATTTTGATATCAAACAAAGGAGGGGATCTCGAACAACACCAGGTTGCAGCATCCACAGCAACACCCCAAAACATCCAATGCAAAAACACAGAGCAGACAAGCACAGAAAGAGACAAAATGGAACGAGGAATGTCAACGCACAACACAGAAACATCAAACAAAAAAGACTACGAGATTAATGGGCAACCCATGCCAATTTAGGACGGCCTTCTGCCGTGGAAAGCAGAAGGTGTAGATATCCTGGATTACGTGCGCACCACCCGTCCACTTTTCCGATTACCCAGAGGTCTCGAAGAACGTACAGTTGTGGGGTAAAACAACCTCCTAAATGTCATATGACCACACACAAACTAGACCGCAAAACGCAGGGGCCAAAGCAACACAGATAAATATGTAAATGGACAAAAAAAAGAGGGCGTACATAAAACAATTCAGTGCTCTGCCGCCGCGAGCTCATGTATGTTATCACCCGAGGAGTCTGACTGACATTCAGAGAGGACATGTGGTCGGGGCCCGTCATGGAGTCCCGTCGTCACAGTCAGTCAGAATGCAAGTTTCAAGAATGCGCTGGTACAAGACTGTAGATTGGTCAAGTACCAAGCCTTGTGTCCATCTGATGACATCAGGATCATATCCACGGTACAAAAGGGGTTTAATTATTCTGACGCATTTTCGATGGTTATGCTGTCTAACTTTTATCCTTCTAATATTGTTTATCATATCACCATTAAATGCAGGTTGGAAAATACCCAAAGTAATGCACTCTGTTGCCAGTATTGGTCCGAATTCTAATGAAGTTGACTATAATTTTTGTAAAATTTCCAGAAAGTCTTTACTAGAATTGGAAAGCGAAAACCTTGTCCTAAAAGTTTCTTGGTTTAAAATTTTCTTCAAGAAGGTATAGAGTTGGAACCCTTCTGCATTATTGATATTGTAAATTTCTACTATGAAAATCCAAAACATCAGGTACTTCTTTGATGTTTATTTATAATTTATTCGTCAGGATAGAGAATATCTAACTTATACGAAATAAGGAAAGTTTCTTTTTGCATGATTCTAAACGAGAGGAGATCTATAAAATGATTCGGTTGCTGCATTCACAGCAAATCACCCATCGAAAGATCCTCATGCGAAAATAGACAAGGGCTACAATAGACGAAAAACTACAAGTAACACCAACGACATCAAAACACTAATAACAAAAGAGTTTTGATAGAACAAGCTCTTTATAGAAAACAAAGGATGAGATACAAATGTGTCAGTAATATTCTTGATACCGAGATGTCACAGTAGGGTAATTCTCGTGAAGACCATATTCGTTGCGACGGTGTCAAATATAACAAAGGAGGGGATCTCCAACAACACCAGGCTGCAGCACCCACAGCAAAACCCCAAAACACCCAATGCAAAAACACAAAGCAGACAAGCACAGAAAGAGACGCATAAGGGACAAGGAACGTCAACGCACGATACAAAAACATCAAACACAAAGGACTACACATAAACCAACGAGACCAATTGGCAACCATCGCCGACTTAGGACGGCCATCTGCCACGGAAATAGTAGAAGGTGGGGTTATCCTGGATTACGTGCGCACAACCCTCCCACTTTTCCGATTACCCAGAGGTCTCGAAGAACGTACAAATGTGGTGTAAAACAAACCAATACACACATTAATGCAAAGAAACAAATGTGCACCTATCTCCGATCTGATAATAACATCCTACCTTTGCTAATTTATTTAATCATTTCATATTTTATAATTCAGTATATATTCATAACATTTATGGCTAAAGTCATCTCAATTATTTCACTTCGATTAACATAAATATTTAACAAAAATGCTAAATAAGATAAAAAACAAATTATAAATGTACATGTGAATGGGGGACGCACGCAAAAATAGATACAAAGAAAACATAAATGTTGACATGGCCGGCCAAAATACGTAAAAGGAAAGTAAATATTTTTATGGACAAGTTTACCAATATATGAACCGCTCAAGACATTTAACATAGACATGAATCGTACTTAATATATGTACATGTACATGTTTCAGTAAGACTTGTCTGTATACTCCGCACAGCAACATCGTCTTACTTCCATCAAGGCAGCACCCCCTCCCCTTACTGCGACGCCATACTTACAACCTCCTGTGGTTTAAACTGTATTTATTTCATTCTTAAGTGCAATATTAACTTTCACAATACAATAATGAGTTAAAGGATTTGAAAACAAGCTTAAAGCTTACATTAATTCATCTCCTTTGACGTTAATATTAGAATACGCCTGTCTGGCGAAAAAGATTAGGGTCTGAATTGGTCCATTTGCGATTGAATTCAAATGATATTTCTTAATAATTCCTATTTTATAAGTTTTATTTGGCAATTGTAAATTTCCTTGGTATTGGCGACCCACTCCAATTTGTATATCCTAAAATACCATATGCCTTAAGTATCCAGGAATTATGCTTAGTCTCAAAAGAATGTTGAAATTGACATCGATCTCCGTCTGCACATGTTCCAAAGCAGAACTTGCTACAAATATGCAAAAATGGGCACTTCATTTCTTTATCACAACCGGCGATGGAGCAAATTTTTGGATAGCAATTAAGAAGAATCTTATTAATATCAATGTCTGAATAACTGCTTAGGCCTAGTCTGCCTTTAACTTTTATGTTATGCTCATCTCCGTATGTATGGTAAAGTGTACACTCAGTCTGCTGTTTCCTACACAAACCTTTCATATACAACGAACAAACATGGAATTTTGTACAGTCTGGATCTATACATCGTCTTGCGAGTGATTTATTATTGTAATTCTCACATATGTCAGCATTAGGTAAATATGCTATCACAAAGCAAATACTTTCATCTTCTAAAAGACGAAACAGTTTTTTATTTCCTTTAAGTATATTTTCAAGGTTATCTTCAATTTTTGAGCAATCCTCCTTCTCTACAAAATGCATCTTCAATTGTTGATAAGATACAATACCGTCTGATATATCCAGGATACTTCGGAATACACTATGTACCAATTTCTCATCAAATATCTCCTGTTGTTGTTGACTATGTCGATTATTTGTTGAATTCCATTCATTGATTCTTGTTTCATCTTTCGACGATGTTGAATAAGAAATGCCATGACCTGCAAATGCAATGTTATTCGTTTTACATTTTATTATGAAAGTATTCTGATGATATATAAAGACCAAACTCTAGTTGTGCTGTTTAAAACGAAGGATTGGATCGTTAACAGTTACATTTGGTCTCGCAGGGATTAAACTGTCAATTACGAAGTTTTATCGTGAATTAAGGAATTATTGTAATATTTGTTTGGTTGACATCAAAAATTGAGAGAAAACTGCATTGTGCGCGTAGCGCAAGATGCATAATTTTTCTCTCGGCTTTTGGTTTTTATACCTCGATCAACCAAAAAAATTATTACATTGATTACTTATCATTTTATTCCGTCACTTTTCAAAATCGTATTGCTAAGGACGTTGCTTATGACGTTGTTAAGTGCGTACTCCCCTCCCTCCTTTTATGACGTTGTTAAGTACGTACGTCCGTTTTGTGTTGATACAGGTATCAGCAAAATTTCTCTGCCAATAACAATCGTCGTTTCTTAATAGCGAGTGGGGCTTGATTTTAATTGAACTGCTGGAACTGAAGAGAGAGCATGTAGCAGTTCATGTTTGCCGCCGTTGCGTGCAATGATCAGTAGATCTTTGAGGGTACGATGTACTCTAGCTCTTTTTCTGAGTTTTTTGTTCCGCCTTTTACCGTGGGACCTATGCTTTCTTTTAGTGTTAGGGCGGATTGAAAAAAACCGTAAAAATTGAAGAGGTCGAAGAAATTTTTCTTGTCCATAAATCTGATCGTTTAGACCAAGGGGGTACGCAGTTTGCAGTTTGGTTATCCAGGCCAGTTCAGCTTGTAAGCGGCGTTTTTAAATTTCAGTTTTACTTTGATTTTTAGGTTTTTGGAATGACTGAACTGGAGTAATTGTTACAAATGTATATCCGAAATTGAATGATTGTATTTAACGAAGTGATTATATAGGATATTTCTTTGTTTTTTCTGACGCGAGTTTCTTATCTGATACGAATGACTTCGATAACGAGATTTTAAGGCCTGGCCTGTTCCCCCTACATATTGGGCACCACATCCCTTAGCGTGTCATGTAATGGCATAGATGACATCTTGATACGATCAATCAATGTCGTTATCAATATCGATTTTAAAGGCCTGCCCATTAACACTAGATTTAATTGTTGTGGAATTGCAATTGATGAGCGGACACATACCGCATCTTTTCCCATTGCACATGGAAATGGTTGAGAAGCCTCAATGTTTGTTGTTAAATGTAGATCCTGCAGATGGAGAAGTGGGTGCAATACGTCTACGGTGTTTTAATTTTAGAGGTGATAGAAGTACCTTTGGTGAGGAAAAGTTTCTTTCTGTTAAATGTTGATGATGGGAAAGTGACTGTAGTAATAGAAGGTAATCTCAAAGGAGTTAATTTGATACGAGGCGACCTAAAAATGCCAGGATGAAATGATCAGTGAAAGGTGAATTATGATCCTGCGTAGAAGACACTACAACTTAGTCAAGTTAGAGAACGTAATGGAATTAAAACACTTGAAACATCGGGTCCCGGGGAATTGTACTACCAACTCCACACTGCACCACGAAATAAGTGTAGATATAAAACAAAGGAGGGGGTCTCCAACAATACCAGGTTATAGCATCCGCAGCAAAACCCCAAAACACCCAATGCAAAAACACAAAACAGACAAGCCCAGAAAGAGACGCAAAAGGGACACGAAACGTCAACACACAACACAGAACATCAAACACAAAGGACTACACATAAACCAACGAGACCAACGGGCAACCGGTGCCGACTCAGTACGGCCATCTGACACGGAAATAGTAGAAGATATGGTTATCCAGGATTACTTGCGCACAACCCTCCCATTTCTCCGATTACCTAGAGGTCTCGATCAACGTACAATTGTGGTGTAAAACAACCTCCTCACTGTCAGATGACCACGCACAAACAAGACCGCAAAACGCAGGGGCCCAAGGAACACAGATGAATACGTAAATGGATATAAAAAAGGGCGTACGTAATATAATTCGTGCTCTGTCGCCGCGATCTCATGTATGTTATCACCCGAGGAGTCCGACTGACATACAGAGAGGACAGGTGGTCGGGGCCCTGTCTTCTTTAAAGAGGTTTGGACAGGGCCCGTCATGGAGTCCCGTCGTCACAGTCAGTCAGAGTGCAAGTTTTAAGAATGCGCAGAAAACACATATATATAGTGATAAATCTAATCAAAGTCGGATATTTTTTATTATATGCCACATATCAGATGTATTGCTTTGGTAAGTTTAGTAGCGGCAGCGATATCTTTTGCCATCCAAAAATTATCCGTAACGTCACATTTCGATTCGCGAACAAGCCTATAGCACGCAATGGCGGCAGACATGATTTGTTACATGCTCTGTCGTCAATACAAGTTATTCACTTGGAATCTATCTTGAATGAAGCAGAGGTAGCATTCTTAAGAAACACTGACTGATTCAGACTTAATTTCATTGTCTTATTCGCACAGTATAAACTTTATCCTATTGTGAAAAACACCTCCCCTAAAAATCCCGTTTATTAACAAAGGTTTTGATCTTCTAAACATCTCTAATATTTTTCGGGATCATCGCGTACAAAGTACCATTCCTTAATATTTTGAAAATTTAGAGCCACCTCTTATTTGTTATAAGTAAAAGAAACCTATTCTAAACTTTGTTAAAACTAGAATAATGTTACATCGGATCCTGACATACTTGAATCTTGTCCGGCTTTTCGAGAATGTGCAATATTTTAATATCTCTACAAATCAGCTGGTCATATTGTTACATTCAACTTTTCAATTATCCAAGACAGAAAGCTCAGTGGTCTTCTTAAAAACGACCTAAGTATAGAATCCCATACAAGATAGATTTTGTAAAATGCCGCGAGGTACTTACGGATGCCTTAGATAATTATACGAAAAAATGGTGTAAATCAGAGGGAGATGAACCGCATGCTCTGAATTACTGGAAAAACCTAATATCAGATATAACGGATATTCGAATAGATAACTTCCATAAAAATCCTCATCTTTTTCAAAATCCACGTTCCAAATCAGAAAGATATTGCAAATCCAAACTAACTACTTACATGAAAAATATGTCTTTGCACCAGCAGCCAACAACACCATTATCATTTGAAGCGTTGCTACATATCAACTTTGGTTTCGGAACTTTCGTGTACTAATACATATATCAAAAGCAATAAAAGTTCATCTAACATTTTAAGCAAGCATAACAGTGAACTGTCTTCATTCAATTTGATCTCCCACACTATATTGTATACCGAAACTACACAATTCTCCTTACAAATTTAGATTTATTGCTAATTCCAGTAACTGCTCCACTATAATTTTGTCTAGAAATCTGACGTCAGCACTTACTGCTATTGAAGAACACGTAACTAGATATTGTGAAACGGTTCTAAACAGGAACGGTGTAAATTTATTTTGGTCTATTAAGAATTCAGGGGATGTGATTGAGAAAATGAAATCTGGAAATTTCCAAGCCAATACGATTTCTCCATAAGACTTTTCTAATATGTATACCACACTTCCTCATGACAAAATTAATGATCGATTATCTAATCTCATTAAATGGTGTTTTAAGAAAACTTACATTTGTACGTCTGAATCGAAGGGTTTCTTTTCCTCGACAGACTACAAATCATACAAATCGTGGACATGTAGTGACCTGTGTAATGCCTTGTCCTTCCTCTTGGAAAATAATTATGTTAGATTTGTTTAGGATCTATTCAAGCTAGTTGTAGGAATTCCTATGGGTACTAACTGTGCGCTTCTTGTTGCAGATATATTTTCATACACTTATGAAAAAGATTTTATCCAAAATCTTCAAAAGCAAAGAAAATTTGAGGATTTGAAATGTTTCAATAATACTTCAAGCTATCTGGATGATATTCTAACTATTGACAATGCTGCTTTTGAATTATATAAGAATGAAATTTATCAACAAGAATAAACACTTAACAAGGCAAACGTTACAAATCCAGAAACGCCGTTTTTTGACCTAAATATCAAAATTGTAAACGGAAAAATTCATACAAGTGTATATGACAAAAGGGATGATTTTGGATTCAACATACTAGTAGTAATTTTCCCCTGGATTGACGGTGAAGTTCCAAGATTGCCGTCTTACGGCATTTACATATCACGCTTATCCGGTACGCTAGAGCATGTACTGATATTTTGGATTTTCACAGTAGGAATTTGCAAATTACCAAAAAAACTTTTAGGTCAAGGTTTCCGCTTTCATAAGTTAGTTAAGACTTTCTTGAAATTAAAAAAAAAATACAGTCAACTTCTTTTGAAATTCGGATCTATACACGCAACAGAGTACATTACTTTGGGTTTTACACAACCTGTCTTTTATGGTGATATGATAAACAAAATTAGAAGGATCAAAGGTAGGCAGCATAACCATCGAAAATGCGTCAGAATCATCAAGCGCTTTTTATACCATCGATATGATCCTAATGTCACAAGACGGACACTAGGCTTGGTACTTGACCAATCTACAGTCTTGTACAAGCGCATCATTGAGACTTACACTCTAGCTGACTGTGACGACGGGACTCCATGACGGGCCCTGTCCAAACCTCTTTAGAGAAGACAGGACCCCGACCACCTGTCCTCTCTGAATGTCAGTCGGACTCCTCGGGTGATTACATACATTAGCTTGCTACAGTCGGTAGAGCACAGACTGTATTACGCATGCCCTCTTTTTATATCCATTTACATATTCATCTGTGTTTCTGGGGCCTCTTGTTTGTGTGAGGTCATCTTACAGTGAGGAGGTTGTTTTACACCACTATTTTACGTTCTTCGAGACCTCTGGGTAATTGGAGAAGTGAGAGGGTTGTGCGCACGTAATCCAGGATAACCACACCATTTGCTACTTGCGTGACAAATGGCCGTCCAAAGTCGGCACCGGTTGCCCATTGGTATCGTCGGTTTATGTGTGGTCTTTTGTGTTTGAAGTTTACATGTCGTATGTCTCTTTTCCGTCTCATACTATACTCGTCTTTTGTGTTTTTGCATCGGTTGTTTAGGTGTTTTGCTGTTGGTACTGCCTCGGGGTTTTGTTGGAGAACTCTTCCCTTCTTTTCTAGCTGATGATTGTCTACTTAGTTCTTTGAAACTAGATCCTTGAGATACGTTTTCAAAATCAGACACCTTTTTTTTGCTCGTTGATTTCCGTAAATATGCCGGTCTAGGCCAAATAACAAACAGACAGATTCACAAATATTGTAAGATAAGATATACCATCATAGTCTAAAAAATATATCGCAAGAAGATAAAAAAAGAAATATTTTTTGGGGAGGGGGGGATGGGGGATTTAATCATAATCATTTTCTCTCAGCTCGCACAAAAAGGTTTTGCCTTGATTCATATTAAATATAATGGAAATCGAATGATATAATTTCAAACGTACCCTTCTTCGAAACTACTAGTTTTGATGAAAGATAACATTACATGACTGTGCAGTTGTTTTCCAAACCGTATTGCCTCTGGATTTTCAGTTTTTATGACCAATATGGATAATGACGATAGCCCAATACACAGTACAATGTTAAGCGTCTTTACATTCAATAGCATCATTTAAGAACAGATAAATTTTAAGCATAGACCAGACATCGAAAATCCGAAAATCGATAATCCGAAGGCATACAAAACAATACTTAAAAATAACTAAATTAAGTTACCCTTTTAACTTCATAAGAGATTTGATTTCGAAAGCTTAAAAAAGTTAAAAACATCAAATTGGTCTTGTTTTCATAGTAACCATAAACAAATTTAAATCGAAATAATTTCTGTTGATTGACTAATACATGTATGTTATGGAATGAATATTATGATTTCGACGACGTTTGAATTTCTATTCAACGTTTTTAAAAATGGTTGCCACGGTAACATTTACCACACCTTTTATATTGAAGTTTTTGAAAGAGTGCATTATATGTAACAGTTAGATGCTATCACATTTAACAAATGAAGTAAATATTTTGATTTTTCAAAGTCCGAAAGTCAAATTTATCAATAATTTAAGCCATGGGAACGCTTGCTATTGGAATTAAGGTATTTAGTAACCTACTTATTTTAGTGTATATTTCAAGTTCTTTGAAATAATTAGTTAAAAATGGTAATGTTTTAACTCAAAGCAATAGAAAAACAGAAAATAAATTCTGATATCTTTTTTTTTTCATAATCAGCAATATTTATTGCCATGGCAATCATATTTATAAACAAAATCTGAAAATATAACAAATGTGACTGAGTTGCTTCTATTTATGAATTTGATAAAGATTGAAATTATGAACAATTTATATGAGACAAAGTAAGGCTTTAAATTTCTTTGATTTTCATATTTTGATATATTGTAAGCTGATTACCATAACAACCAAGTCACTAGGCATCGATACGTTGATGATTTTATTTGAAAGGGCAAGGGGCGATAAGGGGGTTTTTAGGTCCAAAATCGTTGCTTATTCCAAAGATTTAAAAATATTGAAATTGAAAGTAAAATTCGTAAAAGGAAGCTTGTCTTTAATAGATTCATCATGAAAAATGTTTAATTTCATTTTTTCGTTAGAGTTAACCCCCTTTGAAATCACCTATGAAACCGGAAATGAACAAAAAATCAATATATTTTCACATTTAATACCAAAATTAGACTTGGCCACATCAAAACAACAAGTTCATATTTTTTCTGTATATCGATATAAGTATTTTGTAAATGCTGTGAAAGTATCAATCTGTTGTTTTCATGTGGCCACATAGAAAACGGAAGGAAATCAATGACTGTTACCATACGAGCGGCTCGTTTTTGAAACAGAAAAACACCTTTTAACTTCAATAATACATGAATTATTTGAGTAAAATCGATACAATTCAATAGATTTTGTTTTGTTGTTATTGATGATATTTATTATTTATTCCCACATGCACGAAATCAAATAATACAGACAAAAATGTCTTTCAAAAGTTAATTATCCTCATAACGTAACGGATATTCAGGACGACAGAATGACGTCATACTGAATATATGACGTCATATATGTTCGCGACTTTGATATTGCTTGTATTTTGAGAAAATAAATAAAGTCAAAGTGATCATTTCATATGCATATTCAGTGACGGATTCAGCTGGAGGGGGGGGGGGGGGGGCACAGGGGCACGTCCCCCCCGGCAGTGCCCAAAGAAGGGGCACTTATGACATGCTTTTGGAAGCATTAAACTACTGTTTTCGTAATAAATCTATGAAACTAGTCAGAAATAGCCCCAAAACACCCAAGAATACACCGATTTGAGTAAATTTTCCAAAAATTTCTCGTGGATAGATAGTCATGTCCGTTGTCTGTACGTGGACGTACACACGTTTCGGAAACAACCTACATTGAATCATGTTCATATCGAATTTTCTTTATCTGAGGGATGAATTGGGAACCTTATATCCTATGGAAGGCATATTTATCACACATATTTCTTGACCAAATCTACGATACAACCTCCTATAAAACTTACATTTTTTTAACTCTAAATTTAAGGTCGTGATCAATCTTTTTAAAATGTACAATTGAAATTGTTTTGGCCAGATTTATACCGGCTACCTCCAAGAATTTTGAAAAGATAAAAATGCATGTTTTTCTTTATTTTTATAATTATCGAAGTTATCATGATTACATTTTTGGTTAAGTCCCTTGGTAAATCAAAATTATAATCATGATAGAACTGCCAAGAAATAATTAAACCTTTCAATCCGGACGATGCAGGGAATGGGGCACCCGTGATCCTTAGTTTGTCAAGGAAATTTATCATTTACAAGGCAATTTTTGTAGGGTCTGTATGGGGCCGAAACTCGGTAAAAAGACCTTAAAATGCCCAATTCAATCTTTTCTCCAAAACGAAAATTCATTTCCAATTTACGTATCATTAACTGAAAGGGAAACGAAAGTAGGACAAACATGCTCTAGGAGGGATTCAAAATATAGACACTTGATATGATAAGGGATAATTTGCATGAATATATTTTTTGTTGTTTGAAATTTATTTCCCAATTTAGGTTAAAATGTTGCAAAATTCCCAATTTCATCGGCGCATGCCCCTGACATCACGGGCTAGAAAAAACCCTGTAATTACTTATTTTCTTTACCTTTATACAAATATTAACAAACAAGCGCGAATCTCGTTACGTCGTAACATACATGGATTCAATTTCAACAAGTTCCTCGTTGATTTAAAGGCGCTGTTCGAAAAGTTTGTAAAATTGTCTAATTCATCTATAACTGAAACTTCAAGGCCTTAATAACGAAATACTAGATCGGAATTTTGAAATAAAGTCTTTTACAATTTACTTGAAGATGCAATGTAGCTAAATTCAGACTTTTGAACCAAATAAATCAATCAAGGAGGGATTCAACACCGAGATTGCGGCGGCATTATTTGTTCATCTAGAACTTCTTCCGGAACATCTGTGAAAATAGTATATAGCATTAGCTCTTTAAAAATGAAATTGATGATGCTGTAACCATAGAGGAAATCGACATTTTTGTCAATTTACCCAATACATTTTCGGGCTCGACTGTATTCTTCGTGGGTCTCAGTAAATGACGTCAGAAGTTGTACACGACAAAGTGATCGTACACAGACGCACAGATACAGGGCTCTGAATAACTCAAATACAAGGTCTCAAAGGCGCTCAAGCAGTGCGCGGAACCTGGGAAAGCTAAAAGCTCTCTTCAAAAGGAAGCCGTTTGCCTTTATACAAATATTAACAAGCAAGCGCGAATCTAGAGTGGTTTGGGAGGTCAAGTACTGCCTAGAATTTGCATAAAATACTGATTTTTTCTAGTTTTACGAGAATTTATGGCTGAACACAACTCCCTCCCATGGGCTGACCTATCTGCCATTTCAAAACTTCTCCTGATCCGCCCGTTTCTTTAGGAAATCCTGAATATGTTGACTTCTGCATGCCGTGAAAGAACAGCACAGCATCAGAAAATTTCGAAAATTTTCAAATATATTCTGTATAAATGATAATTATTGTTACTGACATTGACTGAATCATGCGCGCCAAATCCCTTCTACATTCAGTTCAAATACGCTTCAGATGCCACCAAATTCCTTCATTTTTTCAAAATTTTCTGGGCTGGTCTTCTGGGGATGAATCGGACGAGAAAAAAATTCAGCCTGAAAAAAAAGGGGGGGGGGGGGGTTAAAATAGGGTCTGCTGGGTTACCGGAAATACACATACTTTTTTTTTAAAGGCCTTGGTGAAAAAATATCATTATACCTGAAGATTTCCATAAGTCAACAAAGGGGTGTCCCAATTACCCCTCATTATATTATAGTGAAACCTACCATGAACATATACTAGTATTATATCGTGATGTTGATAGTATTTCTACACAATTAATAGCATAAATAGTATTAGAATATAGCAGCAAGTTATCTACAGACAGCGTTACATTACGATGTGATCATTCACATACACAGTAGTTGCGGATGATTAATCGTAAAATTCGATTTAAGGTCGCGGTTTCTAAGCTCTCGATTTGTCTATTGCTTAGCCACTACTATGACAAATATGGATAATGACCATATCCCTGTGTATAGCACACAATCGATAATTCAGAAAATCAGAAACATAAGGAATACACAATCAGGATAAAACAGGAACCAAAGCAAACAAACAAAAACCTCCATCATATGAAAAGAAGCGGACTCCCGATATGGGAGTGAGACCAGGTTCCCAGAAAAAGTAAGCATCTCCTGCTTGCATGCAACATAATTCTGCCTTTAAATTGCTTATGTTCCTTTTCTCTTCTCTTGACGCGGCTCATTTGATACATGTACCATCTCGCATGAAAACAAAAACTAGGCATGCATACCTCATCCAGAAAATCGTCAAAAGTGTGTCCAGTGTGTACATAACTCTACATTTGTCGTATGAACTTGTATTTGTTTCATGATGAATTGCCGTCACTGCTTGATGTAAGGTCTCTATGTACCAACAAATATATGAAAACTCATCTATGAGAGGAAAATGTTGGATTTTTAAATTCTGTTGCCATGGCAACCAATTGCCATAAATAATTTTTGATTTAATTGAAATTCCGACAATTAGCTGGAGGACCTTGTCTCCGAACACCACAAAAATGTTGTCGATCAGGAAGTTTAACATCTGAATTATATCTGTTTCAGTGTACTTATTTTCAGAATCGGACTTTCCTTTTACAAAGTAAGTTTTGTAAAAGTTAACAACAATGAATTTGTATTTGAGATTGCCGTTCTTGCTTGTACACGCTTTACTTATAAGTTATGCGTGTCTTTCTTTCAATTTAGAATGTGGGATTTTAGTGTAAAGTGTCGAAAAATCACAGGCTTTGATCGAATGGACTCTACTAGAATCAATGGATTTAAGATGTTCTTAAAGTTCCTTCGAATTCTTTAAAATCCATATCTGATTGATACTGCTACGGCAATATACTGTCGAAAAATATTTTTAAGTCCAGATTTGTCAGATAAAACTTTGGTGAGTAAGATCGATACAGATTTGGTAGAACATTTTGAGGGACCAGCGATGAAACGTTGTTTGTACGGATTCTTTTGCATTTTAGGTAGGTAGTATAAGTATGGGAAATATAAATTGATTGTGTCGAAGCCAAAGGAAGCGAGAGCTTATTTGTGGTTATCTATTATTTCAGAGGCAGAACAGTTTATGGGGGTGTAAGTATGATTTCCAGGTTTCGAATTTAAACAAATCTATCTAACAAGAATGGCGAAATAGTACTTTTTGCAAGTAAATGTGTAATATTTTAAGGCTTTGTCTGATGGTGTGATGACATAATGTTCTTGGAGGTAGGTAAGCTCTTTGAAGCTTAGGGTCTTTAATGCTAGACTCGACTCTGTTTTTTTCAGTTGATTTTAACCCTTACCATATCTACTTAATCCGTCTACCTAGTTATAGCATTTTGTAAGTGCCGTGTTTCATTTTTTATCATGCATAATAGATCAACTATCTCTCTCTTTATCGCTTGAGATTTAATATATCATCATTTCATGTCTACGTCATGCTTAAGTTTTTGGTTTCCTCAATGACACATATAATAGTTAATATACTTTTTCAAAGAATTGCTTGTACTTTCCGTAAACTAATTACTTTTGCCAAAACGAAAGTCCAAAAAAGTCATTATCACAAAGAAGCATCTTAAACGTCGTATATTTACCTGTGTCTTCTGCTGACGTCATTGTTTCAATGAGCTTCCCTTCTTCTGAAATTCAAGTAAAAGGGCAAATTGGTAAAGAAACACCAATGTTGAGTGATAAAGATAAAAAACCAAAATAATGATTGTCTTTCAGAAGCACCCTCTTGTTGCTCTTTTTTAATTTAAATTTGCAGCTCAAAATTATGTGTAGGGTTTTGTCATTGAGATTCGTCGTCAGAGTCAGTCAGAGTGCAAGTTTAAAACGATTGCGCTGAAGTAAAATTATGTGCATCGACGGACCCCTAGCAAGCTAGAGATGGGACCAGGTGCCAGGGAGAAGTAAGCATCTCTTGTTTGCTAGCCTCACCACCATCGATGATCACGCACAAAAATGAAAATATACCAAATACATGGACTGTCTAAGGTTATCTCTACATAGAAAGTGCTATGGCGACAATGTCAGGCAAAATATTCAAAACACTTAATTACTTTCAAAAGTTATTTTTATCATAATATTCCACATGACCTTTTCATGATAAATGGAATTGACAAGTTCATAGCATTGACTATTCAATATCATACCTTTCACGTTTGATACTTTTTGTGTATGTGCGTGTTCTTTTGGGTGGTAATATAGGAATGGGCGATTACTTCAAACCTCTATGGAATACGGTATGAGTATCCTATATACGAACCCGACTTCAAAAACAAAGGAGGGGATCTCCAACAACACCAGGTTGTAGCACCCACAGCAAACCCCAAAATACCCAATGCAAGAACACAAAGCAGACAAGCACGGAAAGAGACGCAAAAGGGACAAGGAACGTCAACGCACAACACAGAAAAATCAAACACAAAGGACTACACATAAACCAACGAGGCCAATGGGCAACCGGTGCCGACTTAATATGGCCATCTGCCACGGAAATAGCAAAAGGTGTGGTTATCCTGGATTACGTGCGCACAACACTCCCACTTTTCCGATCACCCAGAGGCCTCGAAGAACGCACAACCGTGGTGTAAAACAACCTCCTCACTGTCAGATGATCACACACAAAAAAGCCCGCAAAACGTAGGGGCCCAAGCAACACAGATGAATATGTAAATGGATATAAAAAGAGGACGTACGCAATATAATCCGTGCTCTGCCGCCGCGAGCTCATGTATGTTATCACCCGAGGAGTCCGACTGACATTCAGAGAGGACAGGTGGTCGGGGCCCTGTCTTCTCTAAAGAGGTGTGGACAGGGCCCGTCATGGAGTTCAGTCGTCACAGTCAGTCAGAGTGCAAGTTTTAAGAATGCGCTTGTACAA
This sequence comes from Pinctada imbricata, assembly GCA_033119305.1. NCBI lineage: Eukaryota > Metazoa > Mollusca > Bivalvia > Pterioida > Pteriidae > Pinctada > Pinctada imbricata. Next base: position 13,104,951 of record VSWD01000004.1, on the reverse strand, counting down.
GACTGTAGATTGGTCAAGTACCAAGCCTAGTGTCCGTCTGATGACATTAGGATCATATCCACGGTATAAAAGGCGTTTGATGATTCTGACGCATTTTCGATAGTAATGTTGTCTATCTTTGATCCTTCTTATCTTGTTATACGCCCGTCATTTGACGGGTCGTATTATGGTATGGCGAAGTCCGTCCGTCTGTCCGTCCGTCCGTGTCCTCTGTGGAGAGGAAGCCGCATTTCGATTTTCAGGTTAATCTGATTTGTCGTTACAGAGTTATGGGACATAGATTTTTAAAATACAGTGAAAATATACTAAAATATTTAAAAATTATTCAAAAATATATTTCTGGTCGAAATGTTTTGAAATTTTGTATACTTCAAGTAGAATGATGTTCTTTGACATATATAACGGGATTTTCATTTTTTTGTCGCATAACCGAGATATTGTGTGTAATGGCAAGGGATGGGTGGGTTATATGCACATACATGTTAAGCTAAGGGCAAAATATAGGCGCATGGAACGCAATAACTTGAATATGCATCAACAGATTTTCATGACATTCATACATTATGATTGGACTGTGGAGAAGAAGCCGCCTTTTTATTTTCAGGTTCATTCGATTCATCGTTACAGAGTTATGGGACTTAGATATTCTAAAATACAGTGAAAATATACTAAAATAGTTAAAAATTATTTAAAAATCTATTTCTGATCGAAATGTTTTGAAATTTTGTATACTTAAGGTAGAAAGGATGCTCTTTGACATATGTAACGGGTTTTTAATTTTTTGGTCGCATGACCAAGATATTTGTAATGGGAGGGGGGAAGTTATATGCACATACATGTTAAGCTAAGGGCAAAATATAGGCGCATGGAACGCAATAACTTGAATATGCGTCAACAGATTTTCATGATATTCATACATTATGATTGTACTGTGGAGAGGAAGCCGCCTTTCGATTTTCAGGCTCATCCAATTTGTCGTTACAGAGTTATGGGACTTAGATATTTTAGATACAATGTAAAAATATACTAAAATAGTTAGAAATTCTTTAAAAATGTATTTCTGGTCAAAATGTTTTGAAATTGTGTATACTTGAAGTAGAAAGGATGTTAAGCTAAGGGCAAAATATAGGTGCATGGGTTGCAATAACTTGAATATGCGTCAACAGATTTTCATGATATTTGTACATTGTGATCAGACTTTAAAGAGGAAGCCGCCTTTCGCCTTTCAGGTTCATCCAATTTGTCCTTATGGAGTTATGGGGCTTATGGGATATTTTGGTGTTACGAAAAAAAAATCCCAACGGGCGTATCTTGCTGCGTGAGCGTAGGCTTAATTAAAAATGTCACCATAAAATGCAGGTTGTGAAATACCCAAAGTAATATACTCTGTTGCCTGTATTGGTCCGAATTTCAGAAGAAGTTGACAATAATTTTTGTAAAATTTCCAGAAAGTCTTTACTAGTTTGTGAAAGCGAAAACCTTGTCCTAAATGTTTCTTGGTAATTTGTAAATTTCTACTATGAAAATCCAAAACATCAGTACATGCTCTAGCATACCGGATGAGCTGTGAAATATAGATACCATAGGACGGTAATCTAGGAACATCACCGTCAAGCCAGGGAAAATTTACTATGTTAAATCCAAAATCGTCTCTTTTGTCATACACACTTGTATGGATCTCTCCGTTAACAATTTTGATATTTAGGTTCAAAAAAGGTGTTTCTGTGTTTGAAACGTTTACCTTTGCTTAGAATCAATTCTTGTGGATAAATAACATTTTTATACATTTCAAAAACAGGATTGTCGATAGTAAGAATATCATCCAGTTACCTAGAAGTACCAATGAAGCATTTCACATCGTCATTTTTTCTTTGCTTTTGAAGGTTTTGGATAAATTCCTTTTCATACGTGTATAAAAATTAATCTACAACAAGAGGCGCACAATTAGTACCCATTGGAATCCCTACAACCTACTTGTAGACTTCCTCACCAAATCTTACATAAATATTGTCCAAAAGGAAGGACAAGGCAATACATAGGTCACCACATGTCCCTGATTTGTATGATTTGTAATCTGTGGCGGAAATGAAACCCTTCGATTCAGAAGTACACATATAAGTTTTCCCCTCTCGATCAAAACACAATTTCATGAGTTTGGACAGTCCAGCATTTATTTTGTCGTGAGGAAGCGTGGTGTACATGTTAGAAAAGTCGTATGAAGATATCGTATTTGCTTCAAAATTTTTTGATTTCATTTTGTCAATCACATCCCCTATATTCTTCATAGACCAAAAGAAGTTTATGCCATTCCTGTTCATGACAGTTTCACAGTATTTTGCCATGTGTTCAATTATCGTTTTAAATGCTTTGTATAAACATCAAAAAAGTATCTATCAGTAATTCAAATTCAAAGTCGAGAAGACGAGGCCAAATCGTGAGAATTTTCGAACCCTGGAATGAACAACATTCCGAAGTAAGACCAGGTGCCCGGGGAGAGTCAGCGTCTCCTGATTTTGTGTCACACGAGCCGTAAAATAATTATGATAAATTACTAAGTATTATATTTGGGAATATAATGTTAAACGTCTTCAAATTGAATAGCATCATCAAACCCCATTCATATTCAGACAGAAAACTTTTATTTTAGATTTCTCCAGTGGTTTATCAATATTGACAAAACCTTAAAATATAGTAGAAAAGGTGAAATCATACATACTTTCTTCATTTTCTTGTGTTGATCCATCATCCTTTTTGCACATTCCTGAACAAGAAGTAATGGTAGAATAACATTATGTTCATGGTTGTGTTGTCATATTAATTACACAGGGCTACGTCATGAGATATTTAAGATATAGAATATGGAAGCGAAATGATACATTGCAGGAGGGAAAATATTTTACAAGACTGGCGAAATAGTACTTTTTGCAAGTTAATGTGTAATTATTGAGGCTTTGTCTGGTGGTGTGATGACATAATGTTCTTGGAGGTAGGTAAGCTCTTTGATAACCTTAGGGCCTTTAAAGCTAGACTCGAATCTTTTGTTTTCAGTTGATTTTAACCCTAACCATAGCTACTTAATCCGTCTACCTAGAGATATCATTCTGTAAGTGCCGTGTTTCATTTTTATCATGCATAATCGATCAACTATCTCTTCTCTTTATCTCTTTAGATTTAATGTATCATTATTTCATGTCTACGTCATGCTTAAGTTTTTGGTTTCCTCAATGACACATATAATAGTTAATATACTTTTTCAAAGAATTGCTTGTACTTTCCGTAAACTAATTACTTTTGCCCAACGAAAGTCCAGAAAAGTAATTATCACAAAGTAACATCTTAAACGTCGTACATGTACCTGTGTCTTCTGCTGACGTCATTGTTTCAAAGAGGTTCCCTTTTTCTGAAATTCAAGTAAAAGGGCAAATTGGTAAAGAAACACCAATGTTGCCTAATAAAGATAAAAAACCAAAATAATAATACCAATAATGTCTTTCAGAAGCACCCTCTTGTTGCTATTTTTTTTTCTATTTAAATTTGCGGCTCAAACTTTTTGTTGAGTTTTGTTATTGAGATTCGTCGTCAGAGTCAGTCAGAGTGCAAGTTTAAAACGATTGCGCTGAAGTAAAAAGTATGTGAAATCAATGTCACTTTAACAAATGTTTTTCATATAAAAGAGTTAAAGAAGATCCTGACGAAAATCTGAACAGCACTCACAATAGACACAAAAGTGAGCATCGACGGACCCCTAGCAAGCAAGAGATGGGACCAGGTGCCTGGGAGGAGTAAGCATCTCCTGTTTGCTAGCCGCACCACCATCCATGTTCACGCACGAAAATGAAAATATATCAAATACATGCACCGTCTAAGGTTATCTCTACATAGAAAGTGCTATGGCGACAATGTCAGGGAAGATATTCAAAACACTTACTTACTTTTAAAAGTAATTTTCATCATAATATTTCACATGACCTTTTCATGATGAATGGAATAGACGAGTTCATAGCTTTGCTAATTCAATGTCATCCCTCTCACGTTTGATACTTTTTGTGTGTACGTGCGTGTTCTTTTGGGAGGTAATATAGGAATGGGCAATTTCTTCAAACCTCTATTGAATACGGTATGAGTATCCTATATACGAACCCGACTTCAATTATCGTTTTAGATGCTTTGTATAAACATCAAAGAAGTACCTATCAATAATTCAAATTCAAAGTCAAGAAGGCGAGGCCCAATCGTGAGAATTTGCGAACCCTGGAATGAACAACATTTCGAAGTAAGACCAGGTGCCCGGGGGGGGGGGGGGAGTCAGCGTCTCATGATTTTGTGTCACACGAGCCTTAACATAATTATGATTAATTATCATATTTGGGAATATAATGTTAAACGTCTTCAAATTGAAAAGCATCATCAAACACCATTCATATTCATACAGAAAAAGTTTGTTTTAAATTTCTCCAGTGGTTTATCAATATTGACAAATCATTTAGAATATATTAGAAAAGGTGAAAAATATATTTTCACTTATGTTAAATTATACATACCTTCTTCATTTTCTTGTGTTGATCCCTCAGCCTTTTTGCACATTCCTGAACAAGAAGTAATGGTAGAATAACATTATGTTCATGATTGTGTTGTCATATCAATTACACAGAGTCACGCCATGAGATATTTAAGATAAAGAATATGGCAGCGAAATGATACATTGAAGGAGGGAATAAATTTCAGTTACCAATTCATTCTTTGAAGATCAGGATTGTTAACTCTTTAACAATAATACAGAAGTGTTCCGACTCTATACCTTCATGAAGAAAATTTCAAACCAATTTTTCCTGCATCAGAAACGTGTTTCGAATATCAAATTCTCATCAGTGATGTTCCAGGGGAGCCATCAAAATTCATTTCAGTAGCGCCCTCTTTTTTTTTTTTTTATTTAGATTTGAACATTTACTTTTCAGAGAGTACGCGGCTCCAAATTTCCTGTAGGTTCGATTTAGAAGCATATCCAAATAAAATATATGTTCAAATAGCATTGGAGGGATTATGCTCAGATGTTAACCTCCTTTAATATCGATGACAGTTTTGAATGGAATGTCAGTATTTCGAATTAGCAAATGTTAAACGTCTTCAAATTGAATAAATTGAATAATATTTATTATGTCAGATCTATAAAGGCCGGAACGAAGATTCCTTCAGGCGACAGAGTTGGAAATAAAGAATTACAGTTCTAAACATCAAGTCAAGGGAACGATTTTTACTGCTCCATACTGCAACAAGAAATAAGTGTTTATGATATTAATGCGGAAGTTTTCCAACTCTTTACCTTCATGAAGAAAATCTTAAACCATTTCTTTTATCTTTCTTCAAATCTTACCTGAAGAAGCCACATCGATAACCTTTGGTAATTGGTATTCTTGATACCAGCAGTTTAAACAGAATTCATCCGACATTCATATATGGGCTTAATCAATTGTACTGTGGGCCAAAATGTTTTTAAAAAATCAGTATGACCCCCCCCCCTCCTTGCCTCCGTTATTTCAACACTTCTGCAGCCTGTTTCACAAAACTACTTTTTAAGTATTTTTTTGTAACTTTTGATGGCTTATTACTTCTTGTACACACCTAATGGTGGTGTTTTGATTCTGATTGTATATTAAGTAAGAAGAAATGATTTTATCCTGATATTGTATGCCTTTTCTGAATTATCGATTTTGTGCTGTATACAGGGATATGGTCATTATCCATATTTGTCATGACATTAAAAAGTACAATATGTTTAAAATTGAGTTACCTGTTATTTTCCGCCTCCAAATAATTAAAATCATCAAAACAACAGCTACAAGAACAATTAAGGCTACAACAACTGCAATCCAAATTTGAAAAGGTTGATCTGTAGAATTGTCAGATGCTGAAGAGGAATTTGTTTCCTGTTTGACGGTCGTTGATAGACTTATAGTTGTGAAGGTGGTACTGCTAAGAACAGAAATTTGAAAAAGAGAATAGAATTTGCATGTAGTCAGAATGATTGACTTATTCGTCAAAACAAAATTAGTCTCCTGCATGTAAAATGAAAAATGTGAATTCATGTTAAAAAATAAAAGAAAAGACAAGAATCTTATATTGGATTTTCAAATGCAAACAGAAAGATATGTTTCCAATAGATATAGAATATTACATGCAATCGAAACAAGAGGAATTTGAAAAGGGGATCACAAGTTTATGGAAATAAAGGTTATCTTGTGATTCTTTTCCCTTTCTAGCCGCAATATTAAAGCAAGATGAAATTGACTGAATAACTCAGCATTATTTAAATATGAACAACTGCATTTGCAGTCTTAACAGTAAAATATGGAAAATGTACCATTACATTATCTGTGAACAGCTGCAACAAGGACCTTTTGGTCAAATTCATGTGTTTTGATTAGTAATTTGCCATACCTTTTGTAATGGTTGCATTATATCAAAGTGTTATTAATGTATAAGCTGAAACGATTTTATGAGTTTATTTTTATCAAAATCGAAATGTGTTTGTCACAAATGAAGTATTAAATACAAAACCTGTGATTGTATTATTTGTATATACGGAAAACAAGAATACATAGTAAACATATAATGAAATCAATTGCCGAGAAACTCTTACATGTATAAGATCCATTTACTGACTATGTGCCTTAATTCTATTTTCAAATGAAACGATTCTCAACGACTTGCCTTAAATATTGAATTATGAATTAGTATTCATGTTACAAAACAAAGTTGTTGTAACATATAATTTCCTAAGAATATACACATGTACATGGATACTTACATTTGTGATAGTCTTGCAGACCTGTACAAGAAATACGCTTGATCTGAATTAAAGATAGATGTTTGTCCTATGATATAAGATTACTTAATACATGTACTCACATTATCTTCTTTTAACTCATTACAAAGGAAAGCTTTAATACACATTGATAATAAAACGCTATTAAATTCCTTTGAATGGTAAAAATTATGAAAAATTCAGGACAATGTAGCATGCTTCATATGAATTATAATATCTTAGTCACATACATAGGTATAGTTGATTGGACAGGTAACCTTTGTGGTTCCTTGGGGGACATTCTGGATTTTTCACAGGACAATAACTATTTTTACTTCCATGAATAGGTCTGCCATTATAGAATTGTATCCAAGGACAACCCGCTGAAAGCACCGAGGAAATACATGTTCACAGTTTAATATTTTAACATCAACAAGTCATTTACAAGTATTTGCTGAAAATAGATTAGTTGTTGTTTATAGATATTGTAAAAATTATTCCAAGGAATGCATGTGTCGTCTGCGAAACATAGCGACACACAGGAATCACTTTATAGGGTGTGACATCGAAGTGTGACAGACAGACGGACAGACGGACAAAGTGATCCCTAATTGTGGCTATGCTTCGCATGCGACATAAAAATATATATTCAAAGCAATAAAACGAACGGTGATAAAGATTTGAATTAACTCAAATAGCTCTTTAATTTATATGTGTCATATGCAACACTGCGTTTGTATAAATGTTTCGTTTGTTGTATATTCGATCTTCTAAGTATATGTTTGCTGCGTTGTGATATTTTTAGATATCTTCAATTTCATGTACTACTAAGAAAATTGAGCAAGAAAAAAGGCAAATATAACTGAAATATGAAAGAAATCAGAAAACCAAAACAAGCAGATGGATACGAAAGAGCAAAATACAAATGCGAATAGCAAAACACATTTAGTTAAATGATATACATACATGTTATTGGGCAATTAATAGCGGGTTTTCTACGTATCATTTGAAATTAATTCGCCATTATCACACGGTGACTTGATTAATATAATTTTTACGACAATCAAGACGATAGATTGTCGTATAACACTTCCTATTATGTTCAATCTACTTTGAGGATCACTGACGAGGGTTAAGTACTCGAAATGTGCATCTCTGGTCCATTTTGCAAATTTATCTGTTCTTTAATGATGCTTTGTGTATTTGCATTATGATAATCTCAACAATGTATATATTATACATTATTATGAGAATAAACTATTGTCATTGACATTGTCATTGAATTTGAAGACTTGTAACATTTGGATGGCGATAATATAGTGCGATCCGTAGGTTATCAAATTCTTATGTGAATGGCATGGTTCATACAATGTACTACTGTATCGCATCAACTTATTTTCAAGAATTGTTTCCATGCTCGTGGACATGTAATTTATTAATAAGTATGTACTTTAGGTCCTTAATGAGTTTTCATCATGACGATGTTTGTGTTAAACGTCTTTAAATTCAATAGCATCATTTAAAACCTGATAAATTTACAGCATGAATCAGACATGCACGTTGCGTGTACTAAACCCTCGTCAGTGATCCTCAGTCTAAACAATGTAATAAGGCCAAAAAAGTATGAAAATTATTATGTTCAAAAATGTATCAAAAGACGTAGCAGAACGGGTGAGATATGATGCTACAGGACCCACGTTTTAGAAATTTAAAGAAATTTTGTAACAGAAACTTCAAATGGGTTGAAGAGACAGACGATCAATCAAAGTTGATCGACCTTGGCTACATGTGCCTCTTGTGTCACACTTATGCCCTTTGCCGTGTGGAGCTCGTAAAAAAAGTTCCACGCGAGGGGTTTGACAATAAGTGTTTTGAATATTTTTCCCTGACATTGTCGCCATAGCACTTTCTATATAGACGTAGCCTCAGACAGTGCATGTATTTTATATATTCTTTTCATTTTCGTGCGTGAACGTCGACGGCGGGTACGGCTAGCCAACAGGGGATGCTTACTCCTCCCGGGCACCTGGTCCCACCTTCAGCTTGCTGGGGGTCCGTCGATGCTCAATTTGGTGCTCTATTGTGAGTGTTGTTGAGATTATCGTCAGGATCTTCTTTAACTCATTGGTCCACCAGCAGTGACACTCACCAAGTAGTTCAAATGTTAAACGTCTTCAAATGTGATTGTTATTCCTGAGATGCTTTTAATTTCGCCTTGTTTCTAAAGTATTTCGGCACTTGCCTTGAAATATATTTCTCTTAATTCTCCGTTACAAGATTTGACGAACGTTTCCAAAAACTAAGGCATATCTTTTTGACGGCATGCGAATAGGACAAAGACTTGAGGAATGGGATTTTGACATAATACATCGAGGATTCTTTTCTATGCATATGATATACATACATGTTATTTGGCAAATATGACAATCTAGCCAATGAGAATCCGCTGTGTTACAGACAAATCAGTGTGTCTGAAATTCTTCGAAGTGAACAAGTAACATAATGAAACACTGTCTAATGTTAAACGTCTTTGAATTCAATAGCATCATTTAAAACCTTATAAATTTACAGCATGGACCAGACATGCACGTTACGGGTACTAAACTCTCGTCAGTGATCCTCAGTCTAAACATGTTACATGGCCATAAAGTGTGAAAATTATTCTGTCCAAAAATGTACCAAAAGACGTAGCAGAATGGGTGAGATACGATGCTACAGGACCCACGTTTTAGAAATTTCAAGAAATTTTGTAACAGAAAATTTCAAATGCGTTGAAGAGACAGAGGAGTTATTTTGTTATGTTCTATTAAATTTTGATTCCAGTTTTCTAAGGCCTTCATTCATTAAGAAAGTAGTGCACCAATAATGATATTCAGTCCTAAATTGTTGCTTCACACTCAATATCTCACTCTCTGCTATCCTTTACCTTGTCCTGGTCCAATAGTTACAGCAGCCATACAGCCTTCATATAACTGTGATGTATTGTACAACAGGATGCAGTGATAAGGTGTTCTTGTAGGGCATTGAAATAAAGCTTCTCGTCTCTTCCATTGCACTATCCCTGACGGGCATGAATCAGTCATTTGGTATTTTCCGTTAATGTTGTTTAAGAGTGCAAGAAAAAGGACAAACCTGAAAGCCATTATTCTGAAAAAAAAAAAACACGAAATTATGATAAATGCTTACTTTAAGAGCAGTTCTTTATAAGAACCAAAAACATTCAATGACACTTTGGCCCGACATGTCTATGGCTTGTTTTTCGTGTATTTTTATGGTGTAACATTTCATAAAGCGGAGTTTTTTTGTAAATTATCTGTTATACATCCAATGTTTGTTGTACCTGTTCTGCAAGAAAGAGTCAAAAGTTGGCTGGTCTATCTTTTTTTCACTTTAAACTGCATTTAATTTACATTTTTCATGTTAATGTACTTCGAACTTCGCACTTTAGGGGTCATATTTATGAGATTTTGCTCGTTATAAACGTTAAATCAGAACACACGTGGACGAAATGACAATGGACAACTTTCAATATGTATTTATACAAATGAAAACAAATAAGTTCTTCATATATTCGATATGTTATGAGTCTATTTTAGACTGTTTATTCATGATATTAAAACAAAACCTTGTTCATATATCATATAAATTAAATCAATATAGAGATGACCTAGATTTATTGCTGTAAATTCATCTGCTGATGAATTTAAAGATGATAAACACATGCTACTAAATTATGACAAAAATCAGAAAAATCACATAATGATCGAATTATTTTAGTCTACATTAAAGTTAATAAATGACCTTGAACTTCAAGTCAATGACCTTAGAAATTTTCAATTTTAAAAAAACAAATGAAAGAATCTTATCAGTTAATATGTATATTTCAACGGTCAAAAGTAGTACTCATTAGGAGTTAAATCCAGTTCAAAAGTTACTTTTTTAAGCTTAAACGTTTACAGTTGCCATAGCAACGGTTTTTGATGTCGAAATTTATATGAAGAACTAAACGATCCCAGCTTTAATTTTCTTTCATCATACTTAGAAGGGACACTACTTTTTTATAATAACCCATCAATGGTCTCAAAAATGTAGTAATAATTTATACAGAAAATGGTAAAAATCACATAAAAATGACACCTAAGTTAACCTTCATAACATTCCGCATTATTCATTTTTAACTTGAATTTAATTCCTCATTGCATAGATCTGTCCTTAGCGGGATTTCGGCATAATTTATTTTCGGTCATGTTTAGACTTAAGCTCATTGCGCCTACCCTAAAATGATTTTTGCCATATTTTTCACTTAAATACGCTTCTGAATAAACCCTACATAAATTTTGGAGCCGCTCATTTTGGCAAGAGGAAATTAAAGCTCTGTATTGTAGATGGCGCCAGGAAAACTCACTCTGGCTTTTTAAAAACCCTTTTTTTGCATAAAGTGCTACTGACCAGGATTAAAAATTCCGGAACGCGTGTCTAGTACAACAAAATTGGTACTATAAAACATATATTTCAATATTGACAATCATTTTAGCTCGGAACAGTAAGCGTCCTGTAATATCTATCATAAAACTGAATGCATTTTGGAAGAGAGGAGGAAATGAAGCGCAAAAGGTACGAAAAAAAAAATATGCTGCAACGGTATCCATGGCAACAAAGTGTCTAAAAGCAGGTTACTTCACAGTCTTTGAAAGGCCACAAAACGACTGATCTCGTTCCCATGGCAACCGGAACTCACATTGACCGAAAACCTTTATTTTTGCAATCAGGACGTAATATGTACCCAATATGCAGAAAATCATGAAAATGCATGACATGCTGTAGAACTAGAATTTTGATGGTAACAGAAAATAAAGAATAGAAAGATAAAACAAAACACACCATCTTGAGAGCAACAATCCCTACATGTAAGTGACACACAAATTACATGCATGATTGAATCTTATTTTCTAGCTAAATATGGCTCAAATTGGCTTAAAACTGCCCCAACATCGGAATGTATTTTTGTGCTTATTTTAAACATTATATACATGTACATTATCTTTGTTACAAAAATGATCACATATCAAAAGAGACATTTGATTTGTTCATTGATCATCATAAGGTAAAAAAGGCGAATTTTCCAATTTTGTAAATTGCATACAGATCTTAAGAAAGACCGATCGGAGGTCGTATTCTATAAACGTTCTCATTTTCATATAAACGTTAGAATTACAATGAATCACACATATTGATTTAAACAGTATTTATCGTGAAAAGTACATAATTATACTGTTACAACGTGAGAAATACAATACGATCTGGCAAAAAACGGTTGTCCTATGCGAGGCCATTTCCCGACAAACGCAATAATATTAGTCATGACCCTTGATCCACAATCATTATAAATCTCTTGAAGCATCGAAATTTGTATAAATTTAATAATAATCTCGTCGTCCAAAGATTTAGAAATAAATAGAAATCCGCAAATGACACAAATTATACATTTAGCGTGTGTTATTGAAAGTGGGAGAGTTATGCGTAGTCAAGAATAACCACACCGTCTGCTACTTACAGATGGCCGTCCTTAGTCGGCACCGGTTGCCCATTGGTCTCTTTGGTTTATGTGTGGTCTTTTGTGTTTCATGGTGTGACCTGGTGTTCTTTGCCCCTTTGGCGTCTGTGTTTTTCTATGTCGAGTGTTTTGGAGTTTCGCTGTGGGTGCTGCAATCAAGTGTTCTTTGAGATTCCCTACTTTCTTTTATTGAGACCACATGTACACTGTCAGGTACATTTTTACTACAACTGAATCTATATAAAAGTTTTTCTTTTATTCTTTGACAATGACCTTCCTATACATCCGTCGCGAATATTCACAGAAAGCAAGGAGGGGATCTTTAGCAACACTCGGTTGAAGCACCCACAGCATAACTCCAAATCAAAGGGGGGGATCTCCAACAACACCAGGTTGCAGCATCAACAGCAAAACCCCAAAGCCTCCCTTATGAAAAAAGAAACAGACTAGCACAGGAGAGACACAAAAGGGGCAAGGAACACGAACGCACAACACAGAAACATTAAAAACTAAGGACCACAAATAAACAATCGAGAGCAATGGGAAACCGCTGCCGACTTAGGACGGCCATCTGCCACGAAAATAGCAGACAGTGTGGTTATCCTGGATTACGTATTCACAACCCTCCCACTTTTCCGGTTACCAAGAGGTATTGAAGAATGTACAATTATGGTGTAAAAGAAACCTCCTCACTGTTAGATACACAAATAAGACCGTAAAAATCAGGGTCCAAGCAATGATGAATATGTAAATGGATATAAAAAGAGGGCGTACATGTAAACGTCTTCAAATTGAATAGCATCATTTAAGAACAGATAAATTGGCAACGTGGACCAGACATGCACGTTTCGGGTACTTTACCTTCATCAGTGATCCTAAATCTAAACAATGTAATATGCCAAAAAGTATGACAGTTACTTTGTCAAAAAAGTGTACCGAAAGACGTAGCAGGATGGGGGGATATGATGCAACAGGACCCACTTTTTAGAAATTTCAAGAAATTTTGATAACAGAAATTAAGAATGCGTTGAAGAAACGATCAACCGAAATTGATCGAACTTGGCTACATGTGCCCTCGGGGACTCCTGGTCCACCAGCAGTGACACTCACCAAGTGGTATAAATTTAAACGTCTTCAAATTGAATAGCATCATTTAAGAACAGATAAATTGGCAAAGTGGACCAGACATGCACGTTTCGGGTACTTAACCCTCATCAGTGATCCTAAATCTAAACAATGTAATATGCCAATATGTAATATGTTATATATACGTGTGCAAAATCCTAAATCTAAACAATGTAATATGCCAATATGTAATATGTTATATATACGTGTGCAATCCATGCTCTGCTGGCTGTAGAGAGCTCATGTTCTTTATCACACGAGGAGTCCGACTGACATTCAGAGAGACAGGTGGTCGGGGCCCTGTCTTCTCTAATGAATTTTGGAAAGACCCGTCATGGAGTCCCGTTGTCACAGTCAGTCAGACTGCAACTTTTAAGAATGCGCAGGTACAAGACTATAGATTGGTCAAATACAAAGCTTAAGTCCGTCTGTTTACATTAGGATTATATCCACGGTATAAAAGGAATCTGATTATCCTTACGCATTTTCTATGGTTATATTCAAATGATTAATATGTTGTTGTTGGCTGCTTGTGTGCAGGCGAAAAGACGCATTTTTCATATAAATTACGTTACTTGGATTTGAAATATCTTTCAGATTCAGAACTTGGATTTTCAAAAAGATGAGGATTTTTGTGGTAGTTTCTAATGGAATATCGGTAATATGAAAAATGAGGTTTTTCCAGTCATTCAAAGCCTTCCGATTTACACCACCTTAGGTATTGTCATCTAATGCTTCCTTTCGCAACATTCAATTTGAAGACGTTTACATTTTACCACTTGGTGAGTGTCACTGCTGGTGGACCAGGAGTCCCCGAGGGCACATGTAGCCAAGTTCGATCAATTTCGGTTGATTGTTTCTTCAACGCATTCTAAAATTTCTGTTATCAAAATTTCTTGAAATTTCTAAAACGTGGGTCCTGTTGCATCATATCCCACCCATCCTGCTATGTCTTTCGGTACGCTTTTTCGATATACATGTAGTAACTTTCATAGTTTTTTGGCATATTACATTGTTTAGATTTTAGGATCACTGACGAGGGTTTAGTACCCAAAACGTGCATGTCTGGTCCATGTTGCCAATTTATCTGTTCCTCAATGATGCTATTCAATTTGAAGACGTTTACATTTATACCACTTGGTGAGTGTCACTGCTGGTGGACCAGGAGTCCCTGAGGGCACATGTAACCAAGTTCGATCAATTTCGTTTGATTGTTTCTTCAACGCATTCTAAAATTTCTGTTATCAAAATTTCTTGAAATTTTTAAAACATGGGTCCTTTAGCATCATATCCCACCCATCCTGCTACGTCTTTCGGTACGCTTTTCGATATACATGTAGTAACTTTCATAGTTTTTTGGCATATTACATTGTTTAGATTTGAGGATCACTGAGGAGGGTTAAGTAGTACTACCCGAAACGTGCATGTCTGGACCATGTTGCCAATTTATCTGTTCTAAAATGATGCTATTAAATTTGAAGACATTTACATTTAATGAAATATATAATACTGCATGGGATTCTATACTTAGGTCCTTTTTGAGAAAACCACAGAGCTACCTGACTTGGATAATTGAAATGTAACCTGTAATAATATGACCAGCTGGTTTATATAGATATTCAGACATTTCACATTCTTAAGAAGCATGATATGATTGAAGAATGTTAGGATGTGATGTAGCTTTGTTGTACTTAAAAACGAAATATCGAATAGGTCCCTTATATTTGTAACAGATAGGAGGATGTTCTAAATTCTCAAAATATTCAGGAATGGCACTTTGTAGTAGATCTCCTCCCTTCTTTTTGTACTCGACAATACCGAAAAAATATTAGAGATGTTCAGTAGATCAAAACCTTTGTTCATAAATGGAATTTTTATTAATCGTCCTATAGGGGAGGTGTTTTTAAGCAAAGGATATAGTTTATCATGTGCGAATGCAACAATGACCCACATTCAAAACACCCATTGCAAATACTCAGAGCAGACACCCACAGAAAGAGACACAAAAGATTCAAGGGACACAGGGTTTAACTATAGGGTTCTACATCGTGTCCTGTTAACGATCCACTCCTTTGGTCTGATGTAACATAATATCGATTGGTTAGAAAGATAATTAAATTTTGAATAAGATATGAAAAAGAACAAGTTTTATTACTGGTTAAGTTTGTTCTATCATAGGGTTATAAAGATAGAGAGTAAACTTGAATAATAGATGACAAAAGACACGTTCCCTGATATGCAAAGTTCATCCACCCTCGCCTGAGTGTTCCAGAGAATAAAACATTTGAATTGTTAAACATCTTCATATTCAATAGCATCATAAGAAGAGCTAGACCAGCTTGTTTCGGGTACTTAACCCTCGTCAGTAATCCTCAATCTTAATAATGTAATATAGCTAAAAAGTGTTAAAGTAATTGTCAGAAATATATACCGAAAGACGTAGCAGGATGAATAGGATATGATAGTACAGGATCAATGTTTAAGAGATTTCAACACGTTTTGATAACAGACATTTTCGAATGCGTTAAAGAGACGATCAACTCTATCCACGCAAAGAAGGAGGGTATCTCTAACAAGACGCGGTTGCAGCACCCACAGCAAAACACCAAAACATGTTAAACGTCCTCAAATTCAATAACATCATTTAAAAACAAATAAATTTTCCGCATGGACCAGACATGCATGTTTCGGGTACTGATCCTCAGTCTAAACAATATCCCAAGCAACAACACAGAGAAAACAAACAAGCTTTACATAGTTGTTCAAAAGCTAGCATTCAAAACGATTTTATCATAAAACTGTGTTATCGATAGGTTCATCCAATCTGCACAGTATCTAATCTTAAGTGTAACTATTTTCAATGTATGAAGATAAAATTGTTTTACGTCTGTATTGGGTTTATTGATAGGCCTACTACCCAACCTTTAGCTGGCCACAAAAAGATTTTGCTGCATCTAACAAAAAATAACTTAACGTTATTGAGTTGTTATAAAGATTTTACACATACTAGATACATGTACACAATGTTCTTTAAATAGAAATTACTTCTCAGCTGACATAATTTTTCATGCCTTAACTGCACAATTGATATCGTTTTACTTGTGCATGTACAAATACAGAAGGATTCCAGTTTACGACATTTTGACAATATATATTCAAGGAGTTCAAGCTCTATCCAAAATCATACAGAACAAAGTCAAAATCAAATATATTTCAAAATTAGATATATTTCATCCATGGAAATGTATTGTACAGCAACTTCATAATTCGTATCTAGTAACATACAAATCTCAAATATTTCGTGTTTTTTCCCTTGTAGAAACATGATAAACGTATGTCTTCTTTCAATAAGTTCTCTATGTGCTTTTTAACCACAAAAAAGATTAGTCCTGAATTAAGATCTTGAATTTCATTTAAAGCATATAAAAATCAAAACGAAAGTTGAATCGGTTAAAGCAGTTTCAATGAAACATTATCAAATAGGATCAATTTTTATATGAGCAAATCGAAAGTACTATCATTTTTTTCTTCGATTTAATTCATCTTCATTGTTTATTTAACTGTAAACAAAATCATACTTACCTTTTTGATCATGTATGTCGAAACAGGTCGACATATGCTACGGTTTTCAGAGATTCGTACGCATTATCTGGGTTAACATGGTTTATACGTTATATTATTAATTTGACTGACGAGTTATGTCCTCCTGCCATCTGTACGGACAGCTACAGACTAACCCGTTTTGTTACCGAAGTCTTTGGAATTTCAACTGTAGCGTTACGTTATTATCACTTTTCCATTTAGAACTGTTAAGAATCGATATTAAAATATTTTTTTCTATGGCTAAAATTGCTGTGCACTTTGCAGCAAATAATACTTAATCCCCTCCTTTCTAATAACCTTACAGTGATGGTCGATGCCCAAAATAGGGAATGTATGAAGAAATAATAGCCAACTAAAAACAGAGATATTCCTTCATGAATGAATTAAAGAAAATCCTGAAGATAATCTCATCAGCACTCAGAATTAACTTACAGCATAATCGATGATATTTATTAGCAGAAAGTGCAGGAACATTTTATTCCATCAGGATTGTAAAGTCGACCATCTTAAAGCAGGGATTCAATGTACCAACATTATGTTATGAAATGTTAAATCATTTTTTTCAAGCTTTTAGAAAAATCCCTTTGGAGATAAAAATTGATGACAAAGACGTAAAGGTATTAAATTAACATGATTAAGGTTGTGTTCTTGAATGACAATGCCTTACATGTGTTATCCTCACTCACATAAGCTTAAGAAGATCCTGACGATAATATCAATAGCACTCACAATAGAGCACAAAATTGAGCATCGACGGACCCCTAGCAAGCTAGAGAGGGGACCAGGTGCCCGGGAGGAGTAATCATCCCCTTTTGGCTAGCCGCATTCGCCGTCGATGTTTATGCACGAAAATCAAAGTGACGTTACTTTGACGCTAACGGAAATGGACTAGCGAAACTCAGCATCACAGGCAAAATAAACTTATCCTTAGCATTATATGTACGGTTTCTGCAATCTATAGCCAAGTAATTTTTTTTTGCATTCAAGAAATCGGAAAAAAATAGGAAATACAGATGATGCGTTCTCACTTTCACATTTTCGCTGACTTGACGTAATAAACAATACTCATGATCGCAAATGCAGCGCGTCCAGCGTGTCCGTTCTGATTTTTCATTTGGTCATCTACCTAAACCATTGTTCAAAACTTGGGCACCTTTTCTGCCTAAGTAAATTGATGACGTCATAACCATGGAGAGCAATGGAAGAGTGCGCGAGAACATTCGTACTGTCTTGGTTAGAAGAATTTGCGATCATCCGTATTGCCTTAATTGCGTATGTTCCCAAATGTTTCATCAATTAAATTAACAACATACAATAAAAGCATTAACCTAAGACAAATTTCGCCTTAAATTGCCTCGTCACGAGGATTTTAAGCATCTCAAAGGCAAGCATATATGCAAGCAGGAGATTCTCACTCTTCCTAGGAAGCTGATCTCACTCGTTCACAATGAGCTCACTTCTCTTCATATGGTAGATTTTTTTGTTTGATTTCTTTTTTATATTTCTGTTCCTTTGCCCTAGTTCTGGTTTTATCCTGGATTTGTATGACCTTGGTATGATTATTTTTCAACCTACGATATTGTACTTCTTGATAGGGATCATCCTCGAAAACCCAGGCTCGATTGCGCTTACTCTTATCTCCATCCTCAGAAACCCAGGCTCAATTGCGTTTACACTTATTTAAGATAAAAGTAAGCGTAATCGAGCCTGCGTTTTCGAGGATGGGCGTGTAAACGCAATTGATCCTGGGTTTCTCAGGATGGATAGGGATATGTTTTTTGTTTGTTAATATTTGTCATCCTGCATGCAAGAAATTAGTATTTTATTCCTGTTAATATTATATTCTTAAACAATATTTATAATGTTTTTCTTTATTGACGAAAATTAATAAAAATTACCTTCTCGAGCTGGAAGATGTGAAAAAGCGTGCAATTGCAGATCGATCCGAAAACTACTTATACTAAACATGCCATTATGTCATGAATATTGCCAAGAATGATTTTATGCTGATGAACATACCATTTAACTGTCCTTTTTTGTGGGGGGAATCGCATTACTAGTTATCTTTTTTCCGTTAGAAAATATCAGACCATCATTGTACAAGCTTATTTTTAAATACACAATTTCATCGATCCGCTAGCCTTTGTAAAAAATGTCTTTGTATTTCCGTGTTTATAAGTATTTTCCTGATATTTAAAAGATTAAAGTCAAATCTTTATTATATAATTGGATCTATCATCCTGATTAGAGACTAAATTACTAAGTTTGTAACAGGGGTTAACATTACAGAAAGCTATGAGGATTTTTTCTTTCTATTTGTTCTTACATGTACAATTTCCTACAGAAAATACAAGTGAAAATATACAAATCGTCAAACATTGTCCGGTGTCAAAGAGGGATTGGCTGGAAAGGTCAAAATACATAAAATGTGTACATCCAAAAGTTTATCACTGTATTTCTGTGAGTAAATTCGAGGCAACTTTAGCAGAAATGTGCCTAACAGAAAGATTCATAGATCCAGCTGGTAAGTGTGAAAAATATGTAAACTGATCATTTTTCATGTTTACTTATTATTTTTCAAATCATATGCTACATTTTTTTTTAATCTGACTTAATTGAAATAAGTTTTTAATTTCTGTTTCACCCGACAATGAAAAATACTCAGGAATTTAAAATGAATAGATGAAATAGTAAGAAAAGCATTTTCAGTACTAATCAGTTTGTATGCAGTTATATATGACTAGCGTCAAAACATTTCAGGTACTTCTTTATCATTATATCAATTGTATTATATTGAAACAACTGATTCGATAATTTTTCCCCAAAAATAAAAAAAAACAATATTGGTCATTACATGGTATACTGAATGAGAGTATAAAAAAATGAGCTGTCAAAAATTTTATCGCAGTTATAGATATTACGTAGAATTCATTTGTATTCGTGCTTTACCACTTGATAAAGGCCGAGTGGCCGAAAATTTGTGGATATAGAGTGTTCACTGTTATTTATTATATTAAACTTCCTTACGGAGGACACTACTTCATTCTTTGAAAAAAAATTATCAATATGAGAAAACTTAATGATTATTTTATATTCAAATATTGCGTTATATAAAAAATGCACAATACATGATAATAAACATGATGTTTGTCATTTTTTTTTACATATAACAAAAGACATAAACACATAAACGAACATTTCCGCCTACTGTATTGTCATATCAAATATACTAGACAAAATTTCTAACTTACCATTTTTTCAGTAACTTGAATATCATGATTGATAGAAATCAATTATATAATATCTACTTTTATAAAAGCAGCGGGTTTTTTTTTCAAGTGTAAATGAAAAAGTGATCATTCTGTGATGTGTGTCTTCAAATTCTACAGCATTTTAGCAAAGAATCATCCGCTTCTGATTTGTAAGAGTAATGTGTCTCTTGACTGAAAAAGGCTACAATAGAAATCTTCTGATGGTTATCGTGTGATTCGTTTTTTGAATTTTGAAATATCGGTTGTTGATAATGTTGTTTCGTCGTTACATGCCTACAAATTCCCTGATGCGTTACGAGTCGACGACACTTCTGGTATCATTTATATACCGAGTGAGGATTTTTGCGTTAAAACATCGAAACAGCGAAAGCGGTTTACGATTTTTCCTTGCGCTCTGCCACTATTCATGAAAAACAAGCCTGATAAAAGATCCTGGGTCATTGGAAGCTCATTTTACGTACCACTTACAAGACGTATGCACACGCAGCCATTTAACGGCAAATTCGTTTAGTTTTATTTGGTTATTATCGCGTTTGTAACAAATTGATTCCATTCAATTTATGTTTTTCTGACCAAACATGGTACGAATAAATCTTTAAGTAGTGTTTGTAATTTACAGATAAAATACGCGAAATTCATTAAAAGTGTTCAAAATTAAAATGTCGTCACAGTCTGTTTGCGTTGCCATAAATCACTTTTTTCTCGATTTTAAAGTGAAAAACTAAAATTTCGTATCTCAAATCCAATCATCATGAAAATAATTTGAATTCAGCAATAATGAAAATCCATACCCGTAGAATGGCAAGTTAGAAATTTTGACAAGTGTATATATGAAAAAAAGATGATACTTTACATGTTTCACTCTTCGGTTTACGCTTTCAATACATGCTTTCAGATGGGTGTCCGTTCGTTAATATCGGTGGCGGATTATTTGAGATAACAGAATATTTCAAATGCGCAAAACAAATTGGATGTCCTCGAAAAGAACGCAAATTGTATTCTTCCAGTGAGCTGTATAGATGTATGTATATATTCTATATTTCAATTACGAATTATTCCCATATTCCTATACCTGTTTTCTTCATTTCGAAATGTGATGCGATAAATGTTCGCTTCCCACTCTCATAATATATCCGCTAGACAAAATAAAATTAAAGAAATGGTGACCAAAGTTGGTAAAGCAAAACGAAAGTTCGAGCTGATCATAAAGAGTAAGGAAAGAAATCAATGGAGTGACCAAAGGGAAATAGAAATATGTTATTCATGATATGTTTGATTGGGAATATCTGTTTCGTCTTTTACTCTTAGGTTGCAGTTTCCCTAACATATAAGAATAAGTAAATTTTCAAAAGACCGCCCCCTACTATGTAGTTTACACAAGTCTTTTTCCGTATATCTTAGTAAAGGAATCCTAAAAAAAATTATACAAAGTATCAATATCTGTCAATTTTGTAAATGTTCTACGTACATTGATCTCTAGTAAATTCTATACTTAGAATAGCACATCTGTCATCAGACAATTACAAAGAAATTAATGTAGTTTTAGAAAGATGAAAAAATTAAAATAAAATATTAAGTTCTCAAGTACATTGTACGTATGCAGTTGATAAAAATTACTAGTAAACACATTATTATGATTAATAAACATACAATCAGCACATTTTTTGGTACATTTTTAGACATAATAATTTTCACACTCTTTGGCCATATTACATTGTTCAGATTGAGGATCACTGACGAGGGTTAAGTACCTATAACGTGTCTGGTCCCTGCTGCAAATTGATCTGTTCTAAAATGATTCTACTGAATTTGAAGACGTTTATTATTACAGCTTTAGTACAAAAAAAAGAGACATTTAAAGGAAAGCTGCGAACACATAATACAGTATTCCTATTCGATAATTCATTATGTATTCCCAACAGTATCTTTTTTCAATCTCAGTCGAGGTTTTGGTAAAATCATTCACAACGACTTCAAATGGCAATTTCCTTTATCAAATATATAATATTCAATATGTAAATATTCACGTTAGGTCTTGTTGTTTTGCCAGTTTACTTAAACTTTCCAGAATGATCAGTTACATTCTATATTGTTATGAATGGTTGTCATCATCACCAAACGGCATACTTACCTGATATGTATATCAAAATGTACATCGACACAATCACCGAATTTGACAGGTTTCCATGGAGCTGTTGCGACGGGTGTTGCATGCATTTAGGAGACGCTGACTTTCCCCTGGCACCTGATCTCACTTCGGAATTTTGTTCATTCCGAGGTTCGCAACCGTTTCTGTGGAAAATCTAATGATTTTGCCTTGCCTTCTCGACTATGAGACTGAATAACTGATGGGTCTTCTATAATGTTTATTTTATTAAATTGAAAAACAAAATGAATTACAGTATAATGTATATCAAAGGATAAGGGATATATGTAACACATTACCTTACCTTTGCAGATCCTGCATGTCTTTGGTCAGAAGCTCAAAAAAACGGAAGATCAAATGAGGCTATCCACATGAATTCCAACAACTTCAAAGAATATACTGCAACTATGTAATGTTGATTATTATGTGTTTTAAAAGAAAGGAGGGGATCTCTAGCAAGACATGGTCGCAGCATGCAGTAAAATGTGAAAACACAGAGAAATCATGCACAGAAGGTGTCAATAAAGAGACAAGGAACACCAAATAATTCATCAAATTATAAAGGCTACATGTACATATAAACCAACGAGAATAATTGCTAATCGGTGCCGAATTATGACAGCCGTCTTTCTCGTTAGTGTCAAATGGTGTGGTTATCTGGATTACGTGCGCACAACCCTCCAACTTTTTCGGTTACACAGAGGTATGGAAGAACGCGAAATTGTTTTGTATAATATACTGAACAAAAAAAGTTATGTCCCTCAAAATGAAAAGTCACCACTTGTGCAGATGAAACGTTATAACCGTTGAAATAGTAAAATATACTCAATAAAAACTCAAAAATTTTCTTTTTATCACTTAGACATTGAACGCAATGAAGCGTGACGAAACAAAGCGTCCTCACCTTCTAAGGAAAATTTCTCTGTTTCTTTGTTCAGGTTGACTGCTAACGAAAGCAAAAAGTGTATAAATAAGCATAGGAGATTTCTCCATTGAAAAACGGAATAAAATTATGATATCGACTATCCATAAATCTGTCAAATAGCTTGTAATTCAAGAAAAATCCAACTTAAATGACACCGATTGTCCACAGTCGGCCATGCGCCATGTCAAAAACCAAAAGCACATTGAAAGTGTATCTAAGGGTGTGCATATACCGATTTGTTAAGTAAAATTCATTTAGATTCAGAAAGGCCATTACCAGAGAGGATCAAACAGGTGAAACCCCTTTGGTTAAAACCTTGATAATGACGTAACATATACAGCAATTTATCAAGATCATTGTCAGAATCGAACAATCAATTGGATATACAGATTAGAATTTAATTCAAAAAATTATTTTTCGAGAATACCGCCTCTGAATGAATTTTGTTTTCACGATTCATGTTAAACCAATACAAAAATGGGACATAACTTTTTTTGTTCAGTATACTATCATCACTGTAAGATGATCACATTTTAAAGCATGGCCTAATATGAAGACATACAGAAATAGAATGACGAAAAGACTTGTTGAAAAGAATGTAAGAAAAAATTTACAAAATTTATTTTATTTTTATAATTATCTAAAATATTCCTCTTCCAATTCTTTTAAAGACAAATATTTAATGACACGATTTCCAGCAACAGGATTTCTAGCTCTGAAATGTCCTCAGTTCAAGGTATGTAAAAAATGAATTCATTAGAACTCTTAAGGTCAGGGAAGCGACTTTTAATAGAAATGAGGTAGAAGAAAGATGGATAGGTTAATATGTAGAAGAACATCTCCTCGAACTATTCAGACCAAAAAAAATCAAAATTTGCCTGTCTCGTTTTTTGGCTATAAACTTCCATTTTTTTTGGTCTATTTTTACATTTTTGTCATTTTAGAGAATGCATGAAATTTCAAAAATTTATATATATCCTTTTTTTCAAGATTTTTATAGCTTGTGGATGAATTAAAGCTTTTTCAGAAATTCGGATAAATTTATCAGTCCTTAGGAGAGTATTTTCTTATAAAACCTATGTCGCTGGTTGCAATGGCAACAACTCGTTATTTCAATTAATAGCTAGAAAGTCGCCAGCTACACAATTTTTTTCTACATATATATCTATGATAGTGTTTTTTTTCCTAAAGGAGTAAAATCAATATGTACATCAAATAGATATGACTGTTTCTATAAATAGCGCAATAATTTATGCAAAAAATCAACATTTTGACCCCAAAACATAGAGTTTAACCGGAAGTTCGAATTTCTAATTATCTCACTTATAATGAGTATAATGGCTAGTAAATATTCTGATGTTTGAATCTTTGGTAGCAAAACTCGTGCAAAAATGACAATATTTTTCCTATTTTCGGCGATTTTTCATTGAAAGATATGCATTTTTCCAAAAAATATCCCTTCAGCAATGAAAGTTTCAAGGAGTATTATTTTTTTTTCTAAAATAATGTAACAATTTGAGCTTATACCATGTACCGTTTATTGCGATTTCGCATATCATTTGATATGAAAATAGAGTTATCTCCCTGTAGTCGCTACCCTAACCTTAAATATGTCATGTATTTCCTTTTGTTGTAAGGAGATTTATTCATATAATAATTCAAAATCTTCTCGGCTAGTTTTAATTGAAAGTACACCATCCCTCCTTTCTTACATACCTATAAAATATGACTAAAGACTAATTACAAGACATAACTTTTTTTATTCCGTATGTCTACTCAGTGTATTATTTTTACCTTTCGCTACTTTATACCCAAAATTACAAGAGCCACAATGGAGCACAACGCCGATGTGATACTTATTAACACTCTAACCATACTGACATTGCTAACTAATAGGTCCAGTGCCGGAATTTGAACTCACAGCACTTAGGTCCGTGTGCATATAAACATGACTATTTTTTATAGTTTTTAATTAATAAAGATTCCATGACAATGAAATAAGATTTAGGAGTAATACATATATCAAAGCATTAATTAAAGTGACTAAAATACGACAAATCTGCAATAAATGAGTTTACTAAGCAATATCGAAATAAATGGAAAAGGAAGACACATTTTTGTTTTGTGTTTTTTCTTTGGTGGGGGAGGGGGGGTCAAAAATTAAATCAAAAGTATTTAAATGATAGTACATCCTAACCCTTTACCCTAACCCTATCTATCATCATCTAAATCAAAATTATAAGAAAAATCCAAAAAGATATGATTATAGCATATAATGTATATGAAAACAATTAGTAACTTAATTATGACAAATATGCAGTAAGTGCAGAAGATGATACAGTTATAGATTTATTTGAATAAATAGTTCAAAAGGGAGCTTTGTTGACAAAATCGAAAAGGGTAAACAAAAATAGAAACACTAAAGAGGGTACGAGCGTGAACAAATGAGTTAAAGAAGATCCTGACGATAATCTCAACAGCACTCACAATGGAGCACCAAATTGAGCATCGACGGACCCCTAGCAAGATAGAGGTGGGATCAGGTGCCCGGGAGGAGTAAGCTTCCCCTGTTGGCTAGCCGCACCCGCCGTCGATGTTCATGTACGAAAATGAAAAGAATATATAAAATACATGCACTCTCCGAGGCTATGTCTATATAGAAAGTGCTATGGCGACAATGTCAGGGAATAATATTCAAAACACTTACTGTCAAACCCCTCGCGGGGAACTTTTTTACGAGCTCCACATGGCAAAGGGCATAAGTGTGACACAAATGAGTTAAAGAAGATCCTGACGATAATCTCAACAGCACTCACAATAGAGCACCAAATTGAGCATCGACGGACCCCTAGCAAGATAGAGGTGGGATCAGGTGCCCGGGAGGAGAAAGCTTCCCCTGTAGGCTAGCCGCACCCGCCGTCGATGTTCATGTACGAAAATGAAAAGAATATATAAAATACATGCACTGTCCGAGGCTACGTCTATATAGAAAGTGCTATGGCGACAATGTCAGGGAATAATATTCAAATCAAACATAAACCGTATCGATGTCGTTAAGAAAACAAAATCTGAAAACTTATTGAACTAATAGTTGAATATTCCTCTAGATTAAAGAGCAATGCATTTCGAATGACGAGCAATATATATCCTTGTTTACATCTAAAATACGCTTCTATCACGGCATCCTTTTACCCTTGGCATATAGTTTACGTCAGCAACGGGAGTTTATTTGACGTCATACTAAATTATGACGTTGTAATATTTTTCCGCGAATTATCATGAAAGCGCTTTGTGCTTGTTCTTTAGAAGTCCGGTAAATTCACGCCATGACAACTTTGCAGAGCGGAATAATTTGATTGCGATTGAATTGAGTAACTTAATACTTCAAATTTATTCTTGCATAAAAAAGACACAAATCAATTCAAAAGAATGGTTATATTTTATAGTGAAAGTTGACGATGCGGCGTTACTGACCACGCAATTTATCTCAAATATAGAAAACGTGTGACACTGATATATCTTGAAAGTACTTTTCTTTCATTTACAAAACGTACGTTGTAATGATTTAGTCAGAATTTATATCACGAGGCCTTTTGATTAGTAGTTGTAATAAGTGAGCATGACGACCGACTGTCAAATCATCAAAAGGACCAAAGATCAGGTACATTATGTACATGAGTTAAAGAAGATCCTGACGATAATCTCAACAGCACTCACAATAGAGCACCATGTTGAGCATCGACGGACCCCTAGCAAGCTAGAGGTGGGATCAGGTGCCCGGGAGGAGTAAGCATCCCCTGTTGGCTAGCCGCACCCGCCGTCGATGTTAATGCACGATAAAGAACACAGTATATAAAATGCATGCACTGTCTGACGTTATGTCTATATAGAAAGTGCCATGGCGACCATGTCAGGGAAATATATTCAAAACACTTACTGTCAAACCCCTCGCGGGGAACTTTTTTACGAGCTCCACACGGCAAAGGGCATAAGTGTGACACAAATGAGTTAAAGAAGATCCTGACGATAATCTCAACAGCACTCACAATAGAGCACCATGTTGAGCATCGACGGACCCCTAGCAAGCTAGAGGTGGGATCAGGTGCCCGGGAGGAGTAAGCATCCCCTGTTGGCTAGCCGCACCCGCCGTCGATGTTAATGTACGTTTTGAGGTTTTGCTGTGGGTGCTACAACCTGTGTTGCTGTGGGTGCTACAACCTGGGTGTTTTGAGGTTTTGCTGTGGTTGCTACAACCTGGGTGTTTTGAGGTTTTGCTGTGGGTGCTACAACCTGGTGTTGTTGGAGATCCCCTCCTTTGTAAAATAAATGGATACGAAGGATTCCGTAAACACACTTCCTATTGTACGTCCTGTTGAAAAGGGAATTATTCTGTTTCAATTTTACTAATCTATGATATAACGACATTCATTGAAGAGAGCATGTGCAGGAGATCAATGCGGAAGACAGGGTGTTCGTTTACTACCTTTCCTATCATACTCACACCCCCATCTAATTCCAGCACTTAGTAAAATGAAACTAGACATTTGCCTCAGCTAACTTTAGATAAATTATTTCAAAGCAAAATTATCAAGAGATTAAGAGATCCTTCGTATCGTTGTTCTACTAAAGTTCTTCTTTTCTTTCAAATCTGGTACACAATATGTATGAATGTCAAAACTACATGTACATGAATAAATAGATACGTGTAGATGCCGCAAAATCAATTTTGAGAAAAATGATATACAGAAGAAGCATACAGATAGGAATCTAGAATATCCATTGTTCTCATTCACTGAGATTAACAATATACAATATCGCCGAGCATTACCTAAAGTGAGCTTCACGATCAGCGATGACGTTGTCGGTGCTTAAAAGCGGTAATTGTTGGGAAAATGAATAAGAAATTGATAAAATATGACTCAAATTTTTAGTCTGAAGTCCAGATTATAGGAAATCTCAGATAAAATGTATAGATTTATAACAGCTTTCCATTTTCAATCATAAACAACGGATTTATCATATCCAGAGGCTTGGTCAGAGGAATTCTAAGCTAAATATCTTTAAAACGGCTACACTCTTTTTTTCTATAAATTATTTTTTTATCTTTAACATGTATCATTAGATGATAAAAGAAACATTTTATCAAAATTCTTTCATGCCAACTACTTCGAAAATTAATGTTTTTAACTTTGTCATACAATTTTATTGTCAAAAGCATGGTTACCATGGCAACAAAAATATTTTTTCCGAAAATGATAAATTTACTTTATTTGCTACGTCATTGGATAAAGATTTACTTCGTATTGTGTTATGTTGATTTTTAAAATAAAGTCCAAAGTTGGGACATTGTTTTAGAAGATCTTTTTTTCACGAAATATTGCAATCGATGACGGAAGGGATATTCTTTTATATGTAGACAATTATTTTCAATTTCTATTATTCTCTGAAAATGCGGTTCACACTCATACCTCCTGAAGACATGTCTCTAAATTATCCTGATGCTTACAGTTTTTCGTCATATGATTTGGTTCTGAAAAAGTTTGTCACAGGAGGGTGCTCTCCGTGACCTCCGCTTCTGTGTTGGCACCAAATGTTGAAGGATCCGGAAGTACAAGAGGAATACTTGTAGGGGATTACTAGACTAAGTACTTCATTCCTACAAAGTTTTATTAAAAACCCCCTCATTGGTTCTGGAGAGGATTTCCATTATGAATGTAAATACCCCCAACCTGGTGCTTTCAGTTTGTCGATATATGTTTCAAATCTGAAGAAGTTTGGCGAACGAGGATACCAACTTTGACCTACTTTTGACTATGGTGGTCCCTACTGTTGAAGGTAAAATACAACAGGGGACCATAAGTACTTCATTCCTACCAAGTTTTATGACACTCCCTGTAGTAGTTTCGTGCGTGATATTGTTTTCATGTTTCGTGCTTGATCATCGACGGCGGGTGCGCCCAGCCAACAGGGGAAGCTTACTCCTCCCGGGCACCAGATCCCACCTGTAGCTTGATAGGGGTCCGTCGATGCTCACTCTTGTGTTCCGTTGAGAGTGCTATTGAGATTATCGTCAGGATCTTCTACAACTCATTTGTGTCACACTTATGCCCTTTGCAGTGTGGAGATCGTAAAAAAGTTCCCCGCGAGGGGTTTCACAGTAAGTGCTTTGAATATTTTCCCTGACATTGTCGCCATAGCACATTCTATATAGACATTATCTACGACAGTGCATGTTTTATATATATTTATTTTTTCATTTCCGCTTTCTAAGCTTTCTAAAGAAGTTGTCTCCATTTTGGATTTTTCTACAAGAAATTATATTCTGAAAATGACTGTATATGATACATTCGGCAGCTGAGACACAAAAATCATGGGAAAATTTAGCAAAAAATGTAATTTATCTATCAAATTTGTGTATTGTTAATATTTCATTCTATAACAAATATGGATAATGACCATATCCCTGTATAAAGCACAAACTCGATGATTCAGAAAATCAGAAACCGAAGGCATACAAAATCAGGATAAAACAGAAACCAAAGCAAACAAACAAAATCCTCCACCACATGAAAAGAAGTTTACTCCCGATATGAGAGTGAGACCAGGTGCCCAGGAAGAGTAAGTATCTCCTGCTTGCATGCAACACCCGCCGCTTCAATTCGGTAGAACTGTCACATCCGGTAACTTCCATTTTGGAAGACATAGAGTACAATCTTTGGTTGGATGGTTCAGTGGTCTATGACAGAATATCATCCACCATTCTAAAGAGTGGGACATCATAGTGTATGACGAGTTCCCCATATCGACCGTAGAACTTCCTCAGTGACGATGTTGGTCGGTCACAAACATATCCCTGACTGAGAAGCTTATCTGAAAGACGCCTAGCTCTCAGAACAAAATTCGTATATTTGGTACTTGCTCTGGCATAGCGTATAAACTGAGATATGAACACGCCATAAGCAGGCGATGAAGGGATGTTGCTACTCAGAAAAAGAAACTTTTTAATGCTGAAATTGAAGTCGTCACGTTTGTCATAGAGTGAGGTGTTCATGTGACCATCAGTGTCGTAGGACAAAATCCGTATATTTGGTACTTGCTCTGGCATGGCGTATCAACTGAGATATGCCATAAGCAGGAGATGAAAGGATGTTGCTACTCAGAAAAGGAAACTTTGCTATGCTGAAATTGAAGTCGTCACGTTTGTCATAGAGTGAGGTGTTCATGTGATCATCAGTGTCGTAGGACAACATTATGTCCAAATAGGATGCTGAATTATTTGTCTCTGTAGTTTCTTTGACTTCAAGCTGCGAAGGATACATGCTGCTCAGGTAATCCACGAAATTTGGATTATTGATGGACAGCACATCGTCTATGTATCTGTAAGTGAAGTTGAAGTCAGAAGCTAAGTACTTTTCCCTTCAGAGACCAAAGATTGAATGAATTCAGCTTCGTACGGGTAACGGAAAATGTCGGGAGTTGGGCACAATTGGTCCCTATTGTGCATTGGTCCCCATTGGTCCCCTATGCACATTCAGATGAGAAACTTTATTATTCGTTTAAATTTTTGAATAAATAAAAGGATAACAAATAAATTGAAGACTTGGAAATTACACTAGTGCCTGATGTATCATATATGATACATACCCAAAAATTGTTAGAGAGGGAATTTTTGAAAAATTTCTTCGATTTTGTTCTTTCATTTGGGTAACATATCAACATTGGAAAAAAAAATCATGATTCTCCGTCAAGTATAAATAGGTGCGGGCACTAGAGGGTTTACTTCTCGGGTACCTGGTCCCACCTCTAGCTTGCTATCGGTCCGACGTCGCTCATTTTTGTGCTCTATTGTGCTTGCTGTTGAGATTATCGTCAGGATATTCTTTAACTCATTTAACATCCGATTATATGTAGCTATGACTTTCCAGGCGATTGACTTCGACGTTCATTCCAAATAAAGCCCCCCTTCCCCGAAAAAAAAAAAAACTAATTAACAAATAAAACAAAGATAGGATTGATGGTAATTCCCTTTGTATTCGTTTAGAATTTGACTATTCTCACTGCTGTTAATACGGGAAATATATTTCATTATGTTTTTGATATCCCCTTCTTATCTTTGTAAACCTGTAAGATTAGTATAATTAAAAACTTAGAAAATACAAAAATAAATAATGGAGAGTCATTCACAATTTGTGTTTATCAGTTTCAGATTTAAATACGACCAAGCGATTGCTGACAACAAAAGAGTGAGTTGGTAATCTAACTTTTAGATATTGTACAATTTGCTAGTTTTATTTCAATAAGGAAGCAAAGTTAAACAAATGGTATCAGCTACGATTCGAACAATAATCTTGAAGTTAATAATAATTACAAAAATCTCGGTCAAGGTCACTAGGACAAAAATAGTCAATGTGTAGAAAGGTCATATCACAAGAGATATATTTGTGAAATATCAAAGCCCTAACATTTACCAAACTAAGTGTCGCGATCCTTCGCGGGGGACACAAAAAAGATATATATTTCAAACGGCGAGCGGAGCTAAAATTAAAAATAATGAAAAAAAATCGGAGAGTGGAGCGAGTATTAGTTAGGTATATTTTTGTCTACGCGTCAGAATGTTTAATTTGGAAATCATCAAATCATTCGCAGTTACGGATTTGAAGAAGAGAATTTCAAATTCGTGCTTTCCACTTGATAAAGGCGGAGAGGCCGAAAATTTATGGACGATTCGAAATTATGCACACTGATGAAACAAGCTCTCCAGATTTGTAAGATATTTGTTAATCATGTAGGGATTTCATGTACATATGTCATGCGTGAAGCTGAAGTGAGCTATTGTTATGGAAATCAGTCTGCCGTCGACTGTGTTGTTGTCGTTAATAGAGATTTTTACCTAAAGCCTACGCCGACAATTGACACTGGACACCGATAATTTAGGGGAGTTCTCAAAATAATTTTTCTCAAGTTTTAGTAAAAATTTTAATTTCTGTCTGCCTAACTGATAATTCAAATTATATTTGAGCAGTTTTGTTGGGTGTTTTATATTCTTTGTACAAGTAAATTCATTCCTTTGCATTAGTTCATCTTTCAAACGAAATTCTAATTTGCAAAGTGGAACACATAATAAGTGTTTTTTTTCACATCCGAAAGCATTGTTGTGGATAGGTCTTCAGGCTTAGGAAGTCCATAACGTAATTGTCTTCTGACTGTCCCCCTTCCCTCACCCCCCGAGAATGAATAGACAAGTACAACTTTTTAGTGGCTGAAAATTAACATTCTTTGATATATCTTATATACTGGAAATATATCTTATATTTCCGGAATAAAACCCGACAATTCCCTTCCAAACCTACGCACTATCTCAAGAATTTGTGTTAAAGTTGCTCACAGTAAATGACTTATATCTAAAAAAAACAAAATAGATGTAAAGAGAAAATTCATTAATATAAAATTGTTAAATTCGAAAAAAAAGTTTAAAAACACCATTACCATGAGTTACAGGAAAATGATTGATTCGACTAGTCTTATAGTCGTCACCCAATCTAAAAAAAGGTGACGTTTAGAGCAAAAACTTGATAGATGAAAATGTATCTAAAATATATAATTTTATACGCATAGTCCAGATTTACATGTTTCGAGTAGTAATGATTTTATTCCACCAACTTCTAGAATAATTTGGCAATGGTATAAATCTTAGATGATTTTTATAAATAATGAACAATTGTAGATGCCGCCATATTTATTTCTTATCTCGAGCGATTTAAAACGGGTCCAGAATACGTGTAGAATCCGCTTTCAGTAGGATTAACACCCCGAACAAAAAAAATCATGTTTACGCATTGGTAATGAGCACCAGTGTAGCGGTTTCAATGAACTATCTATTTGAGGACAGCGATAGCCAGGGTTATTATTTGATCATGTTACTCTTACTTTGCTATTTTGAGAGAGGACTTACCCCTTATCCCCCCCAACCCCCACAACCTCTAAACTTTGTTAACTTAATCATCATACACAAATATATTTGTGTCTGTGTCCATATATATACCCTTGCCCTATGTGCCACAATGCATATCAAAGACTGAGTAAGTACATGTAACATACAACCGGAGAAAAGAAGAGGAAGGTGAGCACAAGCAGGTCATCGTTTCGAAATAAAAAAAAAGATGGATTGTGCTCAATTCGCTCCCATCTCAAAATTTTGAGTACATGTAACAGCATATCTAACACAAATATGTTCTCGAAATTCGATTCTAATCACAATAGTTTTTATATATATGAATGTCTATGTACAGCGCCAAAAAAAGACACATACAAATGATATATGTATTATACAACTGTACAGTATAATGCAATTCAGCAAATGCCGCTCCCCTTTCTGACTAAATCCTGGGTTTCTTTCAAAGTGTCTTGCCCCTCAATGCAGAGGGCAGCACTTGGCGGAATCAAAGGGATAGGCTCCCCAAAGCAAATCATAGGTAGAACGATAATTTTCAATAAAAAAAGAGTAAATATAATCAATTTCATTCACGAAAATGAGTCCGAACGAAAAGGATGAAAGGCTGGTCCCCCTACCAGGGCTCCGCCTTGGACCCACTGAGGACATATGCGGTCCCCAAATCCCTCATTGATCCCCCCTCCCTCAACTAAAAAGCTGGATCCGCCAGAGGAGGGGATGGGAAGTGTTTAAGCCTGAAAAATATTCCACGCATCTCAGCATGTTTGACAAATTTCATGGGGTGGTAGTCCCCTCCCCTTTAACCCCCCCCCCCTTGATAATCGTCTAAACGCATTGTCTTCGTCTCTTGATATAAAGTTATATTCATTTTCGATTTCTTGTTTTGAA
This sequence comes from Pinctada imbricata, assembly GCA_033119305.1. Taxonomy (NCBI): domain Eukaryota; kingdom Metazoa; phylum Mollusca; class Bivalvia; order Pterioida; family Pteriidae; genus Pinctada; species Pinctada imbricata. The sequence continues at coordinate 13,070,684 of VSWD01000004.1, read as the reverse complement.
ATCACCCCTACAGGTAAAGTCATCGTCCGATCTCAATCGTCAGCGTAGACTGTAGGTAAAAATCTCTAATTGTAGTACAAGTATGTTAAACTTTCAACATTTTCGACTTTCCCACCGGAAACACTTGAATGAATGTGATGAGACCTTGTTGAAATGATGTACTTATAGTCACATATAAAAAGTCTGTTTTGTGTGCAGGTCCCTTTAAGGCCTGATCCAAATGGTTACCCCTCTACAAAATCTTGTCCTCCATAACCACTACATTGGTGAGAAAACTAATGGCAACTAGGCAATCTATATTGCTATATGGTTGGGTATCAAAAATTGTGTTCAAGATGAGAATCCGACACGTAAAACTTATGAGTTTTTGTTTTTACAGAAATGCTGATGTCAATTTTTTTCTCTGACTAGAAGTATAATTTATCTCTGGGAAATTACCCCTTTTCCCCATAATTTACGTCCTTTTCGTTACATAATCTAAGGCACATTAAAAATCACAAGATCTGTATACTTTCCTGTTTTATAGCATGTAGAGCAATAATAATGTGTTGTCAAGTGTTCTATGATCTGTTTTTTTTTTTGTACGACGATTCTCATGTGTGCTTATTTGTTTTAGCATAATCAGTCGTAAATCTTCAAGATTAATTATCATAAAAAGGGAATCAATTCAGAAAAAAATTGTTATAATTCTCATTATCATACAATCATATGACTTTTTTTGTTTTTGCAGATCTCAATACAATATGTCAATTACAATTGATGAAACAGGTATGAAAATCCCTGCACGTTGGTTTTATCACATTAAACAATACTAGAAAATAGGTTATTATAATAAATGAACACTTATCTTGTATTAACTGCGCTATACATGCATCTTAAGGAGATCCAGAACAGTATCCGAAAGAACCCAATTAGAAAGGTCTAGATCAATTATGACGTCATAATAGAGACGGCGACATCGGCGTGTTTTCAGCTGCATTAGGAGACGTAAAATAAGGAGGGGGGGGGGGGAAGGTAACAAAATCACTATAACTTAAAACTGACGGTCAAATTTTAATAGTTATCGATGTTTTACTAGACATGTGAAGAAAGAAAAATGAAGTTTTTACGGGAAATAGATAAAAGGATTTCAGATAAACGGACTTTATTATTGAAAATTAACTCAAATGACAAATATAGATAATGAAAATATCCCTGTATACAACACAAAATACAGAAAATCAAAAACCGAAGGCATACAAAATCAGGATAAAACAGGAACCAAAGCAAACAAACAAAAACCCTCACCACATGAAAAGAAGTTCTAAAAATAAACAGTAATTTATTTCCTTTCCACAATTTCTGTTAAAAGTCTTAGTTATCATTTATTATTCTATACATATCCGATTGCCTACATCATATCTAAAAAAATCAGTACTTCTTAATTTTCTGCCTCTGGAGATTTATAACTGTTTTCGTTCCCTATATTGTGATCATTTTAACGTCACATTTACGGCCCATTTTTGGGGGCTTTCAAGGGGTATGTATGTAACTCCGTAGCTTCAAAACTGAAAGTAAAAATTGGTTAAACTTTCCAGATAGAAAAAATATGTTTCATTTATTAACATCTATGATTTTAGGAAGATTAAATGATAGGATCTTTTTATAAGTCTAGCTGTCCTGGATCTTCTTAATTAAGGTATCCGTTATACAATAGACTCATTTTACATAGCAATTTAATCGATCGTCTCCATTGTAAAGTATGGTAAATTTTCTTCCTGGTAAGGTAACAAAAACTATATATTTTCTAAAAGGTAATGATGCTCTGAGTACAGATTAAAGACTCCCAGGTCTTGAACAACTTAGGTATTTTGTAGAAGTTATTAAACATTGCATTTCCTACACATATACACAATCCGTTGCTTCCAAAATGTTAAATCATAAACAACGTTTGAAATGTCTAGATGTACATCACCTTTCACAAAACCCCATACAATGCTCATGTCACCTATACCTACCGTGTGGCCAAATGGTGGTCATGTGGTTACTGGTGACCTTGATATCGTCGGAAAAAATAAACGTAGGAACCTTCTAAGTAAGAACTTTCTGACCTCCATGAAAAGTTTGTTCCTGCTGACAAAGCGGCAAACAATTGTACTTTCGTTTAAAAGGCTTACTATTCAAATGCATGAGAGAGGAACTTTCATAGAGGTCACGAAGAACGCACAATTATGGTGTAAAACAACCCCCTCACTGTTGTATTAAGACACACAAACAAGAACGTAAAACGCAGTGGTCCAAGTAACACAGATGAATATGTAAATGGATATAGAAAGAGGGCGTGCATAATACAGTCCGTGCTCTGCCGCCTGTAGCGAGCCCATGTATGTAATCACCCGAGGAGTCCGACTGACATTCAGAGAGGACAGGTGGTCGGGGCCCTGTCTTCTCTAAAGAGGTTTGGACAGGCCCGTCATGGAGTCCCGTCGTCACAGTCAGTCAGAGTGCAAGTCTCAAGGATTCGCTGGTACCAGACTGTAGATTGGTCAAGTATCACGCCTAGTGTTCGTCTGGTGACATTAGGATCATATCCACGGTATAAAGGCGTTTGATGACTCTGGAGCATTTTCGATGGTTATGCTGCCTACCTGTGATCCTTCTAATTTTGTTTATCATATCACATTAAAAGTAATGTACTCTGTTGCGTGTATAGATCCGAATTTTAAAAGAAAATGACTGTAATTTTTGTAAAATTTACAGAAAGCCTTAACTAATTTATGAAAGGGGAAACCTTGACCTAAAAGTGTTTTGGTAATTTGTAAATTTCTACTGTGAAAATCCAAAATATCAGTACATGCTCTAGCGTACCGGATGAGCTGTTGTGATATGTAAATGCCGTATGACGATAATCTTGGAACATAACCGTCAAGCCAGGGGAAGTTTATTATATTGAATCCAAAATCATCCCTTTTGTCATATATACTTGTATGAATCTTTCCGTTTACAATTTTGATATTTATGTCCAAAAATGGTGTTTCTGTATATGTAACGTTTGCCTTGTTAAGTGTTAATTCTTGTTGATAAATTTAATTCTTATATTATTCAAAATCAGGATTGTCAATAGTTAGAATATCATCCAGATACCTAGAAGTATTATTGACACATTTCAGATCATCACATTTTTTTTCTATTGAAGATGTTTGATAAATTCTTTTTTATAAGTGTATAGAAATAAATCTGCAACAAGAGGCACACAGTTAGTACCCATAGGAATTCCTACAACCTGATTGTAAAGATCCTCACCAAATCTAATATAAATATTGTCCAAGAGGAAGGACAAGGCATCACACAGGTCACTACATGTCCATGATTTGTATGATTTGTAGTCTGTCTAGTAAAAGAAACCCTTCGATTCAGATGTACAAACGTAAGTTTTTCGCTCTCGATCCAAACACCATTTAATGAGATTAGATAATCGAATTAATTTTGTCATGAGGAAGTGTGGTGTACATATTAGAGAAGTCGTATGAAGAAATCGCTTTGGCTTGGAAATTTCAAGATTTCATTTTGTCATTCACATCCCCTGATTTCTTAATAGACCAAAACAAATTTACATCGTTCCTGTTTAGAACCGTTTCACAATATCTAGTTACGTGTTCTTTAATAGCAGTAAGTACTGACGTCAGATTTCTAGACAAAATTGTAGTGGAGCAGCTACTAGAATTAGCAATAAATCGAAATTTGTAAGGAGACTTGTGCAGTTTCGGTATGCAATATAGTGTTGGGAGATACAATTTAGAAATAGAGATATTGAATGAAGATAGTTCACTGTTATGCTTGCTTCAAATGTTAGATGCTCTTTCAATGCTTTTGATATATGTATTAGTAGAGGAAAGTTCCGAAACCAAAATTGATATGTAGTAACGTGTTCAAATGATAATGGTGTTGTTGGCTGCTTTATCAGCTGTTGCTTTTTTAAGAAGACCACGGAGCTGTCTGTCTTGGATAATTAAAAAGTCACCTATCACAATATGGCCAGCTTGTTTGTAGAGATCCGATGTCAGGATCCGATGTAACTTTATTATAGTTGAAAACAAAGTTTCGAATAGGTTTCTTGTACTTATAACAAATAAGAGCTGTTCTAAATTTTCAAAATATTGAGGAATGGTACTTTTTACGCGATAATCTCGAAAAATATTAGAGATATTTAGAAGATCAAAAGCTTTGTTAGTAAACGGGATTTTTATGAATCGTCTTTTAGGGGAGGTATTTTTCACAATAGGATAAAGTTTATACTGTGCAAAAGAGACAATGATATTAAGTTTGAATCAGTCAGTGTTTCTTAAGAATGCAACTTCTGCTTCATCCAAGATAGATTTCATAACTGGTATTGACGACAGAGCATGTAACAGCTCATGTTAGCCGCCATTGCGTGCTATAGTAAGTAAATCGTTGAGAGAGCGGTAAACTCTGGATCGTTTTTTTTTTTTGGACGATATGGTACTTCAGGGCATGTTCTAAAGAGTATGCTGAAGACGATATCATTCGGATCCTTGAAGTTTTGATTGACAACATTTATGTGGTGTTTGGAGAAACTGTATTCCAGCAGAATCCACATGGGTACCAATTGCGCCCCAATGCTTGCGGACTTATTTTCATATTCATACGAAACTGGCTTCATCCATACCTTGCACTCGACTGGGCGAAAGCACTTCGCATCTCAGTTTAATTTTACGTTCAAATCCATAGATGACGTGTTATCCATCAACAGGCCGAACTTTAAGGACCATCTACATGAAATCTATCCTAATGAACTAGAGATCAAGGAAACAACAGAGAGCGTCAGATCCGCTTCGTACTTAGATACACTTCTATCTTTAAACGCACGCGGCCATTTCAACACCTCACTGTATGACAAGCGTGACGATTTCAACTTCCACATAACTAACTTCCCTATCATAAGTAGCAACATTCCGTCTTCTCCTGCTTTTGGCATTTTTCTTCAGCTGTTACGGTACGTCAGGGCATGTTCCAAATATGACGACGTCATAATTAGAGCCAGATGGCTTGCAAGTACGCTACCTGTTCAGGGTTATATCACACAACAGCTGAAATCATCATTGAGGAAGTTCTTCGGTCGCCACGGGGATATAATAAAAGCATATTAGATACCCCTTTCTGGAATGGTCAGTAACATTCTACATTGCGTTCGAATGGCAGTCGTCATCACCAAACAAGACATACTTACCTGATATGTACATCAAAATGTACATCGAGTACATCAAAATGTACATCGAGACAATCACCGAATTTGACAGGTTTCCATGGAGCTGTTGCGACAGGTGTTGCATGTAATCAAGAGACGCTGACTCTCCCCGGGCACCTGGTCTCACTTCGGCATGCTGTTCATTCCGGGGTTCGCAACCGCTTCGATAGAAATTCTCACGATTTTGCCTCGCCTTCTCGACTTTGAGACTGAATAACGGTTAGGTACTTCTTTGATGTTTATTTGATGTTTTTAGAGAAAATAGGCAATTAGAATGCTTCATAATTTTCCGCTTTGTTATTCTAGCCCAACACTGATTATTTCTGAGCTATGGGCATTGTTACCTTTCAGAATACATATAGCTTATAATACCTTACTAGGTATGATAAATGCCTTATGGTAAATCGGATACCTTAAAAGTTACATTTACATGTACTTGTATTTCTAGTCCATTCTTTCATGAGATATTTATAAATGATGTTTATCATGTTTATAATGGAAAAAAACTGTGATTATATTCTTTGTGTGTGATCATTTTGTAGCGAAAGATTTAAGTAAGAAAACAACCCATTTTGTTGAAGGAAATACGGTATTCAAACCACTTCATTTTACGTTGCCTGTTGCAGGTGAGGTTTTACATTTATTAATTTTGCATAAATTGGTCGTAATTAATGCATTGTTTATCTTTTGTTGCTAAAATTACCAAAAAACGCAATATGCTTCTGCGTTTCTCACTCTTAAATTTGACATCTACATTTTACATATACAAATTGAAAACATGATAAACATTTTTATTATTGATGTTATACAAAAGATTTTAGTCAGACCAGAATCAACTCAGTAAGAGGAGTGAAATTCAACATTTGTAATGAAAATATGGATATGATCCATCTCTTTATATTCTTGAAGTAAATTTTCAACTTTCAAATTTCTAATGCACCAGACACGTGTTTCGGCTAGTAAATCATCATCATTGATTCTTTATGCAGAAGTGGTTTATAGACACAACGGAATCTATTTTAGTAGCGTCCTCTACTTATTGCTTGGAACTTTACATATCTACTTAGTAAAGAATACGCGGATCCAAAAATTTTGATTTTTCCTCTGAACAATAAAATTGTACTCAGAAAATCAAACATCTAGATTCTTCGCAATGGAGTTAAGAATCTTTATTTTCCTTCAGTTGATGAATTATATAGGAATGTGGTTAATTAGTAGATGTAATATAAATGACGTAAGTATATACACCGCAAAGCACTTAATATCGAGCGGAGCTCGCTGCAAAGGCCCGAAGGGCCTTTGCGAGCGAAGCTCGCCCTTATGGTAACGCGTATACACTTACCTTAGTGAGAAAATATGCTAAATCAAAGAATGAGAATGTACTACTATGCTTTCAAAAACTTTCGTCCCCTCGCAGACAGAGTTACTGCGGAGATGCTGAATATTGCCATTTAATTTTTTATTTCGACTCCGAGTATACGTATTTGTTATACTCAATTTTTGTTTACAAGTTAAATTTATTGACATAATTTTTCGTAAAGCAGATTACGAAATAGCATCGACAACTCGGCATAACCGCGGAATCTTTTTAGGAAAGCCGACATCTTCGTTTGAGTATTTTGTTTACTGTGCTTCTATGACGTCATTGACGTCATCGCGCCAAATTCTTAATGTCACTTTGACGTTGTAAGATTTTCCTTTAATGGACGTATTTTGCTAAACGCTTCTAAAAAGGTCAATAAACCGGCCAAAGTATTCCCATGGGCGATTTTGTGATCAATCCGGATGGCTTCACGTTATTAAGTTTCTCAATCCAGAACACTTTTCGGATTTTACGATAATATTTGGAGGCATCCGAACATTTCTCCAAAATTATAATTTTGATGAATGAAATAGTGTCCTCCGTAGGGAAGTTTAATGTAATAAATAACAATGAACACTCTCTATCCACAAATTTTCGGCCACTCGGCCTTTATCAAGTGGAAAAGCACGAATACAAAAGAATTCTACGTAATATCCATATCTGCTGGTAAACAAAGCCCAGCGTAAAATGAACAAGGTATGACGTCACACATCGAGTGGCCGAAAATTTGTGGATAGAGAGTGTTCATTGTTATTTATTATAATTTTGATGTCCGATATTAACGTAGCTCGCGGGTTTGTGTCGTCATTGGACTTTCAGTACGCAAGTTTCGTGGTTCAAAGGAATAGTGGTGCACATTTTATTTGTAACGTCACAACGCTTACAACGCGACGTTGTCTGCATTACTTTGCCGCCAAATTAAAAGAAACCTTCTATTCATTGTATATCGGAAAGAACCACGCTCAATTATAATATAAACGAAACTATCTTTAGCTGAAGATTAGGCCATACCAAATTAATTAAATGTTCTTTGGATTTCCCGCACCGTATTTTTCAAAATTCAAAAAATAATATTATAAAAATAAAATGCTCGCCCGCACCATTAAATTTCTGGCTCAAGAATTTTTTAGGGTCGGTTTTGATTTCTGCAAATCTTAAAGCTTCTAAAAGTCTCAGATTGTGCAAATTTCGAAGAAAATGATACTTTTTGTGTTTGAAAAATTTTGTTAGGAGCAAATTTGTTGTCCCATATACATGGCACTGAAAGTAAAGGAGGAAGAATGTTCGAAAATCTTTTCCGTACTGCTATTTGCCAGGCTTTCTTGTCACCAGATTCCTATTGGGATTCCTTTTTGAGTACGGAAAACATCAGAAATGTATTATTTCACTCGCTCGCACCTTAAAAGCTGCAATATTTAAAAAAAATAAAATAATTATATTTTCGCTCGCTCGCACCCTTTTTTTCACAAGAAAATCCAAAGAACATTTAATTAATTTGGTATGGCCTTAGTAGCCGTAATCTGAGGAAGAATTATTTTAAGATAAAATCGTACAAAAAGCGAAATAGAGTATTAATCGGCCTGTACAATATATCTTGATGATTAAAGATAAAAGAAACGATAATTTTATTCATGGATTGTAATTTTTTTTTACTTTATAATTCTGTACAATTTGGCGCTTTTTAGTTTTTTTTACATGGTTGGCTAAGAACCCCCCCCCCCAGCATACAAGCACTCGCACTGATATAGAACTTTGATTGAAATAATAGCAAGGATCAGTCTCTGTGAAGCACAAGAGCTTTGAAAATTTGATTATAAATCCTGTCGTTGTTACTATATACATGTACCTAATTGGACTTTTTATATTTTCTTTTTTTTTTTATAAAAGTGATGTGCATTAGCTCTTTGGTCGAATTAGGCCGATCCGACATTTTTTTGAATAGTGAGCGTAGTTTTAATTTCTATCCTGTGCTTCTAGTATAGAAATTGTCAGGGCCTCTTTCCTCCTGGAATTAAAAAAAAAAAAAAACTGAATTAGCACGTTCTTAACGTACTAGTATAATACTTTTCAAAGCCACATATTGGGCGCCCTTTGACGGCGTTGTAAAAATCCTTTTTGACCCCCCCCCCCCCAAAAAAAAACCCCAAACAAGAGGCCCAAGTGGGCAACGTCGCTCAGCCGAGTTGCAAACAAAAGAATAGTAGTGGATGCTTTCTTAAAGTGGAAGGGAAATATGCTTTTTCAGTTTTCATTTTTTCAAATACATTCAATATTTTGAATCAAAAACTATTCTTCTCTTTAAAGAAATCGATCAGATTCAGCATAAAATAGATGGGAAAAGGCTCAGATTTTTCACATCGACCTCGGTGATCTTCGCAACTATCCGTGATCGACGTCATATAAACCGAAGGCAAAAATGTAAACAAACAAGCACGCAGTTGGTTAATTTCTCCTTTTAAAAAGATTACAGATAGACTTTTTTGTTAGTCAAAAAAATAAGTCGATACAAATGAAGCAGATATTTCAATTTACAATTTAAGAATTATCTAAATATGAAGGTTAAAGCGTGTTATTTTCTAAAAATGTCCGATTTACTGTTCGTATATAAAAATGACAGTTTTATGCATGAGTTATTGTATACTACACATTTCGCTTATCCCAGCAAGTCTACCTTGAGTAAATCACAATTTTAATACGTAACTCATTCATAAAACCAATTATCGAATAATTCATATACGTCACATATCAGTCCAATGAAATCTTTTGATTTCACTAGGGGCATATCACTCGCGCTTATTGCAAATTTTTCGAAAATTATGGAAAAATACAGTGTTAAACACGTGAAGAAAAAGACGCTTAATCATACTTTGATCAGTTAATTGTCATTTTCTTTGGAAAAAAATCGAAAAAAAAAAAAACGCCATAATTCCGGTCACCTTTAATGGTTTTGTGAAATTATGAGCATCAGTTTTGGAGATGTCAAAAGTCAGCCAATCAGCCATCATATTTGTTGACCGATCGGCACAAAAAACACAAACTTTTAGGGGTTTTTATCATTATTTTTTTTTAAAACACCACAGACACGTAAACAATACATAGATAAGGACATTTTTGTATATAAACACAGAACATTGAAGAGTACATGTCAGCCGACCCATGGTCCTAGCAAGGATCGAACCAGCAATTATAAGATTACAAGCCCGATGCCTTATCCCCTAGACCACAGCAATAGCAAAACACAAACTTGGTACAGGACCTTGAATTCTTGTTTCCTGTAAGGTTTCGTGAAATTCTGTACAGCGGTTGCAGAGGAGAAGTCGAAAATGTGTCAGCCAATCAAAGCCCTCGGCGGCCATATTTGTTGACCGATCGGCACGAAAAACACAAACTTGGTAGTGGACTTCTTGTAAGGTTTCGTGAAATTCTGTGCAGCGGTTGCAGAGGAGATGTCGAAAATGTTTTAAAAGTTTACGCTAGACGACGGACGACGGACGGACGGGCCGACGGCACGCTGTGACAATAGCTCACTTGAGCTTCGCTCAGGTAAGCTAAAAATAAAAAAAAGTACGCACTTTATAAAAATTAAAATTCAAACTGGGTTTAATTTTGAACCAGTGCAATGCATTTTGATTTTTTTTTACTTTATTTTATATCAATGCGATCTGATTTGTGTTGAAATCGAGTACTGTACTTATGCATCTCAATACGTACAAATTGATTTTTTTTATAAAGCCTTAATAAAGTACATTTCATTATATTTATTTATTTTTTTTTTTTTTGCCTCAAATTGCGTTTTGGATTATATATGACATCTCTACTTCTTTACAGGTCCTAGCTTCGTGTGTTGATAAGTTGGCAAGATCTTTGGTTATGACTAAAATATGCCAAACAATATCTTTCTTTCTTCATATTGATCATGTGTTTGTGTTTTTATGCCTGGCAGGAGGGTCCTTTTAGAAAAAGTTCGAGACGTAAACAAAATATTTGATTACTATGGTCTGATTGTTGTGATGACAAGGTTTGTCATTGATAACTTGCATGAAAAATTTAAGTCCAAGGGTCATAACTCAGGTGTTACTTTTTCGACAGCAACCCTTTTCTTCATGCACATCTACATATCATGATCTGTCATTGTGTAAAGTTTCACTGAAATTCATCGATTGGTCTGGGAGGAGTTGCGATAACAAACTTTTGTCTACGGACAGAAAGACGGAATGACGGACGGACGGACGACAATGGTGAATCCAGCATACTCCCCACAGCTCTGTTGCGGGTGTATATAATCAGCACTTTCTTCTAACTGTCGAGAGGATATTTTTTCTTCGTGGTAAATGAAAGATAACGTCGTCAAGCAAATACGCAACGTTATGACCGCGACGTCATCTTTTATTCGGAGTTTACACTTTTTTCTTGTATTTTCATACTTGTATAACCTGAAAACAAAATTGTTTACATATACATTTTTTCTTATAAATCGATTCAGAAATATATGCCGTTTATGAATAAGATTTAATTTAGGGAGTTGACCGCAAAATAAGAAAGAAAATCTCTATGAAAGCAAGGCAATATCAACACGATAATACACGGAAGTAACGTAAATTGCCATTTTATACAATGAAATGTGCCATTTTTGGATGCCTATAAAATGTTAAATCGGCGGTGAAGTCAATTCATTTTTTCACGAATGAAGGTCTGAATCTTCTAGTTTTCACATTCAAACTTTCAGGGTAGGTAATCAATTTTGTTCTAAAACCGCGAGCTACGTCAAAGTGGTTTTCTTTATTGAAATTTTATGAAACAGGATTTGGACGATTGTATCTGACATCGGCGAGATGGATTTTTTTCTTTTGGGCGATATGCAATGAGTTATTTATTTTCATTTAACCGTTTTATAACAAAATTAAAATGGCTTGAAATAAAAAAAATCACATGTAGGAAATATAACCAGGTCTGTTTATAAATCCTTGGTCTGACCAGTTCTAGCTGAGCTCTTTAAACTAGATCGTTGATATAAAGTTTCAAAATCATACACCTTTTGTGTTTGCTCGTATTTTTCTGTAAATTTGACTGGAACCCCCCCCCCCCCCCCCCACAACCTAATCTAATATTTGCCGGTCAAGGCCAAAACAGGAACGTACAAAGAACCATATTTTAAGCCCCCCCCCCCCTTTAAAATGTTCATCTGCTGGTCTAGACCAGTTTTATAAATGCCTCTGTGTTTCCACTCGCCTTATACTGCCTTTTTTTTTTTTTTTGGCAATCACCAAACAGAAAGTTTTGTAAGATAGGATAAACCGTCATAGTCTAAAATCATATTTATATTCTCTCCGCTCGCACAAAAAGGCTTTGCCTTGATTCATATTAATGTAATTTCTATATGAGTGCACCCATTCATTCTTGACAACAAATTCTATATTCGAGGACAAAAACATAAGTGTTCCAACTATCCAACAAGGCAGCCTTCCTGACAAATATTTTCAAATATTTGACAGCAGACATTAATGTGTGTCATAGGAATATGGGAAATTTCAGCTGAACACACTCGCATGAAACAATGATGATCGGACAAAAGAAGGAACACGACGCACTGAGCCGTAAAACAGCATCCACACCGAACGTTCAAACAAACAATCAAAGGTGATACACCAAAAATAATCACAATAAAAAAAGAATATGATAAATGATAGAAAAAAGAAAAGGATGGATGGATCTAAAATAAACACTCGGTTACAGCACCCACAGCAAAACCCCAAAACACCTAATGTTACATGTATAAGGAAGACTTGTGTTCCTAACACCGCCTTCGGTCAGTCATTCACCATATACATGTAATATGAACGGAACCTTCCATTATTAAATGACACAACAATATACTAAATTGATAACCATATACATGTAACTGGGAGAGTTACGAAGGTTGTGCGGAAAGTTCGAGGACAAGGCCCGTTACTCACTTCAAAATAAAAGATTTACCGAATTCAGACAAAATATCTTTAATAGAAGTAAAAAAAGATAACTTTTCACTAAAACTCGTTTTCTAACGATATGCGGAAACAATATTATAGGGATAATAATGAAAGGTAGAAGTACCGCACGGATCAACAGCGACGTGTGACCATAACGTAAAACGCATACTCGCAAAAGAATAATTGGTACTTTATCTGTCACTACCCGCTGAACTATTTGCTAAATTTCGCTTGTTTTAAAACCTTCGGTTATAGCTTTTATATGTATAAGTTTGCCATGTTTATAGATCGATTCTACTCCAATAGTAGTCGGTTTTCTGGACTGAAGCTCTACCTCGATCATTTGCACCTTCCTTTCGTCGCCATAAAATACTATTGCACGTTTCCCTTTAGCCTTTTCAATCATCAGAGGTGTTTAACCTTCCGAATATGGCCTGCACCATTTGTAAACAAGTGATAAACAAAGATGTCATACACCTTTCAAGCATCACTATTGTTTTTATAGGTATATTTCTTAAGTCATCACAAAATTGTGTCATTGCGCGTTGCTCCGTCCGTACGTGTTCAATTGAAAGATCGGACATGCGTACTTTATATCTACTATTATTATCCCGTACTCAACGAATATATCGAGATAAGTATTTCAAAAAAATGCAAAGGTACCTTGACATGGTCGCCATAACATTTTATACATAGATATGACATCGGCAATAATAGATCTTGGCATGTTTCATTTGATTTTCAAGAGCTAAATGTGAAAACGATGAGCAGCATATATTACGGAAAAATGATGGTGCTCCATGGACTCCACCTTTGTGTAGCTAAAGTTAATAAATTAATAACATTTACATGATAATGGATTTATTTATGTGTATAATTAATAGCAAAAGGGTAAATTAATTATTTGATACCAATTTCAGTAAGAGATTTCCCCCCCCCCCCATCTTTAAAATCCGGACCGGTCGGAACAACTCTCGTATGGGCACGTACGGTAGAACAACATCTTTTGCTACTTACCAAATTCTGCTAGAGAACCCTTCCTTTTTCTAAGAAAACAAAATAAGATGTTACAATCGTAGATAAGGAGTGTAATAGCCAGGAGAATATGGTAAACTTGTCTCCATTAACAAAACAATTGCGAATACCAAATGGAGGTGCCGGGAGCGTTAGCTGACTGCATGCAACACCCGCCACAACTGACAAATATAAACATGTCAAATCCGATGATGTCCAAATAGGTAAAAGACGGTCAATTAGATATATCGTACTCACGATCAAATAACCTTAATCATCCTTCAATGGAAAATAAGCAATAGATTCTTTGTAGTGACCATAGAACTTCCTCTGTGACAGCTTAAGCCGTTCCCAAAATAATGACAAATATAGATAACGACCGTAGCCCTGTATACAACACAAAATCGATAATTCAGAATTCAGAAACCACAGGAATAAAAAAAAACAGAAACCAAAGCAAACAAACAAAAACCTCCACCACATGAAAAGAAGCGAACTCCCGGTATGGAAATGAGACCAGGTGCCCAGGAAGAGTAAGCATCTCCTGCTTGCATGCAACACCCGCCGCTTCAATTCCGTAGACTTGTCACATCCGGTTACTTCCGGAAGACAAAGAGTACAATCTTTGTTTGGATGGTTCAAATGGTCTATGACAGAATATCATCCACCACTCTGGAGAGTTGGACATCATAGTGTATGAGTTCCCCATATCGACTGTAGAACTTCCTCAGTGACGATGTTAGTCGGTCACAAACATATCCCTGACTGAGAATCTTATCTGAAAGACGCCTAGCTCTCACAGCAAAATCCATATATTTGGTACTTGCTCTGGCATAGCGCATGTAGCGTATCAACTGAGATATGCTTGAGCAAGGAGTTTAATGGCGAGCCTACATGTATTCGCCCTGAACTTGAAGTTTCCGTATTTAGAACATACTTTTGCATAGCGTTTTAGTTGTGAAATGAATACAACATAGGACGTTCCGAATGTCCTAGATATTCCTTTGTTTGAAACACAAATAAATGAAACATATATCGACTAAAAGGAAAGATCAATTAAGAAACGAGTTGAATTGATTTATCACTAAGAAGAAGCTTCTTTCTACACTTTATTCGGAAAGTAATAACGAAGGTGTTCCATTTAGTAATACAGACGTGTTCCGATTTAGTATTACTAAAATAATAAATATTAACTATGTAACTCGTTCACACTGCAACAAATACAATAAACATCAAATAAGTACCTAACAGTTATTCAGTCTTAAAGTCGAGAAGGCAAGGCCAAATCGTGAGAATCCCCATCGGAACGGTTGCGAACTCCGGCATATGGCAAAATAGCGCTCAATTTCCTAATTTGCATAGCGCCCATATTGGATTCAGTAGGCTTCACATTCTTACTATAGGAGTCTATGGGAAGCAAGGATTAAATCGAGAATACTCACGATTTCATGGCACCAATCAAATTTGTCCACATATAGGAAGAAACTCTACAACAATCTGAATTGATAAATCCATATCTTTGATAAATTAACGAAATTTTACTTCTGTCATTTTTAGATGAAAATGCGAGGCGACGCTGCCCATACCCCCAATGTTAAGAAAGTCCAAAACTCGTAACTAGCCACACTTCAACTTTGTTTATCATTAGGAAATCAAGGGTGCTGTGTATTTGTCCACATCGTTTCGGATAGATCGCGATATCAAATTCCGGATTTGGTCAATTTGAGAATCATAAAATGAAATTAAGTTCTGTCATTTTTGGGTTGAAAAATCGATATTTTGAGGAATAGGCCTGTCATATTTGATGGAATCACTTTATCGGCTTTGACAGGATCAAAATAATCTTGTGTTTATGCGTACACTGGGTTACATTTTTGATAATTATTAAGCTTAATTGCATTAGAAACACTTGTAAGGAACCGGGGCATAGATGTATGACGTAATATTATAACCATATGAATACATTTGCATATATGAATAAATTGAGCGCTATTTTGCCATATGGGAATGAACAACATTCTGAAGTAAGAGTTATAAGACGTAAGATGTGAACAATAAAGAAAACTTGATTTGTTCCGACTCTGCCGCCGGAGAGTACTTTCGTTATGTTGTACACCATGCATGCATGTTCCAGATAAATAATCCTCATTAGCACTTACACGGTGGGTAACCTCGCAACGCAGAACAATCGGGTTTTCTATAATTTCATGTGAGATAGATTGTTCATCACAAGTAGGGAATGTGATGCAGTGTGACGATGCTATAGCTATGAGTTTTATCCAAAATGAGATAATAATTTCTTTTTATAAACTTTAAGCTGAAAAAAACGATCGGTGTGATTCATGAAGATAAAAGTGAAAGTAGAACGCTGGTAGTTTTTATGCATTATTAAAAGGTAATAGTCACCTTATTTTGGATATTACTCATAGCAAAGACATTCCTACACTGCATCACATTTTACTTTTTGTTATAAATGATCTATTTTGCACAAAAATATAGAAAAACCTATTGTTCTGCGTTGCAAGATTATACCCGTGACTTGGTAATACAAGTCAAATGATAAAGATAATGAAGACTGATTTACATGATCTCTCCTCGTTTTGATTTTTTTGTGGTTAATTGTAATTTCGTTTCTTTTCTGTACTTCGTTGTTCTTCTTTTGGTTTGCTCATTGTCTCAGTTTGAATTACATATTTACATTTTTTTTGCTTCAGGTATTGTAGCAGGCTTGATTGCATTAGCGATTTCACTTATAATAGTTGGATGTAGAATGAAGTAAGTGGCTTAACAAACATATAGTATGACAGTATCTATAACAGCATTCTTTAAATAACTCGTCTTCCCTGTTTCTTTTTTTTTTCACTTGAGGTGTTTTGATGTTATGATGTAGCCTGGTCTTTTTAAAGATCCCCTCCTTTCTCTTTGCATGTGTTGCAATGCCTTCTTCATTTTCAGGTAGTTATTCTCGATTAATGTGAAATACATGTCTTTTCTTTTTGCCACCAATGAACCGGTCATAAGAGATCAGAATTTTGTGGGAACCGTAAACCTGACGTAATACAAACAGCCGCGCTAGTCGAACCTAAAGGAAAATAAAAACAAAATTAGTTTTAGCTGACACTGGTACACGCTTACACATAACTACACAACGTACAACATCGTGGATAACGTGAAGGATATCGCGGGGATTTGACAAACTAGAATATTCTTTGTTAGTTCAAATTATTCTCCAAAAAAATGGGTTTTGATTGTATTTTTAGTCTGATTCTGGGTTCATTCACTCTTGATCAGTCAATATAGATTAAAATGTAATTCCAACGAGAATTCGTATTGTATTCTATTACAGAAGCTTACAGCTGTATTGCAAAGAAACGTGAACATTGAACCTTTTCTGATGTACGAACACTGCAAAAATTGGCAATCTTTAAATCTCCCTTTTTTTATTATTTTTGCTTCTTATAATTTTCTCCTGCAAGTAATAACTTTAATAACAAATTGCACTTCAAATTATTAATAAAAATATCATAAAAACAAAAAAAAACAAATGTCTTTTCCATTTTCTCAGCAGAAGATTTAAAATATCATGCAATGCAGCAGAAGTAAATGACGACGACAGTAACGTACCTCGTGATGATCCAGAGAGTGATTACGACTTCCTACGACAGAGCAGAATGATCATGGATATAGAACTTTGACTTTCTCTGTACTACAAAAATGTACTTTGTACCATAATCAACATGATGACACAAGTATGACACTAGTATATCAAGGGATAGGTTTATTCATGACATAATGTATTGTTTGTAAATTATTATAACCATTTGATGATTATAAATTGATTATAAACATTTGAATCGTTATAATATTATATTAATAATATTGAAGTCAGATATCATCTGGAAACAATGCAAGCTACGCTCATCTTGCTGGGGATCCGTCGATGCTTATTTTTGTGCTCTATTGTGAGTGCTGTTGAGATTATCGTCGGGATCATTTATGTCACACTTATGCCCTTTGCCATTTGGAGCTCGTAAAATAGTTCCCTGCGAGGGGACAGTAAGTGTTTTGAAAATATTTCCCTGATATTCCCGCCATAGCACTTTCTATACAGACATGACGTCAGACAGTTCATGGATTTCATATACCGTTTTCATTTTCGTGCTTAAACATCGACGGCAGGTGCGGCTGGCCAACAGTGGATGCTTACTCCATCCCGGCACCTGGTCCAATTTCTGGCTTGGTGGGGATACATCCATGCTTAATATAGTGCTCTATTGTGAGTGCTTTAGCTCTATAACTTGACTTAATATAACAAATAAGTAGCATTTATAATTTGCATAATGTTGAGTTTCAAATACAAAATAACTCGAACAGAAAAAGCAGATTAAGGTCATTGAATGAAAGTTCGATCAAAGATACATTAGATATACAAGTTTGGTACATTTACCACTTACACTTTGCTCAATGACAAATATGGATAATGACCATATCCATTGGACTTTTAATATTGACTTTTAAAAGTAAAGTCACAAAGGCAGAATAAGTAAGTCAAGGTCATTGATGCAAGTTTGATCAAAGATACATCCAATATGCAAGTTTGGTACATGTAGCACTTTGCTCAATTTTGGCTTCACTAAAGCGGAAATAAGTAAGTCAGATGCTGCATGTAATGGATTGGTTCATCTCATATTCCAAAGATGAATAACTTGTGCAAGTTTTGATACTGTTGCATCTGTACTTTGATAAATAATGAGCTATCCCAAACCTCTTAACCAAATCTCACTAACCTACTCAAACTCCTTAACCAAGTCAGTCAAACGGAAAATATAAGTCAGATGCAGCATCCAATGCATGGGTTCACCTCAGCATCCAAAGATGAATTACGTGTGCAAGTTTGGTTACTGTAGGATAATTACTTTGTTAAACACTGAGCTATCCCAAACTTCTTAACAGTATGATGACTCAGACACAAGGGATATCTTAAGAATTTACTTACTCAACCTCGTTGAATAAATGATTTTCTGGTATTTCAGTAAAAAAGCTCCTGGTAACAAATCAACAGATGTTTGGAATGCTTTAAATACATGAAAGGTTTTATGTACATTTTGTATATACATTATTACATTTTCTAATAAAATAAATATATTTAAAATATAACAAGAAAAAGTATATTCTAATCATTTTGTGATTAATACAATTTATACCAACATAAATACTTTAATGAATAATACCTGTGTTTGTGAAACACAGCCCCTGTGGGCATCTTTGTAAGTGAAAGGTCAAGGTTAAGAGGTCAGAAATGTTGGAATCAATGGAAAGGTCTTGTCACACATGTGACATATCAAAGCCAAATCACTTACCATTCAAAGGTTGTTCCCAATATTATTTTTTTTAAAGTAGGTCAAATGTCAAGAAACCAAAATATTGGCATCAATCAAAAGGTCTTGTCGCAACAAATACACCTGACGTGTAAAATGTTAAAGCCCCAATCACTTATAATTTAAAAGTTACGCCCAATGTGCTTTTTCTAAAGGTAGGTTAAAGGTCAAGGTGAAGATATCAGAATTATTAGTACATGTACATGCCTCAATGGAAAGGACTTGTTACAAAGAAAACTCATGTGAAATATCAAAGCCCTATCACTAACCTTTCAAAAGTTTTGTCTAATGTTGATGTTTTTGCCATGGAAAAACAGACAAACATACCAAAAAGTGTATGCCATCGAGTCTTTGACTCCAGGGGCATAAAAAATAAAACACTTTTAAAAATCAATATTGAATAATCAAACAGATATTGTTCAATGATAAGTTATTGAGACTTAATACAATAAGGACAGATGTATATGTAACAAATTGAAATTTATTTTTCAAGTTTAATATTAAGCCAAATCACATTTGAATATAAAATTCCAAACCCCAAAGAATTATGACATTTTTTTTTCTTTGTAACAAAAAAAAAAAAAGAATAAAAAAACTTTGTAATATAAATGAAACTTACAACAAATTGCATTAATTATTAATTTCTGTTAAGAACTGTAATTGAAATTTAATTGGCAAGTTTTACGTTTTTCAAAAGTAGGTGAAAGGTCTACACATGTGAAATTTTGAAATGTTATGCCAATGTTAATGTTTTTCAAATATAAGTCAAAGTTCAATATGAACAAATTTGGTATCAAAGGAAAAGTCTTAAGGTCTTGTCACTAGGAATACTCGTGCAATATGAAACTTATATCACCTAACATAGACTTGAAATCATTACATAACACCTGTTGGAACATGTACTACTACATGTACCTAATCCAAATTCAATGTTTTTATGGCATACTTAAATGAATTACAGAATGATTCTACAGATTGAAAAACGCACATGCATATTCATATCTTGATAATTGATTTGATAATTGTCCAAATTTTTAACCGTTGAAAAAGAGTGTTTATAATTGCATACAAGAAAGCTTTATTAAAAATACAATGCTTGGAACATTACATTTGATAATAGCTACATGTATAATGGATCGGACAGAATTTGTCATAAAGAACAGTTTGACAAAAGTCCCATCATTTAAGATGTGGCTATCATATTATCCATCTTGCAGAGCAAAATTTTGTCATACCACATTCTTGAAACAATCTATTGTCATACTGATATAAATGTCATAATCCATTTCAGATTACAATGTTTGACAAAAACTCATGAAGCAATGCAATACCTTCCTTCGGTTTTGAACCAATATTGCAGAAATATTGACCATGAATGACTACAGCTATACAACCATGGCATCATGTAATGATCTCACTAAATTTTTAACACTTACCATATCAACTCACTCAAACCAAATGTTGGTCTGCTTCTTATTCTAACCCATCCATCATAACGTAAACACCATGGTAAGTTATAGCATATCTCATGTCAATATGTGAAACATTAGCCTGGCATACCACAAGTCTTTTTCCAGTTACACAAGATATCCAAATATATCCTGGATACTCTAAATCATTCACAGTATTGTGAACTATGTACTTCTTATAGCTCTATTCAAATATTATTAGCTACTCATAATTTCTTCCCAAATCTGCTGGCTAATTACAAACTATGCCAACTATCCCAAATCAATGCTAGCTGTGCAAAACCAATAATATCTATCTCCTTCAGCTGTCCCAAATCCATGCTAGCTGTTCATGACTAGAAGCCAACACCTAAAGCTATGTCAACTATTCAGTACAAATGAATGCTAAGATTTACTGGCTACACAACTGCTAACTACTCCAAACTGAGCTCACAGCACTCTATGCTGGACATCCCTAAATATTTCCACATTATTTTCTGCAATAGTTTGGTTCAGAAGGGAGAAAAATGTATTATCTGTTTTTTTTTCCAATTCTGAAGCAATATGTTTAATATGGGATTAAACCATTATCAATTAATCAAACATGTGAAATCTGAGAATAACCCTGAATCATGCAAGTAACTCATGCATTATACCCAGTTTCAATACAGAACATATTACTTATATCTAGATTTAACTTGGGA
Source organism: Pinctada imbricata (assembly GCA_033119305.1). Classification (NCBI taxonomy): domain Eukaryota; kingdom Metazoa; phylum Mollusca; class Bivalvia; order Pterioida; family Pteriidae; genus Pinctada; species Pinctada imbricata. The sequence goes on along the minus strand of VSWD01000004.1, from coordinate 13,049,566 downwards.
AGCAAACCCTCAAATCTGATCGTCATATACCTCAATACCGGTATATTATTATAAAAGTTAAAAACCACATGTGTAATTTTTTTAGGGCACGCAAATTTTAGCGTAAAATGTGCAAAATGAGAACATTAATAATATATCTAAGATGACAAATATGGATAATGACCATATCCCTGTCTACAGTACAAAATCGATAATTCAGAAAATCAGAAACCGAAGGCATACAAAATCAGGATAAAACAGGAACCAAAGCAAACAAAAACAAAAACCTCCACCATATGAAAGAAGCGAACTCCCGATATGAGAGTGAGACCAGGTGCCCAGGAAGAGTAAGCATCTCCTGCTTGCATGCAACACCCGTCGCTTCAATTCGGTAGAAATGTCACATCCGGTTACTTCCATTTTGGAAGTAACCGGATGTGATCATAATTTTGCCAAATAATGAAATAGTTGATCATAATTTTGCCAAATAATGAAATAGTGTTTTTTACTCATTATAATTCACTACTTAATTGTGAATTAGCGCTTTACTTTATGACTTATGAACCCAATTTAAATAAGTAAACATACAGTATTTGCAACAATGTGAGTTACCCAAACTTCCATTCAAAATATCCCTTTGGGGAGTGACATCACACATGTATACGATTGTCATTCTCCAACATATAAATATGAAAGTAATTGATACATTAAGTAAATATTGTTCTACTTCACACAAAAAATTAAACTAAGGAAGCGTAGTGTAATCACATTCATTTGAATAACCTTTATCTTGTTCTAAGTTCATGAAATACCAGTTAGCATTTTTTTAATCATGCCTACTAAAAGAGAAAGTAATTTCAGAATAGCACTACATACATGTATTCGTTAATTAATCAATTTTCAAAAATAAATATACTGACAATTCTAGCATTCGATAAAAATGGAAAAAAATATAACAGGCAATGAGAGAGCACTTCTGTATTGGGACTTTCTCATAGTACACATGTTACATTTTATAAATACAATTAATCAAATATACAAAAAACATCATTCTGAAAAACTTATTTATGATCGACAATTTATAATGAACAATATATAACATATGATATTATTTGCAGATATTTATCCATTATACAGCTAAATTGTTTGCTCTTATTCTTTTTTTTTTTCACTTTTTCTGGTACACATACATGTAAAAGCATATTTAAAAATAACGAAGCAAAAACTTAAGACTTCTAATGAAAAGGTTGCAACCATCATCTTTCTTAAACCAAAGACTTGTTAAGTACACTTAAAGTAACTCTTGTATGGCACGCAAAGCGTACGAACAAAAACAAATTAATATAAATGATACACCAGTAAAGTGAAGCTAGTTTTGAAACATGCCATAAATGAACAGATTACAGGAGGACAAATTCATCTTCTTTTTGTCTGTTTGATAGAATAGGAACCTCTCTTCCCGAAGCCGTTCTGTAAGTTTGTGTCGGGGGATGAGCTCCATCTGCTCCATCTGCTGCTGACCTACTGTAGCCGACATTCTGATAATCAAGAGGACTACCATTTAACTGGAAATTGTCCTGGCTGTATAACTGTATCGTAACAGGTGATTGGTCAATAGGATTCTGGCTGCGGTCTGCGACGTTATTATAGCATATAGAAGTCTTGTCGGCCTCATCTAGATGGATTATTGCTGTCTCTGAAAATTATGAGAATTCTTAAATTAATCAAAATCACAAACTATTGTTAAAAAAAAAAGATTTCATTTTTATCATTTCAGAGAAATCATAAACAACATGCAGACTTATGCACTTTTACCACGCCTCATTCTAATATCAGTCAATGACGTCGCAGTATGACAGTCATTTGGTGTCCTATGTTGTATGGAGGGGGATTAGGGTCACAATGCTATTTGACTTGCTTACATGCTTCATGCTATGTTGTTTCATTAAATGTTTGATTATTCCATGTTCATTTGTCTTGCTTTCATTTCAAATTGACTTTATTACATTTGTCTTTCTTCTTTATGCAATGTTGCCTCCGTGCATTTTACATTTGTCCTTCGTCAATGCATAATTGCCGTTCTACCATGCGTTATGACATCTTTCATTGTGCCATCATTCTTTCGTCCTAATGCCATTATTTCTTCGTCAATGCTAACCTCAATTTTGATACCAGGTGGCGCTCTGTTTGTGTCCGTTCCTTGAAATTTACTTTGAGACGTCCCCTGTTGCAGTACTTGGAAAAATGAGTTATGTAAATAGCGGAAAAATGCAAAAGCCGATTGAAATATTTGAACAAAAAAGAAATCATTAAATGATAAATATTTGGACCTTTTCTGTTTTGTTTTTTGTTTTTTTGTTTTTTTTTATACAGTAATAGCCATTTGGGGATTTAAAAGCTCTAGAAAGTTTTGCAAGTAAAGTAATGACTTCTTGGATAAGCGGTTAGCGTGCCGGACTCACATCGCATTTTTTCCGCATGGGTCCGAATCCAATCGGCTACATAATTTTTTTTCTAAATCATATAGAAGTCAGTATTTTTACTGAGATATCATAGGAAAGGCAGTATTTCATATCGAAAAATTCTAGATAAATTTAAACTGCCGCGCGTCCTACACTGATCGAACCTAGAGATCAACATACCTCGGCCCCATTGATTCAGTAAATAATGCAGTTTCTAGTCTCCTTTCATAATTTTGACCTTGAAAATTTACCTCTTGACATCTCTGTCTGCCAAAATTACTCCAAGCTGTTGTCCAGGAAAAGTGGATCGTAGGAGAAGAGGGGGAGGGCAGCGCTACCGCTCACCAGTTCTTTATAGACTATCTGAACAATTTAGCTATTCTGATCCACTATGTATCAATGTACATGAAGACATTTACCTCAATCTATATAGAATATTATTACATGTAATGATAGAAGGTATAGAGAGTATTTTCTGATAAGTCAATATTTTGCTAAAAATTCCTGGCTCGCTACCGCTCGCAAGACATTTATTCATGTAATTAAAAATTAGAATTGCACCAGAAATGTTAAAATTTGTGCAAACAGAACATGAAACCCCCATATATTCTTTTCGTCTCTCCCCCTCCCCTTTTTATCATTTTTTCATTTTTTTTTTTTTGCTTGTTAGAAATTTTGGGATGTTGTGCCCCTCCACTTTTTCAGGCAGACCTACGACGTTGGTCCAGGACTACGCCTGCTCAGGAACGTGGCACAAAAACAGTGCAGTGTCACGTCATTCACAGCCTTTTTCAACAATGGCCAAAATTTAGACCTGTATTGTGTTCCTATACTCCGTGTCAGGAGCACAAGGAAGGTATAATTTAAATTAGATTGCACTATGGCAAACTTGTCAGTTCTTCTTGTTCAGTGGCGGATCCAGCGCCCATTTGCCGGGGGTCAGGGGGCGAATTTTGCCTATTTTACTGATGAACCTGGTTTTTTTTTTTTCGGGAAAACATTGGGTCTGTGCAGGAGCATCCCCTAAATCCGCAACTGTTGTTCGACCAAAGATCAAGATTAAGATTGAAATCCAAGCGTTTGATGCTTGAAAGGATTGACCTTGAACATTGAACTTCATAAGTCCATACTTCAAAGTCAATTATCAGTAGAAGTTTTATCTTTTTTATGCAAGAAACACCGGATTTATGGTACAGAAACGACATTGACGGGCATATAAAAAGCAAGTAATTATAACTTTTAATAGATGACTTGCAAGCGACGATAGTGAGCCAACGAAGCTTTTGCAAATGTAAACGTCTTCAAATTGAATAGCATCATTTAAGAACAAACAAATTGGTAACATGGACAGTTTTGTAATAAAAATGTATTTTATGTAACTTAATAATGATAATGTACAGTTGCCCGCCATATTTTTTCCAAAACAATGACCCCCCCCCCCCCCCCCCCTTCAAAGAAAAACTGGAAAAAATGCATAAAAACATTTTATTTTTATAAGCACTCCCAATTGTTTTCTACATCCTCTACTGGGCAGATGGACAACATGGACAAGTTACATAATACTTAAAATTGACAAAATGAAAAAATATATACTCGTCCGGGATTCGAACCCACTCGGTAAGGTGTAAAATAAAGTTCTGTAGCGTACGTGATAACCACTACTCCACAAAGATTCGTCGCACGTAAGTGTATTTTATAGTCACAGTTAAAACTTAAAAAATCTTATATTTAAAAATAGAAATATAAAAATCAAATATTTACTAATTACTTCAAAATATTTTTCAAATATTTATACAGCCAATCTACTTTTCGAACGATACTGTAGTAGAATTGAAAAGAAATTTCTAACGACAGGGGATGTTTCAAAATTCATTTCAAGGAACGGGCACATGCGGTCGCGCGAAGCGCCATCTGGTATCATAGTTGAAGTTAGCATTGACGAAGCAATAATAGTATTAAGACGAAAGGATAATGGCAGAAAGAAGGATGTCATAACGCATGGTATACATGTGTAATGACAGTTATGCATTGACGAAAGACAAACGTAAAATGCAGGGAAGCAAAATTACACAAAGAAGAAAGATAAAGTCAATTTGAAATGAAAGCAAGACAAATGAACATCATGAACATGGAATAATCAAACTTTGAACGAAGCAACATAGCATGAAGCATGTAAGCAAGTCAAATAGCATTGTGACCCTAATCCCCCTCCATAATGTTGGTCACTAAATTTTCAAATGTGAAAAAAATCAAAAATGATTCTAGGCATGATAAATTATTTTATAGGGTTTGTTTCTGTAATACTTTTTACTCATAGTAGGTTTGTAAATATGTAGGAAATTCGGCCATCTGCCTCACCTAAACATATTTACAAATCTACTTTCTGTAGGTAGGATGACAGGAACAAACACTTAACTAATAGTATATTCTAGGGATTCAGATTGGCGTTGGCAAATTTGGAATGGCCGATATATGCATCTTGCATCTGCCAAATTTCGAAAATATCTTACTGCTTCCGTATGAATCGGACAAAATTACCGATTATATTCTAACAGGAACGGACAAACAATACCAAATGTCGATTGATAATCACGACTCATGTTTACAACGTCAACAGTATTTTTGAAATCATTTATTTAATTCCGCGATCAGATAATCTTGCTTTGAATGTCCGGTAGCTGTAGAGCTATTAATCAAAATAAAACGGTTTTGACGTTCAAATATAAATTAAAAATCAGCATGTTTCATTTCCAGCTTGCAGTCACAAAGCAAATATACAAGTACATTTACTCAAACGTTATCGGGTACATTACATATCCTGAACATTGAACATTAAATATGTATATTAGTTTAATGAATTTATTCCTAAATCAAAGAACCCTTTGCTTAAAATGTGTCGCTTTTAGACAGTTTAAGATACGGAGATACATAAGTGAAACATCAAATCAGTAAATTAATTCTGCGTACGCGTCTTTACTAAGTCTATTAATTTAGATAATCGCATGTCGGGAGTTTTGGTCAAAAACTCACTCTAAATCAACGAATTCGACAGGTTTCCATGGAGCTGTTGCGACGGATGTTGCTTGCAATCAGGAAACGCTGACTTTCCCCGGGCAACTGGTCTCACTTCAAAATTTTGTTCATTCCAAGGTTTGCAACCGTTCCTGTGGAAAATCTAATGATTTTGCCTTGCCTTCTCGGCTATGAGACTGAATAACTGATGGTACTTCTGTAATGTTTATCTAATAAGATTAAATGGATCGGAATTATTATTATCCTTACAACTCCGCTGAAAGTGTCTTTGGGATCACAGAAGTACGAAGTGACAACGGCCTTCGATGAAATCTGCCCCTTCCCTCGTTCTACTTTCTTCAAATAAGGCATAGCGCTTTTTACGTCAAAAGATCTATTTGTTTGAATTCGACCTTATTTCAGACGATTTAGGGTTATAACGCCCTCAACTCCCCCTCCCTCCCAATCGACTTTGGATCTAAGGGTCTCGACTGAAGTATCAGACAACCTCGTTGATCTCAAAATACAGGCATGGCCTTATCTTTAATGTGTTTCTCTTCATTATTTTTTGGTCAGATGTTTTAAATCCCTATGTCATTTTGTCATACCACATTCGTCCTAAACGTTCATGTATTAATCCAATAATTTTTTTGACATTGTTTTACACAGATAATCTCGCAGAAATAAATGGCCTACAATATTTTGAGATTTTGTTTAAAATGGCCGATTGCCTCAGACAGTGCAATTCATGCTTTTCATATGTTTTCATTTTCGTGCATGATCATCGACGGCGATGCGGCTAGCCAACAGGGGATTCTTACTCCTCCCGGGAACCTGGTCCCACCTCTTGCTTGCTAGGGGTCCATCGATGCTCAATTTGCTGCTCTATTGTGAGTGCTGTTGAGATTATCGTCAGGATCTTCTTTAACTCATTTGTGTCACACGTATGCCCTTTGCCGTGTGGAGCTCGTAAAAAAGTTCCCCGCGAGGGGTTTGACAGTAAGTGTTTGAATACTTTCCATGACATGGTCGCCATAGCACTTTCTACATAGAAATAGCCTCAGACAGTGCAATTTATGTTTTTCATATGTTTTCATTTTCGTGCATGATCATCGACGGTGGGTGCGGCTAGCCAACAGGGGATGCTTACTCCTCCCGGGCACCTGGTCCCACCTCTTGCGTGCTAGGGTCCGTCTATGCTCAATTTGGTGCTCTATTGTGAATTCTGCTGAGATTATCGTCAGGATCTTCTTTAACTAATTTTTTTCACTTGGTAGGCCACATGTCCTATAATATTTCATTTCAGTCTGAAACACTGATATTGTAAGCTTCTTTGGTCATAATGGTGCCTGTATGTAGAAAATTATTTAAAAAAAAAGGATCAAAGAAGTACATAACAGTTATTTAGTCTCAAAGTCGAGAAGCCAAGACCAAATTGTTAGAATTCCTATCGGAACGGTTGCGAACCCCGGAATGAACAGCATGCCGAAGTCAGCATCTCCTGATTGCATGCAAAACCCGTCGCATGGAGACTTGTCTAATTCGGTGATTGTATCGATGTACATTTTGATGTACAGATCAGGTAAGTATGTCTTGTTGAAAATAATGAATATAATTAACTCAAAATGTACATGATTATTAGGATAAAATTAGGGTAAAATGGTTCTTTTGCGCCCAGTCTCTGATGCCATTGTGTGAATAATTCTCACTGGTCAAAGCAAGAAGGTCATGCTTTAGATCCATGTACTATAATTGCTGCTAAATCAGTATGAATTATTGTAATTAATAGAAGTGAAATCTCCCTATTATGAAATTATCATACAATGTCATCCTACGACACAATTCATGTAATTTTGTGTCTTAACTTTTTATTCGATATCTCCATTCTTTGATTCATCAGACTTGCCCTGTTCTCTTCCATTTGTGTCCTTTCTCCTTATTCCTCCTTCCTCTGACTTGTCAGAGTCTTTCCTGTTTCTATTTTTAGCACTAGCATCAAACACCTCTTCCTCCGACATGTCAGATCCTCTGGGCTCAGTCTTCTTATTTTTCTTTTTACGGCTTTTCTTCCCTTGACCTTCTGATGTTGTTTCGTCGTCGATATTAACTTCCACTGCACGAAGGTACTCTGTGTCGTGGAGCTGTTCTGTTGATTTGAACCTGAAAGGAAACATTCTGAACTAAGATGGTGATATCAGAGTAAAGGATGTAACACATCATTCTGATATTTGGTTCAACCAGCTTTTACACCCTGTTTGATTTTTTTAACAAGTACATACTGTATCTTCGTGAAACTTATACATTATATATCTATAACATTTGGCTGCTTAACAACATGTAAATGTGAGGCCACCTCTGCTAATATTTAAGCAGACGATTTTGGGTTTAATCCTGATCTGGCGCTCTCTTTTCCTTACCTGTTTGAATAGTGGTGCCATGAAATTGAAATTCACTATTGATCACTTCGGAAAATCCTTTCCTTTCTTGTGGATCAAAACCCACATTAAAAGGACCATATCATGCTTATATACTTTTTTTCTTCAAAGTTTTTTTTTAATCTGTGCAGTGTTGTAAGAAAGAGAAGTTAAAATCAAAGCACTAAATGTACTGGGAGTGAATAGCTAAATATCAGAATATGTATCATTTATGCTGTATGTCATCAAACTTTCATTTGTAGTCAAGTTTATGCAAGTATAGAATAATACTGAAATGCTAATCTATAATGATGTCATTAGAATTGAAAGATGACCATCCCCGAACTAGCATATTCAAAACCGTCAATACTAGTGGCCGACCCAGAGAGTTGACTAAGGGGGTAGGGGAAGTAAGTATAGTGGAAGAGGGGGATTGGTTGCATGTCGAAAAAACTGAGACGATCTCTAACAAATATCTTCCATTAATATTCCTTGTATTCTATAAAGATCAAATGAAAAAAATATTCCTCGAACTTTTTGAAAGATGGGATGAAAAAATAAATTGCATTTCATTTTTAAAAGCTTCCGATTTCTGGTTCCGTAGTGTTATTAGAGTTTTTCGTTTCAAACATAACTGTATTAGTCAATTCAAAAAGGAGTTTATCCGGTTAGAAGCTGTCATGGAGCCCTATGCAGACATATTTACAGACCTGGTCTGGCATAAAATGAAGACAGACGTGTGTGGGGGGGGGGGGGGGTGAGAGATGTACTGGTAGTGTATTACGTTCAATTTCTGAGAAAGAAAAATTAAAAGGAATTCAAGGTCTATATTTTCATTAAGTTTGTACGTCCTTGATACAGGTGATATTGTCTTCCACGCCAAATTCTTCTTCATTTTCAATCTTAAACCTTCAACCCCATACGTTTGGAATGTATCAATCCCTAGAAACTGGCGACGTTTATTATGTTAATTTTAAAAGTCTACGCATGTCGTGGGGTTGTCGTCATTATATTTTCTACTGATAAGTTTGCTCGATGGAAGGATTGAAGAACTTTCTGATAAATAAACGACTAATACGCATCTTCTCGATTTTTTTTACTTAGATCGAAATTTAGACAGTGGAAACGGGACGTGACTGCACGCACCGTCCAACCGACACAAAGAAAATAATTCTAAATATCGTCGTTTTACACTTACTTTCTGAAAATAATATGACAATTGGCGAGGGTAACAAGCTGAAAAATTTAACAAATAAAGAATTAATATTGTCTAAATTCAGTTTTATGTAAGAACAGTTTTATTTTACGAAGCGGTTGGCGGCGCGAGTCGGTAAGTTTTTGATTTTGTATACATGTATATATTTTAGTTTTTTTCCACGGCTTGTGTGTTTTTTATTTTTTTGTTTTTTTGTTTTTTTTGTTTTTTGTTTTGTTTTGTTTTTGTTTTGTTTTGTTTTTTTTTTTGTTTTTGTTTTTGTTTTTTTTTTTGCAATGTTTCTAGAAAATGATATGGTGTACGTTATAATGAATAAATAATTTGTTTTAAATTTCTAACGTCAGATTTTCTAAAACGGAAAACAACAATAAAGACATCTCCCGAAAAATAGTTTATTATTAATATAGTTGTATCTCTCCCCCCCCTTCTATCTCATCCTCTCTTACTTCACATCAGGGACGTACGTATGTATACTTGCCTTATTAGATGTTCAACTTTCGGTCCAACAATAAAAGGAGAGGAAACGTACTGTATCTCCGATTAGTATCGGGTACATCGTATACCTTCCTCGTCAACGACCCGTAATGCTTTGGCCCCTCCCTCGTCAATGAAATAAACGCGTATCCACGCACGTACATTTTTCTATTCGTCGTGTTTACATGTTTATATTCCTGTCCATTAAAGCAGTGAGTATCTACATAACAAAACAGCTTGATTCTAATTACATCGTTTATACATAGAAGCAGCATCGGTCCTTCACTCTCTCGGACAGAAAAAAAATGGAAGATTTAATGCGTCACGATGCTGAAAACCCTGTGATTTAATTGGTTCGTGATTCAAATTATACATGTACGGAATCGGGGCTCTCTAGCGTGAAAAAAAAATCAAGTGATCACTTAGAGCTATTCGCTCAAAAAATGCATTTTATAATTTAGTCAATGTCTAACCTGTCTCTCCTTGAGATGGTCCTTGGAAACAGATCAGGTTTGACAGGTTCATCATCACTATCACTGTCAGAATCACTCTCAAGAGACATGTCACTCAGGGTTTCTGTAAAGTCCAAACTACAATATGACTTAGGTCATATATCATCCATATGAAAAATCATAAGTAAAAGCACTGATACACCTTAAAAATGAAAATCGAAAGAAAATATTATCAAGGTAATTAAAAGATCAGGTACTGTAATTGTTAATGGATGACAGAGCGTAATGTCACTTTGCATGCCCTTAAACTTCTTTATCATGTTTGTCAAGACTTCATTGTTACAAGAAATACCGTAGCTACGAGGGCTGATTGATATGTTGTGAGCCTCGGTTTTCTGGGTTGCAGAAGATATTCTGCTTATTGATGGTCTGCAAAAAGGATAAACAATCAATGGAAAATACAATATTTCACTTGTAACACAGTTACGGGAAAATATAAAACTTAAGCCCCGCGGTGTGATTAAAGGTTCCATCACCGAATGCTCCTGCTTGTCACTGCCATGGCTTCCATGGATGTCAATTATGATTGTGGCTATCATTTTTCATGTATTCCCAAAACTGAAAGCAGCTATTTCTGGCACCCATTTTTAGTCCAATGATGACGTCATAATTGAAATGGATGGCCTTCGGACCAGTCAAGATAAGGAGTAACTGTTCTTTAAAAGTGGTATTGAGGCCCTTATACAGCGGTAGCAAAAGTGTATAGATACTGGAGGGGATTATGTAGAAAAATAATACAAATGTTCAAATCCTTAAATACGAGTCTCACAACATATGAATTACCCTCGTTTATCGTAATTGGTATCACCAGAAATGTTGTGTTATGATAAAGATTTATCAATAAAACACTGTTTAATGTTAAACGTCTTCAAATTCAATAGCATCATTTAATAACAGATAAATTTAGAGTATGGCCAGACATGCACGTTTCGGGTACTTTAACCTCCTAAGTGATCCTTTATCTAAACAATGTAATATGGCCAGAGAGTATGAAAGTTAGTTTGTCCAAAATGTACCGAACGACGTAGCAGGATGAGCGGGATATGATGCTACACGATCCATGTTTTAGAAATTTTAAGAAATTTTGATAGCAGAAATTATCGAATGCGTAGAAGAAACGACCGATGAAGTTGAACAAACTTGGCTACAAGTTCACTCGCCAAGTGATATAAGACATGAAATTATTAACATTATATATTTTTCAATTTAAAAAAAAATTATTTTCTGTCCTATCAGCAATGCTTTACCTGCTAAGCTATCCATATCATCTTGTTTTGATGACCCGCTATCGTGTCTTGATCCTTTACGCAGGCTTCTAGGAAAGCTTATAATGTTCCTGAATCTAGAACCCTCACTTTTGTCCCATTTCTCCATACGGTATATCCTATTGATGATCCAGGCATTATGTTCCGTATCAAAAGAATGTCCTTTCTTGCATTTCTGTCCATACATACAATTCTTACTGATGAATTTTTGACAAATATGAAGATAGGGACATCTCTTATCTTCTTTGCAATAGTTTTTTCGGCAAATCTGTGGATACCTATTCAACAGTATGATGCATATATCAATTTCCGAAAATCCATCCAAGCCCAGTTTGATCTTGTGCTCCAAGTTATGATCATCAGTGAAGCTGTGAGATTTCGGACACGTATCCCCTTTATGGCATGTGCCCCTCAAGTAATGTTGACATATGTGGAAATGGTCGCAGTTTTCTCTGTTACATTGCTTCCTTGTGTAATCCAGACAGTAAGTGGCATCTTTGAAAAATGGTGCAATGAATACGACCTCCTGTCCATCCTGGAATACATGAAATCTCCGTCTATGGGTCTTGAACCACTGACCTATCCTTGCTTCATCTGACCCTGAAGGAAATAGCTGACATTTGACGACTAAGTTCGATAGCTTGACCATGCCTCCACATTTCTTAACGACAAATTCAAAGACTTCGTTGTCGTCCAAACCAAGGTCATCAACCTCATCATGGCAACTCTCTATCACAGCTCTGTTCCTATTCATGTTCCCATGGCCACCTCTACCACGACCTTGACCTTGACCCCTATGACCTCTTCTACCTCTTCCCCTTCTAGCATCGCTGATGTTGTCGGTACTAGAAAACTGCCGATCTCGTTTGTTTGGAAGAGCAATATTAAGACCACTACCCATTGACCTTTGATAAACAGCGCTGTGCACACTTCCTGTATCAGAATCATCATCCTCTTCACTGTCATCTTCATCATCATCCTCATTCTGTCCTTGATCACCCGATCTGTGTCGACTCATCCTCCCTCTTCCTTGACCACACTCCCTTCCTCTACTGCCACGCCCCTTTCCTCTATCATTAACTCTTTCACCTCTGGCACTGCCCTCTCTCTCAGTCTCTCCTGAAATCAAATCAGTATCATCTCCATTTTCATCATCATCATCGTTATTTCCACCCTTGGTACCCCCTTTCTTTGTCCTTTTACCACTCCTGGTTTTCTTGTACCCAGAGGCCTTCTTCGGTTCACTCTCGCCTTTCCTAATATCTGCTATGAGCCCCCCAAGCTCTGGTATCTCAGATTTTGCTCCAGCCAACTGACTCAAAGCAGACAAGAGATTATCTACAGTTTTCTGGTTACTCTCTTCTGCAGACTCCGATGTCTTTCTTTCTTCCTTCGATACCGTTTTTCTTGTGTTTTCTTTCTTTTTCCCCTGATTTTCTTTTATACTAATATTGTCTTTCTTTTCTTCTTGACGTTCTTGCTTATTTGCCTTCGCTTTTATTTCTTTTTTATCCTGACCTTGAAAGATGTAAAAGAAAGACTATCATCAAGAACTTCTAAATGAGTAAAGAAGTTTGTAATAGATATCAAGGACATATTCTTTACGAAAACACGCTTGCCAGTGACGCCAAGAAGCACCAGATTCCTAGAGATGACAAATATGGATAATGACCATATCCCTGTTTACAGCACAAAATCGATAATTCAGAAAATCAGAAACCGAGGCGTACGAAATCAGGATAAAACAGGAACAAAAGCAAACAAACAAAAACCTCCACCATATATAAAGAAGCGAACTCCCGATATGACAGTGAAACCAGGTGCCCAGAAAGAGTAAGCATCTCCTGCTTGCATGCAACAACCGCCGCTTCTTTTCGGTAGAACTGTCACATTCGGTAACTTCCATTTCGGAAGACATAGAGTACAATCTTGGGTTGGATGGTTCAAATGGTCTACGACAGAATATCACCCCTCATTCTGGAGAGTGGGACATCATAGTGTATGACGAGTTCCCCATATCGACCGTAGAACTAGGGAGAAAATTAAAGCCCATCTAAAACGCCCTTTCTTTTCTCTTTATCCTTTTACAAGGCATGACAGCTCCCAATTGTTTTAAATCGAGTCGAAACCTACACTTAACCGTTAGCGGCAAGGATGACAACTCATACTAATGACAACTATGGATAATGACCATATCCCTGCATACAGCACAAAATCGATAATTCAGAAAATCAGAAACCGAAGGCATACAAAATCAGGACAAAACAGGAACCAAAGCAAACAAACAAAACCCTCCACCACATGAAAAGAAGCGAACTCCCGATATGGGAGTGAGACCAGGTGCCTAGGAAGAGTAAGCACCTCCTGCTTGCATGCAACACCCGCTGCTTCAATTCGGTAGAACTGTCACATCCGGTAACTTCCATTTCGGAAGACATAGAGTACAATCTTGGGTTGGATGGTTCAAATGGTCTATGACAGAATATCACCCACCATTCTGGAGAGTGGGACATCATAGTGTATGACGAGATCTTAGAATAGAATAGCATAAAGTGTAGGTTTTGACTTTATTTCATGTATTTGGAATAATTGCGGCAAAATACATATATAATCAATGATAAGTAGATTACGACCGTGAAGAAAAATATCTGTAGAAAATAATATGTAACTTTTTGCTGAAATCCTGTTGGAAGTTCGATATTGAAGAGGCAAACAGGGGATGGTGGTTTTAAAACATGGGAGCAGTCATGCCTTAAGGAGAGAATAAAGGGAAGAGAAATGACAGTATCAGATGTGCATGGTTTTAATTTTATTCTAGGAATGTGGCGCCTGTGTGGCACCCATGCTTAGTAGAACATGTGTTGGGCTAGTGGAATTCACTATTAAAACTATAGAAATGGCCTTCAGGCTAGTGTTTTCAAAGAGAAGGTAATCATCTCCAGCATAACCACCCTGCATTCACCCAGCGAAAGTAACCAACAAGAAAGTGACAGATTAATGACATCATACAAACTCCAAATCGCAAAAAGACACAACAATATTCACCAGAACATCATACAAAATAATAGTAACAGATGTACAGAAACCTTAAACATTGATGACAACACATTAAAAGGTAGGAGACCAATGTGCATCCCGCGTCCACTTTGGACGGCCATCTGCTTTAAGCAAATGGTGTGTGTGGATATCCGGATTACGTTCGCACAGCCCTCCCACTTATCCGGACTCTTGTAACACAGATTCTATGTAAATGGATCTAAATATTCTATGGCATGCATGTTACAGTCTGTGTTCTGCTGGATGAAGAGAGCTCAAGATCAATCACCCAAGAATTCTGACCAACTTGGATAGGACGGAAAATCAAGAACAAGCCTTCTCTGACGAGATTTCAACAAGGCTCATCATGGAGTCCCGTCGTCACGGTTAAACAGTGTGCAACGTTGGAAAAGACACTGTAACAAAACTGTAGAATGGTCCAGCACAATGTTCAGTGTTTTTGTGATTACTTTAGGATCATATCCTCGGTAAAGCAGGCGACCGACTATTTTCCTACATTTTTGATTGAAGTTTGATCTGCCTATGATCTATCTGATTTTGTTTATAAGGTCACCGTAAAATGAAGGCAATGAAATTCCCAATGAAACATGCTTTGATGCCGGAGTCGTCCCAAATTTAGAAACTAGTTCAGAAAAGTTATTGTAGAATTTCCAAATTTTTTTCACAAGTTTATGATATCTAAATTCTTGACTGATCAGTTTTTGTGTTATATCTATATTTTTCATAAAGTTCAAAATATACAAATTTTATGGTAATTTGTATATTTTTCAAAAAGTTTTAGTAAAAAAAGGAGGAGATCTCCAACAAGACCCCGCTGCAGCATCAACAGCAAAACACCAAAACACCCGATGCAAAAACACAAAAGACGAGTACAGCACGAGACGGAAAAGAGACACACGACATGTAAACATCAAACACAAAAGACTACACAAAAACCGACGAGACCAATAGGTAACCGGTGCCGACTTTGGACGGCCATCTGTCACGCAAGTAGCAAATGGTGTGGTTATCCTGGATTACGTGCGCACAACCCTCTCAATTCTCCAATTACCCAGAGGTCTCGAAGAACGTACAATTGTGGTGTAAAACAACCTCCTCACTGTAAGATGACATCACACAAACAAGACCGCGAAACGCAGAGGCCCCATAGACACAGAGACATAAAGACTGATGACATTCATTCAAAGCTTTTCAGATACTTGTCAATGAGCTAAAAATAAACATGGTGAATCGACAGACAAAAAATATCCTGATGATATTACATCAACTATGATACTTATTTCCTATCTTATGACATGTTTGCGGTTGAATTACTTTACTAGAAATGACATTCAGAGATTGGGCTTATGGTATAATATCTTAAGCAAGAATATCAGTGGTTTAAACTGATGTGTATGTTAAAGTTACTCAACAGGAAATGTTCACTGTTGGTGTAGTTTTGTGATCAGGTTGGAAAAGGAAAGAGCTTTTGTTTAAGCAACTAGTTCAGTCTTCACAAAAACTTACTAGCCCAATGCCCAGGGCTACAAGAAATTCTTTACAGCTAGTAGAAAATTATGACAAACTTTACAAATGGTCAGTAAAATTTGTCTTCAAGCTACATACAAAATGTAGTTGTTCAAACAAGTTTTCATGAAGACTGCCTATGGTACTAATAATACGGAAGTGTTCACAAATGATGTTGATAGTACGGAAGTGTTCACAAATGATGTTGATAGTACGGAAGTGTTCACAAATGATGTTGATAGTACGGAAGTGTTCACAAATGATGTTGATAGTATGGAAGTGTTCACAAATGATGTTGATAGTACGGAAGTATTCACAAATGATGTTGATAGTACGGAAGTGTTCCAACTCGATACATTCTTGAAGAAAAATTCAAATCAATTTTCATGCAGCTGACACGTGTCTTGAATATTAGATTCTTATCAGTGATGCTTGTAGCAAAAATGCTTTTAAAAAGCCGCACAAATTCATTCGGCTTTTATTTTTAGAATTCAAATTTGTGCATTTACTATTATACAGAGAGTGCGCGGCTCCAAATTATCTGAAGGGTCGATTCAGTAGAATATCCAAATAAAATCTATGTTCAAATTAAAAAAATTGTTTTTCAGAAAAAAAAACAGATGTCTCCCCCTCCCTCTAAGTTACTTTAGCCGTAGGCCAAGATGATGTGAAACCTTTGAGTAATGGACAATATCATACTAGAAATGAAAGTGATTCATTAATAATATATAGTTTAAGGTATAGCTCAAACATGATTAGCATATATAATTTCATTCTAAGCATATTAAGTGAAATTTACTTTTATCATATAACCTTGGATATAGGTGATCTGAAACCTACATTGTATGGATCATGAGCAACAAAAAACTAAATTAGTGATTGGATATACGGTTCACAACATATAGCCTGCATATAGTAAGCATAGACAATTTCAGCCTGGACCTGATTAGCATATACAATTTCATTACTAAAGTGAAAAGTTACCTTTATCTTGTGACAATGTGATATAAATCATTTAGTCATGGGAAACAACATACTAAAATATAGAAACATTTAGTCCTGAGAAACAACATACTAAAGTATGAGAACAATTGTAAGAAGGGTTTAGATGATATAGCCCAGACAAGATTAGTATGTACAATTTCATTATAAATAACTAAATGATCTTGCCCTTGGGCACATGACCTTGGGTCAAGATGATAAGAAAACCTCCAATCCTGAACAACAGCATACTAATGTATCAAAGTAATCAAAGTAAACGATTCCAGAGATATATCCCAGACTCAAAAGCATTCACTATTTCATTAAAAATATAATACTTGACCTTGACCTTTGTCATATGACCTTGGATCAAGGTTGTGTAAAACCTTTGGGTCATCAGTATCATCATACTAAAATATGAAATTGATGAAATCAGGGTTCAAAAGATTAAGCCTGAATATAATACGCGCAATATATACAATTTCATTTCAAATATACTATTTGACCTTGACCTTGGTCACATGACTTAGGGTCATCGTGATGTGAAACCTTTGGGCCATGAGCATCTTTTAAACAGTTAAAGAGATATAGCCCCAACAGAATAGCATGTACAATTTCATTGAAATGTACTAAGTGACCTTGATCAAATGACCTTGGGTTAAGGTGATGTGATACCTTGAGTCAAGAGCAAATACATACTAAAACTTGAAAGCAATCCAGTAAGCGGTCCAAGGGATATAGCCTAGACAGTAATGTATGTACAATTTCATTGAAAATATACTAAAGGACCTTGACCTTGGTCACATGACCTTGGGTCGAGGTGATGTGAAACCTTCAGGTCATAAGCAACAACATACTAAAATATGAAAGTGATCCGGCGAACTGATCAAAAGATATAGTCCCGACAGGAATGTATGTATAATTTCATTAAAAATGCACGAAGTGACCTTGACCTTGGTCACATGACTTTGGGTCAAGGTTATGTGAAACCTTCGGGTCATAAGCAACAACATACTTAAATATGATTGTGATCGGGCAAACGATTCAGGAGATATAGCCCGGACAGAATGTATGACATACGGACAAACGACCGACAAAGGCAAAACCAATATATCTCCTCCCCGTTTTGGGGAGACATAAATAGCATTTGAAGGATGGTGCTAAGATGTTAACCTCTTTTAATTTCGATGATAATTTTCGATGAAATGGCAAGTTTCCGATATAGCAAACAAAGATATATGATGTCCAATTGATACAGGGCCAAAACAAAGCTTTTTTTGGGCGACAGAGCTGGAAAGAAGTAATTAATACACGTAACAAACATCAAGTCACGGGGAACGATTTTAACTGCTCCGAACTGCAACAAGTAATAACTGTTCATATTTATAATACGGAAAGGTTTAGCACTAAATCCTCTAGATGAAAATTTCAAACCAATTTTCATGCACCAGACACATGTTTCGAATATTAAATTCTCATCAATGATGCTTCCAGTCAAAGTGCTTTTCAAAAGCGTTTAAAATTCATTTCACTTGTGCAATTGGAAAGATTAGTGCATTTTACGTACGTATTGGCTATTTTAAAATATTTGAAATCATAACATAAATGTATCAACTGGCATAAAAAAAGTTTTCCAGGCACATACATTGTGTGAAAGCAATAACGTCGATATATGTACTGTTACTCACGGATTAAAAAGGAACATGTCTCAAGATCCCCATGCATATAATATAACAATTAAGAGCATATTAGTGTTAAAGCCTCACATAAATCTCTTCAACACAAGTATCACAACACCTTAAATCAAACATTTATTAGCCAAAAAATCTTAAAGATATATTATTCTGCACCTTGTATTGCATTTAGAATACACATTAATAATTTTCTTACTCTTGTATTCACCCCTGGTTTATTCAAGGAAAGACATAATCAGCATTTTCAAATCAAATTATTGGCATGAGCATTAAAAATTATTCTGAGACTTACATAAGGTATTAAATGGGTAATGATAGAAATTGTATTTCAAATATGGAGATCAGGAGTATTTATCATTTATTCTAATATGACTTGAAAATTTCTCCCTATATGTACCATAGAACTCGCCTGGTGTAAATTCTCCAACAAACTTCCAGTACGCTAAGCTCCGCCCATTCACGTGCTATAATAGAATAGAAATAACAACAAGCCAGCCGTGATTCATTGTCCAGTAATTCCACTCGCTTCGTGGCTCGATGATAATTTGATTAATTCATGCGACTCGTGGAATTACTGGACAATAAACCACGGTTAGCTAGTTGTTATTTCTTAAGTATTTCACTGTGCGTTAATGTAAAGTTTGTACAATGCTAATAGATGTTGAAATAAGAAATATATTGCAAAGGGTCATGTTTTGGAGTTATTTCCCCTTAATGATAAATATTTTTTTTAAATGATGGCAAGAAAACTACTAGGTAAAATTTTGATTTTCAGTGAAATTTGATGAAATATATTCCTTTGAAATGTTTTACCAATCGATACTTGATGCCGCATCCTTCTATTGAAATGCTTCAAATATTTTTTTTTCCAAAGTGTTAACTCTAAGATCCCATAACTCTTGAAATGACCCTTTTTCAAAAAGGGTAATTGGTAAAAGAAATATTTATTTAAAGGGGTAGGGCCATGAGACCCCTAAATCAGCCCTCGATTTTTCTCTAGAAATAAATTTCATGAGAAATACTTGATATCTCTCGTGAAAATTCACGAATGTATACCGCTTTTCATGAAAAGAAAAATATCACCAAACAAAGTGCCATTTAACTGTAATGACGTCATGAAGTGCCGTCATTTTGACGTTATTGACAAAATATTGGGAAAATTGCCGGGAATTTTGTCTTTTATTGAAGAATTCAATGTGGCCGCATGCATTAACTGAGACAAAACGTCTGTGACAAAAGGATATAATGATAATCTTTCACATATAAATTTTCCGTCTTAGTTAATGCATGCGGCCATTGCTAATTTAATAGAAATATGCAGTTTTTGTATCAGTTTCACGGAATATGACCTATTTAGGTGTTTTCAAAGGGTTAAAGGTATTGATAAACGCAATGTTTACAAAAGATAAATTTGTGATTCAGGAGAGAACGTTTCAAAATGTCAAATAACAGTTAAAAATTCTATGAATTACAATGTTCAAAATTAGGGCCAATATCGGGCTTCCTGGCCCTATCCCTTTTGCGTCATAACTATGATAAGCTCTGAATTCCATAAATGGGTGTTGCAATTACTTCTCATTACCTATTGAATACATTAAACTAAAATCCTTTAACCTCTTAAAAGCATATTCAAAGTCTAAATAGTCATGGCTCAAAAAGCATGCTGTCAAAATTACAAACACAAATAAACCTCGTTTCTAAATTCTTAAATTTATGAGACAATGAATGACGAAAAACATGCATTTCATCTGTAAATTGAAATATCTAACATTCTGTCATCTTATTTATAAGTTCAAGGTATTTATAAGAAATTTATAATTGAGATATTAACTTGAGTCACACTTTTAATCTACAAATGTGGAACCAATGCATTTTGAAAGGAAAAGTTAAAGAAGAAGGTGGGTCATGTAGCATCATATCCCACCCATTCTGCTACGTCTTTTTGGTACATTTTTGGACATAATCATTTTCATACTTTTTGGCCATTTTACATTGTGTAGACTGAGGATCACTGACGGGGGCTTAGTACTCGAAACGTGCATGTCTGGTCCATGCTGTAAATTTATCAGATCTTAAATGATACTATTGAATTTAAAGACGTTTAACATGAATAGCATTCATGGTCTTCACGAGAACATATTTTGACCGACCAGCCAAAACACTATTATACTAGTTTGTAAATTGATTTTTACTAAACCAGTGTATTACTACAACGTCTTAAAATTCATTAGCATCATTTAAAAGCAGATAAATTTACAGCATGGATCATGCATGTTTCGGGTACTTAACCCTCGTCAGTGATCCTACATCTAAACAATGGGATATGGCCAAAATATGTGGAATTATGTCCAAAATATACCGACATATGTAACAAAATGGCTGAGATATGCTGATACATGACCCAGGTTTCAAAAATTTGAGAAAATTTGTAAACAGAAATTTTGGAATGCGTTTGAAGAAACGACCAGCCGAAATTAATCGAACTTGGCTACATGTGTCGTCGGGGATTTAAAAGCAGATAAATTTACAACATGGTCCAGACATGAACGTTTCGGGTACTTAACCCTCGTCAGTGATCCTAAATCTTAACAATGGGATATGTCCAAAATATATGGAATTATGTCCAAAATATACCGAAAGATGTAGCAAAATGGCTGGGATATGATGCTATATGACCCAGGTTTCAAAAATGTGACAAAGCAAAGACTCTAATAGACCAGTAGTCGGGCAGTGAATCTCCCTGAAGACCGCAAGAAAGACAAGCGCCAATCACAATTTCAAGAACTTGACTTATCCATGTTACTGATTTCACATGCACTGTTTGTTTCCTTTTGGAAGAGCTAGAGGTGGGACCAGGTGTGCGGAAGAAGTAAGCATCCCCTGTTTGGCTAGCCACACCCGCCGTCGTTGAAAGAAATGAGTTAAAGAAGATCCTGACGATAATCTCAACAGCACTCACAATAGAGCACAAAAGTAATCATCGACGGACCCCTAGCAAGCTAGAGGTGGGACCAGGTGCCCGGGAGGAGTGAGCATCCCCTGTTGGCTAGCCGCACCCGCCGTCGATGGTTAAGCACGAAAATGAAAACAATATATATACTTCATGCACTGTCTGACGTTATGTCTATATAGAAAGTGCTATGGCGACAATGTCAGGGAAATATATTCAAAACACTTACTGTCAAACCCCTCGCGGGGAACTTTTTTACGAGCTCCACACGGCAAAGGGCATAAGTGTGACACAAATGAGTTAAAGAAGATCCTGACGATAATCTCAACAGCACTCACAATAGAGCACAAAAGTAATCATCGACGGACCCCTAGCAAGCTAGAGGTGGGACCAGGTGCCCGGGAGGAGTGAGCATCCCCTGTTGGCTAGCCGCACCCGCCGTCGATGGTTAAGCACGAAAATGAAAACAATATATATACTTCATGCACTGTCTGACGTTATGTCTATATAGAAAGTGCTATGGCGACAATGTCAGGGAAATATATTCAAAACACTTACTGTCAAACCCCTCGCGGGGAACTTTTTTACGAGCTCCACACGGCAAAGGGCATAAGTGTGACACAAATGAGTTAAAGAAGATCCTGACGATAATCTCAACAGCACTCACAATAGAGCACAAAAGTAATCATCGACGGACCCCTAGCAAGCTAGAGGTGGGACCAGGTGCCCGGGAGGAGTGAGCATCCCCTGTTGGCTAGCCGCACTTGTTTTTGCATTAAATCTCTCAACTTATTAGATACGCTAGCGCTTGATCCCATGTTTCGAACTTCTATGATAAAAATAAACAAATTACAAAGAAACGTATTACTCAAGGATTTAGATATCATAAACTTGTAAAATCTTTTTGGAAATTTTACAATAGCTATTCTGAACTTCTTTCAAAAGTTTGGACAATTCCAGCATCAGAGTATGTATCATTGGAAATTTCATGTCCTTCATTTTGCGGTGACCTAGTGAACAAAATCAGAAGGATTAAAGGTAGATCAAACTTCAACCACAAGTGTAAGAAAATAGTTGGTCACCTGATTTACCGATGATATGATCCCAAAGACATCAAAAGGACACTGAGCATAGTACTGGATCAATCTACAGATTTGTACCATTGTCTTTCCCAGCGTTGCACACTGGTCAAGCGTGACGACGGGACTCAATGACGGGTCTTGTTTAAATCTCGTCAGAGAAGACTGTGTCCTGATTCTCTCTCCTGTCTAAAAGTTGGTCAGACTTCTCGGGTGTTCTTGAGCTCGCTTCAGCCAGCAGATCACAGACTGTTAAACGCATGCCATAGAATTTTTTAGATCCATTTACATACAATTTGTGTTACAAGAGGCCGCTGTGTTTAACTGTCTTGTCTGTGATGTCATCTTACAGTGAGAAGTTTTATGGTTATACAACTACTGCGTGTTTATGTAGATCATCTAGATCCTGTGTTATTCAATATAAAAGTTTAAGGAGTAAAGTAATCTACTTCCAAGTGGTTTGCATACCGAAAAATTGGATATTACAAAGTTGGCTTATATCACACAACCTTGACTGTATATTTTCATGGCGAGTTGAATAAAAGAGAAAAAGACATTTTTTTTTAAATATGAGAAATTAATGTATGACTTTTGTATCTGTTCTTATTCTAGCAGAATTCATATTATAGCAAATTTAGGACTAAACTAAATTATTTCACACTTCTTATTGTTAACATAGTCGAAAATGAGTCAAGTGCACTAACACATGATTAAGCTAGCACGTTCATTGAACCATTTTTATCCTCTTTCCAGTAAGATTTGGTTAAGCCTAAATAAATATACATACAGTATAAGATATAAAAGTACATGATTATTGCCTTAAGTTTTCGATAATTGGTATTATACCCCTAATGCTTTAATACATGTATGAATAGGCATTCAGTATCAAACATTTAGAATATCTAGACCCCTTACCTGGTACGTAATGCATGTCATAGTATTGTGTCATGGCCTGTTTAGCGGCCTCTTCCTTGGCAGCTTTCTTTGTTGTGGCCACGCCCTTAAACTCCTGACCCCCAAAGCATACCAGCACTTGGAAGGGGGATGTCTCATTAAGGAACGAATAAACAACATCCTTATTCATATTATTCAGTGCAATCACTGGAGAATTGCTATACGTCCGAAACTGGGGAGCTAGAAACGAAACAAAAATAAAATTAAAATCATACATAATTTTTAGCTCACCTTAACGAAGCTATAGTCATAGCGTGCCGTCCGTCGTCTTTCGTCAGGGTAAACTTTTTACATTTTCTACATCTTATCTGGAACCGCTGAACTGATTTTTTCATAACCTTACAGGAAGCTAGTACTAAAAGTCTTCCACCAAGTTTGTGTATTTCATGCAGATTTGTCAACAAATATGGCCGCCGAAGGCTCTGCTTAGCTGACACATTTTCGACTTCTTCTCTGCAACCCCTCATTGGAATTTCATGAAACCTTAACGAGATCAAATACTTGGTGAGTGTCACTACGGGTTGACCAGGAGTCCCCGAGGGCACATGTAGCCAAGTTCGATCAATTTCGGTTGATCGTTTCTTCAACGCATTCTAAATTTCTGTTATCAAAATTTCTTGAAATTTCTGTCCTGTAGCATCATATACCACCCATCCTGCTACGTCTTCCGGTACACTTTTTTTGACATAGTAACTTTCATACTTTTTGGGCATATTACATTGTTTAGATTTAGGATCACAGATGAGGGTTAAGTACTCGTAACGTGCGTGTCTGGTCCACGTTGCCAATTTATCTGTTCTTAAATGATGCTATTCAATTTGAAGACGTTTAAATTAATACCACTTGGTGAGTGTCACTGCTGGTGGACAAGGAGTCCCCGAGGGCATGTAGCCAAGTTCGATTAATTTCGGTTGATCGTTTCTTCAACGCATTCAAAATTTCTGTTATCGAAATATCTTGAAATTTCTAAAAAGTGGGTCCTGTAGCATCATATCCCACACATCCTGCTACGTCTTTCGGTACACCTTTTCGACATAGTAACTTTCATACTTTTTTGGCATATTACATTGTTTAGATTTAGGATCACTGATGAGGGTTCAGTACCCGTAACGTGCATGTCTGGTCCACGTTGCCAATTTATCTGTTCTTAAATGATGCTATTCAATTTGAAGACGTTTAAATTAATACCACTTGATGAGTGTCACTGCTGGTGGACCAGGAGTCCCCGAGGGCACATGTAGCCAAGTTCGATCAATTTCGGTTTATCGTTTCTTCAACGCATTCAAAATTTGTTTTCAAAATTTCTTGAAATTTCTAAAAAGTGGGTCCTGTAGCATCATATCCCACCCATCCTGCTACGTCTTTCGGTACACTTTTTCGACATAGTAACTTTCATACTTTTTTGGCATATTACATTGTTTAGATTTAGGATCACTGATGAGGGTTAAGTACCCGAAACGTGCATGTCTGGTCCACGTTGCAATTTTATCTGTTCTTACAGTACTGCAACCCACTTGTTTGACAATTCTATCCTATTCTATTCACCATCCTACATCCTACATCCACCTCCTATCCACTCTATCCTATCCTATCCTATCCCATCATATCCTATCCCATCCTATCCTATCCTATCCACTTCATTCCAATCCAATTCTATCCTACATCCTATCCTACATCCTATCCTATCCTATCCTACATCCTATCCTATCCTACATCCTATTCTATCCTATCCTACATCCTATCCTATCCTATCCTACATCCTCTCCTATCCACCTTTAACAACTTCTCATCACCTTTAGCAAGATTATGATTAAAACTAAATGACTTTATATAAAATTAATGTCTTAATCATATTAATGAGCTGTTAAGGTCATAGGTCGGTAATCAGGAAAAAGGGTGAATACTTTTGGTATCGAAAAGTGTCAACATTAATAATGAAAGTATCCCATTTCTACAAAGTTATTACCACCTACCCACTTGATTTACTTTTATTTCATTTTTTCACAATTTCATCATATCATGTCCAACATGTATGGCTGGCAATGACACATCAGATGAAAACTGAAGTAAGTTGGTCATATATAAGGGTGAAATGATAATTAATTATATATAAGGGTCAACTTCTGTGAAATTTTGCATGATGGTGACCTTTGATGTATGAAACATACTGTCATTGAGGAAAGTATATGAACCCATGGATATTTTCACAAAAATCATAGATAAGAGTTTTATTGCTAGTATGCAAGAGTTGTCTTTCATGTATGAATTATACACATCAAAGAATTACCTAACCGTTATTCAGTCTCAAAGTCGAGTAGGCAAGGCAAAATCGTGCGAATTCCCATTAAAACGGTTGCGAACCCCGGAATGAACAACATTCCGAGGTGAGACCAGGTGCCCGGGGAGAGTCAGCGTCTCCTGATTTGATATTACATGCTATGTCTCTGAAGACATAATTGTTATAATGCATGTACATAAGTTGCACATAAATTATTAGTATATTACATACATTTCATTTTCGTATGTAGAAATGGATGAAGGAAAAGTATCGCAAGACTGCCGGAATTTCCTAGCACTTTTCATGTGCATGAAACAATCAAGATTGATTATCTACATAAATTATGTAGTAAATAAGTACTTTAAGGATAACGATTAAAGATATGACTTTTAAAATGGATTTCAATGTCAGTACAGAGGAAAGGGGACTCCGGGGTTTCAGGCTCCCGTTAAAAATCTAGATATGTGTATATAGACAGGGACTATATTCAGACCTTTCACATGGGTCGGAATGTTTTTTACAGTACACAGGGGTCCAATACATCGGGGATGAGTTCCGTATATCCCAAGGTTATGATTTTCTGAAACATGCTATCTTTTTAAGGGGTGGAGAGGTTTCTTTTATATTGATTGAGATCAATTATTAGGTAACAGATCTTTACAAATATTGTATCTACTACATTGTGTCTTTTTTCTCCGCTCGCACATAAGGCTTTTTAAAGGCTTTGCCTTGCTTCATACGATACGATAACTTTAAGGGTTAATCTTTATCTCTAACTTTGACATTAAAATGTACATCAAACATCAAATTTGTGTAAAATAATGCAAGTTCTTGGGTGAATTTTTGATCGACATTCGAGCTTTTCTGACATCAGCACCCCTACCTCTTCAACCCGTAATGATAAAATATTTTACCAAATCCATTTAAATACAATACTTACTAGGAATCTTCAAATACTTTTATTTTATCATGCATAGCTTCCTAAAATGGAAGGACAGCGCACGAGAAATAATCGAATGATTTCGGGGCTAAATCAAGCCCTTATCTTAACAGCTCCTTTATGCCCTTTGGCAGCTAGCCTTTTATGTCCCTTTTGCAGTCAACACCTTTTTTCGTTTTGGCACTCTGTCCCTTTTCATGACATGTCCTTTTTTCATGTTTTGGCAGCAAGTCCCTTATATTTTTTGGCTGTCAGCGTTTTATGCCCTTTTGGCATACACGTCTTTCTGGCAGTCAACCTTGAATGTCCTTTTGACTGTCGGTCTTTTTTATATCATTTTGGCGATCAGCCTGTTATGTCGACGTCTGTTTTGCAGTCAGCTTTTTTTGTCCTTTAACAGTCCAAGAGAATACTGGAAACAGTAATATTACTAAAAGCAATAATATAAATTAAATTGGAGTTATCTTTCTTGGAAATTTTTCTATTTATATTACTGTAAGCAGTAATACTATTTAGATGGTCAGTTCGCTCTAATACCAGTGGATTCGGGGAGAAATGTGGGTGATTAGGAGTTGTATCTCATTCAAATGGACACTGAAAAATTATTGAGAACATTAGGAAAATTTTTTCCTTGACATATTTGAAGAAAATGTGGTTTCAGAAAGAAGAAAATGTGAAAAATAGGTTCCAAATGGACATTATTTTCACTTTTCAGTAGAATTATTTTTTCATGTTAGACAAGTCTGTTGTTTAGTGAAAGAATTGTATGAAAGAAACTGTGCTTGTAGCTTTAAAACTTTGCTTTGTCTATATTACAGAAATATGTAATATAGGGTTGCAACATTACTGTTTTCAATAATATCAGGGATTATTGTTAACAGTAATATTACAGTTATAAGTAATATTACTATTTTTAGTATTCTCCTGGACTGTTTAAGAAGTAAGCCTTTAAAAACTAATTTCTCAATATCATTTTTATCTGTCTTTGTCATTAAAGAGGGGATTGTCTATCAAAATGAACCTATGATCCATAAAACTAAAAGATTGAATGCAGTTATTTACTTGAAAGCCAGTGGTACAGTACAAATTACTAGGACTAAAAAAGGCGAATTGAAATGACCATACACTATAATATAGATATATGTTAAAGTAATCTCCATCAATAGCTACACATGGTTCTATCCACAAAAGATTTAAAGAAGCTTAACTTTATATACATGATACACGTCTTCAAATTCAATAGCATCATTTAAGACCTGATAAATTTACAGCATGGACCAGACATGCACGTTTCGGGTACTAAACCCTCGTCAGTGATCCTCAGTCTAAACAATGTAATATGGCCAAAAGGTATGAAAATTATGTCCAAAAATTATGTTCAGATGTTTTGATGATGCATGTGATATATTCAAACATGTTAAATGTTAAACGTCTTCAAATTGAATGGCATGTTAAAGTTACACTACAAGTGAACAGGTGCAAGACATTTTATTGTTGATCATCAATAATGTCTAACCTGGTGGTCCCTGACCCATATTTCCTGTAGCCTGATTTTGCCCTGGAGGTCCATACTGGGTGTATGGTCCTTGTGGTCCACCTGGACCATAGCCCTGGTTTTGTCCATCAGGGCGGTAAGCTTGATTCCAGCCTGCATGTTGAGGTAGGGCATCTTCAATATAAAGAAATGGATTTCCTTAAGTTAAGCATGTTGAGAGTCTGTTGGCGCCTTGGTCTAGTTGATAGGGCGTCGGGCCAGTGGCCGAAAGATTGCTGATTCGGGCCTTACAAGGATCACGGTAGGGCCGACATATACACTTCTATGTTCTTTATTATATAAAAAATGTCCTTGATTGTGTATTGTTTACATGTCTGTGGTATTTAAAATAAAACATTTTATTGATCACCATCAATATTGTCTTACCTGGTGGTCCCTGGCTCATAAATCCTGGGGCCTGATTTTGCCCTGGAGGTCCACACTGGGGGTATGGTCCTTGTGGTCCACCTGGACCATAGCCCTGGTTTTGTCCATCAGGGCGGTAAGCTTGATTCCAGCCTGAATGTTGAGGTAGGGCATCTTCAATATAAATAAATGAATTCCTTAAAGTTAAGCATGTTGAGAGTCTGTCGGCGCCGTTGTCTAGTGGAAAGGGCGTCGGGCCAATGGCCGAAAGATTGCTGGTTCGAGCCTCACAAGGACCACGGATGGGTCGACATATACTCTTCTGTGTTCTGTATTACATGCATATATACATTGTAAAACATATACAGTAAAACACGCTTATAAAGAATCGCCAGGGGTCAATAGAATATGTTCGTACAATCCATAGTTCGTCTAATGCATACAACGAACTTTGATCAGTTAATGAAGAAAGTTCGCTATAATCATAATTTTCATTCACGATAGATATAGAAATTAAATCTGCGGAAAGCCTCATTTTTTGTCAGATTATCCCCTGTTTTGTCGATGAAGATTTGGTTTTTTAAGCAATCAATGTTGAAAATAGCCCCGATTCATCCGCATGGTAAATATCACAGGGACGATATTTTTATTTGGGGGAGGTTTTCTTACTTCGAGCGTAGTATTTACCTCTCTGGATTCAACTCTGATTACTCGACAAACAATTTCACGCCAAGTTTTTGTTTCTTAAACATTCTAAATATATGTTACAAACTATAGATTTAAACCTCAAGTAGAGGATCCAGTATCCCTTTGCTGGGGATTGTGGGGCAATTTTTGCCGCTCAAAGTTTGACCGTCCGAAACGAGTCCAAAAATGCCTTTGACTGAACGCCTCACAGTTCCCATCCGCCATTTAACAAACAATACATTTCTTTTATATCTTTTGCAAGCTCCTCGGACAAGACCAATATAGAACACACCAACTTAATTAAGATTCTTTTCATAAATCGAGCGAACACTAAATCGTTTATATAAAATAAAACATGGTCAGCGTTTGTGTCCGTACAGGATCTACATGATCTATGATGCATATATCGACGCAGTTTCAAAATTTGATATGTGTATATGGACGCGCCATTTTAATATGTTTTACTGGAATACCGAAATAATATGCAGTAGACCTCTCGTAAACTTCACTTATTATTAATATTGATGAGAAATATGGATACTGACCATATCCCTGTATACAGCACAAAATCGATAATTCAGAAAATCAGAAACCGAAGGCATACAAAATCAGGATAAAACAGAAACCAAAGCAAACAAACAAAAACCTCCACCATATGTAAAGAAGCGAACTCCCGATATGGGAGCGAGACAAGGTGTCCAGGTAGAGTAAGCATCTCCTGCTTGCATGCAACACCCGCCGCTTCAATTCGGTAGAAATGTCACATCCGGTTACTTCCATTTCGGAAGACATAGAGTACAATCTTTGGTTGGATGGTTCAAATGGTCTATGACAGAATATCATCCACCATTCTGGAGAGTGGGACATTATAGTGTATGACGAGTTCCCCATATCGACCGTAGAACTTCCTCAGTGACGATCTTAGTCGGTCACAAACATATCCCTGACTGAGAAGCTTATCTGAAAGACGCCTAGCTCTCAGAACAGAATCCGTATATTTGGTACTTGCTCTGGCATAGCGTATCAACTGAAATATGAACACACCATAAGCTGGCGATGAAGGGATGTTGCTACTCAGAAAGGGAAAGTTTGTAATGGTGAAATTGAAGTCGTCACGTTTGTTATAGAGTGAGGTGTTCATGTGACCATCAGTTTCGTAGGACAACATCATGTCCAAATAGGATGCTGAATTATTTGTCTCTGTAGTTTCATTGACTTCAAGCTCTGAAGGATAGATACTGCTCAGATAATCCGCGAATTTTGGATTATTGATGGACAACACATCGTCTATGTATCTGTAAGTGAAGTTGAAGTCAGAAGCTAAGTATCTTTTCCCTTCAGAGACCAAAGTTTAAATGAATTCAGCTTCGTACGAGTAAAGGAAGGAAAATGTTGGCAAGGAGGGGGGCACAATTGGTCCCCATTGGAATCCCGACAATTTGCTGGAAGACCTTTCCTCCAAACACCACAAAAATGTTGTCGATCAAAAAGTTTAACATCTGAATAATATCTGTTTCAGTGTACTTATTTTCAGAATCGGATTTTTCTTTTACAAAGTAGGTTTTGTCATAGTTCACAACAATAAATTTGTATTTGCGATTACCGTTCTCTTACTTGTAAACGCATTACTTATGACAAATATGGATAATGACCATATCCCTGTATACAGCACAAAATCGATAATTCAAAAATCAGAAACCGAAGGCATACAAAATCAGGACAAAACAGGAACCAAAGCAAACAAACAAAAACCTCCACCATATGAAAAGAAGCGAACTCCCGATATGGGAGTGAGACCAGGTGCCCAGGAAGAGTAAGCATCTCCCCTGCTTGCATGCAACACCCGTCGCTTCATTTCGGTAGAACTGTCACATCCGGTTACTTCCATTTTGGAAGATATAGAGTACAATCTTTGGTTGGATGGTTCAAATGGTCTATGACAGAACATCATCCACCATTCTTGAGAGTGTAACATCATAGTGCATGACGAGTTCCCCATATCAACCGTAGAACTTCCTCAGTGACGATGTTAGTCGGTCACAAACATATCCCTGACTGCGAAGCTTATCTGAAAGACGCCTAGCTCTCAGAACAAAATCCGTATATTTGGTACTTGCTCTGGCATAGCGTATCAACTGAGATATGAACACGCCATAAGCAGGCGATGAAGGGATGTTGCTACTCAGAAAGGAAAGTTTGTAATGCTGAAATTGAAGTCGTCACGTTTGTCATAGAGTGAGGTGTTCATGTGACCATCAGTGTCGTAGGACAACATTATGTCCAAATAGGATGCTGAATTATTTGTCTCTGTGGTTTCTTTGACTTCAAGCTCCGAAGGATAGATACTGCTCAGGTAATCCGCGAATTTTGGATTATTGATGGACAACACATCGTCTATGTATCTGTAAGTGAAGTTAAAGTCAGAAGCTAAGTATCTTTTCTCTTTAGATACCAAGGATTGAATGAATTCAGCTTCGTACGAGTAAAGGAAAATGTCGGCAAGGAGTGGGGCACAATTGGTCCCCATTGGAATTCCGACAATTTGCTGGAAGACCTTTCCTCCAAACACCACAAAAATGTTGTCGATCAGAAAGTTTAACATCTGAATAATGTCTGTTTCAGTGTACTTATTTTCAGAATCGGACTTTTCTTTTACAAAGTAGGTTTTGTCATAGTTAACAACAATAAATTTGTATTTGCGATTACCGTTCTTACTTGTAAACGCATTACTTATAATTTTTGCGAGTCTTTCTTTCAATTTAGAATGTGGAATTGTAGTGTAAAGTGTCGAAAAATCAAATGCTTTGATCGAATGGACTCTACTAAAATGAGTGGATTTCAGATGTTCTAAAAGTTCCTTCGAATTCTTTAAAATCCACATCTGGTTGATACCACTGCGAGAATACACTGTCGAACAATATTTTTGAAGCCCAGATTTGATTTCAGATAAAACTTTGGTGAGTAAGATCGATACAGATTTGGTAGAACATTTTGAGGAACCAGCGATGAAACGTTGTTTGTACGGATTCTTATGCATTTTAGGTATGCAGTACAAGTATGGTAAATCTAAATCTAAATTGGTAGTGTCGAAGCCAAAGGAAGTAAGAGCTGATTTGTTGTTATCTATTATTTCAGAGGCAGAAAGGTTTGTTGGGGTGTAAGTGGGATTTCCAGGTGTCGAATTTAAACCCAACTCTTTAACTAGACTGTCGAAATAGTACTTTTTGCAAGTAAATGTGAAATTATTTGAGGCTTTGTCCGCTGGTGTGATGACATAATGTTCTTGGAGGTAGGTGAGCTCTGTGATAACATCAGGGTCTTTAAATATAGACACGAATCTGGTGTTCACAGTGATAATTTTTGCGAGTCTTTCTTTCAGTTAAAATGTGGAATTGTAGTGTAAAGTGTCGAAAAATCAAAGGCTTTGATCGAATGGACTTTACTAAAATGAGTGGATTTCAGATGTTCTAAAAGTTTCTTCGAATTCTTTAAAATCCACATCTGGTTGATACCACTGCGAGAATATACTGTCGAACAATATTTTTGAAGCCAAGATTTGAATTCAGATAGAACTTTGGTGAGTAAGATCGATACAGATTTGGTAGAACATCTTGAGGAACCAGCGATGAAACGTTGTTTGTACGGATTCTTATGCATTTTAGGTATGCAGTATAAGTATGGTAAATCTACATGTAAATCTAAATTGTTAGTGTGGAAGCCAAAGGAAGCAAGAGCTGATTTGTTGTTATCTATTATTTCAGAGGCCGAAAGGTTTGTTTGGGTGTAAGTGGGATTTCCAGGTGTCGAATTTAGACCCAACTCTTTAACTAGACTGTCGAAATAGTACTTTTTGCAAGTAAATGTGTAATTATTTGAGGCTTTGTCCGCTGGTGTGATGACATAATGTTCTTGGAGGTAGTTAAGCTCTGTGATAACATCAGGGTCTTTAAATATAGACTCGAATCTGGTGTTCACAGTTGATTTTAATCGGTTAATTCTAGATAAAAGTAACCCTCTGATGGATTTTATCCATTCGGAAAGGGTTTCGAGCTGTACATCCTCTTTCTTTGCCCAACGTCTTGCATATTCCTCACAAGAGTCCATGATAATTTTGAAATTTTGGTTCCATGTAAAGGACATACTTTCTCTGTATTTGGGACCCTTTTTTAACAATTCTCTCAACTTGTCGTTCTTGACTATACTAAGGTCAACAGTAATAACGTGTCCACAAGGAGAGTAGTTGAAATACGATGAAGAACACTCGCAAGGAAGTGGTTGTAGTGAGGGATTACTTAAATCAATACACTGCAAGAATCGTTTGTAATTGTAAATTTTAGATGCAACTGTTGGTGTGTAGCTATAGGAGATACAAGGAGTTTCTTTTCTTTTGAAATATGGTGGGATTTTTTCTTCGACAGCTTTGTGATTCAAACTTTGACCAAGATTCAATTTATCCTTTGTTTGCAAATCTTACTTTAATGGAAGGACGGTTTGTTTTCTCCTCTGATTTCTCTGATCTAACTGCTTGAAATAATCGAAAAGTAGAAATGTCCAATTGCAAGATGACTCCTTGTAGTCTGTATTCTGGGGAACGTGTATCGGTATATGTGAGGTCCTTCGTACATTCGTAGATTTCGTGTAACTTCCGTAAAGGAACAGAGTATAATTTGGTACGAATATAATGCAGGCTTAGAGGCTCATTCAAAAATGGAACCAAGTCATCGAAGGAGAAACTATGTATCTCAGGCCTTTTATATTTACGAATGCCATGACTTCGAGGTCTTCTTTGTGGTCAGTCGTCTCAAAATTTTACGTCTTTGTCTTCTATATTCCATTGTTAAATGCATGGGACATGTAAGTAAACAAACTTGATAACAATGAAATTATATATCATCTTCTAACGGATCCCTAGTGAAAAATAGCTTTTACTAATTGATTGCTTAATTATACTCAATGATCATAAATCGGTTTGCATTAAGGGAGTGTATTACACAGGAAATCGTACTCTGGGGACATCAAAATTGGTTCGCAATCAACAAAAGTTCGCACTAACAAAATTCGCTAAAAGCATATTTTTCCATATATGTATATGGAGCTTTGGTCGGGGAATTGAAATCGGTTCGCAATAAACATGAATTCTTTATAAGCGTGTTCGTAGTAAGTGGGGTTTACTGTATCTTCTATGTTCTGTATTACATGTATATATAAAAATGTCCTTGTCTGTGTATTGTTTACAGGTCTGTGGTATTGAAAAAAAATTATTGATCATCATCAATATTGTCTTACCTGGTGGTCGCTGACCCATAATTCCTGGGGCCTGATTTTGCCCTGGAGGTCCATACTGGGGGTATGGTCCTTGTGGTCCACCTGGACCATAGCCCTGGTATCCTCCATCAGGGCCGTAAGACTGATTCCAGCCTACATGTTGAGATTGTTAGGTTAAGCATGTTAAGAGTTTGTTTATTTTAGAAAGTAATAGTATAAATCATAATTTATGCGTATATGTATTTTTTTAATTCAATTTTTCAGTATTCAATTTACCCAATTTACCATTTTACATCCATACTAACACGATCTAATGAACTAATTAACCCAGGGAAAATATATACCTTGCCAGTTTTGACCTCGACTTTGGTGTCTTTCCCAAGGGTGTGTAGGTTCTTGTTGTCTTTGCCCTGGGTATCTTTGCCCTCCACTATGATTTCCTTGATAAGAGTTTGGATTTGGAGGTCTACCACTCATGATGGAAGAAATCAACCAATATGGTGAGTAGTTGTTCTATTCTTGCAAAAAGTTGAAGTTGTGGACTGAAAGTAAGAAAAAGATAAAATTGCAAGTACATGATATTTGTTTTTGTTCATTTAAAACTATCGACAATGGATGTTGTCACACTAAATGATAATAGATGATAATCAGTTTAATTTAAAACAGATTAGGGCAATGTTTGTACAGCCCGGCGACTTTTTATTGATAAGCTATTTCTACAATTAACTGTACGCAGTGGATGCATTTATGACAAACAACGTGGATTTTCCGCGCATCCCGACTGAATGGTAGTATATGTATAGATATCTCTGTGATTGTACGGCGACATTCCATCAATGATTCAAAACAAAATACTATCTTTTAAACACCAGATAAAACATGGCCGGACCGGAGATCGTAAGATGTGAAAAAGCTACTCACAGATTTTATCTAGCTCCTTAATGTCCTACTGGCAAAACCCAAATTTCGCGAGTATTTCCCGTCAATTTCGAGGCCGCTAACAAACAACCGCCCCCCCCCCCCCCCCCTAGTGGACAACTTTTTCTAGTTTTTGAAGGGGAAGGGAGTTGTCACTTATTGTTTTGTCGACCTTCAGTTGCTGCAAAATAATTGATCCGACCTGTTCTGCGTTGGAAATAAATCAAAGCTAAAACTGCTAAGTCTCCCCTTCCCCGTCAGAAATATTTATGTTGTACATTCGGTACGATCATAGGCACTCGTGGACGCAGTTTCACTTATTTTCATTTGTTATAATATTCAGAAAATCAATTATGTATCCCAAGAATGTCCCCTGCTTTTCACTCTATATGCCCTAAAACTAAAAATATTAAGGATATATAGAAAGCCGGGGAACATCTCGGGATACTTAATTGATTGATTATCCACGTCCAAGGGTACCTATGGGTATATGACAAATATGGATAATGACCATATCGCTGTATACACATTCAGCACAAAATCGATAATTCAGAAAATCAAAAATCAAATCATACAAAATCAGGACAAAACAAGAACCAAGGCAAACAAACAAAAACCTTCAACCATATGAAAAGAAGCGAACTCCCGATATGGGAGTGCGACCAGGTGCCCAGGAAGAGTAAGTATCTCCTGCTTGCATGCAACACCCGCCGCTTCAATTCGGTAGAAATGTCACATCCGGTTACTTCCATTTTGGAAGACATAGAGTACAATCTTTGGTTGGATGGTTCAAATGGTCTATGACAGAATATCATCCACCATTCTGGAGAGTGAGACATTATAGTGTATGACGAGTTCCCCATATCGACCGTAGAACTTCCTCAGTGACGATGTTAGTCGTTCACAAACATATCTCTGGCTGAGAAGCTTATCCGAAAGACGCCTAGCTCTCAGAACAAAATCCGTATATTTGGTACTTGCTCTGGCATAGCGTTTCAACTGAGATATGAACACGACATAAGCAGGCGATGAAGGGATGTTGCTACTCAGAAAAGGGAAGTTTGTAATGTTGAAATTAAAGTCATAACTGTTTGTCATAGAGTGCGGTGTTCATGTGACCATCAGTGTCGTAGGACAACATTATGTTCAAAAAGGATGCTGAAATATTTACATCTGTAGTTTCTTTGACAGCGATATTGTCATTATCAATATTTGTCATGAAATGACAAAATATGGATAATGACCATATCCCTATACACACCATTAAATCGATAATTCAGAAAACCATAAATCGAAGGCATACAAAATCAAGATAAAACAGGAAACAAAGCAAACAAACAGCCCTATCACATGCCTTCAAAAATTATACCAAATAATAAAATTTTTGAAAAGTAGGTCAAAGGTCAAGGTCACCGGGTCAAAACGTTTGGTATCAATGAAAAAGTCTTGTCACCAGGAATACACAAGTGAAATATGAGATGGTATGAATGGAAAGGAATATGAAAGTCCCATCACAATTGCCATTCAAAAGTTATGCCCAATATTAAAGATTTTGAAAAAAAAATAGATCAAAGGTCAAGGTCAGCAGGTCAAAATATTCTGTATCAATGAAACGAGTAAGTCACAAGGAATACACAAGTGAAATATGAAATATGGTATGAATGGAAAGGAATATGAAAGCCCTATCACAATTTCCATGCAAAAGTTATATGTTCAAGTAATTGTCTCGGAAAAACAGACAGACAAACATACAGACAGACAGACAGACAAACAGACAGACCAAATATTTGATGCCTCCGAATCTTTGATTCCGAGGTCATATCAATCTTTGATTCCAGGGGCATAATAAGAGAACTTGAGTCTTAATTCAATGTAAATTTCTAGTAATGAAAGTAGCATTACTGTACTGGCAGTAATTCAAGCTAATTCTAAAATTGTTCACTTACTAAGTTACTTATTCTACAGTACTGTATCTACCTTGTTTATCCTCCAGTTTTGAACATACGTGTTGTTGTTGCACTCCTACAGACCTTTGGTTTTACAAAATCTAGTTTATCTTCATTTCATCATTCGATAAACAGGGTTTATCTGCGCGTCATGATTTCAGAAAGCGTCTTCCGCTTTCGATTTGAGTACAGCACAGACCTTCTTCTGTTTGACATAAAGGAGCTATCTTCTAAAAAATGTTCACCTTTACCTTAATTTTTGATAAAAATAATGCTAGAAAA
Organism: Pinctada imbricata; assembly: GCA_033119305.1. Classification (NCBI taxonomy): domain Eukaryota; kingdom Metazoa; phylum Mollusca; class Bivalvia; order Pterioida; family Pteriidae; genus Pinctada; species Pinctada imbricata. The sequence continues at coordinate 13,011,795 of VSWD01000004.1, read as the reverse complement.
CTAGAATATGAATTTAGAAGACCCCTTGCATTTGAGTTGATTAGCATTGGCTAATATTCAAATGTTGATTTTAGTATGTTTACCTTCATTTTATCTTCGACAGTATTGTTAACAAAAACTTAAGTTTATATTATGTGTTCGATTGGGAAAATTCAAATCAAGTCAGACCGAAAGAAAATATTTAAAACAAAGAATACAAATAAGTCGAGATTGAGTCAACCAATCGGGCCCTTGGCGGCAATATTTGTTGACACATTTGGAAAGAAAACAAAACTTTGTAGAAAGCTTTCAGTACTTGCTTCCTGTAAGGTTTTGTGAAATTCCGTGCAGCGGTTGCAAAGGTGACAGGCAGCTCCGTGGTTGTCTAAAAAAACTACGTATAGAATCTCATCCAAGATAGATTTTATTAAATATCGCGAAGAGCTAAAGTAAGCTTTAGATAACTATACCAAACGATGGTGTAAATCGGAAGGAGTCGAATCACATCTCCTTAATGACTGGAAAAACCTCATTTCGGATATTACCGATCGAATAGATAACTATCACAAATATCCTCATCTCTTTGAAATTCAAGTTCTAAATCTGAAAGATATTTCAAATCCAAGTTACGTAATTTACATGAAAAATGTGTCTTCGCGCCTGCTGACAAAGCAGCCAACAACACCATAATCATTTGAAAACGCTACTACATATCAACTTCAGTTTCGGAGCTTTCCTATCGTAATACTAATATCGAAAGCAATGAAAGTGTTCCCAACATTTTGAGCAAACATAACAGTGAAATTTCTTCATTTAACATCCCTATTTCTAAATTGGATCTCCCTACAACATACTGCATACCAAAAATGCTCATTAGTCTCCCTACAACATATTGCATACAAAAACTTCACAAGTATCCTTACAAATTTCGATACATTGCTAATTCTAGCAACTTCAATTTTGTCTAGAAAACTGACGTCAGTACTCACGGCTGTAAAGGAACACGTGGCCAAATACTATGAGACTGTCATGAACAGGAATGGTGTCAACTTCTTCTGGTCTAGTAAAGATACAGGGAAGGTGATTGACATAATGAGATCAAGAAATTTTCTAGCAAATAAGATTTCTTAATGCGACTTTTCCGATATGTACACCACGCTTCTTCACGACAAAATAAATGATCCATTGTATAAACTCATTAAACGGTGTATTGATCAAGAGGGGAAAACTTACATCTGTACATCGGAATCAAAGGGTTTCTTTTCTGCCACAGAATACAAATCATAAAACTGATGGGCATATTTACTGATTATTTCAATCCCTCGTCTTCTTACATATATTCTCTACGACTCTTTTTACACTAGATGATTCGTTTTTTACGTCAATGAGTCGCAGATGAGTTGAAAAAAAAATATTCTAGCATGTTGAATGATACTGCATCATCCTAATCGCGGAATGACAGATGTGTTACGAGGCTCTAGAATTGATATATTGTAGAAAATTGAAGCCACAGATACCCCCTTTCGGGTTTAAAAAGATATTAAAAGTCTACTAAGCGACAGATTTTTGCATGATTCCATTTCTGGGCTTATTTTGATACTATCTAGCAGATATAAAAGTTTCAAGCAAAAAAATGGTGGTGCGATTGGAGTATTTAATCGTCATATAAGTACGATTTTCAAAGGAATATATAGGAAAAAATAATTGGGGTCTGATACCTTTTGTCTTAATTCAATGTTAATTTCTAGTAATGAAAGAAGCATTACTGTACTGGCAGTAATTCAAACTAATTCTAAAATTGTTCACTTACTAAGTTACTTATTCTACAGTACTGTATCTGTCTACCTTGTTTATGCTCCAGTTTTTAACATAGGTGATGTTGTTGCACTCCTACAGACCTTTGGTTTTACAAAATCTAGTTCATCTTTATTTCATCAGTCGATAAACAGGGTTTATCTGCGCGTCACGTTTTCAGAAAGTGTCTTCCGCTTTCGATTTGAGTACAGCACAGACCTTCTTCTGACTGACATATAAAGGAGCTATCTTCTGAAAAATGTTCACCTTTACCTTAATTTTTGATAAAAATAATGCTAGAAAATTAGTATAGGAATTTAGAAGACCCCTTGCATTTGAGTTGATTAGCATTGGCTAATGTTCAAATGTTGATTTTAGTATGTTTACCTTCATTTTATCTTCGACAGTATTGTTAACAATAACTTAAGTTTACATCATGTGTTCGATTGGGAAAATTCAAATCAAGTCAGACCGAAAGAAAAAAAAAGAATACAAATAAGTCGAGATTGAGTCAACCAATCGGGCCCTTGGCGGCCATATTTGTTGACCAATTTGGAAAGAAAACACAAACTTGGTAGAAAGCTTTCAGTACTTGCTTCCTGTAAGGTTTTGTGAAATTCCGTGCAGCGGTTGCAAAGCTGACAGGCAGCTCCGTGGTCTTCTAAAAAGACCTTAGTATAGAATCTCATCCAAGATATTGAATATTGAATATCGCGAAGTGCTAAAGGAAGCTTTAGATAACTATACCAAACGATGGTGTAAATCGGAAGGAGTCGAATTACATCTTCTTAATGACTGGAAAAACCCCATTTTGGATATTACCGATCGAATAGATAACTATCACAAATATCCTCTCTTTGAAAATTCAAGTTCTAAATCTGAAAGATATTTCAAATCCAAGTTACGTACTTTACTATGAAAAATGTGTCTTCGCGCCTGCTGACAAAACAGCCAACAACACCATAATCATTTGAAAACGCTACTACATATCAACTTCAGTTTCGGAGCTTTCCTATCGTAATACTAATATCGAAAGCAATGAAAGTGTTCTTAACATTTTGAGCAAACATAACAGTGAACTTTCTTCATTTAACATCCCTATTTCTAAATTGGATCACCCTGCGAAATACTGCATACCAAAAATGCACATTAGTCTCCCTACAACATATTGCATACAAAAACTTCACAAGTATCCTTACAAATTTCGATACATTGCTAATTCTAGCAACTGCTGAGGGGAAAACTTATATCTGTTCATCGTAATCAAAGGGTTTCTTTTCTGCCACAGAATACAAATCATACAAATCATGGGCATGTGGTGACCTATGTATGGCCTTGTCCTTCCTTTTGGACAACATCTTTGTACAATGTTTGGTGAGAAACTCTTCAAGCAGATTGTAGGGATTCTATGGTACTAATTGTGCGTCACCTGTTGCAGATTTGTTTTCATGCACGTATGAAAAATAATTTATCCAAAATCTTCAAAAGCAAAGAAAACATGATGATATGAAATGTTTCATTGCTACTTCTAGGTACCTAAATAATATTCTTACTATCAACAATCTTGTTTTTGAAAAGTATAAAAGTGTTTTATTCCACAAGATTTTAAACAAGACAAACGATTACAAACACATAACACCATTTTTGGACCTAAATAGCCAAATTGTTAATAGAGGGATTCCTACAAGTGTGTATGACAAATGAGATGTTTTTAAATTCAACACAGTAAATTTCCCCTTGCTTGCCGGTGATGTTCCTAGCTTACCGTCCTATTGTATCTACATTTCACATCTCATCCGGTATGCTAGAGCGTGTACTGATGTGCTGGATTTTCATAGTAGAAAGTTACAAATTACCAAGAAAAATTTAGGACAAGGCATCCGCTTTCACAAACTAGTAATGACTTTCTTGAAATTCACAAAAAAATATTGTCAACAAAACGAAGACCAATACAGGCAACAGAGTATATTACTTTGGATATTTCACAAGCTGCATTTTATGGTGAGATACATAATTAGCAAAAGCTAAGACGGATCAAAGATAATAGACGAAATAACCCTGGAAATGAGTTAGAATCATTTAACGCCTTTTATACCGTGGATATGATGAAAATGTCACCATACGGACGCTAGGCTGGGTACTTGACCAATTTCAGTCTTTTACCAGCGCATTCTTAAAACTTGCACCCTAACTGACAATGGCGATCGGACTCCATGACGGGCCCTGTCCATACCTCTTCAGCGAAGACAGGGCCCCGACCACCTGTCCTCTCTGAATGTCAGTCGGACTCCTCGGGTGATAACATACAGAAACTCGCTCAGCCGACAGAGCAAGGATTGTATTACGTACTCCCTCTTTATATAACCATTTACATGTTGCTTGGGCCCCTGCGTTTTGCGGTCTTGTATGTGTGTGGTCATCTGACATTGAGGAGGTTATTTTACACCATACAACAATTGTATGCTTTTTTTTGTTCTTCGTAATCGGAAAAGTTGGAGGGTTGTGAGCACGTAATCCAGGATAGCTACACCTTCTGCTATTTTCGTGGCAGACGACCGTCCTAAGTCGGCACCGGTTGCCCATTGGTCTCATTGGTTTATGTGTAGTCCTTTTTTGTGTTCGTTTTTTCTGTGTTGTGCGTTGACGTTCTTTGCAAATTTTGCGTCTCTTTCTATGCTTGTCTGCTTTGTCTTGTTGCATTGGGTGTTTGGGGGATTTTGCTGTGGGTGCTGCAACCTGATGTTGTTGGAGACTCCCTCCTTTGTTTTTGAAAATGCGTCAGCCAATCAGAGCCCTCGGCAGCAATATGTCTTGAGTGATCGGCACGAAAAACTCAAACGTGGCAGAGGACCTTGAGTACTTGCTTTCTGTACGGTTTCGTGGAATAATGTGCAGCGTTTGCAGAGAAGAATTAAAAAATGCGTCAGTTACATAGAGCCCGTGGTGGCCATATCTGATGACCGATTTCAACGAAAAACACAAAAGATGTAGAGAACATTGAGTACTTGTAAGGTTTCGTGAAATTTTGTGCACCAGTTGCAGAGAAGAAGTCGAAATGCGTCAGCTAATTAGAACACTCGGCGACCATATTTGTTGACCGATCGACACGAAAAACACAAACTTGGAAGATTACCTTTGGTACTTACTTTCTCTAAGTGACATTCTGTGCAGCGGTTGAAAAGGAGAAGTCGAAAATGTAAAACGTTTACGCCGAACGGACGACAGACGCCGGACGACAGACGGCTCGCTTTGACAAAAGCTCACTTGAACTTCGATTACATGTAGGTGAGCTAAAACGAAACATCGATCGGAACTGAAATCGAAAAACAAAAATCATTCATCACATAAGCGGATAAAGAATTTTTTCAGAGAGCTAGCATGTTTGTTTTTTATTTGCAAAATTGGAATACAAAAGAAAGGAGGGGACCTCCAACAAAATAGCTAAGGAAGAGTTTATCTTAACAGCTCTCACGTTAGTCCTCATTCATTTTTTATACGTATTCTTAGTTCACGATTTTTATCGTTTAATTAACCTTAGTTATTGATTTGCTCACAATATCACAAAATAATCTTTATTCATTTGTATCAATACTGATAGAAAAAGTACAATGGGTAGCGCTTATTTAATTCACGTTTGTATATAATTATTCTTATTCATAGCGGTAGTATTAAATAATCTGTATTCATTGTACCATAATAAATGAGTTACACTTATTTACCATTACATCGTGAGCGTATGCGGAATAACCATTATATTGTGACGGTATGCACATATGCGAAATAAACATTACTATGGAGAATTACGTGAATGAATTAATATTACGACTCAAAACTTGCAAAAGGAATAAATCTTACTCAGATTCCGAATTATGTTTATAATTTTATGAAATTTGTATATTTTTATCCGATTTTTTTTTTATTTGCTAGCTATAAGTATGACACGCACTTTATATTGATCTGAATTCTCACAATGACAATATATACTTATCACAGGTATTTCTCTATCAAAATGACCTGACCGGGCGGAGATAATTCAATCAAGCAACTGAGAAAAGTCGATCAAAAATTTAGTTTACAAACAATGTTATTTTAAGAGTTAACTCATATACCTGTAATTTTGATATCTTGTATCACCTACCTAGTATGAACTCTTCCGATGACCAGGTAAATATATGCATCGCCCGGCCACAATCATACCTTTGTTATTTACATTTACCAGTGATGTGGTTACCAGTCGTGTGGCACGAGCTTTGCTACATACCAAATCGCGTTATTTTATCTTTTATGCCGATAATAGTCTAATTTTATTTTGTACTAATATGGTACAGCGAACTGATGTTAATATTTAGGAAAGTGTCTTCCTCGGCGCTTTCTCGTTTCTCTAATTCAGGTGTCATGTTGATGATCTTGAATGAAAGGAGGGGATCTCCAACAACACTAGGTTGCAGCACCCACAGCAAAATCCCAAAACATCCATGAAAAAAAAAACACAGAACAGATACCCACAGAAAGAGACGCAAAGGGACAAGGAACACCAACTCACAACATAGAAACATAAAACATAAAAGACTACACATAAACCAACGAGACCAATGGGCAACCGGTGCCGACTTAGGACGGCCATCTGCCACGTAAATAGCAGATGGTGTGGTTATCCTGGATTACGTGCGCACAACCCTCCCACTATTCCGATTTCCCAGAGGTCTCGAAGAACGCACAATTATGGTGTAAAACAACCTCCTCACTGTTAGATGACCACACACAATTTTCATTTTATATTCAGTATGTTCGTCTTCCGTTCATGTTGATACATTTCTTTTTATTTTTCTTTATAAGATGTAATGCAAAATACACGGTGCACAATCTCGCAATGCAGAACATTTGGTTTTTCTATAATTTCGTAATATGGGGATTATTTATCTGAAGAAAAGGAGCTGCAACAATGCAAAAATATATCTGCGTGATTTATGTTAATGAATGTGAAAGTAGAACGCCGATCTTTTTTTTTTTTTCTTCTTATTTTGAATACAATTTGTAACTAAGACATTCTTACACTGTGAACATTCCCCCTGCTGTTATAAATTATCTATACTGCAAGGAAATATAGACAAACCGATTGTCCTGTGTTTCAAGATTACCCATCGTGAATTATTAAAAAATAAAAATTAGAACTTTTCACATCATGGTATTTTTATTTCAAAGTCAACATTACAGAGTGCCCCTGCCCTCTCTCCTACCATCACCACAATACCCCGTAAGAACAGTAAGATCAGATAATGTGTGTACAAATAGTATTGGACTGCATATATATATATATATATATATATGTACTACAAACGTAATGCATGTATCACCGCTTCTTTAAGTTAGAATCATGATCATGAAATCCCTTACATTAAGGTAATAGTCTCACCATACCCCCTACATTCAATTTTCTTCATAATTGCAATATTAATTAACTATGATGTCATGCGTCTTTTGCTAAAGTTTGAAAGAAATCAAACCAATCGTTTTGCGTGGGTCGCAATTCAAAATCTTAAAATTTTGCCCCCCTTTCAATGCAGAAAATGGCGACTTTGTCACGAAATTTGTTCTCAGATATTCAATGAGCCTGCAAAGGGGTAGGTTCACTAACTACCATTTTTGCGAAAAATAAATTTATGAAAGTTATTATTCAGCATCTCTTATATTTATCTAAAATGCCTGCCGAAATAGAAAGTGAATATATTTCATTGTCAAAACATCACGTGCTTTAGTTATGACGCCACATTGTGACGTCATTTGCTCTGCATGACGGAAAATGAAAGGAAAATCGCCATATTTTCTGCTTAAATCTTTAAAATTAGTATAGGCGCCAACCCTCACCCAACATAATTTTATGTAGATAGAAAGATGAATAAAAAGTTAACTTTTTATATGAAAATTATTTTGGGTGAGGGCTGGCACCCTACTTATTTTCATAAGTTTTGACCAGAATTATGCCCATTTCCTACAATTGTTCAGCATTTTACGATTTAAAGCCGATTTATAAGCCATATCTTTCGGTGTATTGCACTTAAATTAAAATATTTATTTGGTATTTCAAACAACCATACATTTAACTTCCTTGATACGAAATACAATCGAAATCTGAAACATTCTAAAACTAAGGCCGATTTTCCATGCTACTGAACCTGCTCCTTTATTAATTTTCAGCTTTATGGTCATTATCCATATTCATCGATTTTGTGCTGTATACAGGGATATGGTCATTATCCATATTCATCGATTTTGTGCTGTATACAGGGATATGGTCATTATCCATATTCATCGATTTTGTGCTGTATACAGGGATATGGTCATTATACATATTCATCGATTTTGTGCTGTATACAGGGATATTGTCATTATCCATATTCATCGATTTTGTGCTGTATATAGGGATATCGTCATTATCCATATTGATCGATTTTGTTTTGTATACAGGGATATGGTCATTATCCATATTGATCGATTTTGTGCTGTATACAGGGATATGGTCATTATCCATATTCATCGATTTTGTGCTGTATACAGCGATATGGTCATTATCCATATTTATCGATGTTGCGCTGTATACAGGGATATGGTCATTATCAATATTTATCGATTTTGTGCTGTATACAGGGATATGGTCATTATCCATATTTATCGATGTTGTGCTGTATACAGGGATATAATCATTATCTGTATTTGTCATTTGCGTTTCACCGATAATCCATACATCATTCCTTTTTTTATCAAATTATGATGTTTTGATAAAAAAATACTTATTTTAGAAAGGATTTTTATAGAAAATAAGGATAAACATAAACCTGTCTGAAGTTCCAAAAACTGTCACATTTACATAGCTCATAAAAAACGTATCATTTAATTTCAATAAAAAAACTAACGGAAAAAAGATTTATCATTTATCTTAAATATGTGCAAAATACAGGGAAATCGAACCTATTTTTACCGAGTTAGCGCCATTTGAGTTACCCCAACCCCTTCTTTTTTAACGTCGCGATACGTTACGCCAAGGTTAAGCAAAGCGTTGTATGTCTTGTCGGCAATGTTTTTATCAACATGACGCAAAATTGTAAAATTAACATGAATAAATAACAGTTATCATTGTTTCAGAATTTAGTCGTCGTTCGTGCATTTGACTCAGTTGATATGCCGATTAAAGAAGGGAAGCAACCGAACAAAAAGTAAAATTTAAAAAAAAAGAAGGAAATCGAAAAATAAAAGGAAAAATATGATGGACTGTCATATGCCCAAGTATAGATGGATTTGAGTTGTTTAGAACCGACCCCCCCCCCCACACACACACACACACACAATCCTGGACCTCTCCTTGTGAAATTCGTACAACTATATAGTTTTCCGTTTTTTTTTTAAATAAAAAGTAATCGTCCCAGATTGCCGAACCGGACAATTTACCCCCTTTCTACTATGATACATTTTTTTTCTTCTAGATGAACTTCTTATCAAACGAAGGTATTACACTAATCACGCTCAAATAAAATCCAAGTAATCATGGTGATAATTATCAGATAACATCAGATCTCTTTCGACATTTACGTAATGAATATCAAACATGCCGTATGTCAAAGGATTCACGTAGATACTGAAAATATCACAAGAATAAAGAAATGTATAAATCTCGGAAACATATTTAATCTATAAGTAATGCTCAATTTCAGGAAATAACACAAAGAAATGAAATGCATACTGATGAAAATAGATAATAATTTAGAGAGCAACGGTTACCTCCGTAGCAATGCGCGGAAAATTCCCCTATTATGACGTCATGATTAAGTCATGCAGATGCTTGTCGTAAAAACAAACGATGATAACGTTACGCCAGACAACAAACGTTCGCGAGATCAATTTTGAGTTACGTCCCTTACCCTGAGACTACCATCTTAATGCGGCGTTGAAACAAAACGTGATTACCATGACCCACCTCTGGATCCACAAGTGAATCAAGAAAAATAGTTTATTGTATCAGATGGAAATTCATATTGAAGAAATATAGTTTAACTCTTCTTTTAGACCATACGACATTACATTTGTAATAATAATTCTATTGAAATATCTTTTGAGTCCAGAGCTTATCAGTTATGACAATATAAGAATTTCGGATCATGACGGATGCTCAATTTTCTTCCGTAATACCATGATAGAAATTGAGAACATCCCATTTACAGTTTCCATCTATTTAAGGTTATGGCTTCTCCAAAAAAAATCCTTCCCCTCCATTGACATAGAATGGAGGGGAGGGATTTTTTTAAATGTACATTATAGATCCGCATGTATCAAGGAATACCTTGACAATATTTTCGGCTCATGATCCGCCTCTGTATTTAGATACAAAGATTCTCGAATCATGTATAGAACGTATCTGTAGATTTATCCCAAATCCTCAACATCAATAACGAATTATTTGATTCTATTATGACAGGGTTAAAATATTACGAAATCAACAAACCTACCTGCATGTGATATATCTGCACCAATTGGAATATACAGCCTCGACATACTGACACTTAAAACAACATGTTAATTAATACCTGGCCAAACGAATGGCTAATGCGCGTCATTAAATAAGAAAAAAAAATAAAATATGAAAAAGTTTACATATACAAAAAAGTCAAAATAAGACACGTTGTACTATCACTACCATAATAAATGAGATAAACTTTCTGGTTCTTTTCTCCAAAATGTACACATAGGATCAGCCTTAATTTTCATGTCATATAATAATTTGTTTCTACCAAGAATTCTATGTATTAACCATTGAAACTTAACGTAATAACATTCGTAAATATATCTACAACCATTTTTCTGCTTTTCATATTCATCTTTGCATAATTAATCTACTAATAATTTTTTTCTTATTTCTTAAAAATGATTTAACATGTTGTATGGTTCAAATGAATTCTAAATTATTTGTTCTAACATTGTAAGTTTTCAAAAAGTTTTCATAAGTTGAAATATCATTGTTTTCGTCCAATAAATCTCCAATATATGTTATATATAACATATATTAGGGATTTATACTGCTTCATACCAATGCTTATGATACACAGGTTTATTGCCTAACAAAATATAGATCTTTTCGGAGGCTGATTAATATAAATTTAAGATTCACGACAGAAAGAACAAAATGGAAATTCTAAGCGTAGCACTTAGCTCATTCACGTTACTCATTCGCCATACGCCAACGATAGTAATTATTCATACCCATAGCAATGCGGAATATAGTAGAGAATGCAGAATAAAACATATGATTAATGACAAGCGGTACATATGAGGAATCTTTCAGTAATTATTATGCTTCCGGTGAGTTTCTTCTGTAATAGGTTCTACTCTACCATATTGTGACAGTGAACGGTTTAGGTGTACACAATCACCTTTCCAAGTGTGCTCTAGCACCCCTGTCTTTCCACAGTAGTGTTCTTGACATTATGTAATGCTGACCTGCTTATATATACAGGCATGTCGTTTTCATACAAGATATCTAATTAAATTTGTTTGCATACCCAAGCAAATGTTCCTAGATATTTATTTTTTCCTTTAAAATTAATGCCAAATGTATGTTGCTATATTTTTTCTTGTTAAATTTTGCCTATACTAAACGACCGTTCTATAGATATAGATCTTTTACAGTCAAAGAGGGGTATCTCCAGAATATGTTTGTCTGTAACACATGATTTTTGAAAGAGATGTTACTTGTGCAATCAATAACATATATCTTAAAAACGTTTTCTATGAAGGGAATACCAGGTATACAAATTTGTTGCTGTACATTATCAAAGATCAGTTACCATTAAAAAAGTGTTACTCTATCTGTATACCAGTTATGATGGTAGAAGAAGGCAAAGACTATCAAAAAGCAGTCTGTGAAAAAAATAAGTGTTTGCCAGACGCAGTATGAAATGAATTAATGGATGTACGCTATCAAAAACAGTCAGCATAATAATAACAATAGTGTTAGGTTTAGTGTTCACTATGCCGAAAAAGTAGTCAGGGTCGTGCACTATGTGCCAGAACCCTGACTACTATTTCGGTTCAGTGAACACTAAACCTAACTTTTTATGTAATTATTGAATGCCTACATTCACGTTTATTATAACTTATCTAACCATTTATTCGCCATTTGCCGCGATAGGTCCATATTCATTTTCATTTATTAATCATAAAATTCGTTAATTTTAACTATTCCTTATCTGTATTAATAAACATCGAAAACGTACCAATGAGTTATTCGGTATTAATGTCGAGAAGGCAGGGCAAAATCATTAGAAGGAGCGAACATTGGAATAAACATCATTCAGAAGTGAGACCAGGTACCCGGAGACAACCAGTATCTTTTGTTTGCATGCAACACCCGTCGCAACAGTTCCATGAAAACGTGTCAAATTCGGTGATTAATTGTCTCAATGTACATATTGATGTATATATCAGGATAATGTCTTTTGTTTGGTTATGTTGCCAGTCATTCAATCGCAATCTAGAATGTCACTGATCATTCCAGAGAGAGGGATCTAATATGCTGTTATAAGATCTCCGTAGCAACCGAAGAATTTTCTTAATGATGATTTCAGCCGTTGTTTAATATAACAATGAACGAGTAGTTTCCTTGCAAGTCGTCTGGCGTACCGAATTTAAGCTTAGCAACAAAAACCCCATAAGCTTGAAAAGACGGAATGTTGTTACTAATGAAAGGGAAATTAGTTGTGTGGAATTCGAATTTTCTTTAAGAACATATTGAGTTGGATCACTAATCCTTTTTATTGAAATCATCACGTACGCTGGTCATACAGTGAGGTACTATCAAAATGACCCTTTGCGTCGAAAGATAGATGTATATCCAAGTACGAAGCGGATCTGTCGCTTGCTGTTGAAACATCCCAAAATCGTCACCGATTTCTTTCAGTGTGTGTTATATAAAATTTGTTGGCCGCGTATGATCGGTACCTATAAGCCGTTGGTCTCAAAAGTTATGCCCAATGTTAAATGTTTTGAAAAGTAGGTCAAAGGTCAATGTCAAGGTCACAAGGTCAAAATTTTTGGTATCAATGGAAAGGTCTTGTCACAAGGAATACACATGTGAAAAATCAAATTCAAGGAATTGTGGTCCCCCGCTTTTGGGTGTTTGTCTTTAAAGAAATGCTTACAGACATCCCCCCATTCTTAAGTTTTGATAATATATCTCATGTATTATCAACATTCTAAATATGAAAGATTAACTCCAAGAAAAGGTCAAAAGGTCCAAACTTTTGTTTTGTTTCCAAGGGACAGGGCTTATGAAAAGGTATGCACATGTAAAATATTTAAGACCTATGATTTAAATTACCATCAAAATCTGATGGTCGAGGTTGAAGTTTTTAAATGTGGGTCAACCTCCATGGACAAGGTCACAAGGTCAGAATGTTGTTACCAACAGAAAGGTCTCATCACAAGGAATACACATGTGACATGTGAAAGCCCTATCATTTTCCATTAAAAAGTTATGGACAAGGTTATAGTTTTTTGAAAAGTATGTCGAACTCAAAGGTCAAGGTCACAAGGTCAAAAATTTTGGTATCCATGCAAAGGTCTTGTCACAAGGAATACACATGTGAAAAATTAAAGCCCTATCACTTTCTATTCAAAAGTTATGGTCAAGGTTAAAGTTTTTAATAAGTAGGTCAAAGTCCAAGGTCAAGGTCACAAGGTCAAAAATTTTGGTATCCATGGAAAGGTCTTGTCACAAGGAATACACATGTGAAATATCAAAGCCCTATCACTTACCATTCAAATGTTATGCACAAGGTTAAAGTTTTTTGACTGACGGACAGACGGACGGACGGACGGACGGACGGACAGACGAACCGGTTTTAATGTCCCCGCGCTTTCGCAAAAGCGGGGGACAAATATGAAAGCCCTATCACTTACCATTCAAAAGTTATGCCCAATGTTAAAGTTTTTGAAAAGTAGGTCAAAGGTCAAGGTCAAGGTCACGAGGTCAAAAAATTGGTTATCAATGGAAAGGTCTTGTCACAAGGAATACACATGTGAAATATGAAAGCCCTATCACTTACCATTCAAAAGTTATGCCGAATGTTAAAGTTTTTGAAAAGTAGGTCAAAGGTCAAGGTCAAGGACAGGTCACGAGGTCAAAAAAATTGGTATCAATGGAAAGGTCTTGTCAAAAGGAATACACATGCGAAATATGAAAGCCCTATCACTTACCATTCAAAAGTTATGTCCAATGTTAAAGTTTTTCGGACAAACAGACAGACAGACAAACAGACAAACAGGCCAAAAACTATATGCCCCCGAATCTTTGATTCCGGGGGCATAAAAAAAAGGACAAAACTCTCGTTTGTTTATAATTATTCTTATTCATAGCGGTAGTATTAAATAATCTGTATTCATTGTACCATAATAAATGAGTTACACTTATTTACCATTACATCGTGAGCGTATGCGGAATAACCATTATATCGTGACGGTATGCACATATGCGAAATAAACATTACTATGGAGAATGAATGAATGAATTAATATTACGACTCAAAACTTGCAAAAGGAATAAATCTTACTCAGATTCCGAATTATGTTTATAATTTTATGAAATTTGTATATTTTTATCCGATTTTTTTTTATTTGCTAGCTATAAGTATGACACGCACTTTATATTGATCTGAATTCTCACAATGACAATATATACTTATCACAGGTATTTTTCTATCAAAATGACCTGACCGGGCGGAGATAATTCAATCAAGCAACTGAGAAAAGTCGATCAAAAATTTTAGTTTACGGACAATGTTATTTTAAGAGTTAACTCATATACCTGTAATTTTGATATCTTGTATCACCTACCTAGTATGAACTCTTCCGATGACCAGGTAAATATATGCATCGCCCGGCCACAATCATACCTTTGTTATTTACATTTACCAGTGATGTGGTTACCAGTCGTGTGGCACGAGCTTTGCTACATACCAAATCGCGTTATTTTATCTTTTATGCCGATAATAGTCTAATTTTATTTTGTACTAATATGGTACAGCGAACTGATGTTAATATTTAGGAAAGTGTCTTCCTCGGCGCTTTCTCGTTTCTCTAATTCAGGTGTCATGTTGATGATCTTGAATGAAAGGAGGGGATCTCCAACAACACTAGGTTGCAGCACCCACAGCAAAATCCCAAAACATCCATGAAAAAAAACACAGAACAGATACCCACAGAAAGAGACGCAAAGGGACAAGGAACACCAACTCACAACATAGAAACATAAAACATAAAAGACTACACATAAACCAACGAGACCAATGGGCAACCGGTGCCGACTTAGGACGGCCATCTGCCACGTAAATAGCAGACGGTGTGGTTATCCTGGATTACGTGCGCACAACCCTCCCACTATTCCGATTTCCCAGAGGTCTCGAAGAACGCACAATTATGGTGTAAAACAACCTCCTCACTGTTAGATGACCACACACAATTTTCATTTTATATTCAGTATGTTCGTCTTCCGTTCATGTTGATGTTCATGCCCCCTGGCATCCAAATCATGCATGATACCCCACTTTCAATACAGAAACATTATTATCTACACATAACTGGGGTTCGCTAAGTGAACCCTTGTATCTGATTTAACATTTTACTTCAATATAAAGCTACATGCCACATTCATACTTACTCTAGGGCTGCTAAGCGTAAGCAGAAATTGCACAAGATTAGCAAATTAACATATTTATGACATTAACCTAATCATTGATTGATCACTGGACTCATTTTCCAGTAAAATGTATATTAGTTTTAAAAATCAATTCTAAATATAAGCATAATCCTGAATTAGCACTGCCCTACCAGCATCAACTTTGCTAAATTATGAATCCCTCTAAAACAGTACACATACAGTATTCTTAGCAACGTGTGTGATACCCATATTTCCATTCAAAATAATTACATATCTTTGGGGAGTGACATCTTACATATATACAGTGGCCGATCTAGCGTCCCCTTTGCCGGGGGGTCAAGAGGCAAATTTTGCCGATTTTTACCGAAAATGGGCCAAACTATACCTGCTTTTGGAATATTTTCGGTTAGTGCAGGGGGATGGACGCCCCCTCTGCACCCCCCTGAATCTACCACTGATATATGATTGTCATATTTCAACAAAGTCATATAAATCTACATTTTTAAGTCAATTAAAAGTCAGCAGTTCAGCAACTTCCTGTACATTCTTATTATTAAACAATTAAACATATAGCATTCCACACACATAAATACAATTCATTAAATATACCAAAAAATCATTCTGAAATAATTATTTAAGATCAACAATTGATCAATGAACAATGTAGAAATTTGATATTAATATGCAGACATTTATCCATTATACAGCTTATTTGACTAATGTAATTTTTTGTCTTTTTTAAAAGCATTTTCAACAAACAGTCAAAACATCAAGTAAGATAACTTCTAACGAAAAGGTCGCAGACATCATCTTTCTTGAACCATAGACTAGTTATGTGCATGTGTAAAATTACTGTTGTATGGCACACAAAGATAATACACCGGTAAAGTGAAGCTACTTTTGAAAAATGCCATAATTGTACAGATTATTGGAGGACACATCCCTCCCCTTTTCGTCTGTATGATGGAGTAGGGACCTCTCTTCCTGAAGCCGTTCTATAATTTTGTGTCGGGGTATGTCGAGCTCCTTCTGCTGCTGACCTACTGACATTCTGATTATGAAGAGGACGACCATGGAACTTGGAATTGCTCTGGCTGCATACCTGTGTCCTAACAGGTGATTGGCCAACAGGACCCTGACTGTGTGCTTGTGGCTGCATAGATGATTGGCAAACAGGTGTCCTAACACCTGGTTGGCTAACAGAAGGAAATTGGCCATAGGGATCTGAAAAAGCTGCGTAAGGACGGCTTACATTAGTAGACACTCCACTCATCCTAGGACGTACTACAGGTCGACTAGATACTGATGCATTATTAGAACTTGAAGCTTCTTCTCCTTTTCTATGATATTGAATGAGATATTCTGGATAGCACTGCCTGGTATCGAAAATAGTGAAAATAGTTGGGTTTGCCATATTGTTGACGCAGGAGTCATACAGCTTATGGCTGCCGCCGGGGATCTCTGGAGGGCGTTTAAATGACCTCTCGCCTTTGGTGTATTTCCCTACCAGAACCTTGGCTCTGAACATCAAGCGACTACCAGATGTCTTATTTGTGTATCGATTGCTGTATTCGGACTCGAGAGCAAAATATGATCCCTCCCCGTAAACTGTTGCGTTTTTGCCACTAATGCGAAAGTCGAAAGAATTGGTGCAGATTTTCCTGCAGGTTTCCAGGGAGTCTGTTCCGTGAAATAAATCCCTCTCGTCCACTGTTTGTCCGCTTGCCTCACTCTCTGCTTTCTCATTCATCATCTTCTTTTTCCTGAAATCAGATATGAATAAGAGTGTATTAAAAAAGTCTTAAGTTCATAAAGAAGAGTTTAAGTGTATATTTAATTTAGTAGAATAGCACATAAAATTATGTATTTTCTTTGTTTCAAGCATTACATTTTGTCATTCAACTTTCACCAACTTGTAATTGGGCAAATATGATGTTTTCACAGCATTTCATTATTTCATATTATACAAACATAGGGCCATCAGAGATGTCAGAACTCACCTCAACGGCAAACAGCATCTGTATCTATATTGCACAAAGTATTTCCAGATGCATCATCCACACAAGTTTGGTTGATAAAGAATTTATATTAAAGAAGGCTGGAAATGAAGGTTCTAATTTTATCTTACCTGGTCAATCAAGCATGAAACATAGGTCAGATGCAGCACCTGTCCTCTGTACCATGCACGTTAGTAAGCATCCTCAGATGCATCATCCGTGCTAGGTTGTTTAATGTAGGACTTTAAGTAAGGTGGGGATGGACCAGTTCCATTTTGCTTAATCTGCTCAATCAAATAAACAGGGATATGGTCATTATCCATATTTGTCATTCTGTACTATGCATTGTAGTGAGCATCCTCAGATGCATCATTCATGCAAGTTTGGTTGATGTAGTAAGGCGGGAATGGACCTGTCCAATTTCAGTTAACCTGCTCACTCAATGTGGGACAGATGCAGCCTCCGTACCATGCATTGTAGTAAGCATCCTAAGATGCATCATAAATGCAAGGTTGGTTGATGTAAAACTTATAGTAAGGCAAGAATAGACCTGTCGCATTTTACCTAACCTGCTCATTCAAGAGTGAAATATGGGTCAGATGCAGCATCTGTATCATGCATTGCAGTAAGCATCCTGAGATGCATCACTCATATAACTTTGGATGACCTAGGACTTACAGTAAGGTGGAAATTGACCTATTCCATTTTACCTAACCTGCTCAATAAAGCGTAAAATGATGGTCAGATGCAGCCTCTGTACCATGCATTGTAGTAAGCATCCTCAGATGCAATCATTCAAGTTTGATTGATAAAGGACTTATTTCAATGCGGGTTGGACCTGTCCCTTTTTAGCTAACCTGCTCATTCAAGTATGAAATGTGGGTCAGATGCAGCCTCAATACCATGCATTGTAGTGAGCATCCTCAGATGCATCATGCAAGTTTGGTTGATATAGGACTTTTAGTAAGGCGGGAATGGACCTGTCCCATTTAACCTAATCTGCTCACTCAAGTGTGAAATTTGGGCCAGATGCAGCCTCCGTGCCATGAATTGTTGTACATTGTAAGCATCCTCAGATGCATCATACATACAAGTTTGGTTGATATAGGACTTACAGTTTGGCAGGAAATGACCTGTCCCGTTTTGCTTAACCTGTAGTGCGGACGCCGACACTGACGTCTACGATGGGGCCATAGCATAAGCCCCCTCTACTTTGTCAAGGTGAGCTAAAAATGTACTCTAGTAACGATGACATTGACCTTTACATGCATGCCTCTCTTCTGGTTGTTTTGAAATTGAAAAAATATTTTAAAATGTTCTCCCTTTTACTTAATGTGTCGGAATCCAATAAATATTTGCCTAAGTTTGCCCTCAAAATAGATCAAATTCTTAGGCTAACCCTGTTCCTTTCATGATTCAAAATATCCGAGTTAGAATTATGAACTACGAAAGCTCTACTTTGAAGACCTCGTGAGAGCATGTGTCAGAAGTTTCACTTTGGACTTTGACTTTTAATGTTCAATTTTACAGGTTTAAATCTTTGTATGTGAAGTATGACAGATGTATAGATCTTAAAACAATTAGTGTCAGAACCAAAGAGCTAACGTGGAGACAGACTAATAGACGGAAAGAAAGAACTTATAGCGATTCCTTTAAGGCCTAGGATCATATTAATTATTTGGAGCTTTAAAGACAGACCTGGATGGTACTTCGATCTTTACTTCATATTGAAGAGTTTCTAAATGGAGGCCTATTAAAATATATAGTGCAAGATTTATCTAATACAAGTTAAATCATTTCGGATAGAGGCTTAACTGTTAAATGACTTGAGATTATGAGTTCAAAACCTTAGTTTTTCTCACGACTGATAATAGTCCATTGAACATGTTGAAACGAAGATATGAGAAAGTATATTTCCATTTTTATCATGTTATTTGGAGATATATTCAAGGGTTCACTCATTAGCTTTTTATATGTGAAAGGTCACATTAATACAGAATTTGGAAGAAGTTCATCCTTATTCCTATTCATGCAGGAATGATATCAAAAACAACATGTTAATATAATTGCTTACATGAAGTATTCATTCCACAGACTTCTGTTCTGTACCCTGTATATCAAGTCAATCTCATACACCTGTCTATCCAGAGTGGCATAAAAGGAATCTTGGACTCTGTTGAATTCCTTAGTTCTCTCTAGTTCCACTAACTCAAATTCTGCACCACTCATATCCAAAGGCGCCCAATGACTGGGTGTGCCAGGAGAGATTGTTACAGATAAACACTGAGGACTGCAATTTAAGAATACAAACATTTCAACATAATATTATAATAAAATTGAGCACTGTACATTGCTCATTCTTGTTCTTGATGCAATTTATTGATCACTTCTTTTTCAGTTGAAAGGCATATATAGAATGATTACATTGTCAAGTCAATTTAATTCTATCAAAGGATCAGTCAAAATGCGTTTTGGTATCTGAAGAATTTAACCAGTGTGGGGCACAACATGACTATACATACAACATAAAAAAATAGTACAGAGCTGATGAACGTCTTTTATTAGAATATTTCTTTTTTAGTTCTATCGTCAAGGCCAAGATCAGTTGCCAACCAAATGTTATGATCATGGAATGCATGTGAAATATGAAAGATCTTTACATCATCATTCAAACCGATGCTCAATGCTATAGTTTTAACAATTTACAAACGTACAGATAAACAGAATTAGACAAACAAACAAATCCCCAAAAATATGCATTTCTGAATATTTGATTCTGGGAGGCATAAATAATGTGTAATACTGTGGAGTGCTGATTGTCAAACAAAGGAGGGGACTTCCATGTTGCAGCAGCCACAGCAAAACCCCAAAACACCCAATGCAAAAACACAGAGCAGACAAGCACAGAAAGAGACGCATAAGGGACAAGGAACATAAACGCACAGAAACATAAAACACAAAGGACTACACATAAACCAACGAGTCAAGTTACATTTATCATTGTATATGATAAATTAGCTTACAATTTTTTTGCACTGACGTCGTCTCTGGATACAAATAATGGGCGTCTCAGTAGCGGCCTCTTCTTGCCCGAGTCCAGATTGCTCTGTTCCATCTTGTCAAAGCTTATCTTGTACTTAAAGTTGTAATCTTGCCTTGTGAAGAGGTATGTCTTCTGGTTGCACATAAACTTCTTCTCCAAAGTAAATTGCATCCCGTCCTAATATATGAGAATGTCATATGAGAATTTGACATGACCATAATGCAGCTAATAGTATGTAAAATTAATGTAAATGAGAGTGTACCAATAGACAGGATTCTACTGAATAGGATCGAAAATGACAATTTTCAAAAGCTGAGGCCCTAAGAACAGAGTACAAGTGACCAAAATCAAGGTTTCTGGTAATCAGAGAAATGGAAATCTACTATAAGTTGCAATTTCAAGTGAAAATCATTAATTTGATGCCCATTTACACTTTCGTACTTTAGTGCAGCTACAGTTGATTCGTAATATCTTTTGATGTGCCATGTATACTTACATGTATAGATAAATTTATGAATCGCAAGCGATATAAGTCCCCTACCGGCATTAATCCATGTCTTTCAACTCTGAATTGACCTTTACTTACACCAAAAGATGAATCCAACATCAAAATAAGTTGAATATGCATATAAGAAAAAGGTCTGGACAACTGGAAAATTTAATGAAATATGCTACATGTATGAGGCCATACCTGTTGTAAATACAAATAAATCAAACGCAACTTAACTTCAACTTATTCTTTATCATACTATAATGTATCTGCATACCGAAAATCAGCTCAATATCTACAACAACAGACATGAAAGACTGGAAACTGAGAAGTTCATGAAATTTGCTTCAGGGGACATAACTTTACAAATGGATCAATCAAGTTGAAACACGAACTTGATTTGTATCACACTGAGATATATTCACATACCAAAAACGATTTCAATATCTGCAATACCATGGAAGAAAAGTCCGGGAAAATGAGAACTTCATGAAATTTGCTAAGTTCAAGGGCCATAACTCTTGTGACAATAGGTCAATCTAAACCAAACTCGAACTTGATCTGTATAACACTAAAATGTATTCACATATAAAAGATTATTTCAATATATGCAATACCTTGGACAAAAAGTCCGGAAAACTGAGAATTTCACGAAATTTGTAACGTCCAAGGGCCATAACTCTTGTAAACATAGGGTAATCAAAGATTACATAGCTCGCCTATACAGGTTTTTGTCAAAAAACAGGTTAAAGGTTTTGAAAAGTAGGACAAAGTCCAAGGTCAAGGTCACTAGGTCAAAGGTCATGGTCTCAAATGAAAGGTCTCGTCACAAGGTATCTACACGTGAAATATTAAATCCCTACCCCTTATAGTTCAATAGTTATAGCCCAGGTTAAAGTTTTGTCTACGGACGACGACAACGACGACGACAACGACGACGCCGAGGGTATGGCATTATCTCCCCGGACTTTTATGTCCCGGCGAGCTAAAAATAGATGAATTGAAACCAAACTCGAACTTGATCTGTATCACATTGAGATAAACTCACATTCCAAAAGTGAGTTCAACATATGCAACGACAGCGAAAAAATGTCTGGAAAACTAAAGTGGGACGGACAGACAGACGGACGGACGGACAGACAAACGGGGTGGAAACTATACGTCCCCACCAGCGGGCAGGTATGGAACTAATAACAGGAATATGAAAAGCCAGATAATGTCATGCACATGAAATGAATTTTGAGTAGATAAACTCACATTCCAAAAGTGAGTTCAATTTATTCAACGACAGCGAAAAAAAGTCTTGAAAACTAAAGTGTGACAGACAGACAGACAGACAGACGGACGGACGGACGGACGGACAGACAAACGGGATGGAAACTATAAGTCCCCTCCGGCGAGCCGTTAGGGGACTAATAACAGGAATATGAAAAGCCAGATAATGTCATGCAAATGAATTGAATTTTAAGTATATGCACCTTGTCAAAGAGGGTCCATCGATTGTGGTCATCCATAAAGTACCACCTCCACTGTGTACAGAACGTCCCAGTCTGTCCTTCCTCTTCTTTAGTTGGTCCTTTACGTTTATCACCTTGCTGGGGTCTATTTGCCCTTTTTTCAGCGTAGGAGGGTGTGGATAACCTGCGCACAGGGACATGCTCAGCTTGCTGCACGGGGAAACTGGCTACCTCATATACAACAGCATTCAATTCTGTATCAAGACAAACATGGAGTTTGTATTCTTTGGCTTCAAAAGACACCTGTAATCAAGATCATATATTGATAATTTTTAGGAATAAGTTCGTATGAAGAATTTTGAATATAAAGATATTTGTATGGATATGAGCAGGATGATACATGACAGATGGATGCCGGACACAGGGCGATTGCATAAGCTCGACAGGTCATACACCAGTTGACCTAAAAATAACTTAAGTCTAAATTTCAATATTCATGTGTAGCATTATGATATCAGTGGTAACTTGCAGTTATTTGTACATTTTTTCTTGTTTCGGAAAAGGCTCAATATTTGAAATTCCCATTGCTGTGTCATATATCCTTATTTGAGAACGTCACTTAAGTCAATTCTTAGTTTATGGTGGGGCCGCAGATAACAGCTAAATACCCTAACATACATGTAGCAAAGATTAAACACTGTACCTTTGAGTCTACCACTTGTAGTTGGCTACAGAAGCCTCTTTCAATGATCTCATTCTCCTCTTGGGAAAATGTCCTCCATTTGTCCATCGGTTTGACTTGCCAAAGGTACGGCAATCCATATGTCTTATGATGGAATCTACAGTTGTTCACGTTGTGACACGTTCCAGCAACGTTATTGTAGCATATAGATGTCTTGTCGGCTTCATCTAAATGGATCTTTGCTCTCTCTGAAAATAATAATTGAGAATTCTGAATGTGATCAAAAAGGAAAATCACAAAGTTTAACAATTAAATGGAAAATAGAATTAATTTTACCATTTCAGAGAATTTCAAATCATAAACTACATGCAGGCTTATGCACTTTTACCATGCCTCATTCTAATATCAGCCAATGACGTCATGTGTTATCCTACTTTGACACTGTTGGTCACTAAGTTTTAAAATGTCAAAATTCACAAAGAAATTGTAAAAAAATAATCCTACTTTTTGATTCTTTATCTTCATTCTTTGACTCATCAGACTTGCCCTGTTCTCTTCTAGTTTTGTCCTTTCTCCTTGCTCCTCCTTCCTCTGACTTGTCCGAGTCTTTCCTGTTCCTATTTTTAGCACTAGCATCAAACACCTCTTCCTCCGACATGTCAGACCCTCTGGATGCAGTCTTCCTTCCTTTCTTCTTACGACTTTTCTTCCCTTGACCTGATGTTGTTTCTTTGTCGATATTAACTTCCACTGCCCGAAGGCACTCTGTGTCATGGAGCTGTTCTGTTGATTTGAACCTGAAAGGAAACATGCTGAACTAAGATGGTGATCTCAGAGTACAGCATGTAACATTCTGAACTAAGGTGGTGATCTCAGAGTACAGAATGTAACATTCTGAACTAAGATGGGGATCTCACATTACAGGATGTAACATTCTGAACTAAGATGGGGATCTCACAGTATAGGATGTAACATATCATTCTGATATTTGGTGCAACCAGCATTTGATCGTTTTTTCAACAAGCATACATTGTATCTGCATGACACTAATACCATGTACATGTATATCATTTGGCTGCTTTAAACAGCATGTACAGGTGAGGCAATTAATTAGCCTCTGCTAATATTTAAGCAAACGATCTTGGGTTTTAATGCTTATTTGGTCCCTCTATTTTCCTTACCTGTTAAATTGGTGCCATGATCTTGAATTTATAATTGATCAATTCGTATAAAAACCCACCTCAAAAGGACCGTATCATGCTTTTATACTTTTTTTCTTCAAAGTTTTCAAATTCTGTGTAGTGTTTGAGAAAGCAAAGTTTTTAAAAAATGCATTAGTGAATGTTCAACCTGTCTTTTCTTGAGATGATCATCGGTAGCAGATCAGGTTTGGCAGGTTCATCAGCACTATCACTGTCAGAATCACTCTCCAGAGACAAGTCACTCAGGTTTCCTGAAAAGTCCAACGAACAATATGACAAAGGTCATATATATCATCTATTATATGAAAAATCACAAGTAAAGCACTGATACACCTTAAAATAGGAAATAATAAAATATGTGTTTATGAAACACAATTCCCACCCCCTCCCAATCTTTGTCAGTGTTTACACTATTTTCTGAAGGTGAAAGGTCAAGGTGACAAGGTTAAAAATGTTGGTATAAAGGTATTGTTACAAGGAATACACATGTGAAAAATCAAAACCATATCACTTACCATTCAAAAGTTATGCCCAATGTTAAAGTTTTTGAAAAGTAGGTCAAAGGTTAAGGTAAAACAAATTTGGTATCAATGGAAAGGTTTTGTCACAAGGGAATACACATGTGAAATATCAAAGCCCTATCACTTACCAACCAAAAGTAATGCCCAATGTTATTGAAAAGTAGGTCAAAGGTCAAGATCAAAGTCACGAGGTCAAGTATTTTGATATCATTATGATCAATGGAAAGGTATTGTCACAAGGAATACACATGTGAAATTTCAAAGTCCTATCACTTACTAATCAAAAGTTCTTCTCAATAATAAAGATTTTGAAAAGTAGGTCAAAGGTCAAGGTCACAAGGTAAAATATTTTGTTATCAATGGAAAGATCTTTTCACAAGGAATACACATGTAAAATATCAAAGCCCTATCACTTACCAATCAAGAGTTATGCCCAATGTTAAAGTCTTTGAAAAGTTGGTCAATGGTCAAGGTCAAATATTTTGGTATCAACAGAGAAGTCTTATCATAAGGAATACACAAGTGAAATATCAAAGCCCTATCACTAACCAATCAAAAGTTATGCCCAATGTTAAATATTTTGAAAAGTAGGACAAAGGTCAAAGTCAAGGTGTCAAATTTTTGGTATCAATGGAAAGGTCTTGTCACAATACACATATATATCAAGGCCCAAAAGTTATGTTCAATGTTAATTTTTTTTGTCACGGACAAACAGACAAACAGACGAACAAACCAATGGACAGGCCAGCTATATGCCCCCGATTCTTTTATTCCGGGGGCATAAAAAAGGTCTGGTAAAGGTTGTAAAGAGAAACTCATAATTATAATAGTTTAGGTGCTACTGTAAATGGATGACTCAGCATAATGTCATAGTGTTGTTGAGATTATCGTCAGGATCTTCTTTAACTCATTTGTGTCACACTTATGCCCTTTGCCGTGTGGAGCTCGTAAAAAAGTTCCCCGCGAGGGGTTTGACAGTAAGTGTTTTGAATATACTTCCCTGACATTGTCGCCATAGCACTTTCTATATAGACATAACGTCAGACAGTGCATGAATTTTTTACATTTTCATTTCCATGCTTCATAAACATCGACGGCGGGTGCGGCTAGCCAACAGGGGATGCTTACTCCTCCCGGGCACCTGGTCCCACCTCTAGCTTGCTAGGGGTCCGTCGATGTTTAATTTTGTGCTTTATTGTGAGTGTTGTTGAGATTATCGTCAGGATCTTCTTTAACTCATCTGTATGTCCTTACACTTCTGTAATTATCATCTTTGCCATGACTTCATTGTTACACGAAATTCCATAGCTACATGTATATTGTAATCTTATGATGGTATCACTAAATATTATGTGTTATGATTAAGATTTATCAATAAAACGCTCTTCACTTTAAAACCTGACATTATGAAGGTTCAATATATTTCAATTTCAAACCTATCGTATTAATTTCTATCCTATCAAGAATGCTTTACCTGCTAAGCTGTCCATATCATCTCGTTTTGATGATCCACTGCCGTGTCTTGACCTTCTACGTAGTCTTCTAGGAAAGCTTATAATGTTCCTGAATGTAGAACCCTCACTTTTGGCCCATTTCTCCATGTGATAAATCCTATTGAGGATCCAGGCATTGTGTTCTGTATCAAAAGAATGTCCTTTGCTACACTTCTCTCCAAACTTACAATTCTTGCTTATGAACTTCTGACAAATGTGAAGATAGGGACATCTCTTATCTCCCTTGCAATATCTTTTAGGGCAAATCTGTGGATACCTATTCAACAGTATGATGCACATATCAATTTCCGAAAATCTATCCAAGCTCAGTTTTGTCTTGTGCTCCAAGTTATGATCATCAGTGAAGCTGTGAGATTTCGGACACGTATCCCCTTTACGGCATGTGCCCCTCAGGTAATGTTGACATATGTGGAAATGGTCGCAGTTTTCTCTTTTACATTGCTTCCTTGTGTAATCCAGACAGTAAGTGGCATCTTTGAAAAATGGTGCAACAAATACGACCTCCTGTCCATCCTGGAATACATAAAATCTACGTCTATGGGTCTTGAACCACTGACCTACCCTTTCTTCATCTGACCCTGAAGGAAATAGCTGACATTTGTCGATTAAGTTCGATAGCTTGACCATGCCTCCACATTCCTTAACGACAAATTCAAAGACTTCGTTTTCGTCCAAAGCAAGGTCATCAACCTCATCATGGCAACTCTCTATCTCAGCTGTGTTCCTTTTCATTTTGCCATGACCACCTCTACCGCGACCTTGACCTCGATCCCTATGACCTCTTCTACGTCTTACTCTTCCAGCATTGCTGATGTTGTCGGTACTAGAAAACTGCAAATCTCGTTTGTTTTGAGAAGCAATATTAAGACCACTACCCATTGACCTCTGATAAACAGCGCTGTGCACACTTCTTGTGTCAGAATCATCATCCTCTTCACTGTTATCTTCATCATCATCCTCATTCTGCCCTTGATCACCCGATCTGTGTCGACTCATTCTCCCCCTTCCTTGACCACACTGCCTTCCTCTACTGCCACGCCCCTTTCCTCTCTCATTTAATCTTTCACCGCTGGCACTGCCCTCTCTCTCAGTCTCTCCTGAAATCAAATCAGTATCATCTTCATCATCATCATCATCATCATCATCATCATCATCATCATCATCATCATCATCATCATCATCATCATCGTTATTTCCACCCTTTTTACCCCCTTTCTTTGCCCTGTTACTCCTCCTGCTTTTCTTGTTCCCATGGGCCTCCTTCGGTTCACTATCGTCTTTCCTTGTATCTGCTATGAGCCCCCCAAACTCTGGTATTTCAGATTTTGCTCCAGCCAACTGACTCAAAGCAGACAAAAGATTCTCTACAGTTTTCTGGTGACTCTCCTCTGCAGACTCTAATGTATTCCTCTCTTCCTTCAATACCTTTTAAATGGGGTTTTCTTTCTTTTTCCCCTGATTTTCTTGTTTACTAATATTTTCTTTCTTTTAATCTTGACTTTCTTGCTTATTTGCCTTCCCTTTTGTATCTTTTTTATCCTGATCTTGAAGGATTAAACAAAAGAAAAAATATCATCAATGACTTTTAAATGGGTAAATGAGTAAAGAAGTTTGTAATAGATATCCAGGACACAGTCTTTACGAAAACACGCTTGCCAGTGATACCGCACAGCACCAGATTCCTGGAAAGAAAATTATAACCCATCTAAAACGCCCTCTTTATCCTTTTACAAGGCATGACAGCTCCCAATTGTTTTAAATCGAGTCGATACCTAAATTTTACCGTTAGCGGCAAGGATGGCAACTCGAACTAACATGTAATAACATAAAGTGTAGTTTTGACTCCATTTCATGTATTTGTATTAATTGCGGCTAATTTCATTTATAATCAATGATAAGTAGGTTACGACCGTGAAGAAAAATATGTGTAGAAAATAATGATATGTACCTTTATGCTGAAATCCTGTTGAAAGTTTCGATATTGAGGAGGCAAACAGGGGATTGTGGTGTTTAAGCATGGGAGCTGTCGTGCCTCAAGAAGAGAATAAAGAGAAGAGAAATGGGAGTTTCAGATGTGCATGGTTTTATTTTTGTTCTTGGCATCTTGCGCCTGTGTGACACACATGCCTACTAGAAAATATGTTGGGCTAGTGGAATTTCATTATTAAAACTAAAGAAATGGCCTTCGGGCTAGTGTTTTTAAAAAGTTTTAGTAAAGACTGATGACATTTATTCAAAGCTTTTCAGATACTTGTTAATGAGCTTAGAATAAACATGGTGAATGGACAGACAAGAAATATCCTGATGATATTACATCAACAATGATACTTATTCCCTATATTATGTCATGTTTGAAGTTCAATTACCTTTAGTTACTGGAAATCACACTCAGAGATTGGGTTAATGGTAAACTATATTTAGCAAGGTGATCAGTGGTTAAAACTTATGTGTATGTTAAATGGTCTCTATAGGAAATGTTCACTGTTGGTGTAGTTTTGTGATCAGGTCTGGAAAAGGAAATATTTTATGTTTAAGCAACCAGTGCAGTCTTCACAAAAACTTACAAGCCCAATGCCCAGGGCTACAAGAAATTCTTTACTGTTAGTAGAAAACTATGACAAACTTTACAATTGGTCAGTAAAATATGTCTTCACAGCCGGCAGAGCACGGACTGTATTACGCATGCCCTCTTTTTATATCCATTTACATATTCATCTGTGTCTCTGGGGCCTCTGCGTTTCGCGGTCTTGTTTGTGTGATGTCATTTTACAGTGAGGAGAATGTTTTACACCACAATTGTACGTTCTTCGAGACCTCTGGGTAATTGGAGAAGTGAGAGGGTTGTGCGCACGTAATCCAGGATAACCACACCATTTGCTACTTGCGTGACAGATGGCCGTCCAAAGTCGGCACCGGTTACCCATTGGTCTCGTCGGTTTATGTGTAGTCTTTTGTGTTTGATGTTTACATGTCGTATGTCTCTTTTCCGTCTCATGCTGTACTCGTCTTTTGTGTTTTTGCATCGGGTGTTTTGGTGTTTTACTGTTGATGCTGCATAGGGGTCTTGTTGGAGATCTCCTCCCTTCTTTTTCAAGCTAGTGATTCAAACAAGTTTTCATGAAGACTACCTATGGTACTAATAATACGGAAGTGTTCACAAATGATGTTGATAGTACGGAAGTGTTCACAAATGATGTTGATAGTATGGAAGTGTTCACAAATGATGTTGATAGTACGGAAGTGTTCCAACTCGATACATTCTTGAAGAAAAATTCAAACCAATTTTCATGCATCAGTGATGCTTCTAGCCAAGTGCTTTTCAAAAATCGCCCAGATTCACTTCATTAGCACCTTCTGCTTTTATTTTTAGAATTAGAATTTGTGCATTTACATTTATACAGAGAGTGCGTGGCTCCAAATTTCCTGAAGGGTCGATTCAGTAGAATATCCAAATAAAAATTTTAATCTATGTTAAAAAAAGCATTAGATGGATGATGCTAAGATGTTAAACTCCTTTACTTTAGATGATATTTTTCGATGGAATGGCAAGTTTTCGATATAGCTAACAAAGATATATGATGTCAAATTGATAAAGGGCCAAAACAAAGCTTCTTTGGGTGACAGAGCTGGAAAGAAGTAATTAAGGAGGTATGAGTGGGAACCGCATTTTCAGGGAATAATAGAAATTGAAAATAATTGTCTACATACAAAAGAGTATCCCTTCCTTCTTCGATTGCAATATTTCATGAAAAAAAGTGTAGCCGTTTGCCCCCTATATGCCGACAAAAAAGGGAGGTAACTCTGCATACTTTTAAAAAAATCAATGTTCCAACTTTTGACTAAATTTTAAAAATCAATAAAACAGGGTACGAAGTAATTTTTATCCATTGACGTAGTGAATGAAGTAAATTTATCATTTTCGCAAAAATATTTTTGTTGCCATGGTAACCATGCTGGGGATGGACATTTATTTCATCCAATTTTTGACATTAAAAATCGTATGAAAAGTTTAAAAATATTAATTATCTAAGTAGTTGGCATATTAGAATTTTGATAAAATGTTTCTTTTATCATCTAGTGATACATGCTGAAGATAAAAAAGTAATTTAAAGAAAAAAGAGTGTAGCCGTTTTAAAGATATTCAGCTTAGAGTTCCTCTGACCAAGCCTCTAGATATGATAAATCCGTTGTTTATGTTTGAAAATGGAAAGTTTTTATAAATCTATACATTTTATCTGAGATTTCTTATAATCTGGACTTCAGACTACAAATTTGAGTCATATTTTAATCAATTTCTTATTCAATTTCCCAACACGTAGCGCTTAATTTTAAGCACTGACAACGTAACTTGACGTAGCGCACATCATGACGCTCACTTTAGGTAATGCTCGGCGATATTGTATACTTTTTATCTTGATCAATGAGAAAAAATGGATGTTTTAGATTCCTATCTGTATGTTTCTGTATGTTTCTTCTGCATATCATTTCTCTCAAAATTGATTTTGCGGCATCTACATGTATCCATCTATTCATGTGCATGTTGTTTTGACATTCGTATTGTACCAGATAAAAAAATGAAGCAACTTTGGTAGAACAACTCACTTATTACAACTACTAATCAATAGACCTCGTGATATAAATTCTAGCTAAATCATTGTACATAACACACAAATTTTGTAAATGAAAGAAAAATATTTTCATGAGGTTTACATGTTTTCAATATTTCTGGTAAGTTGCGTGGTCAGTAACGCCCCATCGTCAACTTGTACTGTAAAAAATAATCATTCGTTTGAATTTATTTGTATCTATTTTTATGAAAAATAGATTTGAAGTATTTAAAACTAAATCAATTCAATCGCAATCAAATTATTCCGCTCCGTAAAGTTGTCATGGCGTGAAATAATAATTATAAGACGAACTGAATTAACGGAACTTCTAAAGAACAAATATAAAGCGCTTTCATAATAATTCGCGGAAAAATATTGCAACGTCATAATTCAGTATGACGTCAAATAATCTCCCGACGATGACGTAAACTAAATGCCAAGGGTAAAACGATGTTGTGATAGAAGCGTATTTTGGATATAAACAAGGATATATATTGCTCGTCATGCGAAATGCATTGCTCTTTAATCTAAAGGTATATTCGACCATAAGTTCAATATGTTTTCAGATTATGTTCTCTTCACGACATCGATACGGTTTACGTTTGATTTGTTCATGTTCATACCCTCTTACATGTAATACACTTAACAAACATCAATGAGTTAAAGAAGATCCTGACGAAAATCTCAACAGCACTAACAATAGAGCACAAAATTGAGCATCGACGGACCCCTAGCAAGCTAGAGGTGGGACCAGGTGCCCGGGAGGAGTAAGCATCCTCTGTTGGCTAGCCGCACCCGCCGTTGACGTTCATGCACGAAAATGATCACAATATATAAAATGCATGCACTGTCTGAGGTTATGTCTATATAGAAAGTGCTATGGCGACCATGTCAGGATAAGTATTCAAAACACTTACTGTCAAACCCCTCGCGGGGAACTTTTTTACGAGCTCCACACGGCAAAGGGCATAAGTGTGACACAAATGAGTTAAAGAAGTCACGGGGAACGATTTTAACTACTCCACACTGCAACAAGTAATAAGTGTTTATATTAATAATACGGAAATGTTTCAACTCTAAGTTTACCTTCTTGAAGAAACTTTCAAAACAGTTTTCATGCACCAGACACGTGTTTCGAATACTAAATTCTCACCAGTGATGCTTCCAGCCAAAGTGCTTTTCACAAGCCGCAAAAAATTAATTTCACTTGTGCAATTGGAAAGATAAGTGCATTTTATGTACGTTTTGGCTATTTTAAAATATATAAAATCATAACATAAATATATCAACTGGCATAAAAAAGTTTTCCAGGCACATACATTGTGTGAAAGCAACGACGTAGATATATGTACTGTTACTCACGCATAAAAGAGGAACATGTCTTAAGATCCCCATGCATATAATATAACAATTGAAAGCATATTAATGTTAAAGCCTCATATATATCACTTCAGCACAAGTATCACAACACCTTAAATTTAACATTTGTCAGCCAAAACATCTTAAAGATAAATAATTCTGCACCTTGTATTGCATTTAGAATACAAATCTTTTAGCTTTTCAATACATGAATACATTAATTTTCATTGCTATCTAATAATTCTAATAATTTTCTTACTCTGGTTTTTACCCTTGGTTTCTTCAAGGAAGACATAATCAGCATTTTCAAATCAAATTATTGGCATGAGCATTAAAAATTATTCTGAGACTTGCATAAGGTATCAAATGGGAAATGATAGAAATTATGTTTCAAATATGGAACTCAGGAGTATTTATCATTTATTCTAATATGACTTGAAAATTTCTCCCTATATGTACCATAGACCTCGCCTGGTGTAAATTCTCCAACAAACTTCTAGAGCGCTAAGTTCCGCCCATTCACGTGCTATATTAGAATAGAAATAACAACTAGCTAGCCACTCGTCACATAAACCAATCAAATTATCACCTCGCCGCTTCGCGGCTCGATGATAATTTGATTGGTTCATGCGACTCGTGGAATAACTGGACAATAAACCACGGCTAGCTAGTTGTTATTTCTTAAGTATTTGTCTGTGCCTTAATGTAAAGTTTGTACTATGCTAATAGATATTGAAATAAAAAATGTATTGGAAAGGGTCATGTTTTGGAGTTATTTCCCCTTCATGATAATTTTTTTTTAATGATGGCAAGACTAACTAATTGGTAAAATTTTGGTTTTCAGTGAAATTTGATGAAATATATTTTTTAGAAATTATACTAATCGATATTTGATGCCGCATCCTTCTATTGAAAAAAAATGCTTAAAATATTTTTTCCCAAAAGACTTCAATGTTAACTCTAAGAGCCCATAACTCTTGAAATGACCCTTTTTCAAAAATGGTAATTGGTAAAAATATTTATTTAAATTTTACGTCATAACTATGATAAGATTTTATAGCTCTAAATTCCATAAATGGGTGTTGCAATTACTTCTAATTACCTATTGAATACCTTAAACTAAAATCCTTTAAACTCTTAAAAGCATATTTAAAGTCTAAATATTCATGGTTCAAAAATCATGCTGTCACAATTACAAACACAAATAAACCTCGTTTCTAAATTCTTAAATTTATGACGAAAAACATGCATTTCATCTGTAAATTGAAATATCTAACATTCTGTCATCTTATTTTTAAGTTCAAGGTATTCATAAGAAAAATTATAATTGAGATATTGACTTGAGTCACACATCCAATCTACAAATGTGGAACCAATGCATTTTGAAAGGAAAAGTTAAAGAAGAACGTGAGTCCTGTTGCATCATACCCCATCTATTCTGCTACGTCTTTTTGGTACATTTTTGGACATAATCATTTTCATACTTTTTGGCTATTTTACATTGTTTAGACTGAGGATCACCGACGAGAATTTAGTACCCGAAACGTGCATGTCTGGTCCATGCTGTAAATTTATCAGATCTTAAATGATGCTATTGAATTTAAAGACGTTTAACATGAATAGCATTAATGGTCTCCAAAACATATTTTGATCGACCAGCCAAAACACTATTATACTAGTTTGTAAATTGATTTTTACTAAACCAGTGTAGTACTACAACGTCTTAGAATTCATTAGCATCATTTAAAAGCAGATAAATTTACAGCATGGTCAAGATATGCACGTTTCGGGTACTTAACCCTCGTCAGTGATCCTAAATCTTAACAATGGGATATGGCCAAAACATGCGGACCGAATTATGTCCATAATATACCGACATATGTAGCAAAATGACTGAGATATGATGAACATAAAAATTGACGCAGGTTTAAAATTTTGAGAAAATTTGTAAACAGACATTTTAAAATACCTTTGAAGAAACGACCAACCGAAAATTATCGAAATTGGCTACATGTGCCGTCGGGGACTCCTGGTCCACCAGCAGTGACACTCACCAAGTGGTACTAATGTTAAGCGTCTTAAAATTCATTAGCATCATTTAAAAGCAGATAAATTTACAGCATGGACCATGCATGTTTCGGGGACTTAACCCTCGTCAGTGATCCTAAATCTTAACATTGGGATATGGCCAAAATATGTGGAATTTTGTCCAAAATATACCGAAAGATGTAGCAAAACGGCTGGGATATGATGCTACATGAACCAGGTATCAAAAATGTGACACATGTGATTCTCTCTCCTTTCTAAATGTTGGTTAGACTTCTTGGGTGTTTCTGGGCACGCTTCAGCTAGCAGAGCACAGACTGTTAAATGCATGGCATAGAATTTCTTAGATCCATTTACATAGAATTTAAAAGTTACAAGAGGCCGCTGTGTTTAACTGTCTTGTTTGTGATGTCATCTTAAAGTGAGAGGTTTTATGTTTATACAACTACTGCGTGTTTATGTAGATCATTTAGATCCTGTGTTATTCAATATCAAAGTTTAAGGAGTAAAGTATTCTACTTCCAACTGGTTTGCATACCGAAAAATTGGATAGTAAAAAGTTGGCTTATATCACACAACCTTTACTGTATATTTTCATGGCGAGTTGAATGAAAGAGATAAAAAGCATTTTTTTAAATATGAGAAATTAATATATGTCTTTTGTATCTGTACTTATTCTAGCATAATTCATATTATAGCAGAGATAGCCCTGTTAGGATTACGCATATTTAGGACTATACTAAAATATTTCAATCTTTCTTATTCTTAACATAGTTGAAAATGAGTCAAGTGCACTAACACATGTTTAAACTAGCACGTTCATTGAACCATTTTATCCTCTTTCCAGTAAAATTTGGTTGAGCTCAAATAAATATACATACAGTATAAGATATAAAAGTGCATGATTATTACCTTTTCGATCATTGGTATTATGCCCCTAATGCTTTAATACATGTATGAATAGGCATTCAGTATCAAACATTTAAAATATCTAGACCCCCTACCTGGTACGTAATGCATGTCATAGTATTGTGTCATGGCCTGTTTAGCGGCCTCTTCCTTGGCAGCTTTCTTTGTTGTGGCCACGCCCTTAAACTCCTGACCCCCAAAGCGTACCAGCACTTTGAAGGGGGATGTCTCATTAAGGTACGAATAGTCAACGTCCGTCGTCTTTCGTCAGGGTAAACTTTTTACATTTTCTACATCTCATCTGCAACCGCTTAACTGATTTTTTCATAATCTTACAGGAAGCTATTACTAAAAGTCTTCCACCAAGTTTGTGTATTTCATGCAGATTAGTCAACAAATATGGCCGCCGAGGGCTCTGCTTAGCTGACTCATTTTCGACTTCTTCTCTGCATGTTGAGGTAGGGCAACTTCAATATAAAGAAATGAATTTCCTTAAGTTAAGCATGTTGAGAGTCTGTTGGCACCTTGGTCTAGTGGAAAGGGCGTCGGGCCAGTGGCCGAAAGATAATTGCTGATTCGGGCCTCACAAAGACCACGGGTGGGCCAACATATACTCTTCTATGTTCTTTATGATATAAAAAAATGTCCTTGTTTGTGTATTGTTTACATATCTGTGGTATTTAAAAACAACAACATTTTATTTATGATCATCAATTATGTCTTACCTGGTGGTCCCTGACCTATAATTCCTGGGGCCTGATTTTGCCCTTGAGGTCCATACTGGGGGTATGGTTCTTGTGGTCCACCTATACCATAGCCCTGGTATCGTATATCAAGGTCGTAACACTGATGACAGCCTGCATGTTGAGGTGGTTAAGTTAAGCATGTTAAGAGTTTGTTTATTTTAGAAAGTAATAGTATAAATTATAATTTATGCATATATGTATTTTTTTTTTCAATTTAATTCTTCAGTTTTCAATTTACCCGATTTACCATTTTACATCCATGCTAAAACAATCTAATGGACTAATTAAACCATGAAAAAAAATATACCTTAAAACATTATATATATCCAAATAATATCTACCTTGCCAGTTTTGGTCTTGACTTGGGTGTCTGGGACCTGGGTGTCTGGGCCCTGGGTGTCTGGGCCCTGGGTGTCTTGGCCCTTGGTGTCTTGGCCCTGGGTGTCTTTGCCCTCCTCTATAATTTCCTCGATAAGAGTTTGGATTTGGAGGTCTACCACTCATGATGGAAGAAATCAGCCAATATGGTGAGTAGTTGTTCTATTCTTGAAAAGAAAGTGTATACTACTAAGTCTTTATATTTATCAAATGCTAGTAGCTACATTAAAAATAGTTCCTGTACAGTATCAAGATCGAAAAGGTAGACAGACAGGTAAACATTCTCATTATTTGAGACTGAAAGTAAGAAAAAGAGAAAATTGCAAGAACTTGATATTTATTTTCATTCATTACAAATACTCGTAAAATTATCGACAATGGATGTTGTCATAATAAATTATAATAATTTTATAGAAACGGATAAGATGATAATCGGTTTGCTTTAACGCAGATAAGGGCAATGTTTGTACAGCCCGGCGACTTTTTTAATGATAAGCGATTTCTACAATTAACTGTACGCAGTTGATGCATTTATGACAAACAACGTGGATTTTCCGCGCATCCCGACTGAATGGTAGTATATATATAGATATCTCTGTGATTGTACGGCGACATTCCATCAATGCTTCAAAACAAAATACTATCTTTTAAATACCATATCAAATATGGCCGGACAGGAGATCGTAAGATGTAAAAAAAAGCTACTCGCAGATTTTATCTAGCTCCTTAATTTCCTATTGGCAAAACCCAACTTTCGCGAGTATTTCCCGTTAATTTCGAGGCCGCTAACAAACAACCGCCACCCCTACCCCCCCCCCCCCCTACCCCAGTGGACAACTTTTCTCTTTTTTTGAAGGGGAAGGGAGTTGTCACTCAATGTTCTATCGACCTTCAGTTGCTGCAAAATAATTAATCCGACCTGTTCTGCGTTGGAAATAGATCAAAGCTACAGCTGCTAAGTATCCCCTTCCCCATCAGAAATATTTATGTTGTACATTCGGTACGATCATAGGCACTCGTGGACGTAGTTTCACTTATTTTCATTTGTTTTAATATTCAGAAAATCAATTATGTATCCCAATATGGTCCCCTGCTTTTCACTCTATATGTCCTAAAACTAAAAATATTAAGGATTTATAGAAAGCCGGGGAACATCTCGGGATACCTAATTGATTGATTATCCACGTCAAGGGTACCTATGGGTTCATCACAAATATGGATACAAATGTAATGATCATATTGCTGTATACAGCACAAAATCGATAATTCGGAAAATCAGAAAACGAAGGCATACAAAATCAGGACAAAAAAGGAACCAATGCAAACAAACAAAAACCTTCAACCATATGAAAAGAAGCGAACTACCAATATGGGAGTGCGACCAGGTGCCCAGGAAGAGTAAGCATCTTCTGCTTGCATGCAACACCCGCCGCATCAATTCAGTAAACTGTCACATCCGGTTACTTCCATTTCGGAAGACATAGAGTACAATCTTTGGTTGGATGGTTCAAATGGTCTATGACAGAATATCATCCACCATTCTAGAGAGTGAGACATCATAGTGTATGACGGGTTCCCCATATCGACCGTAGAACTTCCTCAGTGACGATGTTAGTCGGTCACAAACATATCCCTGACTGAGAAGCTTATCTGAAAGACACCTAGTTCTCAGAACAAAATTCGTATATTTGGTACTTGCTCTAGCATAACGTATCAGCTGAGATATGAACACGGCATAAACAGGCGATGAATGGAAGTGCTACTCAGAAAAGGAAAGTTTGTTATGTTGAAATTGCAGTTTGTCATAGAATGAGGTGTTCATGTGACCATCAGTGTCGTAGGACAACATTATGCTCAAATAGGATGCTGAAATATTTACCTCTGTAGTTTCTTTGACAACGATATGGTAATTATCTTTATTTGTCATGAAATGACAAAATATGGATATTGAACATATCCCTATATACAGCACAAAATCGATAATTCAGAAAACCATAAACCGAAGGCATACAAAATCAGGATAAAACAGGAAACACAGCAAACAAACAGCCCTATCACATACCTTCAAAAATTATAAGAAATAAGAAAGTTTTTGAAGAGTTGGTCAAAGATCAAGGTCACCGGGTCAAAATGGTTGGTATCAATGAAAATGTCTTGTCACAAGGAATACGCAAGTGAAATATGAAATATGGAATAAATGGAAAGGAATATGAAAGCCCCATCACAATTGCCATTCAAAAGTTATGCCAAATATTGAAGATTTTGAATAAATAGGTCAAAGGTGAAGTTCATCAGGTCAAAATCTTTTGTATCAATGAAACGATTAAGTCACAAGGAATACACTTCAAGTGAAATATGAAATATGGTATGAATGGAAAGGAATATGAAAGCCCTATCACAATTTCTATTGAAAAGTTATATGTTCAAGTAATTGTCTCGTACAAACTGACAGACAAACATACAGACAGACAACTGACAGACCAAAGATTAGATGCCTCCGAATCTTTGATTCCGAGTTCATATTAATCTTTGATTCCAAGGGCATAAAAAGAGAACTTTAGTCTTAATTCAATGTAAATTTCAAGTAATGAAAATTGTTCACTTACTTATTTACTTATTCTACAGTACTGTATCTGTCTACCTTGTTTATCCTCCAGTTTTGAACATATGTGATGTTGTTGCACTCCTACATACCTTTGGTTTTACAAAATCTAGTTCATCTTTATTTCATCTGTCGATAAACAGGGTTTATCTGCGCGTCACGTTTTCAGAAAGCGTCTTCCGCTTTCGATTTGAGTACAGCACAGACCTTCTTCTGTTTGACATAAAGGAGCTATCTTCTAAAAAATCTTCACCTTTACCTTAATTTTTGATAAAAAAAAATGCTAGAAAATTAGGATAGGAATTTTGAAGACCCCTTGCATTTGAGTTGATTAGCATTGGCTTATGTTCATATGTTGATTTTAGTATGTTTACATAAATTTTATCTTCGACAGTATTGCTAACAATAACTTAAGTGTACATCATGTGTTCGATTGGGAAAATTCAAATCAAGTCAGACCGAAAGTAAATATCTAAAACAAAGAATACAAATAAGTCGAGATTGAGTCAACCAATCGGGCCCTTGGTGGCCATATTTGTTGACCAATCGGCAAGAGAACACAAACTTGGTAGAAAGCTTTCAGTACTTGCCTTCTGTAAGGTTTTGTGAAATTCCGTAC
This sequence comes from Pinctada imbricata, assembly GCA_033119305.1. Lineage (NCBI taxonomy): Eukaryota > Metazoa > Mollusca > Bivalvia > Pterioida > Pteriidae > Pinctada > Pinctada imbricata. The sequence goes on along the minus strand of VSWD01000004.1, from coordinate 12,972,148 downwards.
AGCGGTTGCAAAGATAACAGTAAACGTCTTCAAATTGAATAACATCATTTAAGAACACATAAATTGGCAACATGGACCAGACATGCACGTGTCGGGTACTTAACCCTCGTCAGTGATCATCAAATCTAAACAATGTAATTTGCCAAAAAGTATGAAAGTTGCTATGTCGAAAAAGCGTACCGAAAGACGTAGCAGGATGGGTGGGATATGATGCTACAGGACCCACGCTTTAGAAATGTCAAGAAATTTTGATAACAGAAATTTAGAATGCGTTGAAGAAACGATCAACCGAAATTGATCGAACTTGGCTACATGTGCCCTCGGGGACTCCTGGTCCACCATGTGCCCTCGGGGACTCCTGGTCCACCAGCAGTGACACTCACCAAGTGGTATAAATGTAAACGTCTTCAAATTGAATAGCATCATTTACGAACAGATGAATTGGCAACATGGACCAGACATGCACGTTTCGGGTACTTAACCCTCGTCAGTGATCCTCAAATCTAAACAATATAATATGCAAAAAAGTATGAAAGTTGCTATGTCGAAAAAAGCGTACCGAAAGACGTAGCAGGATGGGAGGGATATGATGCTACAGGACCCACGTTTTAGAAATTTCAAGAAATTTTGATAACAGAAATTTAGAATGCGTTGAAGAAACGATCAACCGAAATTGATCGAACTTGGCAACATGTGCCCTCGGGGACTCCTGGTCCACCATGTGCCCTCGGGGATTCCTGGTCCTCCTTGGCTACATGTGCCCTCGCGGACTCCTGGTCCACAGGCAGCTCTGTGGTCTTCAAAAACCTAAGGATAGAATCTCATCCAAGATAGATCTTATTTAATATCGCGAAGTGCTAAAGGAAGCTTTAGATAACTATACCAAACGACGGTGTAAATCGGAAGGAGTCGAATCAAATGTTCTGAATCACTGGAAAAAACCTCATTTCGGATATTACCGATCGAATAGATAACTACCACAAATATCCTCATCTCTTTGAAATTCCAAGTTCTAAATCTGAAAGTATTCAAATCTAAGTTACCTAATTTACATGAAAAATGTGTCTTCGCGCCTGCTGACAAAGCAGCCAACAACACCATAATCATTTGAAAACGCTACTACATATCAACTTCAGTTTCGGAGCTTTCCTCTTGTAATACTTACTATCTAAACATGTGTCTGGTGCATGTAAATTGGTTTGGAATTTTCTTTAAGAAGGCAGAGAGTTGGAACCCTTCGACATTATTAATATAGATACTTATTACACGTTGCAGTGTGGAGCAGTTAGAATCGTTCCCCGTGGCCTTATGTTTGTCAAGTGTATTAATTACTTCTTTCCAGCTCTGTCACCTGAAGAAAGCTTTGTTTTGGCCTTTTATCAATGTGACATCAAATATATTTTTTTTTTGCTATTTCGGAAACTAGCCATTTCACCGATAAATATCATCGTTATTAAAGGAGTTTAACCATCCCACCAATGCTATTTTGAACATAGATTTTTTTGGTATGCTACTGAATCGACCCTACAGGAAATTTGGAGCTGCGCGCTCTCTGTAATGTTAATGTAAAAGATCGAACTTAAAAAAAAAGAGGGCGCTACTGAAATTATTTTTTTTTTTTTTGCTTTCAGCTATTTTGCTATTTTTTTTCTATTTCGGAAACTAGCCATTTCACCGATAAATATCATCGTAATTAAAGGAGTTTACCATCTTAGAACCATCCCACCAATGCAATTTTGAACATAGATTTTTTTTATTTTGATATGCTACTGAATCGACCCTACAGGAAATTTGGAGCTGCGCGCTCTCTGTAATGTTAATGTAAAAGATCGAACTTAAAAAAAAAAAGAGGGCGCTACTGAAATTATTTTTTTTTGCTTTCAGCTATTTTGCTATTTTTTTTTCTATTTCGGAAACTAGCCATTTCACCGATAAATATCATCGTAATTAAAGGAGTTTACCATCTTAGAACCATCCCACCAATGCTATTTTGAACATAGATTTTTTTTTTTTTTTTTGATATGCTACTGAATCGACCCTACAGGAAATTTTGAGCTGCGCGCTCTCTGTAATGTTAATGTAAAAGATCGAACTTAAAAAAAGAGGGCGCTACTGAAATTATTTTTGGTGGCTCCGCAGAAAGCATCACTGAAATTTAATACTCGAAACACGTGTCTGGTGCATGTAAATTGGTTTTGAATTTTCTTCAAGAAGGTAGAGAGTTGGAACCCTTCGACATTATTATATCGAAAGCAATGAAAGTGTTCCCAACATTTTGAGCAAACATAACCGTGAAATATCTTCATTTAACATCCCTATTTCTAAATTGGATCTCCCTACAACATACTGCATTCCAAAACTGCACATTAGTCTCTCTACAACATATTGCATACCAAAACTTCACAAGTATCCTTACAAATTTCGATACATTGCTAATTCTAGCAACTGCCCAACTTCAATTTTGTCTTGAAATCTGACGTCAGCACTCATGGCTGTAAAGGAACACGTGGAAAATTACTATGAGATTGTCATGAACAGGAATGGTGTCAACTTCTTCTGGTCTAGTAAAAATACAGGGGAGGTGATTGACATAATGAGATCAAGAAATTTTCAAGCAAATAAGATTTCTTAATGCGACTTTTCCGATATGTACACCACGCTTCTTCACGACAAAATAAATGATCGATTGTCAAATCATACAAATCATGGGCATGTGGTAGCCCGATTATTGCCTTGTCCTTTCTTTTGGACAACGTCTATGTACAAGGTTTGGTGAGAAACTCTACAAGCAGGTTGTAGGGATTCTATGGTACTCATTGTGCGCCTCCTGTTGCAGATTTATTTTCATACACGTATGAAAAAGAATTTATCCAAAATCTTCGAAGAAAACATGATGATATGAAATGTTTCATTGTTACTTCTAGGTGCCTAGATGATATTCTTACTGTCAACAATCCTGTTTTGAAAAGTAAAATTTTTTATCTATCAACAAGATTCTAAACAAGGCAAACGTTACAAACACAGAACACCATTTTTGGACCTAAATAGCAAAATTATAAATGGAGGGATTCATACAAGTGTGTATGACAAATGAGATGACTTTAGATTCAACATAGTAAATTTCCCCTGGCTTGACGGTGATGTTCCTAGCTTACCGTCCTTTTGTATCTACATTTCACATCTCATCCGGTATGCAAGAGCGTGTGCTGATGTGTTGGATTTTCATAGTTAAAATTTACAAATTACCAAGAAACTTTTAGGACAAGGCATTCGATTTCACATAGTAATGACTTTCTTGAAAATTTACAAAAATACTGTCAACTTCTTTTAAAATTCGGCGAATACAGGCAACAGAGTAAATTACTTTTGATTGTTCACAACCTGCATTTTATGGTGACATAAATAATTAGCAAGCTAAGACGGATCAAAGATAGACAAAATAAGCATCGAAAATGAGTCAGAATCATCATTTTATACAGTGGATATGATCCAAACGTCACCAGACGTACACTAGGCTGGATACTTGACCAATTTCAGTCTTTACCAGCGTATTCTTAAAACTTGCACCCTGACTGACAGTGGCGATCGGACTCCATGACGGGCCCTGTCCAAACCTCTTCAGAGAAGACAGGTCCCCGACCACCTGTCCTCTCTGAATGTCAGTTGGACTCCTCGGGTGATAACATACATGAACTCACTCAGCCGGCAGAGCACGGATTAAGTACTTGTTTCCTGTTAGGTTTCGTGAAATTCTGTGCACCAGTTGCAGAGAAGAAGTCGAAATGCGTCAGCCAATTAGAACCCTCGGCGACCATATTTGTTGACCGATCGGCACGAAAAACACAAACTTGGAAGATTACCTTTGGTACTTACTTTCTCTAAGTGAAATTCTGTGCAGCGGTTGCAAAGGAGAAGTCGAAAATGTAAAACGTTTACACCGAACGGACGACAGACGCCGGACGACGGACGGCTCGCTATGACAAAAGCTCACTTGAACTTCGCTTAGGTGAGCTAAAACGAAACATCGATCGGAATTGAAATCGAAAAAAAAAATATTCTTCACATAAGCGGATAAAGAAAATTTTCAAAGAGCTAGCATGTTTGGTCATTTTTTTTTGCAAAATTGGAATACAAAAGAAAGGAGGGGACCTCCAACAAAATAGCTCAGGAAGAGTTAATCTTAACAGTTCTCATGTTAGTCCTCATTCATTTATTATACGTATTCTTAGTTCACGATTTTTATCGTTTAATTAACCTTAGTTATTGATTTGCTCACAATATTACAAAATAGTCCTTATTCGTGTGTATCAATACTGATAGAAAAAGTACAATGGGTAGCGCTTATTTAATTCACGTTTGCATATAATTATTATTATTCATAGCGGTAGTATCAAATTAATATCTGTATTCATTGTACCATGATAAATGAGTAACGCTTATTTACCTTTACATCGTGAGCATATGCGGAATAACCATTATATCGTGACGGTATGCACATATGCGAAATAAACATTACTGTGGAGAATTACGTGAATGAATTAATATTACGACTCAAAACTTGCAAAAGGAATAAATCTTACTCAGATTCCGAATTAAACTTTATAATTTTATGAAATTTGTATATTTTTATCCCATTTTTTATTTGCTAGCTATAAGTATGATACGCACTATATATTGATCTGAATTCTCACAATGACAATATATACTTATCACAGGTATTTCTCTATCAGAATGACCTGACCGGGCGGAGATAATTCAATCAAGCAACTGAGACTAGTCGATCAAAGCTTTTAGTTTACATACAATATAATTTTAAGAGTTAACTCTCATACCTGTGATTTTGATATCTTGTATCACCTACCATGCCTACCTAGTATGAACTCTTCCAATGACCAGGTAAATATATACATCGCCCGGCCACAATAATACCTTTGTTATTTACATTTACCAGTGATGTGGTTACCAGTCGTGTGGCACGAGCTTTGCTACATACCAAATCGCGTTATTTTATCTTTTTTGCCGATAATAGTCTAATTTTATTTTGTACTAATATGGTACAGCGAACTGATGTTAATATTTAGGAAATTGTCTTTCTCGGCGCTTTCTCGTTTCTGTAATTCAGGTGTCATATTGATGATCTTGAATGACAAATATGGATAATGACCATATCCCTGTCTACAGTACAAAATCGATAATTCAGAAAATGATTCAATTTTCATTTTATGTTCAGTACGTTCGTCTTCCGTTTATGTTGATACATTTCTTTTTATTTTTCTTTATAAGATGTAATGCAAAATACACGGTGCACAATCTCGCAATACAGAACATTTGGCTTTTCTATAATTTCGTGTTATGGGGATTATTTATCAGAAAAAAGGAGCTGCAACAATGCAAAAATATATCTGCGTGATTTATGTGAATGAATGTGAAAGTAGAACGCCGATCGTTTTTTCTTATTTTGAATTAAACTAATAACTAAGACATTCTTACACTGTGAACACTCCCCCTGCTGTTATAAATTATCTATATTGCAAGGAAATATAGACAAACCGATTTCCTGTGTTTCAAGATTACCCACAGTGAGTTATTAAAAAATAAAAATTTGAACTTTTCACATCTTGGTATTTTTATTTCAAAGTCAACACTACTCCCTGCAGAGTACCCCCGCCCTCTCTCCTACCATCACCACAATACCCCGTAAGAACAGTAAGATCAGATAATGTGTGTACAAATAGTATTGGACTGTATATATATATATGTGTACTACAAAAGTAATGCATGTATCTCCGCTTCTTTAAGTTAGAATCATGATCATGAAATCCCTTACATTAAGATGATAGTCTCACCATACCCCCTACATTAAATTTTCTTCATAATTGCAATATTAATTAAGCCGGGCTTCCACTGTCGCGAATGTAGAGGAGAATGAGCTACGATCAGAGGCGAATGAACAATCGTGTCACATTCTTGTCTGTTCTCATGAAGTATTTCTTGGCGCGATAGGCACACGATAGCGCCGCGACTGCAATAAGAATATGCTACGCGTCCGCCACGATAGTGAGGCGAGAGTGATAAGAATAGAGAAGAATGCGACACGAATGTGCCACGATAAAAAGACACTGAGGCGAATGAGAGGCGAATAAGAGGCGAATGCAGGAGATTGAGACACGACTTTAACCCGATAGCGCTGCGATGCAGGGTATTGAGACACGACTTTTACCCGATAGCGCTGCGCTCATGACAAGAATGTGATATGAGAAAAATCAAAATCATTCGACATATCCTTGAGCATCAATACCCTTTGTTGACTTTGACCTCTTTCCATGTTATTTTCTCTTGAAAGACATTGTCAAAGTTTTCAAAATATTGATCCGCACACTTTTACATCAACTCTGCGATAATTACTATTGTCATTGTCGTGTGTGTATGTAGTACTATCGTGGCAGCATCGTGTCAATATCGTGGCTGATTCGCGTTGATTTTTTTCATTCGCGTCACATTCTCAGCGCATTCGCATCACTATCGTGTCAGATTCTTTCTTGTCGGGGCTCTATCGTGGCTCTATCGTGGCTCATTCTCCTCAACCTTGGGAACAAGAATGCATGCGAATGTGAGGAGAACGCGCTGCGAATGGAGGATAATGCAAGGCTAATGCGCTGCGCATGTGCCGCGAGTGTGAGGCGAATAAGAATTCAGACGCGAATGTTTTAAACAGTTTAAAGCATTCGCGTCGGTGTCGCGAACACAGGAGAATGCAGGAGAACATGACACCATAGTGACACGATGAGACGAGAATATCCGTGATTGAGAGGAGAATGCGCTACGATTAAACAAAATCACCTAATCGTAGCTCTATCGCCTCTGCATTCGCGACAGTGGAAGCCCGGCTTTAACTATGATATCATGCGTCTTTTGCTAAAGTTTGAAAGAAATCGAACCAATCGTTTTGCGTGGGTCGCAATTCAAAATCTCCAAATTTTGCCCCCCTTTCAATGCAGAAAATGGCGTCTTTGTCACGAAATTCGTTCTCAGATATTCAATGAGCCTGCAAAGGGGTAGGTTCACTAACTACCAAAATCGGCCCTAAATTTTTGCGAAAAATAATTTTATGAAAGTTATTATTCAGCATCTCTTATATTTATCTAAAATGCCTGCCGAAATAGAAAGTAAATATATTTCATTGTCAAAACATCACGTGCGTTAGTTATGACGCCACATTGTGACGTCATTTGCTCTGCATGACGGAAAATGAAAGGAAAATCGCCATATTTTCTGCTTAAATCTTTAAAATTAGTATAGGCGCAAACCCTCACCCAACATAAATTTTATGTAGATAGAAAGATGAATTACAAAGTTAACTTTTTATATGAAAATTTTTTGGGTGAGTGCTGGCACTCTACTTATTTTCATAAATTTTGACCAGTATTATGCCCATTTCTTACGATTTTTCAGCATTTTACGATATAAAGCAGATTTATAAGCCATATCTTTCGGTGTATTGCACTAAATTAAAATATTTATTTGGTATTTCAAAAAACCATACATTTAACTTCCTTGATACGAAATACAATCGAAATAAGGCCGAATTTCCATGTTACTGAACCTGCTCCTTTATCAATTATCAGCTTTATGGTCATTATTCATATTTATCGATTTTGTGCTGTGTACAGGGATATGGTCATTATCCATATTCATCGATTTTGTGCTATATACAGCGATATGGTCATTATCCATATTCATCGATTTTGTGCTGTATATAGGGATATCGTCATTATCCATATTGATCGATTTTCTGCTGTATACAGGGATATTGTCATTATCCATATTGATCTATTTTGTGCTGTATACAGGGATATGGTCATTATCCATATTTGTCATTTGCGTTTCACCGATAATCCATACATCATTCCTTTTTTATTAAAATTAATATGATGTTTTAATATCAATCACCATGCTAATTTTAGAAAGGATTTTTATAGAAAATAAGGATAAACATGTACCTGTCTGAAGTTCCAAAAATTGTCACATTTACATAGCTCATGAAAAAACGTATCATTTAATTTCATTAAAAAAACTGACGGAAAAGAGGTTAATTATTTATCGAATCTATTTTTACCGAGTTAGCGCTATTTGGGTTATCCCTACCCCTCTTTTTTTAACGTCGCGATACGTTACGTCAAGGTTGAGCAAAGCGTTGTATGTCTTGTCGGCAATGTTTTTATCAACATGACGCAAAATTGTAAAATCAATTTAAATAAATAACAGTTATCATTATTTCAGAATATAGTCGCCGTTCGTGCATTTGACTCAGTTGATATGCTGATTAAGAAGGGAAGCAACCGAACAAAAAGTAAAATTAAAAAAAAAAAAGGAAATTGAAAAAAAAGAAAAATATGATGGACTGTCATATGCCCAAGTATAGATGGAGTTGAGTTGTTTAGAACCGACACCCCCCCCCCCCACACACACACAATCCTTGACCTCTCCTTTTGAAATTCGTACAACTATATTGTTTTTCCGATTTTTGTTTTTAAATAAAAAGTAATCGTCCCAGATTGCCGAACCGGACAATTTACCCCCTTTCTACTATGATACATTTTCTCTTCTAGATGAACTTCTTATCAAACGAAGGTATTACACTAATCACGCTCAAATAAAATCGAAGTAATCATGGTCATAATTATCAGATAACATCAGATTTCTTTCGACATGTACGGAATGAATATCAAACATGCCGTATGTCAAAGGATTCATGGAGATACTGAAAATATCACAAGAATAAAGAAATGTATAAATATCGGAAACATAATTAATCTATAAGTAATGCTCAATTTCAGGAAATAAGACAAAGAAATGAAATGCATACTGATGAAATTAGATTATAATTTAGAGAGCAATGGTTACCTCCGTGCACCGCGCGGAAAATTCCCCTATTGTGACGTCATGATTAAAGTAGCTCGCGGGGAAGCTTTCATCACAATCAAATGTGTACGCAGGTTTCACCCTCGAATTTTTTATGTGCACATCTACGCTATGACGTCATAAACCTTACTTGATCGTAACGTCACGTTACGTTGCGCGACATATATCGTTAGGGCGCAAATAATGGCTTTTTTTTAATACTTATATTTTCTAGTAAGCGTAGCGAGCCGAAATTTTTAAACATAAACTTTACATTGTGTCTAAATTCAGTCAATGTATTTAGACACGCTTGCAATGAGAACCGGAAACTTTGAGGGATGTTTGGTTATATTTTGACTATTTCTAGGGAATGATATATAAATGCAATTTTTTCTTTAAATATTTCTTTGGAAATTAATGTTCTTTCATCCATCCTCCTCCATCCTTATCTAATTTCTTAATTGTACCATATAGACGGACGGAGAAGGCTTTACTTTTTTATTGTTTTTATTCACCACAACTTGTATGCTGACACAAAAGATGCACATATCTTCTATAGATAATGATAACATAATATTGCATATACATGTAAGACATTGCACGAAATATACAAGGTTAAACGGTATTGTATATAATTTGGTTTCATCTCAGGATTATACAAGAGTATAATTATCCTTAATATTTTTATCGTGATAAAAAATATTGAAATTCAAAAACTGTCGTGATTAGTTTTCAAAAATCAAATTTAAAGTTTCCCATCTGCTTTTAATTCGTTTACTCTTTTGTTCTGACACAAGGTACAATGAATATAATTCCAAATTTCTATATGATCTGTTGAAGGCTTTACTTTTGATCAGTCTTTTTCTCGCCCTCCTTCTTGCTTGTTTCTCAATGTGCACAATCGGGGAAAGCGGGGGTGGGGGAGGGGGTTGTCCGACAGAAAAGGAGGAGGGGCTGCTTTATAAAATAAAATAAATCTTCTCAATACTTTTTAAATGATATGCAAAGCGGTGATTTACTTTATGAATTTAGGAATACATAGTGTCTGAAAGTTCGATTATGACGTAAGACAAAGATTTGTATATATATATCAGAAAGCAGAGCGAACCGGAATTGTTTTGTAAGGGGACGACCAATTTGATCCTGAGGGGGGAGGGGGTGGGGGGGGGGCTGGCGATTTTTTTCGGGTCAGATTATTTATTTTTAACGCAGGGCCGACCGGAATATTTATTTTACAGATTTTACAGTAACTAAAGATCAGATTATTTATTTTTAACCTGTAACAATCCTGACAAGCAAAAAAAAAAAAAAAACAAACTTTTCTTAAAAAATAAGTCAAGGTCAGTGTTAAAAATTTGCCAAAGAGACTACATATGTGCAGGTTGTTTGTTTGTTTATTTATTCATTTATTTTTTTTTTATTTTTATTTTTATTTTTTTTTTGTTATCGGAAAAAAAGATACCGTACTGCCTTCTTGAGGAATTCCTGAACTCCGAGAAATTTCATTTTAATAATATATATAACGACAATCGAGGCGGCTGAACGTAATGATAGAAAACGAGCATGAAATGAAAATCACAATGTATATTTTATATGGACCGCCCCTCCCCAACCCTTTTCCGATATCATAAAGTATATGTACATATAAACAAGAGGGAATTTTTTGTATACCCCGCCAAAAGATATCGGATTAAATAGTAATGAGCATGTCCGTCCGTCTGTTCCGTATGATGTTTTCAAATATTTGAAGAAAAAAATGTCATGTACGGAGAATTTTATTTTTACAAAAAGATATAAGGTCTAGTTCGAATACAGCCCATGTAATTGTTGATTAATCTTTAAAAAAAAAAAGATAAAGAAGACCGTTATAGAGAATCAAATATTCCGCATACTCCTTGACGTCATGTTGACATATGCGATCTGAACACGCTGTGACTTTGACGTTGCGAGTAAAATTGACGCCGAAGCCACGCAAAACAAATTTTCAATCTTAAATTGCAAAAAATCTGCCGAGAAGACCTATCCATGTTTTTATATATTCGAATTCAGCTCATTCTCTACTTTTACGTGTAGGAAGGGCTTTAAGGACCTCCACAACTTAATGGAGAAAGTGATAATGAAGCAAGCCGTGTTTTGCTTTTTGAATGAGTGCGAATTTTTGAATAATAAGTTGCAAAATGGCGATAAAAATTGCAAATTTCCCCTTAGAGACACAATAATCCGTAGAAATACAATACTCAACATGGAAACAATATTTTTGATCTCCCTTTTCACCCTCCATGGTCAATTTTCTAGGTTAAAATTATTTTAGCTCAGAAAATGCATAGTTTCGAATTAGGACGTCAATGCCGTCTTTGAGGCTTAAAATCTCAAAAAACTTCGTGAAATCATTACATGAAAATTATATCAAAGATTGATCAAATCTTATATTTCATGTAGACAAATGTTCAGGCTATGTCTTCTCGCAAAATTTTCCGTGCCGTAACGCCGCGATGTACCTTAAGTTATGCAGATGCTTGTCGTAAAATCAAACAATGGCAACGTTGCGCCAGACAACAAACGTTCGCGAGATCAATTTTGAGTTTCGTCCCTTACCCTGAGACTATCATCTTAATGCGGCGTTGAAACAAAACGTGACTACCATGACCCACATCTGGATTCACAAGTGAATCAAGAAAAATAGTTTATTGTATCAGATGGAAATTCATATTTAAGAAATATAGTTTAACTCTTCTTTTTAACCATACGACATTACATTTGTAATAATAATTCTATCGAAATATCTTTTGAGTCCAGAGCTTATCAGTTCTGACGAGCCATGACAATATAAGAATTTCGGATCATGCCGGATGCTCAATTTTCTTCCGTAATACCATGAGAGAAATTGAGAACATCCCATTTACAGTTTCCATCTATTTAAGGTCATGGCTTCTCCAAAAAAATCCTTCCCCTCCATTGACATTGAATGGAGGGGAGGGATTTTTTTAAATGTACATTATAGATCCGCATGTATCAAGGGATACCTTGACAATATTTTCGGCTCATGATATGCCTCTGTATTTAGATACAAATGACAAATATGGATAATGACCATATCCCTGTCTACAGTACAAAATCGATAATTCAGAAAATCAGAAACCGAAGGCATACAAAATCAGGACAAAACAGGAACCAAAGCAAACAAAAACAAAAACCTCCACCATATGAAAAGAAGCGAACTCCCGATATGAGAGTGAGACCAGGTGCCCAGGAAGAGTAAGCATCTCCTGCTTGCATGCAACACCCGTCGCTTCAATTCGGTAGAACTGTCACATCCGGTTACTTCCATTTTGGAAGATATAGAGTACAATCTTTGGTTGGATGGTTCAAATGGTCTATGACAGAATATCATCCACCATTCTGGATAGTGGGACATCATAGTGTATGATGAGTTCCCCATATCGACCGTAGAACTTCCTCAGTGACGATGTTAGTCGGTCACAAACATATCCCTGACTGAGAAGCTTATCTGAAAGACGCCTAGCTCTCAGAACAAAATCCGTATATTTGGTACTTGCTCTGGCATAGCGTATCAACTGAGATATGAACACGCCATAAGCAGGCGATGAAGGGATGTTGCTACTCAGAAAAGGAAAGTTCGTAATGCTGAAATTGAAGTCGTCACGTTTGTCATAGAGTGAGGTGTTCATGTGACCATCAGTGTCGTAGGACAACCTTATGTCCAAATAGGATGCTGAATTATTTGTCTCTGTAGTTTCTTTGACTTCAAGCTCCGAAGGATAGATACTGCTCAGGTAATCCGCGAATTTTGGATTATTGATGGACAACACATCGTCTATGTATCTGTAAGTGAAGTTGAAGTCAGAAGCGAAATATCTTTTCCCTTCAGAGACCAAAGATTGAATGAATTCAGCTTCGTACGAGTAAAGGAAAATGTCGGCAAGGAGTGGGGCACAATTGGTACCCATTGGAATTCCGACAATTTGCTGAAAGACCTTTCCTCCAAACACCACAAAAATGTTGTCGATCAGAAAGTTTAACATCTGAATAATGTCTGTTTCAGTGTACTTATTTTCAGAATCGGACTTTTCTTTTACAAAGTAGGTTTTGTCATAGTTAACAACAATAAATTTGTATTTGCGATTACCGTTCTTACTTGTAAACGCATTACTTATAATTTTTGCGAGTCTTTCTTTCAATTTAGAATGTGGAATTGTAGTGTAAAGTGTGGAAAAATCAAAGGCTTTGATCGAATGGACTCTACTAAAATGAGGGGATTTCAGATGTTCTAAAAGTTCCTTCGAATTCTTTAAAATCCACATCTGGTTGATACCACTGCGAGAATATACTGTCGAACAATATTTTTGTAGCCCAGATTTGATTTCAGATAAAACTTTGGTGAGTAAGATCGATACAGATTTGGTAGAACATTTTGAGGAACCAGCGATGAAACGTTGTTTGTACGGATTCTTATGCATTTTAGGTATGCAGTATAAGTATGGTAAATCTAAATCTAAATTGGTAGTGTCGAAGCCAAAGGAAGCAAGAGCTGATTTGTGGTTATCTATTATTTCAGAGGCAGAAAGGTTTGTTGGGGTGTAAGTGGGATTTCCAGGTGTCGAATTTAAACCCAACTCTTTAACTAGACTGTCGAAATAGTACTTTTTGCAAGTAAATGTGTAATTATTTGAGGCTTTGTCCGCTGGTGTGATGACATAATGTTCTTGGAGGTAGGTAAGTTCTGTGATAACATCAGGGTCTTTAAATATAGACACGAATCTGGTGTTCACAGTTGATTTTAATCGGTTAATTCTAGATAAAAGTAACCCTCTGATTGATTTTATCCATTCGGAAAGGGTGTCGAGCTGTACATCCTCTTTCTTTGCCCAACATCTTGCATATTCCTCACAAGAGTCCATGATAATTTTGACATTTTGGTTCCATGTAAAGGACATACTTTCTCTGTATTTGGGACCCTTTTTTAACAATTCTCTCAACTTGTCGTTCTTGACTATACTAAGGTCACCAGTAATAACGTGTCCACAAGGAGAGTAGTTGAAATCCGATGAAGAACATTCGCAGGGAAGTGGATGTAGTGAGGGATTACTTAAATCAATACACTGCAGGAATCGTTTGTAATTGTAAATTTTAGATGCAACTGTTGGTGTGTAGCTATAGGAAATACAAGGAGTTTCTTTTCTTTTGAAATATGGTGGGATTTTTTCTGTGACAGTTTTGTGATTCAAAATTTGACCAAGATTCAAGTTGTCAATACCTTTGTTTGCAAATCTTACTTTAATGAAAGGGCGGTTTGTTTTCTCCTCTGATTTATCTGATCTAACTGCTTGAAATAAACGAAAAGTAGAAATGTCCAAGATGACTCCTTGTAGTCTGTATTCTGGGGAACGTGTATCGGTATATGCGAGGTCCTTCGTATAATCGTAGATTTCGTGTAACTTCCGTAAAGGAACAGAGTATAATTTGGTACGAATATAATGCAGGCCTAGAGGCTCATTCAAAAATGGAACCAAGTCATCGAAGGAGAAACTATGTATCTCAGGCCTATTATATTTTCGAATGCCATGACTTCGAGGTCTTCTTTGTGATCTGTCGTTTTCATACAAGATATCTAATTAAATTTGTTTGCATACCCAAGATTCTAGATGTACAGATTTGTTATCACAGTTTAATCATGTATAGAACGTATCTGTAGATTTATCCCAAATCCTCAACATCAATAACGAATTATTTGATTCTATTATGACAGGGTTAAATATTACGAAATCAACAAGCCTACCTGCATGTGACATATCTGCACCAATTGGAATATACAGCCTCGACATACTGACACTTAAGACAACATGTTAATTAATACCTGGCCAAACGAAAGGCTTATGCGCGTCATTAAATAAGAAAAAATAAATAAAATAAAATATGAAAAATTTAACATATATGATAAAAAGTCAAAATAAGACACGTTGTACTATCATTGAAAAAAAATAAAAAAAGCTTGCTACTCGAATATACGTCAATACATAATTTTATTTTACGTCCCCTGGTTATTTATTTTGCTTACAAAGCATTCACCGACAAAAACATACCTTTCAAATTTTGGATCCTGTGCTACGAAATCTAAATATACAATTATAAATAAAATACAGTTAAAAGACTATTGATTTTTCGATTTCGATGTGTTTTTGTATATCATTTTTTTTTATTTTTCAATACTCAGTAACTTTTCTTCCATATGACATCTATATATATAGTACTTTAAAACTAAGATAATATTATTGATGGCTTTGTTTTGGTTTATTTTCTACTTACCAAATAGGATTATTTTGATATTAAAATTCAAAAGAATACCTGTTTTTGAAAATAACCAAATAGTAAAATTTCCAATAAAACCATTACCAACCTCGCAGTACCATAATAAATGAGATAAACTTTCTGGTTCTTTTCTCCAAAATGTACACATAGGATCAGCCTTAATTTTCATGTCGTATAATAATTTGTTAGTACCAAGAATTCTATGTATTAACCATTGAAACTTAACGTAATAACATTCGTAAATATATCTACAACCATTTTTCTGCTTTCCATATTCATCTTTGCATAATCTACTAATATTTTTTTTTATTTCTTAAAAATGATTTAACATTTTGTATGGTTCCAATGAATTCTAAATAATTTGTTCTAACATTGCAAGTTTTCAAAAAGTTTTCATAAGTTGAAAAATCATTGTTTTCGTCCAATAAATCTCCAATATATGTTATATATAACATATATTAGGGATTTATACTGCTTCATACCAATGCTTATGATACACAGGTTTATTGCCTAACAAAATATAGATCTTTTCGGAGGCGGATTAATATAAATTTAAGATTCACGACAGAAACAACAAAATGGAAATTCTAAGCGTAGCACTTATCTCATTCACGTCACTCATTCGCCATACGCCAACGATAGTAATTATTCATACGCATAGCAATGCGGAATATAGTAGAGAATGCGGAATAAAACATATGATTAATGACAAGCGTTACATACGAGGAATCTTTCAGTAATTATGATGCTTCCGGTGAGTTTCTTCTGTAATAGGTTCTACTCTACCATATTGTGACAGTGAACGGTTTAGGTGTACACAATCACCTTTCCAAGTGTGCTCTAGCACCCCTGTCTTTCCACAGTAGTGTTCTTGACATTATGTAATGCTGACCTGCTTATATATACAGGCATGTCGTTTTCATACAAGATATCTAATTAAATTTGTTTGCATACCCAAGCAAATGTTCCTAGATATTTATTTTTTCCTTTAAAATTAATGCCAAATGTATGTTGCTATATTTTTTCTTGTTAAATTTTGTCTATACTAAACGACCACTCTAAAGCTATAGATCTTTTACAGTCAAAGAGGGGTATCTCCAGAATATGTTTGTCTGTAACACATGGTTTTTGAAAGAGATGTTACTCGTGCAATCAATAACATATATCTTAAAAACGTTTTCTATGAAGGGAATACCAGGTATACAAATTTGTTGCTGTACATTATCAAAGATCAGTTACCAATTAAAAAAAGTGTTACTCTATCTGTATACCAGTTATGATGGTAGAAGAAGGCAAAGACTATCAAAAAGCAGTCTGTGAAAAAAATAAGTATTTGTCAGACGCAGTATGAAATGAATTAATGGATGAGTTAAAGAAGATCCTGACGATAATCTCAACAGCACTCACAATAGAGCGCAAAATTAAACAACGAAAACAGTCAGCATAATAATAACAATAGTGTTAGGTTTAGTGTCCACTATGCCGAAAAAGTAGTCAGGGTCGTGCACTATGTGCCAGAACCCTGACTACTAATTTCGGTTCAGTGAACACTAAACCTAACTTTTTATATAATTATTGCATGCCTACATTCATGTTTATTAAAACTTATCGAACCATTTATTCACCATTTGTCGCGATAGGTCCATATTCATTTTCATTTATTAATCATAGAATTCGTTAATTTTAACTATTCCTTATCTGTAATAATAAACATCGAAAACGTACCAATGAGTTATTCGGTCTTAATGTCGAGAAGGCAGGGCAAAATCATTAGAAGATAATGTAAATAACATGCAGGGTTACTCACCAATACAGCCTATGTATCTGTCACACTGGCGTTGGGCTTCCCAAACACGTCGTGATATACTTGGCACAGAGTTGGCAACGATGTATACAGGTCGGGAGAACAGCAAAGCGAACATTGGAATAAACATCATTCCGTAGTGAGACCAGGTACCCGGAGACAACCAGTATCTTGTTTGCATGCAACACCCGTCGCAACAGTTCCATCAAAACGTGTCAAATTCGGTGATTGTCTCAATGTACATATTGATGTATATATCAGGATAATGTCTTTTATTTGGTTATGTTGCCAGTCATTCAATCGCAATCTAGAATGTCACTGATCATTCCGGAGAGAGGGATCTCATATGCTGTTATAAGATCTCCGTAGCAACCGAAGAACTTTCTTAATGATGATTTCAGCCGTTGTTTAATATAACAATGAACGAGTAGTTTCCTTGCAAGTCGTCTGGCGTACCGAATTTAAGCTTAGCAACAAAAACCCCATTAGCTTGAAAAGACGGAATGTTGTTACTCATGAAAGGGAAATTAGTTATGTGGAATTCGAATTTTCTTTAAAAAGATATTGAGCTGGATCACTAATCTTTTTTATTGAAATCATCACGTACGCTGGTCATACAGTTAGGTGCTAAAATGACCAATTGCGTCGGAAGATAGATGTATATCCAAGTACGAAGCGGATCTGTCGCTTGCTGTTGAAACATCCCAATATCGGCACCGATTTCTTAAAGTTTGTGTTTTTTTTACACCACAATTGTACGTTCTTCGAGACCTCTGGGTAATCGGATAAGTGGGAGGGTTGTGCGCACGTAATCCAGGATAACCATACCTTCTGCTATTTCCGTGGCAGATGGCCGTCCTAAGTGGCACCGGTTGCCCATTGGTCTTGTTGGTTTATGTGTAGTCCTTTGTGTTTGATGTTTCTGTGTTGTGCGTTGACGTTCCTTGTCCCTTTCGCGTCTCTTTCTGTGCTTGTCTGCTTTTTGTTTTTGCATTGGGTGTTTTGGGGTTTTGCTGTGGGTGCTGCAACCTGGTGTTGTTGGAGATCCCTTTCTTTGTTTTATGTAAAATTTGTTGGCCGCGTATTATCGGCACCTATAAGTTATTGGTCTCGTTAGTTTATGTGTAGTGAGAAGTGTTTGGTCTCGTTAGTTTACGTGTAGTGAGAAGTGTTTTGATGTAGTATTTGGCGTTCCTCGTCTCTTTCGAGTATTGATGTACTTGTGTATAGGGGTGCGTCCTTAGTTTGCTGATCCCCTCTTCCTCTCAATTCGTTTAACCAAACGAGAAATAGGACAAGAGGCTAAAGCGTAACAGAAGTGAATTCTCCTACTAGGAGTTACCTGGAAACAGTAACTTTCTACTACTTGCATGCCACGCGCATCACAACAAGTTGAAAGAAAATTGTTATATCAAATGTTTTTTTAATTGTTCATATCAAGTTCAATGGATAAACTTCATCTATTAAGCTGGAAGCAACAGCCAAACCAAGCTGCGGAAACAGACAGAAGAATAGACGATGTGCTGTCAATTAATTATCCAAAATTCGCGAATTACCTCAGCAGAATCTATCCGTCGGAACATGAAGTCAAACAAACTACAGAAACAAATATCTCAGCATCCTATCTGGACATAAAATTGTCCTACGATACTGATGGTCACATGAACACATCTCTATGACAAACGTGACTACTTCAATTTCAACATCACGAACTTTCGTTTTCTGAGTAGCATCATCCCTTCATCGCCTGCCTATGCCGTATTCTTATCTCAATTGATAAGCTATGCTAGAGCAAGTACCAAATATAAAGATTTTGTTCTGAGAGCTATGCGTCTTTCAGATAAGCTTCTCAGTCAGGGATACGTTTGTGACCGACTAACCTCGTCACTGAGGAAGTTCTAGGGTCGATATGGGGACCTCGTGATACATTATGATGTCCCACTCTCTAGAATGGTGGACGATATTCTGTCTTAGACCATTTGAACCATCCAACCACCGAATATACTTGTATCTTCCGAAATGGAAGTGACCGGATGTGACATTCTACCGAATTGAAGTTTCGGGCGTTGTATGCAAGCAGGAGATGCTTAATTACTCTTCATGGGCACATGGTATCACTCCCATTTTGAAGTTCCCTTCTTTTCATATGGTGGAGGTCTTTATTTGTTTGCTATGGTTCTTTTTTAGCCTTATTTTGTATGCCTTCGGTTTATAATTTTCTGAATTATCGATTCTTGTACTGTGTATTGGAATATGGTCTTTATCCATATTTGTCATTCAATCCAGGCGAAATTGCGACCAAGAAAAGATTTTACCACTCATTTTTACAAGATACTTTGCATATGATCTTGGTTCAAGGTCAATCAAACTTGTTGGTGAAATACAACAATATCCTAAATTATCAAGTCCGAAGAGAGGGCAAAATGTTATTAGTAAGACAATATTTTTAAAGTGATCATTTTTAATGCAAACTTGGTCAAAGTTGCATGTATGTCATATCGATTTGTTCTACTACTTAATATCATTCGAATCAAAGAGGTTCAAAAATTATAGTTTATACACGATTGACAGACAATTAGGTTCCTTACAGATTCTAAACTTTGTTAGTAGGGTATATAATTCCTTGTCATGACAACTGATTACATTTTAATTTCAATTTTCAGACCTACTGAAAAATTGAATTTTGTACACAGTTATCATATAAATTTGAAAAAAAAACATGCATTCAATATTTAATTACGATGAATCAGCTACTGTAAATCAGGTTTATAGTTAGAATAGAATTAAAATATAAAGAACAAAACTCTATAGCTTGACCAAATGTAACATATAAACATATTTGGTAATCACAGATTACAAAACTCACCTCGTGTCAGTTTGTTATGAAGGAAGCAAAATTTCAAATCAACATTTTCCAAAGTCAGTTTATGAAATGCAAGTTTTGCACATGTAGCACTTACACTCTACTCAATATTGGCTTTCACAAGCTGACAAAGTAGATCAAAGTCATTGTATAAAAGTTTGATCAAAGATACAATAAATATACAAGTTTTGTATATTAACCACTTATAATTTGTTCAATGTTGTCTTTTAAATGCAAAACCACTCAGCAGAAACATTTTATGCAAGCTTGATGAAAGATACATCCAATGTGCAAGTTTAAGTACCCGAAACATGCATGTCTGGTCCATACTGCTGTTCTAAAATGATGCTAATGAATTCGAAGACGTTTAACATTGGTACATCTTGCACTTGTACTTTGCTCAATATTGGCTTCTTTAAAACGCAAAACCACTCCAGCAGAAGCAAGTAAGTCAGATGCCGCATCTGATGCATGGGTTCAACTCAGCAACCAAAGATTAATCACTTGTGCAAGTTTGGTTACTGTAGCATCAGTACTTTGTTAAATACTGAGCTACTCCAAACTTTATGATCGTATGCGGATACATGATAAGCTCACTCAACTTTGTCGAGATGAGCAAAATAAAATATTGATCAACAAATTATCAAAAAGTTTAGGTCAGTGATGCAGACAATATTTCATTTTTTTTCGGCATACTTAACTTTTTTTTCATTATTTCTTCTTGCTTTTGGTTTACATTCAACATTTTGTATTCTTTTACAATAATTCTATTTCTCATCTTAAAGGCAATTCCAATTTTAAGTAAAAACATAGTGTAATCAAAGATTACGAAGCTCACCTCGCGGCAGCAAAGTTCAATTTAAACATATCTCTAAGTACATGTATATTAAGAAAATATTGGCCTTTAAAGGCAAAATCACTAAAGCGGAAAAAGTAGGTCAAGGTCATTTTATGAAAGTTTGATCAAAGATACATCCAATATGCAAGTTTGGTACATGCAGCACTTATACTTTGCTCAATATTGGCCTTAAAAGGCAAAATCACTCAAGTGGAAAAAGTAGGTCAAGGTCATTTTATGAAAGTTTGATCAAAGATACATCCAATATGCAAGTTTGGTACATGTAGCACTTATACTTTGCTCAATATTGGCCTTATAAGGCAAAACCAGAAGTCTCTGATGAGACTGAAGCTCTCCTGGTTGTTTGCTTAAATTAATCTAAGTGCCGCACTCATTTTCCAAGACCCCGAGATCAGGGGCTCAAACAAAATACAATACCAGAGAATGATTAATATAATGCTAAAAGAATTATCTTTCCATCAGTTATACTTTCTGAGAATTGGTGCTCACAAGATTACATAGAGTTATATAGGAGAAAAAGACCAAACTCATTTTCCAAGACCCTGGGGGTCAGGGGCTTATAGAAAATATCAGGTGCACATCTAGACCACAGACTAAGAATAAAGCAAAAACAACTATCTAGTCTAGTACAACAAAATAGCAATCCAAGGAATGCTTGTGTCGCCTGCGAAGCGGTTTGATTATTATTCTAGAAAGTGGATCAAAATTATTGGTATCAGTAGAAAGGTCTTGTCATATGAAATTCATTTGAAATGTCAGACCTCTTAATTACAAATTAAAAGATATGGTCATTCTCAAATTTTTAGAAAAGAGTGTCAATCATCAAATTTTATGGTCTGTGTAGAATAATCTTGTCACAAGAAATACACATGTGAAATATCAAAGCCCTATCACTTACCAATTAAAAGATATATATATTCTTAATGTTTTTGAAAAGTAGGTCAAATATGTAGGTCAAGGTCACTAGGTCAAAAATTACTGTATGTGTAGGAAGGTCTTGTCACAAGGAATACACATGTGAAATATCAAAGCCCTATCACTTACTAATCAAAAGATATAGCGAATCTTATCTTTTTTACAAAAGTAGGTCAAATATCTAGGTCAAGGTCACAAGGTCAAATTTTATGGTCTGTGTAGAAAGGTCTTGTCACAAGGAATACACATGTGAAATATCGAAGGCCTATCGCTTACCAATAAAAGGATATATCTATTCTTAATTTTTTTGAAAAGTAGGTCAAATATGTAGGTCAAGGTCACAAGGTCAAAAATTATGGTATGTGTTGAAAGGTCTTGCCACAAGGATTGCAAATGTGAAATATCAAAGCCCTATCGCCTACCAATCAAAAGATATATCATTTCTTAATTTTTTTGAAAAGTAGGTCAAATATGTAGGTCAATGTCACTAGGTCAAAAAGTATGGTATGTGTAGGAAGGTCTTGTCACAGGAAATACACATGTGAAATATCAAAGCCCTATCACTTACCAATCAAAAGTTATGGGCTGTGACAGTGACAGACAGACAGACTGACAGACGAACAAAGTGATCCCTAGGTGTCGCTATGCTTCGCAGGCGACACAAAAATTGGTACTATAGAACATATATTTCAACATTGACATTTTCTATAAATTAAACTTTGAATTCCGAGAATTGGTGCTCACAAGATTACATAGGAGAAAATGACCACACCCATTTTCCAAGACCCTGGGGGTCAGGGGTTCAAACAAGATATCAGGTGCACATCTAGACCATAGACTGCGAATAAAGCAAAAACAATTATCTTTCTATCAATTATACTTTCTGAGAATTGGTGCTCACAAGATTACGTAGAGTTTTATAGGAGAAAATGACCACACCCATTTTCTAAGACCCTGGGGGCCAGAAGCTCAAACAAAATATCAGGTGCACATCTAGACCACAGACTGAGAATAAAGCAAAAACAATTATCTTTCATTCAATTTTACTTTCTGAGAATTGGTGCTCACAAGATTACATAGAGTTACATAGGAGAAAATGACCACACCCTTTTTCCAAGACCCTAGGGGTCAGGGGCTCAAACAAAATATCAGGTGCACATCTAGACCACAGACTGAGAATAAAGCAAGTACAATTATTTTTCTATCAATTATACTTTCTGAGAATTGCTGCTCACAAGATTACATAGAGTTGTAATGGAGAAAATGACCACACCCATTTTCTACGACCTTAGGGTCAGGGGCTCAAAAAAAATACCAGGTGCACATCTAGACCACAGACTGAGAATAATGCAAAAACAATTATCTCTCTATCAATTATACTTTCTGAGAATTGGTGCTCACACTATTACATAGAGTTATAATGGAGAAAATGACCACACCCATTTTTAAGACCCTGGGGGCCAGGGGCTCAAACAAAATATCAGGTGCACATCCAGACCACAGACTGAGAATAAAGCAAAAACAATTATCTTTCATTCAATTTTACTTTCTGAGAATTGGTGCTCACAAGATTACAAAGTTACATAGGAGAAAATGACCACACCCATCCAAGACCCTGGGGGTCAGGGGCTCAAACAAAATATCAGGTGTACATCTAGACCACAGACTGAGAATAAAGCAAATACAATTATCTTTCTTTCAATTATACTTTCTCAGAATTGGTGCTCACAAGATTACATAGAGTTATACATGTAATGGGGAAAATGACCACACCCGTTTTCTAAGAAACTGGGGGCCAGGGGTTCAAACAAAATATCAGGTGCACATTTAGACCACAGACTGAGAATAATGCAAAAACAATTATCTTTCTATCAATTATACTTTCTGAGAATTGGTGCTCACACTATCACATAGAGTTATATAGAAGAAAATGACCACACCCATTTTCTAAGCCCCTTGGGGCTAGGGGCTCAAACAAAATATCAGGTGCACATCTAGACCACAGACTGAGAATAAAGCAAAATCAATTATCTTTCATTCAATTTTACTTTCTGAGAATTGGTGCTCACAAGATTACATAGAGTTACATAGGAGAAAATGACCACACCCATTTTCCAAGACCCTGGGGGGTCAGGGGCTCAAACAAAACATCAGGTGCACATCTAGACCACAGACTGAGAATAAAGCAAAAACAATTATCTTTCTATCAATTATACTTTCTGAGAATTGGTGCTCACAAGATTACATAGATTTATATAGAAGAAAATGACCGCGCCCATTTTCCAAAACCCTGGGGGTCTGGGGCTCAAACAAAATATCAGGTGCACAACTAGACCACAGACTTAGAATAATGCAAAAAGAATAATCTTTCTATCAATTATACTTTCTGAGGATTGGTGCTCACAAGATAACATAGAGTTATATAGGAGAAAATGACCACGCCCATTTTCCAAAACCCTGGGGGTCAGGGGCTTAAACAAAATATCAGGTGCACAACTACACCACAGGCCTATTATAATGCAAAAATAATTTATTTTGTACTATTCACAGTTTCAGAGGATTCGCGCTCACAAGAAAAGTTTAACGGACGGACAGACAGACAGACAGACGGCCGGACGCCGGACACAAGGCGATCGCATAAGCTCGACTGGTCTTTGACCAGTAGAGCTAATCACTCAAGCGGAAAAAAAGGTCAGATGCTGCATCCGATGCATGGGTTCACCTCAGTATCCCAAGATGAATCACTTGTGCAAGTTTGGTTACTGTAGCATTAGTACTTTGTCAGATACTGAACTACCCCAAAAACTTTAACCAGACATTGACAAAGTCATTCAACTGGAAAATGTAGGTCAGATGCTGCATCCGATGCATTAGTTCACCTCAGCATCCCAAGATGAATCACTTGTGCAAGTTTGGTTACAGTAGCATCAGTACTTTGTCAGATTCTGAACTACCCCAAAAACTTTAACCAGACATTGACAAAGTCATTCATCCGGAATATGTAGGTCAGATGCTGCATCCGATGCATTGGTTCACCTAAGCATCCCAAGATGAATCACTTGTGCAAGTTTGGTTACTGTAGCATCAGTACTTTGTCAGATACTGAACTACCCCAAAAACTTAAACCAGACATTGACAAAGTCATTCAACCGGAAAATGTAGGTCAGATGCTGCATCCGATGCATGGGTTCACCTCAGCATCCCAAGATAAATCACTTGTGCAAGTTTGGCTACTGTAGCATCAGTACTTTGTCAGATACTGAGTTACCCCAAATACTTTAACCGGACGTGGACGCGGACGCGGATGGGGACGGGGACGCGGACGCCGGGGTTATAGCATAAGCTCATCTCAACTTCGTCGAGATGAGCTAAAAAATCACTATTTCTTAAAAGAATTGCTCATACAACAGACACTGTGTAGCATCACGTGACTTAAGTTGGTGAAACCACGAACACAAAATGGAGGCATACCGCTCGTTTGGGGGAAAGAAAACAGGTACTGTTATGATTGTTTTGATTCAATTTTATCTTTTCATAGCCGATGTCATATTAAAAAATGATATTTTCATGATTCTTTGTTAAACTTTGTCGATCAAGAAATCATTGTAGTTTTTACAAACATTCTAACGAAAGGAATGTCGTGGTCGAAATATGTTAAACACAATGTTGTGGTGGTTTCCACGAACACATCTACAGCTTTTGTCACGATGTTTGTAAAAACAACGGCGTTTTATTTTCTTACTAGTCAATGATTGTAAAAGTATCAGTTAAGACAAGGATATAGGCTGTAAAAAGATAGAATCTAAACAAAGCAATTATTGCTGTTCCCGTTTTCTTTCCTCCAACTGAGCATTTTATTTATTCGTGGTTTCACCAACTAAAGTCACGTGATGCTACACAGTGAAAGAAATATTATTCAGTCATATGAAGAAATGATTTTCTTGTATTTCAGTACATAAGCTTCAGGTAACAAATCAATTACTCTTTCTAATCACTTCTTTATTATTATTAAATAACAAGAAAAATCCAATTCAAATTACTTTGTGATTAATACAGTCTAATAGACAAACATAAATACTATAATGAATAAAGCTTGTGTTTGTGAAACACAATTGCCCCCGTCCGCATCTTTGTTAGTATTAACACAATTTTCTGTTACTTAGGTGAAAGATCAAGGTCATGAGATCAGACGTTTTTGAACGAATGGAAAGGTCTTTTCACAAGGAATACACATGTGAAATATCGAAGCCATATCACTTACCATTCTTAAGTTATACCCAATGTTAACGCTTTTAAAAAGTAGGTTGAATGTCAAGGTCAAGGTCACAAAGTAAAAAAATATTGGCATCAAGGAAAGGTCTTGTCACAACAAATACTCATGAAATATTCAAGCCCTTTCACTTACAATTAAAAAAAGTTGTGCCCGATGTTAAAGTTTTTGAACAGTTGATTAAAGGTCAAGGTCATGAGGTAAAAAATATTGGACCATTTACATGTATCAATGGAAAGATCTTGTTACAAAGAAAACTCATGTGAAATATCAAAGCCCTTTCACCAACCTTTCAAAACGTATGCCAAATATTGAGGTTCCACACACACAGACAGATAGACAGGTCAAAAACAATATGCCATCAAATCTTTGAAAGCTGGAGCATAGAAAATAAAAAAAAAAACGTAGGTAATCACAGATTACGAAGCTCACCTCGTGACAGGAAAATTCAATTCAAACATATTTCTTAGTACATGTATATTGGCTTTTAAAGGCAAAACCACTCAAGCAGAAAAAGTAGGTCAAGGTCATTTTATGAAAGTCTGATCAAAGATACATCCAATATGCAAGTTTGGTGCATGTAGCAGTTATACTTTGCTCAATATTGGCTTTATAGAGCAAAATCACTCAAGCGGAAAAAGTAGGTCAAGGTCATTTTATGAAAGTTTGATCAAAGATACATCCAATATGCAAGTTTTGTGCATGTAGCAGTTATACTTTGCTCAATATTGGCTTTTAAAGGCAAAATCACTCAAGCGGAAAAAGTAGGTCGAGGTCATTTTATGAAAGTTTGATCAAAGATGCATCTAATATGCAAGTTTGGAACATCTAGCACTTATACTTTGCTCAATATTGGCTTTTAAAGGCAAAATCACTCAAGCGGAAAAAGTAGGTCAAGGTCATTTTATGAAAGTTTGATCAAAGATACATCCAGTATGCAAGTTTAGTACATGTAGCACTTATACTTTGCTCAATATTGGCTTTTAAAAGCGAAATCACTCAAGTGGAAAAAGTAGGTCAGATGCTGCATCCGATGCATGGGTCCATCTCGGCATCCAAAGATGAATCACTTGTGCAAGTTTGGTTACTGTAGCATTAGTACTCTGTCAGATACTGAGCTACCCCAAACTTCTTATCCAATTCACTCAAGCGGTAAATGTAGGTCAGATGCTGCATCCGATGCACGGGTTCACCTCAGCAGCCAAAGATGAATCACTTGTGCAAGTTTGGTTACTGTAGCATCAGTACTTTGTCAGATACTGAGCTACCCCAAACTTCTTAACCAAGTCACTCATGCGGTAAATGTAGGTCAGATGCTGCATACGATGCATGGGTTCACCTCAGCATCCAAAGATGAATCACTTGTGCAAGTTTGGTTACTGTAGCATTAGTACTTTGTCAGATACTGAGCTACCCCAAACTTCTTAACCGGACGCGGACGCGTGGGGTTATAGCATAAGCTCACTCAACTTCGTCGAGGTGAGCTAAAAATCATAAAGTTAATTCTGACAATGACAATTGTATAATCAAGAAGATATTGTGAAATGATAAATTATTTTTAAGACTTAATTAATACAATAAAAACAGATGAACATTTGGCAAATTGAAATTTATCTCTTGAAACACATGTACTTTCAAACTGATATTAAGCCAGGTCACCTTTGTTTTCAAAATTCCAAACCTCATGTCTGGTTCATACTGCTGTTCTAAAATGATGCTAATGAATTTGAAGACGTTTAACATTGGTACGTGTTGCACATATACTTTGCTCAATATTGGCATTAAAACGCAAAACCACTCCAGCAGAAGCAAGTAAGTCAGATGCCGCATCTGATGCATGGGTTCATCTCCGAGGCTGAGCATCCAAAGATGAATCACTTGTTCAATTTTGGTTACTGAAAGAACAGTACTTTGTTAAATACTGAGCTACTCCAAACATCTTTATCGTATACGGATATGGATGCCAGGGGGTATATAGCATATAAACATGATAAACTCACTCAACTTCGTTGGTATGAGCAAAAACAAATATTGATCAACAAGTTTAGGTCAGTGACGCAGACAATACTTCATTTTTTTTCGGCATACTTAACTTTTTTTTTCATTATTTCTTCTTGCTTTTGGTTTACATTCAACATTTTGTATTCTTTTACAATAATTCTATTTCTCATCTTAAAGGCAGTTCCAATTTTAAGTAAAAAAAATCTGTAAGCCTATGGCCTACAGGTTATGGGTGTAGTTCGCATTGTGTATTAAATAGTCATTTTGAAAACTATAAACTGAAGTCCGAATAAAAGTTCTAAGTTTATTTAGATCGTAACATCTTAGCCATAGCAATATGAGAGCGCAACTTAAACTCAAAGTTAAAAACTGAAACTTAAACACTACTGAAACTGGAGTACTGGAGTGATCTGCAAAACGATGCGCCGAATATATATGTGGACGATTGGAAATTGCTAACACCTGCACGAAATAATAGGTAATTGGTTTTTGATTAAAAAGACATTTTGGAAATTAGATTCTTCCAAAAACAGAACAATAATGGCTTTTACGGGGAGATTTCCAATTAGCTTTCAATTAATTCGTACGGAAAACAAAGACTAAAGTACTTGCAGGTGTGCAAATTACTGCAGTGTTCTTAGCATCGTGGGAATCAAATTAAACAGATATCAGAGTTTACAAACTAGAATTAATTGTCTCAATGTGAAGTTTGAACTTATAGTCAAGGAATTTACTATAGTAAACTCAAGTTAGCAATTTCCATATACATGTAACTAATTAATATGAATAATTAATTAGCTTAATTATTGTGGGGGAGAGGCCATATGGTTACAATACTCCCCCACTTAAGAAAATAACCAAGATTCAAATTGTTTGGATTTCAACCAATCATGAACTATAAGATAACTTTCAATTATCATCCAAAACTTTATATGAATCCATTATAATACTTGGTTATTTTCTAAACGCATGGCCTTGACACCACAATAATGCATAACTCAATGATATATCATCAGTCATCAGGGTTCACTCTAAGTATCGTAATTGAAATTATATCAAATTAAAGCACATGAAATTAAAGTCTTTGCATATCGAATTCTTTTTCATTGTTCTTAAAGAGTGACCCGATTTTCATCTAATGTCAATCACCTACAAAAGAAATACATTTTCCAAGGCCAATATACGTACCTAAACAATCATTATATATAATAAGCAATATACAAAAGCAATTATCAATATTAAACATGAATAAGGAGCATAAATGATAATACATATATTTAGTATTAAACATTTACTCTGCTTTTTTCACTAAAACACAACACCGGTTTAATTCACTTCTTTAACTTTTTACGGCCGTTCATCTTGGTTTTGGTTCCGTACGTCTGGGTTTTGGTTCCTTACGTCCACGGTCCTTCTTCGTGAACTTTGTAACCTCCGTGGAGTATAACGAATGATTCGGACCTCTTTGTCGTCTATACTTGGTTTGGTAAACCAATAATCATCGAATCGTCATCTGTTTCGTCTTCTTCCTCCACCCGGAATTTGGAGTTTATCTTCCATCTTGACTCTGCTTTGGCGCATCTTGGTATTAGTGACGTTACCAAGATCTTCCCGTAATCTGGATGACGCCATGCACCCAGAAAAGCGACGGGGTATTCAATGCTCTCATTTAAAGCGTCGAACAAGCAGGTCATTAAGTGCAAAATGTTCAATATGATTCTGCAATCTTCAATTTTGCTATGACAGATTTCACTCTGTCATATAATCTGCGAAATAATGTTCCTTTTTGTATAGTGACGGGCTGGTTTGACATCCGGCCACACGGACAACATCGTGCACAGAGATATCTGACGTCACTGCTTCAGACTTCTTTTCTGCTACCGTCTGATTTGATTTAATGTCTTTGTGATAAACCTGTACGCTTATATGTCTCTCGTATCACAACAGGCGATTCCAATCACAAAGTTCATGGGTAAACTGCACATCTGGAACTTTACTGTTTTATCTCGTATCGTCGTCTTCTCCCAGCGATAAAAATATAAAGTCTGCATCATTATTACACTGATCAGTTTCACATTTCTGTCTCTGGTTACAGGTAGTTTATGACACCGGATTTTCTCTGTACCTCTAATTGACCACAATTTTGAATTTACAAAAATAATTTAGATGCCTGTTCCAAAACTAAGTGAAAGATTTCCAAAATGAGATTTTTTATCAATACTTGGATAATGTTAATTTTGAAAACTTTGTATATTCACTGACTTTATACGAAAAACAGGTCTTCTGTATTTATTTAAGACGAATACAAAAGTCTAATTAAATAAAGAAAAATATCCGTAGCGATTAAAACTTTCTATTATAAATTCTGAAAAACTTTCTGAAATGAAATACAACGTCTAACTACACATCTGCAGCCGATAAGAAACTAAATACCGTCAATGAAATTCCAACACAGGGAAAAAGGGCAACAAAGGTCAAACTTATTAGCGCTCATTGACTGATGAGTGAGAACTGTAACATGAATACCCAAAATGAAGGCCAATTAAAACTACAAAGTGCAAGAAGTAGAGTACAATTGGGGTTAAATGAATAATCAAACACAAAAACATGCAAACTAAGGGTATACTGTTGCTACTATATACATCGCGATCGCGATAGACTCCAGATTAACTTTGACATAAAATTCCGAAAAAACGTTGACCGATTTATTTTCTATTTTAAGATATTTACCATTTCCTCCCTTTCTTGAAATTAAAAAAAAATCAGGACCTCCAAAATGACAGCACAAAACATACATAAGATGATGAATACTACGATGGTGTCATATAATCCGAAAACAAGAGGCCCAAGGGGGCCACATCGCTCACCTGAGTTGCAGACAAAGGGTTAAAAGTCACAAAAATACTTCTACAGATCAAAGCCCTTGAAAGCCATATTTGTTGACCTATCGACAAGAAAAACACAAACTTGGTAGAGGACCTTGAGTACTTGCTTGCTGCAAGGTTTCCTGAAATTCTGTGCAGTGGTTGCAGAGGAGATGTCGAAAATGTGTCAGCCAATCAGAGCCCTAGGCGGCCATATTTGTTGACCGATCGGCACGAAAAACACAAACTTGGTAGAGGACCTTGAGTACTTCCTTCCTGTAAAGTTTCATGAAATTCTGTGCAGCGGTTGCAGAGGAGATGTCGAAAATGTGTCAGCCAATCAGAGCCCTCGGCGTCCATATTTGTTGAATGATTGGCACGAAAAACACAAACTTGGTAGAGGACCTTGAGTACTTCCTTCCTGTAAAGTTTCATGAAATTCTGTGCAGCAGTTGCAGAGGAGATGTCGAAAATGCATCAGCCAATCAGAGTCCTCAGCGGCCATATTTGTTGACCGATCGGCACGAAAAACACAAACTTGGTAGGGGACCTTGAGTACTTCCTTCCTGTAAAGTTTCATGAAATTCTGTTCAGCGGTTGCAGAGGAGATGTCGAAAATGTGTCAGCCAATCAGAGGCCTCGGCGGCCATATTTGTTGACCGATCGGCACGAAAAACACAAACTTGGTAGAGGACCTTGAGTACTTCCTTCCGGTAAAATTTCATGAAATTCTGTGCAGCGGTTGCAGAGGAGATGTCGAAAATGTGTCAGCCAATCAGGGCCCTCGGTGGCCATATTTGTTGACCGATAGGCATGAAAAACACAAACTTGGTAGAGGACCTTGAGTACTTCCTTCCTGTAAAGTTTAATGAAAGTTTGTGCAGCGGTTGCAGAGGAGATGTCGAAAATGCATCAACCAATCAGAGCCCTTGGCGGCCATATTTGTTGACAGATCGGCATGAAAAACACAAACTTGGTAGAGGACCTTGAGTACTTGCTTGCTGCAAGGTTTCCTGAAATTCTGTGCAATGGTTGCAGAGGAGATGTCGAAAATGTGTGAGCCAAACAGAGCCCTCGGCGGCCATATTTGTTGACTGATCGGCACGAAAAACACAAACTTGGTAGAGGACCTTGAGTACTTCCTTCCTGTAAAGTTTCATGAAATTCTGTGCAGTGGTTGCAGAGGAGATGTCGAAAATGTATCAGCCAATCAGAGCCCTCGGCGGCCATATTTGTTGACCGATCGGCACGAAAAACACAAACTTGGTAGAGGACCTTGAGTACTTCCTTCCTGTAAAATTTCATGAAATTCTGTGCAGCGGTTGCAGAGGAGATGTCGAAAATGTGTCAGCCAATCAGAGCCCTTGGCGGCCATATTTGTTGACCGATCGGCACGAAAAACACAAACTTGGTAGAGGACCTTAAGTACTTCCTTCCTGTAAAATTTCATGAAATTCTGTGCAGCGGTTGCAGAGGAGATGTCGAAAATGTGTCAGCCAATCAGAGCCCTTGGCGGCCATATTTGTTGACCGATCGGCACGTAAAACACAAACTTGGTAGAGGACCTTGAGTACTTCCTTCCTGTAAAGTTTCATGAAATTCTGTTCAGCGGTTGCAGAGGAGATGTCAAAAATGTGTCAGCCAATCAGAGGCCTCGGCGGCCATATTTGTTGACCGATCGGCACGAAAAACACAAACTTGGTAGAGGACCTTGAGAACTTCCTTCCTGTAAAATTTCATGAAATTCTGTGCAGCGGTTGCAGAGGAGATGTCGAAAATGTGTCAGCCAATCAGAGCCCTCGACGGCCATATTTGTTGACCGATCGGCACGAAAAACACAAACTTGGTAGAGGACCTTGAGTACTTCCTTCCTGTAAAGTTTAATGAAAGTCTGTGCAGCGGTTGCAGAGGAGATGTCGAAAATGTATCAACAAATCAGAGCCCTTGGCGGCCATATTTGTTGACAGATCGGCACGAAAAACACAAACTTGGTAGAGGACCTTGAGTACTTGCTTGCTGCAAGGTTTCCTGAAATTCTGTGCAATGGTTGCAGAGGAGATTTAGAAAATGTGTCAGCCAATCAGAGCCCTCGGCGGCCATATTTGTTGACCGATCGGCACGAAAAACACAAACTTGGTAAAGGACCTTGAGTAGTTCCTTCCTGTAAAGTTTCATGAAATTCTGTGCAGCAGTTGCAGAGGAGATGTCGAAAATGTGTCGGCCAATCAGAGCCCTCGGCGGCCATATTTGTTGACCGATCGTCACGAAAAACACAAACTTGGTAGAGGACCTTGAGTACTTCCTTCCTGTAAAGTTTCATGAAATTCTGTGCAATGGTTGCAGAGGAGATGTCGAAAATGTGTCAGCCAATCAGAGCCCTCGGCGTCCATATTTGTTGAATGATTGGCACGAAAAACACAAACTTGGTAGAGGACCTTGAGTACTTCCTTCCTGTAAAGTTTCATGAAATTCTGTGCAGCAGTTGCAGAGGAGATGTCGAAAATGCATCAGCCAATCAGAGCCCTCAGCGGCCATATTTGTTGACCGATCGGCACGAAAAACACAAACGTGGTAGAGGACCTTGAGTACTTCCTTCCT
Source organism: Pinctada imbricata (assembly GCA_033119305.1). Lineage (NCBI taxonomy): Eukaryota > Metazoa > Mollusca > Bivalvia > Pterioida > Pteriidae > Pinctada > Pinctada imbricata. The sequence goes on along the minus strand of VSWD01000004.1, from coordinate 12,938,746 downwards.
GTAAAGTTTCATGAAATTCTGTTCAGCGGTTGCAGAGGAGATGTCAAAAATGTGTCAGCCAATCAGAGGCCTCGGCGGCCATATTTGTTGACCGATCGGCACGAAAACACAAACTTGGTAGAGGACCTTGAGTACTTCCTTCCTGTAAAATTTCATGAAATTCTGTGCAGCGGTTGCAGAGGAGATGTCGAAAATGTGTCAGCCAATCAGAGCCCTCGACGGCCATATTTGTTGACCGATCGGCACGAAAAACACAAACTTGGTAGAGGACCTTGAGTACTTCCTTCCTGTAAAGTTTAATGAAAGTCTGTGCAGCGGTTGCAGAGGAGATGTCGAAAATGTATCAACCAATCAGAGCCCTTGGCGGCCATATTTGTTGACAGATCGGCACGAAAAACACAAACTTGGTAGAGGACCTTGAGTACTTGCTTGCTGCAAGGTTTCCTGAAATTCTGTGCAATGGTTGCAGAGGAGATGTCGAAAATGTGTCGGCCAATCAGAGCCCTCGGCGGCCATATTTGTTGACCGATCGGCACGAAAAACACAAACTTGGTAAAGGACCTTGAGTAGTTCCTTCCTGTAAAGTTTCATGAAATTCTGTGCAGCGGTTGCAGAGGAGATGTCGAAAATGTGTCGGCCAATCAGAGCCCTCGGCGGCCATATTTGTTGACCGTTCGTCACGAAAAACACAAACTTGGTAGAGGACCTTGAGTACTTCCTTCCTGTAAAGTTTCATGAAATTCTGTGCAGCGGTTGCAGAGGAGATGTCGAAAATGTATCAGCCAATCAGAGCCCTCGGCGGCCATATTTGTTGACCGATCGGCACGAAAAACACAAACTTGGTAGAGGACCTTGAGTACTTCCTTCCTGTAAAGTTTCATGAAATTCTGTGCAATGGTTGCAGAGGAGATGTCGAAAATGTGTCAGCCAATCAGAGCCCTCGGCGTCCATATTTGTTGAATGATTGGCACGAAAAACACAAACTTGGTAGAGGACCTTGAGTACTTCCTTCCTGTAAAGTTTCATGAAATTCTGTGCAGCAGTTGCAGAGGAGATGTCGAAAATGCATCAGCCAATCAGAGCCCTCAGCGGCCATATTTGTTGACCGATCGGCACGAAAAACACAAACGTGGTAGAGGACCTTGAGTACTTCCTTCCTGTAAAGTTTCATGAAATTCTGTTCAGCGGTTGCAGAGGAGATGTCAAAAATGTGTCAGCCAATCAGAGGCCTCGGCGGCCATATTTGTTGACCGATCGGCACGAAAAACACAAACTTGGTAGAGGACCTTGAGTACTTCCTTCCTGTAAAATTTCATGAAATTCTGTGCAGCGGTTGCAGAGGAGATGTCGAAAATGTGTCAGCCAATCAGAGCCCTCGACGGCCATATTTGTTGACCGATCGGCACGAAAAACACAAACTTGGTAGAGGACCTTGAGTACTTCCTTCCTGTAAAGTTTAATGAAAGTCTGTGCAGCGGTTGCAGAGGAGATGTCGAAAATGTATCAACCAATCAGAGCCCTTGGCGGCCATATTTGTTGACCGATCGGCACGAAAAACACAAACTTGGTAGAGGACCTTGAGTACTTGCTTGCTGCAAGGTTTCCTGAAATTCTGTGCAATGGTTGCAGAGGAGATGTCGAAAATGTGTCAGCCAATCAGAGCCCTCGGCGGCCATATTTGTTGACCGATCGGCACGAAAAACACAAACTTGGTAAAGGACCTTGAGTAGTTCCTTCCTGTAAAGTTTCATGAAATTCTGTGCAGCGGTTGCAGAGGAGATGTCGAAAATGTGTCGGCCAATCAGAGCCCTCGGCGGCCATATTTGTTGACCGATCGTCACGAAAAACACAAACTTGGTAGAGGACCTTGAGTACTTCCTTCCTGTAAAGTTTCATGAAATTCTGTGCAGCGGTTGCAGAGGAGATGTCGAAAATGTATCAGCCAATCAGAGCCCTCGGCGGCCATATTTGTTGACCGATCGGCACGAAAAACACAAACTTGGTAGAGGACCTTGAGTACTTCCTTCCTGTAAAATTTCATGAAATTCTGTGCAGCGGTTGCAGAGGAGATGTCGAAAATGTGTCAGCCAATCAGAGCCCTTGGCGGCCATATTTGTTGACCGATCGGCACGTAAAACACAAACTTGGTAGAGGACCTTGAGTACTTCCTTCCTGTAAAGTTTCATGAAATTCTGTTCAGCGGTTGCAGAGGAGATGTCAAAAATGTGTCAGCCAATCAGAGGCCTCGGCGGCCATATTTGTTGACCGATCGGCACGAAAAACACAAACTTGGTAGAGGACCTTGAGTACTTCCTTCCTGTAAAATTTCATGAAATTCTGTGCAGCGGTTGCAGAGGAGATGTCGAAAATGTGTCAGCCAATCAGAGCCCTCGACGGCCATATTTGTTGACCGATCGGCACGAAAAACACAAACTTGGTAGAGGACCTTGAGTACTTCCTTCCTGTAAAGTTTAATGAAAGTCTGTGCAGCGGTTGCAGAGGAGATGTCGAAAATGTATCAACAAATCAGAGCCCTTGGCGGCCATATTTGTTGACAGATCGGCACGAAAAACACAAACTTGGTAGAGGACCTTGAGTACTTGCTTGCTGCAAGGTTTCCTGAAATTCTGTGCAATGGTTGCAGAGGAGATTTAGAAAATGTGTCAGCCAATCAGAGCCCTCGGCGGCCATATTTGTTGACCGATCGGCACGAAAAACACAAACTTGGTAAAGGACCTTGAGTAGTTCCTTCCTGTAAAGTTTCATGAAATTCTGTGCAGCAGTTGCAGAGGAGATGTCGAAAATGTGTCGGCCAATCAGAGCCCTCGGCGGCCATATTTGTTGACCGATCGTCACGAAAAACACAAACTTGGTAGAGGACCTTGAGTACTTCCTTCCTGTAAAGTTTCATGAAATTCTGTGCAATGGTTGCAGAGGAGATGTCGAAAATGTGTCAGCCAATCAGAGCCCTCGGCGTCCATATTGTTGAATGATTGGCACGAAAAACACAAACTTGGTAGAGGACCTTGAGTACTTCCTTCCTGTAAAGTTTCATGAAATTCTGTGCAGCAGTTGCAGAGGAGATGTCGAAAATGCATCAGCCAATCAGAGCCCTCAGCGGCCATATTTGTTGACCGATCGGCACGAAAAACACAAACGTGGTAGAGGACCTTGAGTACTTCCTTCCTGTAAAGTTTCATGAAATTCTGTTCAGCGGTTGCAGAGGAGATGTCAAAAATGTGTCAGCCAATCAGAGGCCTCGGCGGCCATATTTGTTGACCGATCGGCACGAAAAACACAAACTTGGTAGAGGACCTTGAGTACTTCCTTCCTGTAAAATTTCATGAAATTCTGTGCAGCGGTTGCAGAGGAGATGTCGAAAATGTGTCAGCCAATCAGAGCCCTCGACGGCCATATTTGTTGACCGATCGGCACGAAAAACACAAACTTGGTAGAGGACCTTGAGTACTTCCTTCCTGTAAAGTTTAATGAAAGTCTGTGCAGCGGTTGCAGAGGAGATGTCGAAAATGTATCAACCAATCAGAGCCCTTGGCGGCCATATTTGTTGACCGATCGGCACGAAAAACACAAACTTGGTAGAGGACCTTGAGTACTTGCTTGCTGCAAGGTTTCCTGAAATTCTGTGCAATGGTTGCAGAGGAGATGTCGAAAATGTGTCAGCCAATCAGAGCCCTCGGCGGCCATATTTGTTGACCGATCGGCACGAAAAACACAAACTTGGTAAAGGACCTTGAGTAGTTCCTTCCTGTAAAGTTTCATGAAATTCTGTGCAGCGGTTGCAGAGGAGATGTCGAAAATGTGTCGGCCAATCAGAGCCCTCGGCGGCCATATTTGTTGACCGATCGTCACGAAAAACACAAACTTGGTAGAGGACCTTGAGTACTTCCTTCCTGTAAAGTTTCATGAAATTCTGTGCAGCGGTTGCAGAGGAGATATCGAAAATGTATCAGCCAATCAGAGCCCTCGGCGGCCATAGTTGTTGACCGATCGGCACGAAAAACACAAACTTGGTAGAGGACCTTGAGTACTTCCTTCCTGTAAAATTTCATGAAATTCTGTGCAGCGGTTGCAGAGGAGATGTCGAAAATGTGTCAGCCAATCAGAGCCCTTGGCGGCCATATTTGTTGACAGATCGGCACGTAAAACACAAACTTGGTAGAGGACCTTGAGTACTTCCTTCCTGTAAAGTTTCATGAAATTCTGTGCAGCGGTTGCAGAGGAGATGTCAAAAATGTGTCAGCCAATCAGAGCCCTCGGCGGCCATATTTGTTGACCGATCAACACGAAAAACACAAACTTGGTAGAGGACCTTGAGTACTTCCTTCCCGTAAAGTTTCATGAAATTCTGTGCAGCGGTTGCAGAGGAGATGTCGAAAATGTATCAGCCAATCAGAGTCCTCGGCGGCCATATTTGTTGACCGATCAGCGCGAAAATCACAAACTTGGTAGAGGACCTCGAGTACTTCCTTCCTGTAAAATTTCATGAAATTCTGTGCAGCGGTTGCAGAGGAGATGTCGAAAATGTGTCAGCCAATCAGAGCCCTCGGCGGCCATATTTGTTGACCGATCGGCACGAAAAACACAAACTTGGTAGAGGACCTTGAGTACTTCCTTCCTGTAAAGTTTCATGAAATTCTGTGCAGCGGTTGCAGAGGAGATGTCAAAAATGTGTCAGCCAATCAGAGCCCTCGGCGGCCATATTTGTTGACCGATCGTCACGAAAAACACAAACTTGGTAGAGGACCTTGAGTACTTCCTTCCTGTAAAGTTTCATGAAATTCTGTGTAGCAGTTGCAGAGGAGATGTCGAAAATGTGTCAGCCAATCAGAGCCCTCGGCGGCCATATTTGTTGACCGATCCGCAAGAAAAACACAAACTTGGTAGAGGACCTTGATTACTTCCTTCCTGTAAAGTTTCATGAAATTCTGTGCAGCGGTTGCAGAGGAGATGTCGAAAATGTGTCGGCCAATCAGAGCCCTCGGCGGCCATATTTGTTGACCGATCGTCACGAAAAACACAAACTTGGTAGAGGACCTTGAGTACTTCCTTCCCGTAAAGTTTCATGAAATTCTGTGCAGCGGTTGCAGAGGAGATGTCGAAAATGTTAAAAGTTTACGCCAGACGGACGACGACGACGACGACGACGACGGACGACGGACGGCGCGCTATGACAATAGCTCACTTGAGCTTCGCTCAGGTGAGCTAAAAAAAACGTGCTCTCACATAGCACAAATTAGAAATGACAGGGTTGTATACACAACAAACCCGAACAATCTTTCTACGTTCCCAGAAATTTCTACTGGTGCCATTTTTCGGCGTTTCATCGCCATATACCGAGCAAATTCCACAGCTCATCACCTAACAGTGAAATATATGGTTTCCATCGAAGTATCCTCTTAACTGTAATGTTCTATCATCTTGAAAAACCTTACAGAGACGGATACTCCCCCGTCTCAAGATTACTACGGTCCCACGCCTATACCCCGGCGTTCTAGCGACATGACGGGACCCTGATTAAGACCCTGACTCAGCGGCTGCGAAAAACCGAAATCCTCAAAACGACAGAAACCTAAATCTTCAATCAACTCAAAATTACGTGAACCTCGAGCGATTTCAAAAGTCCGGAACGTTACTTCGTTGTCTTTGTCCGTCATTTCTTATCGAAAATATCTGAGAAAAAACTTTGATCCGATTTCTTCAAAAAAAAATTTCGCTTAAAACTTTCAAAAATTAAAAAATAACAATAAAAAATACATGGTCAATCGATCTGAGAGTACGTTAAGAAAGTAAATGTGTCATACCTTTTACAATCGCGCATTTTATTTACAGCGTAGAGTTCATCGTCAGGTCATTAAATCCTGGTTCCGCGGCGTGCATCATCTGCAATCTCGGCAATAAACTTATTCATATCTCCCCTGGTACGTTTAGGTCACGGTACCAAATCAAACCTTGTAATTTCGTTTAGATCACGGCGCCAAAATACAACTTGTAATTTTATTTTCCCTGGTTCGTTTGGGTCACGGCGCCAAATCAAACCTTGCAAGCCTATGGCCTACAGGTTATGGGTGTAGTTCGCATTGTGTATTAAATAGTCATTTTGAAAACTATAAACTGAAGTCCGAATAAAAGTTCTAAGTTTATTTAGATCGTAACATCTTAGCCATAGCAATATGAGAGCGCAACTTAAACTCAAAGTTAAAAACTAAAACTTAAACACTACTGAAACTGGAGTACTGGAGTGATCTGCAAAACGATGCGCCGAATATATATGTGGACGATTGGAAATTGCTAACACCTGCACGAAATAATAGGCAATTGGTTTTTGATTAAAAAGACATTTTGGAAATTAGATTCTTCCAAAAACAGAACAATAATGGCTTTTACGGGGAGATTTCCAATTAGCTTTCAATTAATTCGTACGGAAAACAAAGACTAAAGTACTTGCAGGTGTGCAAATTACTGCAGTGTTCTTAGCATCGTGGGAATCAAATTAAACAGATATCAGAGTTTACAAACTAGAATTAATTGTCTCAATGTGAAGTTAGAACTTACAGTCAAGGAATTTACTATAGTAAACTCAAGTTAGCAATTTCCATATACATGTAACTAATTAATATGAATAATTAATTAGCTTAATTATTGTAGGGGAGAGGCCATATGGTTACAAATCACTATTTCTTAAAAGAATTGCTCAAACAAAAGATACTGTGTAGCATCACGTGACTTAAGTTGGTGAAACCACGAACACAAAATGGAGGCATACCGCTCGTTTGGGTGAAAGAAATTAGGTACTGTTATCATTGTTTTGATTCAATTTTATCTTTTCATAGCCGATGTACTATTAAAAAATGATATTTTCATGATTCTTTGTTTGTCGATCAAGAAATCATTGTAGTTTTTACAAACATTCTGACGAAAGGAATGTCGTGGTCGAAATATGTTAAACACAATGTTGTGGTGGTTTCCACGAACACATCTACAGCTTTTGTCACGATGTTTGTAAAAACAACGGCGTTTTATTTTCTTACTAGTCAATGATTGTAAAAGTATCAAAAGTATCAGTTAAGACAAGGATATAGGCTGTAAAAAGATAGAATCTAAACAAAGCAATTATTGCTGTTCCCGTTTTCTATCCTCCAACTGAGCATTTTATTTATTCGTGGTTTCACCAACTAAAGTCACGTGATGCTACACAGTGAAAGAAATATTATTCAGTCATATGAAGAAATGATTTTCTTGTATTTCAGTACATAAGCACCAGGTAACAAATCAATTACTCTTTCTAATCACTTCTTTATTATTATTAAATAACACGAAAAATCCAATTCAAATCACTTTGTGATTAATACAGTCTAATAGACAAACATAAATACTATAATGAATAAAACTTGTGTTTGTGAAACACAATTGCCCCGTCCTCATCTTTGTTAGTATTAACACAATTTTCTGTTACTTAGGTGAAAGATCAAGGTCATGAGATCAGAAGTTTTTGAACGAATGGAAAGGTCTTTTCACAAGGAATACACATGTGAAATATCGAAGCCATATCACTTACCATTCTTAAGTTATGCTAAATGTTAACGCTTTTGAAAAGTATACGTAGGTTGAATGTCAAGGTCAACATCGTCAAGGTCTAAAAGTTTAAAAAATATTGGCATCAATGGAAAGGTCTTGTCACAACAAATACTCATGAAATATTCAAGCCCTTTCACTTACAATTAAAAAAGTTATGCCGGATGTTAAAGTTTTTGAACAGTTGATTAAAGGTCAAGGTCATGAGGTAAAAAATATTGGACCATTTACATGTATCAATGGAAAGGTCTTGTTACAAAGAAAACTCATGTGAAATATCAAAGCCCTTTCACTAACCTTTCAAAAAGTATGCCTAATGTTGAGGTTCCACACACACAGACAGACAGACAGGTCAAAAACTATATGCCATCAAATCTTTGAAAGCTGGAGCATAGAAAATAAAAAAAAAATCATAAAGTTTAAATACTGACAATGACAATTGTATAATCAAGAAGATATTGTGCAATGATAAATTATTTTTAAGACTTAATTAATACAATAATAAAGCCTACGCTCACGCAGCAAGATACGCCCGTTGGGATTTTTTTCACAACACCAAAATATCTAAGTCCCATAACTCCATAAGGACAAAGCGGATGAACCTTAAAATCGAAAGGCAGCTTCCTCTTGAAAGTCTGATCACAATGTACAAATATCATGGAAAACTGTTGACGCATATTCAAGTTATTGCGTTCCATGCACCTATATTTTGCCCTCTAAGCTTAACATGTATGTGCATATAACCCACCCCCCTTCCTATTACACACAATATCTCGGTTATGCGACGAAAAAATTAAAAACCCGTTACATATGTGAAAGAACATCCTTTCTACTTGAAGTATACAAAATTTCAAAACATTTTGACCAGAAATAGATTTGTAAAGAATTTTTAACTATTTTAGTATATTTTCATAGTATTTAAAATATCCAAGTCCCATAACTCCGTAACGACAAATCGGATGAACCTGAAAATCGAAAGGCGGCTTCTTCTTCAAAGTCTGATCACAATGTAGAAATATCCTGTAAATCCATGATGCATATTCAAGTTATTGCGTTCCATGCGCCTTTATTTTGCCCTTAGCTTAACATGTATGTGCATATAACCCCCCCCCCCCATTACACATAATATATCGGTTATGCGACCAAAAAATTAAAAACCCGTTACATATGTCAAAGAGCATCCTTTCTACCTTAAGTATACAAAATTTCAAAACATTTCAAGCAGAAATAGATTTTTAAATAATTTTTAACTATTTTAGTATATTTTCACTGTATTTAAGTCTCATAAATCTGTAACGACAAATCGAATGAACCTGAAAATCGAAAGGCGACTTCCTCTCCACAGTCCAATCATAATGTATGAATATAATGAAAATCCATTGACGCATATTCAAGTTATTGCGTTCCATGCGCCTATATTTTGGCCTTAGCTTAATATGTATGTGCATATAACCCACCCCCCTTCCTATTACACACAATATCTCGATTATGCGACAAAAAAATTAGAAACCCGTTACATATGTCAAAGAACATCCTTTCTACTTGAAGCATACAAAATTTCAAAACATTTCGACCAGAAATAGATTTTTAAATAATTTTAAAATATTTTAGTATATTTTCACTGTATTTTAAAAATCTAAGTCCCATAACTCTGTAACGACAAATCTAATGAACCTGAAAATCGAAAGGCGGCTTCCTCTCCACAGTCCAATCATAATGTATGAATTTCATGAAAATCCGTTGACATAGATTCAAGTTATTGCGTTCCATAGGCAGGCGGACAGACGGACGGACTTCGCCATACCATAATACGACCTGTCAAATGACGGGCGTATAAAAACAGATGAACATTTGGCAAATTGAAATTTATCTCTTGAAACACATGTACTTTCAAACTGATATTAAGCCAGGTCACCTTTGTTTTCAAAATTCCAAACCTCCAAGAATTATGATATTTTCTTCTTTATAACAAAGAAAGAATAACAATTTTGTAATTTATTAAACGAAACTATCCATTAATTATTAATTTCTGTTAAGAATTGTAAGTCAAACGTATTGGACAATTTTTAAGTTTTTCAATCATAATTCAAAATAATGTTTATAAATTATGTAAATACACAATATAATCAATAAGAGAAGTATCAATCATTGCATACAAAAAAGCTAAATTCAAAATACAATAGAACATTGTAAATCTTCAGTCCATTTGATAATAGCTACATGTATATGAATCTGACACAAATTGTCATAAAGAACAGCTTGACAAAATTCGCATCATGCAAGATGTGGATATCATTACATCCATCTTGCAGAGCCAAATTTTGTCATACCAAGATCTTGAGACAATCTGTTGTCTTAATTATATAAATGTCATAATCCATTTCTGATTACAATGGTTGACAAAGTTTAATGTAGCAATGCAATATCTCCCTTCTGTTTTGAACCGATATTGCAGAAATATTGACCATGGATGATTGCTAGATAACAATGTCAACATGCATTGAGCTTTCCATATAATCTCACTCACCAAATGTACTTGGTCTGCTTTCTAATTCTTATCCATCATCAATCACATGTAAACACCATGATAAGTTATAGCAAATCTCATATCCATCATCAATCACATGTAAACACCATGATAAGTTATAGCAAATCTCATATCAATATGTGAAGCATTAGCCTGACAAACACCACATGGTATTCCAGTAGCACAGGATATCCAAATATATCCTGAACAACTCCAAATCATGCACAGTATTGTGAACTATGCCATTTCTTATAGCTCTATTCCAAATACTAGCCGTTAGCTACCCGTAACTATTCTCAAATCTGCTGACTATTCCAAACAATGCCAACTATCCAAAATCCATGCTAGCTGTGCAAATTTAATAATACACATGTAGCTAACTCCTTCGACTACTCTAAAACCCATACTAATTGCTCATGACTCCATAAGCTATGTCAGTTATTCCAACTGAATGAGTCATTTATCCCTTACATTGCTAAGATTTACTGGCTGCACAAACTGCTAACTACTCCAAACTGTGCTGACATCACTCCTTGCTGGACATCTCTTACATGTCTACAGAGATATTTTATCACAGAAACAAGTTCCACATAGATTTCTGCAACAGTTTGGTTCAGAAGGGAGGAATAATCTATTATTACTTTGTTTTTCCAATTCTGAAGCAAAATGATTAATATGGGATTAAACCATTATCAATTTATCAAACATATGCTTCAAAATCTGTGCCTCCATTTCTCAATTCTAAATATATATCCCTTAGATGCATTTGCATAAATCTTGCAAGTAAATCATGCATGATACCCCACTTTCAATACATTATTATCTACACATAACTGGGGTTTGCTAAATAATTTACCATTGTATCTAATTTTGCATTTTACTTCAATATAAAGCTACATACCACATGCGTACTTACTCTAGGGCAGCAAATTGTTAGCAGACATTGCGCAAAATTAGCAAATTAACATATTTATGACATATTAGCCTAATCATTGATTAGCACACGACTCAATTTTCAGTAAAATGTATAATAGTTTTAAAAATCAATTCTAAATATAAGCATAATCTTGAATTAGCACTGCCCTACCAGCATCAACTTTGCTAAATTATGAATCCCTCTAAAACAGTACACATACAGTATTCTTAGCAATGTGTGTGATACCCATATTTCCATTCAAAATAATTATAAATCTTTGGGGAGTGACATCTTACATATATACAGTGGCCGATCTAGCGCCCCCTTTGCCGGGGGGTCAAGGGGCGAATTTTGCCGATTTTTACCAAAAATGGGCCAAACTATACCTGTTTTTGGAATATTTTGGGTCAGTGCAGGGGGATGGACGCCCCCTCTGCACTCCCCTGAATCTGCCACTGATATATGATTGTCATATTTCAAAAGTCATATAAATATAAATTTCAAAGTAAATTGAGACAGCAGTTCAGCGACTTCCTGTACATTCTTATAATTAAACATGTAACATTCCATACACTATATACAATTCAAATATACAAAAATCATTCTGAAATAATTATTTTAGATCAACAACTGATCGATGAACAATGTAGAAAGGGGTAGGGCCACGAAGCCCGATATTGGCCCTAATTTTGAACATTGTACTTCATAGAATTCTTAACTGTAATGTTACATTTTGAAACTTTCTCCACTGAATCACGAATCTATCTTTTGTAAATGTTTCGTTTATCAATAGCTTTTAGCCCTTTGAAAACACCAAAATAGGTCATATTTCGCGAACTTGACACAAAAACTACATATCTCCATTAAATTAGCAATGGCCACATGCATTAACTGAGATGAAAAAATTATATGTTAAAGAATATCAGTATAGCCTTTTGTCATAAACGTTTTATCTCAGTCAACGCATGCGGCCACATGCATTCTTCAACAAAAGATAATTAAAATTCCCAGCAATTTTCGCCATATTTTGTTATTAACCTCAAAATGATGTCACTTTATGACGTCATTACAATTAAATGGCACTTTGTTTGGTGAAATTTTTCTTTTCCCTAAAAGCGGTATACATTAGTGTATTCTCATGAGAGATATTAATAAGTATTTCTCATAAAATTTATTTTAGAGAAAAATCAAGGGCCGATTTAGGGTTCTCATGGCCCTACCCCTTTGATATTTTAAATATAAATAATATGCAGACATTTATCCATTATACAGCTTAACTGACAAATGTTTCATGTTATTTTTTGTCTTCTTTTTTTTTGTCTGGAACACAGACATGTAAAAGCATTTTCAACAGTCAAAACTTCAAGTATGATAACTTCAAATGAAAAGGTCGCAGCCATCATCTTTCTTGAACCATAGACTAGTTCAGTGCATGTGTAAAATTACTGTTGTATGGCACACAAGGATTAACACTAAAGGAATAAATCTAAATAATACACCGGTAAAGTGAAGCAACTTTTGAAACTGCTATAATTTTACAGATTACTGGAGGACACATCCCTCTTCTTTTCGTCTGTATGATGGAGTAGGGACCTCTCTTCCTGAAGCCGTTCTATAAGTTTGTGTCGGGGTATGTCGAGCTCCTTCGGCTGCTGACCTACTATAGTAGACATTCTGGTTGTCAAGAGGACTACCATGGAACTGGGAATTGTCCTGGCTGTATGGTTGTGTACTAAAAGCTGATTGGCTTACAGGACCCTGGCTGTGTGCTTGTGTCTGCATAGCTGATTGGCCAACAGGACCCTGGCTGTGTGATGCCTGTGTCCTAACACCTGATTGGCTAACAGAAGGAACTTGGCCATAAGGATCTGAAAAAGCTGAAGAGGGACTGCTTACGTTAGTAGACACTCTACCTATTCTAGGAGGTACTACAGGTCGACTAGATACTGGTGCATTATTAGAACTTGATGCTGTATTACTAAAAGAAGAAACAGATGCTGGTCTAGGCTGTGGAGGGACATATACATCACCCTCCAGCATTTCTTCTCCTTTTTTATGATATTGAATGAGATATTCTGGATAGCACTGCCTGGTATCGAAAATAATGAAAATGGTTGGGTTTGCCGTATGGTTGACGCATGAGTCATACAGCTTATGGCTGCCACCGGGGATCTCTGGAGGGCGTTTAAATGACCTCTCACCTTTGGTGTATTTCCCTACCAGAACCTTGGCTCTGAACATCAAGCGACTACCAGATGTCTTATTTGTGTATCGATTGCTGTAGTCGGACTCGAGAGCAAAATATGATCCCTCCCCATAAACTGTTGCGTTTTTGCCACTAATTCGAAAGTCGAAAGAATTGGTGCAGATTTTCCTGCAGGTTTCCAGGGAGTCTGTTCCGTGAAATAAATCCCTCTCGTCCACTGTTTTTCCGCTTGCCTCACTCTCTGCTTTCTCATTCATCATCTTCTTTTTCCTGAAATCAGATATGAATTAGAGTGTATTAAAAAAAGTCATAAGTTCATAAAGAAGAGTTTAAGTGTATATTTAATTTAGTAGAATAGCTCATAAAATTAATATGTATCTTCTTTGTTTCAAGCATTTCATTTGAAGCTATTTCATTCAACTTTCACCAACTGGTAACTGGGCAAGTATGATGTTTTCACAACATTTCATTACTTCATATTAATATACAAACATAGGGCCATCATAGATGTCAGCGCTCATCTCAAAGGCAAACAGCATCTGTACCTATATTGCACTAAGTATTTCCAGATGCATCATCCACACAAGTTTGGTTGATAAAGAAATTAATTAAAGAAGGCTGGAAATGAAGATTCTAATTTTGCCTTACCTGGTCAATCAAGCATGAAATATAGGTCAGATGCAGCATCTGTCCTCCGCACCATGCACGTAAGTAAGCATCCTATGATAAGATGCATCATCCATGCTAGTTTGGTTAATGTAGGACTTATAGAAAGGCGGGGATGGACCAGTTCCATTTTGCCTAACCTGCTCACTCAAGCGTGAAATGTCAGATTCAGCTTCCGTACCATGTATTGTAGTAAGCATCCTCAGATGCATCATTCATGCAAGTTTGGTTGATGTATTAAGGCACGAATGGACCTGTCCCATATCAGCTAACCTGCTGACTCAATGTGGGTCAGATGCAACCTCCGTACCATGCATTATAGTAAGCATCCTCAGATGCATCATAAATGCAAGGTTGGTTGATGTAGAACTTATAGTAAGGCAGCAATAGACCTGTTACATGTACATCTTACCTAACCTGCTCATTCAAGAGTGAAATATGGGTCAGATGCAGCATCTGTACCACGCATTGCAGTAAGCATCCTGAGATGCATCACTCATATAACTTTGGTTGACCTAGGACTTACAGTAAGGCGGGAATGGACCTATTCCATTTTACCAAACCTGCTCACTCAAGCATAAAATGAGGGTCAGATGCAGCCTCTATACCATGCATTGTAGTAAGTATCCTCAGATGCATTATCCATGCAAGTTTGATTGATGTAGGACATTTCAAGGCGGGTTGGACCTGTCCCTTTTTAGCTTACCTGCTCACTTAAGTATGAAATGTGGGTCACATGCAGCCCCAATACCATGCATTGTAGTGAGCATCCTCATATGCATCATGCAAGTTTGGTTGATGTAGGACTTTTAGTAAGGCAAGAATGGACCTGTCCCATTTTACCTAATCTGATCACTCAAGTGTGAAATATGGGCCAGATGCAGCCTCCGTACCATGAACTGTAGTAAGCATCCTCAGATGCATCATTCATGCAAGTTTGGTTGATATAGGATTTACAGTTTGGCAGGAATTGACCTGTCCCGTTTTGCTTAACCTGTAGTGCGGACGCCGACACTGACGTCGACGATGGGGCGATAGCATAACCCCCCTCTACTTCGTCGAGGTGAGCTAAAAGTGTCCTCTAGTAATGATGACATTGACCTTTATAATACATGCCTCTCTTCTGGTTGTTTTGAATTGATAAATCATTTAAAATTTTCTAGCCTTTACTTACTGTGTCAGAATCCAATAAATATTTGCCTAAGTTTGCCCTCAAAATAGATCAAATTCATAGGCCTACCCTGTTCCTTTCGTGATTCTTAATATCTGAGTTAGAATTATGAACTATGAAAGCTCTACTTTGAAGACCTCGTAAGAGCATGTGTCAGAACTTTCACCTTGAACTTTTACTTTTAAAGTTCAATTTTACAGGTTTAAATCTTTGTATGTGAAGTATGACAGATGTATAGATCTTAAAACAATTGTTGTCAGAACCAAAGAGCTAACGTGGAGACAGACTAATAGACGGAAAGAAAGAACTTATAGTGATTCCTTTAAGGCCTAGAAACCTTCGTATTTCTCATGCCTGATACTAGTACATTGAAATGAAGATATGAGAAAGGATCTTTTCATTTTTATCATGTTATTTGGGGATATATTCAAGGGATTCTCACACTTTTTATATGTGAAAGGTCATATTAATACAGAATTTGGTAGAAGTTCATCCTTATTCCTATTCATGCAGGAATGATCTTAACGTATCCAATGTACAAACGAAGATCTCGGGACGTCTCGTCCATTTAAACAGTGTTAAAATTATCTCGGTAATCTTCGGCAGTGTCTCGGTAGTTTCCGTGGCTTGAGTGACGGACGGCATGTTGACCTTTGATGATAGAAACCATTATTTTTGTTGTATTGGGTATATCATGTATATTTAGGTAAAAATATGCCATAAATCTAACTATATAATATATACTTGTTATTTATTTGTACAACAGATACCTTAAAAACAACATATTAATATAATTGCTTACATGAAGTATTCATTCCACAGACTTCTGTTCTGTACCCTGTATATCAAGTCAATCTCATACACCTGTCTATCCAGAGTGGCATAAAAGGAATCTTGGACTCTTGTGAATTCCTTAGTTCTCTCTAGTTCCACTAACTCAAATTCTGCACCACTCATATCCAAAGGCGCCCAATGACTGGGTGTGCCAGGAGAAATTGTAACAGATAAACACTGAGGGCTGCAATTTAAGAATACAAACATTTCAACATAATATTATGATGAAATTGAGCACTCTGCATTGCTCATTCTTGTTCTTGATGCATATTGATCACTTCTTTCTCAGTTGAAAGGCGTATATAGAAATGATTATATTGTCAAGTCAACTTGATTCAATCAAAGGATCAGTCAATATGCGTTTTGGTATCTGAAGAATCTAACCAATGTGGTACACAACATGACTATACATACAACATAAAAAATAGTACAGAACTGATGAATGACTTTTATTAAAATATGATATTTTCTTTTTTAATTCAATGGTCAAGGTCAAGATCAGTTGCCAACCAAATGTTATGATCAAGATCTTTACATCATCATTCAAACCGATGCCCAATGTTATAGATTTAACAATGTACAAACTTACAGATCAACAGAAAGACAAACAAACAAACCCCCAAAACTATGCATTTCTGAATATTTGAATCTGGGAGGCATAAATAATGTGTTAAACACCATGGAGTGCCGATTGTAAAGTTACAAGAGCAGTATTTATCACTGTATATGATAGCTTACAAATTTTTTGCACTGACGTCGTCTCTGGATACAAATAATGGGCGTCTCAGTAATGACCTCCTCTTGCCCGTGTCCATGTTGATCTGTTCCATCTCCTTAAAGCTTATCTTGTACTTAAAGTTGTAATCTTGCCTTGTGAAGAGGTATGTCTTCTGGTTGCACATAAACTTCTTCTCCAAAGTAAATTGCATCCCGTCCTAAAATATGAGAATGTCATATGAGAATTTGACATGACCATAATGCAGCTAATATGATGTAAAATTGATGTAAATTATAGTGTACCAATATACAGGATTCTAGTGAAAAAAAAATCTGACTTGGATCGAAAATGACAATTTTCAAAAGTTGTGGCCCTAAAGAACAGAATTCTGGTGACCAAACTCAAGGTTTCTGGTAATCAGGGAAGCAGAAATCTGCTATTAAGTGGTAATTTCAAGTGAAAATCTTTAATTTGAAGCCCATTTGCACTTTCCAACTTTAGTGCAATTACAGTTGATTCTAAATATCTTTTGAAGATGTGCAATGTATACTTACGTGTACTGTAAAACAAGAATATTTAGAGCAACCATATTTTAGCGCAATGAGGGTTGAAACCCTTTTGGCGCAAACTTATTTTAGCGCATAGAGACCATCTGTGTGCACAGTGACTTTAGGACTTTGTTTCTCAGACATTGTCGGCAGCAATTTACTGTTGATTATCTGATAACACCAGACAAAAATATACCTGTCGTGTCTCATGTTCGGACGATTGTTGGTAAGGCCATGTAAAATAAAATCTATGTTTCTCAGACACCGCCGCGCGCTATAATTTGCTGCCGACGAGACGTTTTTATTGCAACTTCAGAAAAAAATATCCGCCGTGTCTCATCCTCGATCGTCGATTAAAAACGAAATATCCATTTATTTCATTGAACATGTTTTTTGTCCTGTAAAATCGTAAAAACTGTACCCGATGAATAAATACTTTTAAAAGCCCGTATAAGTCACGGCGCGTTCCGTTTTCACGTTATGGGTAAAGACTTTATCCACGCGTCGTTTAAAGGGAATTGTATAGAATATGCTAACAACGTGCCGCGGACACTTGGACGGCCGGCTATTCGCGTGTTTAATACATCGAGTATTACATGTATTTTAAAAAACGTTCGTATAGTTTTCTATATTGATCTTTACAGCCTATGTAAATACCTATGCCGAACAATAGCAAGTGTCCATTGTAATACTTCCGAATCTATTGATAATGACGTTCACATTGTAAAAAGTATAAACAAGGACCGCCGACGAACGCAAGAGAAACGTAGTTAAATCCTTAAATCTATGAATAAAAGAATGTATATTGTAGCCGGGCCGTGTACATTATTTTATCAGACGTGGTTGATGCTGAACACTTCATTCGATTTCTAAAGATTCTGCTTCATCCAGACTTGACTTCCGAAGATATACGCTATCGGCCAAATTTTTATTTTCCATATGAACGGCATCGTCGGAACCCACGGTCGGTCAGAGGTGAGTTTAGCGTGACCGACCGTGGGTTCCGACGATGTATGAACGGATCCATCCTAGGAAGTGAGGGGTCGTATTTAATTTGAACTGGGTTAAAATTTAAACAAGATGTGAGCAAATAACAGCCGTCGAGTCTCTTACGCGATTCTACTAAATACTCACGGCAATCAAAACATGTCATACTTCGTATATCAAATTTTGAATCGACTAGTTTCTTCCGTTCAGACAGATGAGCTACGTCTCTCCGTTCTCAGAAGGAATAGGTTATT
The DNA here is from genome assembly GCA_033119305.1 of Pinctada imbricata. Lineage (NCBI taxonomy): Eukaryota > Metazoa > Mollusca > Bivalvia > Pterioida > Pteriidae > Pinctada > Pinctada imbricata. The sequence goes on along the minus strand of VSWD01000004.1, from coordinate 12,920,326 downwards.
TTACTTTTAAAAAATCAACTAATTAAAGCCATAAATTTTAATGTACATGTACCATTATTTTGACTCACGGTTCAAAGACAGTTTTCTATGAAGAAAAATGGGGGGGGGCAGCATAAGATTTTTTGCCACATGAATAATGGGGGGGGGGGTTAAACAGGACATACTTCTTTGCCTTACATAAATAATAAGAGCACTCTTGATGAAAAAAAAAAACAAAAAATAAAAACCCTTCCTTCCTTGCCACTTTTTTAAACCCAATTATCTGAGAAACATAGAATTTAATTTACATGGCCTAATACGAAGTACATGTCAATGATATTAAAAGTGATGAAAGGAAATATTGTTGGTCTGTAACATGAATCAGTGTATCTCGTCCTTAAATTATTTTTTCAGCTTGGCGTAACAAGTCAACGTACGGCAACGGCTTTTACAACAGAATTTTATTCATGCCGTGTAAATAAATCCCTTTAAAGAATGCACATCTATTGTATAGTACATGTACATATAGCTATTGGCTACATGCTGTCACGTGTCGTAAACAATTAAATTACCTAATGGTACGCTTGTTTTAATGTTTTTAAGCTTTATTTTTTCCTTTTTACGATAAATGTACATTGCATTGTTAAAATACTTATTACGTCGTCAAAAACTAAGAGAGAGAGAAAAGTCTTCTCATATAAGAACGTCTATTCCTGCATTAAGCATGTTAAGTACGACTACAATTAACATCTGATCAATAGCTAGGTTCAGATAGGATACAAGTTCCCCCCACCCCCTCTCTCCCCGTATCAACAACAATCTCTCTCTCCCCGTAACAACAGAATCTATCTTTTTTTCACAAAAGAAAGAGAGTTTTTGTTTATTTGTTTTTTGTCTTCCGACACTCTTTTTCTTTATATTTCATAATTGTTTATTACGACAAGTAGACAATCATGATCCACCAAGTGAATTCATTAATACACATACAGATAAATTACGGTGCGTGTACTATAATTATCTACCCAGCTAGCATTAATCCAACCCAAGAGTTAATCCAATTATTTAATTAGCTATCAAAACAACAAGCATTGCAAGATAGACCTTTGACATGGTGTAATGCACTTTGATTACACTGTCGAAGACTTTATCGTTAATTTTCTTACTGAAATTTGATGTTGCATCTTAAAATTTTAGCGCACAACTTAATTTAGCGCAACGATACCTTTGCTCTAATGGCGCTAAAATAAATCGAGCGCTAAATATTCTCGTTTTACAGTATTAATAACGGGAATATGAAAAGCCAGATAATTTCATGTAAATGTATTGAACTTTGATTATATAAACCTTGTCAAAGAGGGTCCATCGATTGTGGTCATCCATAAAGTACCACCTCCACTGTGTACAGAACGTCCCAGTCTGTCCTTCCTCTTCTTTAGTTGGTCCTTTACGTTTATCTCCGTGCTGGGGTCTATTTGCCCTTTTTTCAGCGTAGGAGGGTGTGGATAACCTGCGCATAGGGACATGCTCAGCTTGCTGTACGGGGAAACTGGCTACCTCATATACAACAGCAGTCAATTCTGTATCAAGGCAAACATGGAGTTTGTATTTTGTGGCTTCAATAGACACCTGTAATCAAGATCATATATTGATAATTTTTAAGAATAAGTTAGTATGAAGAATTTTGAATATAAAGATATTAGTAAGGATATGAACAGGTTGATACATTTTCATGATAGTACATGTAGTACCAAATGACCTTGGATAAGTCACAGGTTGTAAAATCTTTACATCATCTATCAATTCTATTTTTCCTCTTTTTAATAAAATCTAGGCAACACAAAGCGTAGCATCCCTTCGCATAACATATACATTAATTTACTCACTCAGGCTGTATACAAGGATTTTTACTACTACCATTTAAAATCAATGACCTTGACTTTTGACCTATGACCTTGAAAATCCATAGGGTACTTTCTCTGGTCACAAGGGGAAAAGGTATGAAGTTTGGTGGACTTTTGACCAATGACTTTGAAAATCGATAGGGTTTTTCCTCTTATTATAAGCAATATGTGTATGAAGTTTGGTAAGGATCCAATCAAAACTGTGACCTCTAGGCTGTATACAAAGATTTTAAACATTACCACTCTGAGACCCATACCTTTGAACAATCAAAATTGTGACCTCTAGGCTGTGTACAGAAAGTGTGAAGCATACGCACACACATAAACATACAAAAGATAGTGTTACTATATCCACCTGCAACTATGTTGTGAGGGGAAAATAAGTGTATTTAGTTTGGTAAAAATCTTATCTAAACTGAGTCCTCCAGGCTGTATACAAGCATTTTAGCAATTTTCAATCTGTGACCTTGATCTTTGGTCTATGACCTTGAAAATCAATAGTGTTCTTCCTTTTGCCATAAGAAATAAGGGTATGAAGTATGGTAAAGATTCTGTCTAAATTGAGTCCTTTAGGCTGCACACAAGAATTATAGCCATTTCCAATCTGTGACTTTGACCTTTGACCTAGTGTGACCTTGAAAATCCATAGGGTTCTTCTTCTTGTCAAAAGGAATAAGTGTATGAAGACTGCTCAAGATCCGATCAAAACTGTGTCCTCTACGCTGTATACAAAGTGTGTCCTCTACGCTGTATACAAACTGTGTCCTCTACGCTGTATACAAAGTGTGTCCTCTACGCTGTATACAAAGTGTGTCCTCTACGCTGTATACAAAGTGTGTCCTCTACGCTGTATACAAACTGTGTCCTCTACGCTGTATACAAACTGTGTCCTCTACGCTGTATACAAACTGTGTCCTCTACGCTGTATACAAAGTGTGACGTGCTGTATACAAGGATTTTTGCCTGGGCTCAAACAAAATATCAGGTGCACAACTAAACAATAGACCCATCATGATGCAAAAAGAATTATCTTTTTATCATTTTTACTTTCTGAAAAATGGTGACCACAAGATTACATAGAGTTATATAGGAAGAAATGACTACACCAACTTTCTAAGTGGGGGTCAGGTGCTCAAACAAAATATCAGGTGCACACTAGACTATGGACCCATCATGTTGCAAAAGGAGTTAACTTTCTATCATCAACAGTTTCAGAGGACTTGAAACCACAAGAAAATTTAATGTTTAACGGACGCACAGACGGATGCCGGACACAGGGCGATTGCATAAGCTCGACAGGTCATAGACCAGCAGACCTAAAAATAACTTAAGTCTAAAGGACTAAATGCGCTAACCCCTCATATCGGCCCTATAATTTCGACAAACCAGACTTGTCAGAATGACAACATAGCTCGCCGGTGGCAACCATATGTAAATTGCAACAACAACAATAAAAAAGGTCTTATCACAAGGAATGCACATGTGAAATATCAAAGCCCTATCACTAACCATTCAAAAAATATGGCCAAGGTTAAAGTTTTTCAAAAGTAGGTCAATCTCCAAGGTCGAGGTCACAAGGTCAAAAATTTTGGTATCCATGGAAAGGTCTTGTCACAAGGAATACACATGTGAAATATCAAAGCCCTATCACTTACCATTCCAAAAATATGGCCAAGGTTAAAGTTTTTCAAAAGTAGGTCAATCTCCAAGGTCGAGGTCACAAGGTCAAAAATTTTGGTATCCATGGAAAGGTCTTGTCACAAGGAATACACATGTGAAATATCAAAGCCCTATCACTTACCATTCCAAAAATATGGCCAAGGTTAAAGTTTTTCAAAAGTAGGTCAATCTCCAAGGTCGAGGTCACAAGGTCAAAAATTTTGGTATCCATGGAAAGGTCTTGTCACAAGGAATACACATGTGAAATATCAAAGCCCTATCACTTACCATTCCAAAAATATGGCCAAGGTTAAAGTTTTTCAAAAGTAGGTCAATCTCCAAGGTCGAGGTCACAAGGTCAAAAATTTTGGTATCCATGGAAAGGTCTTGTCACAAGGAATACACATGTGAAATATCAAAGCCCTATCACTTACCATTCCAAAAATATGGCCAAGGTTAAAGTTTTTCAAAAGTAGGTCAATCTCCAAGGTCGAGGTCACAAGGTCAAAAATTTTGGTATCCATGGAAAGGTCTTGTCACAAGGAATACACATGTGAAATATCAAAGCCCTATCACTTACCATTCCAAAAATATGGCCAAGGTTAAAGTTTTTCAAAAGTAGGTCAATCTCCAAGGTCAAGGTCACAAGGTCAAAAATTTTGGTATCCATGGAAAGGTCTTGTCACAAGGAATACACATGTGAAATATCAAAGCCCTATCACTTACCATTCCAAAAATATGGCCAAGGTTAAAGTTTTTCAAAAGTAGGTCAATCTCCAAGGTCGAGGTCACAAGGTTAAAAATTTTGGTATCCATGGAAAGATCTTGTCACAAGGAATACACATGTGAAATATCAAAGCCCTATCACTTACCATTCCAAAAATATGGCCAAGGTTAAAGTTTTTCAAAAGAAGGTTAATCTCCAAGGTCAAGGTCACAAGGTCAAAAATTTTGGTATCCATGGAAAGGTCTTGTCACAAGGAATGCACATGTGAAATATGAAAGCCCAATCTGTATTGGTTTAAAAGTTATAAGCAAGGTTAAAGTTTTTGTGCACGCGCACGCAGACGCAGACGCAGACGCAGACGCAGACGCCGACACCGGGGGTATGACAATAGCTCTCCGGACATTCGTCCCGGCGAGCTAAAAATGCATTTAATAAGCGAACTATTAATTATCACTTTTTGCAATGTTTAATGTTTGAGAAAATACGGTGTCATAATTATGAGTCCTCATAACGTCACGCGCATGATATATGACGTCATGTTCTGACGTCATTTGCCCTGAATGACGCAAAACAAGGAAAAATCATCGTTATTTATACACAAATCTTCATAATTCATCTACGATCTAGGCCTCCCCCACGAATTTTATTATGCAAATTAAAAGGCCTATCAGAAATCCATCAATTGGTACAAAATTTATCATGGGCAAGGCCTGGATAGATACTTTAACTTATAAATTTGTATCGAAATTTCGTTCATTTGATGATATTTCCAATGATTTCAAGTGAACGTTTTTAGACATTTTGAGCGACGTATAATTCTGTATAGGAATGTGAAATTAAAACAGGCTTAAAGTTTCCTGATTTGGATTCACCATACATTTGACCTTTTATAAACTAGAATATTATGGATATGTATGATCAACTTTGAAAATAGCGCCGATATGGCAGGTTACAGCACCTCCTTTCAATATTCATTCGTAGCATTATGATATCAGTGGTAACTTACAGTTATTTGTACAATTTTTCTTGTTTCGGTATAGGCTCAATAATTGAAATTTCCACTGCTGTGTCATATATCCTTATTTGAGAACTTGACTTCAGTCAATTCTTAGTTTATGGTGCGGTCCACAGATGACAGCTAAATACCCTAACATACATGTAGCAAAGACTAAACCCTGTACCTTTGAGTCTACCACTTGAAGTTGGTTACAGAAGTCTCTCTCAATGATCTCATTCTCCTCCTGGGAAAATATCCTCCATTTGTCCATCAGTTTGACTTGCCAAAGGTACGGCAATCCATATGTCTTATGATGGAATCTACAGTTGTTCACAATGTGACACGTTCCAGCAACGTTATTGTAGCATATAGACGTCTTGTCGGCGTCATCTAGATAGATCTTTGCTCTCTCTGAAAATATTGAGAATTTTGAATGTGATCAAAAAGGAGAATCACAAAGTTTAACTATTAAATGGAAAATAGAATTAATTTCTAGCATTTCAGAGAATTTCAAATCATAAACTACATGCAGGCTTATGCACTTTTAGCACGCCTAATTCTAATATCAGCCAAAGACGTCATGTGGTATCCTACTTTGACACTGTTGGTCACTAAATTTAAAATGTAAAATCTTACAAAGAAAAGGTTACAAAATGATCCCGTGTCTTACCTTTTGATTCTTTATCTTCATTCTTTGACTCATCAGACTTGCCTTGTTCTCTTCTATTTTTGTCCTTTCTCCTTGCTCCTCCTTCCTCTGACTTGTCCGAGTCTTTCCTGTTTCTATTCTTAGCACTAGCGTCAAACACTTCTTCCTCCGACATGTCAGATCCTCTGGACTCAGTCTTCCTCCCTTTCTTCTTACGGGTTTTCTTCCCTTGACCTTCTGACATTGTTTCTTCGTCGATATTAACTTCCACTGCACGAAGGTACTCTGTGTCATGGAGCTGTTCTGTTGATTTGAACCTGAAAGGAAACATTCTGAACTAAGATGGTGATCTCAGAGTACAGAATGTAACACATCTTTGGTGCAACCAGCATTTACACCATGTTTAAATTTTTTTTCAACAAGCATATATATTATACCTTCATGACACTAATACAATGTATATCATTTGGCTGCTTTAAACAGCATTGTACAGGTGAGGCAATTAATTAACCTCTGCTAATAATTAAGCAAACGATCTTGGGTTTGAATCCTGATTTGGCACCTCTATTTTCCTAACCTGTTACATTGGTGCCATGACCTTGAATTAATAATTGATCAATTCATATAAAAACCAACCTCAAAAGGACCTTATCATCCTTTTATACTTTTTTTCTTCAAAGTTTTCAAATTCTGTGCAGTGTTTATGAAAGAGAAGAAAATGCATTAGTCAATGTTCAACCTGTCTTTCCTTGAGATGGTCCTCGGTAGCAGATCAGGTTTGACAGGTTCATCATCACTATCGCTGTCAGAATCACTCTCCAAAGACAAGTCACTCAGGTTTCCTGAAAAGTCCAAAGAGCAATATTATAAAGGTCATATATATCATCTATATGAAAAATCACAAGTAAAGCACTGATACACCTTAAAATAGAAAATAATAAAATATGTGTTTGTGAAACACAACCCCCCCCCCCCCAACAATCTTTGTCAGTGGTTAAAAATGTTGGTATAAAGGTCTTGTCACAAGGAATACACATGTGTATAAAGCCTGTGTTTGTGAAACACGAATGCCCCCAAAGGCATCTTTGTTAGTATAAACTTCATTTTCTGTTAAGTATGTGAAAGGTCAAGGTCAACAATTTTGGTATCAATGGAAAGGAATACACATGTGAAATATGAAAGCCCTATCACTTACCATTCGAAAGTTATGCCAAATGTTAAAGTTTTTGAAAAGCAGGTCCAAGGTCAAGGTCAAGGTCACGAGGTCAAAACTTTTGGTATCAATGGAAAGGTCTTGTCGCAAGGAACACACATGTGAAATATCAAAGCCCTATCACTTACCATTCAAAAGTTATGCCCCATGTTAAAGTTTTTGAAAAGTAGGCCAAAGGTCAAGGTCATGAGGTCAATAATTTTGTTATCTATGGAAAGGTCTTGTCACAAGAAACGATCATGTGAAATATGAAAGCCTTATCACTCACCATTCAAAAGTTATGCCCAATGTTAAAGTTTTTGAAAAGTAGGTCAAAGGTCAAGGTAACGAGGTCAAAAATTTTGGTATCAATGGAAAGGTCTTGTCACAAGGATTACACATGTGAAATATGAAAGCCCTATCACTTACCATTCAAAAGTTATGCCCATTGTTAAAGTTTTTGAAGAGTAGGTCAAAGGTCAAGGTCACAAGGTCAAAAATTTTGGCATCAATGGTAAGGTCTTGTCACAAGGAATACGCATGTGAAATATAAAAGTTCTATCACTTATCATTCAAAAGTTATGCCCATTGTTAAAGTTTTTGAAGAGTAGGTCAAAGGTCAAGGTCACAAGGTCAAAAATTTTGGCATCAATGGTAAGGTCTTGTCACAAGGAATACACATGTGAAATATGAAAGTTCTATCACTTACCAAACAAAAGTAATGCCCAATGTTAAAGTTTTTTCGGACCAACAGACAGACAGACAAACAGACGAACAGGCCAAAAACTATATGCCCCCGAATCTGTGATTCCAGGGTCATAAAAATCAAAACCATATCACTTACCATTCAAAAGTTATGCCGAATATTAAAGTTTTTGAAAAGTAGGTCAAAGGTAAAGGTAAAAAAAATTTGGTATCAATGGAAGGGTAGTGTCACAAGGGAATACACATGTGAAATATCAAAGCCCTATCACTTACCAATCAAAATTTATGCCCAATGATAAAGTTTTTGAAAAGTAGGTCAAAGGTCAAGATCAAAGTCACGAGGTCAAGTACTTTGATATCAATGGAAAGGTCTTGCCACAAGGAATACACATGTGAAATCCCAAAGCCCTATCAATTACTAATCAAAAGTTCTTTTCAATAATAAAGATTTTGAAAAGTAGGTCAAAGGTCAAGGTCACGTGGTAAAATATTTTGCTATCAATTGAAAGGTCTTGTCACAAGGAATACACATGTGAAATATCAAATATATGTGAAATTTCAAGGCCCAAAAGTTATGTTCAATGTTAAATTTTTTGTCATGGACAAACAGACTAACAAACTGACGGACAGGCCAAAAACTATAATATGCCCTCGATTCTTTGATTCCGGGGGCATAAAAAAGGTCTGGTAAAGGTAATAAAGAGATAATCATTATAATAGTTTAGGTTCTACTGTTAATGGATGAAACAGCATAATGTCACTTTGTATGTCTTTACACTTCTCTAATTATCATGTTTGCCATGACTTCATTGTTACATGAAATTCCATAGCTACATGTTCATTGTATATTGTAATCTTATGATGGTATCACCAGATATTATGTGGTTTGATTAAGATTTACCAATAAAACGCTCTTCACTTTAAAACCTGCCATTATTAAGGTTCAATATATTTCAATTTTCAAACCTATCCTATTGAGGTATTCGTTGTACAATAGAGTCATTTTACATAGCTTCTAAATCATATCCATCAAAAAGTATGGTAAATCTTTTCCCTGGTAAGGTACTATAAACTATATATTTTCGGAAAGGTAATGATGCCCTGAGTACAGATGTAAGACTCCCAGGTCTTAAAAATCAAAGGGGAAAAACTCTTGTACAACTTTGTCATTTTGCATATGTTATGTAGAGAAAATAGACAATCTAAATGCTTCATCAGCTATTCTCCTTTGTTTTTCTGGTCACAAAATTATTGTTTCTGATCAGTGGACATTATAACCTTTCATAAAATATATAGTTTATAGTACCTAACCAATCATTGAAATATGCCCTATTGCACATCGGATACCTTAATTTCTATCCTATCAAGAATGCTTTACCTGCTAAGCTGTCCATATCATCTCGTTTTGATGATCCACTGCCGTGTCTTGACCTTCTACGTAGTCTTCTAGGAAAGCTTATAATGTTCCTGAATGTAGAACCCTCACTTTTGTCCCATTTCTCCATGTGATAAATCCTATTGAGGATCCAGGCATTGTGTTCTGTATCAAAAGAATGTCCTCTCCTACAATTCTCTCCAAACTTACAATTCTTGCTTATGAACTTCTGACAAATGTGAAGATAGGGACATCTCTTATCTTCCTTGCAATATCTTTTAGGGCAAATCTGTGGATACCTATTCAACAGTATGATGCACATATAAATTTCCGAAAATCCATCTAAGCCCAGTTTGATCTTGTGCTCCAAGTTATGATCATCAGTGAAGCTGTGAGATTTCGGACAAGTATCCCCTTTATGGCATGTGCCCCTCATGTAATGTTGACATATGTGGAAATGGTCGCAGTTTTCTCTCTTACATTGCTTCCTTGCATAATCCAGACAGTAAGTGGCATCTTTGAAAAATGGTGCAACAAATACGACCTCCTGTCCATCCTGGAATACATGAAATCTCCTTCTATGGGTCTTGAACCACTGACCAACCCTTGCTTCATCTGACCCTGAAGGAAATAGCTGACATTTGTGGACTAAGTTTGAAAGCTTGACCATGCCTCCACATTCCTTAACGACAAATTCAAAGACTTCGTTTTCGTCCAAACCAAGGTCATCAACCTCATCATGGCAACTCTCTATCTCAGCTGTGTTCCTATTCATGTTACCATGGCCACCTCTACCACGACCTTGACCTTGACCTCTATGACCTCTTCTACCTCTTCCTCTTCCAGCATTGCTGATGTTGTCGGTACTAGAAAACTGTCGATCCCGTTTGTTTGGCGAAGCAATATTAAGACCACTACCCATTGACCTCTGATAAACAGCGCTGTGCACACTTCCTGTGTCAGAATCATCATCCTCTTCACTGTCATCTTCATCATCATCCTCCTCACTCTGCCCTTGGTCACCTGATCTGTGTTGATTCCTCCTCCCTCTTCCTTGACCACGCCCCCTTCCTCTACCGCCACGCCCCTTTCCTCTTCCACTTTCTCTTCCTCCTTTGGCACTGCCCTCTCTCTCAGTCTCTCCTGAAATCAAATCAGTATCATCTCCATTATCTTCATCATCATCGTTATTTCCACCCTTGTTACCCCCTTTCTTTGCCCTTTTACCCCTCCTGGTTTTCTTGTGCCCATGGGCCTCCTTCGGTTCACTCTCGTCTTTCCTTGTATCTGCTATAAGCCCCCCAAGCTCTGGTATCTCAGATTTGGCTCCAGCCAACTGACTCAAAGCAGACAAGAGATTCTCTACAGTTTTCTGGTGACTCTCCTCAGCTGACTCTGATGTCTTCCTTTCCTCCTTTGAAACCTTTTTACTTGTGTTTTCTTTCTTTTTCCCCTGATTTTCTTTTTTACTTATACTTTCTTTCTTTTGCTCTTGACTTTCTTGCTTATTTTCCCTCGCTTTTGTATCTTTTTTATCCTGACCTTGAAGGATTAAAAAGAAAGTCGACCATCAAGAACTTTTAAATGAGTGTAATATATTAAGTGTGTTATAGATACACAGTCCAGGAGAATACTAAAAATCTGTAATATTACTGTTAACAATAATCCCTACTGTCCTGTTCACTAATTCCAGAGAACCCTGTTTTCCCGGTTTCCTCTAAAATATGATAATGACTGTCATCTTCCAAAAAGATATCAATTTTATAGTACTCCTTTAGTCGTAACAGAAAATACCATTGTTTTGGCTGTGCGTCAGTTAAGTTAGAAATAAGACGGAAAATAAAAAGTCTACGGGGATTTTCTATCGTAAAATCGCTGAAAATGTGTGACGTCGGAGGCTTTGACGTCACTGTTTACTTAATTGTTGACATGGAGAACAAGATGACGGCGGCTTGAAATTAACATGGGAATTTCCCGTAGACATTCTTTTTTTCATATTGTGGTTTGAAGGCAGCTGATAGGGTAAGTTGAAGTTTATTTCCAGTTACGACTAAAGGAGGTCAATGCTCAGAAACAATAATTTATAGCAAAATTCTTCAGACAACAGAATAAATCGCCAAAACAGGGTGCTCTGGATTTAGTGAACAGGACAGTAATATTATTGAAAACAGTCATGTTACCATCTTATATTACATCTTTCTGTAATATAGACAAAGCAACGTTTTAAAGCTACAAGCTCAGCTTTTATCACACAATTCTTTCATTCAACATCAAATTCAATAAATATGTACCAATTCTTCTACTGAAAAGTGAAAACAATGTACATTTGGAACCTATTTTTCACTTTTTCTTTTTTCTGATTTCACATTTTCTTCAAATATGTTGAGGAAAAAATTTTCCTGATGTTTTAAACAATTTTTCAGTGTACATTTGAATGAGTTACAACTCCTAATCACCCCCATTTCTCCCCAAATCCACTGGTATAAGAGCGAACTGACTATCTAAATAGTATTACTGCTTACAGTAATATAAATAGATAAATCTCCAAGGAAGATAACTTCAATTTCAGTTATATTATTATTTTTAGTAATATAACTGTTTTCAGTATTCTCTTGGACAGATACAGTATTCATGACATTGCGTTCATTCCAAAATTTTCAGACACTTGTCAATGAGCTAAAAGTGAACATGGTGAATGGACAAATAAGATTCTATCTTGATAATATTACATCGACTAATACATATTCAGCCATATTTGAAGTTGATTTACTTTACTGGAAATTACAAAGTAATTCAGAAATTGGGCTTATGGCATAGCATTTTTAGGAAGAAGACCAGTGGTTAAAACTTAATACATGTATGTGCATGTTACAGGTACCGAACAAGAAACGTTTGCTGTTGGCGTAGTAGTCTGATCAGGTTGGATAAGGAAATAGCTTCCATCTATGCGACCAGTGCATTGGTCTTCATGAAATACACTAGAGCTACAAGAAGTTCTTTAGGGCCAGTAGAAAATGACTGCAGACAAACTTTACAATTGGCCAGTAAAATTTGTCTTCGAGCTAGAGGTTCGACAAGTTTTCAAAGAACACTACTCATGGCACTAGAGCAATTGAAAAGATCAGTGCATGTTACCAATCTCTATGTCAGCGTGATGTCACACAAAGGTTCAATTAAAGATAAGCACTGAGAAGTTCCGATAATAGTTAGGGGATAAACTAGGCGTTTATCATAGAGCATAGTGTATGGAAATTGCTTTATATCTCGAATCTGTGTTTATATCAAGGAAAAATCTACTAGAATTCATTGAAGGAAACATTGATGAATTAGCTCTTAGCTCCTCAAACCCCAATATAAAACGAGATTTGAAGAAGGAGCAAACAAAATTACGGATTTTTCATAGGGCACAGTGATAAATCGGGATAATCCCGTTCCTCCGATACTTTTAACTCCGACACTTTTTACTGCGACAGTATATACTCCGACACTTTTTACTGCGACAGTATTTACTCCGACACTTTTTACTCCGACAGTATTTACTCCGACAGTATTTACTCCGACACTTTTTACTCCGACAGTATTTACTCGATAGTATGTGCTCTGATTATATACGTATATATATGACACTTTATGCCGTTTTAAAGCAAGGATATTTTATAATAAGTTGAACATTTATCAAATATCTTTGTTAAACTGAACAATGAGTCCTTAGGAATTGGAAACTGACTTGATTTTAAATTTGGATAGGGGAGGGGAATGTGCATAAACATGATAAAATTTAAACTTTAATTTACAACCTTTGACAAACAATTTACAAACTTGTACACGTACAAATGTCTCACGTTGGCTCAGATGTTGGCGTGAGGGGGTCCAAGGAGCAGGAGAAACCCGGAGTACCCGGAAAAAAACCCTGCCGAGGCCTGGGTTGGGGACCACCTACCCTCCCACATAAAACCCTTCGCCGAATCTGGGATTCGGACCCGGGACCTTAGAGGTAAGAAACGAGCGCGCTACCACTGCGCTAACCCGGTCTTCTGTATCCATAAGCATTACTCCTATCTATTTATTGTTTCAATGTGAGTCATGACAAACCCCCCTCCCCCATTTCCAATGTCTGATGGAACGGAACATGCATCCAAAAGATTGCTGTTTCTTATGGTACTGTAGTAAAGCCCAAGTTTTATCTCTTTTTGTTGAGACGTTAATGCCTGCCAACAATTTTGCATGTTTTAAATTTTGATTTTTTCACAAGCATAAAAACAAAGCAAATCTGTCTTTTCGTGATGCATCAAGTTTAATCAAGAGAGACAATTTTCGTAGAGCTATAAAGAAGTAAACATTGTTAATGGATGGACAGAGGAGTTAATGTACGTGTACATTCATTTGCCAGAAAAAAAAAAACCCAACTTATTGTTTGCACATTCTTTCATTAAAAAAAATGTATGGTTCCTTCGTCTGCCGTCATTTACTGTACATGTATACTTAAAAAGATTTCCATCAAGTGTTTGTTATATTTATTTTGATAACAAGTAACATCCATTTGTTTTATGAATTATTGACACGAAAAATATAAAATATATGTATAAACGCAACAAACTTAACAATTCATGAAGTATGATAATGCGTGTTAGACATGTTACATGTTAGAGTCATGAGGAATGGATTTACATTGTACCTTCAAGTGAATATATTAGTCATAGATATTAAAAGGATGTAAAAAAGAAGAGAAGGTCAAAGTCAACCTTAAAATCTCCTCATCATCAACAGAAGAAAAGAATTATGAACAGATTATCTATGACCCTGATTGATGAATGAAACAAAACACAATTTGTGTGAAAGCAGATGTCAGATGGATCTCAATCTATCGATCACCAGAGTTAATTAATGGAACTGGGCCACCGTGTACACCATGGCCTCCCAATATTGGACGGCAGTCCTTCTACCCCTCCTATAATCCTGCTGTAACCTATATATCCTCTCTGGCAGTCTTCTGTATTTTCTCTTGCGAGGCGGTGGAGGATCACCTCGTCTTGTCGCTGCAATAACGAGCGAGCCTCGCTTTTCCTCTGTCCTCAACTTACGGAGAAAATACAAAATATCGCTATCCCCCAACCATTGTCAAGTTTGCTTAAAAAGCGCCCTCCAGATTCAGTTCTCCGCCATCTGCCATTAATAGCAACTTGGTTGACTGTTGATGGTATAGCTGGAATATGTCGCCTTCTTTCCTGGTCTAGACTAGAGCGCACTTGTGAAAATGGGGGAATACTGTCCCTTTGATGTTGCTGTACATTTTGGGTAACACTTTCGTATGCCTGCCGTGCCGACATGGACGGGTCTGCTGACACACCCGCTATCATCTCCCTTCTTATACGAGAAGCTTCTATTTTTTCTTCATCAACTTCATGATCATGATCAGCAGCCTGACAAACAAAACACCACAATAATGAAACTTAGGCAATTACTAGAACAAAAACAACATGGCCATATATATGACCAACAGAGTCTCCTTTTAACATGAATGCGATCGTTTATACAGTACATGTATATAATTTTTCAGTGTTGCTTAATGAAATATCTGTAAAGCACTGATCATAACCCGCCGTGTTTTATTAAATTTTTTACCTTGCGTATTTTTGCCGTGTGGTTGCTGCGTTAGCAAGAGTAAGGAAGTAAATTTGCTATGAAGTTTGATGAAAAAAATAATTTGTTTATGATGTTTCATAAAAAAATAGTCTTGCTCTTACAAGTAATCTGAATTTGAAGAATTATCTTAAAATTTCGCTTTAAATTCCTGAACATTTTCCGACTCGCTTCGCTCACCGCAGCTTTTTATTTGTATAAACAAATTTCGGCTCGCTTCGATCGCCATAGTTTCCTATCAAAACATTATTTCTTTAATGGCAAAATTCATATTTGAAAATATCAAAAGAATGCGTGTTAATGAAAAAAGGACTTCCTTAAAGGCTTAAATATATTATCAATATAATGTATTACTGTTAACAGATTTCATATACAATCTTTGAAGGAGAATTTCAGTTTTTCACTAATTTACAATTCTAAATTTGAAAATTTGTCTAGAAGACCCTCCCTTCAAACCCTCTTACTTGTACCTTATATAAATTTTGTTTACCGAGGATTATATTGTAAAATTCTTTTATCTCTCTGTTAAGAAGAGAATTAAATTTTTGCATTAAAAATAAAGTAATACTTTAGAGTTTTGAGTACAAAAAAAAGATTTTCTATTGATAAAATTTTAACACAAACATTCTTAATATATAGGACATCAATTGTTAGAAAAAAATTCTTTGCTCCAACAAGAAAAAAATAATTTTTCTGTGGTCCTGGGCGAAAAAATTAATCTTGCTCCGACCAAAAAAAAAAAAATCCAAGCCTCCCCCCACTACCCCCGAATATTAAATTGACCGTGCCTAAGACATGGGTGGACACGTGGACACGTTATAGAGAATAAACGTTATAAGACGTTTCTAAGAATAACGTGAAGGAAAAGACCAACGTTTATTTCTTGAAAGATATGTCACTTTCATTTTAGAGGACACGCATAAACAATCTGCTTATCATGAACTAGAAACTGGCCGAAGAATCAAGCTAAGATGACCATGAAGAACAATGGAATAGGATTTGTGGTATGTCTTTGGCATATCAGTCACAATAAGTTTTTTTTTCCTTTGTCCTTGACACATGTAGTGTATTGACTTAATATTCTAAACGCAAAAAAAACATTATTTCTTTAAGATTTTCAGTAGAGTTCGGACACTTTGTTTTTAATCTACTGTATTTCAAAAATTGTTAAACAGAAAATTATGGTCTTAATTTCATGATATTGAAGAGGAGAATAGGAATGATGTTACTCGTGACGTACGACTTTTGAAAAAGTTACATGATAGTGACATGGACATACATGTAAGAATTATATCCACTTATGACATTTCGAACCAGCCTTTGATTATATATAGTGCGAACTCGCAAGCTCTCTCATAAATTTCAAAGAAACATGTAAATATGTGAACAAACACAATATCGTCAAACAATTGTTTTTGAAAACAAGTACCGCGTTTCTTTTTGTAAAACCTCAATTAATATATTTTAATGATAATGATATTTTTACGTACGATTTTTTTCTATGGAGAAAGCAATTTTTAAATCCAACCACAAATTGAAAAGTTAGAAATTTCGCTTTAGACGCCATTTTGTTTTAGACATGAAAATGATCTGAAAAATCACACATATATACTCGTCCCATATGAAATTTACTATCCCCATATCCCCTATATCAGGTAAACTACACACCATGTAACTTGTAATACCGGTATCGCAATAAAACCCCTAACTAAATCAAAAGTACCTTAACTTATAATTACCAGATGAGCAAACCAGAGATCAATTTTGATACCTAGTGACATGTCTTGTAAATTTAGAAAAAGGCAAAAGCGAATATTTGCAGGTTGGATAAAAAGTGTACGCATTAATTATGCTATTAAAGGCCGGGTGGGGACTATAAAAGAAGACAGGTAAATTTCCTGTCATTTACTCGCTGACCGCTGTAGGGTTAACATCTCTAAACGCAATTTGATTGGTCCTATGTTTCCTTTATTACCCTCTCAATTTTTGATTGACAGCTATATAGGTAAAATTGTGGTATATCTAATTAGCATAATCAAGTATACCTGTCGGTATGTCTTTGATGTCACACACCGCTTGCGTCTCTAGGAATATCAGTGGTCAGTAGACGCCGCGTTTATTACGCCTACCAAGCTAAGATCACTCAGGTGTGCATATTAATTACCACTCGGTAAAAAAACCCGGCCTTTAAAGAACTTACAAAGAGTATTCTAATTGTAGGATTGTTTTCAGATACATCAAATATGTTTGTATGGAGAGGGGCACGACAATCTTCTCTCCAACATCTCCAATGAATTTTATCCTTCCGTACTCGGTTTTTCTGGTATTTATAGCCATCATTTATTAGTATTTTACCCCGTCTCTCTCCAGACGATATGTACGCCATGGTGTGAATGCGCGCGGGGTTGAATCGGGTGTTTCCGTTGTGATAACTCGATAGTTTACGGAAATGAATTAGATTTTTATATAAATAAAAAAATGTACGCATTAACTTCAAACAAACGAAGATGGCGCAACCTTAATTTTGAAAAAAAAATTTAATGAAACTTTGTTATTTGAATGTGTTTACTTTTCCTTAGTACCAATACATGTAGCAACAATGAATCTGATGGGTTAATATAGTGCTGGTAAAAGCATTTTTCTCCTTCGACGAATATTTGGTTATTCTCTTTATATATATATATTTAACAGTTTAGAGGAAGCAAAGCATTGTATACGAATGAATTATAGAGGACCTTGCGCACGTTTAGATTCTATGAAAAATCATACATTTTCCTAGGATTTTTTTTTTTGGTGGTTGTTGTTGTTGTTGTTTTAGCTCACCTCGACGAAATTGAGTGAGCTTATGATATGACCAAGCGCGTCCACGTCCGTGTCCGCGTGGACGGCCCCGTTCGGACAAGAAGAAGTATTTGGCAAAGTGATGATGCTACAGTTACCGAACTTGAACAAGTGATTCATCTTCGGATGCTGAGGTGAACCCATGCATCGGATGCTGCATCTGACCTACATTTTCTGCTTGAGTGACTTTGTTCAGAAGTTTTGGACAGCTCAGAGTGACTTGGTTCAGAAGTTTGGGGTAGTTCAGTATCTGACAAAGTAGCATCTACAGTAACCAAACTTGCACAAATGATTCATCTGGGGATGCCGAGATGGATCCATGCATCGTATGCAGCATCTTACCTACTTTTTCTACTTAAGTTATTTTGCTTTTAAAAGCCAATATTTAGCAAAGTATAAGTGCTACATACACCAAACTTGCATAGTGGATGTATCTTTGATAAAACTTTCATAAAATGACTTTGACCTACTTTTTCCACTTGAATGATTGTGCCTTTAAAGGCCAATATACATCGAAATATGTTTGAATTGAATTTTGCTGTCATAAGGTAAGCTTCGTAATATCTGTGATTACCTATGTTTTGTGATTTACAAATACATTGATGTACCTTCATCCAACGAGGCTTCTAATCTCCCAATCCATCGAAAAACAAACTTTAAGGAATTGTTAGTATGAAATGTAACGATAAGATAAAAGATTTCTTTTCCTGTACAAAACAGTTGTATGGCTTAAATGGAATGTCTGGTGCGCACATTATTCATAATACCGATATTTGGGTTGAAACAATAGTTTTCCCCATAGAAATCTATGGAAAAAGGTCACCTGCAGTTACAGAGTACAATTAACTTCCTGAATATATGTAAATTGTTTTATCAACAATGCTAGTACAAATAAAACATCGCTAAAGGATGAAGCATTATTCATTCCAATTTTCATGGTGATTGAATGTATAGAAGTTGAGTCACTGCCAAAAAACCGCAAAATGTCATCTGGACCTGTAGTTTTTTATTAACCCAATGGAATGTCGGAGTAAAAAGTGTCGGAGTAAATACTGTCGGAGTAAAAAGTGTCGGAGTAAATACTGTCGGAGTAAAAAGTGTCGATGCAAATACTGTCGGAGTAAATACTGTCAGAGTAAAAAGTGTCGGAGTAACTGGATTCCCCCGATAAATCTAGCGGCACATCCCCCTGTAAACATGGCGGAAATTTGGTCATGTGACCAGTCCGACATAAAGAATGGTTACGTATGTTTGGGGCGATTCTAAATATTTCAAATCATAATATGTGTATCAGATGGCATTATAAATGTTTCCCAAGCATTATAATACATGTGTGAAAGCAATGTCATTGATATATGCTACTGTTACTCACGGATCAAGTAAGAATTATTTTAAGTTTCCCAAGCAAATAATAATATCAAAGCATAATGTTTAAGCCACACATTTATATATAATTTAATCATTTCAACACATGTATCACTTCACCTTAAATTAAACATTTACACTAAGTCTTATACATGTATATTAGCCAAAAGATCTTAAAGTTATTAATAATTATAATTCTGCACCTTGTAAATATTTTCAAACCAATTTTAAATGGCATTGAAAAAAAAATGTCTTACTTAGGCCATACCATGTTCTTCGAATTCCCGCACTATATTTTTCAAAATTCAAAAAATAATATTATAAAAGTAAATTGCCTGCATTGCCCGCACCCTTAAATTTCTGGCTCAAAATTGAAAATCAATTTCATACTGCTACATGTATATACAAAGCTTCCTAGTCACCAGATTCCTATGGATATTCCTTTTTGATAGCAGAAAACATTGGAAATGTAAACCTGGGGTAATCCCTAAATTAAGAAAAATTATTTCTCTCGCTCGCACCTTTGAAACCTTCAATACTAACAAGAGGCCCAAATGGCCACATCGCTCACCTGAGGAGACTGTATGTATGTTTTCAATCAAAGTCAGTATAAGACCTGAAGGAAATAGCTTTTAGTGAAGCTTTGTGGAGGACAATGTGTACTTACTTCCTGAACAGTTTAGTGACATTCTGTGCAGTAGTTCAAGAGGATAAGTCAAAATTGTGTCATCCAAATAGAGCCTATGGAGGACATCTTGGAATCTTGGATTTTTGATCGGCTCGAAAAACACAAACTTGGTAGAGGGCAATGAGTACTTGCTTCCTGTGAAGTTTCAAGAAATTCTGAGCAGCAGTTTAAGAGGAGAAGTCGAAAATGTGTCAGCCAATCAGAGCCTGTGGAAGCAATCTTGGATTTCAGATCAGCTCCAAAAAACACAAACTTCGTAGACTCAGGCAATGAGTACTTGCTTCCTGTGAAGTTTAGTGAAATTCTGTGCAGCTGTTTCAGAGGAGCAGTTCAAAATGTGTTGAAGTTTTGTGAAATTCTGTGCAGCATTTTCAGAAATAAACTTGAAAATGTGTCCGCCAATTTGAGCCTGTGGTGGCCATCTTGGATTTCCGATCGGCTCAAAAAACACAAACTTGGTAGAGGATATTAAGTTCTTGCTTCCTGTTAAGTTTTGAGAGATTCTGTGCAGCGGTTTCAGAGAAGTCGAAAATGCGTCTGCCAATCAAAGCCTATGGCAGCCATCTTAAATTTCCGACTGGCTCGAAAAACACAAACTTGGTAGAAGGCATTGAGTTCTTGCATCCTTTGAAGGTTCGAGAGATTCTGTGCAGCAGTTTCAGAGGAGAAGTCAAAAATGTGTCAGCCTATCAGAGCTAGTGGCAGCCATCTTGGATTTCCGATTGGCTCGAAAAACACAAACTTGGTAGAGGGCATTGAGAATTTGCTTCCTCTGAAGTTTATTGAAATTCTGTGCAGCGGTTTAAGAGGAGAAGTAAAAAATGTGTCAGCCAATCAGAGCCTGTGGCGGCCATCTTTGATTACCGATTGGCTCGAAAGACAAACACTTGGTAGAGGGCATCGAGTTCTTGCATCCTGTGAAGTTTCGAGATATTCTGTGCAGAGGTTTCAGAGGAGAAGAAAAACAAGAGGCCCAAGGGGGCCACATCGCTCACCTGAGTAGCAGATAAAGGGTTAAAAGTCACAAAAATACTTCTACAGATCAAAGCCCTCAACAGCCATATTTGTTGACCTATCGACAAGAAAAACACAAACTTGGCAGAGGATCTTGAGTACTTGCTTGCTGCAAGGTTTCGTGAAATTCTGTGCGATAGTTGCAGAGGAGATTTCGAAAATGTGTCAGCCAATCAGAGTCTTCGGCGGCCATATGTGTTGACCGATAAGCACAAAATACACAATCTTGAGTACTTTCTTCCTTGTAAAGTTTCATGAAATTCTGTGCAGCGTTTTTTTTTTTTGCAGAGAAGATGTTGAAAATGTGTAAGCCAATCAGAGCCCTCAGCGGCCACATTTGTTGACCAATCAGCACAAAAAACATAAACTTGTTGGAGGACCTTGAATACTTCCTTCCTGTAAAGTTTCATAAAAATTCTGTGCAGCAGTAGCAGAGGAGATGTCGAAAATGTGTCAGCCAATCAGAGCCCTCGACAGCCATATTTGTTGAACAATCGGCACAAAAAACACACACTTGGTAGAAGACCTTGAGTACTTCCTTCCTGTAAAGTTTCATGAAATTCTGTGCAGTGGTTGCAGAGGAGATGTGGAAAATGTGTCGGAAAATCAGAGCCCTTGGCGGCCATATTTGTTGAACGAACGGCACAAAAAACACAAACTTGGTAGAGGACCTTGAGTACTTCCTTCCTGTAAAGTTTCATGAAATTCTGTGAAGCAGTTGCAGAGGAGATGTCGAAAATGTGTCAGCCAATCAGAGCCCTCGGCAGCCATATTTGTTGACCGATCGGCACAAAAAACACAAACTTGGTAGAGGACCTTGAGTACTTCCTTCCTGTAAAGTTTCATGAAATTCTGTGCAGCGGTTGCAGAGGAGATGTCGAAAATGTGTCAGCCAATCAGAGCCCTCGGCGGCCATATTTGTTGACTGAACTGCACAAAAAACACAAACTTGGTAGAGGACCTTGAGTACTTCCTTCTTGTAAAGTTTCATGAAATTCTGTGCAGCGGTTGCAGAGGAGATGTCGAAAAGGTGTCAGCCAATCAGAGCCCTCGGCGGCCATATCTGATGACCGATTGGCACAAAAAGCACAAACTTGGTAGAGGACCTTGAGTACTTCCTTCCTGTGAAGTTTCATGAAATTCTGTGAAGTGGTTGCAGAGGAGCTGTCGAAAATGTGTCAGCCAATCAGAGCCCTTGGCGGCCATATTTGTTGACCAATCAGCACAAAAAACACAAACTTGGTAGAGGATGTAGAGTTCTTGCTTTCTATCAAGTTTCGTCAGAATCTGTTCAGTGGTTTCGAAAGAAGTCAAAAATGTGAAAGTTTACGCCGGACGGACGCCGGACGACTGACGCCGGACGGACGGACGACGGACGACGCGCTATGACAATAGCTCACTTGAGCCTTCGGCTCAAGTGAGCTAAAAAGCGTCAGCCAATCAGAGCCTGTGGCGACCATCTTTGATTTCCAATCATCTCATAAAAAACACAAACTTAGTAGAGGGCATTGAGTTCTTGTTTCCTGTGAATTTTTGAGAGATTCTGTGCAGCGGTTTCAGAGGAGAAGTCAAAAATGTGTCAGCCTATCAGAGCTAGTGGCAGCCATCTTGGATTTCCGATTGGCTCGAAAAACACAAACTTGGTAGAGGGCATTGAGTATTTGCTTCCTCTGAAGTTTATTGAAATTCTGTGCAGCGGTTTAAGAGGAGAAGTCAAAAATGTGTCAGCCAATCAGAGCCTGTGGCGGCCATCTTGGATTTCCGATTGGCTCGAAAGACAAAAACTTGGTAGAGGGCATCGAGTTCTTGCATCCTGTGAAGTTTCGAGATATTCTGTGCAGAGGTTTCAGAGGAGAAGAAAAAAAAATGTCAGCCAATCAGAGCCTGTGGCGGCCATCTTTGATTTCCAATCATCTCATAAAAAACACAAAGTTAGTAGAGGGCATTGAGTTCTTGTTTCCTGTTAATTTTCGAGAGATTTTGTGCAGTGGTTTCAGAGGAGAAGTTGAAAATGTGTCAGCCAATCAGAGCCTGTGGCAGCCATCTTGGATTTCTGATCAACTCGAAAAACACAAACTTGGTAGAAGGCATTGAGTACTTGCTTCCTGTGAAGTTTTTTGACATTCTTTGCAGCAGTTTCAGAGGAGAAGTTGAAAATGTGTCAGCCAATCAGAGCCTGTGGCAGCCATCTTGGATTTCCGATTGGCTCGAAAAACACAAAATTGGTAGAGGGCATTTAGTACTTGCTTCCTGTGAAGTTTCGTAAAATTCTGTGCAGTGGTTTCAGAGAAGAAGTAGAAAATGTTAAAAAGTTAACGACAGACAACGAATGAGAGACGCCGCGCTATGACAATAGCTCACTCTAGCTTCACTCAGGTGAGCTAAAAAATTAATTAAATTTTTGCTTATGTACACCCTTTTTTTCATAAGAAAATCCGAAGAATATTTAAAATTAAACTGAAATCCTTAAAACTGTTAAATGCATATTTTAAAAGCCTAAATATTGAATGTTCCAAAAACTTGCTGTCAAAAAAAGTAACAAACACAAATAACCTTGTTTTCAAATTCTAAAATTTGTAAAATACTGAATGGTGACTGTAAAGAAAAGAAAAAACAGAACTGATATTTCATCTGAAAATTAAAAGATCTTACATTCAGTCGTCTAAAGTCCAAGGTATCTATGACACGAGTTATACTGATTATCTTCCATTAAAGAACGAATGCATTCCTGTCAAGATAAGTTTATATATGGAACTGAGTCTAACTCTTCATGAAAAAAAATTTAAATTTTAACAAGCCAGCAGACAAATTTTACTATAATTATGTAAGTTACTTTTTAACAACCCACCAGAGATTCCAAGATGTCAAGCTTAGTTAATTTTCATGGACATTGACCTACATGTATCAAAATTTAAAGACCTTGATATATTCATTCCAAATGCACTGTGGTTTTTCCCCTATTGGAAGGACTGTAAAATTAATGGTATTTAATTCAAAATTCTTCTTCAATAATTTCTGATACATTATACATGTTGTACATACCTTTCACACTTCTGAAAGAAACTAGTATGTAGATCATCTAGACCATTGAACGGGCCTGTGTGTGTCATTGGTCATTTTAAGGTTTTACTGGTAAAATACTTTACTTCCACTTGTTTTTAAAAATATAAAAAAATCTGAGACCATGAAGTTTGATGAGACCGCACAACCTCAGCAATGAAGGGGACTGACAGTACATTTTCATGGGGAGTTGAATGAAACATGCCTTAAGGCTTAAACAAAAGATATGGCAGTAAATAAATAATTATCTTCTCAATGATTGTTAACACACCCCTGAGGCCTGAATGATACTGAGTATAACATATACAAATTTCCCTACGCCCGTTACCTGGTACATAATGCATGTCATAGTATTGTGACATGGCCTGTTTAGCAGCCTCTTCCTTGGCAGCTTTCTTTGTTCTGGCCACGCCCTTAAACTCCTGACCCCCAAAGCATACCAGCACTTGGAAGGGAGATGTCTCATTACAAAACGTATACACTACATCCCTGTTCATATTATTAAGTGCCATCACTGGAGAATTGCTGTATGTCCGAACCTGAGGTGCTGGGGAAACAAAATATGGTATTAATCACTTGAAAAAAATTATTTAAATTGATCATGTTGATAAAATCATACATACTTTTTTTTAATTAAAGTTATAATAATAATTCTTAATATTTTCATGGAAATGATACAATACATGCTTATTTAAGGTCAAGGTCATCTGAAAGGACAACATCTTTTGATAGGCTTGAATAACAGTAGTAAATCAAAACCTGAATGGGAAAAAATTGACAACAGAAGGGAAAAGGAGAAAGATTGATCAAACTTGCACAAACACAGCAAGGTCAAATATGCTTTTATTTCTTTTATCAATCTTCTTAAAATGATTGCATAGAAATTAGAATCCTAAAATTTACTTTAACAATTCAGAGTTAAAAATTTGTAAATGATAATCATGTGCAAAAAGGTCATTGAGGAGTTGTAAAATGTTTCAATCCTGATCTATAGATTTTATACAGGTAAACAAGGTAAATGGCTGATATACTAGACTACTAGTATAAGGCAAGTCAATAGATTTAATGTTTAAAGTGAGCAGTGCTCAGAGCTAAAATTCCTCAAAATACAGAATACCTGAAGCTAGTGACTGAAATAATTGTGCTATCTCGCTCAGAAATGTATAAAGTACCTTTTTTGAATACAAATTTTATATGTAAAATGTCTTTTCTTTGATGAGCGACGGACACATTGTATTTTAATAGAGTTGTATACATCTGTTGATCTGAGGTTGCACTCCACCATTTCGTATAAAATTAGGGGTACTGAATATTCATGTAAAAGGCTATGAGGGCATATACCCCTGAATAAGACAGCTTATATAAAGCAAGGGTGAAAAGTAATGAAATGGTTGAAAAGTATTCGGTTATATGTTTGTAACAGGACACTGAAAATTTTTGAATCCTTAGTTTCGTATCCTATATAAACACTACAACGTGCGATGGACCATGTGAATTTTGGCGGAATTTCCCCGCGCCAAAAATCCTTCAAGTTGGTTCGACAGTGATTTCGCGAGAACTAGCCGCACCGCCCCTCTGATTTTTCCATATGATTCAGAGTAAGAATATATCTTTCAGACTATTAATTGAAATTTCTGGAAAAAATCAAGCAACTTGGTGAAAAATTACCCAAAACATGGGCCAATATGGTACTTTCTGCATGAAATTTCAACCCATTTTCATGCCATTTCAGCACAGGTAATGTGGTTCTTATATTAATTTTTTTTGTTAAATTGTCTATAAATTGAAAATTTGAAATTTCCTGAATCTATTGATACCAAATACATAGTATGACATCACATTCGGTTGTCCATAATGAGTAATATAAGAGGTGGGGGGTCTGCGATAACGCGAAATGTCAAAATAATGGTGGAGTGCAACCTGAGTTATTTACACCTGTGATTACACCATATTATTCTGTGAGTAACCTTAAAACATGCTAAGGTTGCCCCTTATGGATTCTGCCTGTTGTATAATGGAGCTATTATCTATTATATCTGATGAAATTCGAAATTTTCTAAACTCAAGTCTTTATCTTGTTAAATGATGAACAAACTGCATCTTTTAATGTCAGAATGCATGATACAAATGTGATTCCACTGATATTCTGTAGTTTATACCTGAGGTTGTCACTTGAGGGTTCTGCCTGTTGTATAGTGGTGTTGGGGGAAGGTAACCTCTATATGTAGGAGGAGGTTGATGGTGGGTGGGGGAAGGAGGTGGGTAATTACCTCCATACTGGCTGTAGGCAGATCCAGGTGGGGCTCCATGGTAATGCTCTGACCCTGAAATAATGTTAACATTATAAGACTCTTTTGTGGTCTTCTATGAAAGATACATCGGTTCCACCCGAAAGGTCTCAAAATCATGTAAATCCCAAGGCTTGCCGAGGGTTTTGCAAAATTTTGAGACCCCGAGGGTGGAAATGATGTATCTTTCATAGAAGAACATGAAAAAGTATTTTTCTCTCATATCTAAGGATCAAAAACAAAACTGAAAGAAAAGGGACAAAATTTGAAAAATGTCAAGTTAATCTATTCGTGAAAATTTTGCGATATTCGAATTCAGCGCCCCAGAAAATGGTTTATTCTATAAGAATAAACTACGAATATTAGACTTTTCAAAATAAAACGCAAGAGTACCTTGAAAAACGATCTTTAAATCGATGTTTTATTGCAACGTCACCACTAGTGTTTTTGTTTTGTGGGCTGAAATCATGACTTAATTCACAATAGCGTAAGCAATCGAAACAATAGCGTCACGTGATATGTGATACAGCTGTCACGTGATATGTGATACAGAAGTAGCTGACATGGCTGTATTTCATGGGCCTACTCTGTAACATCTACGTGGGTATGAAAGAATATAGGAGTCTGTCCTTAGAAATATTGTAGTACGATGGAATGATAAATAGATGAATCATTAATATTACATTTAACTAAAGAAATTAATGATATTAGTCAGACAAGATGACTTACTGCTAATCTTTTTACACTACAGTTTTAAAATATGTATCACATAATCATATAAAAAGGATATCATGACCATGATGCCTGAACTGTATTTAATATTGTATATACAAGTACATATTGTAGTGACTATGTACAACAATTGTATCCTTGTACATAATGTACAACATGTACATGTCAAGTGAACACGTGAGGAAGTGGATGAAACTTCAACCTTGTCAATTGGACTATGATCAATTTAATGGCATTTCATATACTAGAATGAATGTCTAAATCATGTTAATTTGTATAATATAACGTGTATGCAGCACAAACATGACACAGCAAGTGCATTTATCATACATATAATGAATGTTAGCCCATTACAAATAAATGCATCTCCAATATGCTGCAAATACAAGTATACCTGTGTAACAAAAGACAAATTATGACATTTATTCTATATTAACTGGTATACAGCACAATTTGTTTTCTGAAAATTGTCAGTTTCTATGTAAAATGGCAAATTAAATTAAAATTAAATTAAAATAAAGGTCACCATCAGTTCAGTTTACAGCTGTTATGGCATGTTTCTGTAGAGCTGATGCATTCTGGTATAACAAGTACTATCTAAAATTTCATTTCAAGATCTCATCAAGTTACATGTAAATTGGATGTGTTGTGAGTTATATCCTTTTGGCAGTACGTTTCTATACCATTTTGGCAGTCAGCCTTTCATGTCCTTTTGGCAGTACATTTCTATACCATTTTGGCTGTCAGCCTTTCATGTCCTTTTGGCAGTACATTTCTATACCATTTTGGCTGTCAGCCTTTCATGTCCTTTTGGCAGTCAGCCTTTTATGTCCTTTTGGCAGTCAGCCTTTTATGTCCTTTTAGTGTTCAGCCTTTTATGTCCTTTTGGCAGTCAGTCTTATATGTCCTTTTGGCAGTCAGTCTTTTAATATGTCCTTTTGGCAGTCAGTCTTTTAATATGTCCTTTTGGCAGTCAGCCTTTGATGTCCTTTTAGTAGTCAGCCTTTTATGTCCTTTTGGCAGTCAGCCTTTCCTGTCCTTTTGGTAGTCAGCCTTTCCTGTCCTTTTGGTAGTCAGTCTTTTATGTCCTTTTGGCAGTCAGTCTTTTATGTCCTTTTGGCAGTCAGTCTTTTATGTCCTTTTGGAAGTCAGCCTTTTATGTCCTTTTGGCAGTCAGTCTTTTATGTCCTTTTGGAAGTCAGCCTTTTATGTCCTTTTGGCAGTCAGTCCTTTATGTCCTTTTGGCAGTCACTCCTTTATGTCCTTTTGGCAGTCAGTCCTTTATGTCCTTTTGGCTGTCAGTCTTCTATATCCTTTTGGCAGTCCGTCTTCTATATCCTTTTGGTAGTCGGCCTTTCCTGTCCTTTTGGTAGTCATTCTTTTATGTCCTTTTGCAATTATCCTTTTATGTCCTCATGGCAGTCAGCCTTTCCTGTCCTTTTAGCAGTCAGCCTTTTATGTTCTTTTGGCAGTCAGTCTTTTATGTCCTTTTGGCAGTCAGTCTTTTATATCCTTTTGGCAGTCAGTACTTTATAATTATCCTTTGGGCAGTCAGTCTTTTATGTTCTTTTGGCAGTCAGTCTTTTATGTCCTTTTGGCAGTCAGTCTTTTATGTCCTTTTGTTAGGCAGTCAGTCTTTACATCCTTTTGGCAGTCAGTCTTCTCTGTCCGTTTGGCAGTCAGCCTTTTATGCCCTTTTCTTAGGCAGTCAGTCTTTTATGTCCTTTTGGCAGTCAGCCTTTTATGTCCTTTTGGTAGTCAGCCTTTTATATCCTTTTGGCAGTCACCTACATTTAACTTTTATTCAACATTATAATTGAAAAGAATTGGTACATTTTCTTGCGACTTCAGGTATTATATATACGCACTACTAACGTCAAAAGTTTGAAATTACTATGCGAAGGTTTATACTGGGTATTTCTCAAACATGCTAGATCAAAGAATTGCTGGAAAAATACATTCATTACGATAGCGGATGGGTTAGAGTGTTTGAAACCTATCAATAACTTGCTTTCAATATCTAACAAAGAAGTACACATGTTTAAGAAAGTCAGGCAGAGAGGTCATGTATAGTATTGAATTTGAGTTATGATCCATTCAATTCTGCTGAACAGGTACGTAATAGTGATGGGCCGATAATCGATATTAATCGATTAGCAGCGTGTTGAAGTCATCCAATTTCAATAATCGATTTGAAAGTAAAATTATCGATAGCGGGAAAATGAAACGGGGGATGGGGGGAGACCAAGATCAGAGGAAATTCTGTCTGATGGTCAAAACTTTCTTACTGTGGGAATGAGTGCTGTTGTAAATAATGTAGAGTAAAAGAAGATAGTAGCACAAAGCGAAACCTGATATATAAGAAAGAAATCTTAAATATAATATCATTTATTACTATCTCCACGGACTACATATTTCCGACGTACCAACGGTGACAGTATGTTCTACTTCTGAATCAATCCTTTTCAATTTTTAAGTTGAAACTGATTTAATATTTGATTGAGATTTATTGAGCATTCCTGTCTTAATTTTTACTGTTTGCTTTCAGAGATACATGTACTGTACTTGAAAGCAAATGTGAACCCCCCTCCCCCATTCCACACCACACGCCCTGCAGAAATGATTCATTTTTGTATACTTTTCATCATACATTATTTTTAAATGAAACAACTGTAAGGAGAAGGCCCTTGATTACTTTGATTAAATTTGATTGTTTACGATAAGTGCATGTAATTCAAACACATAGAGCTGCTTTGTTGGTCGGTAATGAATGAAACGTTTGTTTTACTTGGATAAAAAATAAGAAAAGTATTGAAATATTTTGGAAAATGTTATGACCGATTATAATCGGTAGAATCACATCGGATACACCAACCGATTCTAACCGATTATCGATTATGATTCTGAACCGATTTCCCATCACTAGTACGTAATCAAACAATTTTCAAAATGAATCACTGTATAAGATTGAATGCAGCTATTTAAGTTGAAAGCCAGTGGTATATAGTACAGATTGCTAGGACTAACAATGACAAATTGAAATGACCAAACACTATAATATACATAGATATATCTGTAAGTATGCAATAACCATCCATAGCTACACATGGCCCATTATCAACAAAAGTGTCAAAGAAGCTTCTTTATAAACAGATATAGTGTTCAAATGCTTAAATCATTAAACATGTTAAAGTTACACTACAAGTGGACAGGTGCAAGACATTTTATTGATCTTCATCAATTTTGTCTTACCTGGTTGTCCCGGACCCATAATTCCTGGGGCCTGATTTTGCCCTGGAGGTCCATACTGAGTGTATTGTCCTTGTGGTCCACCTTGACCATAGCCTTGGTATTGTCCATCTGGGCCGTAAGACTGATTCCAGCCTGAATGTTGAGGTGGGGCATCTTTATAATCAAGAATTATGAAGATGTAGCCAGTATAAACCTTCGCATAGTCAAGCTTTAAGTTAAGCATGTCAACAGTTTGTTTATTTCAGAAATAATAATAACTAGAAAGGTTTCTTGTTGCGGTTGCAACAAGAGTGTCTTCCTCCTATACAATTTTTGGTTTGGAAATATGAAGGACGTCACATTACATGTATTTATATTATATATTTAAGTTTTCAAATAGCAGTAACATTAAATTTTCAAACCGATAATTGTTGGTGAGCAACCATTTGATTTTTTTTTTTGGGGGGGGGGGGGGGGCAGGAATTCTTTTGCCAGCCAGTAAAATTTTTTCAGCAATTTTCTGAGCAGGCCATTTTTTTCAGCCATTACCAGAGTCGGAGAAAAATTTTCGCCGGTTCTTCGGGCCGGATTTAAACAAATTGTCAAATGTTGTGAATGTCTGTGTAAGTTAAACTCCCCGCTGTTACAGAGTATGAGTTAATAACCGTTCCTTCAGATGTCTCTTTGCAATTAGCGAATTTCAGACAGATTGTATGATGTTTAAATAGAACCTTTTCTAGATTTTTGTGCCTATGCGTATTAGGTCTCTGGTAGATACAGCTATGTGAACAGTTTGTATTTATATTAATTAATTTTTTGACTTTAAATTGTCTGGCACAAAGGGCCAGCAAAAATTTCCATATCATGCAATGTATCCTTACTTTTGCATGGTCCGGGAAAAAAAAAAAATTTTTTCAGCATTTTTCAGAGCCGGGATTTTTTTTTTTTTTGCAAATTCTTCCTGCCCCCTTCCCCCATAAAAAAGGCGAGCTCGTAGCTGTAGAACCAATTTTCTTGAGAAGAGAAATGGTAATAACAAGTTACGTTCAATATATATATATAAATACCATGAGGTTCTCGCTGTGCAGGTTCAAATTTGGACCCCCCCCCCCCCCCTTCCCTTTTTTCAAAGTTTATTTTGAATTTCCATCATGGCGACATCGTTCAATATAAACAGAACTGTTTTCGAAAAACGAGGGGAGGGAAGAATGTTGGAGAAATTGTTCATCAATTTGTAAATAAACCAACCGAAAATTATGTTCGAACGTTTGCTAGAATTAGAAATTAAACTTGATGTTCAAAATAATATAGTTATTGAAGTTTAGAAACAGGTTTGTAGGTTAGAAATCGGAATCAAACTACCACTTTTTGTGTGTAAATTCTGGTTTGTAGCTGGTCTCTTCTAAATTAATCAACTGTTTTAAAATCAAATTGTGTATATCGAAATGTATTTATGAAATGCATATTCATCATTGCCGTGAAATCGGAATTTGAAAATCTCAACACTGCTTTTCTCGAGTCGGACTCGGACTACCAATTTTAGTGTGCGCCCGATCTGTTGGCGTGAAGGTGTATCGAAATACCCAACTCAAAATTTCGATGCTCATATCTTTTCAACAGTAAGAGATAGGAAAAATCAGAAAGACTAAATAAGACAGATATATGGATAAAAAATGATAATATTGAAATTTTTAGGAAACTTCATAAGCTTAATTTTTGTTTACTATTATAAGCAAAAAAGTGTCTTCCTCCTATGAACTTCTGAATTTGGAAATATGAAGGACGGTGAAGGACGTCATCGTAATAAATCGTTACAGTGTGCATCTAGCATTTCATATCTTGCATGGCTGTCGACTTTCAAAAAGAATGGAAATTGTAGATAGCAAAATACGAGATATTTAAGCTTACAAATAGCAAAACATGAAATTTTCGGTCCTTTTGAGTAATTCGACGCTCCCGTCAAATATTTGAATCTACTAAAAAACATGATAAAAAAATAACAGAGACCAAAAATAAAAAAGACCAATCTAGCTTTTACTCCAAACGTAACGTTGGAGAACTTTCATTGTCCTAGCTTACAGGGTTCTTGAGAAATCGCTGATCCAATTTTCTGCGGTTACGAAAACAATAGGTCTTCCGACGGAAGTCGGAAGACCTAAAAATGATATGCATAGGTCATGTATGTGTATATATTTTTTCATCTTTTTTTATAACTTTTCAATCCTCCGGTATTCAATTTACCATTTCACATCCATGCTAAAATAATCTAGGGGACAAATAAACATAATATATCCAAATAATATATACCTTGCCAGTTTTGGCCTTGACTTGGATGTCTTGACCCTGGGTGTCTGGGCCCTTGGTGTCTTGGCCCTTGGTGTCTTGGCCCTCCTCTACAATTACCTCGATGAGAGTTTGGATTTGGAGGTCTACCACTCATGATGGAAGAAATCAACTGATATGGCGAGTAGTTGTTCTATTCCTAGCTGGGAGTTCTGCCTGACAAAAAATGTGTACTACCAAGTCTTCAACATTATGCTACATGTAATAGTTCCTTTCCCATGTTTACAGTATCAAGAATGGAATGGTGACAGGAAAAGATGATCATTTTTGAAAGTAATTCAAATGAATATATTCATTTTCATTTCATATAAATCTTTGATCGCTGAGCGATATAAGTCCCCTACGTGCATAATTCTATGTCCTATAACTCTGCTTAGAATGCTTCAATTAAACATAAATTTAAACTTGACCTGTACGTGCATCAAAGGATTAATGCCCACACAGAAATCAGTTAATTATCTGCACATGCTGCAGTAACGAAAAAGATCTGGAAAAAAAATTCATGAAATGGTGTCCTTAAATTTGTAAATCTGTATCACACTACAATGTATTCACATACCAAAAACCAGTTTAAGATCTATAACAACAGCCAAGAAAAGTCTGTAAAACTGAAAATTTCATGAAATTTGATTAGTCCAAAGGCCATAACTCTTGTAAAAATAGGTCAATCAAACCCAAACTAGTACTAGCAGCTAAGTACAATATTATCCCATTGCATGTTAACCTATGATTCATCAGAACAATTAAACTTTTTCACTACATTTTTGTATCATCAGTCAAAAGAAATTTTTGGAACAGGCTTACACATGAATCCCTTTGAATTGAAATATTGCTCTATGCAGCCATTCATATGGCAACGTTAACCTACATGTAGCTTGTGTTCACCATGTTTACTGAGTCAGCACTTCCTCTTCTATGTTTGCTCAAAAACTGGCGGCCTTTGATTTGATTGGCTAGGATCTTTAATGAATCATTATTTGCCGCAAGTTGGCCAAAATCAGTCATTGGCTTCATCATTTTAAAGGTCAAGGATTTTCCTGGCAAACTTGTGGTGAATTTTCATTTGAAATTTGTTTGTCATTGCTTTTTGGCGAACCTATTTGTTAATTGTAGGGATATCACCTATTCATCATGTTCATTTTGATTTAAGAAACAGAATCTTATATTTTTTCTGTTGATGCAGGTACATGTATCACCCGAAAAATTAGACAGAAAACTGCATCAATTTTTCGGGTGATACCTGCATCAACAGAAAAAATATAAGATTCATTTCTTATCAAGAAATTTAATTATCATCCATTTGTGGAAAACAAACTGTTTTCCTGGATCTGAAAAGGATCAATCACCACACTATATTTCTCAAGTCTGAGGGTTTCACAGTGATAGGTCTTCCAAAACAAGTTATGACAGCCGCCATGATTCAAACAACGTACGATCGTCTCTCTATATCTTTGGAATAAGGACCAGTTTGAGCAAATTCTACATGCACAGTTAATTTTTGAGTATAAGTAGAAAAGAAACCCTGAAATGATAAGCAAACATCTACAAATTGAATTTTCAGCAACAAGTTAATTCCTGTTTGAGGGAACCCCCGATTTTAAAAAAAAGTGCTATAAATAGACTTCTGTGAAAAATTGTGTTGATCAATGTATCAACAAAACTTCTTAGCCAATAAGAATCTTCGTTTCTTGAAAATGACGATGGAAATTAAATGATATAGAAATATCTCCAATTCCTTTAACTTACCATCATATCAAATGGGAGGTATCACCAATTGAATATGGTGATATTACCATAATGAATTGGTGATATCATTTAAAAGTTTATTATAGTGATATCTTCATATCAAATTGGAGATATCTCCATTTCCACATTTTCTTCTTTGAATTAATGAACGCTCCCTGTGGTAGTTTCGTCTCTATTCCCGAAGACCTAGCTGCTGTCAATCATTGCATACCGCAGGCATAAAATTTGAGCTATATATATGCTCACTTCTGCAAAAATTAAATAATTATGCAAATGGACTCCTGACGATCGATGGCAGATTTGCGATATATTTAAGAATATATTGTTTGATATACAAAGAAAACTTTGTATATTCATAATTAACCTCACACGTATCACACCAGCGAAACACTAACTTAGTGTCGGGTCTAAGTGAGTTGAGGTACATGGCTGATGGGAGCCACTCTTAAAATTCATGCACTGCATCGTATTTCCCACGCTTTATCTGTAGAATATGAAACTATTAAGCTGTATGGGAGCGGTAATTATATTCAGAATACTGGAATAGGTGATATCAACTATTCGATATAGTGATATGACCAATTCAAAATGAATTGGTGATATCTCCATAACGAATAGGTGATTTCTCTATAATAATATGGTGATATCTCTATAATGATATGGTGATATCTCTAAATCATTATAGTGATATCACCATTCATTCTGTGATATTACCATATCATTATAGAGATACATGTATCACCTATTTGTTATGGGGGCAGCGGGGCACATGCCCCCCCCCCCCCCCACACACACACAAACACACATACACTTTGAAAAGTGGGAGCACAACCATGTTTGTGCCCCCCCCCCCCCCCACTTTTCAATCACAAAATTTTATGATGCATAAACATTGTTTAAAATAGCAACATTTTGTACCATTAATCTACAATTCTTCTGTCAATTTTCAAACTTTTTCTTTGGCAATTTTTTAAGCTTCCATTCGCCATTTCTTTGTAGACTCTGAATAATTTAGCTATTCTGATCCATCCTTTATACATATTACTTTATCAATGTACATGAAGACATTTAACTCAAACTATATAGAATATTAATACATGTACTTGTTAATGATCTAGAGAGTATAGAAAGTATTTTCTGATAAGTCAATATTCTGCTAAAGAAAATTTCCTCATTTACTCATTAGTCCAGCTGAATGGTGAAATAGATGTGCAAAATTTCAGGAAAGCATGAAAGTTGGCATAAAAGAGGCAAAAGGGACATGGAACTTAAAACATGAAACTACTCAAAACATTAAAGACTACATATTGGTAATTGGTGTCGACTTCGGATGGCCACCTACCACTTTAGTTGGAAATTGTTTGGTTATCGGATTAAATTAAACTTTTCAAACACACTAGGGCACGGTCCATTTGATATTCTGGGGGGGGGGGCTTGGGGTTTTTTCGAAAAAAATAATTTTGCTCTCAATTTTGATGAAAAAAAATTAATTTGCTTATGGTGTGACAGAAAAAAAAATAATCTTGAGTTACAAATAATCTGAATTTGAAGAATTACCATAAAATTTTGCCAAAATTCTTGAAAATTTTTTCGGCTCGCTTCGCTCGCCACAGTTTTCAAATTGTATCAAAAATTTTTGGCTCGCTTCGCTCGCCATAGTTTTCTATCAAAACATTATTCACTAATAGCATTTTAACTTCAGATATTTGAAGATTTCAAAATTTATACATGTATGTGAATGAAAAAGGGCTTCCTTAAAAGCTTAAATATATTATCAATATTTATGTATTGCTGTTAATACACATTGCATGTATCTCATAGAGTCATGTTCTTGTAAAATTGGAAGGAGAACTTCAGTTATTCACCAATTTACAATTTTAAGATAACATTTAAAAAATTGTCTAGGAGAAGTTCCCCTCAGACCCTCTTATACATGTTATATACATGTACCTTATATAAAATATTGAGAATTGTATTGTAAAAATCTTTTATCTCTCTGTTTAAAAGTGAATTGAATACTTGCACAAAAATAAACTAATGTATTAATATTTAGAGTTTGGAGTAAAAATATAAATAATTTCTATTGATAAAACACAAACATTCTTAATATGCGCATCACTTTGTTAAAAAAATTTCCTTGCTCCAACTTTGCCAGAAAAAAATTATTTTGCCCCGTTTTGGGGCGAAAAAAATAATCTTGCTCCAACAAAAACATGAAAAAACCCAAGCCTCCCCCCCCCCTGAATATCAAATGGACCATGCCTAGTACAGTTTGAAATTCACAAATGAATTTGAGTGTGTGAGCAAATAATGTTCGTTTGAAACATTTGTTACTTCAATAGGCACCAATAAACATACTGATATTACGTAATGTCATAAAATAAAAAAAATATAATTATGTCTTCTAACGAATCTAACGTCTGAGCTGAATTAGAAATAAAGCTTGAGAAGAGATTGGTCAGTCAATTTTCATAAGGAAGTCAGTAATATCCTGACTATTAAAATGATCTTCATTGAAAATATATCCTTGTTATAAGAACATACATGTATAGCTACAAGAATTTCATACAACTTCATTACGTCATCAAACACAACAATACTCTCAATTCCAATCAGGATTATTCACTAAATTTGAATAAACATGAGCATGCATTTTTAAGCTTTCATTTGATATCATTTCAACATGTTCAACTTTATACGATTTGTAACAGCCAAGATAGGATACATCTTTGAACAAAGAAAAGTAATGTAATGTTATTTAAGATCACGATTCATTTTGACCCATGGATGAAAGACGATATCATAAATGAAGAACCTAACATTTTCTTGAATAATTTTCACTTGATCCTGACATAGACGGTCAAAATAATTTAATCATAAATTGATTAATAAACATTTTTCCTGAAAATGGCGGCCATCCTGAAAAAACAATCATTTTGACTTTTTCGAGGTGGGTCCATAGCTGATATCGTAAAGAATGGCTTAAAGAACAATTGTGCCAAGTTTCATGCTTACCTGAAAAGGAGCTGTTAAGATAAGGCGTAAAATCAGCCCTGAAAGGTGGAATTTTGAAAATTGAAATTTCAAAAACTTTTTTTGGTAAAATATATACCTATACTGCATACCATCAGAATATGAAGTAAGATTTTATCTGTTTTGCATATTATTGCTAATTTTGAGGTCAAAACTTCTCTTTTTCTCATAGAAATCAATAGAAACCGGGAAAGTTTTTTTTAACATTGTTCCCCCCCGGATATACAGAAAGCCACTTTTACTGGAGATGTATATCAATGATACAATTTTTATGGCAAAGTGGGGTTCTGTATCTCTGGGGGGAACACAACCCAATAGACGAAAAACCAAAAATGGAAAGGGGGTGCATATTTAAAGAATCAACCTTTTCGACCATAAAATATAGCACATTTGACTGTTTTTCCTCTTTAATCCATCAAAAAATGTAACCTAAATATGACTGAATGAAATATACAAGAATTAGGAATGAAATAAGCAAGAATGATGTTCATTTCTCCGCCAATGTGTATTTTGCGCTAATAGGCTTTCATTGTAGCCATTGAATACAAAATGAGACCATATTTTAAGTTCCGGATTGCATTATTTACCGATTAAAGGAGATGGAACGTTCGAAATCAAGTTCTGATACACAATGTAGACATATTTGATGTCTTTTAATTTATATTTATCCATTTTTGGTAAAATATTCTAAAATGTTTACGTTTTTTGTCGATATTAATATCAGTTTTTCAATCCGTGCACCCCTACCTCTTTCGACCTTAATTTTAGAATCTTAAGGTTTCTTTAACGAAATGTAAAACATGTAAAAGGTCTGCAAATACATTATATTTCAATAATGATTAATATTTTCTGTATACGATTCGCCATTAAAAAGAAATAAGTCACGAAATTTAGGGCTAAATAGGGCCCTTATCTTAACAGGTCCTTTGCACAATTCATCCTATATTTATTTGCTCGAATCAGCGGGACTACATGTACTTAAAATTTAGAATTGCGCCAGAAATGTTAAAATTTGTGCATACAGAACATGAAACCCCCCATATCTTGTTTTTTTTGTTTTTAATCCCCCCCCCCCCCCCCTCCGCTTATTTTTTTATTTTTTTCGTGATGTTGTGCCCCTCCACTTTTTCCGGCAGAACTACGCCATTGAAGAGATATCACCATATTCAATTAGAGATATCGGTGATATCACTACATCATTATGGTGTCAGGTGATATCTCTTTTTGTAATAAATAGTAAAACGGCGCCCCAAACCTGATTACCTCCGAGTCTTTGATTCCGAGGTCATATTAAAATCTTTGATTCCAGGAGGATAAATAATAACCAGAAGTCTCTGATGAGACTGAAGCTCTACTGGTTGTTTTGTTAAATTCACTGAACTAACATCCATTTTCCAACCCTGGGGGACAGGGGCTCACACAAAATATCAGATGCACATCTACACCACAGACACATAATACATGTAATGCAAAAAGAATTTACTTTCCATGAAGAACCGGTATACTTTCTGAGATCTGGTGTTCACAAGATTACAAAATGACCACACCCATTTCAAAGACAGGTCAGTCTTAAACAGAATCTCAGGCACACAATCAGACAACAGACTCATTGAAATGGAAAAAGAAATATATCTCTACAGTATCAATTATACTTTCTGAGAACTGGTGTTCACTAGATTACCATATTACAGATTAGGGACTTATAATTAGAATTAAATAGGAGAACATGACCACATCCATTTCAAAGACTCTGGAGGTCAGATGCTGAAAAAAAATTATCTCTCTATCAATTATACTTTCTGAGAATTGATGTTCACAAGGTAATATAGACTTATATAGGAGAAAATGAACACACCCATTTCAAAGACCCTGGGGTTCGGGGGCTCAAACAACATATCAGGGGCACAACTAGACCAAAGACTGATTACAAAAAGAATTATTTCTCTATCAATTATACTTTCTGAGGATTGATGTTCACAAGGTAACCAGAGATTAATCTACAATTTGATCTAAATGGGTCCTCTGGACCCGATGAAATTTGACCAATGGGTCCCTAGCCAAAACAATGGGTCCCAGCAGAATTTAATGGGTCCCAATTACTATAAATCGTCTTTTTTTGCGACATCTTAAGTTCGCAAATACAAGCGATATGAATGGCTTGCAGCAATTTATGTCCGCGAGATCGTTATACATGTATTCCAGAAAAAAAATTATTAGCAATAAAATGTCTTTCTTCCAAACTTCAATCTTTAGTCAAATTTGCCGAATTAAGTAATCTATTGTTTATTTAGTTGCTTTATTTACGCAAGTTAGGCTTAGTACATGAGTATAGTAAAACGTTATGTTTGGATAACGTATATGAAACCTAAATAAAGCAACTAGATTTAAATTACGGAATTTACTACATTTACGTGTGAATTAAACGATTTGAACCGATTGATTCATATCATCCTGCGAAGTTTTTTCATAAATATATAGTACATATAACATGTCCTTCTGAATCCGAATGATAAGAGAGACTCGCATCGGACCCCATTTAACTTTTATATCGAAAAATTTTGATGCGCAACAATTTCTCGTACAATACTATGGACATGATCAACATTCTGTATGGTTTAAAAGAGCGGACAAAATATACATTAATAAAACAACTCCACTTTCTCGACTCTGAAAGTTATATGTAAACAATAAACTATTTAAAGGGGACACATTATGAAAGAGAATAATGCGTACGGTGGGACGCAGCGATCAAGAATCAATGGGTCCTGGGCGATTTTTATGCGTCAGAGACGCAGGACGCAGAGGTAGATTAATCCCTGGTAACATACACTTATATATGAGAAAATGACCACACCCATTTTGAAGACCCTGGGGGTCAGGGGCTCAAACAAAATATAAGGGGCACAACTAGACCAGAGACTGATTATAGTGCAAAAAGAATTATTTCTCTATCAATTATACTTTCTGAGAATTGGAGTTCACTAGATTACATAGACTTGTGTGGGAGAAAATGAACACACCCATTTTGAAGACCCTGGGGTCAGAGGCTCAAAGAAAATATCAGGTGCACAACTAGACCAGTGACTGATTATATTGCAAAAAGAATTATTTCCCTATCAATAATTATTGAATCAATTACAGTTTCTGAGAATTGGTGTTCACTAAATTACATAGACTCATATAGGAGAAAATGACCACACCCACTATCGAAGACCCTGGGGGTCAGAGGCTCAAACAAAACATCAGGTGCACAACTGGACCAGAGACTGATTATATTACAAAAAGAATTATTTCTCTATCAATTATACTTTCTGAGAATTGGTGTTCACTAGATTACATAGACATATAAAGGAGAAAAAGACCACACCCATTTTCGAGGACCCTGGGGGTCACAGGCTCAAACAAAATATTAGGTGCACAACTGGACCAGAGACTGATTATATTGCAAAAAGAATTATTTCTCTATCAATTATACTTTCTGAGAATTGGTGTTCACTAGATTACATAGACATATATACATGTAGGAGAAAATGACCACACCAATTTTCGATGACCCTGGGGGTCAGAGGCTCAAACAAAATATCAGATGCACAACTGGACCAGAGACTGATTATATTGCAAAAAGAATTATTTCTCTATCAATTATACTTTCTGAGAATTGGTGTTCACTAGATTACATAGACATATAAAGGAGAAAAAGACCACACCCATTTTCGAGGACCCTGGGGGTCACAGGCTCAAACAAAATATTAGGTGCACAACTGGACCAGAGACTGATTATATTGCAAAAAGAATTATTTCTCTATCAATTATACTTTCTGAGAATTGGTGTTCACTAGATTACATAGACATATATACATGTAGGAGAAAATGACCACACCAATTTTCGATGACCCTGGGGGTCAGAGGCTCAAACAAAATATCAGATGCACAACTGGACCAGAGACTGATTATATTGCAAAAAGAATTATTTCTCTATCAATTATACTTTCTGAGCATTGGTGTTCACTAGATTACATAGACTTATATAGGGGAAAACGACCACACCAATTTTCGATGACCCTGGGGGTCAGAGGCTCAAACAAAATATCAGGTGCACAACTAGACCATGGACCAAACTAAATGCAAAAAGAATAAGCTTTCTATCATTTATGGTTTCAGAGGAGTTGCGCTCACAAAAAAATATTAACATACAGACAGACAGACGGACGGACGGACGCCGGACAACATGGTATCGCATCTTTGACCCACAGGCTGCCGATGTTTATCTATTAAAAAATATAAACCAACCTTTTTATTTTTTTTTATCATACGTACCTGTACGTATGATAAAAAACAATAAAAAGGTTGGTTTATATTTTTTAATAGATAAACATCGGCAGCCTGTGCTTTGACCAGTAGAGCTAAAAACGAGAACTGGAGTTGTGTAAATTCTAGTAATGAAAACTAATGTTCTACAATTGTTCACTTACTATGTTACTTTTTCTACAGTCCTATGTGCTGTTATCACACACCTTTGGTTTTACGAAGTCTAGTTCATCTTTATACCGTACAGCTGTACACAGGGTTTACCTACGCAGTACGCGTTTTCAGAAAACGTCTATTTCGCTTTCGGTTTGTACCGTAGAGGCCTTTAAGAGTTATCGTTCTTCTGTTTCACATTATATATTGGGAAAGGAACTATCTTCTAGAAAATTTCGACTTTTGAAAAAAAGAAATTATAATGTTAGAAATTTAAAAGATCCCTTCAAATTGCATTGGCTAATGGTCATATGTTGATTTTAGTACAAAAGTCATGTATGTTTACCATAATTTAATCTTTGACTAACGATTGGGAAAATAAGGTTCAAGTAAAGTCAGACCGAAAGTATAACATAAGGTAAGGCCGCCTTTTTTTAATTAGTTGGTTTACGGATCCGCCGACCCGATTTTTTTTAAATGGGAAAAAAAGAAAATCTCGTTTTGGGTTTTTTTTTTTATTATCTCAAAACGGAATATTTAGGTGTCTTTTGAAAAAAAAGAATAAAAAGATCATGCAGGGGTGCATCATTTATTAGGGACCCTGGGTCATTCTACAGATAAATGTCCCAAATCAATATATTTTTTGGGGGAAATTGTGTAATTTTTTGTTGTTAGCTAATTAGTATACATTCAAGGAAATGAGTTTATGAAGTAGGTTTTCTTTCACCGATAAGGTATTGGCAAAAGCCGATTTTGTCATTACCGAAACGTAATCCAGGACAATAACGTACAAATTCAACGGAATTTTGAAGCTGTTACTTTTAAAATGTGGAAAAGCCAAAATTGTGAGCAAATTCATTATTTAAAAACAAAAAAAAGTTGAAATTTACTCTGTTTCGGTAAAGACATGCGTTATACTTGGTATGGTTTTATTAGCAAACAGCCATTAAGGCTCATAAGCATAAATATACAGCTATACAATGAATAGGCCTTATTGCCATTAGCGCGCTCTCTAGTGTTGAAGATAGAAAGGCTCTATCAGTGGGGGCAACGCGGCGGCGTCATTGTCAACAACAAAGCGCGCGTTATTTGAAAAGCAAATGTGTAATCTTCAAGGATGTACGATAACTTGTTAGCTAATTTGATGAATATTGACTTGAAAAAAAATTAAAAAATGATTTAAAAAAAAAAGAGATTAAAATAATAAACCTTCATTGTAATTAGAGGAGTTTGAGAGGTCATGAGCGCTATTTAAAGACAAACTCAGTTATATAACACGCGTACACGCACGTACCGTAAACCAGTTTCTATTTAAGACATACAAAGAAAGAAATAAACAAAGACAAAAAGACCAAAAGTATGCCAAAAAAAAAAAAATAATAATAAATAAAGTAACATTAAACATGTAACGAATATTTAACGAAGACAGAGAGAAAGACGGTAAATAAAGCCGGGCTGGATAAAAAAAACAACTCAATGTTTCCTATTAATGTCCTATCCTTGCATTGAAATAATAATTGTTTTGACAAATCATCCAGCCGTATTCGTTTATTTATAACCTATCTTGTGAATATAAGTCAAAATTGATCATCTGATACGACAGGGGGGGGGGGATTAAATCCTAACCAGACGTG
This sequence comes from Pinctada imbricata, assembly GCA_033119305.1. Lineage (NCBI taxonomy): Eukaryota > Metazoa > Mollusca > Bivalvia > Pterioida > Pteriidae > Pinctada > Pinctada imbricata. Next base: position 12,877,066 of record VSWD01000004.1, on the reverse strand, counting down.
CCGTAAGAAACGGGTCTTTTTCAGGGTGTAAAATCATACTATTTGGTATTTAAGAGACCCTCGATTGGGTGTCAGTTGTAAAAAACAGTCTATAATTTTTTTAATGTAGACATAAAAAAAAAGATTAAACGTATGACCATGTTTTTTTTTCTGCGCCATGCAGTTTATGATACGCCTAGTAGAGGCGGAATCTATTACTGAACTTATATTAGTCGAAAACTGATAATATTCTAGCAGAATCTAAATCTAATATACTGAAATCTGAATCTTATATACATGACCGGTCGGGTTGGAAATGTTTTGTGGTGATTTATCAATTTGGGGAGAGTATGAATTTTCATTGAATTGGCAGAGACAACCCGGGCCACCTTTTACCAAATTGTAATTTTGAAAATACCCCCTCCCCCCCCCCCCTGTTATTATCGCAAAGTTTTCCTCCTAGTGAGTCCGACATTGGCGTTCTATCTTCCCTACCCTTATCATTCCCAATACAATTTATGCTTACTCTTTACATCGCCAAAAACAAGTCTAAAAAATATACGTTTGGAACTTGACAGAGTGATTTGTTTCAACTTTATTTTTATTGTTATTATTATTATTTTTTTTTTTTTTCATAATCCCCTTTCTTTTCTTTTGTTTGCGGTTTGTGCGTTGACAACTTGTTTATCGTGATCTGACACTTACAGGGGATGCTTACTCCTCCCGGGCACCTGGTCCCACCTCTAGCTTGCTAGGGGTTCGTCGATGTTTAACTTTGTGCTCTATTGTGAGTGCTGTTGAGATTATCGTCAGGATCTTCTTTAACTCATTGATGCAACTTCAAGAAGGAATACAGTATACTCAATATATTATACTGGAAGAAACGAGGGGTAATAATGCGGACGGACGTAATATCATGATATTTTTCTGTTTCCTTTTCATTACATTCTTATTCAATTATTCTATTTTTCCTGTTTTTGTTAGTTTTTTTTTAATTTAGGAGAGGGGAGTGAAAGAGTGGCGTATTGTGATTTGGAAAAAAAGGTTTTGCCTACCCTTTTCTAAACCAAGATCTGCCATTGAATTTGAAAATCATGGTAAGGATGTGAGACATCAGAAGTGTGTGTGTGTGTGTGTGTGTGTGCGTGGGGGGGGGGGGGGGCTAAAATCTAAAGTCTAAAATCAAAGCACATTTTCAGCAAAGGGCGTGCCGCGATGGTGGTCTTTCAGTTGCCCCCTTATACATTATTATTCATTGATTTACTTATCGTATTTCTCATTGATTTTATACATCGATTATGGTGGAGAAGATGTTCAACGTACTTTATAATGATATAGACAGATGCGTGGACAAAACAGGGGCGGACGCAGAGTTGAACTGAAGTGGCCCGAGGGAGGGGTTCATTCCAATGGGCCGATGCAAGGCACGAAGTGCCGATTGGGGAAGGGTACGAGATGGGGTTGCACCTTCTGCAGTTGGGTGTCCAGGGTAGCTTCAACGGAAATGTTTTATATTTTATAATTTTACTGGTGCGATCATCATCATAAAATAGTGCACATTTTTTTCACATTTTCAGCTATTTGAAAATTCATGGGATAAGATTACACAAGTATTTCATAGATGGCGATTTCCGTAAGTTTTTTTTTCTGTAATTTTAAATGTAGTTGCGCCATGAAACAATCTGCAGTACATTTAATCTTCAGCTTGTAGGTTTTGAACTTCAACAGTCCAAAATTGGCAAGAAACGAAACTGAGGTGACACTGTTTTCGTAAAAGTCAAAGAAACACATGCTATTTTCCACAAAAATCCACAGGACATTGACAAAATGCGCTGGAGATCGCCGGCAATCTGGCACTTTTATATAAAGTTTTTATATATATTTTTAATATTTTTACCAAAGACTACCCCTGCCAGTCGAGCTGGGGATCCCCTGTGGTTTGCCTATTCTCCTTGATGAAGGTCGTTTTCTCATGAACTGAACAAATAGAAAAAACCGGGCCGGGGGGGGGGGGCTAGTTCTCGAACATCAGTCCAGAAACACCCCCCCCCCCTCCTTTTGAATTACTTGAATTTAACCGTTTTACACAATCTTTGCTTTTCAGTTCCCCAATATAGTTTGTAATAGAAGGATAAGTTATCAAAATCATACATACACAATTGGGCTGGTCTATTTACTGTCTTAGGACAGTGCATCTTTGATTATTATGTTCAATGCAATCATTGAACATCTCGAAATATGATCTTTCCTCCGATTCCGTGTCATGTTTCACATGTTTGAAACAAAAACTAATATAATATCGAAAGACAGAAGATCTATGCAACATTCTATTGTCAAATTTAATCTTAAAATAAAGTGCAGAGCAAAGAAATCGACGCGTTCTACGATATTATATCGCTTTGCAACGTTGCCCCCAGAAATTTCCCGAACTAAGTACTCTTTGTGATTTTCACGCTAGAGAGTTACATAAGGGACGTCACTCTTACGTTAATGGCAATAAGGCCTATTCTAATGCACTCCGTTTGTAACGCGCATTCTGATTGGCTAAGCGATTAAAAAACTGCAAGGGGATTCACGTTTCACTGCAGTTTTTGCTATGACGTTATGCGTTGCTATGGCGACTTCGTTAAAAGCAGACGTTTTCTAGCTTCTTACTGACCAAAGCATTAGAATAGGGTTACCATACCGATGTTTTACAAAAACTGACAGGGTATCGGCGAATCCCCTGTCAGAAGTATCCATTTTACCGCTCGGCTGACGCCTCGCTGTAAAACTCAATTTCTGACAGGGGATTCGCCGATACCCTGTCAGTTTTTGTAAAACACACGCATGGTAACCCCTAAAATACAACATATTTGATACACTGTGAGTAGCCACCATATACATTCTTTAGATGAGGAATAATGATATACTAAGTATGTGATATATTCATATGAGAAAAGAAAGAAAACATTCGAAAATTTGAAAAAAAAAAGTTTTTTTTTTATGAAATGTTAATGAAGACAGAAAAAGGAAAATGTTTCTTATAAAATGTTCTTGTGCAAGTGGTGGAGGAAGGATGACATTGGCCATATATGCTAACAATAACTAAACAATCATAAACACATTTATACTTTTTAACAAAAATCTTGATTTTTATACTAAACAGTCATGGAACTCGTTTCTTATTATATAACATAATTAATGCATATATTGAAACTGAAGAAAATAGGTACATAGAATATTGTATGAACATGAGAAACGAAAATTAATCAAAACTATCTCTTAAAAAAGTTGCATTCTGTAAAAATCGACCTAGATTACAAAGTTGTTTTCTATTATGCTGGGAAAAAAGTTGAACCAATTTAAACATAGATGGTCGCCTCCAGTAATAATTCTTAATATATAATCTGCGAAAGTGAGAATACAGTGGACAAACTAAAACAAAATGGTACTCGTCTTCAATATCGTTACATGAACAGAATTTACATACACGTCTACCTCTTTCAGTATTATTATAACGTCCTCGTTCTATAAATAATTTATGTGAAGACAATCTATATTTCGATAAAAGAGAAGTAAATTGAACAGGTATAGACTTTTTAAGGTAATACTGAAGTGAAAAAAATTCAGGTAAATATTTGTAGAATAGACACTTGGTGGAGTTTTCAAAAGCTATATTTCTTTCTTGAATAAAGTTATCGAATACCCTTTGTTTGAACAATTGTAAGAAAGTTTTATCATCTGGAACATACTGAGAGTACCATACATCACTGAAACCTGACATGCATAGGAGATCTTTAACATTACTCAACCAGGAGTTCGGATACAGGTAAGTATACATTTCATCATACAAATTCTTAAGAATACAATTCTGCGTCTTGAGCAGTTTTAACCAAAATTTAATAATCTTAATCTTTCTAATAGCTATCATTGGTAAACGTCCTAATTCAGAATAAATCATATAATTTTGTGTACTGCTTTTAACTCTAAGTATCCTTTTACAAAAGTTCAAATGTACATTCTCTACGTTTTTTCCAGGATGAAAGCCCCAAACTTCACTTCCGTAATTCAGGACACTTGAAACATAGGTATCAAAAACACTGGGTTTGGATTCTACATTCACGTAAGTATCATTACATATTTTGGTAATCCCAAACATACATTTTCTCCCTTGCATTGCAATAGTTTTCTCAGTAAGGTTAAATTTTCCATTGTAGAATAGATTTATACCTAAATAATTGAAAGAGTTTACTACTTCGATCTGTTTATTGTCATAGTACCAAACATCAGCATTACATAACCTGTACCCGGAACGAAAAACTACTATCTTTGTTTTATTTACATTTACCTCGATACCCCAGTAACTCTCTTAAATTTACAGGTTCACAGTTCTTGGTAATAAGTTCCGATTCGAAATCATTGATGTACATAGAAAAGAGGAAAGGTGACAATGCCTCACCCTGCATCAAGCCTTTTGTGGTCGAGAAGAAATCAGAATATTCAGAATTATGCCTTACACAAGACTTGACATCATTATAAATCTGCTTGATAATGTTTAGCAACTTTCCAGTGATTCCACTTCGCGCTAACTTGAAGATTAACTTATCCCTATCAACTGTGTCGAATGCCTTCTTATAATCAATAAAGCAGCAATACAATTTCTTTTTCTTGTTTAAATATAGAGAAATCAAATTATGTAGGGCAAATATTGCTTCTGTTGTGCCACACCCGTGTTTAAATCCGAATTGAGCGTCTGAAATTATGTTATTCTCTTCTGACCATTGTAATAATCTGTTGTTTAAAATTGAAGTAAAAATCTTCGATAGATTACTGACGAGAGTTATACCCCTGTAATTGTCCGTATTGTCGGTATCCCCCTTTTTGTGTAATGGGATAATGATACCCGTTGACCAATCACTCGGAAATTCCCCAGAATCAAATATAATATTGAAAAAACGAGCAAGAATGGGTGCCAGGATGTCTTTGAATTTCATAAAATATTCGTTCAATAGGTGGTCGATACCACATGCTTTGCCACTTTTAAGTTTATTTAATGCATCATGAACTTCTTTTTCATCTATAAGTCTATCTAATTCTTGAAATATTGGCATATCATTGGAAGTTAAATTAGCTGTTCGAGAATTGTCATCGCTTTCGATAGTTGTGCTACATACTTTTTGAAAATGTTGGAAGAAATCATTACATGTCAGTTTAGTTTTGTTGCTCTTTTTCTTTCGAAAAATTTTGTAGAATTGCTTCGGGTTCCTTGTTCTTAGATAGTCTAATTTATTTCCTTCAAAACGTAAATAATCTCTCTTGCACTTATTTGCATGTCGTTTGTATTGCCGTTTGGCCTCAACTAAATTAGTACGATTGAACTCTGATCTATTACGATTAAAGATTCGAAGAGCAGACTTGTATTCAGAATAAAGTATTTCACATCTATTGTTAAACCATACTTGGTCATCTGACTTTCTGAGTTTAGGAGCGTTTTGTATGACAATTTTACGAGAGCAGAAAGGACTAAATATTCCATTCAGAATACCTGTGATCTCAGATACTCCCTGATTTGTACTAATTTGCTTATTGTACATGCTTTCTATCGTTCTGTTCATTTCACATACGCTCGACTCCAGGACTATTTTCATTTCATCTACCATATCATCATTCCATTTATAGATAGTTTCATTGTAAGATCTGCCTTCATTTTCTGTTCCTTCATTTATCTCTGAAAACAACTGAACGCTAAATTCTATTGGGGCGTGGTCTGACCACATATTAAAATCTTTAATCTTAAATGACTGAATGATTTCAAAATATCTATAATCTACCAAAAGATAGTCAATTACACTGGACCCTAGGTGATTAAAAAACGTATATTTCCCACTATCCGCATCTGATACCCTCCCATTACAAAGAAGACCAGATGCCCTGCACAGTTCTAGTAACTTGCGCCCAAATGTATTGACATGCTTGTCCTCACTAAACCTAGCACTCATTTCAATATCATTAGCATATAAAATCAGATCAGAAATATGTCTAGAAACATCTTCTGCAAGCAAATCATGTTCAACATAATCTTTCCCCTCTCCTACACGACTATTTAAATCACCGGTCAGTATAACGGTACCTTGATCAGAGTACTCGGCTATCTGGCTCAATAGAGCGTCAAAAAGATCATTACCGTATTTCTCATTTCATGGGGTATGTATGTTCAGCATAGATATATGTCACGAGATGACCCTGTGATTTTCAACCATAAAATGCTATCACCAAAATTATGGAGGGGGATTAGGGTCACAATGCTATTTGACTTGCTTACATGCTTCATGCTATGTTGCTTCATTCAATGTTTGATTTTCCATGTTCATTTGTCTTGCTTTCATTTCAAATTGACTTTATTACATTTGTCTTTCTTCTTTATGCAATGTTGCTTCCGTGCATTTTACATTTGTCATTTGTCAATGCATAATTGCCGTTCTACCATGCGTTATGACATCTTTCATTGTGCCATCATTCTTTCGTCCTAATGCCATTATTGCTTCGTCAATGCTAACCTCAATTTTGATACCAGGTGGCGCTCCGTTTGTGTCCGTTCCTTGAAATTAACTTTGAGACGTCCCCTGTTGCAGTACTTGGAAAAATGAGTTATAAATAGCGGAAAAAAGCAAAAGCCGATTGAAATATTTGAACAAAAAAAAAGAAATCATTAAATGATAAATATTTGGACCTTTTCTGTTTGTTTCTTTATTTATAGAGTAATAGCCATTTTGGGATTTGAAAAATTTAGAAAGTTTTGTAGGAGAGAAGTGTTGGCTCCGTGGCTCAGCGGTAAGCATGCCGGATTCCTCTTGCATTTTTTTCCCGCATGGGTTCGAATCCCATCGGCTTCATAATTTTTTTTCTGAATTGTGTGTGGGAAATTATATAGAAGTCAGTTTTTTCTGAGATATCTTGGGAAAGTCGGTATTGCATATCGAAAAATTCTAGATAAATTGAAACTGCTGCGCGTCCTACACTGATCGAACCTAGAGATCAACATCCCCGGCCCCATTGATTCAGTCAATAATGCAGTTTCTAGTCTCCTTTCATAATTTTGACCTTGAAAATTTACCTTTTGGCATTTCTGTATGCCAAAATTACTCCAAGCTGTTGTCCAGGACAAGCGGAGCGTAGGAGAAGGGGGGGGGGGGGGGGGGGGCAGCGGGGCAGCGTTACCGCTCGCCAGTTCTTTATAGACTTTCTTTTAGCTATTCTGATCCATCGTTTATGCATATAACTTTATCGATGTACATGAAGACATTTAACTCAATCTATATAGAACATTATTACATGTAATGATAGAGGGTATAGAAAGTATTTTCTGATAAGTCAATATTTTGCTGAAAATAATTCCTGGCTCGCTACCGCCCGCCAGACATTTATCCATGTATTAAAATTTTAGGATTGCACCAGAAATGTTAAAATTTGTGCATACAGAACATGAAACCCCCATATTTTTTAATCTCCCCCCTTGTGTTATCTTTTTTTTTTTCATTTATTTTTTTTTTTTTTTTTTTTTTTTTTTGCTTATTAGAAATTTTGGGATGTTTTCAGGCAGAGCTACGCCGTTGGTCCAGGACTACGCCTGCTCAGGAACGTGGCACAAAAACAGTTCAGTGTCATTCACAGCCTTTTTCAACAATGGCCAAAATTTAGACCTTTATTGTGTTCCTCCGTATTAGGAGCGCAGCGGGGCAGCGTTACCGCTCGCCAGTTCTTTATAGACTTTCTTTTAGCTATTCTGATCCATCGTTTATGCATATAACTTTATCAATGTACATGAAGACATTTAACTCAATCTAGCGCGAGGAAGGTATAATTCTTATTAGATTGCACTATGGCAAACTTGTCAGATTCTTCTTGTTCAGTGGCGAATCCAGCGCCCCCTTTGCCGGGGGTCAAGGGGCGAATTTTGCCGATTTTACTGATGTACCTGTTTTTGCCGGGAAAATATTGGGTCTGTGCAGGAGCATCCTCTAAATCCGCCACTGTTGTTCGATTCAAGATCAAGGTTAAGAATGAAATCCAAGAGTTTGATGCTTGCAAGGATTTACCTTGAACATTGACCTTCATAAGCCCATACCTCAAAGTCAAGTATTATAGAAGTTTTATCTTTTTATGCAAGAATCACCCGATTTATGGTACAGAAACGACATTGACGAGTATGTAAAAGGCATGAAAGTAATTAAAATTATGACTTTTCATAGATGACTTGCAAGCTATATCACCTATCATAGCTACTTATAAATATATATCCTGTATTCTATGTTGTCATATTTGCATATTAAGTTTAATCTTGATTCTCTGATATCATATGTGCATAATATATACATAATATATGTTTAATCTTGATTCCTGACTCAGTTACTTTACGGGTATAGACTGTACTTAATACTCATACCATACGATTCCTATTTGTACTTAAAACATCCGCAATTTTTGGTTATAAAGTATTATTGATTATATCTACTCATTCATGTTATATAATTTTATTATATTAAACGCTTATATTGTATTATGTTTATACATTCATGTATTGTACATATAGTTAACATGCTGATGTGCCTGATGGCATAAAGTGAATAAAGAATCTGAATCTGAATCAAGCGACGATAGTGAGCCAACGAAGCTTTTGCAAACTTTTGTAATAAAAATGATTTTTTTTTTCAACTGAATAATGATAATGTACAGTTGCCCGTCATATTTTTTTTTCCAAAACAATGAACCCCCCCCCCCCCCAAGAAAAACTGGGAAAAAATGCATAAAAACATTTTATTTTTATAAGTACCCCAATTTTTTTCTACATCCTCTACTGGGCAGATGGACAACATGGACAGGTTACATTATACTTAAAATTGACAGAAGGAAAAATTGTATCCTCGTCCGGGATTCGAACCCACTCGGAAAGGTGTAAAATAAAATTCAGTGACAAACGTGATAACCATTACGCCACAGGGAATCTTCTTCCAATGGGGTATTTTATAGTCAAGGTTAAAACTTACAAAAATCTGATGCATACAAAATCAAATATTTACTAATTACTTTAAAATATTTTTCAAATATTTATACAGCCAATCTACTTCTGACTGTCCTCTCGTGCGATAATATAATTGCTTTTCGAACGATACTGTAGTAGATCTAACGACAGGGGATGTTTCAAAGTTCATTTCAAGGAACGGGCACATGCGGTCCCGAGAAGCGCCATCTGGTATCAAAATTGAAGTTAGCATTGACGAAGCAATAATAGCATCAAGACGAAAGGATAATGGCAGAAAGAAGGATGTCATAACGCATGGTATAATGACATTTATGCATTGACGAAGGACAAATGTAAAATGCAGGGAAGCAAAATTACACAAAGAAGAAAGATAAAGTCAATTTGAAATGAAAGCAAGACAAATGAACATGGAATAATCAAACATTGAATGGAGCAACATAGCATGAAGCATGTAAGCAAGTCAAATAGCATTGTGACCCTAATCCCCCTCCATACAAAATACTTGCAAACACTAACAAAAGGAGATAAATTCTTTCTGAACAATACAAAAATACACCCACCTTTACATTTACTACGAGGAAAAGATAACATAGAAAAATCATTTAACAAATGTGCAATATCTAACTCAGTATTTTCTGTGTTCCAACACTCTGAAAGTAAGATAACGTCATAATCGGAAAAACAATCTAAAAAATCGCTGTCACCAACCTTTCTGTCAAGGCCGCGATTCACATTCCAGGCTAGAATGCGCAATGACGATCTATCCTCCGCGTCCCGCTAATCGCTAATACGGCCGTCATCACCACCTGTTTCCGCCTCCATCGGTTCGCGCACTTTTTCGGCTGTTTCTTCACTCTCGGCCTCGTTGTTCGGACCAATAATCTCGCTTCGGGCGTCACGGAAATCGTCACCGAAATCATCATCATCCGGGTGGTAGCGGCGCCCGTTGACATATAATCTATCACGCACCAGCTTCACTCGGTTTCCCTTATCTCTGAATTCGCGCATTATGGGGTACAAGTGCTTCCGGTTCTCCTCTACTGCGGCTGGAAATTGTAGTCGGATTCCGTAAGGTGACCCTCTAAGCTTGTAGGCGTTATCTCGCACTAACTGCAAGTCGCTCTGGTACAGAAATCTAGCGACCACGGGCCTGGGTCTGCCTCTGATAAAGCGTCCAAACCGATGTACATTACCAAACTGGACATCTTTGTCGATGCCCAGCTCATAATATAGGAATCCGCGCACCTTATTCTCCGTATCCTCCTGCCTAGTTTCCTCCAAACCAGTGAAAATCAAGTTCATCTTCATTGAACGACATTGTAAATCTGTAACACGCTCATCTATCTCTTGACTGTCCTGCTTTATGCTCTCTACCCTTTGACATATATGCTCAATCATCCTCTCGTGTCGTGCAATATCGGTCCGGCATCTGTCCAAACTTCCGCTCTTTTCCTCGAGCCCCTTTACTCTAGATATCGGATACACCAGCGATTTGTTCTCGATCCGCTTTCACGAAATCCTCAATTTGGGCCATTCTTCCTTCGAAATTTTCCATCCTCATATTCATTTCACCAAGTTTTTGTTCAATCACATCAATTTTGTCTAATTTTGTCAGCTTCTCCATGATGAAATTAAGTTTTTTGTCCTGTTCAGCAAGCGTCGCCATAATAACGTTATCCCCACTGTCGGGCGTGGTAGGTTTGGGGGTAGACGACCCTGGACCCACAACATTCATGTCGGTACTACCCGTCTTAACTGGCGTTCCATATAATACATGACTGGCTGCGCTAAGAATCGAACTCATAATAGAACTGTTCTCACTAGTGATACTTTGATCGGACACTTCTTCTATCTTCCTTTTAACTCCTTTTTTCGCTTTTTTTGACTTTTTAGAGCTTTTTCCCATCTTCACATTCAAAATTCAGCCACATACAGTACGGTAATAAAATCCGATAAAAACATGGTTTTTAAGGCAAAAACAATATCTAACTATCGGAACAAATTTCAACACGTCCGACCGCTTCGATGACTACTCACTCATACTTATGGTAATGACAAACGTGTCGACCGGCAATCAGTGGCGGATCCAGCGCCCCTTTGCCGGGGGAATTTTGGAGATCTATGCTGAAAATAGGCCAAAATATAGGGGTTTTTTTTAACATTTTGGGTCAGTGCCGGGGGTGGGGGACGCCCGTTCCGCACCCCCTGAATCAGCCAATGGACAAGGGCGTCCACACCCCCTGAATCAGCCAATGGACAAAGACGTGTTTTTCTGCATGTTCGTTTCGGTAATGACCGTCTCGCAATGATATATATATAGAGGGCGCTGTAAATCTTTATTCCTTACGTACATTAGCATCTTCTATTATAACACCTTCCTTGTTGACTCTTCTTGATATTTGAGTTGAATTGTAAACGTGTATATATATACATGTATATGTCATAAAACAAAACAAAATTAAATTATTGATAAAACTTTGCAAATTTAATGTACTTTGTACAAAAATTATGGAGAAATTGTTTAATTCTTTATATTACATGTAAAATGTAAATGTATTTCAATGATTCAAGACATTTATTCTTTTGTTGTCTAAAATCTGTTAATATTCAAATGAAACAAGTTTCCGTCAGATTTCATAATGGTACGTATACATGTAGTACTTCACATATTATGAAATTGCAGCTTTGTTTTATATGCTTGTTTGTTTTTTTCTCCCTGGCTGGCTTGTAGGTTTATCAATTTCAAGAGGAAGCAAAACAGAATAAAAACAAGAAATGGCCTTATTACAAAGTACAATATATATTTTGTCAAATTTCTATTTATCTAGTTTATCATTTTCTTCGACAGATATATCTGACATCGCTGCATGAAAACAGTTCATAATATGTTTTGAAATGATTTTATAATTATAAATGCTAATATTCCTATATTTGAGCTTAGCTATCATCCTACATGTAGGAAATCCACTTCGTACGTCTCTATTATAATATCATACAATAAAAAGTATATATGTTGATTAAAAGAGATAATTCAGTCACTATATATAGTAAAATAATATGGATCTTGTATCGCATTATCCTCTCAATTAGTTGGATATTCAGAAAATGATAGTTGATACTTTTTAAAACAGTGTTACGGAGGCTATATACTAACTGCTCAATTTATATAAAAATAAGATTGCAAAGAGATAGAAATACAAGTAATATGTTTTCCATTATTCAACGCTTGATCGACCCTCTACTACGGAAGCCCATTAGTGCAAACCAATAACATATATTCGAGAACAAAAAAATATATCCGAGAATCAAAAAAATATATTAGAGAACAGAAAAAAAAATTTGAGAACAAAAATATTTTCCAGAACAAAAAAATATTTTCCACTACAGAAAAATAAATTAGAGAACAGAAAAATATATTAGAGAACAGAAAAATATATCAGAGAACAGAAAAATATATCAGAAAACAGAAAAATTAATTCAGAGTAAGTCTTCAATGGCGTAACTAAAAGAAAGAGAAGATTCATCGGCATATGTACATGAAATTCAATGGCACTGTTTATGATGCTGAGTTAGAAATGAACATTCTAGTAACTTTATAATTCTTGACACTAGGGTATGTAGAAAAAATATCCAGGGGGGGGGGGGGCGGGGGGAATTCGAGCCTCTTACTCTGAAAAAAATATATATTTACAGAAAAACGCATCCTACACACAATCCTTATCTACATGTACATATAGATCTGCTCCTGACCCTAGCTTCACCTAACTCCGTATATTATGTTTCTTTGATTTATCTCAAGAAGTATTGATATTCCCTCCAATGACAACTCGCGGAGACAGAGAATGTAACCCCCTGTCCTGCCAACAATACATTTTATGCATTGCATTCAATGATGAATAAAAAAGGCCAAATAAAAACATACTTTAAAACAGGAAAATACGCACTTTGTTGAAAGATAAGGTCATCAGTCAGCCAGACTCGCCCAAAATTTACTACATGCAGGAGTTGAATGACTCTACGGCACTTGAGAGCTGTTTGATACTTACTGTAATGCTATTTTATAGATGTAATAAGCTGTTTGACAATTGACATTTAGTGACCATGGGTTTCGGGAAAGTTTCAATGTTTATGATACGCAACTGGCCATCTCTTATTAATTTATTTTTCTGTCCTTGAATTTATTTTTCTGTTCTCGAATAATTATTTTGCTGTTCTCGAATATATTTTTCTGTTCTAGAATATATTTTTCTGTTCTAGAATATATATTTTTTGGTTCTAGAATATATCATATTTTGTTCTGGAATTTTTTTTTTTTTTTGTTCTGGAAAATATTTCTTTTGTTCCCGAATTCATGGGGTTTTTTTTCAATATATTTTTTTTGTTCTGGAAAATATATTTTGGTTTGCACTTATGGGATTCCGTACTCTACCGACGAACATGCCAAAAAAGAAATAAAAAAGGCAAACTGAGGAACTTGAACTTGATCGGTACGGAAGTTACATCTTATTATAAGTCATCTTTAGTGGTACTGTACATCCCCGATAAACCTTCGATTTATGGATTGAGAGGAGCATGAATATTTCTAGTTACTCACTGCTTAAAACCTGGATAAAAATTTGATCGCCAGATCTATAATAAAGCTTTAAAAATATTACCGTTATGTAGGTTGTATAGTTACGGAGGTTATGATTTCATAGTTAATATGATATTTTGGAAAGAGGAGCATTGATTAGAAATTATATATACACCTGCTGATTGATATTTTTACGTGTGTTGAGCAATATGATCTTTAAAAGAGCTTGTGTAGCTATTTGCAAAGAAAAATCCGTCATGTAGGTTAGGTTCTTATAATTATGTGACACTCCGATAGACGAACTTCCCTTTCTGAAATCAAAATTATTTAAAAGTTGAATAGAAACTTTTTGTTAAAAAATCAAAATAATAACATAATCACTTGTTCGTAAGGCCTAGCTAGTTCTTGAGTATTGGCAAATAATGTTAACAAAAATTTGATAGACGATGACTGCCTTGCTATAGAGGTTAGGCATATATCAGCGACACTGAGATTTTGAGCCACGAACTTGCATTATGTTGAATCTTTAAAAAATCCATACTCATTTAATAAAATAGACATTATTTGCGATAAAAAGTGATATCAGATTTTGCGTTTAAGAACGCTCAATATTCTTAGAATCTTAAGCAGAATAGTGAAAGAGCTCAGCGACATCAATTTCTGGGTTAATCTGAGGTACTTTAGGATAGTCTACTCCTAAAATATGTAATGCTTGGTCAGTATTTGACGTGTATGTGAGAGAAAAAGTTTGTTCTTCTCAAATGAGCGCTCAGTTGCAGCAGTAGATTAAGGACATCACAAATCAGGACCTATAGCGACAGGTAAAATCACTAACTGTAGCAATTTTTCTGCAATAGCTGAAAAGTGTAACATTTACAGAAAAAAAGGTGTAAAATTTACAGAAAAAAAGTGTAAAATTTACAGAAAAGTGTAAAATTAACACTTTTATGTGTAGAAAATAAATAAAAAAAGAATATCAATCTGGCACTAATACGCTTCCGTAAGTAGATTGATCTGAAATTCTCGTAAATAACTGTATCATTTATAAAAGTATTCTGACAGTCAAAGATTATGGTTTTAGGTGGGGAGTTTTCTATGTTAATTTTAGCATGACCTACATGTAGTTGACGTTCTGTAAAGTAGGTCAAGTTTGACGAAAGTCAAATTTGTTCTGTAACTATCCAAGACTAAGCTGTGTATCAAATTTCACCTATTTAGATGTATCTCTATTTGTCAAAGGAAAAAAATAGAAGAACTGAATTTTGCAAGTCATGAATTTTGCAAGTCATCAAGGGGCATAACTCCTCGAAAAATAGGTTAAGCGTGATGAAAGTCAAACTTGCTCTGTAACTATCAAACTTTAAGACTTTAAGACTTGAATATCTCTATTTGTTGCAGAAAAAAGTCCGGAAAACTGACAAAAACTGAATTTTGCAAGTCATCAAGAGGCATTACTCCGCGGAAAATAGGTCAAGCGTGACGAAAGTAAAACTTGTTATGTAATTATCCAAGGCTGAGCTGTGTTTCAAATTCCACTTGAAGATCTCTGTTTGCTGCTGAGAAAAATCCGGAAAACTGACGAAAATTAAATTTTGGAGGGCATCAGGGGCATTACACCTCGAACAATATGTTAAGCTTGAAGAAAGTCGAACTTGCCATTGCAAGACTAAGCTTTGTATAAAATTTCACCTGAATATCTCTATTTTATATTAGCAGAGGAAAGTCAGGAAAACTGACAAAACAAGTTAAAAGTCATGTTTGTAAAACATTAATGCCCCCCTACCCCTTCTGTGATTAAAGTCCGTCACAACTATATACTTGATTTTCATTTGATGTGTCTGTACACAAAATTTCATTTCAATATGTGAATCCACTCCAGAGGTATTGAACGGAAACTGATGTCGTGGACCGACCGACCGACCGACGGACCGATAGACAGAAAGTCAGACAGCGGCAAAGCAATATGTCCCCTCTTCTTCAAAGGGGGGGCATAAAAATTTTTGATTGAACCCAAATATGAACTTAACCTAGATTTTTATTTGATGTGTCTGAAAACAAAATTTCATTTCAATATGTAACTCCACTCTAGAGATATTGAACGGAAACCCTGAAATTTTGGTATTTTTCGAAGTGCAAGGGGCATAACTCTGTCAAAATCTTGTTCATCGGACCTAAATATGAACTTGACCTAGTAGATTTTCATTTGATATGTCTGTATACAAAATTTCATTTCAATATGTAACTTCACTCAAGAGATATTGAACAGAAACCCTGAAGTTTGGGTATTTTTCAAAGTGCAAGGGGCATAACTCTGTAAAAAAATTTTTGATCGGACCTAAATATGAACTTGACCTAGATTTTCATTTGATGTGTCTGTATACAATATTTCATTTCTATATGTAACTCCACTCAAGAGATATTGAACGGAAACCCTGAAATTTTGGTATTTTTCGAAGTGCAAGGGGCATTACTCTGTCAAAATTTTGTTGATTGGACCCAAATATGAACTTGACCTAGATTGTCATTTGATGTATCCGTATACAAAATTTCATTTCAATATGTAACTCCACTCAAGAGATATTGAACGGAAACCCTGAAATTTTGGTTTGTTTCAAAGTGCAAGGGGCATAACTCTGTCAAAATTTTGTTGATCGGACCCAAATATGACTTGACCTAGATTTTCATTTGATGTGTCTGTATACAAAATTTCATTTCAATATGTAACTACACTCAAGAGATATTGAACAGAAACCCTGAAATTTTGGTATTTTTCGAAGTGCAGGGGGCATAACTCTGTCAAATTTTTTTCGATCGGACCTTAATACGAACTTGACCTGGATTTTTATTTGATGTGTCTGTATACAAAATTTCATTTCAATATGTAACTCCATTCAAGAGATATTGAACGGAAACCCTGAAATTTTGGTATTTTTCGAAATGCAAGGGGCATAACTCTGTCAAATTTTTTTTGATCGGACCCAAATATGAACTTGACCTAGATTTTTGTTTGATGTGTCTGTATACAAAATTTCATTTCAATATGTAACTCCATTCAAGAGATATTGAACGGAAACCCTGAAATTTTGGTATTTTTCGAAATGCAAGGGGCATGACTCTGTCAAAATTTTTTTGATCGGACCCAAATATGAATTTGACCTAGATTTTTGTTTGATGTGTCTGTATACAAAATTTCATTTCAATATGTGAATCCATTCCAGAGATATTGAACGGAAACTGATGTCGCGGACCGACCGACAGACCGACGGACCGACAGACCGACAGACAGCCGCAAACCTATATGTCCCCTCTTCTTCGAAGGGGGGCATAAAAATGAAGTTTGGAAGTAATTAAGGGGTATAACTCCTCGAAAAATAGGTCAAGCGTGACGAAAGTCGACCTTATTCTGTAACTATCCACGACCAAACTGTGTATCAGATTTCACTTGAATATCTGTATGAGTTGCAGAAAAATGTCTTGAAAACTGAAAATTGGACTGATGAACGGACGGACACACAGACGGACTGACAGACAGACGTTGCCGTTAGGGGACTAAAAAAAGAATCAAAGCTGTCATCTCCTACCATACCTCGCACCATATGAATGTTAAACGTCTTCAGATTCAATAGCATCATTTAAGACCTGATAAATTTACAGCATGGACCAGACATGCACGTTTCGGGTATTTGTCTTTTGTGTTTTTGCATCGGGTGTTTTGGTGTTTTACTGTTGATGCTGCAACGGGGTCTTGTTGGAGATCTCCTCCCTTCTTTTTAAACCCTTGTCAGTGATCCTCAGTCTAAACAATGTAAAATGGCCAAAAAGTATGAAAAATATTATGTCTAAAAATTTTCCAAAAAAGCGTAGCAGAATGGATGGGATATGATGCTACAGGACCCATGTTTTATAAATTTCAAGAAATTTTGTAACAGAAGATTTCAAATGCGTTGAAGAGACAAACGATCAACCGAAGTTGATCGAACTTGGCTACATGTGCCCTCGGAGACTCTTGGTCCACCAGCAGTGACACTCACCAAGTAGTTGAAATTGATACATTTTACAATTATAGAACTAAGACTAAGAGGTAGTTTATATTTATATTTCATGATTTTTTTCTTGGGGGTGGGATTGAAATTGATCGGTTTACCTATCATTTGCAATTGGGGGATGGGGGGAGGCATACGCCCCCTAACCTCCCCTACGCCTTTTGTAACATACGTCCAACGTGTCAGGACTCAGGACTGCTGATGGGACTTTGAAATAAATATTCTGACATTGAGTTTCTGGAAAATAAAGGATCGACCGGCTCTGCGACGAAGTTTAAGAATGTTACATGTCTTAAAATTCACTAGCATCATTTAAAAGCAGATAAATTTACAGCATGGACCAGACATGCACGTTTCGAGTATTTAACCCTCGTCAGCGATCCTCAATCTAAACAATGAAATATGGCCAAAATATACCAAAAGATGTAGCAAGATGGTTGGGATATGATGCTACAGGACCAGGGTTTCAAAAATGTGAGGAAAATTTGTAAACAAAAATTTTTGGATGCGTTTGAAGAAACGATTAACCGAAATTGATCGAACTTGATCGAGCTTCAACCGTGAGCACCAGATTCGAGTCTATATTTAAAGACCCTGATGTTATCACAGAGCTTACCTACCTCCAAGAACATTATGTCATCACACCAGCGGACAAAGCCTCAAATAATTACACATTTACTTGCAAAAAGTTCTATTTCGAAAGTCTAGTTAAAGAGTTGGGTTTAGATTCGACACCTGGAAATCCCACTTACACCCCAACAAACCTTTCTGCCTCTGAAATAATAGATAACCACAAATCAGCTCTTTCTTCCTTTGGCTTCCAAACTAACAATTTAGATTTAGATTTACCATACTTATACTGCATACCTAAAATGCATAAGAATCCGTACAAACAACGTTTCATCGCTGGTTCCTCAAAATGTTCTACCAAATCTGTATCGATCTTACTCACCAAAGTTTTATCTGAAATCAAATCTGGGCTTCAAAAATATTGTTCGACAGTATATTCTCGCAGTGGTATCAACCAGATGTGGATTTTAAAGAATTCGAAGGAACTTTTAGAACATCTGAAATCCACTCATTTTAGTAAAGTTCATTCGATCAAAGCCTTTGATTTTTCGACACTTTACACTACAATTCCACATTCTAAATTGAAAGAAAGACTCGCAAAAATTATAAGTAATGCGTTTACAAGTAAGAACGGTAATCGCAAATACAAATTTATTGTTGTGAACTATGACAAAACCTACTTTGTAAAAGAAAAGTCCGATTCTGAAAATAAGTACACTGAAACAGATATCATTCAGATGTTAAACTTTTTGATCGACAACATTTTTGTGGTGTTTGGAGGAAAGGTCTTTCAGCAAATTGTCGGAATTCCAATGGGGACCAATTGTGCCCCACTCCTTGCCGACATTTTCCTTTACTCGTACGAAGCTGAATTCATTCAATCTTTGGTCTCTGAAGGGAAAAGATACTTAGCTTCTGACTTCAACTTCACTTATAGATACATAGACGATGTTTTGTCCATCAATAATCCGAAATTCGCAGATTACCTGAGCAGAATCTATCCTTCAGAGCTTGAAGTCAAAGAAACTACAGAGACAAATAATTCAGCATCCTATTTGGACATAATGTTGTCCTACGACACTGATGGTCACATGAACACCTCACTCTATGACAAACGTGACGACTTCAATTTCAGCATTACAAACTTTCCTTTTCTGAGTAGCAACATCCCTTCTTCGCCTGGTTATGGCGTGTTCATATCTCAGTTGATACGCTATGCCAGAGCAAGTACGAAATATACGGATTTTGTTCTGAGAGCTAGGCGTCTTTCAGAAAAGCTTCTCAGTCAGGGATATGTTTGTGACCGACTAACATCGTCACTGAGGAAGTTCTACGGTCGATATGGGGAACTCGTCATACACTATGATGTCCCACTCTCCAGAATGGTGGGTGATATTCTGTCATAGACCATTTGAACCATCCAAGCCAAGATTGTACTCTATGTCTTCCGAAATGGAAGTTACCGGATGTGACAGTTCTACCGAATTGAAGCGGCGGGTGTTGCATGCAAGCAGGAGATGCTTACTCTTCCTGGGCACCTGATCTCACTCCAATATCGGGAGTTCGCTTCTTTTCATGTGGTGGAGGTTTTTGTTTGTTTGCTTTGGTTCCTGTTTTGTCCTGATTTTGTATGCCTTCGGTTTCTGATTTTCTGAATTATCGATTTTATGCTGTATACAGGGATATGGTCATTATCCATATTTGTCATTGGCTACATGTGCCTTCGGGCACTCCTGGTCCATCAGTAGCGACAGTCACCAAGTGGTACAAATGTGAAACGTCTTTAAATTCATTAGCATCATTTAAAAGCAGACAACATGGACCAGACATGCAAAAATATGACCCCCAAAATTTTGCCTCCCCGACTCAGAATCAAATGCATGGCCGACCCCTTAGAAAAAAGTCTGTCAGTATTGTTCTCTTCAACAAATGTTCAAAAAATGATTCATCCTATAGCTAGCGTATTGCAATTTTTAATGTTATATAAAACAAACACGTGTAGTATCGATCATCAGATTATAAATTAAAAAGAAAATGACAATTTGTAGAAATGTTTATAAAATTTAATGTAAATCCCTGAATTATTTATTTCTAGCTGAATTATTTCTACAAAAACGACCAAGCCTTAAAAACAACAATTGATTCGAAATTAACTATCCCATAAGATATAGCCCAGGGTAATTAAACATAGTAAAAGCAAACCACCATTATATGATCCCAATCTTACCAGCAGGAGATGCTTACTCTTCCTGGGCACCTGGTCTTACTCCTATATCGGGAGCCCGCTTCTTTTCATATGGTGGAGGTTTTTCTTTGTTTGCTTTGGTTCTTGTTTTATCCTGATTTTGTATGCCTTCGGTTTCTGATTTTCTGAATAATCGATTTTGTGCTGTAAACAGGGATATGGTCATTATCCATTATATTTGTCATGTACCCGACAATTTTATAGGTTAGGTTTCCCTTTGAGAATTTGTTTTCAAATGAAACTCCCTTTGGTATATTTTAAATTTTATTTTCCCATTCGAGATTTCGTTGTCCTCTCGGATAATTTTTCTCCCACGGGCAATGTGCATTTTTATGAAAATCAAATTATTAAGTTCCTATAATGGATCTAATTCCCATTGCGGAAACAATTTTCTCGTGGTAAATTAAACATCCAATAGGGAAACAAATAATTGCACCGCCTCAAACAATATTGTCTAAATAAATCGTCATGGTCAATGATGGCCTTAATTTTCGCACTCTTTTTAACAGTACATGTACATGTATAAAACTTATATAAGGCACGGTCCATTTGATATTCTAGGGGGAAGGGGGGGGGGGGGGCTTGGGTTTTTTGTCGGAGCAAGATTATTTTTTTCGCCCCGGACGGGGGCAAAATTATTTTTTTCTCGCAAAGTTGGAGCAAGGAATTTTTTTTCTAACAATTATTGTGTATACCCGGTATTAGGAATGCTTGTGTTTTTTTTTCAACAGAATTTTTTTTTTACTTAAACTGCTCTAAACATGACTAAATTCTTCTGTAAAACTTGTATTCACTTCCAAACTGAGAGAGATAAAAGATTTTTACAATGTGATTTAATTTTCAGTAAACAAAATGTATATAAGGTCATGTAACATGTAAGAGGGCCTGAGGGGAGGGTCTCCCTAGAGCAAAAATTTTTGAATTTAGAAATGTAAACTAGTGAAAAACTTAATTAAATTCTCCTTCCAAGATTGTGTATAAATTTTAGACTCTATGGTGATACATGTATCTATTAATAGTGATAAATGATATTGATAATGTATTTAAGCATTTAAGGAAACCCCTTTTTTCAGTCACATGTATACTTTAAATATGAACTTGCCATTAAAGAAGAAAAGTATGGCGAGCGAGGCGAGCCAAAAATTTTTTATATAAAGTGAAAACTGTGGCGAGCGAAGCTAGCCTAAAAATTTTCAGGAATTTTAAGTGAATTTTAAGGATATTCTTCAAATTCAGATTACTTGTAAGAGCAAGATTATTTTTTTCTGTCACACCATAAGCAAATTAATTTTTTTCATCAAAATTCAAAGCAAAATTATTTTTTCGAAAAAAACCCAAGCACCCCCCTGAATATCAAATGGACCGTGCCTAAAGTATATACTATAAAACAGTTACTTCTAAATTGTTACATGAATGCACATATTTTCGAGAAATAGAAGAAAACAGTAGCCTTATTAGTAAACAAGAATGTATCAACAATACAAATCCCTTCATAGTAAATTAACCCATCAACAATACATTCCAAAGGACGATTCACTTAAGAGATGCATGGCCTTTCTCTATATTAAGTAGTATTTGAAAGATAAATGCCCGCAATGTTATGCATGTCAAAAGAACAAGGTAAATTTAAGCGCGTCGAAAATCAGCGAATTAAAATGGCAAAATATATAATAGGTGTCATAGGACCACTATATATTTTAGATTCCAAACAACTAACATTACGTAAAAGTTTGAAACAAGTAATGTAATGAACAGGTGCATTTACCTATCAACCTTCACAGCATGTTGTAATTGACAACTTTATGACAATATACGAAGGCACAGGTCATCTTGGTGTCTTCTCAGAAGAAGGAAATATTTTCGACAAAGTAGTGTTATCTTGAGCGTCAAGTTTAACCTTACAGCAACATTTCAAAGTCCAATCACTTACCATTTGTCTTTCTGGATATTTATGAAAATCTGCCACTATGGCTATTTAATGGCAGATTTCTATAATGAATAAAAATATCCAGACAGGCGCATGCTTACGTTTAAATAAATAGGTATGAAAAAAATCAAAGCTGTTCGAAATAGATGAAATGATGTTAAACGTCTTCAAATTCATTAGCATCATTTAAGAACAGATCAATTTTCGTAAACGAATTGAAAGCTTTTTGGAAGCTGAGCTTTCAAAATTTCGTCAGCGATTGCTTTCAAAACTTTGAATACTCGAGAGATCACGAAATTTCGTCAGCGATTTCTCGTTAACTTATTTTCGAGAGGGACTTCCTAGCTTTAAAATTTTCGTCAGCGATAGTTTTCAGAAATGTTGAAAGCTATAGTTAGCGAATTTTCGTCCGCGATTAGCTTTCAAAAAATTTGAAAGCTATAGTTAACGAAATTTCGTCAGCTATAGCTTTCAAATTTTTTGAAATGACAAATATGGATAATGACCATATCCATGTATACAGCACAACATCGATAATTCAGAAAATCAGACCAAATTTAACAAACAAAAACATCCACCATTTGAAAAGAGGCGAACTCCCAATATGAGAGTGAGACTAGGTGCCCAGGAAGAGTAAGCGTTTCCTTCTTGCATGCAACACCCGCCGTTTCAATTCGATAGAAATGTCACATCCGGTTACTTCCATTTTGGAAGACATAGAGTACAATCTTTGGTTGGATGGTTCAAATGGTCTATGACAGAATATCACCCACCATTCTGGAGAGTGGGACATCATAGTGTATGACGAGTTCCCCATTTCGACCGTAGAACTTCCTCAGTGACGATGTTAGTCGGTCACAAACATATCCCTGACTGAGAAGCTTATCTGAAAGACGCCTAGCTCTCAGAGCAAAATTCCTTATATTTGGTACTTGCTTGTAGATCCCCTCCTTTGTTTTGATCTGGCATAGCGTATCAACTGAGATATAAACATGCCATAAGCAGGCGATGAAGGGATGTTGCTGCTCAGAAAAGGAAAGTTTGTAGTACTGAAATTGAAGTCGTCACGTTTGTCATAGATTGAGGTCTTCATGTGACCATCAGTGTTGTAGGACAACATTATGTCCAACTAGAATGCTGAATTATTTGTCTCTGTGGTTTCTTTGACTTCAAGCTCCGAAGGATAAATAATGATGAGGTAATCCGCGAATTTTGATTATTTATGGACAACACATCGTCTATGTATCTGTAAGTGAATGAGTTAAAGAAGATCCTGACGATAATCTCAACAGCACTCACAATAGAGCACCAAAATTGAGCATCGACGGACCCCCAGCAAGCTAGAGGTGGGACCAGGTGCCCGGGAGGAGTAAGCATCCCCTGTTGGCTAGCCGCACCCGCCGTCGATGTTCACGCACGAAGATGAAAAGAACATATAAAATACATGCAATGTCAGAGGCCACGACTATATAGAAAGTGCTATGGCGACAATGTCAGGAAAAAATATTCAAAACACTTACTGTCAAACCCCTCGCGGGAAAGTTGAAGTCAGAAGCTAAGTATCATTTCCCTTCATAGACCAAAGATTGAATGAATTCAGCTTCATACGAGTAAAGGAAAATGTTGGCAAGGAATGGGGCACAATTGGTCCCCATTGGAATTCCGACAATTTGCTGGAAGACCTTTCCTCCAAACACCACAAAAATGTTGTCGATCAGAAAGTTTAACATCTGAATAATATCTGTTTCAGTGTACTTGTTTTCAGAATCGGACTTTTCTTTTACAAAGTAGGTTTTGTCATAGTTAACAACAATAAATTTGTATTTGCGATTGCAGTTCAGACTTGTAAACGCATTACTTATAATTTTTGCGAGTCTTTCTTTCAATTTAGAATGTCGAATTTGTGTTGTAAAGTGTCGAAAATCAAAGGCTTTGATCGAATGGACTGGATGAGTGGATTTCAGATGTTCTAAAAGTTCCTTCGAATTCTTTAAAATCCACATCTGGTTGATACCACTGCGAGAATATACTGTTGAACAATATTTATGAAGCCCATGCAGATTTGATCTCAGATGATAGGGTACATAAAACAAATTATTACATTTGGCGCCCTAGCGTTCAAAAAAGCTTTCAAAATGTTCGTCAGCGATAGCTTTCAAAATTTTCGTCAGCGATAGCTTCAAAATATTCTTCAGCGATTGCTTTCAAAATTTCGTCAGCGATTTAATATTTTGATCGCACCGAGATGACGAAAATTTGAAAGCTCATGGCTTTTAAAATATTTGTTAACAAAGATTAGTTAACGAAATTTTCGTCAGCTATTTTTTGAAAGCTTTTTAGAGCAGCTTTCATAAAAAATGCTGACGAATAGTTTACGAAACTTTCGCATTTAGCTTTCAACATTTCGTCATCTCGGCGTTAAACTTTCGACTGGTCAAGGCTGTATACCCTTATTTTTCTGGATTCTTATAGCTTGTGTATGAAAAATTCTGATGAAATAAACAGTTCTAAGGAGTGTATTTTCTTATAGATACGATTTTGCTGGTTGCCATGGCAACAACTCATTATTTGTATTAATAGCTAGAAGATCGCCAGGTACACAATTTTTTCTATGGATAGAGCTATGGTATTGCTTTATCCTAAAGCAATCAATACCAATATGTACCCTAATTCGTTTTTGAGCAAAATGACTGTTTCTATAAATAGCACAATAATTTCTGCAAAAAACAACATTTTGACCCAAAGCATAGAGATTTACTCCAAGTTCGAGTTTCTATTTCTCTCATTTTTAAAGAGTATGATGAATAGTATATATTCTGATGTTTGAATCTTTAGAAGCCGAACTCAAGCGAAAATATATTTTTTTTCCTTTTTTCGGCGATTTTTCATTGAAAAATATGCATTTTCCCAAAAATATCCATTCAGCAATGAAAATTTCAAGGAGTATTAATTTTTTTTCTGAAATAATGCAACATACTGAGCTTATGCTATTTATCGTGCATGTCGGTTTTAAATATTACGTGATATGAAAATAGAGTTATCTCCCTGTAGTTGCAACCCAAACCTTAAGATATATACGAATACTTTGCTGCTGTAGTGTTCTCTTCCTTCATTTGACACGTTACTCTTAAATATTCTCCTTCACTTGACACATATACTCTCAGAAATTCTCCTTTATTTGACACATATACTCTCAGTCATAATTCTCCTTCACTGACACATTTAGGTCATAATTTTCACAGATTTTGGCCATATTGCATTGTTAAGACTGAGGATCACTGACGATGGTTTAATACCCGAAACGTGCATGTCTGGTCCATGCTGTAAATATCTGCTCTAAAATGCTGCTAATGAATTTGAAGACGTTCAACATTTGTACCACTTGGCGAGTGTCACTGCTGATGTACCAGGAGTCACCGAGGGCACTTGAAGCCAAGTTCGGTGGGTCGTTTCTTCAAACGCATTTGAAAATTTCTGTTTACAAAATTTTTCTCAAATTCCTAAAACCTGGGTCCTGTAACATCATGTCCCAGGAGTCTTGCTACGTCTTTCGGTGTGTTTAGGTCATCATTTTCACAGATTCTTGCCATATTACATTGCTTAGACAGAGGATCACTGACGAGGGTTAAATACCTGAAACGTGCATGTCTGGTCCATGCTGTAAATTTATCTGCTCTACAATGATGCTAATGAATTTGAAGACGTAAAACACAGACAAACTTAGATGAAAAGGTTACATATTCTGTCATGCATTTCACTTACTGCGTCCAGCCTCGGTGTTTCACATTTACGTGTATTCTTCTTAACCCACTTTAACATAGCTTTCCGTTTACTTTACAATAATTATGATCCTGCACATGAGAGCTCAGTTATAGGTGCACGTTCATTTTTTTATTCATCATAAATACACATCATTGGCAGGTGCTTTCTTTGAGACCTTTGGGTCATCAGAATAGTGGAAGAATTGCGTACAAGGAAAGCATGATTACCACGTCATTTGCTAATAACGTGGCAGATGACCGTCCTGATTAAGTCATAACCCGTCGCGCATTGGTCTCTTTGGTTTATAAATGCGTAATACTTTTGCTTAATGTATGAATGACTTCGTATCCCATATTCACAAAGTTGTACTCATTCAATGTGCAAAATGAAAAAAAAAATCGATCAACCACAGGGAGGATGGATGATAAATTACACTTGCGTAGTTGACAATGACGTCAAAAAAGACTGACGCGATGCGTCGCTTCAGTCTAGATCAAACGATGACAGAAAAGCATAGGAAAACTATTATGTTTGACGTTTTTCAGACATAAGGAGAAAATAATCAATTGCTGGTTGCGATCATTGACAAAGAAATCCAACCCTCGTGTCCGGGATCTTCTTGTACCATGACGAAGCTTGTTCTCTTTGTCCCTTGGTTGTGCATCTTTTTGTGCTCTGTGATTTTTGCATTCGGATGCCTTGGTGTTTTGCTGGAGGGGAGGGTTGTGCGCGTGTAATCCAGGATAACCATACCTTCTGTTAGTTCTGTGGCAGATGGCCGTCCTAAGTCGGCACCAGTTGCCCATTGGTCTCATTGGTTTATGTGTAGTCCTTTGTTTTTTATGTTTCTGTATCCTTGTCCCTTTGGCGTCTCTTCCTGTGCTTGTCTGTTCTGTTTTTGCATCGGGTGTTTTGGTGTTTTGCTGTGGGTGCTGCAACCTTGTGTTGTTGGAGATCCCCTCCTCTGTTGCTGTTTGTGCTGCAACCGAGTCTTTTTAAGGTCCCCTCTATCATCAGATCAGATGCGTAAGGTCTTGAAGTTAATTAGCATTAAACATTCGTGTAACCTCAAATAGCTATGAATACTAAGAGGGGCAAAACTTTGACTCTGGGGTTATGTAAATTTCGAAGACAATAGAGATCATTCACAGAGGCTAATCCTTAAGTTACTATGATTATAAGAGGAAATGCTTCCTCTATCTCAACCTCAAATATACACGAAGATACATTACTTGTTGAAGTGTGCATATGTTTCAACGCAATTTTACAACAGAGCATTCATTTCAAAATTATTGGAATAGTCATTGCATTGGATACATCCTGTATTAATCTGAGAGTCTTTTCTTTTATGATATTTTGACTCTCCCCGGGTACCTGGTCTCACTTCAGAATTTTGTTCATTCCGAGGTTTGCAACCGTTCCTGTGGAAAATCTAATGATTTTGCCTTCCCTTCTCTACTATGAGATTGAATGACTGATGGGTACTTCTGTAATGTTTATTTGCTGATTCCATTAGAAATAACATTGCTAAGATTCCAAATAGAAGACGTTCATTCATATTTCAGCTCACCAATTAAGGTCATGAGGTAACAGTATCTGTTCGAACTTTCTCTAACTACATTTCTATAGGAGTCCTTCGATAATGATTCATCGCTTCCTTATTTTGGTAATGTCACTTGTTATGTTACTTGCCATACAGATAGAATGAAATTTGTAATTTTTTATGACAGTAAAGGTTATTTGCACATGTAGTCAAGGAACTTGTCTAGCAGTTTAATACCGCACTTATGATGGCCTAGACTGCATTTAATTTATAATTTGAATTGGCTTTAAGTGATGTATGTAATGTCACGACACATATAGCGTCCATAATATTTATGACATGGATTTCGTTTGATAAATACATCATGTACAAGGAACCGTTCCTGGAATGAAGACTGGCTTTTTTTCTTAGATTGTTTGTACTCAGAAACATTGAAGAAAAATGCATTTTTCATTTACAAGTCTGGTAATAGGATTACTATTAGTCCCATTGGATTCTTTTCATATCAAGGAATCAGAACTACAAGATTGTAAATCAGATTTCAATTATGATGTGTACGATCCTATACATGGTAAGTAGCTCTTTATTATTATTATTTTCTTATTTATTATTATTTTCTTATTCATTATTATTTTCTTATATGATTTTTTTATTATTATTATTATTATTATTATATTATTTTTTTATATCATCATGGTATTATTATCTTATTACTAATATCTTATTATTTTATAATTGCTATTATTATTTTATAATTGCTATTATTATTTTATTATTTTTGTTAATATTTTATTATTATCTAAATATCATTTCATTATCATTGATTATTTTTATCTTATTATATTGTTATTATTTTATTATTATTTTATTATTATTTAATAATCATTTTATCATGTCCATTCTGTCAACTTTTTTGAAGTAATATAAAATATAGAACTTTTCATAAAATACCAATCCATTCGTTAAACGTTAAAATGATGTCGTTAAAATAATTTCATTAAAATGATGTCGGCAAAGTTTGACTCTTGTATTAACAAATGATCAAGGAAATGTAGCAATGGACATTTCGATGAATAGTCAGTATGTTTCTTAGGTGATGTTCCAGGCATAAATAGAAAAAAATCTAAATAGTGAAATGCATACATGAATAGCCAGTATGTTTCTTTGGTGATGTTCCAGGCATAAACAGAAAAAAAATCTAAATAGTAAAATATGAATAGCCATTAGCCACTATGTTTCTTTGGTGATGTTCCAGGCATTAATAGAAATAAAGCCTGTGTTTGTGGAACACGAATGCCCCCGGTGGCATCTTTGTTAGTATACACTTCATTTTCTGTTAAGTATGTGAAAGGTCAAGGTCAACAATTTTGGTATCAATGGAAAGGTCTTGTCAGAAGGAATACACAAGTGAAATATGAAAGCCCTATCACTTACCATTCAAAAGTTATGACAAATGTAAAGGTTTTTGAAAAGTAGGTCAGAGGTCAAGGTCAAGAGGTATAAAAGTTTTGGTATCAATGGAAAGGTCTTGTCACATGAAATACACATGTGAAATATGAAAGCTCTATCACTTATCATTCAAAAGTTATGCCCAATGTTAAAGTTTTTGAAAAGTAGGTCAAAGGTCAAGGTTTTGAGGTAAAAAATGTTGTTAATGGAAAGGTCTTGTCACAAGGAATACACATGTAAGATATGAAAGCTCTATCATCTTCCATTCAAAAGTTATGCCCAATGTTATAGTTTTTGAAAAGTTTGTCAAAGGTCAAGGTCACGAGGTAAAAAAAATGGTATCAATTGAAAGGTCTTTTCACAAGGAACACACATGTGAAATATGAAAGCCCTATCAACCGAAACGTGCATGTCTGGTCCATGCTGTAAATATGATACTATTAAATTTGAATACGTTTAACAATTCAATAACGAAGATACATTGTACCCCTTAGTTTGTACATCGACTTTGATCTGCTATCAATGAAGACTCCTATGTAATCATGTTGGATAATTGTAAAATTTAAAATGAACTTAGTTTTCCCTGTCTTGGCAATAGAATAGAATTCAATAAAAATAAATTTATGCAAAAAAAAAAATTCAATTTTTGTTCTCTTAAGTGAATCTTTTGCAATTTAAAGAAGATGTCACTAAAATGATATTTATGCGAAATTTAAATATTGGATAATATATATACATAAAACCCAAGGTACACTAAGCAATCGAGGAGCGTGATAAATCGTTGTGATTTTTGTTTTATTTCATTGTTTTCAATGTATACGTAGGAAACAAAAATTACGTTAAATTCATAAGAATGGAAAATAATAATGAAATACAACCACTTTTTATTTCTTTCAAATTTTTATTCAATTATATTTAATTTATGTCATATACCTAGAATAATTTGTTTCAATGGAATAGCATTTTCAATTTGAAGTATGTCATTTACATCATTACGTTTCAAATTGGATTGATGTGTTGATGTCAAAACAGACAACGAACAATTCAATGAATTAATTATTACTGATCACTTTTTAATTAACCTTGATGCATTCGTCTTAAACATTTACCTTTTTTCAAATGAAGGTCCCAACGTATGGTCGACTATCAAAGAATGCAATCAGAAATGCAATGGTCCGAAACAGTCTCCAATAAACATATTCTCCACGAATTCCGTGTATGATGGCAACTTACAGTGGGAAATGATAAATCTTTACAATAAGCGTGTACCAGCGATGATATTCAATAACGGTATGTTTTTTATGTCATATAATTATGTTTTGACGTAATCTTTGGTGTTTGTTCTCCATTGACTTTAATGTATCTTTCTGTGTCTATCAATTCTGTGTTTTCGATTTTGGTGCTTCGAGGTTTTTTTTGTAGGCCCTGCAACCGAGTACTATTGGAGATCCAGTCCTTTAGAACTTTGAAAAGGAATGATAATTCTATTTACTAAGATACACAGCTTGACGTCAGCATTTGTCATGAAGACATGATCAAAATAATTACTACCAGTTGAATTGCCTATTTATTTACATTGATTTCTGTAAAATTATGAAGAATGAATATTTTTTGTAAGCATCAGCAAAATCCATTGATTATTAAAAAAAAAAAAACGATTGAAATAAGAATATGTTCAACATGTAGAAAGTACATGTATACATGTACCAGAAACGAAGTACCAATTGTAGCTCAGGAGTCAAGGATCCAATGAATATGACTTAAATGTGTAAGTTTTCATAAACATGGCAATTTCTAACCCTCGAATGCATGAAGCAATCACCACAAATACAAAATACAAACGTGTCAAATTCGGCTATGTTCAAATAGGTAAAAGACGGCCAATTAGAAAGGTCGCACCCAAGAATGTCCCCAATCATCCTTGATGATTCAAAACATTTTTTCTCATCTTTTTAAGAATCTGTCTAGCATTCTGATATCTTATCAGTCATAATAGTGTTACCTATATATTGTTGATAATCGAATAACCTTTCAGAAAACCTTTCTATATGCATGATATACATGTAGAAATCCTTTATATAAAGGTCATACTGCCCAGTTTGAAGGATTACAGGAAGGAGTCATATTGACGTCAAAAGGTCCTGATGCTAAGCAATATAATTTTGAGGGAGTCCACTTCCATGTTGGACCAGGGAATATCACGGGATCAGAACATACCATCGACGGACATTCCTGCCCTTCAGAAGTAAGTCCACTCTGTTTTATTAATAAAATGTACAAATTGAGATCTCGTAAAAGTCTCGTCCATTTTTAAAACAGTGTTAATATTATCTCGGTAATCTTCGACATTGTATCGATAATTTCCGTGGCTTGAGCGACGATCGGCATGTTGACCTTTGATGAAACTGTTTTCTACTTTGTATTAGGTATAAAAAGTTAAAAATATGCCATGCTTCTAACTATATAATACACTTGTTATTTATTTGTACAGCGGTTTCCTTTAATAAAAAATCTCATCTAGCTGTATAATGATCAATTTGATTTCCAACAAGAAGTTGACAAACTCGAGTTGATATTTTACATTGTACCAAAAATATAGGAATGGATTTCGGCTTGCTCCCATGTTTCGGACTTATGACAAAAATGTACAAATTACAAAAAAAAACTAATTGGTCAAGGTTTTAGATATCATAATCTTGTAAAATCTTTTTGGAAATCCTACAATTACTATTCTGAACTTCTTTCAAAATTTGGGACGACTCCGGTATCAGAGTATGTTTCATTGGGAATTTCATTGCCTTCATTTGACGGTGACCTTATAAACAAACTCAGAAGGATCAATGGCAGATCAAACTTTAACAAAAAATGTAAGAAAATAGTCGGTCGCCTGCTTTACCGAGGAAATGATCCTTAAGTCATCACAAAAACACTGGGCATGGTACTGGAACAATCTACAGATTTGTACCAGTATCTTTCCCAACGTTGCACACTGGTCAACCGTGACGACGGGGCTACATGATAGGCCTTGTTGAGATCTCGTCAGAGAAGAATAAGTCTTGATTTTATGTACTATCTGAAAGTTGGTCAGACTTCTCGTGTGATTGATCTTGAGCTCGCTTTCGCCAGCAGAGCACAGACTATTATACGCATGCCATAGAATTTCTTAGATCCATTTACATAGAATATGTGTTACAAGAGGCCGCTGCGTTTAACTACATGTATCTTGTTTGTGGTGTCATTTACAGTGAGAAGTTATATGAACATACAACAATTGTGTGTCTATGGAGACCTCTGTGTATACGGATAAGTGGGAGGGTTGTGCGCACGTAATTCGGACAGCCACACCATTTGCTAAAAGCAGATGGCCGTCCAAAGCCGGGTGCACATTGGTCTCCTTCCGTTTAGGTGTTGTCACCTATGTTTAATGTTTCTGTACGCCTATTTCGATTGTTTTGTATGGTGTTCTTAGGAATATTGTTGTGTCTTTGTGCGATTTGGAGTTTGTATGATGTCAGTTATGTGTCACTTCCTTGTGGGTTTGTTTCGCTGAGTGAATGCAGGGTGGTCATGCTGGGTATCATTCCCTTTTCTTTTCTTCGCATCGGGTATTTTTGTGTTTTGCTGTTGGTGCTGCAACAGGGTCTTGTTGGAGATCTCCTCCCTTTTTTTATATTCGTCGGTACGTAAAATGACGAAAATTTGTACCTGACGAATAAGAACCAATTTACAGTAGATTATTTACGACAGGACATGTTTCGTTCTAGATGAAATGATTTATTTTTACATGTAACAATGATTTTAATCGGCTTAAAAGTTTAGGGTATTTTCCATAACCTGAAAAATATTAGGACACGCCCCCTTTTCTGGAACTACTTCCCAAATTAAGCAAAATGGCGGATGCCGTTAACTATATATACTGAATTTTCCCTCGAGAACAAAGACTAGATACAAGATACACGTCATTAATACTAATTTCATCTTTAGATATACGAAAATAATCGATTGTAGCAACAGATAAACGATTTAATGAAGTACTTACGACATTTGTAGGTAAACCTTTCGCGTCAGTGCGATGATCGGTCACGCTGATGGAAAATTGCGTTTTAATCAAGATCTACCACTATCAAACATGTACCTGACTGCCAGATGCTTTGCCATTCCATCCAGAGTCATTCTACAGTACTCATCGTTTAAAATGTATCAAATGACTCGGGTTGAAATGTATGAAAATAAACGCCGGCGCCGTTCAACTACCAGCCTCCATTTTTTATTCTGTCGGCTGTTGGGGGAGATAATCCCTACGCAGGAACTTTGAATTTGAGCATTTTAACGATTGTCCAAGATCTAATAAACAACGCATTTGTAAGAGTTTCACCTACAATAATGTCTGTTCTTGCACTGGACTCTGCAGGTTTGTTTAATAGGTAGACTAGTCGTTCGTGTACCTGACACAGTCTGGTGCTGTGTAAGTATCTCAGTCTGTAATGGTCGCTGTTTTTAATGGAGAGGCGTTTCCGCTGATTTTGCTGTTGGGGATCTTCTCCCTGTCTCGGTTTTGTTTCATGTGTTTTCAATGATTTGTAAGCCTTTATTTATTGTGGTTTTTCGATTCTGGTTCTTGGCCTTATGTTTGACTTTCATTCATTAAATCTATTTGTCAATTTCTCAAATTGAATGTGTTAAAGTATCGAATGATGCTGTAGATTTACATAGAATATTTACATTTTACGACAGAACATGTTTTGTTCTAGATGAAAGATTTAACCATTACAATTTTAACATTTCAAGCAATAGGGTTTTATATTGCTTACAATATACAGTTTTCTTATCTTTCAAACATGACAAAACGAAATGACAAAACGTTGTAGTCAGGTAGCATCCAAATAAACAAACAATGCCAAAAAGAAAATGGCCTATCATCTGAAACATATGTTTGCTAATATCTTTCGAAAGGAACTTCATATAGCCTCAACCCTTGACATGTATACATAAATGTATATTAATTTTACATGCTTAAACATTTTAAAGCGTTAAATCGCCCTATCTAAGACTTCCTATTAAACAATTTAGCTTTGTCTGTTATCAAACATATTTCTGAGATAAGAAATTAAATTCAATATAAACTTTTCATGAATTTCCATTAGAATACTTTCCGTTGTCTATATATTGGCCTGAGAATAATGCCACATACAATACATTCCTTACTTCCAATTGACTCTCTAGATTGTTTACTGGATTAAGTTGTCCTTCTATTAAAATTTAAAATTTTCAGGATTTTCACAAAAATTCCGCATTTTTAGCTCCAAAATCACTATTTCCCCTTTCCAATTTTGGGCGAAATTTAGATATGAGCTGGTGGTCCTGTAAAGAATCAATTCCGACCAAAATAATTTCTGTTGCAATTATTTCTAGGTTTAGCCCCATTTTGCTCTATATTGACTGGACTATATGGTGTTATTGTCACCGTTCACGAGGGTTAAATACCCGAAACGTGCTGCTTTTAAATAATGCTAGTGAATTTGAAGACGTTTAACATTTGAACCTGAGATTTACATTTCTTATTCCAAAGGTACATATGATTTTCTACAATTCAGCGTACGGTTCATTCAAGATGGCGACAAAGAAATCAGATGGGCTCCTTGTACTTGCTGTTCATGTACTGGTTGGTCTTTTCAACGCTTTACATGATTTATTCGTTTTTCATTTTCGATTTGAATAATTATATTTTCAACACTTGTTACCCTTGATGGAACTCTCGAAACAAATCCGTTCATTTCAGTGCATTTTCCAGAACCATAAACACAAAATTGTAAAAGAAAATTAAGAACATAGAATATTCATGCTCATCATTATTATACATCATAAATGACATAGAATTGACCTAATTGTGCTCCACTGCTACAACAAACATGCTTTCGTTGACTTGCTTCATTTGTGATTTTGTGTCTTTAAATTTATACGATTCTATTATTATAGATATTGCTTAACTATTTCATATTATGTCATCGAGAGTATTGTAACGTTATAGTGATAGGGCATATCCAAATTTCTAATATTACACAATTGATACTCAGGTTGGAACACCCATAGATGCTTTGTTCTATACTACAAGATCCAGATGTAATGCTCGATATGCAAAGAAACTAAGTGAGATGATAGAGTATTACGTACCCTGGGTGACGCATTACCAAAGCAAAAAACGTAAGTACTGTGGAATTGAACTGTAAAATTCAGTACAAGTACATGAACATGAATAAAACACAACTTCATGCCTAATGACAACCGAGTGTTGTTGGTGAACCCCATTCTTTCTCTTATGAAGGGTATTTAAGATCAAATGTGCAAACATTTCATTGTTTTCATTGGAGTGCTTTTAAAGTTAGTTGTTGCAATTTTGATGTTTACTTACTCGATTCTTACTCGATTCTTGAAAATACGCTCGGTCGCGTTCTTTTGTCAT
Organism: Pinctada imbricata; assembly: GCA_033119305.1. Classification (NCBI taxonomy): domain Eukaryota; kingdom Metazoa; phylum Mollusca; class Bivalvia; order Pterioida; family Pteriidae; genus Pinctada; species Pinctada imbricata. The sequence goes on along the minus strand of VSWD01000004.1, from coordinate 12,841,493 downwards.
AGGAAAATAAAAAAAAGAGATACGGCGATTTAATACGGTTTTTCTAAGTTGCGTTTTGATCTGATAGTTTTCTATTTTTTTTCTTAGTTTGTACGCTCTTGGTTTATCAGAAAATAAACATATAACGTGTACCATGTTTTCTTTATGTTTGATGCTTTCTATCCTCATTCTGTTTAAACAAGACCCTTAATTCGGCTTCGTATGAATGACATGGCCTTTAACAGTAACCGACCTGACCGTGAATATAACATCACATAGCCTCATAATGTAAGTTTTAAATCGAAAAATGAATGGATATATGAGGTCTATACAACATTTGAATATAAATTATTTAGACTTTTGTCCGATATTTATAATGCCACATACAATGCATTCCTTGCTTCGAATGGACTCTTGATGAAGTTGCACTTCTATGGTGTTATTGTCACCGTTTATCTGACTAATTCTTTTCTAGTGAGAATGTTCTATTTTATATTTTTTTCAGGAATTTGTACGCTTTTAGGTTGTTATTTCTAGATTGTAATTTCGAGTGTTTGACATTCATTCACTGATTATACTTAAGGTATCACTTGTAGATTTGAAATAGATATTCACTGGACGGATCAAAATATCATTTGGGTTTAACAAGAGTCCCCGAGGGCACACGTTGCCAAGTTCGATCAATTTCGGTTGGTCGTTTCTTCAAACGCATTTGAAAATTTCTGTTTACAAAATTCTCTCCAATTTCTAAAACCAGGGTCCTGTAGCAGCATATCAAAGCCATTTTCCTATGTCTTTCGGTGTATTTAGGACATAAATGTCACAGATTTTGGTCATTTTACATTGTTTAGATTGACAATCACTGATGAGGGTTTATTAACCGAAACGTACATGTGTGGTCCATGCTGTAAATTTATCTGTTCTAAAATGATGCTAATGAATTTGAAGACGTTTAACATGTTACTTTTCTTATAGCACTATTTTTCATCGAAGAGGGAATTTCACCAGCAGATGCATTGCCTTATTCATGGACTTATTTTACATATAATGGTTCATTGACCACGCCCCCGTGTTACGAATCGGTCACCTGGATGGTGATGGACTGTCCGATTATGGTATCTCAAAATGTATGTACTGGTTTCTTACGTCTTGAAAGTAAAAATGGAAATATATCATAAAGAAAGATAATTTTTCCCAGTCTCCTCTCATTCTAATCGAAAACACTTGCTTTTAAAAATAAGATTTTTTTGAATTTTGTGGTATGCTACTTATTACATTTTTGTTGGTAACAATTCAAGTCCATTGATTGAAAAGTCTATGAAGTCTCTATAAAACATCTGCTACATCCAAGAGTTTGTTAAACTTTGGTAGTGGGTTGATAAAGTGAGTCGAATCTTGTCAGTCTTGAATTTACATGTGTATGTGAAAGTGATGCATAATAATACCTCCGTATGACAAGGGCTCAAATTATTTGAGAAATGACCGACTCTCTTTTGGTGTTCATAGGTGTTAATTTTTCGAAAGTATCTAAAATTGTTCATTTCTTGTTTATTTTGCAGGCGTATGATTTACTCCTATCAATAGAGGACTATGAGGGTCATTATGTTAGAGATTATGGAAATAGGAGACCTATACAGACAAACACAATAACGAATGTATATAGAAACTTCCATGTTATAAATGAAGGGTTATTTTAGTTTTTTTTTTTGTAATTTTAAAGGAACGCAGAATATTGAATTCCAATTTTATATATTATATATGAAGATGAAACAAGATTATCAGAGATGAATTTAACGCATTTAAACACTATGTTTGCATAAGTGTAAAAGGTATTGAGAAGACTTCAAGCAAGACATCCGTGCACTGAGCACAGCGGCGAAATCAAAAAGGCATTCCTACAGCGTAACAAAAGGACCACCAAGGCAGACTACTTTCCCGCCTAAATATCGCAAGTGAAATCTGTTTGCATAATATTGAAACCCCACACCAAGACCAACATAAACTAGATTGAGATGGTGCAAACACGTGAAGCAAAATGAAGTACTGTAACAGGAGATTACCATCGTAAAAAACAAAGGAGGGGATCGCCATAAAGACCAGAAGCTGTAAAATAAACCACAACGAAACATTGAAACACCCATATGTGAAAGCAAAAATTAGACAAGCAAAGTAAGATCACACAAAAAAGGGATAAAGGACACAAAATTTGACACCAAGCACAAAAGGCAGAACATAAACCAACGTGAATCCAGGGCTATTAGTGTCCGCTCCCTCTTTGCAAAATAGATAGATTAAATACATCATTGTATGTTTACAATCAACCATACCAAGCACCCTACGTTACCATACAAGCTTATCAACACTCTTTGGGGATGCATATTCCTACTGGGCACCTGGTCCCACCTCTTTCTTGCTAGGAGTTCGTCGATGTTCAGTTTTGTGCTGTATTGTGAATGCTGTTAAGGTTATCGTCAGGATCTTCTTTAACTCAATTGTGTCATTCTTATGCCCTTCCAGTGTGGAGCTCGTGAAAAGTTCCCTGCGAGCTCGAGGTGTTTGACAGTAAGTGTTTTGAATATTTTGCCCTGACATGGTCGCCATTGCACTTTCTATATACATAACCTCATACAGTGCAAGTATATTATATATTGATTTCATTTCGTGCGTGAACATCGACGGCGGGTGCAGCTAGCCAACAGGGGATGCTTACTCATCACGGGTACCTGGTACAACCTCTAGCTTGCTAAAGGTTCGTCGATGCTCAATATTGTGCTGTATTGTGAGTGCTGTTGAGATTATCGTCAGGATCTTCTTTAACGCATTTGTGTCACACTGTTCTTTGTAGTGTAGAACTCGTAAAAAGTTCCCCGCGAGGGGTTTGACAGTCAAGTGTTTTGACTATTTTGCCCTGACATGGTCGCCGTAGCACTATCTATATAGACATAACCTCAGATTGTGCAAGTATTTCATATATTTATTTCATTTCGAGCGTGAACATCGAAGGCGTGTGCAGCTAGGCAACAGGGGATGCTTACTCATCTCGGGTACCTGGTACAACCTCTAGCTTGCTAGGGGTTTGGTCGTTGCTCAATATTGTGCTGTATTGTGAGTGCTGTTGAGATTATCGTCAGGATCTTCTTTAACGTATTTGTGTCATACGTATGCCCTTTGCAGTGTAGAACTCGTAAAAAGTTCCCCGCGATGGGTTTGACAGTCAAGTGTTTTGACTATTTTGCCCTGACATGGTCGCCATTGCACTTTCTATATAGACATAATCTCAGACAGTGCAAGTATTTTATATATTGATTTCATTTCGTGCGTGAACATCGATGGCGTGTGCAGCTAGGCAACAGGGGATGCTTACTCATCTCGGGCACCTGGTACAACCTCTAGCTTGCTAAGGGTTCGTCGATGCTTAATTTTGTGCTGTATTGTAAGTGCTGTTGAGATTATTGTCATGATCTTCTTTAACTCGTTCATCCCTAGAGCCAATCTTCCACATATATAATTACCACCTTTGCGTAAAGACACCTTAAGGAGGAGATGAAGCCGTGTACCATCACATAGGAACTACATATTTCTTAAAAATGTAAATGGACTGTTTTATGTTCATATGAGTTCTCGTTCACGCTTCAAAACGTCTGTAGTACGAAAATTCACCAGATGGTGCTACATTTCTTTAGTCGGGAGGAGAAGAAGAAAAATTACACCCATAATGTAGATTATTTCTTTACGGCGTGAAATGCTTTCCTATTCACTTCAGGCCGATATTCGTTTTATTCCGAGCCTTTTTCTTACAATTATTGTACAGTGATGATGTCAATATGGTGATCTATAGCTATTGAGTGATAAAACCAATACCGTCAGAGGCCAAAGGCCGAGGTTGATATTGGTTTTATCACTCCATAAATCAACATATCTACGGAATCATCTTTGTTATAACTGTTTCATCATATACATGAAATTGAAAAAGAGATCGGTAGCATATCTAGCACTGCTCGATTTCACGATTTTTTTTTTAAATATACAGTTTGCTTTATAATAAAAGTGTTTAACCCTTCATTTTTCTTGTTTCATTCATTTAAATAAATGTCGCAAAATATCACACTTAGCCATGACAGCAACACTCTGTTTGCTTCCGACTGTCATTTCCTCCTTATGCACAAAACAGGAAAGTCGTGACAATATGACCTGACGCAGTTCATTACGACGATTGATCACGTTGCATGTGACCGCGTTTTGGCCAACGGGAAAGCTCATAAACGGTTATGTATATTAGAGTATATGATAACGTGTAAAACAGACCTTTAACATAATAAAAAATATGTATCTTCCAACTAGTTTTGAAATGATACAGAAGTGTTCCGACTCTAAACCTTCTTGAAGAAAATTTCAAACCTACTTCATGCACCAGACACGTGTTTCGAATATTAAATTCTCATGAGTGATCTTTCCTGCCAAAGTGCTTTTCATATGCCGACCAAATTCAATTAATTAGCGCCCTCTGGTCTTAGCTTAAGAATTTGAATTTCTGCATTTACTTTACAGATAGTGCGCGGTTCCAAATAATATCTTTGTTCAAAATAGCATTGGTGTGATGGCGTTAAGTTGTTTATCTCCTTTAATTTCGATGAAACCGAAGGCATATAAAATCAAATTGATAAAGGGCAAAGACAAAGCTTCTTTCAGGCGGCAGAGCTGGAAAGAAGTAACTGATAACTTAACAAATATCAAGTCACGGGGAACGATTAACTGCTCCACACTGCAACAAGAAATAAGTGTTTAAATTGATAATACAGAAGTAAATAATACAGAAGTGTTCCAACTCTATACCTTCTTGAAGAAAATTTCAAACCTATTTTTATGCATCAGACACGTATTTTCGAATATTTAATTCTCATCAGTGATGCTTCCAGCCAAAATGCTTTTCGTACGCCGAACAAATTCAATTAACTAGCACCCTCTGGTTTTATTTTTAGAAAGTCACATAATTTAATGTTATATGTATCATCCTTTAGATACGATTGCTTTGTTTGCTTTATAGCATCTGTTTTCGTGCTAGTTGGTATTTTGCATGCTACTCAGAAGTTAAACGAGGATAGAAACTGTACAAACATTTATTCAAATAATTTTTTATATAAAAACTAATGCAGTTGGTTACCATTTGGTAAAAATACGTCTCTCAAGGCTAGGAAAACAATGTTTTAAATGGAAAGAAATATTTTATCTCTTATATTTAAATTAATCAGTCACCCTTCAATCTTCTTACATCTTCTTCCATGTTTATGATTTCCCTCTTCATATCCAAAATAACTGTCGATAAAAAAAGACATCACTTTATTTCATGGAAAGAGACTGCATGGTCAAATTCAAATTACATTAATACATATCAGCAAATGTTGTGATAGTAAGTAAATAAACCAAAACTGACAGGAAATCGGCCAATCCCCTGTCAGAAAAGGCTTTAAACGAGTAGTAAAGTAAGTATTTTCCGAGTCCTGTCAGTTTTTGTAAAATATCAGCATTCAAACATAATTCTCAAGATGTGTTCAGCAATAAACTTAAAACGGTATATTTTCAATGAAAGCGTTATAGGAACGCATGACTTCATAGCAAAACCTGCAGTGAAACTTGAATTTGTTTTCGTGCATGCGTGAACATCGACCGCGGGTGCGGCTAGCCAACCAGAAGATGCTTACTCCTGATTTCTTAAATTACATGTAATTGTAATTTCAAGGCAAACACTACCTGTAATGCCAATTACATTTCAATTATTTTTCAATTAAATTTGAAACTATAAATGAAGTTGTATACAGATTGATCTGTGAATAAAATGACTTGTTGTGTATCAATTATCCTTGAGGTTAGTCACAGATAATGGATAATTAAACAGTTTTACCTGAATGACCACAAGACCTTATGTGACTTATACAACAAATCATACAAATCATCGACTCGATCCGAGTTGTGCAAAGCCTTGTCCTTTTACAATAACAATTCTGAACTTCTTTCAAAATTTGGGACAACTCCTGCATAGAGTATGTATCATTGGGAATTTCATTACCTTTATTTTACGATGACTTAGTTAACAAAATCAGAAGGATCAAAGGCAGATCGAACTTCAACCAAAAATGTAAGAAAAATGGCGATCGCCTACTTTACCGAGGATATGATCCCAACGTCATCAAAAGAAAAATGGGTATGGCACTGGACCAACCTACCGTTTTGTTAAGTGTCTTTCGCAACGTTGCACACTTGCCAACAATGACGACAGGAGTCAATGACTGACCTTGTTTAGATCTCGCCAGAGACGACTGGGTCCTGATTTTCTGTCCTGTCTGAAAGGTGGTCAGACTTCTCGAGTGATTGATCTTAAGCTCGCTTCAGCCAGCAGAGTATAGACTGTTATACCCATGTCATAGAATTTTTTAGATCCCTTTTCATAGAATTTTTGCTACAGAGGGCCGCTGCGTTTAACTGTCTTGTTTGTGACATCACCTTACAGTGAGAAGCTGTTATGTATATACAACTATTGTGCATCTATAGAGACCTCTGCGTATCCGGATAAGTGGGAGGGTTGTGTGCACGGGTGTACATTGGTCTCCTTCCTTTTATGTGTTGTTTTTAATGTTTGATGTTTTTGTACGTCTGTTTCGATTGTTTTGTATGGTGTTCTAGTGACTTATGTCGTGTATTTTTTTTGGTTTGTAGTTTTTGTCAGATGCCATCTACGTATCACTTTCTTTTGAGTTTGTTTCGCTGGGTGGGTGCAGGGTTGTCATGCTTGAGATCACCCCCTTTTCATTATAGTTATCAAAACAAAGTCTGTTCTAATTAACTTGTGAAAGGATGTGTATAAGTCTCAGAGATAGTACATTTTTTTCCTGATTGTTCACAATAGAAAGAATGCATTTATGAATAAAATTACGAATATCAATGCAAAATATGTACATTACACATTAATTATTTCTCAGGGAATCTAAATAGACATTGGACTGTAGAGCGAATATTGTCCTGCACTTTCCTGCATTTTGTCAGAGACTAGAAATTACCATGCCGGCATTGCTAAAAATAATGTTATGCTAAAAATAAATTTATTAAATGAAATGTAATATGTAATTTAATTAATTACATTTACAATGTAAATGTAATTCAATTTATACATTTGTAACATTGCAAAAGATGGCAACGTTATGTGTAATTTAATTAATTAAATCGCCAAGAATTGCAAAGTAATATGTAATTGTCAATATTAAAATATATGTTCTATAGTACCAATGTTGTTTTATTGTGTAATTTTGTTAATTACATTTCAATGAAATTGACCCCATCCCAGGTTCTAATGATTTACCTAAGGCCAAGGTTTTGTTATTCCTGTTTTGCGTCAGGTTGTAATCTGAAAACCTACCAGCCAGCAAGGGAAAAACAAACAATTTGAAAAAAACCAAGAGCCCCAGGGGCACAACGCTCACCTGATACCCATGCATACTCTTAATCTACTAATATTGTATTATGATAGTGTCACTGCCAGAATTTGAACCCATATTCACATAAACCATTTTTCAAAATTCAAAATGTAGGCATGAAATATATACCACAGCAATATGAGACTTAAATATGTCAAATACACAGTGACGGAACGTGCAAAACGGAAAAAATGAAACTGGAATATTTTTTGGTCAAAAATGAAATTAAAGGTATTCAGATGATTAACAAGTGCATAAAAAGGTGACACAATTGAAAAAAAAATGAAAAAGGAAGAAATAAATTGGGGTGCCGGAGTCGGGACTTGAACCCACAACCCTTGGGTCCATGTGCTTAGTAAACATATCTATTCATATTTAAGAAAATTCATAAAAATTCCAAAAAAGAAGGCTATAGCATGTAACGCATGTCAAATCAAACAGTAGCTTAAATATGACAAACATGCACTTAATGAGGGCACAATACCATACATTTATAGAGTTAGTCAAAGAAACAGTTCAAAAATGAGCATTTCTGACAAAGTCCAAAAAGACGTCATAAACGCATCAAAAATATGACTTCGGACTGGAACCAAAAACCACATCACTTATAAAAACATCCTTCTAGACCATCCAGATGCTTTCGGTTTGTCGATATGTGCTTCGGTTCTGAAGAAGAAGTTTGTCAAAAAAGGGTACCTCCGTGACCTACTCTTGCCTGTGGTGGCGTCACCTATTGACAGATCCGGACAAAAAACAATAACACTTGTAGGGGACCAATGAGTACTTTATTCCTACCAAGTTTCATTAAAATCTCTTCAGTGGTTCTTATGAAGAAGTCGAAAATGTGAAAAGTTTACGACGGACGCCGAAGACGCCACGCTATGACAATAGCTCACTTGAGCTTCGCTCAGGTGATCTAAAAACAAAATATCGCGTGTGCAAGAATTTCATAGATGATTGCGCTATTTCTTTACACTTTTACATCCATGATAATCTGACTAAGGAATAACACTTATAACTAAACTTTGAATTTCTATTCACAATGCCCAATCACTATAATTATCAAGAATTATTTGAATACCCAAAGAGCAAGTAAGGGTTATTCTACTGTCTCCGAGGGCGTAGCCCGAGGAGCAGTTGAATAACCCACTTGTTGCACGGCAATTGTTAGGCCATCAAACAATTATCACCAATGATTAAGTAATTATAAGTCGTCATTCCAAGTACGTAACGGTAAGAGAAAACTACTGATGGTCAGTTAACAATGACAATGGCACAATTTACATCGTAGAGAAATTAGAATTTCACGCATTTTAAAACTTGATTTGACAGAAAAGTACATTAAAGAAATTAAAAGAATTATTTCCAGAATTTGAATTGAATGAGAAAGAATAAAACAAACTAATACGGTTCAAACTAATGATATATTACTATACCTAACAAGCGAATTTTAGGAGGTGGGGTCGGGGATTATCTGACAATTTTCCATAAAATTTTAGAAACTGTTGGAATCTTCCGCTATTATTTGTGTTATGTTCAACGCTATTCATTGGTTCCGGTCAGTACAAAATTATTCGATCGAAATCTTACTTTTGTCTGTCTCCGTTTGTAGCGGATCCTATTCATTCAATTGCTAATCTAGAGAGCGTTAGGGAATTCAGGATCCCGCCCCTCCCTACTGAAATTTGCCGTTTTTCAAATTTTTTTTTTCACAGTCATAGGTTAATTGGACCCCTCCCCCGATTCACAGTGGAACAAAATCTATTCTAATATGACTTGATTCTTTTTCCCTATTAAGACAACAGACCCGAGCCGGGCTCTATTCTCCAATATAGGCCCTATAGCGATAAGCCACGCCTACCCATTTTCTAAAAGCAGATAAACCGACAGGAACTGGTTTTTACCAAGAATCGATTTGTCATCATTAGAATAGAAATAAAAAATGACAAGCCGGGCTCTATTGTCTCATAATGCCCTCGCGTCCTCAGCCAATCACATTTATCACCTCGCCGCTAACGCGGCTCGGTAATAAATGTGATTGGCTGAGGACGCTCGGGCATTATGAGACAATAGAGCCCGGCTGGTCATTTGTTATTTCTTAAATAATTTTTCAATAATAAATCTAGTAATTCAAATCTGTAAGTCGCGGGGTGTCCTTCTCATTCCTTAGAAATGCGCTTTTAGTAATGTTTCAAATAATTCTAAAGGAAAAATGTGTTTCCATTTTTCAAAACGGAAGGCAGTTGACTTCGGGTCAGTTAAGGACAATAAACGGTTCAGTCGATCGTTCAATGATTGGTTCAATCATTTATGTAATCATTGCTTCACAATGAAAAATATTGCAGCGTCTCGAAAGGTGTTAATTACTGTCTGCAACAAGTAAAATATATTTGATCATATGAATAAGTGGAATATGAGAGAGACTGACTGATATCAAGAGTGTCATTCCTATTTTACCTATTCCAACCTGTCTGAACAATTTGTATATTAAAGCATCTAATTTTCTGAAAATAACACAACAAGGAAACAATATAATTCCCTCCTTCTCTTCCAAAGAGTTCTACCCGTGTCCTAAATACCTAGAACAGATCAGTGAATAACAGCAGTATATTTTTAATGTGAAATATGTACAGGCAAATTGGCTAAAATGCACTACTCTCTGGTATTATAGTTTGAGCATCTCTTGTGTTCTAATTATCAGAGATTCATATCAACACTTTTATCATGTTGCCTGCAACACAAGCGCGACATATAGTAATATGTTTGTCATGCACCTGTCTGTCTGTCTGTCATACATGGATATGCATTACAAATCCATTACACTTGCAGGATTTATCACGAAACAAATGAAGATCAAGGTCACTTTCAAGGTTAAGGTCATATATTTAAGGTCAGACATGAATATAGGTAACACAATGTATACGTACTTGTTTTTTTGCAGAACCATGCAATATATTTGCAAAGACAGGCAACAGGAGGCAAATTGACATAAAAGCAATTCTCAAATGAAGAACAAGACCACGTTATTTTCGAATTATAATTCAATGTATATTTACATCTTTAGTGTGGTCTTGAATTGGTGCACTCTGCCAAAGCTGATATGAATCCCGCTAAAATAAGAACACATTTGCCTTTCTCATCTTTAGCCATGGATGCCCCCCCCCCCCTCTAAAGAATACAGACTTGTGCATGACAACTACTTATTTTTCATTTGAATACGACTAGACAAATGCACTATGTACCTCTTTAACAGTAAATTTTGAACACTTTGTTTCATTATGATCGGAGTAACATACAAATATCTTTCATCGTCATTCGTAGCCATGTTTAACCCTTCTGATCTGGGACGAAACGACCCTGTCTTGATTCATATATAGCACTGGTCGCACTTGGTTCATTGTTACTTTGACGCTTTAACAGATGCGATACGTGTTAAATATAGATTTAAGCGCTAAGACGTCGATCGTCATTAGGAAAAATAATTTAAAGGTCGAACACGGTTTTGGAATTTAGGGGTTACCATGCGTGTGTTTTACAAAAACTGGCAGGGTATCGGCGAATCCCCTGTCAGAAATTGAATTTTACCGCGAGGCGTCAGCCGAGTGGTAAAACGGATATTTCTGACAGGGGATTCGCCGATACCCTGTCAGTTTTTGTAAAACATCAGCATGGTAATCCTATTCTAATGCTTTAGTCAGTAAGAAGCTAGAAAACGTCTGCTTTTAACGACGTCGCCATAGCAACGCATGACGTCATAGCAAAAACTGCAGTGAAACGTGAATTCCCTTGCAGTTTTTAATCACTCAGCCAATCAGAATGCGCGTTACAAACGGAGTGCATTAGAATTCCGTTTTTGGGAAATAAAAGAGTTAAAAAAAGATCCTGATGATAATTTCAACAGCACTCACAATCGAGCACAAAATTAAACATCGACGAACCCTTAGCAAGCTAGAGGTGGGCTCAGGTGCCCGGAAATGTTTTGTTTGTTTTTGGGAAAACTGGTACCAAAACCTACCCGCACGCGGACGCAAAACAGAAAAAAAAATCTTTGGCCTAATCTCGACTTTTAGACAGAATAATTGATGAGTTACTTCAATGTTTATATAAAGTTATATTTGCCTAATGATAGATGCCTTCTTCCATCATTGTCCCGTTCTATCATTAATGCTTCAATTTGGTTGATACGAGCCTTTATAGCTTCTAGTGTGCTCATCATGTAATTCTCCATAGATGTAATCCGCTTATCAAAATGTTCTATCTCTGCAAACACAAAGTAGATCATTACATATTTAATTTACGGTATTTACGCATCTAAAACATTAAGATAAATAAAAAAAAACCGTTTTCTCAAATTTTACTAAATATGTATATATATATATATATATATATATATATATATATATATATATATATATATATATATATGTGTATGTATTTTTGTGCTTTTATATCTTTTTTCCAAGCAACGTGCATTCGCCCTTTGTTGGGCTGATCCGACATTGTCTGAATAGGTAACATGGTTGTTTCCACTCCTTTTGTGCTTCTATATATATATATATCAATAAACAGTCAATAAGTCGGTTTCAATATATTGAAAAAATTACAAACGCCGAATTTAAACTCAACCGGTTTCATTAGTATCATCAGGAGTTTTGCAAATATACAAACAATAGAGAGGTTGAGATTTCCTACGTGTAACTTGTACGAGTACGTCTAGTGCACAAGTTGAATTACACGTAACTGTTGTTGAGATTTCTTTTCAAAGACCTCTACGCGAACTTGTAAAATCTAAGTGAAATTGAGTTGACATTTGGACAGTATAAATTCAAGAGGAACATTAAGTTCGGTTAAATCTATATTGAAATAGAAACTTGAAATCATTATGAATTGAATGCCATACTTTTTATACTATTTGATAGCATAAAGGGGATGAAATATCTTGAAGTATACTGTCCAAAAGTCAACTCAATTTCACTTAGATTTTACACTTAGGAAATCTCAACCTCTCTGTTATTTCTCAATCTTCTTCATTCCTTTTAATATTCTCAAAGTTATTTGTGCAGCAATTTCATTGTCTCCGTCTGCTGTTCCAACATTTCATTTCACATGAGAAAGTTATTTTGCTTTTTATCAAAATATCGTTAGCCTTTCTTTTGTGTGTTTTTTTTTTTTTGCTTTTATGTTCTACATTCAATCACTGATGCATTCAAGTCATTTGTTTGGTTTCGCTTTGACAATACCTACGTACCAGCACGTTGTCGCTTTTGAAAGAAAAAAATATTGATGTGGCGTTATAGAATCATTTGATACAAAGTATTTAAAGGAGATCCTGACGATTAATCTCAACAGCACTCACAATAGTGCACCAGAGAGAGCATCGACGGATCCCTAGCTAGCTAGAGGTGGTAAATATCATTTAATTATTTCAACATGTTCAATAAAATGCCTAAATAACAAGTCGCAAACCTTCTTTAAACAATTCAATCCTCATAGCTAAGTAGTTTTCTGTTTCGCATTTTGTGTAACTGTTTCTTGAAAGAAGAGGTTGTGCACTAATGATCCAAGGCAAAATGAGAATCAAGCCCCAGGGGGAAAGTTTTGTAATCTGAAAAACGATTTTTTTTTAATCAAAATAACAATTTTCATACAGTAATAATATGTTTCAGTACTAGTTAAATGAAAAACTCAAAAAGGAACATGAGAAAAAAAACTTCTGTAGATATTTCTAAAATGAAACGTAACGGTTATATTTTTATATTAAATCATATTTGCTAGTCTAACTTTGTTGAAAATGAAATATCATAAATGATACGGAGCTTGAAATTTTCATCTGATAGTATTTACCGACCTGCAGCGCCATCTGTATGATGTGTCTATTCTTCTGATGTTCTTTTCACTATTAAGGGGTGTTGGCATACAATAAACAATGATCTTTTACATGTATATGTATCAGTGTTATGTAAATTGTACACTTGCAGATATATAGCCCTTAAATGGTTTTCTAAGTAAATCGGATATCCACAATTCTCTGCATATCCAAATATCGCCAAACAGATGGATTTTATGTACTTAGGCACAAAACGTGACATTGTTGTGGGTCATGTATTATTTTAGTTTTACTTTATGTGTAGGTACGCATGTACTTAATCATGTTGTTTAATGATTTCATGATAATTCTTTCTAGATTCTACTATGTCATGTTTATTTCATTATAGAATATTCCAGTATGTTCTTTGTTACATCATTATCATCACATGACTGTGATTTCTAGAATTTACTCTATTGTTAATCATTTGTAATGAGTCAGTGTTCTAGAAGCTTCTAGTAAATTCATTGGTATTAAGTATAAATACCTCCGAGGAACTGTGTTGAGGGGGACATTCGTACACATTCGTAGACACGATTCATTCATCTATTCTGATATACTTGGACACTTTATTTGTTGAGACTTTAATCCATTTAACAACGTTTGGACACCGATCTTTCGAGAACGTTTGTGATTACCGGAAACCATACATTCGATAGACTTTGTGGACCGTAACGGACACTTTGATCCGGACATTGTATTGTGAGTTTTAATCGTTTTAAATATATATATTTTGTACATAATTAAACTTGTAAATTATATTCTGTCTTTGTCTGATTTTTGCTGGCGTTTTGGGGTATTCTGACCCATAACAACATGCTTAAAATTGTCGAAGGGTTCCAACTCTCTTCCTTCTTGAAGAAAATTCCAAACCAATTTACATGCACCAGACACGTGTTTCGAATATTAAATTCTCATCAGTGATGCTTTCAGCGGAGCCACAAAAAATAATTACAGTAGCGCCCTCTTTAATTTTTTTAAAAGAAACGTTGTTATACATGTATTGCGATCAACTTGCGTCATGAAATATTGTATTTGGAATTTCACAACATGCCGTTTATGGTGGAAAAATGAAGAAGAAAAATCATTAACAAACATATACAGAATTTCCGTCGAAATTGCGTCAGAATGCACAATCGCCTTTTATACACCGGACATGATCACATCATTTGCTACTAACATTGCACATTTCAGTCTTAACCAATTGCCCATTGGTATCGCTGGTTTATGTGTAGTTACATGTTTGTTTTCTGTCTTGGTGCCGTTTTGGTCTCACTCGTTTATAAGTTGTTATTTGTTTAATTTGTGTCTTGGTGCCGTGTTGGTCACGCTGGTTTATGTGTAGTTATTTGTTTGTTTGCGATTTGGTACCGTGTTTGTCAGGCTGGTTTATGTGCAATTATTTGTTGTTGTTTTTTCTTTTTGTCTTGATGGCGTTTTGGTCACGCTGGTTTATGTGTTGTTAAATGTTTGCTTTGTGTCTTGGTGCCGTGTTGATCTCGCTGGTTTATGTGTAGTTATTTGTTTGCGTTTTGGTACCGTGCTTGTCACGCTGGTTTATGTGTTGTCATTTTTTCTTTTGTGTCTTCGTGCCGTGTTGGTCACGCTAGTTTATGTGTAGTTATTTGCTCATTTTGCGTCTTGGTGCCGTGTTGGTAACGCTGGTTTATGTGTTGTTATATGTTTGTTTTGTGTCTTGGTGCCATGTCGGTCTCGCTATTTGATATGTAGTTATTTGTTTATTTTGTTTCTTCGAGCCGTGTTGGTCACGCTGGTTTATTTGTAGGTTTTTGTTTCTTTTGTGTCTTTGTGCGGTGTTGGTCTCGCTGTTTTATGTCTAGTTATTTGTTTGTTTTATGTCTTGGTTCTGTGTTGGTCTCGTTTCTTCATGGGTAGTTATTTGATTGTTTTGTGTCTTTGTACTGTGTCAGTCACGCTCTTTTATGTGTAATTATTTGATTGTTTTGTGTCTTTGTACTGTGTCAGTCACGCTCTTTTATGTGTAATTATTTTATTGTTTTGTGTCTTTGTGCCGTGTTGGTTACGCTCGTTTATGTGTAATTATTTTATTGTTTTGTGTCTTTGTGCCGTGTTGGTCACGCTCGTTTATGCGTAGTTATTCGTTTGTTTTGTGTACTGGTGCCATGTTGGTCACAATCGTTTTTTTGTAATTATGTGTTTGTTTTGTGTCTTGGTTCCGTGTTGGTCTTGCTGTTTTATGTGTAGTTATTTGTTTGTTTTGTGTCTTGGTACCGTGTTGGTCACGCTCTTTTATGTGTAATTATTTTATTGTTTTGCGTCTTTGTGCCGTGTTGGTCACGCTCGTTTATGCGTAGTTATTTGTTTGTTTTGTGTATTGGTGTCTTGTTGGTCACGCTCTTTTATGTGTAGTTATTTGTTTGTTTTGTGTCTTCGTGCCGTGTTGTTCTAGTTTGTACATGCGTAGTTATTATATTGTTTTGTGTCTTGGTATCGTGTTGGTCATGCTCTTTTATGTGTAATTATTTTATTGTTTTGTGTCTTTTGGTCACGCTCGTTTATGCGTAGTTATTTGTATGTTTTGTGTATTGGTGCCGTGTTGGTCATGCTCGTTTATGTGTAATTTTTTGTTTTAATGTCTTGGTTCCGTGTTGGTCTCTCCGTTTTATGTGTTTTATTTGTTTGTTTTGTGTCTTCGTGCCGTGTTGATCTCGTTTGTTTATGCGTAGTTATTTGATCGTTTTGTGTCTTGGCAACGTGTCAGTCACGCTCTTTTATGTGTAATTATTTTATTGTTTGTGTCTTTGTGCCGTGTTGGTCACGCTTGTTTATGTGTAATTATTTGTTTGTTTTGTGTATTGGTGCCATGTTGGTCTCGCTTGTTTATTTGTTATTATTTGTTTGTTTTGTGTATTGGTGCCATGTTGGTCTCGCTTGTTTATGTGTAATTATTTGTTTGTTTTGTGTATTGATGCCGTGTTGGTCTCGCTTGTTTATGTGTATTTATTTGTTTGTTTTGTGTATTGGTGCCGTGTTGGTTACGCTGGCTTATGTGAAGTAATGTGTTTGTTTTGTACATTGGTAGTGTACTGGTCTCGCAGGTTTATATGACGTTATATGTTTGTTTTGTGTATTGGTGCCATGTTGCTCTCGCTGCTTTATCTGAACTTAATATTTTTGTGTGTCTTTTTGAAATGTTGATGTCGCTTGTTTATGTGTAGTATTTGTTTGTTTTGTAAAGGTAAAGGTAAAGTTCGCTTTAGCCCCACGCGACTTCCACAATTACCTCCCTGGCGAGACCTGTACAATCGAGTGCATTCTCAATTCCCTTGGGAATATAAAAGCAGAGCTGTGCTAATGTTTTTCATTCACATTGCCAACTCGTCTCATGTGCCAGGTACCCGATTTACTCCTGGGTAGAGAGAGTGCAACGTAGTGTTAAGTTACTTGCCCAAGGTTACAATGATTTTTCAATGTCCGGCGACGGTGAGATTTGAACCCACCACCTATGGGTTCGTAGTCCACCGCGCTAACTACTACGCTACCAGCACTGCCGTGTCTTGGTGTCATGTTGGTCTCGTTTTCGGTATATTTTATGACATCATCATTTTCCAACTCTTTGGTCATATTAATTTGCTTAGATTGGAATCACTGACGATGGCTAAAAGAGTTAGAGTACACCGTACCCTCAAAGATCTACCGAAGATTGCACGCAACGGCGGCATACATGAACTGCTACATGCTCTCTCTTCAGTTCCAGCAGTTCAATTGAAATATATCTTGGATGAAGCACTGGTTGCATTCTTAAGGCACACTGATTGATTCAGGTTAAACACCATTGTTGCATTCGCATGAAATAAACTATATCCTTTGGTTAAAACACCTACCCTGAAAGACGATTCATTAAAATTCCATCTATAAACAAAGGTTTTGATCTTCTGAACATCTCTAATATTTTTTCGGTATCATCGCATAGAGAGTGTCATTCCTCAAAATTTTCAAATTTTAGAACCTCCTCCTATTTGTTACAAATATAAGAGACCTATTCGAAATTTTGTTTTTAACTACTACAAAGTTACATCAGATTCTAATATTCTTGAAACATGTCCTGCTTCTTGAGAATGAGCAACGTCTGGATATCTATATAAACCAGCTAGTCATATTATTACAGGTGACTTTTCAATTATCTAAGAAATCCTCATCTTTTTGAAAATCTAAGTTCCAAATCTGAAAAATATTTCAAATCCAACGTACGTAATTTACATGAAAAATATGTCTTCGCGTCTGCAGACAAAGCAGCCAACAACACCATCATTATTTGAAAACGCTACTACATATCAACTTTAGTTTCGGAACTTTCCTCTACTAAAACTTATATCGAAAGCAATGAAAGCGTTCCCAATATTTTGAGAAAACATAACAGTGAAATTTCTTCTTTTAACATCCCTATTTCTTAATTGGATCTCCCTACAATATACTGCATACCAAAACTTCACAAGTCTCCTTACAAGTTTCGATACATTGCTAATTCTAGCATATGCTCAACTACAATTTTGTCTAGAAATCTGACGTCAGCACTCATGGCTATAAAGGAACATGTGGCCAAATACTGTGAAACTGTCATGAACAGGAATGCAGTAAACTTCGTTTGGTCTATTAAAATTTCAGGGGATGTGAATGACAAAATGAAATCAAAATTTTGAAGCCAACACGATTTCTTCATACGACTTTTCTTATATGTACACCACGCTTCCTGACGACAAAATAAATCATCGACTTCCAAACTCATTAAATGGTGTTTTGAACGAGAGGGGAAAACTTATATTTGTACATCTGAATCGAAGGGTTTCTTTTCCGCCACAGATTACAAATCATACAAATCATGAACATATGGTGACCTGTGTATTGTCCTTCCTTTTAGACAATATTTATGTAAGATTTGGTGAAAAAATCTACAAGCAGGTTGTAGGGATTCCTATGAGTACCAAAATCTTCAAAAGCCAAAAAATAAATGATGATGTGAAATGTTTCATTGGTACTTCTAGGTACCTGGATGATTTTCTTACTATCGACAATCCTGTTTTTGAAAAGTATAAAAATGTTATTTATCCAGGATAAAAACGTAATCCAGGATAACCATACCTTCTGCTATTTCCGTGGGAGATGGCCATCCTAAGTCGGCACCGGTTGCCCATTGGTCTCGTTGGTTTATGTGTAGTCCTTTGTGTTTGATGTTTCTGTGTTGTGCGTTGACGTTCCTTGTCTCTTACGCGTCTCTTTCTGTGTTTGTCTGCTTTGTGTTTTTTGCATTGGGTGTTTTGGGGTTTAGCTGTGGGTGCTACAACCTAGTGTTGTTGGAGACCCCTTCCTTTGTTTTATCCACAAGAATTTATTCTGAGCAAGGCCAACGCTACAAACACAGAAACACCATTTTTGGACCTAAATATCAAAGTTGTTTATGGAGAGATTCACACTAGGGTGTATGACAAAAGAGATGATTTTGGATTAAACATGGTAAATTTCCCCATTTCACCTGGCTTGACGGTGATGTTCCTAGATTATCGTCCTATGGTATCTTCATTTCACAGCTCATCCGATATACTAGAGAATGTACTGATGTTTTGGATTTTCATGGTAGGAATTTACAAATTACCAAGAAACACAAGGTTTCCGCTTTCAACAACTAGTAAAGACTTTCTGGAAATTTTACAACAATTATTGTCAACTTCTTTTGAAATACGGATCAATTCAGGCAACAGAGTATATTGCTTTGGGTATTTCACAACCTGCATTTTATGGTGACATAATAAACAAGATAAGAAGGATCAAAGATAGACAACCTAACTATCGAAAATGAGTCAGAATCATCAACCGCCTTTTATACCGTTAATATGATCCTAATGTCACCAGACGGACAATAGGCTCGGTACTCGACCAATCTGCAATCTTATACCAGCGCATTCTTAAAACAAGAAAAGACAGGGCCCCTACTATCTGTCCTCTCTGAATGTCAGTCGGACTCCTCTGGTGATAACATACATGAGGTCGCGACGGCAGAGCACGGATTGTATTACCTATTGCTTGGGTCCCTGCGTTTTGCAGTCTTGTTTGTGTGTGGTCATCTCACAGTGAGGAGGTTGTTTTACACCACAATTGTACGTTCTTCGGGACCTCTGGGTAATCGGAAAAGTGGGAGGGTTGTGCGCACGTAATCCAGGATAACCACACCTTCTGCTATTTCCGTAGCAGATGGCCGTCCTAAGTCGGCGCCGGTTGCCCATTTGCCTCTTTGGTTTATGTGTAGTCCTTTGTGTTTTATGTTTCTGTGTTGTACCAAGATATATATATATATTAGTTTGATTCAGGTGAATTAAACAACGTGTTCGACAGAATATGATCTCACAAAGCACAAATGACGCTGCTCCCCGACGTATCCAAATTGATGTCAAACAATGTCGCCGCCGTGGTCTAGTGGAAAGGGCTTCGGATAAGTTGCCAAAAGGTTAATGCTTTGAACCTTACTAGGATATCGGTTCGGTCGACGTATACATCTGTATACATCTGTATGTTCTGTGTAATATACTAAAAATGTCCTGGTCCATGTGACTTGTTCAAATGTATGTGGTGATTATTTTTGAAAAAAAAAATTGATAACAAAAGATTTTCTGAGTGTCTTTGACCTTTCAAAAATAATCATAATGACCTTGACCTTTAACCTATGATAAACAAAATGTCAGACCATTTTGAATTGAAATAGATTTTTTAATAAATTTCTAATCTCTAGATCTTCCGCAAGGAATTACTAGCCTGGAAAAGACATTGACCTTAATGAATTACTTGTCTTAAAATTGCTGTTGTGGAAAATATAAAGAAGTTCTGATAAAGCAGCCTATGTACATAGATATTGTATATACATTCTCCTTAAGTTATGTGTAACAACCCCCCCCCCCTCCCCCATCCGTTACTTCATTATCTCGTTAACGCAAAAAAAAATCTCAAAAACCATTACTCAAAATTTCAGATCGTTCGGACAAAATGCTGATTTTTAATGAAGTTTTAAAATCTTGTATACAATGACAAATATGGATAATGACCATATCCTTGTATACAGAACAAAATCGATTATTAAGAAAATCAGAAATAAGAGCTATCTGAATCCTGAAAATAATCTTGAATTTATGAATAAATTGTTATGAATTACCCCAAGTAACCTTTTTTCTGAAGGTTCTATCCTATCCGTAGAAGCAATTATACGATAACCGGTATATGATAAAATTCTCATAAGCGGCCTTAATATATACCGGTATATGTACCTTGTATTTTCATTCACATGAAGTTATGTGTAACATCCCCCCTCTCTTTTGGCTCATCTCAGCTCTAATGAACGCAATTAAAAATTGCAAAACCCGTAACATATGTTAAAGATAATGCCTTTCTCTATCATTGTTTCCCGATATTTTTCGGGGAGCATAAAAATGTATCGCTCTACAAAATGTCGAAATTAATCAAAGAACAGCGATTTCAAGCAGTTAGAATGTTAAGAATAGGTCGACGTCATTCTGACGTTGCAGTGTATTTCGAGAAACGCAAATCATTTATTCATGTTTAGCTAGTCGTCAGTGATCCTAAATTTTAATTATATAATATGGTCAAAGAGTGTGAAAGTGTATGGTCATCTTACAGTGAGGAGGTTATTTTACACTACAATTGTGCGTTCTCCGAGACCTTTGAGTTACCGGAAAAGTGAGAGGGCTGTGCTCACGTAGTCTGGATAAACACACCATTTGCTACTAACGTATCAGATGGCCGTCCTATGACGGCACCGATTACCAATGGGTTTTGTTGGTTTATGTGTGGTCTTTTGTGTTTGATTTTTGATGTCGTGTTTGCTGTTAATTGTCCCTTTTGTGTCTCTTGTTGTGCTTTGGTAAGTTGCTCTTGGTGCTGCAACCGAGTCTTGGTGGAGATCCTGTACTTTTTTTATTTATTGAAAAGGTGTACCGAAAGACGTTGCAGAATAGATGGGATATGATGCTACATGCCCCAAGTTTTAAAAACTTCAAAAACTTTTGGTAACAGAATTCAAAAATCAAAAATAATAATAATAATGATAATATAGTCCATACGAAAGGACAGTAAAACTTGACATACGCTATCCTCGAGGACTGACAGTCAACCTGCAAAGATAAAATACTTCTTGTTTTATGACTTCGGTATCTAACGCAATACATCACTATCATATCTACACATCTTATGAAATGGTATTTCATCTTTTAAAATATTGATAACATACATTAAGGTAATTATATAGGTCACGTGTAGCCGCAAGAATTATTTGGACTTAATAAGGCAAAATTGCATGTTCTGCTTCAGCATTTTTTCTGGGTTCTTACTATATTTATATGCACAATGAATCCTCGAGATGAAAGCCTGGATCACATCGGGACATTCAGAAGGAGACGACAAGCCTAGTTATTCACATAATCTCACCATTGAAAGAACGTCAAACATAAAATTCAAAGTAAGAATAAAAAACACAACCAATAATCAAACAAATTCTTGAAAAATAAGATAACGTAGCTATGAGATCCATACAAGTGAAAACAGCGGAACGAATTCTCATGATACAAGAGACAACAGACAAACAGACGGAGACAAATACATAGCACCATGGAATCTCGGACGACGACGGCAGTCAACAGAATCCATTGTAACCGCTTTTGATAAAACAAAATGTGTTGTTGATTGGGGCTACTTAAATGCATGAAATGAATTAATATAGACGATCAAGATAATTTGAAGATACAGCTACACTATGATATTTCCAGGTAACTGGAGAAGTGAGAGGGTTGTGCGCACGTAATCCAGGATAACCACACCGTCTGCTATTTACTTTGCAGATGGCCGTCCTAAGTCGGCACCGGTTGCCCATTGGTCTCGTTGGTTTATGTGTAGTCTTTTATGTTTCTATGTTGTGAGTTGGTGTTCCTTGTCCCTTTTGCGTCCCTTTCTGTGGGTATCTGTTCTGTGTTTTTTTGCATGGGTGTTTTGGGATTTTGCTGTGGGTGCTGCAACCTAGTGTTGTTGGAGATCCCCTCCTTTCTTTTATATCTACACTTATTTCGTGTTGCAGTGTGGAGTTGGTAATGCAATTCCCCGTGACCCGATGTTTGAAGTGTTTTAATTCCATTTCGTTCTCTAACTTGACTTTGTTGTAGTGTCTTCCATGCAGGATCTCTACTCACCCTTCTTTGATCATCTCACTATGGCATTTTTAAGGTCGCCTCGTATTAAACTTACTCCTTTGAGATTACCCTCTATCACTACAGTAACTTTCCCATCATCGACTTTTAACAGTAATAAACTTTTTTCCTCACCCAGAGTACTTCTTTCACCTCTTTAATTGAAATCCCGTAGACGTATTACACCTACTTCTCCATCTGCAGGCTCTACATTTAACAACAAACATAGAGAGTTCTCAGCAGTTTCTACGTGCAAAGGGAAAAGATGCGGTATGTGTCCGCTCATCAATTGCAATTCCACAATTAAATCAAGTGTTAACGGGCAGACTTTTAAAATTGAGATTGAAAACGACATCGATTGATCATACCAAGATGTCATTTATGTTATAACATGAAACGCTAGGGGATGTGGCGCCCAATATGTTGGAGAAACAAGTCAGGCCTTAAAATCTCGTTTTAGAAGTCATTCGTATCAGATAAGAAACTCACATCACAAAAAGCAAAGAAATTTCCTTTATAATCACTTCGTTAAATACAATCATTCCATTTCGGATATAACTATTACACCGGTTCAGTCTTTTTCTAAACTTAAAAATCTTAGTAAAACGGTAATTAAAAAACGCCGACTACAAGCTGAACCTGCCTGGATCACAAAACTCCAAACTGCGTACCCCCTAGGTCTAAACGATCAAATTTATGGACAAGGAAACATTTCCTCGACGTCAACTAATATTAATGTATTTTAAATCCGCCCAAACACTAAACGGAAGCATAGGTCTCACGGAAGACGACGAAACCGAAAACTCAGAATAAGATCTAGATTACACCGTACCCTCAACGATCTTCTGATCATTGCTCGCAACGGCGGCAGACATGAACTGCTTCATGCTCTCATCAGTTCCAGCAGTTCAATTGAAATCTATCTTGGATGAAGCACTGGTTGCATTCTTAAGAAATACGGATTGATTCAGACTTAATATCATTGTTGCATTCGCACAGAATAAACTTTATCCAGTTGTTAAAAACATCCCACCTAAAAAAAGATTCTTAAAAATTCCATTTATTAACAAAGGATTCGATCTTCTTAACATCTCTAATATTTTTCGGGATCATCGTGTACAAAGTGCTATTCCTCAATATTTTGAAAATTTAGAACCTCCTCTTATTTGTTACAAATATAAGAGACCTATTCGAAATTTCGTTTTTAACTACAACAAAGTTACATCAGATCCTAAAATACTTGAATCATTTTCTGCTTCTTGAGAATGTGCAACATCTAAATATCTATATAAACCAGCTGGTCATATTATTACAGGTGACTTTTCAATTATCCAAGACAGGCAGCTCCGTGGTCTTCTCAAAAAAGGACCTAAGTATAGAATCCCGTCCAAGATAGATTTTATTAAATGTCGCGAAGTACTAAAGGAAGCCTTAGATAACTATACCAAACGATGGTTTAAATCGGAAGGAGTCGAATCGCATTCTCTGAATGACTGGAAAAACCTCATTTTGGACATTACTGACACTGAAAGGTCTTCCAGCAAATTGTCGGAATTCCAATGGGTACCAATTGTGCCCCACTCCTTGCCGACATTTTCCTTTACTCGTACGAAGCTGAATTCATTCAATCTTTGGTCTCTGAAGGGAAAAGATACTTAGCTTCTGATTTCAACTTCACTTACAGATACATAGACGATGTGTTGTCCATCAATAATCCAAAATTCGCGGATTACCTGAGCAGTATCTATCCTTCGGAGCTTGAAGTCAAAGAAACTACAGAGACAAATAATTCAGCATCCTATTTGGACATAATGTTGTCCTACGACACTGATGGTCACATGAACACCTCACTCTATGACAAACGTGACGACTTCAATTTCAGCATTACGAACTTTCCTTTTCTGAGTAGCAACATCCCTTCATCGCCTGCTTATGGCGTGTTCATATCTCAGTTGATACGCTATGCCAGAGCAAGTACCAAATATACGGATTTTGTTCTGAGAGCTAGGCGTCTTTCAGATAAGCTTCTCAGTCAGGGATATGTTTGTGACCGACTAACATCGTCACTGAGGAAGTTCTACGGTCGATATGGGGAACTCGTCATACACTATGATGTCCCACTATCCAGAATGGTGGATGATATTCTGTCATAGACCATTTGAACCATCCAACCAAAGATTGTACTCTATATCTTCCAAAATGGAAGTAACCGGATGTGACAGTTCTACCGAATTGAAGCGACGGGTGTTGCATGCAAGCAGGAGATGCTTACTCTTCCTGGGCACCTGGTCTCACTCTCATATCGGGAGTTCGCTTCTTTTCATATGGTGGAGGTTTTTGTTTTTGTTTGCTTTGGTTCCTGTTTTGTCCTGATTTTGTATGCCTTCGGTTTCTGATTTTCTGTATTATCGATTTTGTACTGTAGACAGGGATATGGTCATTATCCATATTTGTCATTTTTACCACTGTTCATGTGTCACTGCTGGTGGACAAATTGTCCCCGAGGGCACTTGTCGAGCAGTCTTTTGCTTAAATGGATAGAACTCAAGAGACCTACAAAGTGGCTGGGGCGTCGCCCACTATAAAAAGGCCCCAACCTGTTGCGTCTACGGACACATACGCAACAGGTAACTTAGGTGTCCCTAGAATTAACTTACACGACATTAGAGATGAAACATTTGTAGTTAGTAACAACCATGAGTTTTGGTATAAACATGCAGATGGGTATATTAAAATCAAGCCCTGTAAAATTGAAGTGGTCGATATACTAAAAGAGCACCTATTTTCACCAAGCGATTGCTCAATTTCTAAGTGTGGCATGAAGAACTGCAAAACTTGTAACATCCTAATAACAGACACTTCATTCTCAAGTAATCTCACAAAACAAACATTTAACACGCATAGTTTTGAAAACCTTAACTGCATGACATCTAATGTTGTGTACGGAATAGAGTGCTCTCTTTGTGGATTGATTTATGTGGGCGAAACCAAAGGCCAGCTCCGAAAAAGAATGTCAGGACACCGGTCAAAAATAAATAATAAAGGAAGTCAACTCCTTTACCGACATTTTGACCAGGCGGATCATTCTGTTTTATCTATGAGAGTCAGAATCCTGGAGAAAATATATCACCCCACAAACAATCCCAATTTGAGCACACCTCTCCGTCGCAACAGAGAAGAGTTCTGGATAAAAAATCTTAACACTGCAGCGCCCTATGGGTGCAACGACAACATCAGCACTATAGGAAACTTAACAAGTCCCGGTTGTCAATCGGTAAATGTGACTAGCTTATTCAACAGATCACAAAGAAGACCTCGAAGTCATGGCATTCGAAAATATAATAGGCCTGAGATACATAGTTTCTCCTTCGATGACTTGGTTCCATTTTTGAATGAGCCTCTAGGCCTGCATTATATTCGTACCAAATTATACTCTGTTCCTTTACGGAAGTTACACGAAATCTACGATTATACGAAGGACCTCGCATATACCGATACACGTTCCCCAGAATACAGACTACAAGGAGTCATCTTGGACATTTCTACTTTTCGTTTATTTCAAGCAGTTAGATCAGATAAATGAGAGGAGAAAACAAACCGCCCTTTCATTAAAGAGAGATTTGCAAACAAAGGTATTGATAACTTGAATCTTGGTCAAATTTTGAATCACAAAACTGTCACAGAAAAAATCCCACCATATTTCAAAAGAAAAGAAACTCCTTGTATTTCCTATAGCTACACACCAACAGTTGCATCTAAAATTTACAATTACAAACGATTCCTGCAGTGTATTGATTTAAGTAATCCCTCACTACATCCACTTCCCTGCGAATGTTCTTCATCGGATTTCAACTACTCTCCTTGTGGACACGTTATAACTGGTGACCTTAGTATAGTCAAGAACGACAAGTTGAGAGAATTGTTAAAAAAGGGTCCCAAATACAGAGAAAGTATGTCCTTTACATGGAACCAAAATGTCAAAATTATCATGGACTCTTGTGAGGAATATGCAAGACGTTGGGCAAAGAAAGAGGATGTACAGCTCGACACCTTTTCCGAATGGATAAAATCAATCAGAGGGTTACATTTATCTAGAATTAACCGATTAAAATCAACTGTGAACACCAGATTCGTGTCTATATTTAAAGACCCTGATGTTATCACAGAACTTACCTACCTCCAAGAACATTATGTCATCACACCAGCGGACAAAGCCTCAAATAATTACACATTTACTTGCAAAAAGTACTATTTCGACAGTCTAGTTAAAGAGTTGGGTTTAAATTCGACACCTGGAAATCCCACTTACACCCCAACAAACCTTTCTGCCTCTGAAATAATAGATAACCACAAATCAGCTCTTGCTTCCTTTGGCTTCGACACTACCAATTTAGATTTAGATTTACCATACTTATACTGCATACCTAAAATGCATAAGAATCCGTACAAACAACGTTTCATCGCTGGTTCCTCAAAATGTTCTACCAAATCTGTATCGATCTTACTCACCAAAGTTTTATCTGAAATCAAATCTGGGCTACAAAAATATTGTTCGACAGTATATTCTCGCAGTGGTATCAACCAGATGTGGATTTTAAAGAATTCGAAGGAACTTTTAGAACATCTGAAATCCACTCATTTTAGTAGAGTCCATTCGATCAAAGCCTTTGATTTTTCGACACTTTACACTACAATTCCACATTCTAAATTGAAAGAAAGACTCGCAAAAATTATAAGTAATGCGTTTACAAGTAAGAACGGTAATCGCAAATACAAATTTATTGTTGTTAACTATGACAAAACCTACTTTGTAAAAGAAAAGTCAGATTCTGAAAATAAGTACACTGAAACAGACATTATTCAGATGTAAAACTTTCTGATCGACAACATTTTTGTGGTGTTTGGAGGAAAGGTCTTCCAGCAAATTGTCGGAATTCCAATGGGTACCAATTGTGCCCCACTCCTTGCCGACATTTTCCTTTACTCGTACGAAGCTGAATTCATTCAATCTTTGGTCTCTGAAGGGAAAAGATACTTAGCTTCTGATTTCAACTTCACTTACAGATACATAGACGATGTGTTGTCCATCAATAATCCAAAATTCGCGGATTACCTGAGCAGTATCTATCCTTCGGAGCTTGAAGTCAAAGAAACTACAGAGACAAATAATTCAGCATCCTATTTGGACATAATGTTGTCCTACGACACTGATGGTCACATGAACACCTCACTCTATGACAAATGTGACGACTTCAATTTCAGCATTACGAACTTTCCTTTTCTGAGTAGCAACATCCCTTCATCGCCTGCTTATGGCGTGTTCATATCTCAGTTGATACGCTATGCCAGAGCAAGTACCAAATATACGGATTTTGTTCTGAGAGCTAGGCGTCTTTCAGATAAGCTTCTCAGTCAGGGATATGTTTGTGACCGACTAACATCGTCACTGAGGAAGTTCTACGGTCGATATGGGGAACTCGTCATACACTATGATGTCCCACTATCCAGAATGGTGGATGATATTCTGTCATAGACCATTTGAACCATCCAACCAAAGATTGTACTCTATATCTTCCAAAATGGAAGTAACCGGATGTGACAGTTCTACCGAATTGAAGCGACGGGTGTTGCATGCAAGCAGGAGATGCTTACTCTTCCTGGGCACCTGGTCTCACTCTCATATCGGGAGTTCGCTTCTTTTCATATGGTGGAGGTTTTTGTTTTTGTTTGCTTTGGTTCCTGTTTTGTCCTGATTTTGTATGCCTTCGGTTTCTGATTTTCTGTATTATCGATTTTGTACTGTAGACAGGGATATGGTCATTATCCATATTTGTCATTCGAATAGACAACTTCCACAAAAATCCTCATCTTTTTGAAAATCCAAGTTCTAGATCTGAAAGATATTTTAAATCCAAATTACGTAATTTACATGAAAAATTTGTCTTCGCTCCTGCAGATAAAGCAGCCAACAACACCATATTCATATGAAAACTTTACTATATATCAACTTTAGTTTCGGAACTTTCGTCTACAAATACTTATACTGCATACCAAAACTGCACAAATCTCCTTACAAATTTAGATACATTGCTAATTCTAGCAACTGCTCAACTACAAGTTTGTCTAGACATCTGACGTCAGCCCTCACGGCGGTAAAGGAACACGTTGCAAAATATTGTGAAACTGTTCTTAACAGGAATGATGTAAATTTATTTTGGTCTATAAAAAATTCCGGGGATGTGATTGACAAGATAAAATCTAGAAATTTTCAAGCCAATACGATTACTTCATACGATTTTTCAAATATGTACACCACGCTTCCTCACGACAAGATCAATGATCAATTGTCCAAACTCATTAAATGGTGCTATAATCGAGAGGGGAAACTTTATATTTGTACATCTGAATCAAAGGGTTTCTTTTCCGCTACAGAATACAAATCATACAAATCATGGACATGTAGCGACCTGTGTAGTGCCTTGTCCTTCCTCTTGGACAACATTTATGTAAGATTTGGTGAGAATCTCTACAAGCAGGTTGTAGGGATTCCTATGGGTACAAATTGTGCGCCTGTTGTTGCAGATTTATTTTTATACACATATGAAAAGGAATTTATTCAAAATCTTCAAAAGCAAAGAAAACATGATGATGTGAAATGCTTCAATGGTACTTCTAGGTACCTGGATGATATTCTTACTATCGATAATCCTGTTTTTGAAAAGTATAAAGATGTTATTTATCCACAAGAATTGACTCTAAACAAGGCAAACTTTACAGACACTGAAACACCATTTTTGGACCTAAATATCAAAATTGTCAGTGGAGAAATTCATACAAGTGTATATGACAAACGAGATGATTTTGGATTCAACATAGTAAATTTCCCCTGGCTTGACGGTGATGTCCCTAGATTACCGTCATACGGTATCTATATTTCACAGCTCATCCGGTATGCTAGAGCATGTACTGATGTTTTGGATTTTCATAATAGAAATCTGCAAATTACAAAGAAACTTTTAGGTCAAGGTTTTCGCTTTCACAAACTAGTAAAGACTTTCTGGAAATTTTACAAAAAATATGATCAACTTCTTTTGAAATTCGGACCCATAAAAGCAACGGAGTATATTACTTTAGGTATTTCACAACCTGCATTTTATGGTGACATAATTAACAAAATAAGAAGGATCAAAGGTAGACAGCATATGTATCGAAAATGCGTCAGAGTCATCAAACGCCTTTTATACCATGGATATGATCCTAATGTCACCAGACGGACATTAAGCTTGGTACTTGACCAATATACAGTCTTGTACGAGCGCATTCTTAAGACTTGCACTCTGACTGACTGTGACGACGGGACTCCATGACGGGCCCTGTCCAAACCTCTTTAGAGAAGACAGGGTCCCGACCACCTGTCCTCTCTGAATGTCAGTCGGACTCCTCGGGTGATTACATACATGAGCTCGCTACAGCCGGCAGAGCACGGACTGTATTACGCATGCCCTCTTTTTATATCCATTTACATATTCATATGTGTCTCTGGGGCCTCTGCGATTCGCGGTCTTGTTTGTGTGACGTCATCTTACAGTGAGGAGGTTGTTTTACACCACATTTGTACGTTCTTCGAGACCTCTAGGTAACTGGAGAAGTGAGAGGGTTGTGCGCACGTAATCCAGGATAACCACACCGTCTGCTATTTACTTGGCAGATGGCCGTCCTAAGTCGGCACCAGTTGCCCATTGGTCTCGTTGGTTTATATGTGTAGTCTTTTATGTTTCTATGTTGTGAGTTGGTGTTCCTTGTCCCTTTTGCGTCTCTTTCTGTGGGTATCTGTTTTGTGTTTTTTGCATGGGTGTTTTGGGATTTTGCTGTGGGTGCTGCAACCTAGTGTTGTTGGAGATCCCCTCCTTTCTTGAAGATACAATTCCGCTGACCTCAAAGCTTTTTTTATGGAACTAAAA
Source organism: Pinctada imbricata (assembly GCA_033119305.1). Taxonomy (NCBI): domain Eukaryota; kingdom Metazoa; phylum Mollusca; class Bivalvia; order Pterioida; family Pteriidae; genus Pinctada; species Pinctada imbricata. Next base: position 12,811,000 of record VSWD01000004.1, on the reverse strand, counting down.
AAATCTGACGTGGAGACCGAGGGAGACAACAGACAGTAAGAGACATTGAAAGCATTTCCAGAAACAAAGAATGATTTCAACTTAAACGATCTACAAAGAACTTAGATTGAATCCCCAATACAAAATTAGTAAGAATTTCTCGGAGAGTAAACATCTCCTGTTTGCCAGCAATACCGTTCATCAAGGCAGTGCAGAAGAAGTCAAACACAATGAATGTGTCATATTAAGTGTTTTCGGATGGTTGTAAGCTTAATATATTCTCAGAAACAGTTATACGGTTCAATATAAATTGAGGACAGTGATATATTGTAGAACTATGTTTCAATGTTTCATAATTTTATTGTAACGTCAAAAGATAGTTAATCAAAGGCATGTACTGAAGTTAGTTGCTAGATTCCAAGACATAACCGTTTTTATCCCATTAAGTTGAAAATACATCTAAGGAGACGTTTATCATTTGAGGATGCAAGAAATAACGGATAGAATTGCTTAAGAAGATGAAATTTAATGAAATATGATATCCATCTCTTGATTTTATAAAGTCCTAGACATAATGTCATTAGTTAATTTTTTATATATTGCTAGTGGTACAATGATTCTTCAAAGTATTTATACGAAGGAGAGCATTAATTAATTTATTAATTAATTTAAAAATAATTTATTTTTTGACGATTTGTTTTGCTTTTGTTATTGTAGGTTGTTGTGTTATTTCTTCTTTTTTTTTTTCTTGTTTTGTTTTGTTTTTGTTTTTGTATTTGTTTTGTTTTGTTTTGTTTTTTTTTTTTTTTTCATTGTTTTGTCTTTTTTGTTTACTTTTTATGCTGCCAGTCTAAAGATTTACATATATCCTCCAAATGGTAGATTCTAATAGATGAGGAATTTTGCTAGAGTAGGTAATTAGTAAATGTTAAATGTCTGATGATTTTCCTTTTGAAACAAGAATGTAACCCTATTTAGCTTCTTCTATTTCACTGCATTTTCTCTTATATAACACATGTAATGCTTCCTCACGCAATTCATTTCATTGCATCAAATTCATCTGAGATTGTACTCAATGCTCGGTCATTTTTATTAAAAGAATGGAGAACAACATTAACATCACTTACCGAGATATTATCTTTCTGACCCCATTTTATAGTACAAATCATGATGTTATTTGCATGATAACCATCAAATGTTTCTGGGCGTTCGTACTATTTCGGTGTCAGATAATGTAACATATATGACGAGGTCATCTAATAAATTGAATAATTATTGTTGTCCAATTTAAATAATTTGTGTCAATTGCACTTTGGATTTCAAATTGAGTATTTTTCTCAGAGTTCAATTTCCTCAGTAATCATACTGTGAAATAGATATATGTCAAACATTTTTAAAAAAATTATTTCATTGTAACATTTGCCTTACAATACTTAGAATATGTGTTACACTGATTTCAAATGAGATATAACTCAATCCTTAGCTTAAGTCTTAAAAAATGGTGAGGATTTCTGTTGTGTAGAGTTTGGACTTTTTATTAATGAATTTTAACTTCGCCAAGAATCGTAATGAAAGAAAAGGAAAAACAAAACATTTTGCTACTGAAGCTTACTTGTTTTGGCTGTGTAAAAAATCACCTTGGCTGAATGCATCACTAATTGGGATTAAATTTCCGAAAGACATGTCGGTGCATAATAGTATGGTTTGAAATGTTCTTCAAGACGGTATAAAGTTGGAACTCTTTGCGTATTGTTTAAAGGTTAATTGGTTAATTAATTTAATAAGTGATTTTTCAAAAGAAATAAAGTTAGGATGAATCATCAATTTTCCAACACTTTTAAGGAAGAAGGTGATATTTTAAAATATATGTCGAAGTGATGGTGAAAATATATTTACATGAAAAATATGGATAATGACCATATCCCTGTTTACAGCACAAAATCGATAATTCAGAAAATCAGAAACCGAAGGCATAAAATCAGGATAAAACAGGAACTAAAGCAAACAAACAAAAACCTCCACCACATGAAAAGAAGCGAACTCCCGATATGAGAGTGAGACCAGGTGCCCAGGAAGAGTAAGCATCTCCTGCTTTTGTACATGTAATTGATTCATAGAGAGCAAAACTTTTTAAGAGATTGTATCGGATTCCAAATGCTACATTTTGAAATTTTAAGTAATTCATGGAACCATAATTTCGCATACATTTCCTCAAAGGCGGTAATCTCCAACAGGACTCGACAGCAGCAATACACCAAAACACCGTCATCCGAAAACACTAAGTAGACAATCATAAAAAAGAGACACATAAGAGACAAACATAATATCAATATCGGATGTGACAGTTCTACCGAATTGAAGCGGCGGGTGTTGCATGCAAGCAGGAGATGCTTACTCTTCCTGGGCACCTGGTCTCACTTCCATATCGGGAGTTCGCTTCTTTTCATATGGTGGAGGTTTTGTTTGTTTGCTTTGGTTCCTGTTTTATCCTGATTTCGTATGCCTTCGGTTTTCTGATTTTCTGAATTGTCGATTTTATGCTGTAAACAGGGATATGGTCATTATCCATATTTGTCATCAAAAGACCCAAACACAAAAGATTACACAAAAACAAACGAGACCAATGGGCAATCGGTGTCGACTTATGACAAGTAAAGAGATGTGTCTATTTCAATATGCACAAACATCAGAAATCACATTTGATTTCGAAAAGGTTTTCATTAAAAAAAATTTAAACTTTATTTATTTTACAACGTTTAACAACCAAGGTGCAGGAGGAAAACGGAGTACCCGGAGAAAAACCACCAGGTTTTCATGACGATGCCATATCATATGGCATTGTCTAAATGCATCAAGATGCTTTTCAAATTTTCTATTTTGACTTCAAAATTGAAAATGAATGATATAGCCAAATTTATTATTATGATGTCTGTCTGTCTGACGGGATTACTATTAAAACCAATGTGTTATGTGAATAAGCAGTGACACTATGCTATTGACAATTTTGATGTAAGCTTTGTAGTCTAAACTGATCGTGATTGTAATAACGAGAGCAAAGTCAAATTCAAGAACATGTTTATGTACTTCAAAGAAAATTTAAAAACTTTTCTTAAATGTCTCATAATAACCAGTTATAAAGCCCATGAATGTCATGCCTTCGCGTACCTTGGGGTAACATATTGACCACTAATGGAAAAATCAATTTGATATGTGTGATAATATTTTCTCACGATCAATTAATGCGGAACGTACACGTAAACTTGACCTGTACCACACCTTTACCTATACCAGTATAAAAGGTGAGCTAACTTCACCGCTATTATCCTCCAAAGATACAGCTACCCAGAAACAGGTATGTTTGTTTAGTATGTAAATGTGTAAAATGATTATGCAAAACTTTCAAACACAGAAATGAAGGTTTTTGTTTTCTTTCTTTCCTTAAATTTGTATAAGTGTCGGATTATGAGAATAGCTGATTGTCTTACATGATGCAGACGTCTATGCAATTGACCCTTCCGATTGCGGGAAAAATGCAAAATTTCGTGACCTCTTAATGCTTTTACCTCGGACAAACAAACTTCGAACCTTGGGCTGCGTTCCATTTGCCGGATCATTCCAGAACGATCCCATTCTGATAATGGAACGACAATGATTCCAGAATGACTTCACCATAGCAACCATGGATAGAGGAAAACCTCAATATTCACAAATTCAAAAATAAAGTTGAAATCAATGTTGAAATAGTTCTATTTTTAGTTCTTTTATCAAATATAGACAATTTCTAGTGACATCTATACCAAAATTTCCAATTACAATAAAAATTTCCAGCACTGTGATGAGATCGTAACATTGTCCGCCATGTTGGAACAGCCTGGAACGTCGGTCCTAGACGTGCCAGACGATCCGATCCGATCCGATCCGCTGGAACGGCGCGTTCCATTACCAGAAACAGCCGGAACAACCGGATCGATTCTGCAAATGGAACGCACCCCAGGTCAAACATCGAAATTGCATTGTGACGTCATGGAATTTCTCAAATTTTTTCCCGCGTTCGGAAAAGTCAATTGTATGGTAGGGAAGACGGTATGCATTTGATCCGGATAATAACGCTATTTGCTACTTTTTTTTTTTTTGTTTTGTTTTTTTTTTCATTTATTATGTTGTTTCTTAATGTTTCTTTTTTTAATTCTTTTTTTCTGCGTTCTGCGTTGCATTAATAAACATGTGAGTGTGATCTGATACTTTCACCGAAGAAAAGTTACAATAAGCATAAAAATAGATAAAATTAACATCAATGTCGTTTTGGTATCTATTCTGCTTATTCCCTCTTTGCTTTTGCATTTTGATATTTTTTTGTACAATCAGTTTCTCATTGATAACCCTTACTTTCTGCGTGTATTATCAAAATAGTAAAATTATACATGTAGTATCTGTCTATTTCCATTCAATTTTTGACAGAAAGGTCAATTGCATTGTATCGTTACGTATTTAAAACTTAAAATGAAGAATCAATATTCACAATCTTATAAATACCATTTCAACCTTTGTCTGTTTCAGAGTGATTTATAGTATCATCATCATGAATCTACGATTCCTTTTGTTTGGGATACTACTATTCTGCGTCTTATCTATTAGTAAGTAGAACTCTTTGAATGAAATATGTCCCCTTAATAATACAGGATTGTACATGTCCCCCCTCACATTATATGATCGTTGCTTAGGTAAATATGAAATTTGTATGAAACAAAAATCAAGAAAGCACCTATTAGGTAATTTGTATGAAACAAAAATCAAGGAAGCACCTATTAGGTAATTTGTATGAAACAAAAATCAAGGAAGCACCTATTAGGTAATTTGTATGAAACAAAAATCAAGAAAGCACCTATTAGGTAATTTGTATGAAACAAAAATCAAGGAAGCACCTATTAGGTAATTTGTATGAAACAAAAATCAAGGAAGCACCTATTAGGTAATTTGTATGAAACAAAAATCAAGGAAGCACCTATTAGGTAATTTGTATGAAACAAAAATCAAGGAAGCACCTATTAGGTATTCAGTCTCAAAGTCGAGAAGGTAAGGCAAAATCACTAGAATTTCCATAGGAGCAGTTGCGAACCTCATCAACCTTCCTTTGTTATTTCATGGACTTCAAAATTCTTTTCAATATAATTTGAAATTCTTTATTCTTTTAAATATACTACCGATATCAGTTCGACATATGCCGATACAAATGTGTCCTGTTTATACATTGTAAAATATTTATCTAAAGTGTCCTTACTTTATATAAAGTAGTTTTATTAGTTAATGAACAGTTATGAATATATTTATAGAAAAGTGAGGATTGGTGGGTCTATTTTCTATTAATGTTAAGAAATATTAATTTATATCCATTGTTTTTAATTTTTCAGATGGAAAATCATGGTTTAAAAAACTGAAGAAAAAGAGTCGTAAGTATATTAGTTTTCAAAATTTTCAAACGTTTTCATATGATCATTATTATCATTTACATGGTGGTAATCTCTTCTGGTCAAGAAATATATCCACAACAATATGATTAATATAAATAGAAATGATTGAATTGTCTCAAATTTCGAAATTCGTCTTTCGTACAATATTTGGTTTCCATTTCAGCCGTGAAAATACCAGGAAATGCAGTAATAAAAGGCGCAACAAAATCAGCAATAAAAGGCGCAACAAAATCAGCAACGAAAGCAGCAACAAAAGCAGTAACTAAACACCATGTGAAAGGTAAATCAACATTCTTACTTTTTTATTTACTACAGCATCCTGGTAAAAACTAACGTATTATATATTTATGAGTATGTTATCTTAAGGATTTTTTTTTTCAATATTTCAGCGAAGAACAAGTCTGTATAATGACTTATAAAAACATTTGGTATTTTTATTTATAAGAAGCAAGAAATAGATTATATCTGTATCACGTCGGCTTGGGGTACTAGCTGGTAATTTTTCTTAACTTCTCTTTATCTTTCATCTTAGTTTGGTTCCTTTATTCGCCTGTCGCCATTAAGTGAAAACCTTAATTGTTTCGTTTTCTACGAATGTCTGTTTGTGTAATCGTTTCTTGCTATGTCTGTTTTAATAAGTTCGATCGATTGCGGTTGGTCGTTTCTTCAAACGCATTTGAAAATTTCTGTTTACAATTTTTTTATTCAAATTTCTAAAACCTGGGCCCTGTAGCATCATGTTCCAGCCATCTTGCTTCGTCTTTCGGTATATTTAGGACAAAATTTTCACAGATTTTTGCCATATTATACTGTTTAGATTGAGGATCACTGACGAGGGTTGAATACCAGAAACATGCATGTCTGGTCCATGCTGTAAATTTATCTGCTCTAAAATGATGCTAATGAATTAGAAGACGTTAAACCTTATTGCAATTCTGTTTTTGCTGTTTTCTATGCAACTTGTATTTTTGTAGGTCTTTCAAAACCACATTACGTCAAATTGCATGTTATCTAACTCAATGCTATGATTATGCAGATTGATTGTTATTTGCTTTTAATGTTCATTTCAAAAAGGTATGATTTTTACAATTTCAGTCCCAAAAATTGCAATGGAATCAAAACCTCCTGGAAATGTGAAAAATACTCATGTATCAAATAAAGGTAACGCCTCGTCCTTTCTTTACATTTTCTAATGGATTATTGTCCAATCAACCTTTTTCCCTCTCTGGGCAAATCCCTAGATACTAAAACTCTTCTTTATAAAAATTAATGACTGTTTGACTGTGTTACTTATGTACATGTGACAGGTTTTGACTGTGTTACTTATGTACATGTGACAGGTTTTGACTGTGTTACTTATGTACATGTGACAGGTTTTGCCTGTGTTACTTATGTACATGTGACAGGTTTTGACTGTGTTACTTATGTACATGTGGCAGGTTTTGTATATATGGTGGGGGTTACTATTCCTGAACAAAATTATTATTACTTTCTGTCACGAAAGACAATTTTATCAGTCTTTGAATGATATCATACAGAGCTAATTAATCACAACAAGATTTTAATAGGATGTGGTATAAATATCAAGTTTATGAAAGTAGGATATGGAATTTCTGTTCTAAAAACCTAAAAGAAAAAGTTCGGGGTTGATGTTCATGAAAAAAATGTAATGTAATATCAATATGAAAAACAGCAGGCAAACAGAAGGACATTTAGATAATGCATGACACGAAAGTACTTACAAGAGTAAATAAGTAAACTGGCAGACAAGGAAATTGAACAGGTACATGTGTACCGAGCAGGATTAAGCATCGTTTGCTAGTGTGCCACATCAGTCTACCTTATATAAGAGGCGAGGCTTATTTTTCAATTCTATGTAGTCATGTACGTGTATGATGCTGAGCATAAATCGAATAAGTCAAATAACATTGACAATATAACCAACATCTTTAATTGATCGTTTTCTAAGCTAAGTTTGTTTTCTTATTTTTTTCAGTCATGAATAGCATGAAAGAAAGGGCCGTTTCACCTGGTATTGAAAAACGATCATGGGCATCGATTGTCGGTAATGATGCTTTTTATTTATTCATCAACAAACCAGTTTTAGAACGAATTGATTAGAATTCTTTGTTTTATTACAAAAATAAGATTAGAAATGAGGAAATATTTCGTAAGTACTTGGTCACCAATGAGTTAACCGTCTCATCTTTCAAAAAGTTTCATTCGACTTTACATTTGTTTAAAGAATACATTAAAATTAGAACAAAATTGCACATGGTCCAGTTATATTCAAGATCTTTCATTGATTTTTTTCAATCATATTTTTATTCTTCTTACAGTGTATGGCGGATCTATTCTCATTAGAACGACTTCAATTGGATTACAGATAGGCGCACTTGCAACGGGTAAATAAATACAAAATAATAAAGATTCAAATAGACTTTTTTCACCGTGACGAACTTCGCACTTTAATGTCATAAGTGGATTGCCGAAAAAAAAAAAGCGACAGTAGTACAGGAAGTCCAATATACCAATTCGATTGGGTATTCTTATCAAAATGTAGATCACTCCGCTTATGAGTTTATACGTGAACGGCAGCTACGACACTGATTCTTCATTGTTCGAAGTGCGAAGTACGAAGTTCGAAGTGCGAAGTCCGTCACGATGAAAAATGTCTAATATGTTATTTTTCTTTTGCATACATTACAAATGCTGGTCTGATAAAAAATTCTAACAATGTCATTTTAATTTAAGAGCCAATCCGGCATAAAACCATGCAAAATCGTTAAAATCGTCCAAAAGGGTGGTCAAAGTTTTACATTTTTATGTATATTTCTGTATTCTATGATGAAAAACATTCGAGAAAAAAATTATTTTAAAATTCATATATGTCCCGTTTTATAGTAATGGGCCAATTTAGTTTGTATGGCATAACGCCATTAACAGGGCTCAAAAACAACACTAAAATAGCCCTATTTTCATCGTTGAATAAGATTTGATTTTGATATGCAATAATTCTTTTCATGATAAAATCAGATACTTACTCAATTTATCTTAATTATAGTACTCACAAAGATAAGATATACGAACTGACTTGCCACCAGGGGGCGCTCTAATACGAGTTATATTGGGATTTGACAAAAGCGTCCCTATTTTGAACATGAATAGAATCTATAAGAGAGAAAATTTTCCCACAAAATTTCAGTATAATAAAGTAAACATATCATACTTTAATATATAAAAAAATTGTCGCTGCCAAATGTATCTAAGATATGCAAATTCTATCAAGAATATTCATTATTTTGCGAAATATGATACAAAGATTTAATGGGAAAATGTTCAAAAGATAAGCATATTTGATCATAATCTAGAAAAAAATTCTATGACATCATCAAAATATATTCTAAAAATGATGAAAATCGTTTCAGATCTTTTTTTCAATTTCCCTTATAAGCCCCATCATTAATTTAGACGATTTTCGAGATAGCCCGGAAAGACGCCACCGGGTCAGACTTTTAGTGATGACGTCACGAGGACTTTGAGTGATGACGTCACGTGGTTAGGTTACAATGACGATAAAATAAGAACTTGACACGGATAAACTATCGCATTAGATTATAAAATTTAGAGTTTAGCTCAAGATTGCATAGCAAATCGCGTTCCCTCGTTTCTAGATGTGATTACATGTACCCATCCCAAATCTTTTGAAATAATCTTCACAGATTTAAAAGAACGAGTCTCTAAAATCGTCGGTGCCGTGCTCAACTAAGTACTGGTTAGAGCGACGGAAAGGTTCCTGGTTCGAGTCTTCCTGAAGTAGGGACACTTAATCTCACCTCCATTGAATTTGAAGACGTTTAACTTCTGAATGTTCATCATTAAAAGGATCACTATGCCACTGTTGGGTTCGTGTCATCAGATTTGTGACATGTATTTTCCTACAACGGGTCGTTGAATATACTCTTCTATTATCTTTATTATATAGTACTGAACAAATTGTCCTGTCTGTGTATTGTTGACATGACTGTACGTGGTACATTGTATTTTCTTTAAAAATATCGAAAATTCGGAAAGAAAAGTTTTCTTTACAGTCCTCTCTCTGCTCTTTTCGTTGAATTTCCAAATTCATTGTTTCATGGGAAATTGTGTTTAAAAAGTTCTTTCCCTTTGAAAACGATCTGTTGAATCATAATTGAATTGATAAAATAAACGATAATTTCTTATAATGTTAGGTCGATCTTTCCTATAAACATAACAATTTATTCGTATTTCAGAGATGAGAAAATTATTTTAAAGTTTGTTTATTCAAGGTCAAAACTTGAGGCAAATTTCAGGGGCCCTGACAACGTCTCCGTCATATTTCTTAATCTCCACCCACTCCCCCTTCCCGGGTTAAAAAAATCTTACCGGAAAAAGCACTCTTCCCTGGAGCAACCCCCCCCCCACAAGTCACTCTAAATCCATGCGTTTGTATAAGCTGTATTGCTCCGTATTTATCCGCTCCGGTCCGTGTGCGTGTAAATTATAAGAATAATCACTTTCTTTTAAACATCTCTTCATTCTTTCTTAAAAAGTTTTACTCCTTCATATCTTTTATTCATAAAAGGTATTTCTCCTTCGAAGTGTTGGTATATTTTGTACAAAAGCAAAGCGGTCTTCGTTCTATAGAAAAGTACTTTTATTGAAAGGAAAAAAAAAAGAGTTCATGGAACTCCATCTTTCAAAAATGAAATTGTAAAAAACAAAACAAAACACAAAACGAAACGAAACGAAACGAAACAAAAAACAAAACAAAACCAAAAAAAAAAAAAACCGACAACCCCCCCTCCCCTCCGAAAAAAAATCCCAAAATTATACAGAAAAGAAATAGAAAAACTCCTGGGCTAATCTAAGGGCGTAGATCTACATGTATTCATTACACGCCTTTCAAATATCAAAGAAATATATAATTTCATTGTATATAACTTCTTTGCTGCAAAATCGTAATTCTTACATTGTTCGTTTGTGAAATTGAATATTGTCATTTATTGAAAATGACGCATGAGTTTAGAAAAACATGACAAATAATGATAATAACATATGAAAGAAGTGACGCAATCTTAAATCAATTTCAGTCCAAATAGTTCATTTCTCGATGTAGCAAAATTTAACCTGAAATGCGTCAAAGTAAAGATTGGGGTTTTACAAAATCCTCTTAACATGTAGAGAAGTAAATGTGAAATACATAAAATCATGACAATCACACATGTACTTTCATAATTACAAGTGAAAGTTAAACAATTACAAATCAAATATCATGTCGCAAAGATGAAGAAGACGAAAAGAAATGAGCAGAAAGAGAAAATCTAACAGTAATGATAGTTACATGTATAAAGTTTAAGGAGGAATGATATTGAGAAGCGAAAAAAGAAAGATAATTTCTTCGCTTCCTCGCAGCATTTCCTCACTTCAATTTTAAATTTGCTGAAAGTTTTCAATAATTTTCTTCAATAACATTTTTCATATTTATTCCCAACTATCGATTACACAATTTTGAACAAAGCTGTGGTCACAACTCGCCGCACATGCGTGTTTTTACGTGTGTAATCTTTGGGATTCCGTATGCGGTCGTTGCGTTACATGCATTAGTTCGCCTCCAAACGGATTTGTGTTCAGTCACAAAAAAAAAAAAAAACATGCAGAACTCTCGCTGCTTGCGGTCCCAATCAGTGCGTTCTACGGATTCACCGAGAAGCAAGATACGCACGTTGTGAGTTTCAAGTACATTCCATGCCCTGTGACGCAAACGATGTCGTTCGCCTTGATGCTAAAACAACGCTTTCTAGATTTAAAGATGACGCAAATAAGAATATACATGTATTATTATCATACATGTATGTATATATAGATCTAACTGTATAATTCAGTGATAACGAAAAGAGACCCCCCTTCTCAAAAGAGTGGACGTATGTGTCAAATCTTCTCCTGTCATACTTCAGGGTCATTGTTGCAAGTTATGTTATTATTTGTTTTGTTTTTTTTTAATCATATTGATATCTAAAACAATCCCCAAGACGTCACGGAGACAATTACAGCTAAATGTTTATCTTTGAAATAGACATTTCACGGCATGTATTTCTACTTCCTTTGAAGTTTACACTCATTGATTTGTATTTTTGAATTAAACTATATTTCTGTATTTAATACATGTACATGTATGTTTGATCATTATGTTCAAACTCATCTGACAGGTTCTTTTTTTAATTAAAAAGCTTTACGTCTATTTTTCTTTTGCATTTTTACGACGCAAAAAAATCGCTTTGATGCATATTTTAACTGTCTATATCTCGATACATCATTATTTGGCATCGGTGGATTTTTGAGATATTTATCAGATTAAAGCAAAGAGTAAAAAGTTGAAATTTGAAAAAAATCAAACTTCTCTTACAAAATATATTGGTGCTTGAAAAAACGTTTAAAACGTCGTTTTAACGTTAAGCTGATCTTTTATACATATTTTAACAGTCTACATCTCAATACGTAATCATTTGGCAGCGGTGGATTTTTGATATATTTGTAAGATTAAAGCAAAGAGTTAAAAGATGAAATTTGATAAAAATCAAACTTCTCTTACAGACGATATTGGTGCGTGAAAAACATCTAAAACGTCGTTTTCTCACTTAGCTGATTTTTACCTCTTTTCAAGTTACGTTGTGGCTGTCTTTGGAAAAAAAAATTCGTACATAATATTATCCTAAGATAGAATAAAATGTTATATTTCAATATATCAATAACAATATTTAGTCCAATTCAATTTATACTTAAAATTTTAGAGAAGTACATCAGCGAAAATAGGGATATTTCTACGTCCTTTTTGTAAATTTGGCGGGAAAAATGATGGGGTGGCATATCTCTGTAACCATGGACATTTGAACGAAAATATTTGACAGAATTATTCCTAGTTATTTATCTATAAGAATAACTTAAAATCATTAAATTTGGTTACAAGGTCATTTGGATCAATTTGCATGGTTATATGCCGGATTGGCTCTTAAAGGAATAAGAAAGTATACTTAGAGTAGTAACTGGGACATAAGTGGAGTAGAAGTAAAAGAAGTTACTTGGACAATCGGAAGTAGAGTATTAAAATGTCTTAAATAATTTTTTGTACATTTGTTGTCTACTGTTGACAATGTAACTGGTCTCCTAGGTTTAGTCCAGATGACCCCAGAATACGTGCATATGCATGCATGTTACGATATTTCCTGTAAATTTTTTATTTCAACATCATTTTGCTTATGTTTTTTTTCAATAAGGTCAATAATTCATTCAGCAAAAATGTAATATTTCGAAAATTTTTAATTATTGCATTTAATAAAATTGATATTTCATAGTAAAAGTTTAAAATTTTTCTTCAAAGACCTCATAAATGAAACGGAATTGTTCCATCTCTTTACCTTCTTGAATTCAATATCAATATATTAATATGCACTTGACACGTGTTTGAGAAATAACAACCTCATCACTGATGCTTCCAGTGTTATCAGGTGCCGCCAAAATTTCAGTAGCGCCCTCTGATTTTTTGTTTTGAATCTAAATTTTTCAATCTACCTTACAGAGAGTGCGCGGCTCCAAATTTACTGTGGAGTCGATTATGTAGCATATCCTAATAAAATCTATGTTCAAAATAGCATTGGAGGGATGGTGCTAAGATGTCCTTTAATTCCGATAATATTTTTGAATGAAATGACAAGTTTCCGAAATAGCAACATAATAAATATGGTGTCAAATTCAAAAAGGTTTAACAAAAAACTTTCTTTGGCGACAGAGCTGGAAAGAAGTAATGAGTACACTTAACAAACATCCACACTGCAAAAGAATTGTTTACTGAATGTTATAATCTTTGGTTACAAAAATGTGTTTCAACATTATTATTTTAACATTTAATGGTTTATTTCTAATCATATTCATGATTTAATATACATCAATTTACACGTATCAATTTATTGATAAATATTCATATCAGTTGGTTTATATAGCTTCTTAGGATAAACAAATGATAAGTTATTGGACAACGGCCGGGTAAGTGCAGTGGTAGCGCGCCCGCTTCTCACCTATAAGGTCCCGGGTTCGAATTCCAGATTCGACGAAGGGTTTAATGTGGGAGGGTAGGCGGTCCCCCAACCAGGCCTCGGCAGGGGGTATTCTCCGGGTACTCCGATTTACCCCTGCTCGTTGGACAACTTTACGCCAACATCTGAGCCAACGTGAGACATTAATATAGATTCTGTAACTTGTTTGTTAAACGTTGCAAAATAAATAAAGTTTAATTCTTAATAAATTATCTGAGAATTGTTGTAGGTGGATGCAGTTATTATCCCAGTATTTGTGATGACATGGACGCAATAGACAAACTCGACGATGAAATCACAAAGAAGAAAGCAGATTTTGACGATTTGTATTACAAAAGTGCCGATAACTGGGTCAATCTCCGGGATGCTAACAATAATAACGGCTACATCAATTATTATATAAACGAGTCCATGAGAGCTGTTTCATCATTGGCTGATTATCAGCAACTCCTTGATGACAAGTTACAGCTGAAGGTACCAGAATTATTCTCCATGTACAATGCCCAGCAAAATATATCCTCCGAGGACTACTTAGAAATATTAGTCGGCCAGCTCGATTTTTCCATGGACAAAATACAAGAAATGATTGAGAAGATGAAAAACTGTGAACTGATTGGTCTTATCATACAATTTACGGTTGAAACTTCACTTGATATTTTCACAAAATCATATGCAAAAGCTTACGATGATGTCCTAGTTGAGAGATACCCAGACATTTACGAGGATAAACATTGGAGCGCTGAAGATGACTATTCACTGCTGACCACAGCATTGGAAAGTGAGCCACGCGAAGCCGCAGACCTCTTAAACCGAAATAGTCCAAATCATGAAGAGGTGTTGGTTGATAATGGACTGAACAGCGCTAAGATCAGCACTTGGGAAAAATTCAAAATGGCACCAGAGGTTTTATCCAAGATGTATGAAAACTCGAAGACATATGCTGCAGAATCCTACAACAGCTTACGTGAATGGGGTGAAATTAGTACATCGGATGAATTTTATGAAAAGTCTTGCAGGACCCTTGAATATCCTATCAGCGTGTACGAAGCAACAAACGAGTTTATTTTCAATGAAGAATCACGTAAATATACAATAGAAAACTTTGAATTGGAATGGTCTGCTACCATAATGACAACACTGGGAGCCATTACAGACGTATTGGTAGTAGTATTGGATGCGGAGCAATGGAAAGCCGTAGCAGATAATATGCATGAAGCGAGAAAGCAATATGAATCTTTTCTTGAGGAACTAAATAATGAGATGAGCGACCTAGAAGATGAAGCTAATGATCAAGAAGCGGAATGGGTTGACATCATTCAAACATTTAAGGACCTGTCTGGATCTTATCAAGACATAATCGATAGCGCCAATGCTGATGCCGAGTTTGCTGATGTCCTTGGTCTGCCCAGAAGCCCTATTGAATCCAGCAATCCTCTGCTATCTGTTGATCTGGACACACTTGATAAATACAATATCATGCCGACACAGACAATTTATATTGATTTCCTTGTAGCCAACAACAACGATTTAACTGTCATCAACGACCAATACTATGCATTAGATATTCTGTATTCCGAAGTTCTAGACAAAAGTGAAGAAAATAAGACAATAGAGTCAATAGAGTCTGATCTGAAGGATGTGTACTCCTATAGTAACTCTGGGACAGTGAAAGACTTTGGTAAAGTATTGGTAACCAAAGATGTCGTCTGCACTTGTTCTATTTTAAGGGTGGACCTGGAGGAGTATGATTATTATGATCTTGTACCATTTCGTCCAATATGTAATATAAGTGAGAGTGATTTCAAAGAAATGGACAGCACAGCAGCGTTACAGCGTAATGCATTTATCATGGACACCATAGTATATGAGGAGGTGAACGGTGGCGGAACACCATCCTTAGATTCACTTTTGAAGACGGTGAAAGAGGCATATAGCATAAATGCAGATAAAGATTTACAAATGTACGGAGAATCCCTAACTGAGCAGGACATTGCATGTAGTATTGCTACCCAGTTTCCGACCATGACAATGTATAATGGAATCGACTTGACAAGATTTAGACCTGACTGCAGCGCTGTAACGGAGACTGATTTCGCTGAGATGCAAAAAGAGGCTGACAGACTGGCACAATTGGATGAAAACGTCGCTAATAGTTTGAGCGTTTGTGATGATTTTGGATATTGTCCTTGTGTAGAAGACATTGCTGCCAAATACGGAGCGACCGCTGACGAGGTCAAGGAATCGATTATACGAGTAGATCCAACCAAAACAGATTACTGTGGAACAGGTTGTGAGTGTGTTGATCTGAGGATGTCTTCCTGTGTGTCCATCTATTGTTAAAAATATGTTTTAAAGGTTGGAAGGGCGGGAAGAACAAATATAATTACTTAGATGACGGGGTTGCTAAAATCACATAATTAACCAATTGGAAAATTTTTAATTGTATTTTGTGCAAGTTTACCTGTTCTTTTTTTCTTTATTTCCTGATCATTATCACCTTGTACACAGGCCATCTTTCGTGTATGAGGGTATGTGTGTGTGTGTGTCCGGAGGGGAGGAGGTGCAAGATTGCGATCACTCTAGAGAGAGTTAACTTTCGATTGTCATTGAACTTTGCCTTTAAGTTTTGCTACACATAATTTTGACTAGCATCTTTTTTAAGCTTCAAAAGTTTTCAACATCTCTGATAATTTGACCATTGGAGGCGCATAAAACATTTTCAAGGTCAAAACATACAAGAAGTTAGGATCCAAAATGGCAATAATTTAAGACACTTTTTTCAATATATTTTCAAACTTAGAATTTATCATCCGAGAAGGACTAAATTGATGCAAGTATGTTCAGTTTTTCTTTGGATTCAAGGAATATGTGAGTGTTGGATTGGATAGAAACGTGTATCGTGATACGTATAGTATCGTGAGCTTTGTATCGTGATACGTATCATATCATGATCTAGTGTATCGTTTCATCCCTAATGATAATCAGTACAATGTGCTGATATGTACTTTAAATTGAAGTAAATTTTGGGATATTTTGGAGTGTAAATTGCATGTAAATGTGTTTGTATTTTTTCTTTTTCAAAACCGTTCGCTGCCCAAGACGTAAAAGCAAAATACATGTATCATAGTCTTATACTTTTGTCACAAAACGATACCAAATTGAGACGATAGAATGTATTTTTCATATGCCTTTTATTTAGTATGTCGTATAAAGAGGACATAAACCTATTGATTGACTTTTTCAGTATGGTTGTCAAGGAAACGGCAATTTTTGGGGAGTATTTTTGGGGCCCGCTTATCCATTTTGCAATAAGGGATATACTGAAATGTCTTGAATACATCAAAGAGGGTGATCTTCTTCGGCAGAACTCAAGGTTTATGACTCGTAGAAGATACTTCATGCTTACTGGTCATCAAAATCATCCGTGCAAGGTCATTCTAAGAAATCCTTATACAACGTACAGGACTCATTTAAGAGTTAAAATACATACATATTCTGACTCTGAGTTGCAGGGGAACAAATACCGTGTAATCTGGGCTGCTCTGCATTGGAAATAAATAATCTGACCCGGGAAAATTGCCAGCCCCTCCCTTTGGAATCAAATGGTCGTCCGCTTACACCATATTACAACAAGATGCCCTTGTTTGCAATAATTTTTTTTCTGCAATTCTTCAGTAAAAACTTTTCATGATAATGCTTTTTTCTTACAAGGCTATATTTTTTACCAATTATAAGATGTTTTGACACTCATTAGTATCAACTAAATAAACAACTATCAGGATAATTAATTTCTGTTGTTATATGAAGTGGGAGAAACAGGAATATATATTTTTCAAAAGTGGGAAAAACAGGACTATACCGATCTCAGTCACACATATAAAAATGTTCAATGTTATAGTCTGAAACAATTTTATCTCGTAGTTTTTAGAATAAATATAGCATCCTTAAGTTATACTTGTTCATTTGTTCACTTCAGAATTTCAAAAAAAATATTGACAAAGGGCCAAGGTCTATGTATTTCGGAGGTAGATAATCTCAAGCATTGATATTCCATGCTAAAAATATACATTTTGCATTTCAATCATTGATCACGAACACTAGGTTCAATTAAGAATTGAATGTTAAACGTCTTCTTACTCAATTCCATCATTTAGAACATATGAATTTGCAGCATGGACCATACATGCACGTTTCGGGTACTTAACCCGTGTCAGTGATCCTTAATCTAAACAATAAACATCAAAGAATTACCTAACCGTCATGCAGTTTCATAGTCGAGAAGGCAAGGCAAAATCGCGAGAATTTCCATCGAAACGGTTGCGAATCCCGGAATGAACTACATTCCGAAGTGAGACCAGGTGCCGGGGGAGAGTAAGCGTCTCCTGATTGCATGCAACACCCGTCGCAACAGCTCCATGGAAACCTGTCAAGTTAGGTGATTGTATCGATGTACATTGTAATATGACCAACGAATGATGAATGACCAAAGAAAGACCCCAGAAATTCTGTGATTGTCTCGATGTACAATGTTATATGACCAAAGAATATGAATATTTTGATCAAAAATGTTTTTGTCATTTTATTGGAATATGAAATGTCAGTTGTCGTATCACAAATTGTGTAAAACCGCGTAGCTTAGCAAAACGGTTTTACGCAAAATTTGCTATACGACATCTGACATTTCATATTCCAATAAAATGGCAAAAATAAACATTCATTTCTAATAATTACCAAATAAGAATTTATTCGGAATTCGTACAAATTTTATTGAGTACGTGACGTATGAAGATATTAGAGTTGTATGAACTAGTTCCCTTAACACAAAAAAATGTTAAAGCCTAAAAAAACAACAACCCAACATTTAATTCTAAAAAGTCATCCCCCCCCCTCTGAACCCTAGGACGTTTTACCTGTTTGTACTAAGTACTGTATAATGACGTTATTTTTGACGCGTTGTTTATCGAAGGTAGCAGACATGACAGTTGAGAGTACAACAACACGTACAATACAATTTGTTTCGGATTTATACGGACTTTCGGACAGCATTTCTTGTACATGTACATCTGAGTGTGTGAAGAGAAACCACATTATTAAGATCAACAGGTACTGGAATATCAGATGTTAACTCTTCCTTGAGAGTCAGAATGAAATCGTGACGTAAGTCACTTATCGCTCTGAAACTTTTGCTTGTATTTTCAAATTTATGCATCCGATATCCATGTGTATTAAATTTTTTGTGTTGACATATAAGGGGTAGACTAATCATAATATCTACTGAAACACGTAAAACTAAATGACTTGGCATGTTGAATATTGAACTGCCGCTCACATCTTGCGGTTTTCAAATCATGGGCGTAGCAACAGGTGTTATCACTTCAAATATTCAAAATACAGGACTGTAATGTTTATCAGTCGACACATGAAACTGTTTTAAGTTTCAATCGATACTTTGAGACAGTCTTAGAATTTTTGGCGTTGGTGTGAAAGTAGTTCCGGTCATTTTTTTTTTTACTATTTATCATCTCATAACGGAAGTCAGAATAAACGTGATCGACTAACCAGAATGCGTAGATTCATATTAACAAACACATTAATTTTGGTAATTATTGTCGTTTTATTTTATTTCAAGTGAGCTATAAATAGTGTTATGTATACATTGATGGGACTAAAATAGTCGTTTTAGCTCTACTGGTCAAAGACCAATCGAGCTTTTGCGATGCCATGTTGCCTGGCATCCGTCCGTCTGTCTGTTTGTCTGTCTGTCCGTCCGTCTGTCTGTCTGTCTGTCTGTCTGTCTGTCTGTCTGTCTGTCTGTCTGTCTGTCTGTTTACATTTGTTGTGATCGCAACTCCTCTGAAACCATAAATGATAGAAAGTTCATGCTTTTTGTATTCAGTTCGGTCCATGGTCTAGTTGTGCACATATTTTGTTTGAGTCTCTGACCCCCAGGGTATTCAAAAATGGGTGTGATCATTTTCTCCTATACAGGTCTATGTAATCTAGTGAACGCCAATTCTCAGAAAGTATAATTGATAGAGAAATAATTCTTTTTGCAATATAATCAGTCTCTGGTCTATTTGTGCCCTGATATTTTGTTTGAGCCCCTGAACCCCAGTGTTTTGGAAAAGGGTGTGGTCATTTTCTCCTATAGAATTCTATGTTATATTGTGAACACCAATTCTTAGAAAGTATAATTGATGGAGAGATAATTCTTTTTGCATTATAATCATTCTCTTGTCTACATTGTTTGTGTGTGCCTGCTATTTTGTTTCAGCATCTGAACCCCAGGGTCTTTGAAAAGGGTGTTGTCATGCTCTCCTATTTAACTCCATGTAATCTAGTAAAAAACCAGTTCTCAGAAAGTATAATTGATACTGTAGAGAGATATTTCTTTTCCCATTTCCATCATTCTGTGGTCTGATTGTGTGCCTGAGATTCTGTTTAACACTGACCCGTCTTTGAAATGGATGTGGTCATTTTCTCCTATATAAGTCTTTGTAATCTTGTGAACACCAGATTTCAGAAAGTATACCGGTACATGTAATACATTTATTATGTGTCTGGTGTAGATGTGCATCTGATATTTTGTGTGAGCCCCTGTCCCCTGGGGTTGGAAAATGGATGTCAATTCAGTGAATTTAACAAAACAGCCGTTAGAGCTTCAGTCTCATCAGAGACTTCTGGTCCATTTCATATTTAATGGTTTTTCTTGAGGTTCGCAACCGTTCTAGTGGGAAGTCTAATGATTTTGCCTGGTCTTCTCGATTTTTAGACTGAATAACTGACAGGCACTTCTTTGATGTGTATTTGCTTGAACCGTTTACTTGTATGTCCCATTGGCGTCTGTTTGTTTTATTTCTCGTATTTCTGCTTGTTTATTTGTGCGGCTGTCTTATCCAAATAAGGTGAAGATATCCACCATAACGGCGTCCTAGTGATCACAGTGAGAGAAAGGAGGGGATCTCCAACAACACTAGCTTGCAACACCCACAGCAAAACCCCAAAACACCAAATGCAAAAACAAAGAGCAGACACGCACAGAAAGAGACGCAAAAGGGACAAAGAACATCCTTTCTTATACCAAAGAAACATGAAATACAAAATACCACACATAAACAAACAAGACCAATGGGCAACCGGTGCCGACTTATGACGGACATCTGCCACGCACATAGCAGACGGTGTGGTTATCCGAACTACGTGCACATGCGTGATAACTCATGGAAAGGGAACGAACAGAACGGGACAACCAAAGCAATCACATCATTTTATTTAAATATGGAGGACAACACCATTTGAATGAAAAATAGAGTACCTTTGCAAAATCGCAACTGAAAATAAGTGACGATTCACCAAGTGCATGATGAGGCTCCCCTTGGCTGATTTTAACACTGTTGCTTAATATTGAAAATCCCGTCAAACAATACTTTGATGTGCCATTTTTAAAATCACAACACCATACTACGTGTCTATAAGACGTGCGATATGGAACATTAGATGATCCTTGAATACCTGTGGAACTGCTTACCTTCATTAAACTCAAATTAATACAAATGAATGATTTATTACTAATTCCGTCTTTTCGATTTGACATGCCTACGTTCGATTTGTGCAGGTATATGACGTAAAAGCATTGTGACGTCATTAAATTCCATTGAAAACGTCATATATGTAACCCTGTTTCCCTGAATATTTCAGGCTGGTTTCCATAAAAATTTATGACGTCACAATGCGTTGACGTCAGATACCTGCACAAATGGGAAGTAACTCTGTATTTCGAAAAGACCGAATTTGAAATCGGACATTAAAAGTCAAAATATACTCCGACTATATTGAAACAATTATCGTAATAAAGGTAGGATGTATCTCCAACTACTCTCGGTGGCTGCACTCAAAGCAGTGCTCCAAAACAAACCATTCGAAAAAAAAGAGCAGAAAAACACAGCAAGAGAAATATTAAATACAAAGACTACACAACCAACGAGATCAATATGAAATCGGTTCCGACTTATGACAGCCATCAGCCACGCCTGTAGCGAATAGTGTATTTATTTTGTGCGCATTACCATCCCTCTTTTCCAATTACTCGATTGTTTCGAAGAATGCACAATTGTAATGTAAAATAACCTCCTAATTGTAAAATGACCACACAAACAACACAGCAAAACACAGGGAGCAAAGCAACAGATAGACGAATATGTAAATGGATATACAATCAAAGGGTGTACAAAAACAGTAAGTGCTCTGCAGACTGTAGCACGCTGTGATATGTAATTTGCGTATGGCAGCTGTCTAGGAACAACACAGTTAAGCAAGAAGAAATTTATAATGTTGAATTAAAAATGATAATATTTGTCATACACAATTTTATGAATCTCTGTTTACAGATTTGATATCTAAGAGGTTCAATTCTCTCAATAAGATATAACTTTGCATCTGGACATGATAAAAAGGGTTTTCACATGCCAAGATTTTATAGAAGCTGGGTAAATTACCATCAACTATCATAGACTACCATAGACTATCAACTAATAAATATGGCGGGGAAACAATAGCTATAATATCAACATAAACAAGAAATAATCCTATACAACGTAAATAACACAAAATTTTCACCGGATCACGAATGACAACCATATTAATATACAAGTAAGCTATATCGATGTCCTGATTACGACCGCAGAATCTTTTTATGGAATTCCGGATTTATGAAAAAGTCAAATACAAATTGATAAACTAACATTTTTTCATGGTGAATTGCAAAAAAAAAAAAAAAAAGACGGGCCCCAGCTCTGCTGACTGAGACCAGTTTCACCTCGTGGGGATCAAAACCTATGGTGTTGTGATTCCATAGATAGGTTTGTTTAAGAAATAACAACTAGCTAGTACGCAGCTACGTTAAGGCACTCCTCAGAAATGACGTCTTCAAATATGGCGCGAAATGACGTCAACCTCAGATTTTGAGGTCATCAACACGGAGTCTATTGTCGTTTGCAAATTTTGATACTCTTTATTGTCATTTATCATCGAGTTAGATCTTTATACATGATTGAATTTTTAGCTGAATATGTTATAACTTTTATCTATAGTAAAAATACTTGAATGGCATAACGTACTATACAAATATTTGATGAAAAAGTTTGCCTAGCAACCACGTGCGGATGTTACTCAAAGTCTTAGAAAAGCTTGAAGGCTTTATGGATTCTTTTTTAAAATAGATGATTCGTTTTTTTAAACTAACGTTAAACTAACTGAGGATACAGCCTTTCAATCTAAACAAAGTGAAAGCAAGGAAATAATAATGATAAGATCATAATAAATTCTCTATACTATATTATATATTATTCTCTATATGCCAAATTTAAAGACGGGAGAGAAAATACTACCGACGACAACTTGAAAAAAGGGCTTAAAAAATTGAAATGCTGGCAGTTACTTAGTAAGGTGGCGTGCGTGACATTCAGATTGGACTTTGTCGACTATAAATAATTGTACGTGGTATTCTTATAGATTGTAATTAGAATGAAAAAAAATAATGATATAAAATTTTCACGTCTCCCTGTTTGTTTGTTTTTTCTCTCTCTCTCTCTCTTAGACCACGTAAATTGAATATCACAAGCTAAAATAAAAACTATAATTTACATTTTGTGTATATGTTAGTAACGAAATGTTACAGAATTATATCATCTCTTTCCTGATATCACACATTTTATCTGTACTGTACAAAGCTCTTTTAATAAGTACAATCATAAACGATATACGGAAACAATGCCTATTGATATCAGTGCCTCTCACTGAGTCAACAATTACAAAAGAGGAAGAACTTCGTGAAAATTTTGAAACATAAAATGTTCTTTCGGCCAGGATCGATCTCGTGATCATGGATTTTGCAGTCCTGCGTCATCACCACTACGCCACCATACCGTTGCGTCAAAATGATGAAATTGTAAAATAGATTTCACTGATTGCCAAAGATTTAATCTTTTCACTTTTTTGATTGAAATACGATAAAATTTTCCTCAATTAAACAACATAGTATTTATTTCATCTTCTCAGGTAAACATTTGTGTTTAAAGGCCACAAAACTATGAGAACGAAATCGGCAAAGTCGACCTTGATTGTTTTAAACTACGAGTTTCTTCCCTTCGCCAGTCACATATACGTTTGAAAAAGATATCGTCGTAGGGTGATGGTATAAAATTGCATGGCGCAAGCTGAAATTACAATGCTATGTGTTGGGGTTACGTTAAACTAGTCCGATAGATGGTTGTCCTCCATGATCTAAGTAGGCACTTTGTCGATTCTATCTATGACTATTTAAAATATATGACAATACTGGGAGTTTAGTGTTGTTCTAGTCATTTTTTAGATAAAAATCGTCTTTTATTCCAAAAATATAAAAAAGAAGAAAAGTGCGCACTTGAACTCATAAATGGCAATACCTACAAGGTATTTTTGTAGTAAGCATAGGACTGTAACTGCAGGAATGGCGTTGCGCCAGCTCGTTTTTTACAATTCATTGTTTGCATGTTATAAATAGTTGTCACGTGACTTGTGATGTGGCACATGACATCACTATTGGCTGAATGTGCAGTACAAGCTTAGTCTTAAACACTGATACCAAATACATAAAGAAATTTTATTGGAGGATGTCCTTTTTTCATTATTGAAAATGTCTTTTAAAAATGTCACTAATATTGCAACGTAAAAACGAGGAGTGCCTTAACGTAGCTGCGTAGTGGTTGATTGTCCAGTAATCCCCCAAGTCGCATGATTCAATCAAATTATAACGAGCCGCGAGGTATTGATTTAATTGGTTCATGTGACGAGGGAAATTACTGGATAATAAACCTCGGCTAGCTAGATGTTCTTTTAATTCTAATATCTCCTAATGATAACAGAGGACAAGTACTGTTGCTGTTATGTATAATATTTTTCAGAAAAGGAGCGCGTAAGGGGATGCTTGTGAGAAGACGTGGCCATGAATGTGTTGGAGAATAGACCACGGGGGAGCTCTATAGGGAGAAAATCTCAAGTCATATTAGATATGGTATTTTTAAACTTTAAAAAACTGATGAGCCTTTACAGTAGAGTTATGCCTAATAAGTAAATCCATTTCGTCTAAGTATATAAAAAGTGCATTAATTAGTCTTTGAACACGCTTTAATAGTTTGTCGTCGACAGAAACGTTTTTAACAATGTCGAAGGGTAAAATTCCAAACCAATTTTCATGCACCAGACACGTGTTTCGAATATTAAATTCTCATCAGTGATGCTTCCAGCGGAGCCACCAAAATAAATTTCAGGAGCGCCCTCTTTAATTTTTTGAAGTTAGATTTGTACTTTCATTTACATTACAGAGAGTGCGCGGCTCCTGTAGGGTCGATTCAGTAGTATATCCAAATAAAATCAATGTTCAAAATAGCATTGGAGGGATGGTGCAGTCCTCCAACCTAGCATTCCTTTTGACAAACTCTTGAAGTGTTTGCACAAACTATAGACTTTTTTATATATATAAACGATATGGACATTGCCCTGTTGCAACGTACCATCAATTTTGTGCAGTATCCCTTACATGATTATATAACAATCAAAAACCTCCGTAAGGAATCACACCATCATACTTTTCGATCCCAGGCAGTAAGTTTTCTGGACATGATTCGCATCTGGTGAACCAAACATACATTAAGAAAATCAAACGTAAACCGTATCGATGTCGTAAAGAAAACAAAATCTGAAAACTTATTGAATTAATGGTTGCATATACCTCTAGATTAAAGAGCAATGCATTTCGACTGACGAGCATTATATATCCTTGTTTACATCTAAAATACGCTTCTATCACGACATCGTTTTACCCTTGGCATATAGTTTACGTCATCAACGAGATTTTATTTGACATTATACTGAATTATGACGTTGTTATATTTTTCCGTAAATTATTATGAAAGCGCTTCGCGATCGTGCTTGTTCTTTAGAAAATCGGTAATTCAGTTTGTCTTATTTATTACTTCACGTCATGACAACTTTACGGAGCGGAAAAATTTGATTGCGATTGAATTGAGTAAGTTAATACTTCTTAATACTTCAAATTTATTCTTGCATAAAAAAGACACAAATAAATTCAAAAGAATGATTATATTTTATAGTACACGTTGACGATGAGGCGTTACTGACTACGCAATTTACCTCAAATATTGAAAACATGTAAAACTAATATATCTTGAAAGTACTTTTCTTTCGTTTAGAAAACGTATGTGTTATAATGATTTAGACAGAATTTAAATCGCGAGGCCTATTGATTAGTAGTTGTAATAAGTGAGCATGACGACCGACTGTCAAATCATCAAAAATACCAAAGATCACGTACATGTACGTTCTAAAATAAATGGATCCGAAGGACTCCGTAAACACACTTCCCATTGTACGCCCTGTTGAAATGGGAATTATTCTGTTTCAGTTTTACTAATCTATGATATAACGACATTCATTGAAGAGAACATGTGCAGGAGATCAATGCGGAAGACAGGGTGTGCGTCAAGGACTTATAAACAGTTTATAAGTCCTTGTGTGCGTTTACTACCTTTTCTATCATACCGACCACCCCCCCCCCCCCTTGTAATCCTAGCACTTAGTAAAATGAAACTAGAAATGTGCCTCAGCTTACTTTAGATAAATTATTTTAAAGCAAACGTATCAAGAGATTAAGAGATCCTTCGTATCGTTGTTCTACTAAAGTTGCTTCATTTTTTTTAACTGGTACAATATGTATGAATGTCAAAACTACATGTACATGACTAAATAGATACGTGTAGATGCCGCAAAATCAATTTCGAGAGAAATGATATACAAAACAAGCATACAGATAGGAATCTAAAACATCCATTTTTTCTCATTCAGTGAGATGGACAGTATACAATATCGCCGAGCATTACCTAAAGTGAGCGTCACGATGTGCGCTACGTTACGTTACGTTGTCGGTGCTTAAAAGCGCTAAGTGTTGTGAAATTGAATAAGAAATTGACCAGAATATGACTCAAATTGTTTGTCTGAAGTCCAGATTATAAGAAATCTCAGATAAAATGTATAGATATATAACAACTTTCCATTTTCAGTCATAAACAACAGATTTATCATATCCAGAGGCTTGGTCAAAGGAATTCTAAGCTAAATATCTTTAAAACGGCTACACTCTTTTTTCTATGAATTATTTTTTATCTTCGGCATGTATAACTAGATGATAAAAGAAACATTTTATCAAAATTCTATAATGCCAACTACTTCGAAAATTAATGTTTTTAAATTTTTCATACAATTTTTACTGTCAAAAATGGGATGAAATAAATGTCCTTCTCCAGCATAGTTACCATGGCAACAAAAATATTTTTTCGAAAATGATAAATTTACTTCATTTGCTACGTCAATGGATAAAAAATTACTTCTAACTGTGTTATGTTGATTTTTGAAATAAAGTCCAAAGTTGGGATATTGTTTTAGAAAAAAAATGTGCAGAGTTACCTCTCTTTTTTGTCGGTATATAGGGGACAAACGGCTACACTCTTTTTGTCATGAAATATTGAATCGATGAAGGAAGATATATTCCTTTATATGTAGACAATTATTTTCAATTTCTATTATTCCCTGAAAATGCGGTTCACACTCATACCTCCTTAATTGTTGGAAAAGCAAACCATATCTGAAATCTATGTCAGCCAGAAGACAGTATTATAGATGTAAAAATCTAAAGGAAATAACTTATATCAGACAAAACCACATCACCGTAAGAACAGTGGAAAACACTCGCATGGTAGTCACAAAGAACAGACAAAAATTAAACACGTCAACAAACGAGCGAACAAACAGGGGAAAAATATAAATGGACCAGGAAAACATAGTAACAATTACATGGAATCGCAAAGAAAGGAGGGGATGTCCAACAACACTAGGTTGCAGCACACACTGCAAAATCCCAAAACACCCATGTAAAAACACAGAACAGGCACCCACAGAAAGAGACGCAAAAGGGACAAGGAACACCAACTCACACTATAGAAACATGAAACATAAAAGACTACACATAAATGTCATGAAATATAGGTGGGAGAGCATTGTATTACAGGTGCGTCCATCTGTTTCATTAACAGAAATTGTGTGGCTATCCGGATTTCTTGCATACGGTTAATTGGGATATACCGAAAATACTAATGTGTTGTATTATCCAATTCTTTTCTAAATTCAAGAAGACCTTACAAACACCAAAACATGCACGCCCAACAAGGCGAATTTATTACGCTTTAAATGCAAATCTCTGTAATATTGAATTTCAAATTCATTCGAATTTATGTGTTTTCATGCCTATAGCGTGAGAATACTTTTCAGAAAAAAGTATACGATGTAAAACAAAACTTCTAAATTCTCTTTGCAATATTACAATTGTTAATTCAAGTATACACATTTTAAATAAAGCATGATATCTACAGTTCGCCTAACACATATTCGTTACTATCTACTACAAAAGAAAATTTGATTTACTTAATCTTGCGATCATCAGCAATGAATAAAAAATACACATGTAATTATTTTAGATTATTATTTTCAAAACTTACTATCTATAGGCCCTTTCATATTATCTGCGGAACAAATTTGAAGGGCACTTCCGGTGCACACCACGCTTCTTCCATGTAACATGTAAACAATGGGAAATAACGCACTTGCTTATCTATCGTCTGCTAAAAATGGAAGATATTGTACCTCAAAAATTAAGAAGTTAAAACGCGTCATCTAAGATCTTTGCTGGGTTCTAAAGTTCAAATTTTCAAAACTTTAAACAGAAAATTTCTTATAGATCATGTCACAAATAGAAGTCACCCCGTGTATTCACAGATCCACTCGGAGGGCGACACACACTTCTCCCTTTTGCTAGTGTGTTATACAGTCAGTTAGAATGTGAAAGGTCTTCAAATTCAATAGCATCATTTAAAAACAGATAAATTTGCAGCATGGACCAGACATGCACGTTTCGGGCAATTCAACCTCGTCAGTATTCCTTAATGTAAACAATGTAATATGGCCAAAGAGTATGAACATTATGATGCCCAAAAATATTCCGAAAGACATAGCAGAATGGGTGGGAAATAATGCTACAGGACCCACGTTTTAGATGATAATGTTTCTTTAATTTCGTCCTTAATTTTTTTTTTTTGACGTTTCCTAAAGACATGATAATGTAGAGGTGCACTGCATTTCACGCAAATACCTTGTAAGATATGGGACCTACATCTCGTAAACCAAATATTTTACCATATCCATATCTTAACCATCAATTATTCAGACAATTATCTATATGTCCTGAAAATTTCAGCTCTCTATAGATATAGCTTCGACACTAACAATTTAGATTTAGATTTGCCATACTTATACTGCATATCTAAAATGCATAAGAATCCGTACAAACAACATTTCATAGCTGGCTCCTCAAAATGTTCTACCAAATCTGTATCGATCTTACTCACCAAAGTTTTATCTGAAATCAAATCTGGGCTTCAAAAATATTGTTCGACAGTATATTCTCGCAGTGGTATCAACTTTTAGAACATCTGAAATCCACTCATTTTAGTAGAGTCCATTCGATCAAAGCCTTTGATTTTTCGACACTTTACACTACAATTCCACATTCTAAATTGAAAGAGAGACTCGCACAAATTATACGTAATGCGTTTACAAGTAAAAACGGTAATCGCAAATACAAATTTATTGTTGTTAACTATGACAAAACCTATTTTGTAAAAGAAAAGTCCGATTCTGAAAAAAAGATATTTTCAGATGTTAAACTTTCTTATCGACAACATTTTTGTGGTGTTTGTAGGAAAGGCCTTCCAGCAAATTGTCGGAATTTCAATGGGGACCAATTGTGCCCCCACTCCTTTCCGACATTTTTCTTTACTCGTACGAAGCTGAATTCATTCAATCTTTGGTCTCTGAAGGGAAAAGATACTTAGCTTCTGACTTCAACTTCACTTACAGATACATAGACGATGTGTTTTCCATCAATAATCCAAAATTTGCGGATTACCTGAGCAGTATCTATCCTTCAGAGCTTGAAGTCAAAGAAACTACAGAGAAAAATAATTCAGCATCCTATTTGGACATAATGTTGTCCTACGACACTGATGGTCACATGAACACCTCACTCTATGACAAACGTGACGACTTCAATTTCAGCATTACAAACTTTCTTTTTCTGAGTAGCAACATCCCTTCATCGCCTGCTTAT
The DNA here is from genome assembly GCA_033119305.1 of Pinctada imbricata. Classification (NCBI taxonomy): domain Eukaryota; kingdom Metazoa; phylum Mollusca; class Bivalvia; order Pterioida; family Pteriidae; genus Pinctada; species Pinctada imbricata. Next base: position 12,781,169 of record VSWD01000004.1, on the reverse strand, counting down.
GGCGTGTTCATATCTCAGTTGATACGCTATGCCAGAGCAAGAACCAAATATACGGATTTTGTTCTGAGAGCTAGGATTCTTTCAGATAAGCTTCTCAGTCAAGGATGTGTTTGTGACCGACTAACATCGTCACTGAAGAAGTTCTACGGTCAATATGGGGAACTCGTCATACACTATGATGTCCCACTCTCCAGAATGGTGGATGATATTCTGTCATAGACCATTTGAACCATCCAACCAAAGATTGTACTCTATGTCTTCCGAAATGGAAGTTACCGGATGTGACTTTAATTACCTGGGGATGATATTTAGCTACAACGGAAAATTTTTTAAAACACAGAAAAAATTGGCTGAACAAGGGAGAAAAGCAGTCTTTGCTTTGAACGGATCTCTACAAAAATTGCAATTTAACATTGATACAAACCTTTCCCTTTTTGATACTTATGTTAGCAGTATTCTGAACTATTCCGCAGAAGTATGGGGATTTCATAAAGCATTGGCTATTGAAACTGTCCATTTAACATTTTGCAAAAAAGTTTTAGGAGTAATAAAAAGTTGCACCAATAACTTTGTTTATAACGAACTTGGTAGATACCCTCTAATGGCAGCAAGAAAAATAAAGATTTTTAAATACTTTGCAAAACTTAAACAAACTAATAATTGCATATTACAAGCATGTTATAGAGAAAGAATAGAGATAAACGATGAATGGGTTGCAAATATAAAAAGAGAATTAGATAACATAGGACTTTCATATTTATTTGAACAAGAGATATGGAGTAAAGATATACTTATTATGATTGAAAATAGATTAAAAGATACATTTAAACAATCTGTAATAACCGGAATCGCATCTTCCTCTAAAGGTTTATTATATCAACACTTGACCGATAATTTTACATTACAGTATTACTTAATTAAACCGATTAAACCAATGTATAAGAAATATATAGCCCGAGTTAGAACTTCATCTCATGACCTAAATGTAGAAAGAGGAAGATATGATAATATAGAAAGAAGAAATAGATTATGTAGTTGTTGCGAATTAAACGATATTGAAGATGAATTCCATTTTATTCTTAAATGCCCCAAGTTTCATTCACTTAGAATCAAATATATTAAACCATTTTACTTCCGAAAACCTAGTGTATTTAAGCTTATTCTTCTTCTTAGTGTTAATAATGTAGCAGAACTATGTAACCTTGGTAAATATCTTTATTATGCAAGTAGAATTAGGACAGAATTATTATGAATATGATTATGTCTACTTTCACGTCCCATGTCGTATCATCGTATATTATACTATTTTATCATACATTTCATATATTACACACTGTGTCATACTAGTAAATCATATTGTTTAGACGAACACACTCACTTTATTATCCTGTGTTCATTTAATGTATATTGTATATATATTGTATATATTGTGTAACCTATGAGCTGTGTGGCTTACGGTAAATAAAGAACTTGAACTTGAACTTGACAGTTCTACCGAATTGAAGCGGCAGGTGTTGCATGCAAGCAGGAGATGCTTACTCTTCCTGGGCACCTGGTCTCACTGTCATATCGGAAGTCCGCTTCTTTTCATGTGGTGGAGGTTTTTGTTTGTTTGCTTTGGTTTCTGTTTTATCCTGATTTTGTATGCCTTCGGTCTCTGATTTTCTGAATTATCGATTTTTTGCTGTATACAGGGATATGGTCACTATCCTTATTTGTCATTGTTAGTGTGGAAGCCAACGGAAGCAAGAGCTGATTTGTGGTTATCTATTATTTCAGAAGCAGAAAGGTTTGTTGGGGTATAAGTGGGATTTCCAGGTGTCGAATTTAAACCCAACTCTTTAACTGGACTGTCGAAATAGTACTTTTTGCAAGTAAATGTGTAATTATTTGAGGCTTCGTTGAATGTTGAACCGCGTTCCAAAAATTCACACTACCGAAAACAAGACGCCCTTCTCTATATAGATGAAAGGATGGGATCAACAACACTCGGTTGCAGCACAAACAGCAAAACCCCAAAGCACCCACTTGAAAAACACAAAGCAGACACGAACAGAATGAGACGGAAATGGTACAATGAACGCTAAATCACATAGAAAGACCAAACATAAATGACTACACATAAACCAACGAGACCAATGGGCAATCGATACCGACTTAGGACGGCTATCTACCAAGTCAGTCAGACGGTGTGGTTATCCTGGATTACTTGCGCACAACCCTTCCATTTACGATTACCAAGAGGTCTCGAGGAACGTATAATTGTGGTGTAAAACAACCTCATCACTGTTAGATGACCACACACAAACAAGACCGCAAAACGCAGGGGCCAAAACAACACAGATGAATATGTAAAAGGATATAAAAAGAGGGCGTACATAATACAATCAGTACTCTGCCGGCTGTAACGATCTCATGTATGTTATCACCAGAGAAGTCCCACTGACATTCAGAGAGGACAGGTGGTCGAGGCCCTGTCTTCTGTAAAGAGGTTTTGATACGGCCCCTCAAAGAGTCCCTTCGTTACAGTCAGTCAGAGTGCAAGTCTTAATAATGCGCTGGTAAAAGACTGTAGATTGGTCAAATACCAAGCCTAGTGTCCGTCTGGTGACATTAGAATCATATCCATGGTATAAAAGGTGTTTGATGATTCTGACCCATTTTCGATGGTTATGTTTACCTTTTATCATTCTTACTTTGTTAATTATGTCACCGTAAAATGCAGGTTGTGAAATACCCAAAGTAATATACTTTGTTGCTTGTATGGTTCCGAATTTCATACGGTTTACAGCGAGGTCAAAATATCTTCATACATGTACCAACAACGTTTTAAACTTCATAGATATGACATAGACTGTCATAATTCACAGCCGTCAGCGTCAATATTGACAGTTTATATTCTTTTTATCACTAAGTAAAGATGACGATGATTCTAGATGTCAGTGCTACTTCAAAGCCCGAATACATAAGATAGAATCTTGTTGAAATCAGATGATTTCGGACCTAATGGGATACGTGTTTCCAAATTTTGATAAAAGGCTTGCCCGAAGCAACGTGAAAATTGAATATACAGTGTCTAAAGATAATGATATAACTATGAATCTTCCTATTAGATTAGTACTTGTGTACGGATATCAGATGAAAATGTACTTCGATGCCCAAATATGTCACTTACATAAAAAAAGTTGCCTTACATTTTTATTGGCTTTTCGTAATATAATAAATACATAAAAACAAGTCTTTATCTTTCACAAGACACTCAACTCTCCATATGGCATGTGTCTCATTTCGTAAGAAGATCAAATTAGTCATGAGAATATCAATCATTTGCTTCTGAAGTTTTTTTTTTCCTTTTTATTATCATTTCTTTGTTTTCTCCAGAGCCTCTTAACAGATGCATTAAATTTTGGTATTGATGACCTTTTTATAAATATCAGAATATAATTCAAATGTCATCAAAAAGTGTTTATTTTTCATCTTAGTCTCTCAATTCACGCGTCACGACAGCCACTAATGGTACATGTCGGGTAGATCTCTTCTCATATGTACAAGAACTTTCTGTGTGTTTTACATAGGATGTTTGCTGTGGGTGCTGCAACCTAGTGTTGTTGGAGATCCCCTCCTTTGTTTTAGAATTGTATTTAGCGGGGACAAAGGGGATGGAGGGGTGGAAGCGCGGTCTTGTGTGCCCCAATTCACACACCTTCATTGAAACTGGTGAGGTTATAGAAATTGGAAAAGCAGGTAACTCAAAAATCCCAGGGCTCATTTTTAATTAAAGTACAATGTTACCATCGGCCTCTTCGGTGTTTAACGTCTTCATATTCAATAGCATCATTTAAGAGCAGAGTAATTTGCAGCATGCTAATTCTAATGCTAATTTACAGCATGTTAAACGTGCATGTCTGGTCCATGCAGTAATTTTATCTGTTCTAAATGAGTTAAAGAAGATCCTGACGATAATCTCAACAGCACTCACAATAGAGCACACAATTAAACAACGACGGACCCCTAGCAAGCTAGAGGTGGGACCAGGTGCCCGGGAGGAGTAAGCATCCCCTGTTGGCTAGCCGTACCCGCCGTCGATATTTATGAAGCATAGAAATGAAAATATTTAAAATTCATGCACTGTCTGACGTTATGTCCATATAGAAAGTGCTATGGCGACAATGTCAGCAGGCTTTCTGCTGTTCCTACTTTTTCCTACTTTTTCCTACTTTTCCTACTTTTTTTATTTTGATCCTATTTTTTCCTACTTTTTCTTCAAAACCTCCTGCTATTCCTACTTTTTCATCTAAAAAGTAAAAAATTACTTGCTTCACTTGTCATCGATATCTGATTCAAAGTTTAGAAAAAAATTCGAGCTCGCCTCGCTCGCCCATTCTGTATATTTTACATGAAAAATCAATCTGTCCTTATTTCTCTCTGTGATTTCCACAAAGATAAACATTACCAGTCTACAATCATTGTTTATTGTGATTTGTGTGTCATACTTACTGAAAATTGTCGCTAAATGTGATGGAAAATTTCCTACTTTCCCCTATTAATTCCTACTTTTTCCTATTTTTCTCCTACTTTTTTTCATTGACTACTCCTACTTTTTTCCTACTTTTTCATCAAGGTAGAGTAGAAAGCCTGTGTCAGGGAAGTACATTCACAACGCTTACTGTCAAACAATGATGCTAATGAATTTGAAGACGTTAAACACATGCTAACTCTAAATGCAGAAACCAGTATCGTCACATAGATATACGTCAAAATACTTCGAGATTAGGGAGAAAATGGCTCTAAATATTTGACAAGGAATTCGACGAACCCTTTTTTCTTTGTAATTGTACAGATATCACAGGTTTAAATTTTTCACAGACTTTTATTTTAATGCGGTCAAACATGGACTAAGTTTATTGCAGAAATTCTACCAACCTCTAAATATATATAATCAACTTATTAATTGGAAATAAAAATGTGTCATTTAATGGGAAGCCAGATTTCCTATCAAATTTGAGTAAAAGTAAGTTTAAAAGAATAAAAGATTTATATGTGGCAGATAAGTCTAGATTATTATCAGCTAAAGAAATATTCATGAACTTAATCGATCGAAGAAATTGGATTTCTAAATGGAATACAATCAAATCAGCATTAAAACATCTATGAGACTTTATAAGGCAAAATACGAGATAATTTCTATAGATTATGATGTCTTGCGACTTATCCATGTCAACATGCGACTTATTTATGTCAACATGCGACTTATGTATATCATCATGCAAGATTAATATGTTGACATGCAAGATACTTATGTTGGCATACAAGATACTTTTGTTGGTGTGCAAGATAATGATGTCGCATGTTGACAAAATTATTTAACTGAATAACGGTTAGGTTCTTCTTTGATGTTGACAATAATAAGTTGCATGTCCACATTATTATTTTGCATGTTGACATAAATAAGTTGCATGTTAACAAAAGTAAGTCGCATGTCGACTATTCTAAAGAAAAATATCTTGCATGTAGGAGGCAGAAGTTTGCAACCATAGTAAAGGGTTGAGAATTTTGATATAATTTGATGTATTATCATATGTTCATGATAGTATTGTATAGTGTGAATTTGTATCAATAAAAAAATTGCAGCATGGACCAGACATGCACGTTTCGGGTACTTGACCCTCGTCAGTGATCCTTAATCTAAACAATGTAATATGGCCAAAGGATGTGAAAATTATAAGTTCAAAACTGTACAGAAAGATTCTAAATACGGGGGAGCCAGAATCTCAAGCTTCAAACTTACAATAAAGCCATATGTACGGATTGATAGCAATTAAGGATTCCATTTAGATTTACCCGTTTCAACAAAACAAATTAGGTCGTAAAGCATCGTCGGAAACCCACGGCATCTTCTCAGTTCTACGACGTAAGAAACCGTGGGACAGTTTATTGGGAAACCCTCGTATTCCGAAACGATTCTAGCAGGAAATTTAAGCCAGTCAGAACGAGCGTTGCAAAATGCCTCCAACACAAAAGAGCTGATACTATTCAAACCGACTATTTCATTGGTTACTATATATCACCGTATGACGCATTAAAACGAGAATTCCCTTACAATTGCGCCCACTGCCTATAATCGTAGGACAATAGGCTGTGGGTTTCCGACGATGGTCGTAAAGTGACATAAAAATAGTCATATGATTAAGTATAAACGGTGGCTAATGAAGCCAGCCAAATTCGCGTTAAATTACAGATTTTTGTGTGGTTTAACAGAGTCCTGTTGCAGATCCTAGTATCCTTTCTTTTCAAGTAAAGAATTTACCATTCTTGAATAGTGGACTTTCTTTCTCTGGCTATGGTGTAATCATTTATAGAAAAAAAAAACAGTTTCTTGATTTATGTATTACACATTAGTCTTGTTAGTTTATTTTTAAAAGTCAATTTATAATTGGTGTTTTGATGTCGTTTTTAGTGTCCCTTGTCCCTTTTGTGTCTCCTGCTGTGTATGTCTTACCTTTGTATTTGTGCCCCTTGTACCTATTGTGTCTCCTGCTGTGTATGTCTTACCTTTGTATTTGTGCCCCTTGTACCTATTGTGTCTCCTGTTGGGTATGTCTAACCTTTGTTTTTTGGTGTCCCTTGTCCCTATTGTGTCTCCTGTTGGGTATGTCTAACCTTTGTTTTTGGTGTCCCTTGTCCCTATTGTATCTCCCGTTGGGTATGTCTAACCTTTGTTTTTGGTGTCCCTTGTCCCTATTGTATCTCCTGTTGGGTATGTCTAACCTTTGTTTTTGCTGTCCCTTGTCCCTATTGTATCTCCTGTTGGGTATGTCTAACCTTTGTTTTTGGTGTCCCTTGTCCCTATTGTATCTCCTGTTGGGTATGTCTAACCTTTGTTTTTGGTGTCCCTTGTCCCTATTGTATCTCCCGTGGGGTATGTCTAACCTTTGTTTTGGTGTCCCTTGTCCCTATTGTATCTCCTGTTGGGTATGTCTTACCTTTGTTTTTGGTGTCCCTTGTCCCTATTGTATCTCCTGTTGGGTATGTCTTACCTTTGTTTTGGTATCCCTTGTCCCTATTGTATCTCCTGTTGTGTATGTCTTGCCTTTGTTTTTGTGTCCTTTTTACCTGTTTTATCTCCTGCTGTGTATGTCTAACCTTTGTTTTTGGTGTCCCTTGTCCCTATTGTATCTCCTGTTGGGTATGTCTAACCTTGGTTTTTGGTGTCCCTTGTCCCTATTGTGTCTCCTGCTGTGTATGTCTAACCTTGGTTTTTGGTGTCCCTTGTCCCTATTGTGTCTCCTGTTGTGTATGTCTAACCTTGGTTTTTGGTGTCCCTTGTCCCTATTTTGTCTCCTGCTGTGTATGTCTAACCTTTGATTTTGGTGTCCCATGTACCTATTTTATCTCCTACTGTGTATGTCTAACCTTCGTTTTGGTGTTCCTTGTACCTATTTTATCTCCTGCTGTGTATGTCTAACCTTGGTTTTTGGTGTCCCTTGTCCCTATTGTGTCTCCTGCTGTGTATGTCTAACCTTTGATTTTGGTGTCCCTTGTCCCTGTTGTATTTCCTGCTGTGTATGTCTTACCTTTGTTTTTGGTGTCCCTTGTACCTATATTATCTCCTACTGTGTATGTCTAACTTTTGTTTTGGTGTCCCTTGTACCTATTTTATCTCCTGCTGTGTATGTCTAACTTTTGTTTTTGGTGTTCCTTGTACCTATTTTATCTCCTGCTGTGTATGTCTAACCTTTGTTTTGGTGTCCCTTGTACCTATATTATCTCCTACTGTGTATGTCTAACTTTTGTTTTGGTGTCCCTTGTACCTTTATTATCTCCTACTGTGTATGTCTAACTTTTGTTTTTGGTGTTCCTTGTACCTATTTTATCTCCTGCTGTGTATGTCTAACCTTTGTTTTGGTGTCCCTTGTACCTATTTTATCTCCTGCTGTGTGTGTCGAACTTTTGTTTTTGGTGTCTCTTGTACCTATTTTGTCTCGTGCTGTGTATGTCTAACCTTTGTATCCCCTGTTGTTATGTCTAACCTATGTTTTTGCAAAGGGGTACGGTGTTTCAGTGTTTTGTACACACTCACAACGAACTCAATTTGGAGGTTTTTCTGAATTTCTAATACTCTGTACATTTTCATACGAAGATGCAATGCTTTGTATTTCAAGAGTTTCATGTAGAGAATTACATTGTTTTGAATATCCGCTGTTCTAAGGCAAACCCTCCCATAGCTCATAAGGCAAGGTCAGTCATCGATAAACTTCTCAACCAGGAATCAAGTTGTGAGTGCTTTTGTTGTTGCGGAAATCTTTATTGTGATAAAATCAAGAAATGAAACACAATAACATCTCTTTTGTCCACCACATTGTTAAAAGATACATTGTTATTTAGAACCACTCAGCACACCGATTTGACATAGTCACCTGCTTTGGCCTTTTCTGCACGTCCAGAGCTATGGGTGTTGCTCACAAGCACGACAGGAGGATGCTTTCTATCTCCTGGTGCCTGATCTCGTCTTCTTGTTATTGAATTTCATATACGCTTCTTTACAGAGTGTTGGGGTTTTCTGTGTTATTATTATTATATACTATTGTATTATATACAAATCATATAAATCATGGACATGTAGTGACCTTTAAATTGCATTATCCTTTCTTTGGGACAACATTTATGTAAGATTTGGTAGGAATCTCTACAAGCAAGTTGTAGGGATTCCTATGATTACTAATTAAGCGCCTCTTGTTGCAGATATATTTTCATACACGTATGAAAAAGAATGTATCCAAAATATTCAAATGAAAGAAAACATCATGATGTGAAATGTTTCAATGGTACTTCTACGTACCTGGATGACATTTTTACTATCGACAATTCTGTTTTTGAAAAGTATAAAAATGTTATCTATCCACAAGAACTGACTCTAAACAAGGCAAACGTTACAAACACAGAAAAACTTTTTTTTGGACCTAAATATCAAAATTGTTAATCGTTAAAAATAAAAATGAGTATGACAAAAGAGATTATTTTCAAATTTCTTGATTTTTTTTTCAGATTTTGTATGAATTCTTTTTCGTATGTGTATAAAAACAAATCTGCAAAGGGATGTTGGATGAAGAAATTGCACTGCTATGTTTGTTCAAAATGTTGGGGACACTTTCATTGCTTTGTAGACGAAAGTTCCGAAACTAACGTTGATAAATAGTAACGTTTCCATATGATTATGGTGTTGTTGGTTGCTTTACCTGCAGGAGCGAAGACAAATTACGTAATTTGGATTTGCAATGTCTTTCAGATTTAGAACTTGGATTATCAAAAACATGAGGATTTTTGTGGAAGTTATCCATTCGAATGTCAGTAATATCCAAACTATTTGTTTGGTATAGTTATCTAAGGCTTCCTTTAGTACTTCGCGACATTTAATGAAATCTATCTCGGTAAAGTTAGGTAAATGAGTTAAAGAAGATCCTGACGATAATCTCAACAGCACTCACAATAGAGCACAAAATTGAGCATCGACGGACTCCTAGCAAGCTAAAAATTGAGACTAGGTGCCCGGGACATTACTTCATGTACATTTCGCATGAATTTCATATGAGGCACAATTGACTGTGTAGCCAAGCATCCATTCTGGCTTTGTATACGTATTGACTGTGTAGTTAAGCATCCATTCTGGCTTTGTATATGCATTGATTATATAATGTTTGAATTCTGACTTTGGTATTGTGTTCACTCATGCATATCAATATGATCTTTTAGCATGTAAGGGTATCTGTGTTTTGTTACATTATTTATTAACAGAAATACATTTTCAATTATAATAAACATCAAAGAAGTACCTATCAGTTATTCAGTCTCAAAGTCGAGAAGGCAAATCAAAATCATTAGAGATTTCATTGTACGGTTGCCTACCAGGTGCCTGGATAGAGCCAATGTCTCCTGATTACATGCAGCACCGATCACATATAAATGAATAACCATTGAAGAAAAACATTTTAATCATGTACAGCTTATATACATATATCTATGTTGTGTTACTACTCATTCTTGAAGTTACACATTTTACCTGGTCTTTAGAATATGACCGTATTGAGTATGATTTGCATCTCAAATGTCGTCTGAACTTGGTATCTAAAAACCCATAAATAAATGGATTAACAATACTGCTCAACACATAAATGCGGGATAAGGACACGAGGAATGAATACAAACTACAATTGAGACTAACATCGAAGTTTTTCAGAATTAATATCATTATGAAAGGTAGATAACTCAGTATAAAAACAACACAGATAGCAAACCCTATCTTTGTCCCTTGGTTTATTTTCAGGCTTGGTATCGTAGATTTCGACATTTTCTTGCTTCTGGAATGTCTAGTCTCCTCCATTCTAGAACCCCTTGTCTGCTCCATTTTGGAATGTCTTGTCTCCTCAATTCTAGAATCTCTTGTCTGCTCCATTTTGGAATGTCTTGTCTCCTCCATTCTAGAATCCCTTGTCTGCTCCATTTTGGAATGTCTTGTCTCCTCCATTCTAGAATCACTTGTCTTCTCCTTTCCAGAATCCCTTGTCTGCTCCATTCTGGAATGTCTTGTCTCCTCCATTCTAGAATCCCTTGTCTGCTCCATTTTGGAATGTCTTGTCTCCTCCATTCTAGAATCCCGTGTCTGCTCCATTCTGGAATGTCTTGTCTCCTCCATTCTAGAAGCCCTTGTCTGCTTCATTCCGGAATGTCTTGTCTCCTCCATTCTAGAATCTCTTGTCTGCTCCATTTTGGAATGTCTTGTCTCCTCCATTCTAGAATCCCTTGTCTGCTCCATTTTGGAATGTCTTGTCTCCTCCATTCTAGAATCCCTTGTCTGCTCCATTTTGGAATGTCTTGTCTCCTCCATTCTAGAATCACTTGTCTTCTCCTTTCCAGTATCCCTTGTCTGCTCCATTTTGAAATGTCTTGTCTTCTCCATTCCAGAATATATTGTTTGCTCCATTCTAGATGTTTTTTGTTCTATTCTGGAATGTGTCGTCTGTTCCAGTATCATAGACCTTCTCCGTACTTGATGCCGATGGATTTTCTTTCTAATGAGGATATAAATCGTTGGAAGTGCTAAGAATGTCGGCATAAAGTTTGTTAGAGCTCGAAGTTTGGCATAAACACTAGATTGCAAAAGGCATGATGTTTCTGCCTCAACACGCACAACAAATATGGGTACGTTCATGACCGTGGCGAATATCATGGAAGCAAGGCATATCATTTTCGCTATCTTTGTCGTCATTTGACTTTTCAAAGGATGACATATATTTATATAGCGATCTAATGATAAGCCAAATGTCACATGAAGCGAAAATGCAGTTAGAAAAGTCTTCATGAAAGTTAAAGTTTTACATGCCGTTTGATCGTGAAATATGAATTCATGTCTCATGATATAGATATCCGAAGCAATGACAAAGATGCTGCGTATACCGTCTGCTGTGGCCAAGGAAATCACAAAAACACGAAACACTGTTTTCTTGTAATGTTTCATGAAAATGACTATAACGCTGATGTTACCGAATGTTCCCACTGGCATCAACAGTCCCAAGATGATCTGGCAGGGTAACGTACTGTTGACAAATTCCTCATTTAGATTCTGTAACGAACTGGAATCTGTGACGTTCAGCATTCTTTCAATGTAAAACCCGGTGACCTCTAAGACTAACACACCGATTATATTTCTTGTAATCTCTTCGTGTAAGCTTGCCTTAGTCTGTGCAAAATAAAATTATTTTAAAGATTTATTATAAATTAAGCTTCCAATTAATACTATCAAATTTGCATGAATCTTTAATCTATTATTTCGACCCATATATAATGCTTCATCGAACACTTCTAACCGTGAGGTGTGAATTAATTTTAAACAAATAGTAATCCAAGGAATGCTTGTATTGCATGCGAAGCGGCTAATTTTTTTTAAAGTGGATCATATATGTAGGTCAAGGTCACTTTGTTCAAATTATTTATATTTGTAGGAAAGTCTTATCAAATGAAATTCACAAGTGAAATATAAGTCCTCTTACTAACCAATTAAAAGATGTGGTCGATCTCAAATTTTCAGTTAAAATAAGTCAATCATCTTGGACAAGGTTACTAGGCAAACGTTTTGGTAACAAAAGAAAGGATTCATCGAAAGACATTCACATATGAAAAACATATAAGCCAAAAATCTTAATTGTTTTTAAAGAAGGTCAAATATCTAAGTCAAGGTCACTTAATGAAAAAATTATTAATCCGTAATATTATTCCAGAGGGAATGTAGTAAAACCGTATTTATTCTCGAATTGAGCGAATAAATACAGAAAAAAATATTGTATGTGTAGCAAGGTCTTCTTGCAGAAATGAACATGTGAAATATCACTTACCTATCAAAAGTTGTAGTTAATCTAATTTTTTAGAAGTAGGTCAAATATCTGGGTCAATGTCACTGGGTCAAAAATATTGCATGTGTTTAATGATCGTATTACAATGAATACACATGTGAAACATCAGATCCCGATCTCTTACCATTAAAACGTTGTGTGATTACATAACACCCAAAGTGTGACAGACAGACGGACGGGTGGTCGGACGGACGGATGGATGGACAGACGGAGGGACAACGTGCAAAGGGATCCTTAAGTGTCACTAAGGACATCTTTTCTTTGAGACGAATGCTTCTATATTACAAAAAGCTCTTAATTATGACAACAGAAAATTAAAGTAACTATTGAAAAATTAAAATAAAATCAAGGGAATAAGAATATAAAATTTTTTTACTTGGTAAGTGAAAGAATATAAATAAGACGAATGATAAGCTACATTATTCTTTATTCTAACTCATTCTGTTTGTTCCATGCATTCTGATTGGTTCACTGGATTTCTACAAGCATGTATAACGACGATATACATGCCGCAAACCGACTCACTTGACATACTTTAAAATGTATTCCTACGTAACTTTGCGCGCAGTTTTTGCGTATGATGTCATGCTTCCCTTTGTTCTTCGCTCCTGTGATGTCATACTGTGACGTAAAACTACAAGGAATGAGCTTGTAAATGGCGTTCTCTACATATAAACAACAGAGCAAGTACGTTTATTATTGATTACAGTTTGGTTTTTCGCCATTGTAATAAATACGAAGCGGTTGTATTTTATATTTTGCAGCGCAATAATTTCTGTTGGTCGTTGTTAGTCCTCCGTAGCAACGTCACCTCTAAAGCGATATGTGAGACCCTCTGAGGGGTACAAAAAGTTAAAATATGTCATATGAATTAGAATAGGGATAAACGTACTGTGTTTTGTGGTTCCGACAGGTATATGTTGGATATACTGTTGGAAACATACGTTATACCGTCGGGGACAAGCCCCGACTGTATAACTGCTTTTCAAACAGTATATCCAACATATACCTGTCGGAACCACAAAACACAGTACGTTTATCCGCTTAATACAGAAATACAAAAATTAATGATGAATAAAAAATGTATGTTGTATAAAATCTAATTAACACCAATCAAAATAAGAATACGACAAGGAGTATGGAATATAGTTGGACTTACCCTGTTTGGAGGACGACAAAAATGGATGAGAAATCATATTCTATTCACTCTCAGTGTTCACACATTTATCTGATCAACGTTACAAAGTATTCAATGTTCCATCTAATGTATCCTTAATCGTTTACATCAGTATTTTTATCGACCAAGCAATCATTTGTTGCCATTTATGACACTCATACAGTTCAAATTGTAGTAAACAGGTATACTTTGTGTGACGATATAAATAAATTTCGATATTTTGTAGACAGTGCTACCTTTAATGTCCCCCAACAATATAATAATGGATTTAAAGCAAACATAAATGTTTCTACACTAGTTCAATGTATCGACCGTTTTGACGTTGTCGAAAGATTCGACGTCAAAAAGGATGACAAATCGAACCAAGCATGTATAGATCTACTTAGAAATAAGAACAGCATATATAATTATAAGGAATGATAAGGAATATCTTCAGTACAAAAAAAGAGAGAGAAAACATGGTGGTTCCATTATTTTAGTGACGAACATACTTCCCAGCAATAAAGTCAGAAAACGAGAACAATTATCTTCATTACCTTTAGTTTTTCTCGTTTAAGTTTTGAAATATAAACATCAAAGAAGTACCTATCAGAAACAACAACAAAAAAAAAAAAAAACCTGCGACGGACTAAAAGCCTAGTGTGTCTGTTTTAAAACGTTACTTTGTTACAATTTCTACCTCTTTTGTGTATAGTGGATTCATGCCGTCTTTGTTGTTTGGTGTTCCTTTATTGTACTTGTCAGTTCTTTGTTTTCGTTTTTGGGGTTTTGCTGCTCCTATTGTACAATGTCATAAATCATATATCCTTTCCTTTTTATAAGGGTTATCAACCCCGCATCATACCTAATGAACGTCTAAGTTATTATAATTTCCTATAAACGTGAATAATATAGGAATTCAACGGTCAATTTCATGAAATTCTGAATTTCATGAGAAATAGAGCCGCATTCATAACCTATCAGAACATACAAATATCAGTAACATATGCAGATCAAATTTTGTAACTTTTATTCATATTTCGTGTTATTTCGTCCACAATCTTGCACATGGTAATCAATTCGGCATTAACATCATGAACCGTGTACTTCGCTGTTCATTCCGGCAGTTAGTGACCATCATCTCTGTTCGTAACGGTATCGCCGCAGGTAGAAAGAATTCAGGCGCGGAACTTAGGCTGTGATGTGGATGAGTGGCAACCTTCTCAAGCTCGACGAAGAAAAACGGAGCTCATAGTATTTGCACCGAAACGCAGACTAAAAGATATGCGCAGTTTCGAGCTTGATTTTGGTGACTGTATCGTGAGTGATGCTTCTTTTGTCAAGATTCCAGGCGTATTCTTTGACAAGTCTTTGACAATGGAGAAACATTGTTTCTCAATGGCGGGTTCAGCATATGTGAACATCCGCAGAATCGGTCGTATCCGTCCGTACATAAGTGATGAAGCATATACAACTCTCGTCAACGCATTAGTTACATCTAGACTGGATACTGGTGATGAACTGCTTCACGGTGCAAATTCTCAGCGAATCGCTAAACTACAGAGAGCACAGAAAAGGGCTGTACGATTAAACACATGTTCAAAAACAACCGACCACATCACACCGACTCTTATTCAACTTCATTGGCTTCCTGTTGAATACAGAATTCAATACAAATGAGTTAAAGAAGATCCTGACGATAATCTCAACAGCACTCACAATAGAGCATAAACGTGAGCATCGACAGACCCCCTAGCAAGCTAGAGGTGAGGCCTGGTGCCCGGGAGGAGTAAGCATCCCCTGTTGGCTAGCCGCATATACTTCTAAAACACTTAACGATCTCTCTCCAGTGTACATGAGGAAAATACTGTCTGTGTACAATCCTCCCAGATCTCTTCGTTCGGATTCTTCGCATCTTCTCCAGGTATTTCGGGAAAACACGAAATATATGGAGATCGTCGATTAGACAAGACAGCAGCTACACTATGGAACTCATTACCTTTAGTCTTAGAAATTGTACATCGCTGACTGGTTTAAAAAACGAATCTTAGAACGCATCTGTTTCTATTAGATTTTAATTTATGAGCAGTGGTAAACTGCTGTTTTACACATTAGGAGTGAACATTTGGTACATTCTACAAGCACTGATGTACATTGTATGATCGTTTATTAACAATAAAGATACAGTAATTATATTTTCTACATAATTTTACATCTTTCTGTTAAGAATATTTCAATCTCATATTTTTAAAATGATACGTTTCTTTTAAGACTATGCTAATGTAAATCGCTTTAGAGGACTTTAATTGGTGCGGCTAGCCAACATGGGATGCTTACTCCTCCCGGACAGCTTGCTAGGGACCGTCGATGCTCAAGTTGGTACTCTATTATGAGTGCTGTTGAGAATGTCGCCAGGGTCTTCTGTTACTCATTTGTGTCACACTTATGCCCTTTGTCGTTTGGAGCTCGAAAAAAAGTTCTTCGCGAGGGGTTTGACAGTAAGTGTTTTTAATATTTTTCCCTGACATTGTCGCCATAGCACTTTCTTAATAGACATAACCTCAGACAGTGCATGTATTTTATATGTTGTTTTCATTTTCGTGCGTGAACATCGACGGCGGGTGCGGCTAGCCAACAGGGGATGCTTACTCCTCCCGGGCACCTGGTCCCACCTCTAGCTTGCTAGGGGTCCGTCGATGCTCAAGTTTGTGCTCTATTGTGAGTGCTGTTGAGATTGTCGTCAGGACATTCTTTAACTCATTGATAGAGCGAAATATAAATTTTATATATTCTATCATTATTATATTTCGATTATGATTCTGTCTGTCTTTGAACCTTCTGATTTTGTTTATTATGTTACGATAAAAGGCAGCCTTAACTACAAACGTAGTTTGTGAAAGCGAAAACCTTTTCATAAAAGTTTCTGGATTTAAAAATATCTATTATGGAAATCCAAAACATTACTGTAGATTGAAATATTATATGATAACAAATAAAAACACAAACACTCAAATTCACTAATAAATTTCTTTATTTCAATAGGTCAGCAATGTCGTGATTTTGTAACACATGATAGCATCATTTGTTTCAGGCGTTTATATTTTATATAAGTTGTGATTCATAAGTGAAAATATAGGACAGGTGACCCCAATCTCGACCTGATTTTCGATTCTCCTCTTCATTACCATATATTACCTGCATCTACCACTTGTGCTCAAATCTTTATTTGAGTGTTTGTGTTTTTATTTGCAAAACATTACTGCATGATCTAGACTACAGGATGAGTTGTGAAATGTAAATACCGCATGATGGCGCTGTGGCCCCTTTTGGTATCTTTATTTGTCTATTTAATATACCTTCGATCTGATAATAAATGTAATTCATATAACTAGGGGAAAAATCAAACATTCTTCAAATGAACTTGCCAATACTGTATATCTAACAGAGAAAAGATCAGGTGCCCGGGAAAAGTAAGCATCTCCTTCGTGTGAGAAACAATCTTCACTGCAGCCAAACCAAAAAGTAGTAAAAACAGCAAATGAATAAAAGTCAATTTTGTAGGGTGATTTCAGTCTGAAATTATTTTTATTGCTCTTATGTAGACAATTCTTTATTTCGCGATTTGTGTTAATCAAATCTCACATATGTATCTACATTTTTCAAAAAATGTGATTGTTTAGGGATATTAAGAAAGAAAGACGTAAATGTATTGCACCAATATATATGTATACGTATTTTTAAAATTCTAATTCTAATTATGATAATGCAGTTTACCACACAAAAGTATCGTTTCTAGAAACCATTGTTACTACAAAGAAATGGACTATAAATTAAAGTACAAAGTTAATAACAATGGTAATAATTATTACAACTAAGTGACATTAAGTTTCACCCTTGGTATCAGATAAGAAAATCGTAGATAATTGACGAAACATTTCTTTATTTCAATAGGTCAGCAATGTCGTGATTTTGTAACACATGATATCATCATTTGTTTCAGGCGTTTATATTTTATATAAGTTGTTATTCATAAGTGAAAATATAGGACAGGTGACCCCAATCTCGACCTGATTTTCGATTCTCCTCTTCTTTACCATATGATTACCTGCATCTACCACTTGTGCTCATATCTTTTATTGTTTTACTTGTGTAGAATAACAAAATATCGAAACACTGAATGTAAAACACAAAACTTCAGGTATCCGTTGTACACATAGCGTTTTAATCATCTCCATTGTAAGGTACTATTCTCTTAAAAATCAAAGGGGGGAAACTCTTGTACAACTTTGTTATTTTGCATACGTAATGTAGAGAAAATAAACAATTTGAATGCTTCATAAGTTTTTTATGCCCCCGGAATCAAAGATTCGGGGGCATATAGTTTTTGGCCTGTCCGTCTGTTTGTCTGTTTGTCTGTTTATCTGTTTGTCTGTTTGTCTGTCTGTTTGTCCGAAAAACTTTAACATTGGACATAACTTTTGAATGGGAAGTGATAGGGCTTTCATATTTCACATGTGTATTCCTTGTGACAAGACCTTTCCATTGATACCAAAATTTTTGACCTCTTGACCTTCACCTTGACCTTGACCTTTGACCTTCTTTTCAAAAACTTTAACATTGGGCATAACTTTTAAATGGGAAGTGATAGGGCTTTCATATTTCACATGCGTATTCCTTGTGACAAGACCTTTCCATCGATACCAAAATTTTTGAATTCGTGACCTTGTCTTTGACCTTTGAGCTACTTTTCAAAAACTTTAACATTGGGCGTAACTTTTGAATAGGAAGTGATAGGGCTTCCATATTTCACATGTGTATTCCTTGTGACAAGACCTTTCCATTGATACCAAAATTTTTGACCTCGTGACCTTGACCTTGACCTTTGACCTACTTTTCAAAAACTTTAACATTGGGCATAACTTTTGAATGGGAAGTGATAGGGCTTTCATATTTCACATGTGTATTCCTTGTGACAAGACCTTTCCATTGATACCAAAATTTTTGACCTCGTGACCTTGACCTTGACCTTTGACCTACATTTCAAAAACTTTAACATTGGGCATAACTTTTGAATTGGAAGTGATAGGGCTTTCATATTTCACATGTGTATTCCTTGTGACAAGACCTTTCAATTGATACCAAAAATTTTGACCTCATGACCTTGACCTTGACCTTTGACCTACTTTTCAAAAACTTTAACATTGTGCATAACTTTTGAATGGGAAATGATAGGGCTTTCATATTTCACATGAGTATTCCTTGTGACAAGACCTTTCCATTGATACCAAAATTTTTGACCTTGTGACCTTGACCTTTGACATTTTAACCCAGTGACCTCACATACATGTACTTAACAGAAAATAGTGTTCATACTAACAAAGATGCCACCGGGGGCATTCGTGTTTCACAAACACAGGCTTTATTTCCTTTGTTTTTCTGGGCATTATAACCTTTCAGAAAATGAATAGTTTGTAGTACCTTACCAGGCATGGAAAAATGCCATTTTGTACATCGGATACCTTAGTCAAAATCCAAAAGAAATCATTATCAATACACATATAAACCTATGAAAATTTGAAACAAACCACATATAGGGAGGGATTCCAAACAAAAAAGAGCGTTAATTATAAACTCTCACAAGAGATGAAAAAGTGGACAGGGAAACAAGAACAGCAATATCTTAATCTCCATGCAGTCAAGTGTAAAAATGAAATGTCCATAGCATAGATGGTGCCACTCAAAAGACATGTGTGCATTTGAGGTTTGGAGAAGTTTCTTTGTATTTTATTAAGTTTCATTTCTGAGTAGTCGTTATCCATATTTGTCATAACAAATGGATTAGAACCTTTTGTTCACATGCAAGCTTTGTAATGTCTATCGGTTTGATAATAGTAATAACTTTTTATCCAATTTCTATAGGATATTTCATACGACTTACAAATATATGAATTTCCCCTTTTTTGTCTTTTGTTTGTTTTGTTTTAACAAATGCCCAATTGCAATTGTATTCAAACCATTCTTTTGAAATTGTAAGAAGACGTTTCGAGTAAGATGAAAACAAAGTGAAAACAGAAGGGCGGTGAAAAAAATTCTGAACAACAAGAAACGTAATGATACTATACATTTGTAATACGACACAAAGTTATTCGCCAGCTAATTCTTACTGACGCCAGACCAAGTCCCATAACCCTGAATGGTCATGACTACAACGTACGAGGACCATCGTTCCAGTTAATGACATGTACAAGGCCCAGAAATTGGTTTTATTTACGATATGCGCTCTCGTTAGCTTTGTGACATCAAAACTTGACCTATTTGTTCCACTTAGTCTGAAAAAAAACGGGGGGAAATGGAAGGTTCTACCCAGAAAACAATAAATATCACGAAAGGGTAAATAAAACGAAAACATATCGATCACTATCAGAAAAAAGGGTATATGATAGACTAAAGTTCATCTGCATACATTACGAATCAGTTCAATGTACATGTACCAAATAAGTAAAATTGTAAAGAAAAATCCTCTGACAGCAAAATGGTATTCAGATTATTTATTTTAAAATAAAAGTGTACGTAGTATATACGTATTTCGTATTTTTGTTACTTTAGCAATAAAGATTAATAATCATTCTAATGGTTAAGCAAAATAAGGACAAAAAGATTAATAAAATACAGTTTGATACAGCTTTGAACGAAAAATGAAATTCCCCATTCAGTTTTACATGGCTTACGGTAGAAGTTTCTTCCCATTTCCAAAAGGTTTTGATGGGCATTGGATAGATATGAAAGAGCTTTTAAAAAACTACTTATAGGAAGAATATTGAAGAGATTTCAAGCAAGGCTATGTGTACTGATAACAGCGGAACACACCACCAGGATGTTTCAGTGAATTTCAGCTCACATTGACACAATGTATTTAAAATGGTTACTTGAAATGAAATAAGATCAAATATTTTCTACACTTAGGGAAATCAAGAATTTACTTTTAAAACCAACTTATAAAAAGAACGTTAATTTTCTATTTCTCCTTGTAGATATTTAAAAAAAACATTCTTGACTAACATTGTATTGATCCAAAATTAAAGTTGGTTACTTATTCAGCATTGCAATATTCGAATAAATAAAGGACAATGGTAATGGTCGAAAATTTACAATGATTAACTCCTGACAAACATGAATCTTGGTGAGATCATAGATTAGGGTGTGATCTTGAAAATGATGTGCAGTTTTGGAACCGATATCGGTTGGATCTTAGCGCAACAGGCGCTTGAATCTTATGATAATAAGCGTTTTAAGTGATTAATAACGAATGTTCTATGAAGTGTGAGACCCTCTTAAACGGCTTATATCTACAAGATAGGTAGCCAGTTGTGAAAGCATTAAATCATATAAAATGTGTTATGTTCTAAGAATTTAAAATATTTTTGAAATAGAAAACTGTTGAATCAGACGCTTTTGAGAACGATCAAAAACTGGAACATTTATTTTAGTTTTTGTAAACAAAGTAAACGGAGAATGACCTACTATCACGCAAACATTTGAATACCTTCTGGCAAATTTCGGACCATTAATGGATGCGTCAATGTAACGTCTTAATTTACAATTTCCCTGAGAGCAGGTATATTAATAATATACACGTATACATGAACTTTGACCCTACTCTACCCATCAAGACAATATAAAAGTCACATAAAGCCATCAACATCACCAGTACCCTGAGACCAGTATCAATTAACTGATAAAAAGTAAGTAAGTCTTATTGATTAATATGAAATGTTAACAATGCTTGTTGCACGGTCTACGTTGTAGACGGTAATTTACACCTTTTCAGACGGTGAAATATTTTCATTGTGAAGCAATGATGGAATTAATGATTGAACTAATCATTGAATGATCAACTGAACCGTTAACTGTCCTTAACTGACCCGACGTCCGATGCCTCCCGTTTAAAAAAGGACACGAATGTTCCCTTTAGCATAAGAACAATATTTCACTAAAATTGTTTTCATAGGGAAAAAATCCCGCGTTTGAAGGTTTGAACTACGATTTTAAATGTCACGGGCGAATCTAGATTTTTTTTTTCCAGGAGGCGGATCCAGCCCGTTAGTAAAGGGTCCAGCCTTTGATTTTGAAAGAAAATTGGGAAAACGGGACCAAATCATTTTTTTTTTTTTTTTTTTTTTGCAAATTCCAGCGGGGGTGACCGGGGGGGGGGGGAGGTGATACCTGACTCCATGTCCACTCTAGATCCATGCGTTTTAAAATGTTTCAATCTGCATAGGATCAACTACCAACGAAACCAGACAAAACTCGTAAGATTTCGATTGAATAATGTAACTCTTACGATTTCGATTCATAATGTACTGACTGGTACCCTTGAATAGTTTTGTACAGAAATAAAGATATTATTTTAGCGGAATATTCCCGTAGTTTTGAATATTTCTTGTAAAACTTTTACAGGGGAATCGTAAACCGAAACTCCTAAAATCCGCTTCCTAATAGTATGTAGTCTGTTTACTTTGAAAAATTCAAATATCAATTTCCTTTTTGGTTTTTTTTTTTTCTTTCTCATTTAACTCATAGACTGGACCAAATTCTTTTAATTTCCTTTCCGTTATTTTCTTTGAAATCAACTTTTAAAATGCATAAAATTCTCATCTATTTACTGACCATGAGTAGTTTTCTCCTTCTTAGAATGACGACTTATAATTACTCAATCATTGTTGATAATTGTTTGATGGCCTAACAATTGCCGTGCAACAAGTGGGTTATTCAACTGCTCCTCGGGCTACGCCCTCGGAGACAGTAGAATAACCCTTACTTATTGAAATGCTATTTTGCTTTTGAATTAATTTGATTTTTATCTTTGAAACATAGTGAAAAAAAAATATAAAAATGAAAAATAATGATATATGATTAAAATTAGATTATCAACAACTGGAGGACTCAATAAACTTAATCTATAATTCAGGTTACGTGTTTCGGTACATCTTTTGGACACAATCACTTTCACAATCTTTGGCCATAATGCAAAGTTTAGATTGAGGATCACTGACGAGGCCTAATTAACCGAAACGTGCATGTCTGGTCCATGCTGCAAATTTATCTGCTCTTAAGTAATGATATTGAATTTGAAGACGTTTAACTACTACAACGGCGTGTATTGAAAATCGTGATACATTTTGTTGCAATTTTGCCATTTTTGCAAATTTATTTCATACAGCGTAACACACTTTTCAAAGTTTAAATTAAGTTGAATTGAGTTTGGCATTCATCAAAACATTACAATGTATGTTTTTCGATTTATAACTCCAGTTCTTTGATTTTTACTGAATATCAATTCAATCTTTCAGCATTTCCTTTGCTTTAAGTAACTTCATCATAAAAGGATAATTCAAATTTTGTCTATGGTTTAAAACTTTTCTATTCATCAATTGTTTTAGCAATCAGCCTATATTTAAAACTGAATTACTAAATTTACGTAGACAAGTTAAAATGGAGTACTTTTAGTAATTTTTTTTTTTTCGCTTGGTCTTTCAGTCATAGCTTGAAGTTTCGTCAGCATGGAAATGCGATTGTTTTTATACGGACTGCTCTTGCTTTGTGTTAAATCAATTCGTAAGTATTAATATTCCGGTATATTCTTAAAACACTCACCTTAAGATGATATTCGAATGAGTTAAAGAAGATCCTGACGATAATCTCAACAGCACTCACAATAGAGTACAAAATTAAGCATCGACGGACCCCTAGCAAGCTAGAGGTGGGACCAGGTGCCCGGGAGGAGTAAGCATCCCCTGTTGGCTAGCCGCACCCGCCGTCGATGTTTAAGCACGAAAATGAAAACAAAATATAAACTTCATGCACTGTCTGACGTTATGTCTATATAGAAAGTGCTATGGCGACAATGTCAGGGAAATATATTCAAAACACTTACTGTCAAACCCCTCGCGGGGAACTTTTTTACGAGCTCCACACGGCAAAGGGCATAAGTGTGACACAAATGAGTTAAAGAAGATCCTGACGATAATCTCAACAGCACTCACAATAGAGTACAAAATTAAGCATCGACGGACCCCTAGCAAGCTAGAGGTGGGACCAGGTGCCCGGGAGGAGTAAGCATCCCCTGTTGGCTAGCCGCACCCGCCGTCGATGTTTAAGCACGAAAATGAAAACAAAATATAAACTTCATGCACTGTCTGACGTTATGTCTATATAGAAAGTGCTATGGCGACAATGTCAGGGAAATATATTCAAAACACTTACTGTACACTGAAGTAGCACTTCTTACAAGGATGGATAATTATTCTAAAGAAGTAACTGCAAATATAGAAAACGTTTATAGTCTTTTTTAAAGAAATATACATGTACTTCATTTTTCAATTTACGCATTACAATTTTTTTTTTTTTTTTTTTTTTTTTTTTTTTTTTGAGGTTTTAATAAGAACTGGTATACAGTTCCATGATAACATTTCGTCCACCCTGAGCATGACTTTGTTTTTTGTTTTGTGTTTTATTCTTCTTCCACAAACTGTATTTCTATTGCTTACTCAAACAGTATCATGGTAAGTTTATTTCAAGTTTAAGATTTTATTATAAGGCAAGAATTACATTTTAGTTGTTAACATTTCAGACGGAAGACCCTCGGACAGAAGAAACCTTAAAAACCATAAAAGTCAGTGTTCGTCTTTTTAAATTTTGTTATACATATGTATGTCTCTACTCGTCCTAGCACTCTCACTTGACATTTTCGACGTTCTTTCAAATTTGTCATAGGACAGAAGTTTTAGAAACTACTGTAAATTGATTTATTCAAAAGCTTTAAATTTGAAAATCGAAGAAAATATATGGTCTAGAATCGTTGAATAAAAGTCATGTATTAAGGGAATAACTTGACACTGACTTTATGTTTGGGGAAGGTAAATGCTAATTTTACGGTGGCAAACTGAGTTTTTCTTGCGACGCGTTAGCGGAGCAAGAAAAACGGATGTTTGTACCGTAAAATCAGCATTACATTTACCGTCCCCAAACATAACGCCAGTATCTAGTTATTCCCATTCTAATGCAATCTATATTTTTTTTTAATATAAGGCGAAATGTGACGTAAGTTAGCAACGTCAAAGCATAGTATGTTCACGTTTTGCTGCCGTAACCAAGGAGCAAACAACCAATGAAATTCGACATTATAGAGCCATTGCATTAGAATTTCTATTTTCAGTTGTGAAAGACACGAAAGCAGGTATTTCCATTCCAAACCGTGATGAAAGCCGGGATAACGGTAAGAGCATTAGACATCTCACAGAGGAAACTCATGGTGATATCGAAGTGGTGTTCTTTCAAATTTTGAGAGATCATAGCTAAGAACAATAAAATCTGTACTATAGAACATATATTTCAATATTGACAAATGGACACCATGATGAGGAAACTCATGAAACAAACAACATTCAGACACTCAAAAACAAACACCATGAAGTGGAATCTCACGAAACAAACAAACTAGAGGGCGCTACAAAAACAAATCTGGCATGTCTGAGAATCACTTTGGATTGAAGTACAAACTGACGAGGATTTACTAACCGAAACACGTGTCTGTACTTTAAAAGTGGATTGATGTCTCATTGATTTTATGGTATCGAGGTGCCTCAATTTGATTCAAATATTTAGT
Organism: Pinctada imbricata; assembly: GCA_033119305.1. NCBI lineage: Eukaryota > Metazoa > Mollusca > Bivalvia > Pterioida > Pteriidae > Pinctada > Pinctada imbricata. The sequence continues at coordinate 12,755,944 of VSWD01000004.1, read as the reverse complement.
CTATTTTTGAAATCTAAAGGGGAAAATGTAACGATCCCCAGCATCACCTACTTTGAACATGCATGCACAAGACAGCAAACGGTTAACAACCTGTCAACGGGTAAGGTCAAAGAGGGACATTTTCTGTAGATGACATGATGATCTTTCTACATGAAATAGCGCTTTATTGTATACAAAGGATAGTGTCGCGGGATTTTTATTTTCAAAATGATCGGATGTAAAAAAAAAAAAAAACAACAACAAAAAACCCAATCTGCTATCCACTTTCTTTGATAAATTCATGGAAATTCATCGTTAGGCTTTCTCTTGTTGTTTTAATCCATAATATGTATTTCATTTTGCATTTTCAGCCTTCAAGTTGAATCAATTTAAAGGACATATGACCTATCCAAGTCGACAACCAAGCCAAGTAAACGGTAATTCAAACAGTTTCAATTTATCTTAAAGACACAACTTTGCGAAAACATGATATAGACATGAACTCTTTTTAAAAAAAAGAATAATTACCAGTCTTGATTCTTTTTATTGATAATTCGCGATCGTTATTTGATTTTGTTGGCGAGATTCACCTTATTCTCGAACTCCTCACGAATTATACTTGTATTTTCTGTATTTTTACCTAATAGTAAATAGGGAACCGCTGGACAGAGCGAGTAATAGGGGAATAAAAAGTAAGTATTCCGTATATCTTACAAGCATACATGTATATTTAGACAGATACATGTAGAAAACAGACCAAAATAAAAGAGACAGAATGTTAAAGGAGCCGGATTTTACATTATAAGATTTTTTTTTAAATTGATGAAAAAAGAATTAAACTTATCAAACCTTACTCTATGTCTTTATCTCAGAGTAAAATCACAAGAAATCGTATTTGGGGCTCGGAATAAAGATAATTTTTCAGAATATTCGTTATCATTATAAGTATTTAGTAATATTCTCTTAATTTTATCAGACTTATTTTTCAAATCCCTATTTTGTTCTTTCCTGGGCATGAGTAAGCATCCATCACTAATGTGTCAGTAATGGGTCCCTGTAAAGTGCGAAACGAAACAAAAACGAAACGAAACGAAACGAAACAAATCGAAACGAAACGAAACAAATCGAAACGAAACGAAACAAATCGAAACGAAACGAAACAAATCGAAACGAAACGAAACAAAACGAAACGAAACAAATCGAAACGAAACGAAACAACCGAAACGAAACGAAACAAGTCGAAACGAAACGAAACAAAATATGGGAATTGTAATTCAATGTAAAGCAAAATCGTAGTCTCAGCATGTTCAAGTTTTGGACGTATATATATTTTATATATGATATAATGTTCTGCCTGGTTTGTGTATTCCCGTTTTTACGGAAGATCCATTAATTAGGGTTCACATTAAGTGAAAATGATGATGTTAATTTGAGTATAACATCTTATCCTTTAACAAAACTTATCATAGTTGAAAGTGACCAAGACTTCAAATTTGAATACAGACTTGGTTATCAAAGAATACATGTTTTGCGTTTGTTTTTTATTTGAGAAACAAATTGAGCATAAGTGAACTTTATAAGCAATAAACAATAAAGAATTACATAACAGTAATTCAAGCAAGAACTTCCAGACTTACAATTAACGGACAAAATTAGGTAATTCGATAAGGATTGCTGGTTTTAACATTTCATTTTAGAGTGTATATGCTTTATACACATGGGCTTAATTAAAGAATGATGGATGCCGACGAACTTACCCTCTTTTATGAACTACATGTACATTTATAGATGATCACAAATAATATTTACAAAAAAACAACAACAACAACAAAAACTTCGTAGATCTTAAGTATTTGCTTCCTGTAAAATTTCGTTAAATTATATGCAGCGATTGCAGATGTAGAATTTTTTTTTTATGCTCACGACAGACGAGTGGACGGACGGCGCGCTATGAGAATAGCTCACTTGAGCTTCGTAAAAGAAGGGAGGGGATTTCCAGCCAGACCCGATTGCAGTACTAACAGCAAATGACCGGATGCGAAAACACAGCGAACACGAGCACAGCAATAGACGAAAAGAAGAGATACACAACATAGAAACATTAATAATATGGAATTGTTAAACACAAAAGACTACACATAAACCAACGAGACCAATGGGTAACAACAGATTTAGGCATATGCTATGCAAGAAGTAAACGGTGTAGTTATCCGTATAACGAGCGTACAACCAAAAGTTATTGCCAATATAGGTAAATTCCTATGACGACATTCAGTCTTGTCAGAACTTCTGATCGAGAAGCTTGTCCTGAAAATGCTTGTCCTGAAAATTCTTTGAAATTTTGCAGGTAGATTCTATAATTCGAAAATATATGAAAATGTAATGGACGATTACGAGCAGACGAACAATGTGCTATGGCAATATCATTTTTATGCCCGCGGAATGAAAGATACACGGGGGCATATAGTTATTGACCTGTCCGTCTCTTTGTCCGAAAAACTTTATCATTGGCCAAAACTTTTGAATGGAAGGAGATTATTTCACATTCCTCATGACAGGACCTTTCCACTGATACCAAAATTTATTTTCCACCTTGTGACCTTGACCTACTTTTAAAAAAATTTAGTATTGGGCATAACTATTGAATAGTAGGTGAAAGAGATTTCATATTTCATGTGTGTATTCCTTCTGACAAGACCTTTCCATTGATACCAAAATTTTTGACCTCGTGACCTTGACCTTTTACCTAGGTTTCAAAAACTTTAACATTAAGCATAACTTTTGGATGGTAAGTGATAGGGATTTTACATGCGTGTTCCTTGTGACAAGACCTTTCCATCGATACCAAAATTTTTGACCTCGTGACCTTGACCTTGACCCTACTTTTCGAAAACTTTAACATTGGGCATCTCTTTTGAATAGTAAGTGATAGGGCTTTGACATTTAAAATGTGTATTCCTTGACACAAGATTTTTCCATTGATACCAAAAAAATTAACCTAGTGACCTTGACCTTTCACATACTTAACAGAAAATGGTGTATATACTAACAAAGATGTCACCGGGGGCATTCGTGTTTCACAAACACAGGCTTTATAAATAATCTTTTCAAAATTGAGTTATAAACCCATGTGCGTATATACCAGATATTCTTACTCTAATTACAGGTAAACCATCCTTTTCCGCTAAATACATGTATAGAAAACAAAGGAAAGAATCGATGTTTTTATTTGGTGATCATTCGGTGTGCAATGACAGACAATATAAAAAAGTACTTCTTTTCGAGTATACTAAGTTTCTAGACAATGATTTCAGAAGGAATTATATATACCATTTTATACAGGTATCTGTGCTTATGGTATGATATGATTTAACGATTATCTTGTAATGTTTACACTGACAGACAATAAAAACACTGTACGTCTGTATGTAAGATATATTGCAAATATTGTGGATTAATCAATGAAAGTCTTTTCAGATACTTCCTAGGATGGTCATGATTGCTTCACAATTATTTATAAATTGCCCAGAAATTTCAAGTCCCTGTACGATCAATACTTAAGAAAGAATAAAAGAACTATCATATAAATTAACCAAACAATGCAAAGATTCAAAATGGGATTAATGAACTCCACATTGAGCTCAAATTTCAATTAGACAAAATAATTCACGAAATGTCTTCTTGACATTTGCTCAAATAATTTTGATTCAGTCATATACCTGGCCTTCTTCTCATGCAAGTAAAATACGAAAGTTTTTCACTTTATATAGTTACATAATTGTACATATAACCATGATGTAAAATGTAAGGAATCAAATTCTACTCCACACTTATGCCCATTCTTCTCAGTTTTCCTTTTACCTCTTCCGGTAAAATGCCTTTTGATTCACTTGACATTTTAAGCATTTCCTTCTTGTATTCGGAACATTTTTTCGTTATGCAATTTTTTTTTAAATGGAAGTATGCAAATTGGAATTTGGTTTTTTTTACACCTTGCACTGTGAACTCCCTCTCGCAATGTTTACGAACAATAAGTGAGTTTGCCTCCTTCGACCGATCGTATTTTTCACCACAACCATAGCACAGTTTCGCTTTAGTTTGAAAAAGATAGATAAGTTCAAATGGACTGTCTTTTTCAATTTCATCTAGAGCACTTAAAGTTTCATCGATAGATTTGTCCTCCATTAAAGGTTCCCTTTCGCGATGCACAATGGCGGTCTCTTTATTTAATGGCGTTCGGCCACCCCTCCTTGGTTTCAAGACTTTACCTTTTCGTCCAGATGTGATATCGCTCATGACCAAGTCAGTCAAACATGTAGATACCTTTTCTTTTTTTCTCCATTCAACGAAATATTTCAATTTTCCTTTGGAATCTGCAACAGAAACGGCATGTTCGCATATCTTCAATGATGTGTATAATTTACAATCGCAAACATACTTTCCAGCTTTTGTCCATGTTATCATATGAGGTGGGACATTACTTGATCCTCTCTCAGCGTTATGTTGAACAAACACACCATCATATCCTGGTGCATTCACTATGCCATTTTCTGACGCAATGAGCTTCTCTGCATTTTCCTCGATTTCTTTCAAAAGATCAGATGAACAGCCATCCAGTTCAAAGTTTTCCAAACTCAAAGACAAGCTTACCTTGTGATGTTCAGTTGATGATTCATGGTGTACGAGCAAACTAGGACATTCCTCTTGGGTAGGATGTGTTGGTGTTGGACTTGTTCTTCGTGTTAGGTTCAATGGAGATTTCCAAAAACTGAGTAGCGAATTCCGGCGCTCTTCTGAACCCATTGCGTTCCAAATATGTCCTTTTTTCCTGAGTGTCTCGTAGCCTTCTGCCAATTCATAGGACCCATTTCCATAAACTGATATTTCAAACTCCTGTCCCTGAGCACGAACTAACTCGTCGAGTTTTGAGTTTGCTACAGCGAAGGATAAGTTTCCGGTCCTGCCTAACCAGTTTTTTACATTGTTATTTATACTTTCTGTTTGGTTGTTCGTAAAATGTCCATCCAGTAGGGCCGACTTAGTAATTCCTCTAATTAAGTGCAGTTTGAAAATGTCCGCCTCATAGTCTACAAACCACTGATGGAAACCCGGAACGAGGCAATCCCATGTTGCTTTCAGCTGCATCAATTTTCCATCGAAATCATCCCGCTCCATACTGTCTATCAAACCATTTTCTCTTATTGCACCCTGTGATCTTCCAAATATGTCCGCTAAGACATGGGATACAGCGGCGTCTCTAGCAACAAAGTCCGTTTTAAGTTTGCGTTGAAGATTGTCTTTTTTGTGAGTACTACACAAGAGTTTCTTTGCATCTTGGAAACAGATTAAAACGCTATTCATTAAAGCCTCATCGCCATCGCTTCCTATGGCCTGTATGTCCTTTAAACGGGGGTTCATTCTTATTAACGAACTGAAAAATCCTACAAAGTTGTTGGTGCTTCTCTCTGTGTGGATAAATGTTGGTCCAATCTCGTATGGATGCTTACCACGATATTTTCCCTCGGCATGGACAATCTTGAAGTTTTGAAAGCACGTGTTTGTCACATAAAAGTTCCCTACATTATATGTTGAGTCGATACAAAATACAGAATATTTGCATGGGTTTGTACAGAACACCTCCAAATCTTTTAATTGTTTCTCTGAAGCAAGGACATATTGGACAGTTTTTGGATCAATAGTCAGATGCACTCTCTTTAACTTGACTTAACAAATGTGTAAAGTCATCTTCTTTCCCCGTTTCCTTTTTTACTTTTCTCATGCTGTAAATTTGTTGCAAGTTTCGGGGTTCTGTTGATGCTGAACCTGAAAGAAGGGGTCCGCCTGATTCTTCCATCAAGCGCGAATAAAGTCGCTTTGGTTTCGATTCTAAGGGCTCTTCTTTGATGTTTTCAAGAACAACAGGATCAGTTTTGTAGAAAGGTCTTTTGGCGCCTTTGCTATTCCCATGGGGGTTTATGACGATATCGGTCTCAATGCCATCTCTTATTATGTATTGTACTACAGCGTACCTACATCTTTGTCCTTTCTTATTATGAACTGTGGAAATGATTCTCTGAAAATGTACCCCTTTTTGAATCATAGTTGCTTGATGCTTGCCGTATTGTCTCTTCAAAAGATGTGTATAATCATCCTTGTGTGCGCTGACTATTTCGTTAACTTTTCCATCCTTCATAAATACTCTAAAGTATCTCCTGGGCGTAGAGACTCCCCAGACCCCATTGTCGTCTGCATAAAGTGATCTTACATCGATGCTTTCTAGATCGACTATAAAGACTGCATTGGATCGCACGCTTATCGGTTTTTCTTTGCAAAGAAACTTTTCTTGAAATTCACCTAAGCAAAGTCTAATATTTTTGGGGCAGTAAGTGCATTTTCTGTGGTAGAATAAATTGGCAATCGCTCCGTTTTTGATGGTTGATTGTCATCTGTGTCGGACTGGGTTGATGAAATAACAATAGCATCTGGGCTCTTTGCATAGTTTATTTGGATGGAATCGATGCTATCGTCACTACTATCCAAAGACACGACTACTGGTAGGGTTTCTTTAGGTTTATGTACTAAAATAGGGAGATCTTGGTCGACTGATTCAGTTGTTTCCAGTTTTACGATAGGACAATTTGACCCAACAGTACATGTAGATTTATTTCCTATCCTAGGAGGAGAACGTTCCCTCTGCTCGTCAGATTCTATCACTTCTTCTTTAAAATCGATGCCTGAAAATTCCAGCCTATGAGGAGAAGGTTCTCTCTGCTCATCAGATTCTAGGAATTCCTCTTTATTCGGATCAAAGCCTGTTGACTCCCCCTGCAAATAAGAATCTGCTGATGGAAATTTTTTTTGCAAAACTAGTCTAAGATCATTATATTTTATGCCCTCATATTCGAATGTACTTACCGAAAGGGCAATAATTATAAATTATCTGTCCGCCTTTCGTTCCGTCGAACTTTCAATAATTAAGATACATAAAACACAGTAAGACATATTTGAATTCAGGAAAGTGGGAATAAATTCCAGCTTCGAAACCGACCAGCAGAAAGAAAACGAAAGTTATTTTATATAAAGACAATATCAGTAAACTGGTGGATGCTCCTAAAATTCTATTTTCCATGTGACCATGACCTTGCAGAAAAGATGGTGAATTGCCTATTTGTGTAAGTATATTCTGCTCATTTTAAAATAACTTTGACCTCTAACCCTAAAATAGAATTGAAAACTTTTCCAAGAAAGAGTACGTCTCCCGAAACAGTTTATTTTTTTAACTCTGAGTGTAACATTCTGATACTGTTCAAATGTCTTTGTTTGTACCAGTTTAATACTTTAAATTTGGCTCTTTGTCAAATGTTTCCTTCGGTCTGACACTTTTCAAAATCACTGTCCCTGAAGAGATTTGCATCCTAAACAGATTTTGATTGTGATCCTCAGTGCATCAAGTGTACCAAGTTTCATTGAAATCCTTGAAGCAGTTTCAAAGGAACAGTTGAAAATGTTTAAGAGTTTACGACGGACAATGAACCGAACTGACCGACGGACGATGGACGCTACGCAATGACTATATCTCAATTGATATTTGCCAACAGGCGAGTTGAAAGAAAGATAACAACACATTATTGTTGACTTTCAATTGCGTTCTGACTTTAATTAATATTTGGGTTAAAGTTAGCAGTATTTTTCCTGAAATCATCCCTTGATGTGCGCACTTAACCTATATATGATAGTATTATACCCCAAATAATTAATATGACGAATAAAGAAATCTGAGTGATATATAGACTCCACGCGGGAGGACGACAATATTAACTATCCCACCTCTGGCATATTTCTTGCAATCTGATTGGTCGAAAAGAACCAATTATTATGTTGTATTATTTTACTGACATGACATTATTCTATTATTAGGTAAGTTACTGAGAGATTTGTCGGGTTGACCAAGCCCTCAAAAGGCGAGGCGAAGCCGAGCCTTCAATGAGCTTGATCAACCCGAAAAATCTCTGTGGACGGTCAGTAACAAACCTAATAACTGTTTTATTTTGTCAAGGACCAAAACCTCGGTTTTTTTTTGGGGGGGGGGGGGTTGTTTTTGTTTTCGTTCTGGTTTTTTTTTTTTTTTTTTTTTTTTGCAGAAAATTGGCGTTTCACGACTCATTTTACTTGCGAATTCATTTATACGGCAAGGGCGAAATTGCTGACGGTATATAGAAATTTAGACGGCGTGCACGTGACGCAATTTACTTTCCCTGATTGGTTCGAACTTGTCCCTGGCAAAATAAAACATCATGTCTCCCTCCGGGGACGTCATATAACCCACCAGAGACGTCATGCCTCATGACATCAAGTAAACTCATATTCAACGTTGGTTTTTACAACAAATATTTAATCAAGGAATCAGTTCAAAGTGAACAAACAGAAAAGGTCAGGAAAATGAGCAACTAAGCTCGCTCCTGAATACTCTACGTTGGGTAAGAGTTGTCTCTCTTGTAAGGAGACTCCTGCAGGGTACGAATGGCCGTTCACTAAAGCGGTATAATAAACAATTTATTGCCCGGTGAGTGGGTAGGAAAAATGACGATTTGTTCAACCCGAAAAAATCATGTCACATGATTTTTTCATGCTGAACAATTCGTTATGTCTCCCTCATAACCCGGCAATAAATGTATATTAATGCCTTATTTAAAATTTCTATAGGACTTTTATTTATCAAATTTGTTCAACTTTATAACTATTAAATTCATTGTTGTACAATATACAGTATGGAAAAACCAAGCGTAGTCATCCCTTCCAATGGTATGCTCGATCTAATCAGCATATGATTTTAAAATCAAGTACATAGTGACCTTGACCTTTGACCTTTTACACTGAAAATCAATTTGTAGGAGGTTTGTAGATTCTGCGATGATTTCTTCGTTTTCTATGCTGTTTGGAAGAATCAGGACACAAACAAAGACATATATTAACACACGGACGCACGACAGCGATGTCATATCCCATTTGCAACAGAATTGCGTGGTGATAATAATAATGGTCGAGGAGGAAATTACTTTCAATGAATGACAACCGAAGCCAAGTGAATTTTTGTCGGTGGGTGTCGAAAGCGAAGGTAGCCGAAAAGTCTGAATTAAAGGTACGGTTATCTTAATGATTGAAATTTGGGTCACAATCTTCATTTCCTGCTACCAAAAGGGTCAGATAATCTATTTTTAACATTTCCCCCCTCAGAATCAAATGGGCGTCCCCTTGGGATATCGATCGTGTTTGTATACTATTTTCAAACTACATTCAATTTTAACATAAGAAAGTACAAAAACATAATGTAAAACAAAGCATTAAGTATTGGTTCATTCTCTTTCCACGTTTGATGTTATTTTTTCTGATATCCCTATCCCTTCAAACTATAATTAACAAAATCTTAAATATCAATAAAATAGGGCTTAAAAAGGAAGCCTTATAATACTGATTCTCTGTATATTTTATCCTGACTCGGCATCTCACAGCTCGCGAGGAATGAGGAGCTACATTTGTACTTGATCAAACATTATACATAATATTTGTAAACCTGTATGTAATATAAACCTTAAAATTGACCTATGACTCTTGATTAATGTCATGACACATCAAATAATCCTTGGCAACAATTCTGAATAAAATATTATTCAGACCCAAGCCGGCTGAATTATAGCACGTACTCGCCGAAGCTTTATATTCGGTCAGAGACAATGAGGCAAAGGGACTATCAGATAGACATGCATACGGACAGACAGGACAGACAGACATGACGAGGAAACGTTTAGTTCCCTCTGACTTCAACTGTATTATAGTGTATCGACTTATTAGAAATTTTTACTAAATATAATGAATTATGCTAAATATCAGAGTCCTTCCTCTTATGGTAAAGTGGTCGTGGCTAAATGTAACGTAAAACGTTAACCTTTCAGATAAAACGACGGACAATTGACAGAGAAAGACAATAACTAACATTCTGTATACAGGGATATGGTCATTATCCATATTTGTCATACATATATACTCGATTATATACGGCGCCATAAAAAAGCCTTTGTATGGCACCATCATGGTGTATTCGAATTCACCACTTATTTTGTAAAAAGTCATAATATATATGTGATAATAGCACGACGGACGGGCGGACAGACAAAAATAAATCAATCTAATTAAAATTCAGCTCTCTTCATTTCGTAAAAATAATGCGGAAGGGTTCCAACTCTATACCTTCTTGAAGGAAATTTCAAACCAATTTTCATGCACCAGACACATGTTTCGAATATTAAATTCTCAACAGTGATGCTTCCAGTCAAAGTGCTTTTCATAAGCAGCCTAAATTGACTACATCTATTTAGTTTACAAAATAAGGAGAGCTAAATTTTATTAAGATTGAAAATAAATGTAATCTAACAGGAAGAATTTTCACGTTCTTTTTAAATTTTAACAGTTTGCAATGATCAACAAGAAACTATTTACTTCATTGTTATTGTTATTGTATTGTTATTGTACAGTTTTTACAGATTTCAAAACAAACATGTCTTCAATACCAGAGGGGCCAGTAGCTAGTTTTTTTTTTTTTTTTTTTTCATTTCCTTCCCTTTTTCAACTTAAGGTATCTGATGTAAAATAAGGCATTTTTCCATGCCTGGTAAGGTACTATAAACTATATATTTTCTGAAAGGTTGTAATGCCCATTGCTCAGAAATAATAATTTTTGGGCCAGAAAAACTAAGGGGAATAACTGATGAAGCATTTAAATCGTCTATTTCATCTCCATAACATATGCAATGTAACGATGTTGTACAAGGATTTTTCCCCTTTGATTATTAAGACCTGCGATTCTCATGTCTGAACTTTACAATTGAGATGATTAAAACGCTATGTGTACAACGGATACCTTAATCAGCAACTACATGTATAAATATAGCTATTTCCCGCGGATTCAATATAATATACTACACGGAGAACATTTTCTCGTTGTGTATATATTCAGAAATCTGGCTTATTATCATTACCGGCTGGAGGAATGGTTTTGAGAAAAGTCTACATATTTTAAAAGATCAGATTGGGAAATAATTTTAAGAAAATTATACATAAATCAGATTTAGTACAAAACGGATAGAACACCAAAGAAAGTTGTCTTTCTTTGTTTCACGTGCGATTTCTTTTTCATTACATTCTATTTATATGTTTTTTTCAAGTTAAGTTCGTGTCAGTTTGGTGGGAGGTATAATTTTGAGAAAATTTTAGTATTACATAAAAACTAGAAAATTTTACATAAAAACATCAAACTGATTCAAACTTTTGTGTGTTTGTTGCGGGGGGGGGGGAGGGGAGGTTGATCTGATCGGGGAAGGTTTGGTTTTTTTGGGAAATGTACGTAAAAATCGAACAATCGAAAGTTGAGCACAATATTTCAACATTTTAAAGTTATTTAATTCATTTCTAACATTATTATCATTTTTTTAGATTAATCCCCGGCCATCTGGGTGATTCGGCCCGGCGGTGATACAAATGTATGCTTTGGAGAAAAAATAACCCCGGGCTATTTGTTACTATTTGTCGAGTAAAGTGTGTGTGAAAGAGGGGGATCTTAATTCCCGACCAAATTGATCGTATGATTTTAGAAAGTTATATGCAAAAACAAGCCGGGGAGACTATAGACAGAAAGTAACCTATTTTCTTCTTATGGAGAGTATTTTCATCTTTTTCCCATTTTTTAGTATGGGTTTGGGTGGGGTGAGGTGGGAAGTCATACAACGGACCAGCAAGCCGGTATATTCAGTATTTTCTAAAGGAAATATAACGCGAAAATATGTCAGCGGGTAATTTCTTTTTTACGTATTACAAGGTAAGAAGTCTCCGGCGAATGCTAATTATGTATCCTAATTTAAGAGGATCGGGAGACTTCACTTTCCGGTTACATAATTTGTAAATTTTGATTCTAAGCTGTTTGAAAATGATTTTTTTCCATCCAAAGGATTCCTTTCTTATGATATAATTCCTTAAATCTTCCATTGTTTTGAATTTCAAGCTAACTTACAGTACTGCAGTGTTCATCGTTTTCTTCCATACTCGCGTTGTTGGTGTCGGTTGCTATTTTCCAATCGGCGCCAAAATGTTCGTTCATTTTCGTAAAAGTTCGGATTTCAAATTGGAAAATTTTCAAATTATATACATTTCTTTGCTTGATTCTTACTCGAAGAAGGAGAATAATCTTGTTTATTTAGATTAAAACAGTCAGTCAAAAAAAAAGACTCATTTGAAATCAATTGGTAAACGGAACATATTTTAAAGGCGACGGGGAACGCGCGTCGCCTCTTAAACTTTCGAAATTATTATTTCTTTTTGAATCATGTCAAAATATTTTGCTTTTTATTAGATTTTAAGTGTATAGAAATTTAATGGATAGAAAATCAATTCTTCTCATAGCAAATGTTACATTTTATAATGAATTATTCATGTAAAAACGTTTTTGTCTCCGGTTCCGTATCTTTATTTACATTCATTGTGTTACATGTATATGTAGTACGAAAATCTGATAAACATTTGTCATAACGAGAAAAAAAAACACTATAAGTCCCCTTTGGCGAGCCGGTAGGGGACTAATAAAAGTAACTTGATTAATCCAAGGACCATAACTCCTATGAAAAAAAACTTATTGAAGCAAATCTCGATCTTCATTCTTATAGATATGTCCATATACAAATAGAAATCAATGCAAATCTGCATTAATATAATTGTTTTCGGAAATGTTAAGTGTGACAGACAGACAGAGGATGGGCAGGCGGGCGGGAAGAAAGACCTGTCAGGCAAACGCATATACTAGTCGCCTCCGGACTAGAAAATTAGTTTTCAAAATCCATTATCCTTATGCATAGCAATCTTTAAAAAATGTAACAGTTTTGACCGTAACATATCTTCACACAAATTGAAAGAATAGAAATCAAGCAATCATTCAATGATGTCATGGTGACATGTAAAGCATTTACGAGACGAAGAGTCGGAAGCACCAAATGCAGGGTGTGCATGTTTATTTTTTTCCATTGAAGAAGTAGATATTTTCTTCATACAAAAATGTATTTAGCTCCAAGTACATACAATGCTTATATATACATATATATAAAACTAGTCACAAAACAACTAAAACGCAATTTAAATACAACTTCTTTAAATACCCCTTGTGCAATTTTTTGACATTTCAATTTGTTTCGTTTCGTTTCGATTTGTTTCGTTTCGTTTCGATTTGTTTCGTTTCGTTTCGATTTGTTTCGTTTCGTTTTGTTTCGTTTCGTTTCGATTTGTTTCATTTCGTTTCGATTTGTTTCGTTTCGTTTCGATTTGTTTCGTTTCGTTTCGATTTGTTTCGTTTCGTTTCGTTTCGTTTTTGTTTCGTTTCGCACTTTACAGGGACCCGTCAGTAATAACTTTGTTGGTCTGACTTTTTATCATCTCAGGTGGAAGACTGGATAGAAAAAGGAATAAAAAACAAAACAGTAAGTATTATGTACATTTAACTCATATGGAATACTAATGTAGCAATTTCGATTTAAAAAAATCAACAATGAAATACGTACAAAACAAAATCAAACACTTTTGTATACTAAACTGAGCTAAAAATTTATGATTCTACAGTTCCGCAAATAAAACAAGATTTTTAATAAAATGTATTGTCTATTTACTTTCATCTACAAGTAAACCTCTTTTTAATTTCAGACCTACATTCCAGAAGTACGAAAGGAACTGAAGTATCTACTGGTATTCAAAAACGTGGATGGTCATCCATTGTAGGTGAGCACTAATTTCCGTATATTCAAATTTTGATCATCGGTTTTCAGAACGACACACCTCTTCGGGGTCATTTTGTTTTCTCTCGATTTTTCCGCAACCTGCGATGAAATATCAATAATCTTGAAAGGATGCAAGAATTCTATAATAACATATATGTATTCTAGCAATTTATTTCATTGTTTTAAAGCGGCAAACGTTAACTAAGATTCCCAGTGGCTGCACATATACCTCTCCCTTGTGTCCTTTACTAATTTCCAACATGTGGTTGAGAACCATAACATGACAAATATGGATAATGACCATATCCCTGTATACAGCACAAAATCGATAACTCAGAAAATAAGAAACCGAAGGCATACAAAATCAGGATAAAACAGAAACCAAAGCAAACAAACAAAAACCTCCACCATATGAAAAGAAGCAAACTCCCGATAAGGGAGTGAGACCAGGCGTCCAGGAAGAGTAAGCATCTCCTGCTTGCATGCAACATCCGCCGCTTCCATTCGGTAGAACTGTCACATCCGGTTACTTCCATTACGGAAGACATAGAGTTGGTTCAAATGGTCTATGACAGAATATCATCACCATTCTGGAGAGTTGGACATCATAGTGTATGACGAGTTCCCCATATTGACTGTAAAACTTCCTCAGTGACGATGTTAGTCGGTCACAAACATGACAATCGTTTAATAGTTTTCAACCACTTGTTGGAAATTAGTAAAGGACACTTGAAACATAAGAGGAATATCTCTCTCAAAGTCCTTTTTGATGATTCTATTAGCCGATCCCTTCGAAAGATGCAAAATGGATGAATTATCTATCTAATTTGCTTACACATTATTTATTTCTTTAAATCAGATGTCAATGGTTTTTTTTTCAGATTAAATGATTTGTTTTGTAATCGTATCCCATTTTCTTAAAAATGATCGATACGATATGGTAATAATTACTTTATCGTCCGGGTTAGGGCAGTGGTAGCGCGCTCGCTTCTCACCTCCTAGGTCTCGGGTTCGAATCCCAGATTCGGTGAAAGGTCTCATATGGGAGGGTAGGTGGTCCCTCACTCAGGCCTCGATAGGAGATTTTTCTCCGGGTACTCCGGTTTCCTCCTGCTCCTTTTAACACCCCCCCCCCCCCCGCCAAAATCTGAGCCAACGTGAGACATTAATATAAGTTGTGTAACTTGTTAGTTAAACGTTGTAAAATAAATAAAGTTTTAAGTTTTAATTTAAAATTACTTGTGAATGGTTACAAATAGTCTTTCATTTTCCAAATTTGATCTTGTATTCCAGTTTACGGTGGGTCTATGCTAATTAGAACAACGTCTTATGGTTTGACAATAGCATCTCTTGTAACAGGTGGGTAAGAAAACCAATACTGTAAATACGCAGAACTGTCAAGACATATTTCGAATTAAGTGTATGAAAATAACTCTTTAATCAAGCTGCTTTATTTTTTTTTGTGAAGAATCGGAATCTTGTTCATTTTTAAGTGAAATACAGTAAAACACGATGTTTCTTGTATAGAAATGCATAACGAATGTTTCACTTGATCGAATTTGATATGGCAACACCACAAACATGAGAGTTTGAACATTGCAATCAAAACTTTAATGGATTGACCAGTATTACCAGCTTCAGAAATATTTCAATAACCATGAATTGACGGACGCTCTTTTACAGGTGGATGCAGTTATTATCCTAGTATTTGTGAGGACAAAGACGCTATTGAAGCCCTCGACAAAGAAATCACACAGAAGAAAGCGGATTTTGACGACTTGTATTACAAGAGCGCCGATAACTGGGTCAATCTACGGGATGCTAATAACAATAATGGCTACATCAATTTTTACATTAATGAGTCCATGCAAAGTTTGACAACGTTAACACAGTATCAGCAAGATCTTGATGAGCATCTGCAAAAACAGCTTCCCGCTCTGTATGACATGTACCAGAACCAAACAGACCTATCGTCAGAGGATTATCTACAAGCTTTGATCGGCCAATTGGATGTTAGCCTGAAACAAATCAACGTAATGTTGCAGAAACAGTGGAATAGCGAAATGATTGGTCTTGTAACACAATTTGTTGTTGAAAACACCCTTGATCAGTTCATCAGATCCTACACAGAAATATTCAGTGATTATCGTCTAAAGGACTTGATGGAAATTCATATGGAGGCTCTTCACCTGTCATTGACCTTGCTAGAAACAGACCCTGAACAGGCGAGAATACTTATGGACCCTGATGATCCCAGGTATAACGAAGTCTTGGAAAGTCATGGCCTGAAAAGCTCCGAAATAACCTCTTTTGACCTGTATGACCTGTCGTGCAGAACGCTAAGTGAAATGTATGAAAATGCTGGGTATTATATCCAGGATAAAATGGTCAGTGTCAGTGAATGGGGTGAGATCAGCACATTGGACGAATTTAAGGAGAAATCATACAGAGCATTAGAAGGTCCTATTGATATGTACCATGCAACCAAAGAGTTTGTCTTCAATGAGGAATCGCGTAAGTACACGATAGAGAACTTTGAGCTGACTTGGTCCTCTACCATTACAACCACCATAGGAGCCATTGCTGATGTGATCATGACAGTGGCTGATGCAGAGCAGTGGAAAGAGGTGGCCAAAAATATGGAAGCGGCAAGACTAGAGTATGAAACATTTCTTGCGGAACTTAACAATGAGATGTCCGACCTGGAGGACGAGCAGGCTGACCAAGAGGCAGAGTGGGTCAACGTGATTGATACATTCAAGAATTTGTCTGGCTCTTTCCAAAATATAATCGATGATGCAAACGCCAATGCTGAATTTGCCGATGTCCTTGGTCTTCCTAGGTCCCCTATAGAGTCCAGCAATCCTCTTCTGTCTGTGGACATGGACTCACTCAATAAGGACAATATCATAGAAACACAAATTATATATATTGACTTTCTAGTGGACAACAACAATGACCTTGCAGAAATCAATGACGAATTCTACTCAAGAGATATTCTATATTCTGAGGTCACTGATAGTACTGTCCAAGGAAATACAATCGATGAAATAGAAAATCAGCTTAAAGAAGTATACAAATATGGGCGATCGAATACCGTGGTTGATTTTGGCGCTGAATTGTCAACGAAAGATATCGTCTGCACATGCGCCGTTTTAAGAGTGGACTTGAATGAGTATGACCATTACGATTTAGTACCTTTCCGACCTGTATGTAATGTAAGTGACAGCGATTTTCAAGACATGGATGCCGAAGCAGAACATGCCAGGAATGGAGCCATAATGGACACCATTGTATATGATGAAGTCAGTGGTGGAGGAACGCCTTCATTGGAATCAATATTACTGTCAGTACAGGAAGCTTACAGTACAAACGAAGACGCGGACATGCAGATCTATGGCAAATCTCTGACAGAGCAGGACATTGCATGTAGTATTGCCACCCAGTTTCCGACCATGGACATGTACCTTGGTATCGACTTGACCAGATTCAGACCTGATTGTAGTGCTGTATCTGATAATGACTTCACAGATATGCAGACAGAAGCGGAACGTATTAGGAATTTGGATTCGGATATCGCAGGCGTTTTGCAAGTATGTGACGATTTCAGTTACTGTCCGTGTATACCAGAATTAGCTACGAAATATGGCGTAACCGAGACGGAGGTAAAGAATTCTATGATTCGAGTAGATCCAACTAGAATGAAATACTGCGGAACCGGTTGCACGTGCGTTTATTTTAGCTGATCTCATTAAAATGTCGGAGTATGATACCCTTTTTGTGTCAATCTATATCATTAAGCATATCTATTTCTTTAAAATAAACAAATGCAGTCTGAAAAAAAACCTTCATTTTGTTTTATTATCTTCTTCACTTTTCTTCTCCACGAGAGACTGCTGTAGCTTTGAGGCATTATGGTATTCAGATGGTATTGGTTTGCTTCTCAAAGAAGGGGACCAATGAAAATTAACATGTACATGTATTAGTAGAAGTCGTGGTCACTGTGTCATAACAACACTATTCAGGATGTGACTGAAGAAAGAAGGAGATCTCCAACAAGACTATATTGCAGCACCATCTGTGAAACATCGTAACAGCCCATGTGAAAACTAGGAGTACGTGTATACAAACACAGAAAAGAAAGGAGGGGATCTCCAACAACACCTAGTTGCAGCATCAACAGCAACCTCCCAAAACACCCACTGTAAAACACAAAATTGACACGCACAGAAAGAGACGTAGTAGTACAATGAATGTCAAATCACAGAAAAACATAAAACACAAATGACTACACATAAACCAACGAGACCAATGGGCAAACGGTGCCGACTTAGGACGGCCATCTGCCTCGTCAGTAGCAGACGGTGTGGTTATCCTGGATTACGTGCGCACAACCCTCCCACTATTCCGATTACCCAGAGGTCTCGAAGAACGTACAATTGTGGTGTAAAACAACCTCCTCACTGTCAGATGACCACACACAAACAAGACCGCAAGACGCAGGGGCCCAAGCAACATAGATGAATATGTAAATTGATATAAAAAGAGGGCATGCGTAATACGACCTGTGCTCTGCCGGCTGTAGCGAGCTAATGTATGTTATCACCCGAGGAGTCCGACTGAAAAAGACACAAAAAGAGACACAAAAAGAGACACAAAAAAAAGACACTGAAAAGAGACACAAAAAAGGACCCCAATGAGTTAAAGAAGATCCTGCCGATAATCTCAACAGCACTCACAATATAGCACAAAATTAAACATCGACGGACCCCTAGCAAGCTAGAGGTGGGACCAGGTGCCCGGGAGGAGTAAGCATGCCCTGTTGGCTAGCCGCACCCGCCGTCGATGTTAATGAAGCATGAAAATGAAAGTATATAAAAATCATGCACTATCTGACGTTATGTCTATATAGAAAGTGCTATGGCGACAATGTCAGGGAAGTATATTGAAAACCCAAATACAACATCAAAACAACAAACACAAAAACCATACATAAACCAACGAGACAAATAGCTACAGTCCTGCAACCCACTTGTTTGACAAAAAGGTGGATAGGACAGGATGTAGGATAGAAAGTGGATAGAATCTTATCCTATCCTATCCTATCCCATCCTATCCTGTCCTATCCACCTTAATCCTAACAATTTCTATCTTACATCCTATCCTATCCTACATCCTATCCTATCCTATCCTACATTCTATCCTATCCTATCCTACATCCTACATCATATCCACTTTATTCTTCAATCCAATCTTTCTTTTTTTAATTCTTAAGTTTTTAGCAGACAAACATACTCATTTGATTAAATTTGATCTATTGAAATTTCTTACTTGACATAATGGGTGATATAAATTTTAATTCAATTAAAAACAAACTTGGAGGTTTGTTGTGATATTTTGTTTCGATCACTACAATTGCAAAAACGTTATTTAATCATCTAAATAATTTTCATTTGATAAAATTTAAAAACAGCGATAATTACAAATAATTTACTACTTATGCAGAAATTTGTAACAAGTCATTTAGTTTTAATCATAATCTCGCTTAATGTGATGAGAAGTAGTAAAAGGTGGATAGGATAGGATGTAGGATAGTATAGGATAGTATAGGATAGGATAGGATAGGATAGGATGTAGGATAGGATGTCGGATAGAATTGGATAAGAATGAGGTGGATAGGATAGGATAGGATAGGATGGGATAGGATAGGATAGGATAGGATAGAGTGGATAGAAGGTGGATGTAGGATGGGGGATAGGATAGAATAGAATTGTCAAACAAGTGGGTTGCAGTACTGTAATTAGTGCCGGTTAAGGACGGACATCTGCCTCGTTAATAACAAATAATGTGGATTTGAAGGTTCCATGAGCCCAACCATCCCATTTTACCGGGAGGTATCTAGGAACGCACAATTATTGTGTAAAATAGCTTATCACCGAAAGATGACCACATACACATGTAACAAGACAGCAAAAAGAGAAAATATCAACTGGTTTTCTTTTTCTAACTAATCGTCTTTCATTGCTCGCTATATAAATTTCGTGCTCGGCCTATTTCAGTGAAAGTTGTGAAGGAACATGAAACAGTTCCTTACAACCAAACAGTTTATACGCCAGCAGAAAAACAACAAACAGAATATCAGGGAAAACCTATTCAACAAACAACATCAATTCAATAAAGCCCACTGGATTACCTCCCAATAAATACGTATTTATCATTGAAACGAATCAGTTACAACATTAAAGACTTTGACATTAGCCTTTCTATCAATCACTTCGTTAGACTGAATTCATGGTATTTGTGCGATGTTCGTTATACAAACACCCAAGAAAGGAGGGGATCTCTAACCAGGCTCGATTCTAGTACCCACAACAAAGCTCCAAATCACCTGATGCAAAAGCACAAAGCGGGTAAGCACAGCAAGAGACTTAAAAGAGACAAACGACATATCTAAACATAAAATACATCATCTAAACATGAAATACAATGACTATAATAAACATTACAGAAGTACCCATCAGTTATTCAGTCTCATAGTCGAGAAGGCAAGACAAAATCATTAGATTTTATAAATAAATCAATCAACGAGAACAATGGGCAATGGATGCCTACTTAATACAGGTCATTTGTCACGCAAGTAGCGAACGATGTAGTTATTAGTTATCCGGATTACATGCGCACAACCCTCCAACTTACTCGGTTATCCAAAGGTCTCGAAGAACGCAAAAGTGTAGTGTAAAATAACCTCAATATAAGATGACCACAAAAACTCTTCTCTAACGGGGTTTCGACAAGGTTTGTCGCAGAATCTGGTTGTCACAGACAGTCAGAGTGCAACTCTTAAGAATGCGATGTAACATGGCCGCAGTACCCAAGTATCAAAATGTATCAAAAACATTTTATTCCCTCGCAACACAGTTGTGGAAGGAATATAGCATCACTGCCGTGCGTTTGTGTTTTTGTTGTTGTTATTTTGGTTATTGTGTGTGTGTGGGTTTGTTTCCGGATTCTTGTGAACAGCATAGATGACAAAGCAATCATCATAGGATCACCAAATCTTACACAATAAAATCAATCGTGATATGCAAACAATCTCTAGCCCGGGAATCCCCTTCCATTGAGTATGGTAAACACGGTCTAAATCTACTTTTAAAGGAAACTATTTTAAGCCTATCATATGAGCATCACTATCATCTATATGCTGGTAATCTTTTCTGTTCAAGAATAGATGTATATTCAGAAAACACTTCAACAGAATTTTTTTTTTATTTTGTTTACATGTTATGATATGGTGCACGTAAATAAACAAAATTTTCTGTTGAAGTGTTCTATTAACACAATTCTATTCTTGACCAGAATATATTACCATGATATTGATGATAATAAATCTCGTATGATAGACCTAAAAAAATTCATTTAAAGTAGATTTAGACAGTATTTACCTTGTTTAATCGGAGAAAATTCCCGGGCTAGAAATTATTTGCCTGTCACGTGATATGCTACCGTGATGTAAAGGGTCCAGATAAAAGGTTGCCTTTTTAGCTCACCTGAGCCAAAGGCTCTAGTGAGCTATTGTCATAGCGATCCGTCCGGCGTCCGTCGTCCGTCGTCTGTCGTGTGTCGTGTGTCGTCTGTCGTGTGTCGTCTGTCGTGTGTCGTCTGTCTGTCGTAAACTTTTCACATTTTCGACTTCTTCTCAAGAATGGCTAAAGGGATTTTGATGAAACTTGGTAGGTATAAAGTACTAATGGTCCCCTACAAGTGTTGTTGTTTTTCGTCCGGATCCCTCAACAGGTGGCGCCACCACAGGCAAAAGTAGGTCACAGGGGGTACCCTCCTTTGACAAACTTCTTCTTCAGAACGGAAGCACGTATCGACAAACCGAAAGCATCAGGATGATTTAGAGAGATGTCTTAAGAAGTGTTGTTATTTTTGGTTCCACTCCGAACTCAAATTTTTGACGCTTTTTTGACGTCTCTTCGGACTTAGTCAGGAATGCTAATTTTTGCACTATTTCTTTAAATAACTCAATAAGTGTATGATTTTACACACTCATTTACTGCATATTTATCATATCTAACTTACTTTTTTTCTTAGATTGTCATAAAACTTGGTAGGTATGAGGTACTCATGGTTCCCTACAAGTGAAAGAATTTTGTCAAGATATCCTCATTTGGATTTTTACGGAAAAACATTCATAGATACAATGTAGGTTTTCCATACCCAAGAGTAGTGGTTCAAACCCCGGCAGGACCCCACTTTTGCAGTTTTTTTTCTCCTTTTTTTTATATTTATCGTTAGAATAGAAAGTGTGAAAGAATTCTGTCAAAATATCAACTTTTAGATTTTTCATGATTTTTTAAACAGACAAGCTAGTTTGGCTTTGTGTACTTATTTTCGTACGTCGAAATAACTCAGGCACACATGCAATCAAATATATACTCTGAATTTATTTTTGAGATGTTGACTTTTTCCATACATGCATATTATATAACAATTTCCCTATATAATGATTATTTTCTCCGCTTTATTTTTGTATCTATGGTAAACAAAGTCGCCATATATCTTGTGTTACAGATTTGATTGGTTAATTCCTCCACGCCCATTTAATAGTCACGGTGGGTAATCTCGCAACGCAGAACACTAGGTTTATCTAAAATTTCGTGTATTACAAATTATTTTTCACAAAAAGGGGAATGTGATGCAGTGTAAGGATGCCTTAGATACGAGTTTTATCGAAAGTAAGAGAGGTAATATCCTTTTATAAAGCCGAAAAACTATCGGCATGATTGGTGTAGATGAAAGTGAAAGTAGAACGCCGATCGTGTTGGTGCATTATAAAAAGCTATAATATCCACCTTATTTTGGATACAACTCATAGTTAGGGCGTTGTTACACTGCATCACATTTCCCTTTTTGTAATAAATTATCTATTTTGCGCAAAAATATTGAAAAATAAATTGTTCTGCGTTGCGAGATTACCCACCGTGTTAGTACTGTACACGTGATACATTTCAGGAGATTAATAGATGATCTATCGTGCAAACAAAATTGTACTGCCGGTATTTAATAGATTTTATTTAATGTGCATATACTGGGAACTCTTTCATGCTTGTTATTATTCATGTACTTGGAACAATTCCATACTTGTCATCATTTATAAACTTAGCTCGAATTTCCTTTGTCTTAGACTCTCTTAGATGAATTGTATACGGACTGATTTCTTGAAGAAACATCTATCCTACATTCTATCCTATCCTATCCTACATCCTACATCATATCCACTTTATTCTTCAATCCAATCTTTCTTTTTTTAATTCTTAAGTTTTTAGCAGACAAACATACTCATTTGATTAAATTTGATCTATTGAAATTTCTTACTTGACATAATGGGTGATATAAATTTTAATTCAATTAAAAACAAACTTGGAGGTTTGTTGTGATATTTTGTTTCGATCACTACAATTGCAAAAACGTTATTTAATCATCTAAATAATTTTCATTTGATAAAATTTAAAAACAGCGATAATTACAAATAATTTACTACTTATGCAGAAATTTGTAACAAGTCATTTAGTTTTAATCATAATCTCGCTTAATGTGATGAGAAGTAGTAAAAGGTGGATAGGATAGGATGTAGGATAGTATAGGATAGTATAGGATAGGATAGGATAGGATAGGATGTAGGATAGGATGTCGGATAGAATTGGATAAGAATGAGGTGGATAGGATAGGATAGGATAGGATGGGATAGGATAGGATAGGATAGGATAGAGTGGATAGAAGGTGGATGTAGGATGGGGGATAGGATAGAATAGAATTGTCAAACAAGTGGGTTGCAGTACTGTAATTAGTGCCGGTTAAGGACGGACATCTGCCTCGTTAATAACAAATAATGTGGATTTGAAGGTTCCATGAGCCCAACCATCCCATTTTACCGGGAGGTATCTAGGAACGCACAATTATTGTGTAAAATAGCTTATCACCGAAAGATGACCACATACACATGTAACAAGACAGCAAAAAGAGAAAATATCAACTGGTTTTCTTTTTCTAACTAATCGTCTTTCATTGCTCGCTATATAAATTTCGTGCTCGGCCTATTTCAGTGAAAGTTGTGAAGGAACATGAAACAGTTCCTTACAACCAAACAGTTTATACGCCAGCAGAAAAACAACAAACAGAATATCAGGGAAAACCTATTCAACAAACAACATCAATTCAATAAAGCCCACTGGATTACCTCCCAATAAATACGTATTTATCATTGAAACGAATCAGTTACAACATTAAAGACTTTGACATTAGCCTTTCTATCAATCACTTCGTTAGACTGAATTCATGGTATTTGTGCGATGTTCGTTATACAAACACCCAAGAAAGGAGGGGATCTCTAACCAGGCTCGATTCTAGTACCCACAACAAAGCTCCAAATCACCTGATGCAAAAGCACAAAGCGGGTAAGCACAGCAAGAGACTTAAAAGAGACAAACGACATATCTAAACATAAAATACATCATCTAAACATGAAATACAATGACTATAATAAACATTACAGAAGTACCCATCAGTTATTCAGTCTCATAGTCGAGAAGGCAAGACAAAATCATTAGATTTTATAAATAAATCAATCAACGAGAACAATGGGCAATGGATGCCTACTTAATACAGGTCATTTGTCACGCAAGTAGCGAACGATGTAGTTATTAGTTATCCGGATTACATGCGCACAACCCTCCAACTTACTCGGTTATCCAAAGGTCTCGAAGAACGCAAAAGTGTAGTGTAAAATAACCTCAATATAAGATGACCACAAAAACTCTTCTCTAACGGGGTTTCGACAAGGTTTGTCGCAGAATCTGGTTGTCACAGACAGTCAGAGTGCAACTCTTAAGAATGCGATGTAACATGGCCGCAGTACCCAAGTATCAAAATGTATCAAAAACATTTTATTCCCTCGCAACACAGTTGTGGAAGGAATATAGCATCACTGCCGTGCGTTTGTGTTTTTGTTGTTGTTATTTTGGTTATTGTGTGTGTGTGGGTTTGTTTCCGGATTCTTGTGAACAGCATAGATGACAAAGCAATCATCATAGGATCACCAAATCTTACACGTGAAAGAAGTGAAAGAATTTTGTCAAGATATCCTCATTTGGATTTTTACGGAAAAACATTCATAGATACAATGTAGGTTTTCCATACCCAAGAGTAGTGGTTCAAACCCCGGCAGGACCCCACTTTTGCAGTTTTTTTTCTCCTTTTTTTTATATTTATCGTTAGAATAGAAAGTGTGAAAGAATTCTGTCAAAATATCAACTTTTAGATTTTTCATGATTTTTTAAACAGACAAGCTAGTTTGGCTTTGTGTACTTATTTTCGTACGTCGAAATAACTCAGGCACACATGCAATCAAATATATACTCTGAATTTATTTTTGAGATGTTGACTTTTTCCATACATGCATATTATATAACAATTTCCCTATATAATGATTATTTTCTCCGCTTTATTTTTGTATCTATGGTAAACAAAGTCGCCATATATCTTGTGTTACAGATTTGATTGGTTAATTCCTCCACGCCCATTTAATAGTCACGGTGGGTAATCTCGCAACGCAGAACACTAGGTTTATCTAAAATTTCGTGTATTACAAATTATTTTTCACAAAAAGGGGAATGTGATGCAGTGTAAGGATGCCTTAGATACGAGTTTTATCGAAAGTAAGAGAGGTAATATCCTTTTATAAAGCCGAAAAACTATCGGCATGATTGGTGTAGATGAAAGTGAAAGTAGAACGCCGATCGTGTTGGTGCATTATAAAAAGCTATAATATCCACCTTATTTTGGATACAACTCATAGTTAGGGCGTTGTTACACTGCATCACATTTCCCTTTTTGTAATAAATTATCTATTTTGCGCAAAAATATTGAAAAATAAATTGTTCTGCGTTGCGAGATTACCCACCGTGTTAGTACTGTACACGTGATACATTTCAGGAGATTAATAGATGATCTATCGTGCAAACAAAATTGTACTGCCGGTATTTAATAGATTTTATTTAATGTGCATATACTGGGAACACTTTCATGCTTGTTATTATTCATGTACTTGGAACAATTCCATACTTGTCATCATTTATAAACTTAGCTCGAATTTCCTTTGTCTTAGACTCTCTTAGATGAATTGTATACGGACTGATTTCTTGAAGAAACATCTAATGAGTAATCCCTTCCCGAGGATTTTGAGAATGTAGTGGGGTTCTGTAGCTAAGGGGGGAACGATGCCCCAGAGACAAAAAACTGAAAAAGGGAGGGTGGGGGGGGGCTTTTTACAACTCTGTGTTTAAGGCCATAATATAAGCAAAATTTGATTTTTTCCCTTTTAAAGTCATTCATTTATTTATTCTAAACATGTTCACATGAAATGCACAAGATTTTGGAATGAAATAAACAGGAGTGTGCAGTTTATTTCTACACAATGTGTATTTCACGGTAAAATGCCTACATTGTAGTCAATGAATACGAAATACAACGATATTTCAGACTCAAGATTTTAAAATTTATGGCAAAAATTGATACCAGTCTTTTGAATTTAATTTCTAGTATCTTGTTCAGACTATCATTATGTTTTAAAGTTTATAGATATCCATATTAGCCAGATTGTTCTTAATTTTCAACGTTTTTTGATCGATATTAGCTTCTTTTCAACATGGCTACCCCCTACTCTTTAGACTATAATTTAAGTATCTAGAAATAAGCTTACCAAAATAAAAGTTGTATGAGGAATCTCCAAATACATTACATTTTAGTAATTATCAAGTTTTTCTTGCATACAGATCATTATGTAGAAGAAATACTTGACGAGATTCAGGACTAAATACAGCCCTTATCTTATCAGCTCCTTTGCTGTTATATTAATCACACTTGATGCCATTAATATAATGCTTTCATACAGATGCTGTGCCAAAATATTTTTTTGGATTTTTTTTTTACATGACTTTAAGGATGGACCACACTAACAATCACCATTACAATGTGCATGTATTCAGTCATTCAGCAAAAGTGACATGGTTCTCAGGGGAGCGATATAGGCCCACTTGGGCCTCTTGTTTATTTGATGTTATGTCCGAAATTTTAACATTGCTATTATCCTTTAGAATAGGAACGTAATTGAAAACTGTAAGCCGATTGTGTGATTAATAAATGTGCTTTACTTTGTCATGGAAAGATAACATCGTTTAAATGTTACAAATCTTAAACGTCTTCAAATTCATTAGCATCATTTAAAAGTAGATAAATTAACAGCATGGAGCAGGCATGCACGTTTCGGATATTTAACACTCGTCAGTGTTCCTCAATCCAAAACAATGAAATAAGACCAAAATCTGTGGAAAAGCATGTCCAAAATATACCGAAAGACGTAGCTAGACGGCTGGAAAATAATGCTGCATGACCCAGGTTTATTACACGAAACATGATTTGACAAAATCCATTGCATGTGAGGAAGTAATTCTGTGACAACGAGAAAGCTAATCTAGCAATTGAAAAATGGCATATTGTATTTAAAGAAGGGAGGGAAATTGTACATAGTGATGGACATATTTCTTAGTAAGTTTGCGAGAGTAGACTGTATTTCGCGTGTAGAATTGACAATCATTTCTCCAACTCATAGATAAAGCAAATTTGTATTTAAGATCTTATCAATCTCTGGAATTACCAAGAACATGTGTATTGAATAATCAATATTACAATTTAACATGATTGTTAAAGATGAGAAATCATTTCCCTAAAAATCTTGAGCTAAACTTATTAACTGAGAATTTATTGAATCTGCTTCTAATCTTGCTTCAAAATTATCTTCATATGGATTAATATTAACTTCATCCTTCTTTCATGTAAGGGAATTAATTCACTTTCGTGTTCTGAAAAATGCATCGA
Organism: Pinctada imbricata; assembly: GCA_033119305.1. Lineage (NCBI taxonomy): Eukaryota > Metazoa > Mollusca > Bivalvia > Pterioida > Pteriidae > Pinctada > Pinctada imbricata. Next base: position 12,728,219 of record VSWD01000004.1, on the reverse strand, counting down.
TTTAGTTTAGAGTTATTTCTCTTCCTACAGTGTGTAATGTAATAATTAACCATAAATATTGTCGGGAGAGGTCTTAATAATACTCGTCGCAGTGGAAGACATCCGTAGGAAAGTGACAAACCACGAAAATTATACCGGAAAAATTCCAACACATAAAAGAAGGGAGAGGATCTCCAACCAGACCCTGCTGCAGCACTAACAGCGAAACACTAAAAGACCCGATGTGAAAACATAAAGACCATACTAAAGTACGAAAAGGAGACATACGACATATCTTTTTTTAAACCAAACGCAAAAGACTATACATAAACCAACGAGACCAATGGGCAACCGGTGCCGACCACTGGGTAACCGGTGCCGACTTTGGACGGCCATTTGCCACACAAGTAGCAAATGGTGTGGTTATCCTGTACTACGTGTGTACAACCCTCTCACTTCTCCGATTACCTAAAGGCCTCGAAGAACGTACAATTGTGATGTAAAACAACCTTTTCACTGTTAGACGACAACACACACAGACAAGGCCCCAGCAACAAAGATGAATATGTAAATTGATATAAAAAGAGGGTGTATGTAATACAGATCGTGCTCTGCCGGCTGTTGCGAGCTCATGTTTGTTATCATCCGAGGAATCCGACTGACTTTCAGAGAGGACAGGTGGTCAGGGCCCTGTCTTCTGTAAAGAGGTTTAGACAGTGCCCGTAATGGAGTCAGTCAGAGTATAAGTTTTACGAATGCGCTGGTACAAGACTGTAGATTTGTCAAGTACCAAGCCTAGTGTCCGTCTGGTGACATTAGAATCATAACCACGGTATGAAAGGCGTTTGATGATTCTGACGCATTTTTGATGGTTATGCTGTCTACCTTTGATCCTTCTTATTTTGTTTATCATATCACCATAAAAGGCAGGTTGTGTAATACCCAAAGTAATGTACTCTGTTGCATGTATAGATCCAAAATTAAAAAGAAGTTGACTGTTATTTTGGAAAAAAATCCAGAAAGTCTTAACTAGTTTATGTAAGCGGAAACCTTGACCTAAATGTTTCTTAGTAGTTTGTAAATTTCTATTGTGAAAATCCAAAATATTTGTACATGCTCTAGCGTACCGAACGAGCTGTGATATGTAAATGCCAAATGACGGTAGTCTTGGAACATCACCGTCAAGACATTGGAAATCATCTCTTTTGTCATATACACTTGTATGAATCTTTCCGTTTACAATTTTGAAATTTAGGACAAAAAATGGTGTTTCTGTGATTGTAACGTTTGCCTTGTTAAGTGTTAATTCTTGTGGATAAATTTCATTCTTATATAATTCAAAAGCAGGATTGTCAATAGTTAGAATATCATCCAGATACCTAGAAGTATTATTGAAACATTTAAAATCATCAAATTTTCTTTGCTTTTGAAGATTTTTGATAAATTCTTTTTCGTAAGTGTATAAGAATAAATCTGCAACAAGAGGCGCACAGTTAGTACCCATAGGAATTCCTACAACCTGTTGTTTAGATCCTCACCAAATCTAACATAAATATTGTCAAGAGTAAGGACAAGGCATTACACAGGTCACTACATATCCATGATTTGTATGATTTGTAGTCTGTCGAGGAAAAGAAACCATTTGATTCAGATGTACAAATGTAAGTTTTCCGTTCTCGATCAAGACATAATTTAATAAGTTAAGATAATCGATCATTAATTTTGTCATGAGGAAGTGAGCTGTACATATTAGAGAAGTCGTATGAAGAAATCGTATTGGCTTAGAAATTTCTAGATTTCAATTTGTCTATCACATCCCCTGAATTCTTAATAGACCAAAATAAATTTACGTCGTTCCTGTTTCGAACTGTTTCACAATATCTAGTTACGTGTTCTTTAATAGCCGTAAGTGCTGACGAAAGATTTCTAGACAAAATTATAGTGGAGCCGTTGCTAGAATTAGCAATAAATCGAAATTTTTAAGGAGACTTGTGCAGTTTTGGTATCCATTTTAGAAAAAGATATATTGAATGAAGACAGTTCACTGTTATGCTTGCTCAAAATGTTAGATACACTTTCATTGCTTTTGATATACGTATTAGTAAACGAAAGTTCCGAAACCAAAGTTGATATGTAGTAACGTTTTCAAATGATGATGGTATTGTTGGCTGTTTTATCAGCTGATGCAAAAACATATTTTTCACGTAAGTTACTTAACTTGGATTTAAAATATCTTACAGATTTGGAACGTGAATTTTGATAGAGATGAGGGTTTTTATGGAAGCTATTTATTCGAATTGCCGTTATATCTAAAATGAGTTTTTTTCCAGTCATTCAGAGCATGCTGTTCGACTCCTTCTGATTTACACCATCTTTTCGTATAATTATCTAAAGCTTCCGTTAGCACCTCGCGACATTTGATAAAATCTACATGTATCTTGGATGGGATTCTATAGTTAGGTCCTTTTGTTAGAAGAGCACGGAGCTGCCTGTCTTGGATAATTGAAAAGTCACCCATAACAATATGGACAGCTGGTTTTAAAGATATTTAGAAGTTGCACATTCTCCAGAAACAGGGCATGATTCAAGTATGTCGAGATCCGATGTAACTTTATTGTAGTTAAAAACAAAGTTTCGAATAGGTTTCTTGTACTTGTAACAAATAAGAGGTGGTACTAAAATTTCAAAATATTGAGGTATGGTACTTAGTACGCAATGATCCCGTAAAATATTAAAGGTGTTTAGAAGATTAAAGCTTTTGTTACTAAACGGGATTTTTATGAATCGTCTTTTAGGAGAGGATTTTTTTTATAATAGGATGAAGTTTATACTGTGCGAATGAGACCATGAATCAGTCAGTGTTTCTTAAGAATGCAACCTCTGCTTCATCCAAGATAGATTTCGATTGCAGAACTGGTAGTGACAACAGAGCATGTAACAGTGGACAGTGAAACACACAAAAACCAACACCAAAACGCCTTACATACAATCAATGCAGACACAACGAAATATGAGACACATTTCCAATACATAAAAGATTAAGTCTACCTAAAATCTATATGTAATATTATAATGTGTATGATAGTCACATAAACTGGAGTAGGAATGAGTTTCAAAAACCCTAACACAACAAAGCGGAAAGCATGGGAACTTCAACGAAACACATCAGACAGCAAGCAAAACAATGACACCAACAAACAGTCGAACACAACCGAGAACTCTCAAACAAAGAGAAGAAATAAACAAATCTACAACACCAACAAACGGGCGAACACAACCGAGAACTCTCACATAAAGAGGAGAAACAAACAAATCAACGACACCAACAAACAGGTGAACACAACCGAGAACTCTTACACGAAAAGGAGAAACAAACAAATCAACAACACCAACAAACAGGAGAACACAACCGAGAACTCTCAATCAAAGAGGAGAAACAAGCAAATCAACGACACCTACAAACAGGAGAACACAACCGAAAACTCTCACAGAAAGAGGATAAACAAACAAATCAACGACACCAACAAACAGGCGAACACAACCGAGAACTCTCACAGAAAGAGGAGAAACAAACAAATCAACGACATCAACAAACAGGCGAACACAACCGAGAACTCTCACAGAAAGAGGAGAAACACACAAATCAACGACATCAACAAACAGGCGAACACAACCGAGAACTCTCAAACAAAGAGGAGAAACAAGCAAATCAACGACACCAACAAACAGGCGAAAACATTCGAGAGCTTTCACAAAAACAGGACAAAGAAACAAAACAACGACGCAAACAAACAGGCAAACACAACCGAGAACTCTTACTCAAAGAGGACAAACAAACAAATCAACGACACTTAACAAACAGGCGAAAACAACCGAGAACTCTTACACAAAGAGGACAAACAAACAAATCAACGACACCAACAAACAGGCGAAAACAATCGAGAACTCTCACACAAAGAGGACAAACAAACAAAACAACGACACAAACAAACAGGCAAACACAACCGCGAACTCTTACACAAAGAGGAGAAACAAACAAACAAATCAACAACACAAACAAACAGGCCAACACAACCGAAAACTCTCAAACAAAGAGGAGAAACAAACAAAACAACGACACAAACAAATCAACGACACCAACAAACAGACGAAAACAATCGAGAACTCTCACACAAAGAGGACAAACAAACAAAATAACGACACAAAGAAACAGGCAAACACAACCGAGAACTCTTACACAAAGAGGAGAAACAAACAAATCAACAACACAAACAAAGAGGCGAAAACAATCGAGAACTCTCACACAAAGAGGACAAACAAACAAAACAACGACACAAACAAACAGGCAAACACAACCGAGAACTTTTACACCAAGAGGAGAAACAAACAAACAAATCAACGACACAAACAAACAGGCGAACACAACCGAGAACTCTCAAACAAAGAGGAGAAACAAACAAATCAACGACACAAACAAAACAACGACACCAACAAACAGGCAAACACAAAGGGGAACTCTGAAACAAAGAGAAGAAACAAACAAAACAACGACACAAAAAACAACGACACCAACAAACAGGCGAACACAACCGAGAACTCTCAAACAAAGAGGAGAAACAAGCAAATTAACGACACCAACAAACAGGAGAACACAACCGAAAACTCTCACAGAAAGAGGAGAAACAAACAAATCAACGACACTAACAAACAGGAGAACACAACCGAAAACTCTCACAGAAAGAGGAGAAACAAACAAATCAACGACACCAACAAACAGGCGAACACAACCGAGAACTCTCACAGAAAGAGGAGAAACATACAAATAAACGACATCAACAAACAGGCGAACATAACCGAGAACTCTTACAGAAAGAGGAGAAACAAACAAATCAACGACATCAACAAACAGGCGAACACAACCGAGAACTCTCAAACAAAGAGTAGAAGCAAACAAATCAACGACACCAACAAACAGGCGAACACAACCGAGAACTTTCAAACAAAGAGGAGAAACAAACAAAACAACGACACCAACAAACAGGCGAACACAACCGAGAACTCTTGCACAAAGTGGAGATACAAACAAACAAAACAACGACACCAACAAACAGGCGAACACAACCGAGAACTCCCACAGTAAAAGGAGCAACAAACAAAACAATGACACAAACAAAACAACGACATCAACAAACAGGCGAACATAACAGAGAACTCTCACATAAAGTGGAGGAACAAACAAAACAACGACACCAACAAGCAGGCGAACACAACCGAGAACTCTTACACAAAGAGGACAAACAAACAAAACAACGACACCAACAAACAGGCGAAAACAACCGAGAACTCTTACACAAAGAGGAGAAACAAACAAATTAACAACACAAACAAATCATCGACACCAACAAACAGGCGAACACAACCGAGAACTCTTACACAAAGAGGAGAAAAAAAACAAATCAACGACACAAACAAATCAACGACACCAACAAACAGGCGAACACAACCGAGAACTCTTACACAAAGAGGACAAACAAACAAAACAACGACACCAACAAACAGGCGAACACAACCGAGAACTCTTACACAAAGAGGAGAAACTAACAAACAAATCAACGACACAAACAAAACAATGACAACAAACAGGCAAACACAACCGAGAACTCTTACACAAAAATGAGAAACTAACAAACAAATCAACAAAACAAACAAAACAACGACACCAACAAACAGACGAACACAACCGAGAACTCTTACACAAAGAAGAGAAATTAACAAGCAACACAAATCAACGAAGGACAACCTTAAAGCATGATGCAAATACTTGAAGTGAAGACATAATTTCATCCGGGGCAGACATTGGAAGTTATCTCCTATTTCTGTAGCAAATGGCGTATAGTTTTTCTGGAAACGCCAACGTTACATAAGATGCAGAGTTGTTATATCATCGTCGAGTGTAGTACAGAAAGTTTCATGAGCAGTATGGTGCACAACTATGATATCAAATGGATGTAAAAAGGCAATGTTTATATATAGAAGTGTGTGCTCTGCTGGTCGAAGCAGGTCAGTCACCATAGAAGTCAACGAAATCATTATATAAAAGAATATTTACATTACTAGTATATTCCCATGTCGAACGCCCATTAGGAAACTAGAATTATATTCCAATAACTTGGATTGATATTGTGACGTCACGTTCAAGTTTTGAATGCAGGGAGAATTTACCAAAGTTCAGATACATTTGACGCTGTTAAAGTCAAAATGCGCGATGTTCATGCAAATGACAATGACTGATAATTAGAATAAATATAAATATAAGTAATGACTGTCTTACTTTTTTGTTTTCATGGGTGTATAATCATGGTTGGACACGTGCAAATTTTCCGAGAATCGCTTCGCGATTCACGGAATTTGCACGTGACCAACCAGAATTATACATCCATGAAAACAAAAAGTAAGACAGTCATTTCTTAATTGAAAATTTTAAAACTGGTTTTCTATGACGAAATATCGACAGTGTTCAATCATTAAAATATCCTCATTGAATATTAGTACATCGCATGACAAATCCTTGGAATTCCATTGGTTTAGCACGCGGGGACTATAAGGGAATAGTGGCCGGCGACCGGACATTATTGCTGTTACGCAGAGTCATGCGCTATACAAATAAAGTAGGTGTCGCCACTTCCTTGTAAAACAGCTTCAATGTAAAATCTGAATAGCTAGGTCGGTCCTTTTAGAATTGCTATCCAGGTCATGTGATGCCCTAAACCTATTAATGTCCGTTTGTTTGGGTACTATTTATATAATAATGAAGGGTCATGCACTATGTGCCAGAATCCTGACTACTATTTCGGCATAGTGAACACTAAACCTAACACTATTGTTATTATTATGCTGACTGTCTTTGATAGTGTACATCCATTGAATCATTTCATACTGCGTCTGACAAACACTTATTTTTTTTTTTTCCACAGACTGCTTTTTGATAGTCTTTGCATTCTTCTACCATCATTACTGGTACATGTATACAGATAGAGGAACACTTTTTTTAATGGTTACTGATCTTTGATAATGTACAGCAACAAATTTGTATACCTGGTATTCCCTTAGTAGAAAACGTTTTCAAGATATAGATGTTATGAACATTGATTGCACGAGGTCAGTAATATACATGTACATGTAATACATTTGCTCGTGGCTCTCATTTTCATTTCTGAACACATTTACTTACATCATGATCTTCCTGTGTACGTTGAATTAGTGCTAATTGCAAGATATTTATTTCATCTCATGCGTGCATGTAAAGGTTTTAGTTATACTAAGTTGAACTTATTTATAATTGCAATTATTTTAATTCGTAAGTCCAAGTATGTAGTAAATAATTGAGGGCACGATGAGATAGATCTTTTAATGAAATTGGTTTATTTTACATGTTTTATGGCAATTTTTTGCCCGACAGGTTTTTAAAGTTTGAAAAAAACAAAACAAAATAATGCATTGGAATTAGCTAGATCTTTGATGTTAAGTTGGGAAAATAAATTTCATTTTCATTCTAGAAAAAAAAAACTTTATGAATTGTTGGAGGGAATTCAATATTTCCAAAGATACCGTTGCCATAGCAACTTTCGCCATGTATTCTCCTGTACGTCTACATATCTTATAAATGCGGTCCCGTGAAAACATTTGCCTCCATACATATAACATTGAGCAATAATCAACTGACCTTCAAATTACATCAATGTCACATGTCGCATTTTCAAGATAAGTTCGAAATTTTCACCAAAATTTACTTGAAAATCGGATTTATATGTATTTATTATATTAACAATGAAATTCTTTCTCAAAACTAACGAATTTTACTTATATATATTTTTTTTTTCTCTCTCTCTTTTTTTTTTTTTTTTTTTTTTTTTTTTTGTTTTTTTGTTTTTTTGTTTTTTTGTTTTTTTGTTTGTTTGTTTGTTTTTTTTTTTTTTGTTTTGTTTTTTTGTTATTGCTTATCTGCTTACCACATCAATATATAAAAGATATGGAACTGAAGAATGACATAAAAACCTTCTGTTATCTGTCTCCTATTGTCATGATTGTAACATGTTTATATTGTAAATTTGAAGTAATGCATTATTTTCTACAATTTCAAACAAAAGTTTAACATCCTAACAGCGTCACCTTTCGATTTTCCTATCGTTTGAACTTACAGGAAAGACGTAAAAAATTCAGGATTTAACATATAAACTATCAGCTAATTAGTAGTAATTAAGAAAATTAAGTTGTTAAGATGTGACTCATTTTGAGCCCGTGGTGAGTGCAACATCGTAAAACAAAAAGGAATTTCCTTCGATAACACAGATTCTAACATTTACAAACCCTTGTTTCCTGTGATAAGGACATTATATAAAGGCTCTGTTCGTGGAAATCTATGCAGAATTTCTCCATTCTCTGGATAAAACTCATCCCTGTTGACAATCCCGTCTACTGGTCATCATGAACCCAACTGAAATTGTCGTCTACGTAGCTGTTTTCGTTGCCATGGCAATGCAGGCGGTGCTTGGACAGCCCGATCATGAAGGCACGTATGACTATCTACAGCAATACAATACTGGATACCGTTACTAAGGGATAGATGGAGAAGAGGGTAAGATTTTACTTTACATTTTTCAATAAATATAACAAAAAATACCAGAGTATTAGAAAAAAGAATGAAGGCAGCATGATAATGACAAGATACAATGCAAATGACCGAGAGGGGCTAGACAAACACGACGGTTTCCACTTCACTACCATGTCTCTTTCATGGACAGCAACACCCTATTAGACTTTTTTCACCGTGACGAACTTCGCACTTCACACTTCGCACTTTAATTTCATAAGTTGGTTGCCGAAAAAAAGCGCGCCAGTTGTACAGGAAGTCCAATATATCATTCCATTGAGCATACTAATGAAAATGTAGATGACTCCGCTTATGAGTTTATACGCGAACGGCAGCTACGCCACTTTTTCTTCAATGTTCGAAGTGCGAAGTACGAAGTTCGAGTGCGAAATATGTCACGATGAAAAATGTCTAGTATCGCCGGACTGTGATGGAACGATATTTCAGACAAGAACAAAAATTGTTGTTTAATTTGAGGGTTGGGCTTGAGCTTTTGTTTGTTGTTGTTGTTGTTGTTGTTGTTGTTGTTGTTGTTGTTGTTGTTGTTGTTGTTGTTGTTGTTGTTGTTGTTGTTGTTGTTTTTTGTTTTTTTTTTAAATTTATTTCTTTATTCAATATTCGTTTTTGGGATTGTACAAAAAAGTAATCGCTGGTAGGATTTAGAAAATCGGTGTAGGTACCACGAAGGAGTTGTCCCTCTTCCCTCGCGATCGGTTTAAAAACGAAGGAGCTGTAAAATGCAAAAATTGAGAACATTTTTCGGTAAAAACAAGAATAAATATGATTCAGATATGAATCTTCTGTCGGGATGGATAAATTATTCAAAATAAGATCGTTAGTTGGATCAAAATAAGCGTTTCCCCATAAAAATTAATAGAAAACGGGAAGTTATTCTACAACATTGTCCCCCGCCCCCACCCCCCCCCCCCCCCTTTCGGTTCAGAAAGCCACTTTCACCAAAGGTATATATATTGATAAAACAAATGTTCTGACCAAGTGGTATTCTGAACCGAGGAGTCTTTAGAGAATTAAGTAAAATTATAGATTAAAACTGCCATTTTCTATTTTAATACTTGTACCATGTAACAATCTATTCAGAGTGTGTTCTGTTCAAATATTTTATCGTAAGGAAAGAAATAAACGAGAAATTAAAGTTGTCCATTTCTACATTGTGCGTATTTCGCGCCTGAAAGCTACATACGTATGTGGCTGAAAAATGCAAAATAAAACCGTTTTTCAGTTTCCGGATTGCGGCTTTTGCCGATTTAATTTCTCTTGTCCAATTTTGACATGAAAAGGTACACGAGTACAATAAACATCACACTTGTGTAAAATAATGCATTTTTGTGAATTTTCGCTCGATAATTGACGTTTTCTCTCATCAGTACCCCGTACCTCTTCAACCCTTAATCATAAAATACCTACCAGCAATCTTCTAATACTTTATATTTTAATCCTGAGCAACTATTTTCTAAAATAGAAGAACAGTGCACGAGAAATAATCGAGTGATTTCAGGGCTAAAACAAGCCTTTATATTAACAGCTCCTTTGATGAGCAAAACAGCATATGACCACTCTAAAAACTCTTGATTACACCTTTTAAATATTTTCCAAACTAGGAAATCCTCTACCTTCATTGATTCTTCATCCTCGTTGCATTTATCTTCATTTTCATCTTAGTCTATGATTTGCATTATGACTGTAATTTAAGTGGACTGCATTAATTTTATAATTGGACGTTATTTGATTTCGTTAACGTTCTTTTCGATGTAACGAATTCAAACTTAAGAATTCTATTAGCTAGTAATGCCTATTTGATTGTGAACTATGCTAAATGTTGACGTTTTTGGAAGGTGTAGTACCCGATCGTCAATGAGGGCACTTTTTTCCGTACCATCAGAGAAAAGTACTCAAACAAATGGGAATTAAAACATTAGTGCATAAAATATTTAGTGCGATCAGTACGTTTCCCTCTAAGCGACGTGACTCTGTAAAGCAAAAACAATAGTAGTTCTCATAGTCCCTGCGTGCTTAACCAATGAAAATGCAACGATCATGTACGATATTAATCAATTCTCTGTGCAACAAAGTTTGTAGAAAAGAAAAGTAAATGCAGAAAGAAACATCTAGATGTTTTGGTGGCGTGTCTTATTTTTCATTTTACCCTTAACCAACCAACCATAGAATTTATTTAGTTACAGTGGTGTCCTTTCTTTTCACAGGTGCGAAATTTGACACATGATTGGTCATTGGAGGAACAGAAGAAAAATGTACTAAGATGCTGTGAAAAAATCTGATATGTGTCAAATAACAATATACAACAAAAACGATTCACAAGCTTATTGTTGTTTTTATTTTTAGATTTAGTTTGTAGAATTTGAATCTTCAACCTCATTCCATGCCATGAGCATGCACGGAACTTAAGCACCATTGCATTGCGACATCGATACACAAAAGACTACAAATAAACCAACGAGACCAATGGGCAACCGGCGCCGACTTAGGATGGACATCTGTCACGTCAGTAGAAAATTATGTAGTTATCCGGATTTAAAAAATGCACAAAAAAACATCCAACTTTTCCGGTTGGTCACTGGTCTCGAAGAACGCACAATTTTTTTGTATTACGATCACACAAACACGACAGCAACACAGAGATGAATGTGTTAATTTATATAAAAAAGAGAAACAAAGAGCACACATTAACAGTCCGTCTCTGCTGACTGGAGCGAGCTCAGTCCGTTTTTGTAATAAAAATGTTATGATATGATACATGAACAAAGATAATAGGTTTTTTCTGATAATGCAATAATCGTCAGAAAAATTGTACGGGAAACTTGTGTATAAACGCGCTTCGTGCATTGATGCAGTTTCCGTCCAAATTCTTATGGTGGTACATGTACTTGCATCAACAGGTACTTCATACTTTTATACTCTGTCCCATTTGTGTCTCTGGCTGTCTTCTCTGTGTGTTTTCACTTGGCGTGTTTTGATGTTTTTCTGTTGGTGCTGTAACCGGGTCTTGGTGAAGACCACCTCCCTTTCTCTCAAAGAAGAAGGGAACCTGAATCAAAATTTGATGATTTATCCATGGGATTTACTAGGATTCTTTAAATTTACTATGTATATAATGATTATTATCAAAAATATCAATCCAAGGATTTCTAGACTGAAGAAGTTGAAAATAACACACACGTTATCATCTTATTTTTATTAACTGTTCATTGGTCATTTATAACAGTCAATCAATTTCTAGTCCCACAATTTACAAGAGAATGATTCTATTTCGACATGGACCAATTTTGTGTGTGGCAACATACAACGCTGTCACTTGGTCAGTCAAATTATGAATGAAATGACGAAGTTGAGCGTGGGAATTTGAGTCGCGATTGCAGCAAAAAAGATTACAACTCAGCAAATTCTACACAACGAGGGAAAAATTAATCATATTATCATTATTTTATCAATGATTATATTGGCCTTTTGGCAAATCAAAGTGGTTGATTAAAACCACAGAGTTTGCGACTAAATATAGATTTCTTCATGGACTTATCATCTTATTATTCCGCGAGGTAAATAGGCCATGTCAAGAAATCATGAACACGTCATCAAAAACTGATTGAGTTTGGAATTTTGAAATTTTGAGACGATATAGCAGAGTGGCACTTGGTGATAACCAAGTGCCACAAAAAAAAAAAAAAAAGATTCATTTTATGATCTCCATCGTCTATGCTTTACTTTAAGAAACAAGCTAATACTCTATCATTACCCGAGAAGTCAGATTTAATTTAACATTCTGAAGTGGCCGGTCTTCTTAAGATCTTGCAGGCCTCGTCTTTGAGTCCCTTTGTAGCAGTCAGCTAGTGTACAATGCTTGGACAGATACTGCATGGTAGAAGATTGTAGAAGGTCCAATATGCTGAGCGATCCGGCTTCTGAAAGGTAACCTTTGATTGTCTATCTAAAAAAAACAGCAGCCCAACTTACCTCACGGTGGCATCATGTGACCATCATACCGCGATCTGCGTTATAATTGCGTGATTGAAATATAAATTACTATTCTATATCGTTCTATTTTATTCTAGTATCATATTCTATCCTATTCTATTCTATTGGTTCGTTTAGAAATGTTTAATGTCGTTATCAGGATCACGTGCGCACATTCTTTCCATTTATCCTGATATATACACGTAGATTTTTGGAAAAAAGAAACTAGTAATCAAAATCCATCCAGTTGTAACATGGCTACAGGCTGAGTCTCAGGTATACCTACATATGTATGTTCAGAACCATTGATATTGCTCGCCTGCATACAACCTGTAACTTTTACAATTACTCCAAATTTTCCTGAAATATTATGACCGGTTAAAGAGCAAAGTCTTTGACAACATTTTTATGGAGAAAATTTCCTGCTAAACTAAAAAGTCACCTTTCTTTAGCAGGAATTTTGTGAGCCTGAATAAAGTACAAAAACTGAGACTTTAGACATGAATCTATGAAAATAACCACATCTTCGTTGCCATAGCAAAAGCATGCCTGTTTCACCTTACTTTTAAAAGATGTTAGAAGGATAAGCTTTGTATCCTTACAGTATACTTACCAACTCTTTACTGCACATGAGTTCCATTAGGACCATATTACGAAAATTTCGACTGCGACTTGTAGTACTCCGTCTCAAAACCCATGATGTAATTGGCCATTCTAAACCTTAGGGAGGACACACTGTCTCATGTTTACGTTTCCATGGAGACGATATGCCCAACCTGAGAGCAGCGGCCGTTTTGGGGTCTTGTCGGACATTTTTTTCACCTACTCAAAAATTAAATAAAAATCTTCAAAATAAAATCTCGTGTTCAAGATAATATGAAGTTCCATTCTTTTGCGCATGCGTCAAATTTCAGTCCCGTCGTTCTCTGTGTTTGTTCATCTACAGCGTTGCTTGGAGACAAAATATCAAGGGAGGACACACTGTCTCATGAATAGGTTACCATGGAAACGAGAGTGTACTCCCCCGACAAATGCCCGTATATTGCGCCAATATGTGAATAAACTAGACTGCATCTCCTGAAAAATAGAAATGTAATATCTCGTACAAGTTTCGTAATTTGTAGTAATGTTACAGTTTCAAAGTAAAACGTAAAATGGGGACAAAAACACTAAACTGAACCATACAGATTTCACAATACAGACTGTAGTAACCGGAGCGTTACATTTATACATACATTAAGCATGAAATTTCAGATTTGAAATGTAAGGCTTAAGAAAACACTTTTGTCATATACAGCTACATCGGGTCATTTAATTGAATCACAATAGAGATGGGGTACTTCATTTTCGGCGATATCCCGTATTTTTCGTTTCATATACCCGTACAATGTAAATGAATGTAAGAGAAGCTGAAACGGGCAAACGACGTTTGTGTAACATTGAAGCAGTCTCAGCTCGCTGAACAAAGTCAACAATGATAATTTAACCTTCGCCGCGGGACATTTGACCTGTGGAGCGATACCTAGCCTCTCTGATTAATGATAGACTCGTGACAAACGGACCATGTCATTAGTCAAATGATACATTTCATCTAGGTGAACAATCTGTGACGAGAAATTTGAAAACTTTCGATACAACCTGGACATAAACAACAACAAAATGTTTTCATTCATTTTTGTGTGAAGACTTCAAAAAATAACGAAACTGAGAAATTCAATGATAAAATATATCTTGCATGCACTTGCTCAGGACTTTTAAAAACAAGATTTTGATAATTTTTAGAAAATGTTTTGGTACATGTATAAAAGATGTAAAACTCGACATCTCCCATTGTTTTTTTTTTCACTAATTTCATCACTATGGTCAAATTTGTAGCATACACGTGAAGAACAGACATCTTAGTCCTACATGAACCATCAAAAAAGGTTGCGAGTCAGAGAAACCCCCTCGTGTGCCCCTGAGGTTCCGGTCTCCTGTTACTATGACAGGTCCGTAAAATCCCTGGACCATTTTGCTGTCCGTGAAAAAGAGCTGTTAGTCAAAACTGCAGACTTTTATAGTCCACCTGAAGGTAATGTTATTCCCTGATGTCAGAATTGATATCCATTGATATTGCTAGTCAGATTCATTTTTTGTTCAAGATAGAGTTCTACTTTACCTAGGACATTAGAATGAACATTCTTAAAATCACAAGAAAGTCCACAGTAATCCTTAAAACAATTGAAAACAGCTGTTCCAAAATAATAAAAACAAAAACAAAAACAAACAGCTGATTTGTCGAATCAGAATCGAATCTTTACGCATTAATGCGAATTTCGGAAAGTGAAAGTCCAGAAAGTATGCATCGAAATGCCGTCAATATCAATCTAAAATTATGTGAAAAAAAAACATCATTTTATTCCGTTTGATACGCATAGATAGATATATTACATGTAAGCATTTAACATTAAGAAAAGAAGATTTTGTCCACAAACTTGATGAATAAACGAATTGAGAATACTAAACTTCTAATTAAACCTGTTTATCATAATTATACCAAAATGTTATACAAATAGATAATTTATTTACGGGCGGACATCTTTCAAATATACATGAGCCACACGCAAGTTTATGCATGTGTGTCTCAGACTTTCAAAATCAAAAGTTGAGGAAAAAACATTAAGCAAGAAAACTGTATGCATGCACATGTGAACATTTTAAAGGACACACAAGTTATTTATTGTTTATACTCTTACCTTATATAATTACCTAAGAGATTATGCACAGTCATGGGTCAACGACGTCAAAAACCAGATTTGGATTCCGCAAATTCCACTCAGGTCCATAACCGCCCAAGGTTCTAAAAGTTTTATTTCGCTCTGCAAAATGTTCAAAACTTTTTTTTCTACTGGAATAAAGTAAATCAAAAGTTCCTCTAAGTGTGTCCACGTATAGGACATAAAACACAGAAAATCGCAATAAAATGCTAATTTTATGAAGCATATATCACGAAGTTGCGGCGTCTGCCTTGCAACGATGGAGCTGAAATGACCAAACTTTCCGCGCAGATGACTTGTATATATACCATTGGTCAGTTTTATGCCCTGGAGGGCTTAGCGTCCCGTTATCCATATATCTGAATACTAATGTACCCTGTCCGAGTGTCAAGAGGGCTCGGACAACACACTATTTCACGCGTTCAGCCCCGGCAAACTCGCTCTCACTAGTACTGTTTTGAAATGTAACATTGTCTCCGTCGAATGGGCAGGGCCATTAAAAAGTGACACTGAGGAATTTACATGAGCCTTACCTACTTGGGTTACAGATAATGAAAATACTAATGGGAAAATATAAGACGACTTGTATTGTTTGATAATTTGAAATACGATATCTATGTTTGAGAAAAAGCATATCTGAAGATTAAACTATCTTTTCAAAAGATTTACAGAATTCAGATGCAAGGTCACGTGACAGCTAAAGAGAGAGAGAGAGAGAACTGGCTGTGCTGACAAATTCCAGTTCCAGCAGCAGTAATGTTAATTTTAGATCGATTTCAAAACAAAATTCACCTTGCATGGATTGATTATTGGTCTTAATTTGACATTGATTATTGGCATTATTTGATCTTTATCTTCGCTTCCTTTTTTCTTTGTTGTTTTTTTTTCTTTTTTGTTTTGTTTTGTTTTTTTTATTTTGTTTTGTTTTTTTTTTTTTGTGTGGGTTTTTTTTTTTTGGGGTTTTTTTTTTTTTTTTTTTTTTTTTTTGTTTGTTTGTTGTTGTTGTTTTCTTGTGTTTTGTTGATAGCAAGTTTATGTGATGAAACGTTAAAATGAATCTGTATTGCACACGTTTACATTTGAAAATGCGTGTACTGTGTGCATCCAATTACACGGTAGAAACATGCCATTGATAAAAAGCATCAAATAGCTAGTTCCTTATTACATAATACAAGCTAGACCGTGATTCAAAACAATTTTTTAGAAAATTGACAAATTCATACAGTGCGTACAAGCAATAAAATTTTGTATATTTTACTCAAGTTTTCATCCACAATTATCAACGGATTTCAACTTAATTTAACAGAAATGTCCTGAGGGGGTGGGGCTTGTACAAGGCTTCAACACGCTTGTTTTAACAAGAGATGTGACGCCTGATACGCTAAAATTACGTTAGTGTCACAAAGAATTAATTTGTACCTACACCGTGTAATGGCCGAATATTCTGATGGACAACAAATGGGGGTCTAGACAATAGGAAAGTGTCAATGTTAAATGACATATTGACATATTGATTATATTCAGCCACTTACAAGAATGTGTATCAAAATTTCAGTGCATAATTGAAAAAAAGAAAATAAGGAAGAACGTTCAACATAATGATTTTGTCTTAAATCAAATGCTGATTAGGAGGAAATTTGATAAAGAAAGACACAAAGCCAGGACTCTTTCAAAGTTTTCTTTGATGAGGATTGTCCCAAATATGTTCTTGACTCCAAATTAGTTAAATGTACCGGAATATATCAAGAACTTTTCTTACTTATCGTTATCACCGGAAGCTATCTCTGTGTCATAGTTTCCTTGAAATATGGAGCAAGTTTATCGCCAATATTAAGACGCTTCGAGTCAACATTAGGATCATGATTATGAAAATTGAATATGTAATGCAAAACTTAACTAATAGTCTAGTTGCCAAATGGCTATTTTGGGGGGAACCCCAAAAAATGTTACGCACAAAATGTTTTTGCATGAAAGTGATGTTGATACCCTCTACTTTGATAATCCGGCTGATGCCACTCTGGCATCCTTGGGCATTTCAAAATTTTTGGGAAAAAGTGTGATTTTCAAAGAAAAACCGTTAAAAATTGGAAAAACGCAATTACTTTGTCCATGTTGTAGCTAGAACAACAGTTTTGGTATCTAAAGAACAGCAATGTCATTGCCTTTAAGTCTCAAGCTCATTTTATCAATTTACTCGTCCATAAAATGGGGGAAAAGTATGGATTTTCGATGAAAAACCGTTGAAAATTGGGAAAATGTCCTATCTTTTTTCATACTGTAGATAAAATAACATTTTTGGTACCAAACGCACAATAAATGTATTGCCTTTCATTTTACATATCAGATTAGCAATTTTCAAGTACGAAAATGGGGAAAAGAATGCATTTTGAATAAAAAAAATCGCTGAAATTGGGACTTTGTAATGCTTTTTATGCTGTAGGTAGAACAACGACAGGAAAAATTATTTCATTGATTTAAATTCAGATTTCCACTCAAGCAAACGTTATCTTCTTGTTTTGTTTTGGTTTTTTGTTGTTTTTTTCTGAAAAAGGTTTTAAATTGTAAAAATATAATCGGTTTAAAGAGATTCTAGAACAACAATTTTCGTATCAAAATGATTGAATACTGATAGTTTTAGATTTGCACTCTCTTATTACCCCTTTTTTTACTCTAGATTCTCTAGTGTTTTTACTTGAGGTGTTTTGATGTGTTGATATTGATGCTGCAATCCAGTTTTGCTCGAGATCGCCTTGTTGTTTCATCAACATACAATTGCAATTCTTGTATGCATCTTCTTCTAACAACAAAGAACCCTTCTTACATGGTTGATTAAAATGCCTCCTTTGCATCGTACTCTGACAATTCTCTACTCCAAAACATTTACAGAATTTAAGAAATATGAACACAGAATTCGTCACAATGTTTGTTACACAACTCAGATTTCATTTGCGACAGTAACACATCAACAGGATAACAGATAGAGATACAGATACGTGATTGGCAAAATATTATCACAATAGGTCTGAACGTTTTTTTTTAATTTTTAAAAATCTTTCAGCAGATCCAGGTTTGATTGAACTGCATCTTAAGAATGTTTCCTAATATTTCGTTTTTCTTGACATGTTATCGAAATTATTCAATTAACTGTTGGTGGCAATGGTCATCTTAGAGTTTTGAACTCTTATAGCCCATTTCATTCAATCGCACACTGGATCTGACATCAGATGTACTGTCTAGATTCTCTAAACCATAGTAAGTCTTTATGAATATCATGGTCTCAGTCACCATCTTTTCAATATATGAATGTATTTAACTTCTCTAAAATTTGACTCAGAACACCACTTCAAAAACTTCCCACATAACAACCTTAGTCTCTCCATATTCATATGTTGATGATACGACCAGAAACATTCAAGGTATTAATTCTGCATAAATGAGAGTCCTGCATACATCAATCGATCATCAGCTCCTAGGCATTCTTGTCGAATGAATAACCTGGAGCTTATTTTAAGAACATATTTCAAATGTGTTAAAGAATGTCCTAACGATAATCTCAACAGTATTTACAAAAAAAGCAAAAAATTGAGCATCGACGGACCCCTAGGAAGCTAGAAGTGGGTCCAGGTGCCCGGGAGGAGTAAGCATCTCCTGTTGGCTAAGCGCATCCGCCGTCGATGTTCACAAACGAAAATAAAAAAAAATATAAAATTCATGCACTGTCATTTGAAAAAAATACATTGCAAAGTTTGGAAGTTCCAAACAGACGTAGGGACAAGAACAACGTCATGACTAAGCAGGTCTTTAAGATCCACGTCATTAATTGAAAACAACTACACAACCCTGGCAGAAATCATCTATGTTTTAAAAACGTCTTCAAATTCATTAGCATCATTTAAAAGCAGGTTAATTAACCGCGTGGACCAGACATGCACGTTTCGGATATTTAACCCTCGTCAGTGATCCTCAATCCAAACAATGAAATATGGCCAAAATGTGTGATAATTATGTCCAAAATATACCAAAAGACGGAGCAAGATGACTGAGATATGATGCGACAGGACCCAAGTTTTAGTTTGTGAAAATTTTGTAAACAGAAATTTTCGAATGCTTTTGAAGAAACGACCAACCGAAATTGATCGATCTTGGCTACATGTGCCCTTGGAGACTCCTGGTCCACCATCCGTGACACTCACCAAGTGGTATAAATTTTAAACGTCTTCAAATTCATTAGCATCATTTAAAAACAGATTAATTAACAGCGTGGACCAGACATTCACGTTATGTATCATAGACAGTAGCCGCTTTCCTTTGAACAATGCCTCTAATTTCACCCACGTCTTTCAAAAGCTTGCTACAAAACTTCATGTACCAGTCAATTGTTTAAAAAGAGTGTTGACTCGGAGTGCTGTTGAGATTATCGTCAGGACCTTCTTTAACTCACTTGTGTCACACTTATGCCCTTTGCCGTATGGAGCTCGTAAAAAGTTCCCCGCGAGGGGTTTGACTGTAAGTGTTTTAAATATTTTCCTTGACATGGTCGTCATAGCACTTTCTATATAGATATAACCTCAGACAGTGCAATGCATGTATTCTACATTTTGTCGTACATGAACATCGACGGCGGGTGCGACTAGCCAACAGGGGATGCTTACTCCTCCCGGGCACCTGGTCCCACCTCTAGCTTGCTGGGGGGTCCGTCGATGCTCAATTTGGTGCTCTGTTGTGAGTGCTGTTGAGATTATCGTCAGGATCTTCTTTAACTCATTTGAATACACATATCTTAGTTCTAGTTTTTCTGTAAACGTTTTGCATTTTTCAAAGTCCCAACTTTTTATGGAAAATACCCTTCAAAAATCAAAGTTTTCTCCCTCATTGGTCTTCTCCCACTTTATTTATGAGCAAGTTGCTTAATACGAATTCAGAATAAAAGATCATAGATAAAATTTCGTTTGGTACCATAATTGCTGTACCTCATACTAACTACAATTTGAAAAAAGTTCATTGCATTTTGCACATTTTCAGCGTTTTTACATCCAAGAGTAGTTGTTTTTCCCAATTTTTCGTACAAGCAAATTGTGAATCAGACTTCGGTATTATTTAAAATGAAAGGCAATAAATTTATTGTGCGTTTGGTACCAAAATTGTTTATTTAGCTACAGAATAAAAAAAGATATTGTATTTTCCCAATTTTCAACGATTTTTCATCGAAAATCTATAGTTTTCCCCATTTTTGACAGGTAGATTGGTAAATTGAGCTTGATACTTAAAGACAATTATATTGTCGTTCTTTTGGTACCAATTTTGTTGATCTAGCAGCAGCATGGAAAAAGTAATTGAATTTTTCCTATTTTTAATGGTTTTTCTTCGAAAAATACCATTTTACCCCAAAATTTCGAAATGCCCAAAGATGCCAGAGTGGCATCAGCCGGATTATCAAATAAGAGGGTATTGACAACACTTTCATGCAAAAACATTTTGTGCGTAAGAAATTTTTGGGTTTCATGAATGGCACCTAGACTATAAGCACGTAAAATTTGAAAGTTCAAATGCAAGATCACCACATATGCATTCTGTTAAACATTATCAATATAGGTAAAGTGATTTATGCATTCCAGAGTACGGCAGGCGAGTTCACCTTTCGCATGAAATATCTATCTCTGACTAATAAAACATGCGTCAAGTGTCATCAGAGGACACTCGGGAGACATAACAGATTTATAATGGCTTGGTGGTCAAACAATTGATTCATTTATTTACCGCTAAAGATAAGTGTTCTGGACAAGGTACACTGTAAGGAACCTCTTGTCTCTTTCATAAAGTTGGGACGAGAGTACCATTTAGGGGGCGAGATGACATTCTGATTAAATATTGCTTTTATGTACTAAGTATATTCCTGGCTACAAATTACCTGTCTCTATTTTCAGACTGATATGATTAATTGTGAACATTTCACATGTACAACTGAGATATTTTTGACAAGGTATTTTATGTTACAGTGATTTTACTATCTCTCTTTCTCTCTCTCTCTCTCTCTCTCTCTCTCTCTGTTATCATATTTTCCTTTTAAAATATTAGATCCATGTGGAAGTCCAGAACGCATTTATCTTTTTATACAAGTATACAAATGGTAGAAGGACAGGTAACGACAAGTACCGTCTTTTGTGTTTACATGGTTTTTCTTTTTATCTGTTTTTTTTTTTTTCTCTCTTTTTTTTTCTCAACTGTTCAGTTTGCATATTACCAGACCGTGGCAGATGTATTGTACTTTATACAATTCAAGTAAGAAGCTACCTTGCTCAAGTATGTTGGAATCCTAGAAATCATTCAATGTAGAACAAAAACGCCTGAAAAAAATGATGAAAAGAAACCCATAAGACATATCCCAAGCAATCATCATCTAAGCACACATATCTTATATATGATACTAGGAATGAATCAGTAGGACAGATGGACGTTTAAGACCTTCCTGCACTGCAACTTGTCAAATTCAATTGTATTCCCAATTTTGTGTATTATCTAGAAATGTCCACCCATCCATTCTGTATTCTTACCTCACCAAACACTGACTACGTAATCAAGCATCAATTTGCGCATCGAAACGTTCAAGAAGAACGAAGTCTTGTTTATGACAATTTTGCGTTTGTATTGCATCTGTTCTTAAATTATGCTGTTGAATTTAAAGATGTTTAACAAATGTTGTGGTAAATCGGATTATAGATAATGCTATACATTGATATCTGGAAATTGGGATAATTTCTCCCATTGTTTTAAATACATGTAACGGTAGTTCTATTTCTGAATATTTACACGTAAAAGCTAGATTATTAGTTTGAGCTTTCTCAAACTTTCTTCTTAAATCTAAATCCTGAATCCGCCAACGAACACTTAATCTGTATGTCAAAGTGCATGCAATCTAGATAGTGTTTTGAAGAAAATCAGTTCTTGATGTCACAATAAGTATCAGTAACCCATTAAACCCCCATGTGGTTAATAGAAAGGAGGGTCACATGACAGCCATCCTCGCCGTAAAAATTCCTCGGATGGTTTATAAACCAAGTGACATTTATTTATGTTAGTATATCCATTTACTGTTCCCGTATCGCCGCACCTGTGTTCCTCCGCTCTCGGTTTTTCATTTTACCTTGACTAATGTACAGGTAGCTTTAAGATTAGCTCATTAATTAGCACGTCAAGTTCATCTTCAAACAAATGGTTTGACCTACATACCTGAACGTATGATGAAGATTGCCTTCTGGTCATTTTGTTTTCACTTTTTTCCTTTCGATTTAGCAAGATGTTCTTAATCATGTTTATCACATCTTAATTCTTTTAACATGTTTAAGGCATCTTTTTAAATGTTTTTCGAATTCGCATCTGAGGGGGGGGGGGTCGTCATACATGATGTTTGATCACAGGGACTAATACATCAAACACCATTTTCTTAGTTTTTGCCCTTAAAATATCTTAAATGAACGATAGAGCCAGCGTTTGATATAATTTTTTGTCCAATGTAAGTTATCAGGTGATTGTGATTTTGATATCAAGGGGGGGGGGGGGGGGGGGGCAAGATAGTATGTAACAAAAATTACGAAATAAGTTTGCTCTTCTCTTTTAAACATATAGTAGAGCAGTTTGTATCTCATTGTCCACGAATCTGAAAAAAATATTAATATATTTTAGGCAAGAGCCATCTAGAAACTTCTTACATTTACCAGTTTTAACCTTTTCTGTGCTGCATTTCTGTGGATAGCAAGCAAGATATGCTTACTCTTCCCGGACACCTGACTGCTCCTTTGTAGCATATGTTAGTTGGTTTAATTGAGTATTTAGAAGGTTGTGTATGCTCTTTTATCATGATTTCTGAATACTTTCATCCTCCTTTATGCAATTTGTTTTTCTTTAGATTACGTCAACAACAAGATTATATTGTCAATATGTAAGACAAAGGAAGCAGAAGAATGCCACCATAAAAAAAAATGATCATGACAGTGAAACAGTTAAGCAGTTGTCGTACAGTGTCAGTTTTTATGCAAGATAACGTACTACTATAGTCATTTTTAGACATTGTACGCTTTGTTACGATATTTACAAAGGTGAAAAATCAACGATAAACGATAAGTTCTGCCTCGTTTGAAAAAAACCAAGGCATCTTTAATCGATAATGTTATGACCCGGCCAATATCGACATAGTTCTGCAACCTTATGAAAAATGCATGTACTGAATGGACGATCATAATCGATTGAAAAAAGTTCGATCTTTTCCTAAATCTGATCACGGTTCATCTTGAGTCATGCATGTACACTGTGTATCATATGATCAATCTTTATCTGTGTATCACTGTTGAGCTATTTTCTGCATTCAGGGACCCTAATTTTATTTTATTCTAGTTTACACATTAAGTGATGTACCACTCTTTAAACTATCGTTTTTATGAGCGCATTACATCGCATGATGATAATTTCATGCTATAATATTTTACATTTAGTTTCACGAGTCGTAATTGTCATTTATTGCGTGGTTTACGTTGTACAATACCGAATTTCAGATGACGGGAATGGTGTCTTAGCTATACAATATCCGACTTAACCTGGTTGATTTAATTTCTTTTCAGTTTGTGAAATTTAAGAAGTGGTGATGCAGTCACCGTTTTACTTGCGATGAGACCTTTTGATAAAATCCATCGTAGCGTATTTTCGCTGTAAACCTGCATTTTACTGTCATCGATATGACACTGCACCGCTCTAATTATTCGATGACTTGAATCGAATTAATCACTTTTATTTAGTTTTTTGATAAATCACACCGCATGAATAATTTTTTAATCATTCTAATATAAAAAACTCCAATGAATGAAATTTTGCCGTTTGAAAAGTAATATGACACCATTTACTTGATAGATAATTAATGTGAAGTATAAATAGCTAAGGCGCTCACCTGTCTTTATGTTCTCAGTCGTCGTACCATCAATGGAACATAGAAAGGTAGTCAAGATTCTCTGCTATGTAAACATCGTAATACATCAGATGTCTTGGTCACTTTAAAGTCAGTAGTGTATCACTTATATTATTACCATGCTAACAGCCTCTCTTTCAGCTTCTGATGTCATTTTCAGTCTCTGATGTCATTTTAAGTCTTGAACATTTTTACTCCAAGACGAAAATTGGTGATTGAACATCAAAAAGTCATAATTTTGCCCAATTCCAGGTATTTGCTGCTATCTCTACTCGCTCCTGCCCAATGTACCAAACCAGTAAGACCGTCTGTCAGTCTGCTATTCGTGCGGTCTGAGGTCCTCTTGACTCCATCCCGACCTGATGAAACTAACATCTGACTTCAGCGATTCGTTTTTCCTCGTTTATATTAGAAACAGTCTACCGCGGTGTTACATTTCGCATTCCTTCAAAATAAAAATATGAACGTGGTATCACTTTCAATACACTTCTGTGACGCAGTCCTCGTGTTTTCTCCATCATTATAGATTGCTTTTGAAAAATTTGACCACAGGGCGTTCATTTCCGGCGCAATAACCCTGAATTGTTAAAACAAAGTCCCTAATTTGCATAATAGTCCATATACGTCCCGTTAAAACCTCATATGGTGTTTAAAACGCTCTCCCTTTGGGTCCTTACTGCTATATCCCATAGCGCCCGTGTTAAATTCCATTAGCCATAGCCTGCACATTGTAAACATACCACAGTGTGGTTGAGTGATTTACCTGAGGACTTTTACTATGGACCTCACCCCTCATACTATCAAATCTAATTTTACAAAAATAATTGTTGTTAGAATGAAGCCGAGTTAGTAAAGGGTCAGATTAGAGAATTAAAATGAAATTTTGATAGCAAGAGCCGTAAAATTATAGCCTCGGGACAAATATTAAGATAGGAAAAAGTGATACCACAAAAAGTCCAGATTTTTTGTATGTATCGTTTGTAGCTTTTTGTGTAATATTTCACAACTTGGATCGATGGTTCAATACATAGTTTACACTGTGTTTTACTAAGGTGGTAATTGTATCATTTTTATACGAGGAAGTCCCTTAATACTGATATACATGTACATGTAGATTGATATACACTACCAATAAAACAAAATATAAACTGTAAACGTATGAGAAATCGGAAACTACGAATAAAACAAAATATAAACTGTAAAATTATGATAAACCATAAATCTTTTTATGAATTCTAGTTACATAAAAACCAATTGATGAAATCAAATTGATAACAGACAATCATGGATATTGAAATTCTCAAAATGTTCCATGAATAATCAGTCCAGATGTTTTCCGTCTTGTTCTTTTAATCTATTTTGATTCTTAGATCTTATTATCTATCTCTTTTCACTTTCAGAAATTTTTTCTAAACGGAATTTTGTAGGTATGGCGCTCAGCGCTATTTTCCGTACTTTAAGTGATATAAACAGACAATAAGTCAATATTGATTGTCGCGGGGCGTAATAGGGTTTTAAGTGAGGGTATCAATAAATTTTGAATATACAACATTGTGTAGGATAAATCTTAATGTTCATCCAATATAACAGATAGGATTTATGTATCTGAATGATTGATCCTTTATAGCCACGATTTGATGAAAATTATAAGGGAGTTCAATAAAGTTTTTCTTCAAGATTCTTTTTTTTTTTCAATCAGTTAATATGTGAATGTATCCGATTCGACACCTCTCATCCAACTATAACATCTCATATCTGATCTTAAAAGTATTTCGAAAAAGTTCAATTTTTATAAAAGATCAGATTCTGCAGTCATTCGATTCTGTTATCATCAAAAGCCATTGATTGTAATGCTTTCGCTGCCAAGCATAATTGCAATCTTGGGATTATTTATTGACTGACTATGATATGTGAGTCCATGACGTGTATTTTGAATCTCGGTTAGAAAAGACAAGTTTTAACAAATGCTCTTTGAGGATTGTTGGTCGCATTCCTTAGTTTTCTCCTTATTCAACATCTTAATACGAATAGTGGTTAGATAAACCTGCAACTTGACACGTAACATACACTATCAAAAAGATCCAAAGGAAGTTGAAAGCGATATTAAATCTTTCCAGGAAAAATATTTCATGACTTATCGATAATGAAATAGCATCTCTGTGAACTTGACAGTTACATTTTTACCATGATGTTGCAACAATTCTGTGTTTTTCTTTTGTATGTGTTCATTGGTTCACAGTAGTATTAAACAAATGTCAAGCAAAAGTTATGTAGAGTTTGTTCTGCAAAAGACCAGGCTTCTTAATCAGGAAATAAGTGGTACGTCATCGATAAAGGTGAACAGCTCTAAGACTATTCCTTTTAAAGTGATATGTCCATTAGCCCAGAAGTCCGAATGATTTCACATTTGGACCACTAATCACGGGAATTTAATGAAACGGTTGCGCTCTCTCTCTCAATGCCATATTCATATTGTATAAGGCATTATAAAAAATAATAAGAGTACGCCACGTGAGCAAGCACACAGTATGTTGAATTTGTTCTGCAAAAGGAAATCCTTCTAGGTAGGCTTCTCGGACAGTCATCTTTTCTGAGAAACTACAATGGTCTATTCGAGGAGTTTGGCGTTTAACAAACACACTGCCTATGAAGATTACCCCTGATTTGTATATTTGGACCATCTAAGAATGGGAATGAGTCGTTTTGGAGTTGGAGTAAACCGAATTTGACACTTCGTAACCAACTTTAGAGTTTTACATGAACAAAGTAAATACTCAATCCGGGAACCTTAACTGACAACCTTAAACATAGGATTACCATTTACTCAAATGCGTGATATTTTTGTATGTTATTATAGCTTGGAATTGCTATTATTTTCACTTCTGTGGTTGTTTCATTGTTATTTTGTGATACTTCACTAAACCAAATTGGATTTACAATGAATGGCTGATCGTCCTAGTCGGCTCTGGAAGCACATATATCTCCCTCCTTCTATGCGTTACATGATACAACTTTCTTGTTTCGAAGATTTGTTTTCTATTTTCAGTTAGTTCTTCTGGTATTTTTTTTTTTTTTTTTTTTTTTTGGTTAATGGAAGCTCTAGTTTGTCTTATATTGTATTCCCTGTTTTCAACTGTTTTCTTTGAAATGTTTACAAAATTTCTCTAATTTTTGAATGATACATTTCTTTGGCTTCACGAAGCATGAAAGTATGGTAAGACGATAAAATGCAAATATCTGTTCATTCATAACATATTTTTGAAATATAATTAGGTCACACACATTCCCTATTTCTAAATTGCACTGACCCATAACGTGGATGGTTAAATTTGTCATTTCGTGGTCTATATAATTTATGTGAAACTTCATCTCTCCACAATTTCAGTAACTCAATATGTACGATACCGTAAACATTAAATTTAAAACAGGAGGTAGGTATATTTGATTCGGATGTTCTATAAAACTAAACGAAATAGGCATAAGAGGATTAAGAAATTTATTTTAAGAGGGCCCCGACCTACAATGTAATAGGTAATATCTAGCATTGATTTTTGAATGTGAAATAAAAATCATCTGAAAATAGGAACGCAGACATACTCTGAGGGTTTAGATCCTTGCCTCCTTCTTAGTTTCACGCATGGTTTCCACATTCCCTGAAAGACAAAAATTACTTTCTTCATAAAAAATGACATGTTTTGTGCACAAACATCCGTTGTTATCACCATCACCAGCTTTGATAGCAAGGGAGCAGTTTCAACATCTTTATAGACCTCTCTAAATTAAAGTACATCACAGAATCTTAGTCTATTTGAAAATAGAGCAAACAAGTAAATACTCCTTAGTAACTTTGAGACATTTAAAAATGAAATTGTTGATTTTAAGGAAAAACATCAATTCTGCTGATGACAAAATCTAAAGAGGTGACAGACAATCTCAATTCTGAATAATTTATCGAAGCTTATGAAATTGTATTTTGATCAAGGGTGAAAAATGTTTTTCATACCCATTTACATATTCATCTGTGTGTTAATCTGGTCCCTGGTATTTGCTGTCTTGTTATTTCGGCCATCTTACAGTGAGGAGGCTTATATTGTGCGTATTTCAAGACCACTGGGTTGTGCGCGCATGTAATCCGGATAACCACACCATCTGCTAGTGACGTGACAGATCGCCGTCCAAGGTCGGCACCAATTACCCATCGGTCTTGTTGTTTAATTTGCGTTCTCATGTATTTGGTGTATCTTGTCCGTTTTAGATAAATAAACATCAAAGAAGTACCCTAACAGTTATTCAGTCTCAAAGTCGAGAAGGCAAGGCAAAATCGTGAGAATTTCCATCGAAACGGCTTGCGAACCCCGGAATGAATAACATTCCGAATAGAGACCAGGTGCCCGGGGAGAGTCGGCGTCTCCTGATTGCATCTCTTTTGTACTTGTCCTAATTGTGTTATGTGTTCCGAAATGCTGTTCAAGAAGGCAACCAGTTGGAACACTTTCATTTTCATATGTTCTACACTTATTTCTTTTGCGATGTGGAGCAATTATTATAAACAGACTTCTCCCAATTGATTGATTCAATTGAATTAGTTTACATTCTTTCCAGCTCTGTCGCCCGAAAGAAGTTTTGTTTATGGCCCTTTATCATTTTGACATCATATATTATTTTGTAATTTTTGAAGCTTCTCATTTTTTCCTAAAATATCATTGAAATTAGAGGCGGCTAACAATCTAGAACCATCCCAACAATGCTCTTATTTTGATCATAGATTTTATTTTACTACGCAACTGAATCGACCTACATTCACTACATGGAATCTGAAACCATGTTCTCTTTATAAAGTCGATGCACATAATTTAAAAAAATCTAACTGAAGGGTCATACTGTAATACATTTAGCTGTGTCTGATTGAAAGGAGCCTCTAACAAGTCTGGGATTTGGTACAATGGAACACGAATACGACTGTCAAATCAACAAATACGAAAGACCACTCATAAACCAACGAGACAAACGGACAATCGGTGCCGACTTAGGACGGCCATTTGCCATGTTAGTAGCAGATAATGTGGTTATCTGAAATTCGTGTTTGATGCATTAAAATTGGTTTGAAAATAGTGTTCAAACGATAAAAATTGGAGTACCTCCCTTTTTAACACAAGGGTGTTTCGGTATTTTGCTGTTGGTACTGCAGCCGGGTCGTTTTGGAGATCCCATCCGTTGTTTCTAACTTTTATCGAAAGTGTCCAAGATAATGAATCGCCTTTTTAATTATAAAGATGACAGAATTCTGAAGTCATTACGAGAACATTGTGTATGGCACGATACCCATGTACAATTTTATTCTGTTTTATTCTATAAAAGTTTCCAAACCTGCACACCCAACAACTACGACGAAGTATATATAACTCCATATCTGTCGGGATCTTTTCGGTGAAGACTGGAATATGATCATTTCTCCAATCTGTTAGTTGATACAACTTCTTGTGCGACTAAGCATGAGTTACCAACAGTTGGCAGAGTTGTTTGTTGTTCCCCACAGCTTTTTTAATCAATCAAATGAGTCTTAGTGTAAGATAGGGCACATTAATAATGCGGAAGGTTTCCAACTCTATATCTTCTTGAAGAACATTCTAAACCAATTTATTATCAACTTACATGCATTATTATTTCAAACCAATTTATTATCAACTTGCATGCATTATAGGCTGTATCAATATAATAGGGCATAGTTGAACGTACTGTTGACTGCAGTTTTTTTAATCAAATAAAAAAGAAAAAAAAACCAAATAGTTACCAACAAATAAAGCCAAGCATCAAAGGCATTTCGCGAAACAAAAATCACCATCAAAAGGCTTACGTGTAGACATCCTTGCTCTCTTACGAGTAAAGAAAAACGACAAACAGACGGAGACAATAACACAACTTCATAGGAGTACGAGGGAGTATTAGAGGGCAAACTTGCAACCACAACGAAATGATACATTTTTAAGCTTGATGGTACACTTACTATTTCTTTTTTTCTTTTTTTTTTTTTTTGTATTTGTTTTGTGCTATTTATTTCTTTTGCGTTGTAGGAGTTCTTTTTATGTCGCCTGCAACACAAGAGCGACATAAAGGGATAATTTTTCTGAACTCTTTCCACTAATGAAATTTGAGTCGTTACAGCACATTAAAAACACTTTTATTTTTCTCCGCCCAAGATTATGTTTACATTCCATATATAGGGTGATAAATGTATCTGACAAATCACACACACTGTTGCATTTATACTCAGGTCAACATCTCGATTCTCGAAAGGTGAATTAATGTTTTCAACCCAAAATGGAGTTTCTCTCGTTTATGGTCAAATACCCGATGATAAATACTTTTCGCACGTGCTAAATAACTATATACGTTGTCTGAGTATGAAATATAGAGTTCATAATAATTATTCACGGACACAATATATATATATATAATACGGCTTTCTTTTCTGTGATGTAGCGGGACCATTGGGAGTTAAGAATAAGGGAGGAATCTGAAGGGTGGAACAGATAAAAAAATCGAAAACGAAATACGAAGCTTAAGGTCTCTTAGATATCCACGTAAAAACATAATGAACCAAGAACAATTACAAGGGTGCAAACATAAAACATTAATCAAATTACCTTTTTATGTAAATAAGCATTTTTTAATATAGTGAAAATAATGTATCTATCGGACATCTTCGATACTTGCATATATACCCGACAAAAAAGAAAGGCACCACATAATCTTCATTCTATAAAATGTATGATGTAATGTATAGGTATTCTATTCCTTTCTGTCATAAATGATAAGTATACGAGTGACTTATTTTGTCAAACGCCAAACGAATCCGTCTTCATGATCAGACACAGCGTCATGATAAAGACACTTGGTTCGAAACGCATTGCAATGAATTCCGTTCCCTTTTTGAAATGATTAAAGCTGCTAAACCTATCCAAATTGATCTATCAGACATTGCGATTTGGTTTTTTTTTAATGATGATTAACACTTTTCCCCAAATGCAAATTCATCTAATTTCTTCACATTACGTCATCAAACAGAAAGTCTGAATTTAATATAAAAAAATAAACAAAACAAATATAAACTCTGTTGAAAATTAAGTCCGTACATGTAGTTTGATATTTTTCTCCTTTAAATGTGTTGCACATCACAAAATTACCCTACTTCAGCGAGTATTGTTTTATCCTGATTTTGTATGCCTTCGGTTTCCGATTTTCTGAATTATCAATTTTGTGCTGTATACAGGGATATGGTCATTATCCATATTTGTCATCTGACCTTTTTTCGCAAACGCAGAAACAATTATACCTCGCTCTTGACAACTTTTACAGCCCCGGACCAATCAAAAAGTAAACGCCGAGATGACGAAATTTACAAAGCTAAATGCGAAATTTCGTTAACTATTCGTCATCTATTTTATTGTAAGCTACTGAGATGACAAAATTTTGAAAAATTTTCGTCATCTTGGAGCGTTCGAAATACTGAAAGCAACCGCTGACAAAATTTTGAAAGCAATCGCTGACGAAATTTTGAAACCAATCGCTGACGAAATTTTGAAAGCTAATGTTAAGGGAGATGAACGCGCAGGTTCAATATTGATTTTGCAATGTCATGTATATATATCTATATATCTGAATAAACATAATTATTATTCATATTATTTTAAATCAAGCAAATTATGACGATGATTGCTTTGATTTCGGCCATCTTGGTTTTTTTTCGACTGAAAATAGCTAACGAAAAGCTTTCAAATTTTTGAAAGCTAGTTGATGAAATTTCGTCAGAGATAAGCTTTCAGAGTTTTGAAAGATAATCGCTGACGAAATTATGAAAGCTAGGAAATCGCTGATAAAAATTAGTTTATGAGAAGACGCTTTCTAAATTTTGAAAGCTTGAAGCTTTCAAAACTTCGAACGCTCCGAGCTTTCAAAATTTTGCCATCTCTCGAGTTTTCAAAATTTTGAAAGCAATCGCTCACGATGCTTTCAAAAAGATTTCAATTCTGCATAGCGACATTTAGGGATAACTTTTTTTCGCAACGTATGTTTCTAGCTCCTGTTGCATGGCCGAAGATTTGGTATCCTTCTGAAAATTTGTTATTCAGTAAAAATGTAGATGGGTACTTGTTTGTTTATTCAAATAAGTCAAAATATGCCAACAAATCTGAAAATTAAATGTCGCAGTGGAAATTTCCGTATATTGGGGTATGTTTTACAATAAAAGATATCATTATTTTGCAATTCTAATCCCAAACGAACACTGACTTTATATTTAGTCATTCTCAACATGGCAATGAAATACCAAAATAGCTTAAAACTCACACCCAAAACTATTGAAAATGCACGTAAAAGATGACCTGTCAAGATTGAGGTATTGTTTCTGGAAACTTTCCTTACGGAAAAATGTCAGACACTAGATTCTGTGCTGCACTACACATTTAAGGCCGATGGATACTTTTGAAATTAGCCTGTTCACCCTGTATTTTTTTGGTTAAAATTGAAAGAACAAATTAATATCTTGCAATTGAAACCTTAATCTAAGAGATTGTCCACATATTTTCTTAAAAAATACTGTTCAATGCCACCTATTGAAAATACAAAATGGCTATTTTCAACAAATACAGAACATAGTTATAACATTTACACTTATTTATTGATAAATGTTCTGAAACATATTCTTTTACATCAGTTTTATAGAAAATAATTCAGTATACATTCTCAATAGAAAAACTGTAGGAATTTCTCATGGTTATAGGAAATTTTGGTATTTTAAACCTATAATGTTCATTGAAAAAAAGTAATAATTTTTCACTTTATTGCCAATTTCTCAAAATCTAAGGTGTTAAGGTACACTTGGTGAGTGTCACTGCTGGTGGACCAGGAGTCCCCGAGGGCACATGTAGCCAAGTTCGATCAATTTCGATTGATCGTTTCTTCAACGCATTCTAAAATTTCTGGTATCAAAATTTCTTAAAATTTCTAAAACGTGGGTCCTGTAGCATCATATCCCACCCATCCTGCTACGTCTTTCGGTACGCTTTTTTGACATAGTAACTTTCATACTTTTTTTGGCATAGAAAATTGTTTAGATTTGAGGATCACTGACGAGGGTTAAGTACCCGAAATGTGCATGTCTGGTACATGTTGCCAATTTATCTGTTCTTAAATGATGCTATTCAATTTGAAGACGTTTACATTTAATTTGCATTGATATTAAGAACTATATCTTAGGTCCATAAAAAGACTTACTAGAAGGAGCCTACCCACAGTATTTGTGTACAATAGTATATCGAATACGTATACCCTCTTATTTCAATCATCAATTTTGTTGTAAAATTTTTCACTTTTATGCAAAATGTCTTTAAATCTATGTGTGATGATGTATACTTTATTTCATAAATAATAGGAATAACATATTATGTTTCAAAAAAGTAACAATAGAAGAAGCCTCCCCTCACCATATTGTATATGACTGCTCTAAGAATACATATACTCCCTTAATTAAAACGTCAATTTATTTAGCAAATATGTTTACTTTCATGCCAATTTCTCAAAATCTAAGGTGTTAAGGTATACTTTAACTTGCATCAATATTAAGAACTATATCTTAGGTCTATAAAGATACTTACTAGCAGAAGCCCATCCACAGTATTTGTGCGCAATTGTATATTGCATATGTATACCCCCTTATTTCGAGCATCTATTTTGTCGTAAAATTTTTCACTTTCATGCAAATTTTTTTTCAAATCTATGTGTAATGATGTATACTTTATTTCATAAATAATAGGAATGATATATTAAGTTTTTAAAAAAAATGTAAAAATAATAGAAGTCTCTCCTCACTTATTGTATATTTTATTGCACCTTGAATACATATACCCCCTTATATAAAACATCAATTTTGTAGTAAATATGTTCACTTTCATGCAAAATTTTGTAGAATCTAATGTGTAAAGATGCTATTTTTATCTCATTAATAAAAATAAACATATTCAGTTTATAAAAAGTCACTGAACTCTTTATTTAGTAAAGAAGAAGCATACCCTCACCAATTATGTATGAGTCTGCATCTTGAATATATATACCTCCTCATTTTAAACATCAATAATTTTGTAATAACACAGTGATACTTTCATCATGTTCATGCAACATTTCTTGAAATCTCATGTTAAGTTATATATGGTTAATTCTTATAAATAGTTATTTTTTTTCAAAACTTGTAATAGATGAAGCCTTTCCTGAAATATGTTAAATTGTGGCTAGTAAAGCATTGTGCTTCTTGAATTAAGGGACATTGTCGCAAAAATGGAATTTCCATAATTTTCATGAAAATTTATGACAGAAGACTGAATATTATGAATCATTTATAAACTCCATACAAGAGTTTAAATGCTGAGCAACATCCTTAGTTTGTTTATTTTGTTGTTGTTTTTTTTTTTTTTTTTTTTTTTACATTTCATTTAGCCCGGATTCTATTAATCTTTGTATCTAAGAGTCTCCAACTGCCTTACTATAAATACACTTTGGATCCAATTATGCGAATCAAGTCTGTACATTAGTCTTTATATAGACACAGAGTTACACAGTCTGTACAGGTAATGATAGGATCACTCAGTCCTCATACATGTTTTTATAAGATTATACTCAAACCATGTTTATCAAGTAATTTCAATGTACCATGAGGAAACCATTACAGAAATAAAGAAAATAATCATAATATTCAAAACAAATCCAGAACAATATATGCAACATGCATTTTACTTTAACAAATTGGAATCTTGACCCTGTCATGGACAGAGCAGCCCACAGTTCAAGAGTTGACATGCTAGAATAATTATCCATGTTAACCCCTTCCCATCCCCTTCACAAGTTACCCAGCCTGTTGAAGTGTTTGACATAAACCATGCATAGCTCAGATTCTGTTAAACATTTCCGATCTTCTAAGTCAGGATGTATTAACTCAACTAACATGCTTTAATGGAAATTTAACTAAAAGCCCGTCAAATACAACTCCGAATTTTCTCGTGAAACTTAAATGACAGAAAGGGGTAGGGCCACGAAGCCCGATATTGGCCCTAATTTTGATAAATTTTTAACATTGTACTTCATAGAATTTTAACTGTTATTTGTCATTTTGAAACGTTCTCTACTGAATCACAAATCTACTTTTTGTAAACATTGCTTTTATCAACACCATTTAGCCCTTTGAAAACAACAACATAGGTCATATTCGGCGAAATTGATGCAAAATCTCAATATTTCTATTATATTAGCAATGGCAGCATGCATTAACTATGATGGAAAATTTATATGTGAAAGATTATCATTATATCCTTTTGTCATAAACGTTTTAGCTCAGTTAACGCATGCGGCCACATTGCATTCTACGAAAAAAGGCAAAATTCCCAGCAATTTTCGTCATATTTTATCAATAACGTCAAAATGACGTCACTTCATGACGTCATTACAGTTAATTGGCACATTGTTTGATGATATTATTCTTTTCATGAAAAGCGGTAAACATTCGTGTATTTTCATGAGAGATATCAAGTATTCCTCATGAAATTTATTATAAGAGAAAAATCAAGGGCCGATTTAGGGGTCTCGTGGCCCTACCCCTTTTCAGAACTTACGCTTTTGGGTTTATCTTGCCTTTAAGATGGATTCTTGACGTCGCAAAATAGACAAATTTGGCAAAAGGCGTTTTTGAACTGTGACATATCACCATATTTGTCTAAAATAATCTCGTATTCTGTACCTGCGACCACCTGTTATTGATACTTAGGAAACCGGCTATGCATCGTAAAATCTGAACCGGATGCGCAAAAGTTCCCATCCGCCTTAAAGGAGGGGATCTCCAACAACACTAGGTTGCAGCACCCACAGTAAAACCTCAAAACATCCAATGCAAAAACACAGAACAGACACCCACAGAAAGAGACGCAAAAGGAACAAGGAACTCACACCATAGAAACATTAAACATAAAAGACTACACATAAACCAACGAGACCGATGGGCAACCGGTGCCGACTTAGGACGGCCGTCTGCCACGGAAATAGCAGATGGTGTGGTTATCCTGGATTACGTGCGCACAACCCTCCCACTATTCCGATTTCCCAATTTTGGTGTAAAACAACCTCCTCACTGTTAGATGACCACACACAAACAAGACCGTAAAACACAGGGGTCCAAGCAACACAGATGAATAAGTAAATGGATATAAAAAGAGGACGTACGTAATACAGTCCGTGCTCTGCCGGCTGTAGCGAGCTCATATATGTTATCACCCGAGGAGTCCGACTGACATTCAGAGAGGACAGGTGGTCGGGGCCCTGTCTTCTCTAAAGAGGTTTGGACAGGGCCCGTCATGGAGTCCCGTCGTCACAGTCAGTCAGAGTGCAAGTCTTAAGAATGCCCTCGTACAAGACTGTAGATTGGTCAAGTACCATGCTAAGTGTCCATCTGGTGACATTAGGATCATATCCACGCTATAAAAGGCGTTTGATGACTCTGACGCATTTTCGATAGTTATGCTGTCTACCTTTGATCCTTCTTATTTTGTTAATTATGTCACCATAAAATGCAGGTTGTGAAATACCTAAAGTAATATTCTCTGTTGCTTTTATGGGTCCAAATTTCAAAAGAAGTTGATCAAAATGTTTGTAAAATTTCCAGAAAGTCTTTACTAGTTTGTCAAAGCAAAGACATTGACCTAAAAGTTCCTTTGTAATTTGTAAATTTCTACTATAAAAATCCAAAACATCAGTACATGCTCTAGCATACCGGATGAGCTGTGAAATGTAAATTCCGTATGACGGTAATCTGGGGACATCACCGTCAAGCCAGGGGAAATTTACTATGTTCAATCCAAAATCATCCTGTTTGTCATACACACTTGTATGAATTTCTCCATTGACAATTTGGATATTTAAGTCCAAAAATGGTTTTCTGTGTCTGTAACTTTTGCCTTATTTAGAGTCAATTGTTGTGGATAAAAAACATCTTTATACTTTTCAAAAAACAGGATTATCGATAGTAAGAATATCATCTAGGTACCTAGAAGTACCAATGAAACATTTCACATCATCATGTTTTCTTTGCTTTTGAAGATTTTGAATAAATTCTTTTTCGTATGTGTATAAAAATAAATCTGCAACAAGAGGCGCACAATTTGTACCAATAGGAATACCAATCCCTATAACCTGCTTGTAGAGATTCTCACCAAATCTTACATAAATGTTGTCCAAGAGGAAGGACAAGGCACAACACAGATCGTTACATGTCCATGGTTTGTATGATTTGTATTCTGTAGCGGAAAAGAAACCCTTTGATTCAGATGTACAATATAAGTTTTCTCCTCTCGATTATAGCACCAATTAATGAGTTTGGACAATCGATCATTAATCTTGTCGTGAGGAAACGTGGTGTACATATTTGAAAAGTCGTATGAAGAAATCGTATTGGCTTGAAAATTTCTAGATTTCATTTTGTCAATCACATCCCCTGAATATTTTAGAGACCAAAATAAATTAAAATCATTCCTGTTCAGAACAGTTTCATAATATTTTGCAACACGTTCCTTTACTTCCGTGAGGGCTGACGTCAGATTTCTAGACAAACATGTAGTTGAACAGTTGCTAGAATTAGCAATGTATCTAAATTTGTAAGGAGATTTGTGCAGTTTTGGTATGCAGTATATTGTAGGAAGATCCAATTTAGAAACAGAGATGTTGAATGAAGATATTTCACTGTTATGCCTGCTCAAAATGTTGGGGACACTTTCATTGCTTTTGATATAAGTATTTGTAGACGAAAAGTCCGAAACTAAAGTTGATATATATAACGTTTTCATATGATTATGGTGTTGTTGGCTGCTTTATCTGCAGGAGCGAAGACAAATTTTTCATGTAAATTACGTATTTTGGATTGGAAATATCTTTCAGATCAAGAACTTGGATCTTCAAAAAGATGAGGATTTTTGTGGAAGTTGTCTATTCGAATGTCAGTAATGTCCAAAATGAGGTTTTTCCAGTCATTCAGAGAATGCGATTCGACTCATTCCGATTAACACCATCGTTTGGTATAGTTATCTAAGGCTTCCTTTAGTACTTCGCGACATTTAATAAAATCTTTCTTGGATGGGATTCTATAATGAGGTCCTTTTTTGAGAAGACCACGGAAGATGTTTATGTCAAAGATTCAGATTTAGCAATTAAACGAATTTGTTTTCCAATAAGATTGTTAAACATCATTGAAAAAACAAATCGCAATGCCTGATAGATCGATTGAGATAGGTTTAATGTTTAACGTCTTCAAATTAAATAGCATCGTTTAAGCAAAGATAAATTTGCAGCATGGACCAGACATGCACGTTTCAGGTACTTCACCCTCGTCAGTGATCCTCAATCTAACCAATGTAATATGGCCAAAAAGTGTTCACAATCCGCTCTTTGTTTTCTCAATGACAACATTTATCAAATATTGTGCTATTTTTATTGAAAAAGGGACAAAATCACACATTTTTTTAAATATATATTTATGCAAAATTTACATTGTCTTAGAAAGAGCGGTGGGGTTTCATAAACTTGTTTTCTTTAGATATAAATATTTCTCTTTCTAAGATTAATGACACAGTTTTATTTGGGAGATGTCGCTTTAAGGGGAGCCATTTTCATCAGAAACCAAAGTTCTTTCTGTCTCGAACTACCGGTATTCAATGGCTGTAGATGTTTAACGTCTTAAAATTCATTAGCATCATTTTGGAGCAGATAGATTTACATGGACCAGACATGCACGTTTCGGGTACTCCACCCTCGTCAGTGATCCTCATTAGATCCTGATTAGACATTTCGTTTTCCTTGACTTCCATTCAATGTCAGATAGAAGATGATCGAGACTTATAAACGTTGACTTATTAACAATACGAACGCACATAACAGAGCAAGGTTTTAATCTGGCTTCTCTTTACTCGAAGTAAATGGGTTTACCGTCGTACTATAGGCATTCAGTATCCCTTAAATACCCGGATGAAGACGAAAGAAGAGATTGTAATTACACCTATCTCGGCGACATTAGGTTCAATGATCTGCTTTTAAAACTTTAATGATTGAGGAGGGTTGGAATTTCACAACCGAATGATTTGATACTTTAGAACTGACAGATAAAAATGACAATGTTTTTGTTGTCTGATGTAGAGTCTTGAGAGATAATAATTTATTACTTTTTAACGATCGATACTATCATGAAATTTGCAGGAAATTGAGAAAATACTATATTCTCTAATGTGTTGAACGAATGAGGGAAATCTTCAAAGTTGAAAGTTTGTTTCCACTGTAAGCAAATCCAATCGTCCAATTTTCGGTTTGAATTTTTTTTTTCTTCCATGGGGAACTTGTTATGTGCATCGTTGCGATGATGCTATCGAAAATGTTCAAATAATAAAACCGACATAGCACTAAGTATACTCTTAAAAACAAAAGAAACGCATAGTACACTATTATAATGTATTCAACATGCACAATCTATTGATTATGTGACCTTATTTGTTTGTTTGTTTCAACGATGGTATTGAGATAGGATAAACAGTTTAGTGCTAAAGTAAGATTTTTTTATCATCAAAAAATATCTTCTAGTTAAAAGTATGAAATTTTGAATTTTCGACTTTTTCATGTTTTTTATGCATTTACCATGTTTATAAGGTATTTGATTTTTACCCAAGTCAAAGTTCATTGATGCCAATGAAAAATTTTGGCTTCTAAATTCTTTGTGTGACTTCCGTTTTTATGTAATGCATGCTTACAATATCCGATGTCATGTGTTTGGACACTGCGACGTGATCGAATGACTCCCACTTGTAAGTGGGTAATATTGTTTAAAGTTCAATTATGAAACAAATTTCTCTCGACGAAACTAATTCGCAAATTTATGGAATGCGGCGAATTTTGAATGACGCCATAGAATAAAACATCATCATGCTTCGTGATATCGCCATTTTGAGATTGTTGCTGTTTAGTATGCTGCATCCGTTTGTCCATCGAATCAAAAGATTCAAATTATACGGAAAACGAGCGCATACGGATCTCCGAAAAATACACAATTTGGCCTCTACACAGCGAACAGTCAAATAATACAACAATCAACTTTTCCACATGACACTCTTTCTGAATGGATAATATGCATCGAGGATTGCTTTTCTCCAAAATCAAACATTTTTAAAAACCAACTGTGAACACCAGATTCGAGTCTGTCTTCAAAGACCCTGATGTAATCACAGCATCAACCTGCCTCCAAGAACATTATATCATCACACCAGCAGACAAAGCTTCTAATAATTACACATTCACGTGCATAAAGCATTATTTAGAAAGCCTAAAGAATAGGGACTAAATTCGACTTCTGGAAATCACACCTATGCTCCAATAAATTTTTCGGCATCAGAAGTAATTGAAAAACACAAATCAGCACTAGCTTATTTAGGTCTTAACACCAACAAATTGGATCTAGATTTACCGTTCCTGTATTGTATACCAAAAATTCACAAAAAATCCGTATCAACAACGTTCCATCGCTGGTTCGTCAAAATTTTTGACGAAATCTGTATCGATCTTACTCAACAACATTTTATCTGAAATTAAGTCAAGCCTTCAAAAGTATTATTCAACCGTGTATTCGCGTAGCGGTATAAACCAAATGTGGATCTTAAAAAAATCGAAAGAGCTTTTAGAACACCTCAAATAAACAAAGTTTAAAAGAGTACACTCTATAGAATCGTTTGATTTTTTGACACTTTACACCACAATTCCACATACTAAATTGAAAGAGAGACTGTCACAAATTAATAGCAACGCATTTACGAGTAAAAAACGGTTATCGTAAATATAAATTCATCGTCTTATTTTACGACAAAACTTACTTTGTAAAAGAGAAATCTGAATCAAAAACAAAGTATACCTAATCAGATGTCATTTAAATGTTGAATTTCCTGATCGATAACATTTTGGTGGTTTTTGGAGGTAAAGTCTTCCAACAGGTTGTTGGCATTCCGATGGGAACAAATTGTATCCTGCTCCTTGCTGACATATTTTTATACTCATACGAAGCTGAATTTATTCAATCCTTGATCTCTGAGGGCAAAAAACAATTAGCTCCTAACTTCAACTTCACGTACAGATACATTGATTATCTACTGTCCATCAATAATCAACAATTTGCAGATTACCTTGACGCAATCTATCCCGTTGAGCTTGAAGTTATAGAACGACAGAGATAAATAATTCCTATTTGGATGTCATGTTGTCTTTATATGAACACCTCACTCTATGACAAACGTGACGACTTCAATTTTAATATAACTTCTCCTTTTCTGAGTAGCAATATCCCGTCGTCACCAGCATATGGCGTTTTCGTTTTGCAATTAATACGTTATGCACGGGCAAGCTGCAAGTACTCAGATTTTGTTCTGAGAGCTAGACGGCTTTCAGTTAAAGATACCAAAGTATACCGAATCAGATGTCATTAAGATGATGAATCTCCTGATCGATAATATTTTTGTGGTCTTTGGAGGTAAGGTCTTTCAACAGGTTGTTGGCATTCCAATGGGAACCAATTGTGTCCCGCTCCTTGCTGTCATATTTTTATACTCACACGAAGCTTAATTTATTCAATTCTTAATCTCTAGTGGCAAAAAACAATTAGCTCTTAACTTCAATTTCACGTACAGATACATTGATGATCTACTGTCCATCAATTTTCCAAAATGTTCAGATTACCTTGACGCAATCTTTCCCGTTGAGCTTGAAGTTAAACGACAAAAAAAATAATAAAGCGTCCTATTTGGATACCCATGGCAATATGAACACCTCACTCTATGACAAACGTGACGACGTCAATGAGTTAAAGAAGATCCTGACGATAACCTCAAGAGCACCCACAATAGAGCACAACTTACATCGTCACTAAAGAAGTTCTAGAGTCGATATGTAGCACACTATGACGTCTCCTTGTCCAATGCCATAAATGATATATTGATACTGTAGACCTTTCGTGCCATGACATGCCAATCTATATTTTTTGTGGGAGTAACCGATGTGACCTTTCTAACGAA
Source organism: Pinctada imbricata (assembly GCA_033119305.1). Taxonomy (NCBI): domain Eukaryota; kingdom Metazoa; phylum Mollusca; class Bivalvia; order Pterioida; family Pteriidae; genus Pinctada; species Pinctada imbricata. Next base: position 12,685,766 of record VSWD01000004.1, on the reverse strand, counting down.
TTGTGAGATTTATTACCTTTCTACCGAATTGAAGTGGAGGGTGTTGCATGCAAGCAGGAGATGCTCACTCTTCTTGGCCACCTGATCTCACTCCTTCGCAGGATGGTCACTTCTCTCCTTATAGTAGATTTTTTATATCTCTATTCCTTTGCCTTAGATCTGGTTTTATCCTAGTTTTGTATGCCCTTGGTTTGATGATTTTTCGATTAACGATTTTGTACTTCTTGATAGGGATATGATTTTCTCCATATATGTAATTTAACATTTTATTTGTTCAGATATTCAGACTAACTAGAAGAGAGTTGCAGTTAACATGTGTGCGTCGCACAAATTGATTTCTACAATTTTCTCGTCCTCTATGATTCATAGTTGTAATACTATACATCTTTTCGAGACCTTTGTAGAATGTCATACACCAAAAAATGTGTCTTCTCCTACTTTCACAGCGGAGACTTGTCAGGCCAATTATTAGGAATACACAATTTACTAGGAATATACAATTTATTAGGAATACACAATTTACTAGGAATATACAATTTATTAGAAATACACAATTTACTAGGAATATACAATGTATTAGGAATACACAATTTACTAGGAATATACAATTTATTAGGAATAAACAATTTACTAGGAATATCCAATTTATTAGGAATATACAATTTACTAGGAATATACAATTTATTAGGAATACACAATTTACTAGGAATACACAATATACTAGGAATATGCAATTTACTATGAATATACAATTTACTATAAATATACAATTTACCAGTAATAAACAATTAACTAGGAATATACAATTTACTACGAATACAAAATTTACTAGGAATATACAATTTACTAGGAATACACAATTTACTCTCAAAATTGCTTGTTTATGAAAGTACATGTACGATCTTGTTGTGTATACTTTCGGCCGTGAATGCCATCCGACAAGGCGTAGTAGGTATTACGTACATGTGTCTGGAGATATCCATACTATGTAGATGCCAAAAATGGTTGCGATTATTTATTTGAATTTATTTTCTAAATCTGTCATTAAAGCACATCCCAAAATAATGAACAAGCACCTCTAAAACAATATACTTGTATGTATAGTGTATAAACCAATTAACATATTATACAAGGCGAATCTAATTTATATTCTTGTATATTCACGGCATATCTAGTGTTGTATAATCAAACATCGATAGACACTGCACATTCACCTTCCACTGTCTTTCACGACACATTCAGGAAATTTGAAGAGAGAACAAAAGCTCTAAGACTTGGAAATGTTGAGTCTATGCCATTCATCTATTACATTCAATCAAAGATGGACAACTCCTTTAGAATCTAGCAGGGTAGACTAAATTTGATATTTGGCTACATTTTGGAGTAAACATTACGATTACAGATAATACGGAAATGTTCCAACTCTTTACCTTCTAGAAGAAAATTTCAAACAAATTCCTTTGCACCATACACGTGTTTCGGGTTGGAAATCCTCATCAGTGATGCTTCCAGCCAAAGTAATTTTCAGATACAGCCAAAATTCATTTCAGTAGCGCCCTCTGGTTTTATTTATTTGAATTTAAATTTGTGCATTTACTCCCTCATGACTAGCTTCTCTTTCCTGAAGAAAGGAGGGGATCACTAGGTTGCAGCACCCACAGCAAAACCCCAAAACACACAATGCAAAAAACAAAGAACAGACACCCACAGAAAGAGACGCAAAAGGGACAAATGAATTAAAGAAGATCCTGACGATAATCTCAACAGCACTCACAATAGAGCACAAAATTAAACATCGACGAACCCCTAGCAAGCTAGAGGTGGGACCAGGTGCCCGGGAGGAGTAAGCATCCCCTGTTGGCTAGCCGCACCCGCCGTCGATGTTTACGAAGCATGGAAACCAACACCAACTCACACCATAGAAACATTAAATTTAAAAGACCAGACAAAAACCAACGATACCAATTGGCAACCGGTGCCGACGAGACCAATGGGCAACCGGTTTCGACTTATGAAGGCAATCTGACACGTAAGTAGCAGATCGTGTGGTTATCATTGATTATGTGCGAACAACCCTCCCACTATTCCGATTTCCAAGAGGTCTCGAAGAACGCACAATTATGGTGTAAAACTACGCACAAACAAGACCGTAAAACCCAGGGGTCCAAGCAACACAGATGAATATGTGAATGGATATAAAATGTGGACGTGCGTAATACAGTCCGTGCTCTGCCGGCTGTAGCGAGCTCACATATGTTATCACTTGAGGAGTCAGACTGACAGTCAGAGAGGACAGGTGGTTGGGGCCTTGTCTTCTCTGAAGAGATTTGGACAGGGCCCGTCATGGAGTCAGTATTTCTTAAGAATGCAACAATTGCTTCATCCAAGATAGATTTCAATTGAACTTCTGGAACTGATGAGAGAGCATGAAGCAGTTCATGTCTGCTGCCGTTGCGTGCAATGATCAGAAGTTCGTTGAGGGTACGGTGTAATCTTGAGAAGCAACATTCCTTCTTCTCCTGTTTATGGTGTTTTTGTCTCTCAGCTGGTAAGGTTCACATATACGGTTCGCATATACCAAGTTTGAAGATTTCATCGTTAGAGCCAGACGGCTTGCAAGTTGGCTACTTGTTTAGGGTTATATTTTACACCGGCTGACATCATCATTGAGGAAGTTCGTCGGTCGCTACGGTGATACAATAAAAGCATATCAATTCCTCTTTTCCAGAATCATCAGTGACATTCTAAAGATGCGTCTGTCATCATCTCCAAACAAGAAATATTTGCCTAATGTGTACATTGTACATCAATATATACATCGAGACAATCAATTTTACACATTTTCATGGATCTGGTGTTACATGCAATCAGGAGACGCTGACTTTCTCGGGATCCTAGTCTTACTTGGGAATGTTGTTCATCCCGTTGTTTGCACCCGTTCCAATGGAAACTCGAAGTGACCATCATGACTAAGATGTTATCCTCCTGTGACTTTGATTAAGATGTTATCCTCCTGTGGCTTTGATTATATTAGTTTGAAAGTCATTATGGATAATCAAATAAACATCAAAGATGTACCTAACAGTTATTCAGTCTCAAAGTCGAGAAGGCAAGGCCAAATCGTGAAAATAACCATCTGAACGGCCGAAACCCCGGATTTGAATTTGAAGACGTTTAACATTGGTATTAGACTTAAGACATATATGTATATTATTATACATTAATCATAATAAATATGTGACTTTCTGGTTGACATCATCATCAAAACAATATTTAAAATAAACATAAGATGTACCTAACAGTTCAGTCTCAAATGTAAACGTCTTCAAATTGAATAGCATCATTTAAGAACAGATAAATTGGCAACGTGGACCAGACATGCACGTTTCGGGTACTTAACCCTCATCAGTGATCCTAAATCTAAACAATGTAATATGCCAAAAAGGTATATTCCAAAGTTGAGAAGATAAGGCCACATCGTGAGAATTACATTCGAAACGGTTGCGAACCAAGGATTGAACAACATTCCGAAGTGAGACCTAGTGCTCGGGAAGAGTCAGCGTTTGATTGCATGCAACACCCGTCGCAACAGCTCCATGAAAACCTGTCAAATTTTGTGATTGTCTCGATGTACATTTGATGTATATATCAGGTAAGTATGTCTTGTGTGGTGAGATATGAGTAGCACGTTTACTTTACCAAAATTAGAAAAAGGTTAACGTTGAGAAGTAAACCAGAGGAGAAGTAGCAATCGTAGTTCGGGAGTCAAAGATCCAGGAGGACCATATCCCTGTATACAGCACAAATGACAAATATGGATAATGACCATATCCCTGTATACAGCACAAATGACAAATATGGATAATGACCATATCCCTGTATACAGCACAAATGACAAATATGGATAATGACCATATCCCTGTATACAGCACAAAATCGATAATTCAGAAAATCAGACACCGAAGGCATACAAAATCAGGAGAAAACAGGAATTAAAGCAAACAAACAAAAACATCCACCACATGAAAAGAAGCGAACTCCCGATATGGGAGTAAGTCTCCATAACAAGGTAATTGCGAACCCCTAATGCAGGTACGACCAGGTGCCCGGGAGGAGTAAGCGTCCTCTGGCTGCATGCAATTCTTGAAAAAATTATTCAATAATAAATCAGATACTGCTAAAATGTTAATATAACTCTGACCAAAAACAAAATTCGTTGTAGTTGTTGTGATACATCTAACTCCCCTGTGATCCATCAGAGGTGTCTGATATTCTGTATTTGGCCCATTAAAGATGCTAACCGTAATTTTTCAAATTACGATTACGAGGGATGTTAATTTTTTGCCACCCGAATACATGTATTAATATGAATTATGGCAAAGCCCTTGAAGCGAAGCAAAGACGGTACATGAAATTGCATGGGCCGACGCAAGTTGCAGTGTTTATATAGGATACGAAACTAAGGATTAAAAAAGATCCATATAGCATACGAAACTAAGGATTCAAAAATTTTGTTACTGGATACGAAACTAAGGATTCAAAAATTTTCAGTCTCCTGTTGCAGACATCATAAGCTAACACTATTTCACTACTTTTCATCCTAGCTTTATATTACACACTGTAAAAACCAAATCTACACCATATAGCTACAAAAATAGAGATTCGTCAGGAAATATTTTCGGGCCCGCTTGCTCGCTTCGCTTCGCTATAATTTGTGACAAGAAATATCTTTAAATATTGATAAAAAAGAGATAATGATGATTGTGGGTGGATGATATACTATCCTCAAGGCAAAACTGAAGATAATAATTTCTAAAATAGCTACTATGTTACTACTAGTACGATTATATACAACCTTCAACAACACGACGTTGCAGTATCACAGCAGAACACATACGCAAATGACGCGACATCACGTTTATCTACTACGTAAACATAGACACTGAACGGAAAAATTCCGTCTCTAGTTACTCCCATTATTTCATAAGACGAATGGACGAATATGTCAAATTTTATCATTTCGATTGTGGAGTCCTGACGTCTATAATAAATTTGACAATTATCCTTTTCATATACGCATGAAAATGATAATCATACACATTCAATATATTTAATATAAATACGTAAAAATTGAAACACATATGTAAAATGCCACTTGTGTTGCTACTAGCAGGAGATGCGTACTCCTCCAGGATACTCATCATATTTTCTTTGGGGACTCATCATGCTTCTCTGCAGAAATGCTTTGTTGGCATACTGGATTTTTATGTCTCTAATGGTTTCCTTGCCCTCTGATTGTACTTAGATTCTGATTTTTGGATTTGTGTTTGACTCACTGGTTATAACGAGTAAAAGATAATGTAGTATATATTTATCTTAATCAACCTTCTCCGACAGTGAATATAATCTAACGTAAGCATCATGAATGTGTAACCCGAAGGTATATATGATATAACAATTACTTAGAAGTGAAGAAGCCTTGGGTATTATAGGCGAAAACAGTTTAATGCAATTATACAAACAAATTGTTCATGAGACGGTTTAGTGACTCTTAGGGTAATGAGTGTCCAATTACCAAATCAAGACTTCATACAATCTTTGTTAAAGATTCAGTGAATGAAAATCAAACACAAAAGCAGAAACCAATAAACAAAAGGCTTACGAAGAAAACAGAACTTTCTCACCCGAAAATAAAATAGGACAAACAGATGGAAACAATGGCTCAAGGTCCACAGAAACACAAAGGGTAACTTATGTTGTACTATCTCCAGTGCAAGTGCGGAAGGCTTTGTCATGGGCATTGTAGATAGCGCTGTTAAATCGCGCCGTACTTATTATTTTCATGTATCACATGAATCGTGTTACAAGTAGGTAGGACTCAAAGGAAGCCCAAAGTCCATCCAAATTCCTGTCATAGCGTTACCCATAATTCGCTCATTGACGACGTAATAAAAACAAATAATTGTAATTAGCGCCAATCTGATACAAAACGGAATTACAGCGGAGACTAATTAAACATCAAAGAAGTGCCCATCAGTGTCGAGAAGGCAAGTCAAAATCATTAGAATTTCCATTGGAACGCTTGCGAACCGCGGAATGAAAAAAATCAAAATAATTTAATAACAACTTCAATATTCTATTTGTTAATTTTTTTCTAAAATAAATACATAATTCAGACTAGAACATTTGCGCGGCATCGCAAATGTGATTTCAACAGCGTCATGCATTCCTAACAATATATATCGACTCAACAAAACGTTCTATTGAAATCTAAATAATACATTGAACATGAGCATTCTGAAGCAAAAGTGGGATAAGTTGCCCGTGGAGACATCTAAATATGAAGCAAACTTAATTATTTCAGTGATTTCCTTCACCTCTTGTTCATAGAGATAGATTGTGCTTGGGTAATGAGCAAAATTTGGATAGTTAATTGAGAGCACGTCATCAATATAATATTATCATTATGTAGTGCATTGGAGTGCTAGGCGTTTCTCTCCATGAGAGAGCAAAGAATTATCAAACTAGGATTCATATGAGTATAGAAAAATATCAACAAGTAGTGGAGCACAATTTGTTCCCATTCGAATTCCTAGTAGTTGCTTTAAAGCCATTCCTCCAATACCACAAATTATATGTTATCACAAATGAGTTAAAGAAGATCCTGACGATAATCTCAACAGCACTCACAATAGAGAACCAAATTAAGCATCGACGGACCCCTAGCAAGCTAGAGGTGGGACCAGGTGCCCGGGAGGAGTAAGCATCCCCTGTTGGCTAGTCGCACCCGCCGTCGATGTTTAAGCACAAAAAAATAAAAAATAATATATAAGATTCATGCACTGTCTGACTTTATGTCTATATAGAAAGTGCTATGGCGACAATGTCAGGGAAATACAATCAAAACACTTACTGTCAAACCCCTCGCGGGGAACTTTTTTACGAGCTCCACACGGCAAAGGGCATAAGTGTGACACAAATGAGTTAAAGAAGATCCTGACGATAATCTCAACAGCACTCACAATAGAGCACCAAATTAAGCATCGACGGACCCCTAGCAAGCTAGAGGTGGGACCAGGTGCCCGGGAGGAGTAAGCATCCCCTGTTGGCTAGCCGCACCCGCCGTCGATGTTTAAGCACAAAAAATAAAAACAATATATAAGATTCATGCACTGTCTTACTTTATGTCTATATAGAAAGTGCTATGGCGACAATGTCAGGGAAATACATTCGATACAATATCGATAACATTCTTTAAAACAAATCTTTTGGTGGCAAAAATGTTTTTTTTTTCCAATTATAGGGTGTTTTAGCTAAATTGCAAATCTTTTAAAACAGTGAAAAAAGTTAGCGAAGTTCCCTTTATCAAAAGAATACATTTCCACCTTGTTCTTCTTGATATCCAACCAAACTTTTAGCAAAATGAAAACCAAAACAATACCAAAAAGCGTCTCCATTTTGTCTCTTTATTGAGAGAATAAAGAATGTGGAGTTTGCATGATAATACTGGTTATTCACGATGACATTTGCGCAGTTCGATCTACAACCTGTTGTTCCGTCCGCCGACTTAAATTAATACGCGAACCAAGGTATTCAATGGGTAGTGACAAGTAATAGGGCCACCCTTTTATGGAATCCTGAGACCTATAACCACAACATATATATAGTTATAGAATTAAAAATTAGTTGCATATTTTGACCAATTTATATTTCGGATATATATATTTCAGAAATGAAGCGAAGCGATTCTCGGAAAATTTGCACGTGTCCAACCATAATTATACACCCATGGACCCCAAAAATAAGACAGTCATTACTTATATTTACATTAATTCTAAATATCGGTCATTTGTATTCGCACGCAGTTCGCACATTTTGCCTTTTATAGCGTCAAATGTCTTTGAACGTTGGTAAATTCTCCCTACATGCGAATCTTAAACGTGACATCACGATAGCAATCCAAATTATTGGAATATAAGTTACCTAATGGGCGTTCAACATGGGAAATATGCTAGTAATTTAAATATATATAATTGGATATTGATTAGAAGTAAGAGTTATTGGCGCTTACGGTTTTATTTAACTCTTTAGTAAAAAGTTACGTTTTTCTTTAAATTTTCAATAGAATGCTTTGGCATCAAATATCGATAAGTCATCAATTTCTGAATAAAATATCAAACTTTGCTGAAAAAAAATTTAAAGTTCATCAATTAGCTTTTTTTCCATCAACGAGGGATAACTCTTAAACAATATTTCCATATCTTCTAGGCTTATGCAAACATTTCTAAAATATCATATGCAAAAAAAAATATTATGTGATGAAAAAAAAGAAGGGAGGAGATCTTCAACAAGACCCCGTTGCAGCATCAACAGTAAAACACCAAAACACCCGATGCAAAAACACAAAAGACGAGTACAGCACGAGACGGAAAAGAGACACACGACATGTAAACATCAAACACAAAAGACTACACATAAACCGACGAGACCAATGGGTAACCGGTGCCGACTTTGGACGGCCATCTGTCACGCAAGTAGCAAATGGTGTGGTTATCCTGGATTACGTGCGCACAACCCTCTCACTTCTCCAATTACCCAGAGGTCTCGAAGAACGTACAATTGTGGTGTAAAACAACCTCCTCACTGTAAGATGACATCACACAAACAAGACCGCAAAACACAGAGGCCCCAGAGACACAGATGAATATGTAAATGGATATAAAAAGAGGGCATGCGTAATACAGTCCGTGCTCTGCCGGCTGTAGCGAGCTCATGTATGTAATCATCCGAGGAGTCCGACTGACATTCAGAGAGGACAGGTGGTCGGGACCCTGTCTTCTCTAAAGAGGTTTGGACAGGGCCCGTCATGGAGTCCCGTCGTCACACACCTTATTTCAATGTTTTTGGCATAATTTCCATCATTACCCATTTAATTCCTCAAAAGTTGTCTTACATATAGCATCAATATACCTTTTATTCTTTTTCACATATCAAGTAAAGGATTTAACTCTTTAACAGATCTATTACTAATAATTGAATAAATTGGACAAGGATATACTTTCCCATTTTGGAAGCAGTACTGGTTGCCCTCTTTTGTCCTTAATAGGGAAGCATGTTCTCCAAAACCGCTAAACGTTAAGAGCAGGACGTCGCACGTGGTAAGAAATGTAAAATCTAAAAATATTTTTCTGAAGACCGAGCAAGAATCATCATCGAATTTGAATGCTGTATTTACAACCGGCCCTGGCATATCTATATAACGATCCAGGAACCGTCTCCTAGCTGCTTCTCTTACAGCATTAGAATCAGTCGCAATGTAAATTACATGTCCATTACTATCATACTTAGATAGAAATTCCCAAATCTCGCTCAGATTTCCAAGGTTATTATATCTACTGTCCATAAATCCAGGGTTGTTACCAACTCTCAGATGAGCACATACTGTTTTGTTCTCTTGTACATATCTACCCTTGAATTCATTCAGTTCTCTCTTAATTTCCGGTTTCAGATCAAACAACTCGTTATAATTCGCTCTGAGAATATTTCGGTATTCCTCGTCTATGTTTCTGTATCTTCGGTTTGATCTTAGAAAAATTACGGTATCATTCAGATATAAGAGATATTCATAAAGTTGTTTATTTCTTGTCTTTCTCACATCGTTCGTATTACAAAACGTGAAATTCAATTCTTGGATTTCTCTTTCGTCATATGTCCAATCGTACATCTTCGGCCTCAAATAGGTTGTGATGCCGCACGGAATGGTCTCTTGTATCCGGAGTTCCCTGCCTGATCGTTTGGCGATAGCATAGCTTGCTGTGACAGCTTTGATTTGATCGCCAAGTCCGCCACAATATCCTCTACAAGTGTAAATGAGGTAGCGTCTCTGTGTAGGCATTGGAGGCAAGCTAACGTTATCAAATGTTTTGTTCGGAAGGCGTCTGTGGAAAAATTGCTCCAGGTTGCAAGGTTTTCCTAAATCAACATATGGATCTCCTTTAAAATCTTTGTACACGAACTTTTGCTCTCTCTTGGTTAGTTTGTTATTCGAGTATGAATAAAAGATACACAAGTTGGTTATCAATATCAAAACAATCAAAACTATTATAGTTTTCTTTGTGTATAGATACCTATTTAGATACAAGCGGAGTAATTTCAGCATTGTATTTTCTTGAATAATTCTAGGTATCAAAGTTTTACAAGTCCCAATAGGTGTATAACTTGATCACACCATAATTCATGCTAGTTGTCGCCATTGGCTAAAGTTCGATCAATCAAAAACATAGGATATACCCTTCGTAACATACTTATTTATATACCCGGCAAAAAAAAAGAAACGCACCACTTAATCTGCATTGTATAAAATGCATCATGTAATATCTATTCCTTTCCATCATTAAACCTTATGACTTATTCTGTCAAACGCTAACGAATCTGTCTCCATGATAAAGGCACTTGGTTCAAAACGCAAGGTCACAAAATGGCTTTTAAGAATTAAGTTCACATTTTAGAAATGGTTAAAGGTGTTAAACCTATCCAAATTGGTCTATCGGGCATTGCCATTTTTTAATGATTATTTATCATTTTCCGTGAATACAAATTCATTTAATTGCTTCAAATGACGTCATCAAATAGATAATCTAAATTTGATTTAAAAAATCCCAAACAACAACTGTCCGTGATTTGATATTTTTCGCTCTTAAATGTATCACAAAACACAAAAGTACCCTACTACAGCTAGTATCTGACCTTTTCCCGCAAGCACAGTTTTCAGAACATGCAGAAACAGTACCTCGATCTTGACAGTCAATCTTTTCCGTGCATTTTCAATGGTTGTGGACGCGTGTTTTAAGCTTTTCTGGTATTTCATTTGATTATTTAAATGCGATCTTGAATCTAAATCTGAAACAGATAGATAAGAATGGCTGAAGACAAAATAATTGTTCCTTTGGGATCAGAATTGCAGAATTATGATATTCTTTATTGTAAAAAGTACCCCAATACACGGAAATTTCCACCAAGACATTTAATTTTCAGATTTATTGGCTTATTTTGACTACATTTGAATAAAGAAACCAGTATTTTCACATTCTTTGGCATATTACATTGTTTAGATTTAGGATCACTGACGAGGGTTAAGTACGCGAAACGTGCATGTCTGGTCCATGCAGAAATTTTATCTGTTCTGAAATAAGGCTATTGAATTTGAAGACGTTTAACATTCATCTAGAATTTTGCTGAAAATTTGCTGAAAGTGGTCAAGCAACAAAATTTTAGAAGGATACCAAATCTGCGGCCATTCACAAGGAGCTAGAAACAACACGCTGAAATCAGCATTTTATTGTGATATGTTACGAAAAAATGATCGTATTGAGTTTAAGGTGGGTCCCTACTCGTGAATTTAACAGATGAATTTTGTTTTTTAAGGTTATTTTCTATACATAATAGTCAAAATGACATAATGAACACAGACATAGATAGGTAATTTTGTTTTCATTAAAGATACAGTACATTATAGAAAGGTACCCTAACACTTAAACATTGAGAAATATCAAATATCCGTCATATGCTTTTGAACCCTCCAAATTCAGTGATGATACGAATATGTTTATTTGTTTTGTTTTATTTTATGATGACAAGTCATATAGAAGAAATACAACACATAAAATGATATTGTAACATAAATCTAAGTATGATATATCTCCAAACATAAGGGTACCCCCTTATAATTTCATAACATTTTTGACCAAGAATATGTACTAAATCCAACTTTTTGCATAAAAAAATGAATTTTTCTTCATTTTGTAATATTTCATAAAATTATGTATGAAGATGAATAAAATATCACATACAGGTACACAATTTTTGAAATGATCAAGGTATGGCACCAAACATAGAAGTAACCCCTTATAATGTTATCATATTTTCGACAAATAATATATAGTATATCACATTTTTGTGCAAAAAACAACAGATGGAATTTCTTCAAATTGGATAATTCTATACAATAATGTATATAGATGGTGAAAAAATCGCATACAGGTATAAAATTTTATAAATGATCAAGATATGGCTACCCCCTTAAAAGATCATCACGTTTTCAACTAAGAAATTATACTATATGTTTGGAGTGGACATTGATAGATTGCACCATCTTTTGCTTCTTTTGGCATTTAAGATCTTCTGTCTGTGTTTTTCAATTCGCTGGCTCGTCCCTCACCAGCCATTGTTAAACGTTATACGCAGACTGCTGCATATAAGGAAAAACCTATAACGGTTCGAGTAGGGAGCCACCTTAATCCTCGCCATTCCTCGGTAACTTGAGTGCTGTAAAAAGAAAACTATAATAAAACATCTAACTAAATTTTTTGATCGATTGAAAAAAAATCACTATATAATATGATGTGCGTTTGTTTTTCGTTTTTTGTTTTTTGTTTTTGTTTTTGTTTTTGTTTTTTTTTTTTTTTTTTTTTTGTCGGGTGTATGTTTATTATGATCGAAGTTGTACCTACCCTTCTAATATGACCATAAGCAAATCGTTTGTTTTTTTATTATTGTTTCTTGGCTATTATAGCCACAAAAGTCTTGTATCAAAAGATGATACTCGTTTTCGGTCACTAAGTTTTGTGAAAAATTGATATTTGCATCTTTGTATGTATATATCTTATCATCTAAATATCTTATATTACTGCATAATAGAATAAAATAAGATAATTTTTTTCTAAATTGTCCTTTTATTTCATTCGTTCCATCTTACACCTACGTATGCCTAGATAAGCAAAATAAAGAAAACTCAAAAGATAGAATAAAGACTAGATGGCTACTGTTGCAAGCAACGGACGGATTCCTCCTTTATTAGACCTTCCTCGGAACTGAAGTGTTAAAATCCGAATAAAGAAGATGGAAAAAAAAGAATAGTTGCTTTAGTACCATGTTGACTTCAGCAAATGAGTCAAAAGAGCTTATGTCTAATTTTGGACTCTTATTTATTTATCAACAAAATAGAAGAAAAAAAAATAATAAATACCTTTTATGTTTACGAAAGCTTAAAATTCCATGCTCAATCAAGATCTAGTTCTTTACAATGACTTTCTCAAAACAGAATTGCACAATAATTTTGCAATGAGATAATTTCTATTAATAGAAAATGACAACAACATGTAACTACTGATATGTAATGCTACTAAGAATAAAAAAGAAAGAAACAGAGAACAAGAATAAAAGAGTTATCTACCTTACTATGTAAAATTCACATTAAAAGTACTACTTGTGTGACGAAAAATAGTTAGGGACAAAATCCTGTGAATTCTACAAGAGTAAATGTTTGTTATGACCTTGAAAAAGTTTATTTTACCTTTAACCAAGGTCATGGATGAAAGATAAGCATTTGAGTTTATTCTCATCAAGATTCCTTTTCATCTAATCAAAGCTCAATATTTTATCAACAAAAGTCTGTTGTGACCTTGAAATCGAACAGATGACCTTGGGTCAAGGTCAAGGTGAAAGGACTTGATGCAAGGAATATTTGCACCAAGTTTGAACTGTCAAGGACAAATGGTCTTTGTTCTAAAGGCAAAAATTTGTTGTGGCCTTGAGAATCAAAATTTGACCTTGGGTCAAGGTCAAGGTGAAAGGGCTTGGCTCAATGATTGTATTTATGAAGTTTGAACTGTCAAGGTCAAATAGTCTTTGTTCTATAGGCAAAAGTTTATTGTGACCTTGAGAATCATTATTTGACCTTGAAACTAGGTCATCATCAATGACTACCTATAAGTAGCCTACCATCTAAGTTTCAACTCAAAATCTCGAAAACTGTAGGAATTGGCACTGTGCCAATTTAAATGTCCATTTTCAACTCAAAATAGCGCGAAAACCGTAAATATTTCATCAAGCATGTAAGCGTATAAAAGTTTGCACATTTTCCAAAGAATGATATAAAACAAATGTCGTTCAAATCGTGTGATTAATATAGAAGTTATAAGAGTTTAAAGATTTGACCTTTGATGACATCTAGCGAGGGCATTGGTGAACTTATCGACAAACAAAAAATAGTTTAAGAAGATCTTTGTCTGCTCTTTCTAATGGTACCATTCTTTTTGCTCTGTGTTGAAAGACCTTTGAATAAAGTGTCTGGAAACGGAAAGGGGTAAGAATAATAAGAATAATAATAATAAGAACTAGATGGCTACTGTTGCAAGCAACAGATGGATTCCTCCTTTATTAGACCTTCCTCGGAACTGAAGTGTTAAAATCCGAATAAAGAAGATAGAAAAATGAATAGTTGCTTCAGTACCTATTCACTTCAGCAAATGAGTCAAAAGAGCTTATGTCTTATTTGGGACTCTTATTCATTTTTCAACAAAATAGGAAAAAAAAAACATAAGTAAATACCTTTTATGTTTACGAAAGCTTTAAACTCCATGCTCTATCAATATCAAAATCCTTTACAATTACTTTCTCAAAACAGAATTGCACAATGATTTTACAATGAGATAATTTCTATTAATAGTAAATGACAACAACATGAAAAAACAGATATGTAATGCTACTAAGGAAAAAAAAGAAACAGTGAACATGAAGAAAAGAGTTATCTTTCTTATACTATGTTAAGTTCAAATAAGAAGGACTACTTGTGTAAAGAATAAATAGTATAGGACAAAAAGTGTTAATTCTACAAGAGTAAATGATTGTTACGACATTGAGAATGATTATTTGACCTTGAACCAATGTCTTGCACGCAAAATAAGTATTGTGATTATTCTCATCACGATTAATTTTAATCTGAGCAAAGCTCAATATCTAATCAAACAAAGTCTGTTATGACCTTGAAATCTAACAAATGACCTTGGGTCAAGGTCATGGTGAAAGGGTTTGATGCAAGGAATATTTGTGTAAAGTTTGAACTCCCCAGGTCAAAACGTCTTTGTATTATAGACTAAAGTTCGTTGTGACCTTGAGAATGAGAATTTGACCTTGGGTCAAGGTCATGGTGAAAGAGCTGGGCCCAAGCATTTTATGTGTAAAGTATAAACTATAAAGGTCAAATCGTTTTTGTTCTATAGGCAAAAGTTCGTTGTGACCTTGAGAATAAAAATTTGACCTTGAAAGTAGGTCAACATTAAATGACCACCTATAAGTAACATACTATCAAAGTTTCAACTCAAAATCTCAAAAACTGTAGAAATTGGCACTGTGCCAATTTAAAGTTCCATTTTCAACTTGGAATAGCGCGAAAACCGTAAATATTTTATCGAGCATATAAGCGTATAAAAGTTTACAATTTTCCCAAAGAACATTTTAAAACAAATTTCGTTCAAATCGTACGGTTAATTTAGCAGTTATAAGTGTTTAAAGATTTGACCTTTGATGACCTCCAGCGGGGGCATTAGTGAGCTTATCGATAAACAAAAAATAGTTAAAGAAGATCTTGGTATGCTCTTTCTGATGGTACCATCCTTTTTGCTCTGTGTTAAAAGACCTTTGATTAAAGTCTCTGGAAATGATGAGGGGGTAAGAATAAAAATAATAATAATAATAAGAATAATAATAAGAACTAGATGGCTACTGTTGCAAGCAACAGACGGATTCCTCCTTTATTAGACCTTCCTTGGAACTGAATTGTTAAAATCCGAATAAAGAAGATGGAAAAAAGAATAGTTGCTTTAGTACCTTATTAACTTTAGCAAATGAGTCAAAAGAGCTTATGTCTAATTTGGGACTCTTATTCATTTATCAACAAAATAGAACAAAAAAAAAATAAATACCTTTCATGTTTACGAAAGCTTAAACTCCATGCTCCTCTATCAAATCAAATCCTTTACAATCACTTTCTCAAAACAGAATTGCACAATGATTTTGCAATGAGCTAATTTCTATTAATAGAAAATGACAACAACATGAAAGTACAGATATGTAATGCTACTTAGAAAAAAATAAAGAAACAGACAATAAGAATAAAAGAGTTATCTATCTTACTATGTAAAGTTCAAATAAGAAGTACTACTTGTGTGAAGAATAAATAGTTAAGGACAAAATCATGTGAATTCTACAAGAGTAAATGTTTGTTATGACCTTGAAAAAGTTAATTTGACCTTTAACCAAGGTCATGGATAAAAGATAAGCATTTGAATTTATTCTCATCAAGAGTCCTCTTAATGTAATCAAAGCTCAATATTTTATCGACAAAAGTCTGTTGTGACCTTGAAATCGAACAAATGACCTTGGGTCAAGGTCAAGGTGAAAGGACTTGATGCAAGGAATATTTGCACCAAGTTTGAACGCTCAAGGTCAAATGGTCTATGTTCTATAGGCAAAAGTTTGCTGTGACCTTGAGAATCAAAATTTGACCTTGGGCCAAGGTCAAGGTGAAAGGGCTTGGCTCAGTGATTGTATTTATGAAGTTTGAACTATCAAGGTTTAATAGTCTTTGTTCTCTAGGCAAAAGTTTGTTGTGACCTTGAGAGTCATAATGTGACCTTGAAACTAGGTCATCATCAATGACTACCTATTAGTAGCCTACCATCCAAGTTTCAACTCAAAATCTCAAAAACTGTAGAAATTGGCACAGTGCCAATTTAAAGTTCCATTTTCAACTCTAAATAGCACGAAAACCGTAAATATTTTATCGAGCATGTAAGCGTATAAAAGTTTACAATTTTCCCAAAGAACATTTTAAAACAAATTTTGTTCAAATCGTACGGTTAGTCTAGGAGTTATAAGAGTTTAAAGATTTGACCTTTGATGACCTCCAGCGGGGGCATTGGTGAGCTTATCGACAAACAAAAAATAGTTAAAGAAGATCTTGTTATGCTCTTTCTGATGGTACTATCCCTTTTGTTCTGTGTTAAAAGACCTTTGAATAAAGTGTCTGGAAATGATGAGGGGGTAAGAATAAAAATAATAATAAGAATAATAATAAGAATAAAGAAAAGACATTGCAATAACAGAAAGGATTCCGACGGAATAGTCGGAATCCTTAATAAAGAAAAGACATTGCAATAACAGAAAGGATTCCGACGGAATAGTCGGAATCCTTAAATAGAAATCGAAGAAGTACCGTCAGTTATTCAGTCAAAGAGAATGTAAGGCAACATCATTAGAAGTAGTAAAGTTCTACGGTCGATATGGGGAACTCGTCATACACTATGATGTCCCACTCTCCTGAATGGTGGATGATATTCTGTCATAGACCATTTGAACCATCCAACCAAAGATTGTACTCTGTGTCTTCCGGGGTGGAGGTTACCGGATGTGACAATTCTACCGAAATGAGGCGGCGGGTGTTGCATGCAAGCTACTTACACTTCCTGGGCACCTGGTCTAACTCTCATATCGGGAGTCCGCTTCTTTTCATTCGGTGGAGGTTTTTGTTTGTTTGCTTTGGTTTCTATTTTATCCTGATTTTGTATGCCTTCGGTTTCTGATTTTCTGAATTGTCGATTTTGTGCTGTATACAGGGATTATCCATATTTGTCATTATGAAATCCTAGACATACATGTGTCCTTAATAATAGTGCAAATGCTTACAGAAGATAGCTATTAATTTTGACAACACATAGATTGGATGTATTCAAACATTTACATCGAGACAATCACCGAATTTGACAGGTTTCCATGGAGCTGTTGCGACGGGCGTTGCATGAAATCAGGAGGCACTGACTCTCCCCGGGCACCTTGTCTCATTTCGGACTGATGTTCATTCCTGGGTTCGCAACCATTCCGATATGAATTCTCACGATTTTGCCTTGCCTTCTCGACTTTGAGACTGAATAGCTTAGGAACTTCTTTGGTGTTTATTTTATTGTTATATTTTAAAACATATAGACAAACTTTCATTAATTTGCAGCAACTAAGAAGACCTCTGGCTAATCGGAAAAGCGAATGGGTTATGCGCACGTAATCCGGATAATCCATCGTCTGCTACTGACGTGGCAGATGACCGTCCTCAGTCGGCACCGGTTGCCCATTTGTCACGTTGGTTTATGTGTAGTCATTTTTGTTTGATGTTTCTATGTGATTTGGCGTTCCTGGCAACATACAGTCTTCTCCTGCTATTGCGTTTTCATTTCCTAGCTCATCCGGTACGACAGGGCATGTTACAAATATGAAGATTTCATCGTAAGAGCAAGTAAGCTTCTCGGTCAGAATTATATTGCACAATGGCTGAAATCATCTTTGAGGAAGTTCTACGGCCCCTACGGGGATATAATAAAAGCATATTAGGTTCCCCCTTTCCCGAATGATAAGTTACATTATGGATTGTAATTGAAAGGCTGTCATCATCACCAAACACGAAATACTTTCCTGATGTGTACATCCATATGTTCATCGCGACAATCACTTAATTTGACAAGTTTTCATGGAGCTGTTGCGACGGTGTTGCATGCAATCAGGAAACGCTTTCTCTCCCCGGGCACCTGGTCTCACTTTGGAATGTTATTCGTTCCGAGGTTCGCAACCGTTCCTATGGAAAATATAATAATTTCGACTTGCCTTCTCGACTTTGAGACTGAATAACTGATAGGTTCTTCTTGAATATTTATTGTACCATTTGCGTCTCATTCTGTATGTGTATTTGTAATCTTTGTGTTTTTTGCAGTTGGTGTTTTAAGGTTTTGTTATTGGTATTGCAACCGGGTGTTGTTGGATATCTCCTCCTTTCTTTTCTATCCTATAATTTGAGAGGGGCATCCATACGTTTTGTCTTATCTTGTAAATGATTGTAAACTCCAGTAACCTTCCTGCTTAATGCCTAAAAATGCTGCATCCTAATGAAATGATGAGACAGTTAGTTAAATTCGTTGTAATGTAGGAAATATACCACAACAAAATATATAAAAGTCTTTATTTTCCCTTTTCAAGTTTAGTTTAGAATAAATTCACTTGTCTCATGTTGCGAGCTTTTCTTCTGGTATCACGTAGCAAAATATTATGAAACAGTCCTAAATAGGAATGATGTAAACTTAATTTGGTCTATTAAAAATCAGGGGATGTGATTGACCAAATGAAATCTAGAAATTTTCAAGACGATACAATTTCTTCATACGACTTTTCAAATATGTACACCACGCTTCCTCGCGACCAAATTAATGATCAGTTGTCCAAACTCATTAAATGGTACTTTAATCGAGAGGGGAAATTTTATATGTGTTTGATTTTTCTATGAGTTGTTGGCATTACATGTTCCATTTGTGTCTCTTTCTGTATGTGTCTGCTTTGTGTTTTTACAGTGGATGTTTTGGGGTTTTGCTGTTGGTACTTCAACCGGGTATTGTTGCAGATTCCCTCCTTTCTCTTATCTGATTGATTCTAATTCTGGAATATGTTTTCTCGCAATATGTTTGAAGACCTTGATTAATGCAAGTTAATATTTTCGTAAGCAAAATGGATAGAGGTTTCATGGATTTCTAGAATCCAGTAGATATAAGGTAGTTCATGATCAGAGTCGAAGGACTCAAGAACAGATTTGTGGTTGTCAGGTATTTCAGGTACAGATTAATTTGTACGTGTGTATGTTGGATTTCCAGGTGCTGAATATAACCCCAATTCTGCTCTCAGGCATTTGATACCAGTATGACTTGCAAACGAAAGTAAAATAATCTGCCGTTTTGTCAGCAGGAACAATGATATATTTTTCATGGAGGTCAGAAAGTTGTTTGGCAGCATCAGAGTAATGAAAATTTGACTCGTGTCTGTTGTTAGCTGAAGGTCGAAGACGCCCTAATCTACTTTTAAGTAATTCTCCTATGACTTTCATCCATTCCTGGATAAAATCCATAAAACGTGGGTTCTGTACATAGCATCATATCCCACCCATTCTGCTACGTTTTTCGGTACATTTTTGGACATAATAGTTTCACACTCTTTGGTCATATTGCATTGTTAAGATTGAGGATCACTGACGAGAGTTAAGTACCCAAAATATGCATGTCTGGTCCATGCTGCAAATATATCTGTTCTTAAATGATGCTAATAAATTTGAAGACGTGTAACATTTGAACTACTTGCTGAGTGTCACTGCTGATGGACCAGATTACATGTTTCACCTAAATTTGCGTATGGATCTTCCTCTTTATAAGATTGAGGGAATGCTTGTCTTCTCCATGAAGAAGCCATGAATCTGGACATAAAGTAAATCAGGCTAAGTGTCATGACCAAAATTACAGCATGTTTAACTGCGTATCTCATTGATAGTTTTTTCTTCAAATATAGATATATTGATCCGTTCATTCTATGATAGATGTATCCGTATAAAATCGAAATAGGTAAATCTCGTTAAATCAGAATGTCCGAACTTTGAGGATCATCTACATGCAATATATCCTCGTGAACTGGATATCAAGGAAACAACCGAGAGCGATAGAATTATGTATTTCGACGCAAACGGCCATTTGAACACCTCACCGTATGATAAGCGTGATGATTTCAGCTTCCACATGAATAACCTTCCTTTCATGTTTATTTTTATTGTAATGAGTTAAAGAATATCCTGACGATAATCTCAACAGCACTCACAATAGAGCGACAAAGTGTAGCTTCTTTCACAGATATGACAGTACAGATGTACAATAATATTCAGTTTGTATTCAATAAGTTCGACAACATACTTGTACAATTGGTTGATTGATGTTTCCCAAGCTTCATTCTTTGAGTGGCCCTATATACAAGTGTAGAAAATACACCAAACTTATGTCTTGGATCAGTCAATTATGGGAATTGGTTAATCACTTGTGTTCTCATACCGAATTGAAAAAAATATTTTACTTGATTTCGGTAAGATATAGAATGAAATATTTTCATTGTTATATGTTAAAACCTGTGGACTTCAATTTCAGCATTACAAACTTTCCTTTTCTGAGTAGTACAATGTAACATCCCTTCGTCGCCTGTTTATGCGTGTTCATATCTCAGTTGATACGCTATGCCAGAGCAAGTACCAAATATACGGATTTTGTTCTGAGAGCTAGGCGTCTTTCAGATAAGCTTCTCAGTCAGGGATATGTTTGTGACCGACTAACATCGTCACTGATGAAGTTCTACGGTCGATATGGGGAACTCGTCATATACTCTGATGTCCCATTTTCCAAAATGGTGGATGAAATTCTGTCATATACCATTTGAACCATCCAACCAAAGATTGTACTGTATTTCTTTCGAAATGGAAGTAACCGAATGTGACAGTTCTACCGAATTGAAGCGGCGGGTGTTGCATGCAAGCAGGAGATGCTTACTATTCCTGGGCAACTGGTCTCACTCATTATGTGACCACACCAGCAGACAAACTCTCAAATAATTACAAAGTACTATTTCGACAGTATAGTAAAAGAGTTGTGTTTAAATTCGACACCTGGAAATCCCACGCTAACCCCAATAAACCTTAATTTCTGTCTCTGAAATAATAGATGACCACAAATCAGCTCTCGCTTCCTTTGGCTTCGACACGAACTATTTAGATTTAGATTTACCATACTTGTACTGCATACCTAAAATGTATAAGAATCTGTACAAGGAACGTTTCAGTGCTGGTTCTTCAAAATGTTATACCAAATCTGTATCGATCTTACTCACCAAAGTTTTATCTGAAATCAAATCTGGACTTCAAAAATATTGTTCGACAGTATATTCTCGCAGCGGCCGCGGTATCAACCAGATGTGGATTTTAAAGAATTCCGCAGTACATTTAGAATATCTGAAACCCACACATTTTAGTAGAGTCCCTTCGATCAAAGCCTTTGGTTTTTCGACACTTTACAATCCCACATTCTAAACTGAAAGAAAGACTCGCAAAAATTGAAAGTAATGCGTTTACAAGCAAGAACGGCAATTGCAAATACAAATTCATTGTTTCTAACTATGACATAATCTACTTTGTAAAAGTAAAGTCCGATTCTGAAAATTAGTACACTGAAACAGATATTATTCAGATGATAAAACTTCCTGATAGACAACATTTGTGTGGTGTTTGGAGGAGACGTTTTCCAGCAAATTGTCGGAATTCCAATAGGGACCAACTGTGCCCCACTCCTTGTCCACATTTTTCTTTTCTCGCACGAAGATGAATTCATTACATCTTTGGTCTCTGAAGGGAAAAGATACTTAGCTTCTGACTTCAACTTCATTTACAGATACATAGACGATGCGATATCTATTATTATTCCAAAATTCGCGGAAAACCTCTCAACAGAATCTATCCTTCGGAGCTTGAAGTCAAAGAAACTACAGAGACAAATAATTCAGCATCCTATTTTGACATAATGTTGTCCTACAACACTGATGGTCACATAAACACCTTACTTTATGACAAACGTGACGACTTCAATTACAGCATTACAAACTTTCCTATTCTGAGTAGCAACATCCCTTCATCGCCTGCTTATGGTGTGTTCATATCTCAGTTGATACGCTATGCCAGAGCAAGTAAATGTACCAAGTACCAAAGATACAGATTCTATTCTGAGATCTAGGCGTCTAGGATCTTCTTTAACTCATTTGTGTCACACTTATGCCTTTGCCGTGTGGAGCTCGTAAAAAAATTCCCCGCGAGGGGTTTGACAGTAAGTGTTTTGAATATATTTCCCTGACATTGTCGCCATAGCACTTTCCATATAGATATAACATCAGACAGTGCATGAAGTTTATATATTGTTTTCATTTTCGTGCTTAATCATCGACGGCGGGTGCGGCTAGCCAACAGGGGATGCTTACTCCTCCCGGGCACCTGGTCCCACCTCTAGCTTGCTAGGGGTCCGTCGATGCTTAATTTTGTGCTCTATTGTGAGTGCTGTTGAGATTATCGTCAGGATCTTCTTTAACTCATTTAATTTAAGCTTCTCACTCAGGGATACGTTTGTGGCCGACTAACATCGTCACCGAGGAAGTTCTACGGTCGATATGGGTAAATCGTCGTACACTATGTCCCACTCTCCAGAATTTGTGGATGATATTCTGTCGTTGACCATTTGAACCATCCAACTAAAGCTTCTACTCTATATCTGCCGAAATGGAAGTAACCGGATGTGACATTTCTACCGAATTGAAGCATCGAGTGTTGCATGCAAGCAGGAGATGTTTTCTCTTCCTAGGCACTTGCTCTCATTCCCATATCGGGAGTTCGCTTCTTTTCATGTGGTTGATGTTTTTGTTTGTTTGTTTTTGGTTCCTGTTTAATACTGATTTTGTATGCCTCCGGTTTATGATTTTCTGAATTATTGATTTTGTGCTGTATATAGGGATATGGTCATTATCGATATTTTTCATTTTGCTTGGTAATGTACCAATCTACAGCCTTGTACCAGCTCATTCTTATGAATTGCACTTTGACTGTGACGACAAGGCTCTATGACGGACCCTTTAGAGAAGACAGGGTCCCGACCACCTGTCCTCTCTGAATGTCAGTCGCACTCCTCAGGTGATCACATGCATGGGAATGCTACAGCCGACAGAGCACGGAATGTATTTCGTATGCCCTCAGTTTCTTTATTTATATTTACATATCCATCTGTGTTTCTTGGGTCCCTACGTCATGTTGTCTGTTTGCATGTACATCTTACAGTGAGGAGGTTATTTTACACCACAATTGTTCGTTCTACGAGACCTCTAGATAATCGGGAAAGTGGGAGGATTGTGCGAACGTAATCCAGGATAACCACACCGTCTGCTACTGACGTGGCAGATGGCCCTCCTAAGTCGGCACCGATTGCCCATTGGTCTTGTTGGTCTGTGTCTGGTCGTTCGTGTTTGATGTTCCTCTGTGATTTGGCGTTCCTTGTAGTATTTGCGTCAGTGCCTGCTTTGTGTTTTTGCAGTGGATGTTTTGCTGTTGGTGCTGCGACTAGGTGTTGCTAGAGATCTTCTTTCTTTTACCTCGATTTAGGCCAACTAGCTTAATTTGATTGAGCCATGGTATTTCCCCGGGCATCACTTTTGTGACAGATATAGATAATGGCCATATATCTCCATACACAGTCAATTGTGCCTCACATGAAATTCATATGAAATTAGCATTATGTAAATTTCACATGAAAGTTCATGTAAAATTCATATAAATTTCACATAAGATTTATGTGAAAAATATTTCACATGAATTTCACATAAATTTCCTTCACATGAATTTCACATGAATTTTTCTCAGTGACCTTCACAGGAAACTGAATTCACATAACATCCATGTAAAAATCTTCACATGAATTTCATGTGAAAAATTTCATGTAAATTTCATGTTCGTGCTCATTTCACATAAATTTTATGTGAACTTTCAAGTAAAGTTCATGTAAATTTCACATGAATTTCATATGAGGCACAATTGGCTGTGTATACAAGTACAAAAACGATAATTCAGAAAATCAGAAACGGAAGGCATACAAAATCAGGATAAAACAGGAACAAAAGCAAACCAACAAAAACCTCCACCACAAACACCCAATATGGGGGAGTGAGACTAGGTGCCCTTGAGGAGTCAGCTTCTCCTGCTTACATGCAACACCCGGCGCTTCAATGCGGCGGAAACATCACAGGTTTCATTTCTATTTTTCTATATTGCAAATTATTGTAGTTTTTGTTTTTTGATTTTTTGTTTGGTTTAGATTTGTAGTTTCCATGATTTTGTTTGCCTATTGATTGAGATTTTTGGATCCTTGGGTTTTTTTTTTTTCATTCACTGACTTAGAACATATCTTAGATGACATATATAAAGGTCTGATGAATAGGCCAAAAATATCCCCTAATAAGACAAAGTTTTTGTTTAAATATCAAGATTGGCAAATATGTATATGACCTTTTATTCATTTATACATCTATACAAATACTTCCTACGGGGTTTTTGGTATAATATTACGTACATGTGTAGCAAGATTGGTTTTCATACATAAGAATAGGTAAAATGTACAAGAAAGGATAAGACATAGTTTGAATAGGGAATATTCATTCCCTTTTAAACCATTTATTTGGAAATTGTGGAAAGTGATTTAATTTCAACTGGATGTTGCATTCTGAAAACGAAACATTATGAATGTCAGGAAAACAATAATATTTTTGCCTGGGACAAAATTTACAGCGAAAATTTCTATATGTGTAATGCTTGTAATCTTGGGATTAATGTTTTATTATTTTCCAAAATTTCGTGTAAACCCACGTTCAGCAACACCTTATTTTCACTACCTTTTGGAACCGCGAGAAGCGAGGATTATGAAGGATGATAACATTGACACCGTTAACACTACAACTTATGTTAACCTCAATGTCAATAAAAGTGTAAGTGGGAGACATGAGTTGACTTCTACCGAGAGTATGAACATTGACGTAAATGTCAGACAACAGAAAATAGAGGTTAAAACCACTATGGTCACCACGGTCACCACTACTCAGAAACCCAATCCGTATGCAGTACTTGGAAGGCGTTGTAACCTTAAAAGGTTTTTCAATATGTCATATCCCAATGATACATCGAATTATTTATCTCCGGGTGAGAAACGTTACATTATCTACACATGTAGAGGCGAGTGTGGAGGTTTGGCAGACCAGTTCAAAGGCATCACTGCAAGTTACGGTATTGCTAAACGTTCAGGTAGACAACTGCGCATACAGGAAACTGTGAAATGCGGCATCACTACTTACTTACAACCGAAACAATATGATTGGACATTCAGGAAAAACGAGGTCAAAAAATACAAGTCAACTTTTTGTAATACAAACAATCATAGTAAAACAAGGAGAATCAAACTCAATGACTACGTTTTATATTTGAACGAAAGTGTTATATATCTCCGAACTAATCGTATCTATGGCAAAAGAGATTTTGAATACAGGAGGCTTTTCAGAACTACGTATAATGACCTTTTCGACCTTAAGCCAGAAATCAAATCCGAGTTGAACTTATTTAGAAATACCTTCGTTAAGAAAAATAAAACAGTGTGTGCACATCTACGTGTAGGTAAGGGACCGGGATTTGTGGATAGTAAATATAACAACCTGGGAAACATCAGCGAAATCTGGAATTTTTTCTCCCGTTACGACACCAACGGTCACGTGATCTACATAGCTACAGATTCGAGCGTTTTAAGAGAGGCGGCTAGAAAGCGTTTTCCACGACGCTTCATAGACATGCCTGGTCGAGTTATCAACACAGCTTTTGAACTAGATGACGAGTCTTGCTCAGCATTCAGAAAACTTATTCTTGACTTTTCTTTTCTTGCCAGCTGTGATGTCTTACTTCTGACCTTCAGTGATTTCGGATTTCACGCCTCATTGCTTCGGGGCTCCACGGATGACCAGTTTTGTTATCAGGATGGGTACGTCTATCCTTGCCCTATCTATGCTATAGAGCGGAAGAGATCAAGCGAGGATATGAATCCACTGCTAGAAGTTTGAAAATGGGTATTTCCGTCTTGCAGGTTATTCTCGCAGGTTAATAAAACGGAAGTGTTCCAACTCTATACCTTCATGAAGAAAATTCCAAACCAATTCTTCCTGCACCAGACACGTGTTTCGAATATTAAATTCTCATCAGTGATGCTTCCAGCGGAGCCACCAAATTTCATTTCAGTAGCGCCCTCCTTTATTTTTTGATTTTAGATTTGTACAGTCCAATTTAAAACTACAGAACTTATTCATTTTTTACTCAAACAGGCACATGCAACTTTCAAATAAAGATATTTTATCTTGAATAAACATCAAAGAAGTACCAATTAGTTATTCATTCTCAAAGGTCAGAAGGAAAAGTAAATTCATTAGAATTTCTATTGGGATAGCTGCAAACATCGGAATGAACATAAAATAATGAAACTCTAGTCTAAACCCATGGTCAACTCTATTTAATGGAGACTCCTCTCCTCTAGACTCAGTAGTCAGGGGAGTTCAATCCTCCTCATATCGTACATGCTTCAATATACAAAGAGACAAATGAGGTGCGTATTGGCTTTTACAAGTTCAAGGTTTGCTCGCAAAAGAGTCTGTTTGAGAACTTTTTCATCTTTCTTGATCAGCTTACATTGTACATTGATGATAATTGTCAAATCTTCCTATTAAGATTGCATAGGAGTATTGTTTTTGAATATGATGAAGAGCATTAACTATTCGAAATCATTCATTTCGTAGTAGTCTGTTTGAGGGTGAATATTTGTAAATATTTGCATAAACGTTAAGCTTAAAAGAAAATATGATGACTTGTTCTTGCATAATCTTTTATTCTGTACTTGGCGTACTGTAACGTCATGGAAGGTATCTTATGGCCTTCGGGGACATATCCTGAATAACAAAATAAAGTTATGAAGCAAAGTAATCTTGCCAATGGTATTGACATTGTTTTTATTAGAATCACATATTGGTAGATAAGATGTTTGTATTTGAATGACTTGTATGCATACATTGTTGTCGCAAATTATTACCCGTTTTACTGGACTGTGTATCATACAGTATATCCCTGTAAATCATTTAAATTAAAAAAAAATATTTCCATTCTAATTCACCATTTCCTGTGGTTGCAATACAGCGTTGCTAAGGACGTGACTACGTCGTTGATTTGAAGGCAACTTTATGGTTTATGGCCATAAATAAAAAGATGTTTGCCAGTAAAAATTCATGTAACTGTTTCATATGATGTGAACTGAATAATAAAGAATTATTGCTGACAAACCAAGACAGGACATTAAATTTTCAACACTAAATTAAGGCAGCATAATAATGACTGCACGTGCTGTCCTGTCAGTCGAAAAAGGGGTTTAAAATCAAGTCCACAGTGACCTTGACCTTGGAAATCAAGTGTTAATCCTCTCCTCAGAAAAAAACATGTGTTGAAGCTTTTTGACCCTGTGATTTTTTTCTTTTATGCCGTTCATTCACGGGCAGGAACACGTTACGTCGCCTTACAGTACCGTTGTCAGAAGTATTTAAAGTTCTGCACTTAAATCCGTCCGTTGACATTATGAAACAGGTGAGGATATGTTGGAAACCATCCGTTGTCATGAAAATTAGCGACAAAATTTCAGTAAAATCACAAATAAATCATTAGGTAACCAGTGATTTCTTTTAAAAAGCCAACGGGGGGTAGCCACACGCTTCAGCAATACATTATTACCATGAAATGAATAAAACTCCTTTTATGTTATGAGGAGATCTAATGGGCGATGACCTACTGTCAGCAACGAAAACGGAAATTTGAACAGGAAAACTATCCTGTCTCTGAATTATTTGATTTTATCTACCAATTTTATGTAGAAAATTATCGACAACATTATACAAACAATATATGTGAATGACCGTCTTTTACATTGTATATTTATTGTATACTTTGATTATTTGATAAAGATTGTCCGTTGTCATGACAAGACAAGAAGATATAGTCCGTTGTCATGACTCTTAACGGTATTTGGGCATGAATGGGGAATTGAATTTTTATTTCGAATCTAAGGATGAGCAATTAAATTAGCTTAGATAATTCTTAAAGTATTTAGCTCTCTTTTTTTTGTAAAGCAGGATATCATATAATTTTCAGGTTACGTGAACATAGAACGTATAATATAGATATAAAATTGAAAATATGATTCATGAAGTTGAAAAGGTGAAGGATGAGTTCATGAATTTATACATTGATCAACTAAACAATAATCGTTAAAGGGATTTTGAAGTCACCTATAGCGTTAAAAACAAAGACATCAATTTTCGGTCATTGAAGGCATTTTGATAGCCTCAGCCTTTATCACGTAACTGTTCCGAACGTTCTTTACATGAAATCGCTCTTTGATCTAGAATTTTCGCATGCTTTTTTAAAGTTTTTTTTTGCAGAAACATTAAGATCATGAAGATTCATACCTACAGATGGGTTATTAGGCACCGTTTTATCGAAGGGACAAAATGGATACCAAATGCACAAAAATGAATATAAACGTACGAAGTAATAACAGACTTGTAATAAATAGTTATGTGTGTCTATCTTCTTGACTTGATGAGAGGTTTTTGTCAAAAAAGAGATATTGGCCTAGTCTGATTTTCCGTCTGTCTTGCATGCTGTGATAAAGTGTGGATTTACTGAAATCAAAGTCAATATATGTTTTTGTTTGTGTGTGAGGGTGAGTACATCTGTGTATGTCTGTCTACCTTTCTATCCGTCTGCCTATGCATATCTTTCTGTATGAGTGTGTCTGTTGATGAATGTGTTTGTCTGTATATATGTGTTTGTCTGAATATATGAATTTGTCTAAAACCCCATATATATGTTTGAGTGTCTAACCCCCCTCCTAGAAACCTCTTACATATTCTACAAATAAAAAAAAAATAGGAATAGGGTCGAGTGTCCGGGAAGAGTAATTATATCCTGCTCTGCTGAAGTTTTGTGATTTTTTTTTATTACAGCACACCATCTGTCTTCCGCCAGTCTGTAAACTTTTCAAAATGTCGAGTTTCATCTGCAGAACCGATGATGAAAATCAAATTATAAAGTCAACTTTTCAAGAGTGATAGAGACTATTGGTGGGTAAAGAGGAGACCTGGGTGCAATATATATATATATATATGTAAGACCATTGGAGCATTTTTCTGGTAGTTTGCAATATTGGAAGCCAATGGAACATAAACAAAATACGGACTTAACAGGGGGGAAATGGTTATATAACATTTCTTCTCTATGGGGAAAATACATGCTAATATGAGGAAAGTCTAATATATATAGCGGAATATCTCCAAGGGGAAGAAACCTTTCTAATAGCAAATTTTCCTATGAGAAAAACTACTGCATTACACCGGTTTATAATACACTTATAAAGTAAGATACTGTATACAGTCTTATTTTCGCCTCCATTTATATTTTACCCTTTTCACCCATAGCCCAGAAGACGAATTTAAGACGGGACGAATAAAATTTAACGTTAAGGATATCTTAACAAAACGGATGATTCGGCGAATTCAAATCTGGGCAAATCAGTCTCCATTCTAAATTGGTTGAAAATTTAATGATTAGTACCGGTATAGTATCATTCCATCCATTAAAATATCAAAGCAGACAACGGACATCTGACAACGGACAGAACTTTCGCAACATGGCTTGACAACGGACTAATTTTAGAAAAGTCCAAAAAAAGTTGTCCAAAATTTAATTCGTCATCGTGGCACTACCAGGGGAGCATTATATAGACTTGATATTTATTATTAGTATATTTCTGGAATAAGATAACCTGAATATTTAAAGATTTCAAGAAAAAGGAAGAATAACACATGTGCAGGACTTGGCGATCAAAAGACGCCAACTCGATCTCCTCTTTTCAAACTGTATATCAGTACCAGAAAATCATATAAACCAATAGCTTAGTGTTATGACTACCCCCCATTGAATTTTCGAGTGTATTACTTCTAAAATTTCATCGTTTATTAGAAAATCATACTTTCCACACATGCTCATTGTCACGACAACGGATGGTTTCCTTCATATCCTCACCTATGGCATAATGTCAACGGACGGTTTTAAGTGCAGAACTTTAAATACCTCCGACAACGGTACTGTAAGGCGACGTAACGTGTTCCTGCCCGTGTCATTGGAATTTTAAGCCCAATTTTACCTTGACCTTGAAATGAACAGTGTTCACCGTTCCCTCGGGAAGGACGTGTGTTTGGTGACCCTATGGTGGTTGCTTCATTTTTGTCGAAGTCAAATGTGACCTTTACCTTACATCACTAGAGTTCATCTTCTCACTATGAGAGCATTGATGGAAGGATCGGTTATCCTTTGAGGATTGCTTTTTCTTCTATACTCATCACAAGGATTTTAAGTATAAGTCCACTGTGACCTTGACCTTTAATATCAATAGTGTTCATCCTCTCTCCATGAGGAGCACTTGAGGAAGGTTTGATGTCAATATGATGTTTGCTTTGTCTTCTATGCTCATCACAAGAAGTCTGACACATGCCTAGACAAACTATCAGTGCTATATCCACTCTGCAACAGATCGAAGGGATAAATACACATTTAAAACTGTAAATTGGAATGTATCACCTTTGTGTATTGCATTTACCTGTTATTCTGATATACTGTTTCCAAGAAATTGATCATGGTGGCTTTGCCCTTCAAATACACAAGTTAAAAACTGGCCATCAATTCCTCACTTAGCACTATGAGTGAGAATAAAAAGAATATCATACAGACAAATCAAGAGGAAACATAGTCGTCTAAGGTTGATGGTTGGGTGGTTGGACAGTGATGGTTGATGGTTGGATAGTGATGGTTGGGTAGTTGGACAGTGACGGTTGGGTGATTGGACAGTGATGGTTGGACAGTGATGGTTGCGTGGTTGGACAGTGATGGTTGGACAGTGCAGAAAATAAGAACAAGTCTACCTCTGTTTCATACAACATGTTTTACTCCTCATTGGTTGGAGATCTTAGAAAATCATAACAATTTATCGGGAAACAATAGCAGCCTGGAATCCTTATCAAGTGACAGCTGTTAATATTATACAAACATGTCATGGTGTATTGTGAAACACTAAATGCTGTTAAATGTAATTTCATGAAACTGAAGAAAAGTTATCTATAACATGCCTCCAAAGAGAGGATTTTTTTGTGTAAATCAGAAATAATTGAAAATATCTCTTTTTTCAATCTTTTGGAAATGAAACATTGATTTCAAATATGATATATTTCCATCAAACAGATAAGAATATAAAATCTACATGTTTTTCTTTTAGAAAAGACATACAATCGGACAGACAGACAAATCAAAATCACCTCTTAAGCTAATGAACCTATGTGAACATAATTCCAATAGAATGAAACAAGTGAAGTTAGCATTCAATACACATAATAACTTGATCAGTGTTAAGTACAAAATGTTCATAGGAAATATTGTTAAAGTATTCCTTTCCAAAAAGTATTCATAAAACAAAACAAAATCATCACATTATTTTCATATTCAACTTTTTAACCAAATTCATTCATATTTACACAAGAAATCAGACCTTACATTATCATAATTTCTGCACCATCATTGAAGCATCTGTCAAAACACATAATACAAGCCTTTCATCATCTACATAACACACCATTGTTCATCATTACATGTACCATCGCAGTTTCAAAATAAATTTCAACCAGTTGCTTATCTCTATCAAATAATGAAATTGAATTGATGTGAGAGAACAAACCTGTACTTAATTCAGCAGATTTATTTTTGTGAAAAACAAAGAGCTGACACTTGAATATGTGTAAAACACATATACAAAGGGGTAGGGCCACAAAGCCCTATATTGGCCATTGAACATTGTACTTCATAGAATTTTCAACTGTGATTTGACATTTTGAAACGTTCTCTACTGAATCACAAATCTATTTTTTTTCCAGTATTGCGTTTATCAATAGCTTTTAGCCCATTGTAAACACCAATATTGGTCATATTCCGCGAAATTGATGCAAAACCTACATATTTCTATAAAATTAGCAATGGCAGCATGCATTAACTAGGATGAAAAAATTATATGTGAAAGATTATCATATCCTTTTGTCATAAATGTTTTATCTCAGTTAACGCATGCGGCCACATTGAATTCTTCCACAAAAGACAAAATTCCAAGCAATTCTCACCATATTTTGTCAAAAACATCAATATGACGTCACTTCATGACGTCATTACAGTTAAATGGCATTATATTTGGTGATTTAGGGGTTCTCGTGGCCCTACCCCTTTAGCCCAATATTGAACATGTTGAATTAGCTTCATAAAAAACAGAGCACTCGATACTCAAATATAAATTATGCTGAAGTAAAACAGCACTTCAAACATACCACACCTATTATTTAGGTATTAAGTATTTTTTACGGGCTTCTTTCTACAAAACAATCCATTTTAAATTTCCAAAATTCAAAGATTTCATAAACTTTTAAGGTCAAAAATTGAAAGGAAAATAAGATAGCCTACCTAAGCTAAGCAGCACAAAAATCAACACAAGACAATTCTGGAAGTACACACAGTGTACAGAATAAAACAAAACATTTGTTAGTTCCATTTTTGTATATGGATACAAGTTATGAAGTTAGAGAAGTGTGGTTGGTTCTATTACACAAAATATTTTTTCTAATAATTTTTCATGACTTACATGTACATGTATCATTAAATACTTATTTGTGACTTCAAGCCTCATGTTGTAAGTAGTTATTTAGTCATTTCATAATTTAGGATTATTTTGTTCAGTATAACATAATATTCAGGGAAATGATTCATAATAATTACGATGCTTTAGGCATTTCTTTATTTTGTACACTATGGGTTTTTAAAGTTTAAGGTCATCAAAATATGAAATAAATGTTTGCAAAGAATAGTCTCAATTTTTCAGATAGTGTTGTGAATACAAGCATGTGTCATTAATACAGCCTCTGAACTGACATTTCCTTCCATATATGAAATGAGGGATAAGTCAAACTGAATAGTATTACTAAGATGGTAAGAAGTGTTACAAGTCGTACTCTTCTAGCATACAAGTACATGTTTGGTACAAGGGCTGATTGATATGTTGTGAGCCTTGGTTTTCTGGATAACAGAAGCTATTCTGCCGATAGATTATCTCCAAAAAGGGCAATAAAAAAAAAAACAACAAAAAACCAATCAATAGTACATACATGTATTATGCTTCACTTCTGACACAGTTACAGGAAAATATTAAACTTATGCACCACGGAAAGCTCACTAGTTAAAGGTGTGTTGTTCCAACAGGACAATGCTCCTGTTCACAAGTTTGTCACTGCCATGGCTGCCATTCATGATTGTGGCTTTAATTTGATTGAGCATCTGCCTTTATTCACCTGATCTTGCTCCATCAGATTTTCATCTATTCCGAAAACTGAAAGCAGCTATTTCTGGAAGCCATTTTCATTCCAATGATGACATCATACTTGCAGTGGATGGCTGACAGATCAAGATATCTTTAAAAGTGGTACTCTGCCTCTTAAACACTGGTGGCAAAAGTGTATAGATACTGAAGGGGATTATGTAGAAAAATAATGAAAAATGTCTGTTAAAAATCAAATCCTTAAACAAGCTAAATACGAGGCTCACAACATATCAATCAGCCCTCGTATATTTTCTGTCTTATGTTGTCAAAGCTCCAAATAATTTAATGGAAACTAATTAAATTCAATATCTTAATCTCAGCAAACTCTAACTTAGTATATTGTCTGAATTCCTACACATATTCCATAACAGGTGATGTAATGAATCAGAAGTACACATGTTGAACATTTTTCTCAAACAATTTTTTTCTTTTATCGTATATCATAAGTATTACAACATACAACTCACAATACCGGTATATGCTAATACTAGTGGATGACGTTATTTACAGTTGATGAATTAATGAATTCACATTGTTTAATGAAAATAAATCCTGTGTGCTCCAAAACCATATTTCTACTCTAGCTTATGTGTTATATACTTGCTTGCTTCAAATCAAATATACAATAGCACTGATATAGCACGAGGTCTGTCTACCCTGGACCCAAACTTACATTGTTAATAATGGATTAAATTCTGCTCTCTTGATTTCTATATCCAAATATGAAACATGTAAACCTTAATAAATCTTACGTACCGTGTCAAACAAAAACAAATGTATCCGACATATGAAATATATCACAAACACCCCCCCCCCCTTCCCCTGTTGTTGTTGTTTTTTTTAACTATCAGCTAGAGTGATTGATGTTATCTGCATCCACTTTAGTCATTACATAAATGGTTCAAAAGTTTTTCCTTTTAGCTTGTATTATGTTTTCTAGTATCATTTCTACATACTTAATATAAATTCAGAAATAAAACATCTCGTTTTTTAGTTAATAAGAAGAACTAAGCAATCAAAAGTTATAAAAATTCCTGAAATTGTTCAAAAGTATTTTTGTGAAACAGGCTGCAGCCTGGACAGATGATATTTTTTTTAGTGACAAATTCAAAAGAAGAAAATATTTTTGATCATCTTAATTTTCTTTGCAAAAATAAGTAAAATTGATTCAGAAACTAATAAATGCAACACACTCTAATACTTACATGTTTAACATATAGGATTCTTGCTGATGATAATTATTAAGGTTTACAACACATTGATTTGTCTTGTTTCTAACATATTCTATATAATTCCACATTTTCATTTCTACACGTTCTAACACATCCAACATTTTATGAGCACTGATTTATGATAACATTCAAAAAATCATATCCTACAAATCGTAACCGAGTGAATAATTACAAAATGTACCAGCAGTGATCTTCAAATCTAAAGAGTTCGATTAAGGGAAATAACTCCTGAGTTTAAAATGGCAATGATTATAATGCTGAGATTAACACAAATTTGAATATACTCTAATCATGCTAATGATAAAAAAAAAGAATAATGAGATGTACATGTACATCATAAGAATTTATATCAAAGATGACTACATGTGTTACAGAGGGGAATAAATGTACAGCTAGACTAGTTTTGGTGTCAGAGATCAGTTTATGTCAGATTTAGATTATTAGTCATTTTGCCATTATGAAAGTGTACGTTATTTCTAGCTATCTTGCAAAAATTTTACATTCCTATTTATCTTTTGAATACAGAAAATATTTTTCATGAGTGGTTTTGCCAGACCATATAGTGATCTAAATTCTCGACAATTTAATTTTCTCTATCAGTTTGTTGTCAGCAATACAAAACATCTAATCAAAATTTAATAACTGATATTTTGACAATTTATTCAAATCCAACATCATGTAACTTCTGCATGAAAAGATCTCTTCAGGCGACAGCTTGATCAGTATTTAAAAAACAACATGAAA
The DNA here is from genome assembly GCA_033119305.1 of Pinctada imbricata. Lineage (NCBI taxonomy): Eukaryota > Metazoa > Mollusca > Bivalvia > Pterioida > Pteriidae > Pinctada > Pinctada imbricata. Next base: position 12,649,990 of record VSWD01000004.1, on the reverse strand, counting down.
ACCTGCAAGTGTAAGGCATTTAAACATCTAACCACCAAAGCTAGCATTTTACAAAATTAGAACACTACTCCTTTGAGCTAACGAATTTCTGAGGCAATACTTACAAAAGGTTCAACATAACAATGCACAGAGTAAATGGCAAAACATCTCTCTTTGATCACAGGTAAAAAGAAAATAAACAAGGAAAGCATTAGAACATAACATAATTATCTTTACATAACAAAATAGACTTTAGTATGATCAACATTTTTATATAGAGCACTTCTACTGCTGCATTAGATCACACTTATTCATCACTTTATTACATGTATTTTGTCTATTTTATTGTCCGTATGAACAATGATCAACACTTGTGAGAATTCATCAAATCAAGAGTGTTGAAATATCACAATTCATCAACTAATGAACACTAATTAGAATCAAACATCTCTCCAAGTAGTGTCCAAGCTTCAATTGTCTTCATATACATGTACATGTATAACTATCGCTACTCCCTTTTCTTTTTGGAAAATTTCATCCTTGACTTCAAAATAGAAATTTGATTTACTTAATCTTTAGGATCTCATAATATGACTGTGAAATCATTTCTTTTCTTGGGGCTCAATATTAGTGGATTCGTGAGATTCAGTAAATTCATCGGGACGTAATTTCGTGGACTTCATAGTACAATCAAACTTTCAAGAATGGTATTCAGTAAAGGTAGTTGAAGGGCTTGAAAAGTCCGAAAGTGGCGCCAATTACGAATACGTTGATCTTAAAACATCACTTTAAAGACCCTCCATGCAAATTGGCTTATTGCCACTCATGCCAAAATGTCGCTGAAATGTGACCTAATTGATTTATTGTGGGTTTCCAATGTTGGCTTGTGACAAACAGTTGTAAAAACACCTAACGTATTTGTATCAACATTATTGGAAGGTGTTTATACGTCAAACGCCTGTAAAATATGCACACTAAGTCTTGTTTTGTAATTAAAAGTTAATTCAATTTCTTACTTTATGTGCAATTATTTGTTGGGGATGTAAATTCGGGGATGAGGCTATCCATGAAAACCACGAAAATTAAGCCAACATGAAATATAATGATTTCACAGTATTTATTACTGAGGAAAAATGCTACAATACAGTAACTGTTCCTATCTTTCAAAAATAAGACGGACAGACAGACTTCCCCATTTCACAGACTGGATTTTGCTTTGCAATCCGGCCAAAAATAATAATGTGGAGAAGGCTTACGCATAATTGATGGGAATCTATTACTTATAGAGCAATATATGTGAATACATAACATGAAGTCAAGCATGAAAAGATTTGAGATAACTTAATAACTTCGTGTCATTATACTGGTAAATGAAATGTTAAATGATTAATTCCTGAGCACATTATGATAAGGGTAAGTATTATAATCATTCAACTCCAGTGATTTTCTATCTCTGATTTCAATTATCATTTGTACAATTTGCAATTTACTATTTTTCCTACAGAATGAACAACAAAAAAAGTTATCTATCTTTTAAGCAAATTTTAAAGTAGGTCAAGGTCATGACCCAATTTAAAACAAACAAGGGCAGTGATTGGTCAAAATTTCAAAAAAAAATCACAATCATAAGCGGCCTTAACCTTAGTTATACAAAATTAAGAAAACTTATAAAAAATCACTGTAATGCCAAGTTTGATGATAATATTGAAAGTTTTACAGTTACACGTACATGTACCTTCGTAACTGCCAAATGACAGAAACATGAACTACTATGAAGAATCACATTGCCCTACATACAATATAAATGAGATATAATGACATGGGTGAGTAACAAAACTTTTTAGTTCACCATTCATGAAGTCACATGATAAAAAATGTTGTAATAATTATGGAAAACAATTTTCTCAGCATTATTGCTAGTTAGGCTACAAAACGTGTATTAAGTGATGCATTATTTACAAATGAGAGTCGATACATGTAACTATGATTAAAATTTCCCATGATTCCATGAGAAACGATACTGTGTGTGAGGAGACAAAAACGAAGTATTTCATTGGCTGATTTCAAAATCTAAAGTTTCTATGAATATTTCGACATAACACAGATCTTACGTCATTACAAAAACGTAGAGAGTCAAGCATTGGTAATAAGCACAGTAAAGAAGTGTCTGTAGGATCTGAGAACCACGACTTGATAGGAATTGCATTATCTGAAATGGAAATAAAACGTCACTACATTGTATATACATAAACAAAAAATGTACTTGATACAAACAAACAAATGATATATTTAAGGCAACTTCAGGAAAATAAATGTTATCATAGTATTGAACATTGCATTGAATTTTAGAATCTTCCATCTGACAGCAAAATATTCAAGAAAATTTGAAGACCTCTTTTGCAAGCACTTACGTGTATTTAAAAAAAAATTCTTTAATTTTTGCCAGGTCATAGACAGCCACAGTAGTTTTGGTGGCAGTAAAACTTACAATGTGGGAAATATACAGAGGTGCCACCATTTTAACTTTAGGTAAACAATGTGGAAATATACAGAGGTGCCACCATTTTAACTTTAGGTAAACAATGTGGAAATATACAGAGGTGCCACCATTTTAACTTTAGGTAAACAATGTGGAAATATACAGAGGTGCCACCATTTTAACTTTAGCTAAACAATGTGGAAATATACAGAGGTGCCACCATTTTAACTTTAGCTAAACAATGCGGAAATATACAGAGGTGCCACCATTTTAACTTTAGGTAAACAATGTGGAAATATACAGAGGTGCCACCATTTTAACTTTAGGTAAACAATGTGGAAATATACAGAGGTGCCACCATTTTAACTTTAGCTAAACAATGTGGAAATATACAGAGGTGCCACCATTTTAACTTTAGCTAAACAATGTGGAAATATACAGAGGTGCCACCATTTTAACTTTAGGTAAACAATGTGGAAATATACAGAGGTGCCACCATTTTAACTTTAGCTAAACAATGTGGAAATATACAGAGGTGCCACCATTTTAACTTTAGCTAAACAATGCGGAAATATACAGAGGTGCCACCATTTTAACTTTAGGTAAACAATGTGGAAATATACAGAGGTGCCACCATTTTAACTTTAGGTAAACAATGTGGAAATATACAGAGGTGCCACCATTTTAACTTTAGCTAAACAATGCGGAAATATACAGAGGTGCCACCATTTCAACTTTAGCTAAACAATGCGGAAATATACAGAGGTGCCACCATTTTAACTTTAGGTAAACAATGTGGAAATATACAGAGGTGCCACCATTTTAACTTTAGCTAAACAATGTGGAAATATACAGAGGTGCCACCATTTTAACTTTAGGTAAACAATGTGGAAATATACAGAGGTGCCACCATTTTAACTTTAGGTAAAGATTCTACTAAATTATCTTAATGGAGAATCTAAATGTTAGTAAGATTTTTCCTTAAAATAAAAATCCTTTTGCATTGACAGCTTTACATAGGGATTCTGCAGTAAATACATGTACAGAGGTTTCAATAGAGGCAGGGAATTGCAAAATGTCACAACCTTAAGGTATCCATTGTACAATACATTTCAAGTGTATTACATGTATACACAGTAGTTAGAATTACGGCATACCTTTTCCTAAATAACTGTACATGCACCATAATGCAACATAAAAGTTGGTTTTCAAAATCAAAGGTCACCATGCCAACCACTATCTACATGTATGTCATGGAAACTATCAAGATACTGCAGAAGATTACCGAGATAATTTTAACACTGTTTAAATGGATGAGACGTCAGCGAGATCTCTGTTTGTACATTGGATACGTTAAATTGTACATTGGATACGTTAAATGTCATCACCTAAAATGTCACTACCTTAAATGACAGAAATAGCCGATCTGACCTTCCTTCAATTACTGATCATAAAAAGTGATATTAAAGATCTGCCTCAAACGTCTAAAAAAAATCTGAATAAAAACCCTACATGTACGGAACTTTTAAGTGTGACATACCTTCATAGTTTTGGTAAGCTACAGGAGAATTATCCAGTATAAAAATGTTGGATAAATCTTTACTGATCTCTGAGAGGTCCTTGGTATAACTCCCAAAGTATAAGTGACAGTGCTGTAATAAAGAATAGACAATGTTACAGCAAATTGTTACTGATCTCTGACAGGTCCTTGGTATAACCAACTCCCAAAGTATAAGTGACATTACTGTAAAAAAGAATAGACAATGTTACATAAATCTTTACTGAGAGGTCCTTGGTATAACTCCCAAAGTATAAGTGACAGTGCTATAACAAAGAATAGACAATGTAACATAAACCTTTACTGAGAGGTCCTTGGTATAACTCCCAAAGTATAAGTGACAGTGCTGTAACACAGAAAAGGCTATGTTACATTAATCTTTACTGAGAAGTCCTCCCTTGGTATAACTCCCAGAGTACAAGTGACAGTGCTATAACAAAGAATAGACAATGTAACATAAATCTTTACTGATCTCTGAGAGGTCCTTGGTTTAACTCTCAAAGTATAAGTGACAGTGCTGTAACAAAGAGTACACAATGTTACATAAATCTTTACTGATCTCTGACAGGTCCTTGGTATAACTCGCAAAGAATAAGTGACAGTGCTGTAACAAAAAAATAGACAATGTTACATAAATCTTTACTGATCTCTGACAGGCCCTTGGTATAACTCCCAAAGTATAAGTGACAGTGCTGTAACAAAGGATAGACAATGAAACATAAATCTTTACTGATCTCTGAGAGGTCTTTGGTATACTCCCAAAGTATAATCAACAGTGCTGTAACAAAAAAATAGACAATGTTACATAAATCTTTACTGATCTCTGACAGGCCCTTGGTATACTCCCAAAGTATAAGTGACAGTGCTGTAACAAAAAAATAGACAATGTTACATAAATCTTTACTGATCTCTGAGAGGTCTTTGGTATACTCCCAAAGTATAAGTGACAGTGCTGTAACAAAGGATAGACAATGTAGCATAAATCTTTACTGATCTCTGAGAGGTCTTTGGTATACTCCCAAAGTATAAGTGACAGTGCTGTAACAAAGGATAGACAATGTAGCATAAATCTTTACTGATCTCTGAGAGGTCTTTGGTATACTCCCAAAGTATAAGTGACAGTGCTGTAACAAAGAATAGACAATGTAGCATAAATCTTTACTGATCTCTGAGAGGTCTTTGGTATACTCCCAAAGTATAAGTGACAGTGCTGTAACAAAGAATAGACAATGTAGCATAGATCTTTACTGATCTCTGAGAGGTCTTTGGTATACTCCCAAAGTATAAGTGACAGTGCTGTAACAAAGAATAGACAATGTAACATTACTCTTTACTGATCTCTGAGAGGTCTTTGGTATACTCCCAAAGTATAAGTGACAGTGCTGTAACAAAGGATAGACAATGTAGCATAAATCTTTACTGATCTCTGAGAGGTCTTTGGTATACTCCCAAAGTATAAGTGACAGTGCTGTAACAAAGGATAGACAATGTAGCATAAATCTTTACTGATCTCTGAGAGGTCTTTGGTATACTCCCAAAGTATAAGTGACAGTGCTGTAACAAAGAAATAGACAATGTAACATAAATCTTTACTGATCTCTGAGAGGTCTTTGGTATACTCCCAAAGTATAAGTGACAGTGCTGTAACAAAGAATAGACAATGTAACATTACTCTTTACTGATTACTGAGAGGTCTTTGGTATACTCCCAAAGTGTAAGTGACAGTGCTGTAACAAAGAATAGACAATGTAACATTACTCTTTACTGATCTCTGAGAGGTCTTTGGTATACTCCCAAAGTATAAGTGACAGTGCTGTAACAAAGAATAGACAATGTAACATTACTCTTTACTGATTACTGAGAGGTCTTTGGTATACTCCCAAAGTGTAAGTGACAGTGCTGTAACAAAGAATAGACAATGTAACATTACTCTTTACTGATCTCTGAGAGGTCTTTGGTATAACTCCCAAAGTATAAGTGACAGTGCTGTAATAAAGAATAGACAATGTAACATTACTCTTTACTGATCTCTGAGAGGTCTTTGGTATACTCCCAAAGTATAAGTGACAGTGCTGTAATAAAGAATAGACAATGTAACATTACTCTTTACTGATTACTGAGAGGTCTTTGGTATACTCCCAAAGTGTAAGTGACAGTGCTGTAACAAAGAATAGACAATGTAACATTACTCTTTACTGATCTCTGAGAGGTCTTTGGTATACTCCCAAAGTATAAGTGACAGTGCTGTAACAAAGAATAGACAATGTAACATTACTCTTTACTGATTACTGAGAGGTCTTTGGTATACTCCCAAAGTGTAAGTGACAGTGCTGTAACAAAGAATAGACAATGTAACATTACTCTTTACTGATCTCTGAGAGGTCTTTGGTATAACTCCCAAAGTATAAGTGACAGTGCTGTAATAAAGAATAGGCAATGTAACATTACTCTTTACTGATCTCTGAGAGGTCTTTGGTATACTCCCAAAGTATAAGTGACAGTGCTGTAATAAAGAATAGACAATGTAACATTACTCTTTACTGATCTCTGAGAGGTCTTTGGTATACTCCCAAAGTGTAAGTGACAGTGCTGTAATAAAGAATAGACAATGAAACATAAATCTTTACTGATCTCTGACAGGTCTTTGGTATACTCCCAAAGTGTAAGTGACAGTGCTGTAACAAAGAATAGACAATGTAACATTACTCTTTACTGATCTCTGAGAGGTCTTTGGTATAACTCCCAAAGTATAAGTGACAGTGCTGTAATAAAGAATAGACAATGTAACATTACTCTTTACTGATCTCTGAGAGGTCTTTGGTATACTCCCAAAGTATAAGTGACAGTGCTGTAATAAAGAATAGACAATGTAACATTACTCTTTACTGATCTCTGAGAGGTCTTTGGTATACTCCCAAAGTGTAAGTGACAGTGCTGTAATAAAGAATAGACAATGAAACATAAATCTTTACTGATCTCTGACAGGTCTTTGGTATACTCCCAAAGTATAATCAACGGTGCTGTAACAAAGGATAGACAATGTAGCATAAACCTTTACTTAGATGTCCTTCCTTGGTATAATTCCCAGAGTACAACAGTGCTGTTACATTGAATACAATTTACAATGTTTGTCATTTGATTTTGATATGACATTGAATTTTCCAGATGAAGATGATGGTATACATAAAGACTGATATTTGCATTTTTTATAAAGCATATGTAATATGAAAACTGAATATTGAGCAAGATGAGTTGTTTTCAAAACACTCTGTGCAGTAAGAGGAATGAAGAAGTTGAAAACATGTCTTCTGATCAGATCTACAGGTGTTTGTCCTACATCCTGTGTGTTTAATCCAATCAGAAAACGCATCTTTTGAAAACAGAAGACCAATTTACATACATGTACCTGCCAATAATATTCATGTTATTATCTTACCTGCTGATAATACCTGTGTTTGAGTATATTTTTATTTTTATCTTACTTGCTGTAAAACCTACGTTTGAGTATATTTCTACATGTATTTTTATCTTACCTGCCGATAATACCTGCGTTTGAGTATATTTCTGTTATTATCTAACTTGTCTGCCACTGCTGCACCATAAATTTCCATGCTGGCAGTAAAAACAACTAACTCGTACCACTGACTTATCTGTAATGTCAAGGTTATTATCAACGGTAATATACCACTGACTTATCTGTAATGTCAAGGTTATTATCAACGGTATTATACAACATTCATGTACATGTATGTTTTGAAAAATTCTGCAAATGTTTATACAAAGTGTACTTTCACAACCTGAGAAGTTAATATATTAAATATATTTAATTTTTACCAAAAATTATTCAACTCTAGGTTAATGTTCCATGTATTTGCAACATCTGACATTGCACCTTGTAGTGAAATTTTACTTTCTGATGTCATAATCAAATAGCCTATCATAGCATCGTTTGACCGGCCATTGCTTATGAGGTCAGAGTGTAAAGTGCACGATCAGGTGAAATGTCCGACATTTGATGATCCTTCAATTAATATTTGAAATACAGTAAAATTTAAAGAAATCACTTCCACATCAAACTCCGTACTTACAACTTCTAAGAAGTAGTCCACATGAGGTCGCTTGTGCACAAAAAATCTCACAGGATGCCTGTCTATATTAACCTGTAAAAAATGACGGAAAGTTATATTACACATTTATATAATAACTACTAAATTATTTTCAATCTCATGGGTCATGGCAACTTACCTTCCTCAAAATATAGGAATATAGGTATCTTGTACGTTGAAATATTGGACAAATATAGGAAATTTTCACGAAAAAAATAGGATAGATGTAGGACATTTCTTGATCTCAACCCAAAAAATAAAAATACATGTACCTTTTCTCTTACATCTCTTTTTCCTCTATATTAGTATCAGTTATTGAACGGAAGATTTAATTCAATATGAATTATTTGTTAAACATACTGCAAGATGATGAGCGAAGCCAGTTGAAATTTTTCTACAGATACAGTTGATTGCAAATCACACATGTATTTTTATGATCAAATATAGGACAGAAAAAATGGCATTGAATTCTTTATTTTTGAGCATGAAATATATGATTTATAGAACAAATTTCGGAAATATAAGACTTTTAAAGGTTCCTATACTTTTTATACAATCATGTTATAGGAAATATAGGAATTATATTACAGCTGTGACCCATGTAAAATAAATAAATAAATACATATTAATTATTTACTAAATCATGAATTTTACTGAATGAGAGGTAAAAACATTTTATCATGTTTATTAAGGGAACATAAGGCATAACATATGAAACTTGATTATCTTATCAGTGCTCCATAGATTTGTCTAAATCTATCAATGTAAACAGGGACAATGAGACGACATACATGTATTTAGGCAAAGTTTGTTCAATTTCTTAAGACCTAGTATATTTATTGGCTTGATTGTTACTTATATACACCTTAGATTTATGTAACATACTTCCTTTGAGAATATGCATTTGTTTTTTTCTTAGAGAACATGCACAAATGTACCAATATTTTTATTTTATAGAACATGTTTATTATTTAGAGCACACTTTTTTAACCTGGGGAAAACTTTCCTCGGTCTGGTGAAAATTGTCAACTTCTATTTAGACCCCTGTAGATTTAAAAAAAATATATATAAGAGGGCAAGTTGTAAAAAATGTTGATGAAGCCTGCATACTTACTTTGAGAACAAAATCAGGAGGGGTACCAGGTTTGACTGTTTGTCTAAGAACTCCGTCATGATGGGAGTGTATCAAAGTTTCATCTAAATCTAATACTAATATCTTCTTCTTTAACATACCTATAATGATACAATATTAAGACTGATTATCATGATTATATATCAGATTTTAAAGCTACAAATGTTAACATGGCAAACATGTCTGTCGGAAAGTTATAACAATATACATCAATTTTTCTAGTTTCCTCAAGATTGATATCGGTTTCCATATCTGTAGGAATAACACTTTCTGTAAACATTAGTTATACAATGCTTTGTATTTCCTTCGTTTCTGTATAATTACAGGACTAAATATATATATATATATATATATATATATATAAAGAGCACAAAAGTGGTGCGAGAGACTCACGACATTAAATTAATTTACCTCAAATTAAAATTATATCTTTTTTCTGCGAGAGACATGCATTAGCCTTTGGGCCGATCCGACATTTTCTGAATACTTAACGTTGTTGTTTATTTTTTTCCTGTGCTTTTTATATATATATATATATATATATATATATATACATACAAATATTTGAATACTAATTTTCCATTCGAATATTCACTGAAAACTATTCATTTGCGAATGGTAATAGACAATAGAGGTATACTTACTGAGCCTGTATTTAGCTAATGGTGATAAAGGTATTACTTACTGAGCCTGTGTTTAGATAATGGTGATAGAGGTACAAAATGTATTACTCACCGAGCCTGTGTTTAGATAACGGTGATAGAGGTATTACTTACCGAGCCTGTGTTTAGATAATGGTGATAGAGGTATTACTTACCGAGCCTGTGTTTAGATAATGGTGATAGAGGTATTACTTACTGAGCCTGTGTTTAGATAATGGTGATAGAGGTATTACTTACTGAGCCTGTGTTTAGATAATGGTGATAGAGGTATTACTTACCGAGCCTGTGTTTAGATAACGGTGATAGAGGTATTACTTACCGAGCCTGTGTTTAGATTATGGTGATAGAGGTATTACTTACCGAGCCTGTGTTTAGATAACGGTGATAGAGGTATTACTTACCGAGCCTGTGTTTAGATAACGGTGATAGAGGTATTACTTACCGAGCCTGTGTTTAGATAACGGTGATAGAGGTATTACTTACTTAGCCTGTGTTTAGATAACGGTGATAGAGGTATTACTTACTGAGCCTGTGTTTAGATAATGGTGATAGAGGTATTACTTACTGAGCCTGTGTTTAGATAATGGTGATAAAGGTATTACTTACCGAGCCTGTGTTTAGATAATGGTGATAGAGGTATTACTTACTGAGCCTGTGTTTAGATAATGGTGATAGAGGTATTACTTACCGAGCCTGTGTTTTATGGTGATAGAGGTATTACTTACTGAGCCTGTGTTTAGATAATGGTGATAGAGGTATTACTTACTGAGCCTGTGTTTAGATAACGGTGATAGAGGTATTACTTACTGAGCCTGTGTTTAGATAATGGTGATAGCGGTATTACTTACTGAGCCTGTGTTTAGATAATGGTGATAGAGGTATTACTTACTCAGCCTGTGTTTAGATAATGGTGATAGAGGTATTACTTACTCAGCCTGTGTTTAGATAACGGTGATAGAGGTATTACTTACTGAGCCTGTGTTTAGATAACGGTGATAGAGGTATTACATGTACTTACTGAGCCTGTGTTTAGATAACGGTGATAGAGGTATTACTTACTGAGCCTGTGTTTAGATAATGGTGATAGAGGTATTACTTACTGAGCCTGTGTTTAGATAATGGTGATAGAGGTATTACTTACTGAGCCTGTGTTTAGATAATGGTGATAGAGGTATTACTTACCGAGCCTGTGTTTAGATAACGGTGATAGAGGTATTACTTACTGAGCCTGTGTTTAGATAATGGTGATAGAGGTATTACTTACTGAGCCTGTGTTTAGATAATGGTGATAGAGGTATTACTTACAGAGCCTGTGTTTAGATAATGGTGATAGAGGTATTACTTACTGAGCCTGTGTTTAGATAATGGTGATAGAGGTATTACTTACTGAGCCTGTGTTTAGATAATGGTGATAGAGGTATTACTTACCGAGCCTGTGTTTAGATAACGGTGATAGAGGTATTACTTACTGAGCCTGTGTTTAGATAATGGTGATAGAGGTATTACTTACTGAGCCTGTGTTTAGATAATGGTGATAGAGGTATTACTTACAGAGCCTGTGTTTAGATAATGGTGATAGAGGTATTACTTACTGAGCCTGTGTTTAGATAATGGTGATAGAGGTATTACTTACCGAGCCTGTGTTTAGATAACGGTGATAGAGGTATTACTTACTGAGCCTGTGTTTAGATAACGGTGATAGAGGTATTACTTACTGAGCCTGTGTTTAGATAATGGTGATAGAGGTATTACTTACTCAGCCTGTGTTTAGATAATGGTGATAGAGGTATTACTTACTGAGCCTGTGTTTAGATAACGGTGATAGAGGTATTACTTACTGAGCCTGTGTTTAGATAATGGTGATAGAGGTATTACTTACTCAGCCTGTGTTTAGATAACGGTGATAGAGGTATTACTTACTGAGCCTGTGTTTAGATAACGGTGATAGAGGTATTACATGTACTTACTGAGCCTGTGTTTAGATAATGGTGATAGAGGTATTACTTACTGAGCCTGTGTTTAGATAATGGTTATAGAGGTATTACTTACTCAGCCTGTGTTTAGATAATGGTGATCGAGGTATTACTTACTGAGCCTGTGTTTAGATAATGGTGATAGAGGTATTACTTACTTAGCCTGTGTTTAGATAACGGTGATAGAGGTATTACTTACTGAGCCTGTGTTTAATGGTGATAGAGGTATTACTTACCGAGCCTGTGTTGAGATAATGGTTATAGAGGTATTACTTACTGAGCCTGTGTTTAGATAATGGTGATAGAGGTATACTTACTGAGCCTGTGTTTAGATAACTGTGATAGAGGTATACTTACTGAGTCTGTGTTTAGATAACGGTGATAGAGGTATTACTTCATACTTTACTGTCTGATGCTGGATTACCTACAAAACAAAATGAAGGAAAAAATATCACTCTACATGTGTAAATCATTTTCTCAAAAATGTATGAAACATTTCAATATAAACATGATAAATCATTTCTACAAAATGTATAAAACTGAAATACTAACAGCGAGTTAAGAAAACCGAAATTTTTATTTTACATGAAAACGCTATAAGATGGATACATGTGAATCTCAAGGGAAATCATCGACTATGAGAGCACTGTTTGGAAATGAAATTTTTTTGTGTAACATTTTTGTGTTTTCCCTCTACACATATGAAATAACAAGTTTAATAAATAATCTTTTTCATACAACATGTTCATAAGTCTGTAAAACCTACACTGGCCAAGTTTGAATGATACAATATCCATAATCCATGCGACACATAGATTTATGCCTGAATGATCCGTGAATATCTACCTATATGAAAAGGAATTGCTGTGAAGTGTTATCATGGTTACATTTTACATACTCGACCCTTGTTCGAAAAAATGACTTAAGTTTTAGTCAATTTAAGCATAAAATATTGTTTTATTTCCTATGAGTACACAAAAAATGTTGTCTTATAAGATTTGAAAAGCTAAGGCCATTGGGCAAGTTATCAGGCTTGCAAGTAGCGGAAGACAATCTGTGAAGATCCAGCTATCTTGATCATTAGATCTCAGCATTTTGGAGGGCTCGCTTATCTGTTGTTATGATTATGATATAATTAACAAGTAGGGTTGGGTCAATATATCGATTTATCACATGATACACCCTTTACTCAGATACATAAAGCCATTTCATAAATAAATGTTATGATAACACGTTACATATCACTTTGGGAGCGCGGTCATTGGATGAAGTGCTCCAGATTCTTTGTGACGTCGCAATAGAATTAGAAACGGCGACGTTGGTGCGTTATTTGCAAGAACTGAAGTCAAAATTATAACATTTTGATGTTATTTTGATCAATTACCTCATATTTCATGTAATAAAAAGAATCTCAAATGATGTTTCTATTCCATACAGTATTTATGAAACTCGTGTGATTTTAATCCCCTCGCCAAGGCTCGGGGATGTAAAATTCACACAACTTGTTTCATAAAATACTGTATGAAATAGAAAATCATTTGAAATCCTATATATATGACAGTACATATTGATATTGCTCATTGTTACGAATAAAAATATTTTTGCTTTAATACATTTAGATATAATTATTCTTAGCACAAAACATGCTTTTCATGTTAAATCTCAATCGTTTTGAGAAAAATATATGCTTGATCATATTTTTTTCATAATTCCATTGATCATAGTCTTGCTTTTCACGCTGGCTATTCAAATTATAACAACAATGATGAAGAAGTATTACATGTAAATTGGTTCATTCAACATGATCCTTTAAAACTTCGAATCTTTAGTTTTTATTCCAGAAACTTTGGAATGTGAACTGACCACACGTGTTTGTTTACTCTGAGCCACATTCAAAAAATTTCTGAAAAGGATATGATGGGAAAGTTTCAACCTAATTCAAACAATGATTGATCTATGACTTAAAGTAAATAAAATATCATAAAATAAAAACCTTCAGGGAACGAAATCTAAGAAATGCGCGAAAACTTCACAAGAAGAAATCCGTTTGATTTTTTGTTGGGGGACTGGAGGGGTTGTTATTACAGTGAGTCACTTACTTAGTGAATAAAGTTGTTCATTTGAGAGTTTAACAAAATAAAAAATTAGATAAGATATATTGTCAATTATCGTTTAATGGTACTTTATGTATTGTATTGTATAATGTATCGAAAGTTTGGTTTCAATAACCATGCAGCCCTATTAACAAGGCCATTAAGACTCAAGAGTCAAAATAACAAAACTAGGTCAATGTCCCCAATTAGGACAACCATGTCAAAGGTTTGGAGGGAAAATTGAAGCAGGAAATTCATTTGGACATGGGGCGAAAGGAAGAGTGAAGTCAAGATTGTTATGAAATTACGAATAAAACTTGAAATGGACTTTTAAAGACATATTTACATAACTGAAAGTCAATACACTTACAGCCCTGGCCTGTCTTTTGCAACAATAACATATGAAACTCCATATTTTTGCTGCAAGTAAGAAAAAACCACGAAGTCCCATAACAAGGTATTTGATCATGAGTGCAACTGTAATTTCGGCCAATAGAGAGATGTTTTCTTTTCTGATTTAAAGGCATAAACAATGAGGTAATTCTCTATTTTCAAGGTGAACTATCAACTTGCGGTTTCGCATCTGACGGTCGCCATTGATTCCCATAATCCGTACGTCTTCATTGAGGTGGGAGAAAACCCCCGAAACGTCCCGATAATGTAAGGCGCACATGTCACGCGCCATTTGCCGGAAGTTCATTTCTTTAAGCGTCGGTGGTTACGGTCGAAGTCACTCAACCATGAATTTACACAGAAATGTAGTTTCTTTACACACATTCTGAGGTTCGTTAATGATTAGCAAGTTTGTATTTATGTTTTGGTTGATAAACATAGCACATAAAGTTACTCAAAAGGCCTTTATTGTTTGAATTTCATATCTTATGCAATTTAGTCCGAATTTGCCTTGCCATTTCTTTGAATCAAGTTAAACTGATGGGTGATCCGACCATAGGAGTTTAATTTTTTTTGTAAATTGCACTTTGATGTTACAAACTACCCCTATGCAGATACACAATTTTTATTTTTAGATGATTCGTGGGTAAATTTTACTGTGACAAAAGCTAAACGGTCAAAAGCTCCACTGGAGCTTGTGTTGTACTGTTATATATGCATATACCAACTTTAAATAAATCTTGCCTCACAAACTGCAAAGTCTGGTAATTTGACGATATCATGACGGCTTAAATTCATGTGGTTAAAACAAAGAAGGGGAACTCTAACAACACCAGGTTGCAGCACCCACAGCAAAACCCCAAAACACCCACTGTAAAAACACAGAGCAAACAAGCACAGATAGAAACGCAAAACAGACAAGGAACGTCAACGCACAACACAGAAACATCAAACACAAAGGACTACACATAAACGTTAAATAATTGCTCTATCACACTTTAACAAATATATAATTTGCAGAAAATGAATGTATCAAGTCAACTTTGAAATATATGTTAATCTTAGATTTCCACCAGTGTTGTAGGTGATGCAAATCTCCTGTCAGTTTCTGAAATCATAACAAGAGCCTTAGATTACCTTGATGATGACTATGTCCTCGACTTATATTTAATGCAATATTACAGCATGTTACGAAAAGTTCTGATTTTAAGACAGGGTTAGATCTTCACAATCTTCACATTTATGCAGTATATATACTTGACTTGAATTTAGACACTCCTGAGTCGGAGGACCCGACATCACAACATTTGACTTTATTTATCACTGTGACGTCGAAACAGATCTATCAGACGTCATAATGAAAAATAACGTCAAAAGTTGTGATGTTGCGTCTTCAGGAGTGTCTTAAATGCAAGTCTAGAGGTAATGTGAAGATGGTCTATTGCCCACATTGTCTTGAAATTTTTACTGATTTGTCAATTGTTGAAAATTGTTCTTTGATTATTAAAATGAAATATTGATTAAACTTTTATAATACCGTCAGCTTTATTTCATTTCGTACAAATTGATGGAAAAAAGAGCAATTCAGGTTCAAATTCTCTATTGGCAAAACATTTATACAAAATGATCATGTTGTAGCAATGTCAATTCAGAATGATCCACTCTAATTGAATTCAGGTTTCAGTTTTATCTAAATGTCATGTATTTGATGCAATATTAACTAATTACAGTTTAATAGCATGACTCAGTAATGATAAATTATGATTTACAATCCTTTATGTATAGTTTAAAAAGTGCATGGCTTTGCTGGAAGTCAAATTAACCAGCACAATGTTAGCCTATAGCTAGCATTTTCTTCATGAATTTTTACTGAAAAAGTAATTGATACAAATTATACGTCAAATTTGTCTCTTTTCAGATGCATGTAATTGACATAAAAGATTAGATGGGAAGCCTAGAGGGCACTATTGACACCAAACTACATGAGGCTGTCCGATACAGTGATGTTGACGATGTCAGGGTGGCACTACAACATGGATACGACCCTAACCTAATCGGCTTGTATCAGTGGAGTTCTCTCCATGAGGCAGCAAACAATGGGGAGACTGATATATTAAAGTTACTTCTCAAACATAAAGGTTTAGCCTTATCATGATATATCAATATGAAATATAATTTTTGCATTTATGACAAATACATAACACTCTTGATCATTGTTGTTAAATTGGACAAAAAATGGAAGGTAAAAAATTCTTATGACTATAATTGTGATTATCATGATTTATTATACTAAAACAGAGATGTTGGCACTTTGCATACTAAAAAGTGTGGGATGTATTGTATGCTCTGTAATCAAGGATTTTTGGGCATAGTATTTTTAGCCTCGCCATAATTTATTCTGTCCTTCTTTACGAAAAGTAACGTTACACTCCATTATGAGCATAACTTTAATCTAGATAAAAAGTAGAACTGTTCATGAAGAAGAGCTAGGTATGTCGCCTGTTGGATGTTTAACCTTAAATACGGGAACTTGACCTTGAAAGTGACCTTGACCTATATTGGGTGTTGAGTCTCATCATGCTTTACCATCCCTTCTAGTTTGAAAGATGTCAAGTACGTTATAGCCAAATATGTGAAAGTGTGACTACCAGACAGACAGACACTGGACAGTGATCCCTATATGTCGCTCTAAAATGCATTGCATGCGACATAAAAACTACATATGTATAGGTCCCCTACAACAAGCAGTTTGGAACTAAAAAAAGTAAGAGAGAATTATAAAATCATATTTATATTATCATCATAGATTTAATATTACCTTAAAAATTGTATCCATGGTTACAGGTGATCCAAACAAGGCAGATTTGTTGGTGGGTAACACGTCAGTTCATTATGCCGCTAAGGAAGATCATGTGGAATGTCTGCAGTGTCTTCTACAAGCAGGGGGGCTGTACAGTGTACGGAACAGCGAAGGGAAGACCTGTCTTGATGTGGCTACAGGGGAGTGCTTCAAGATACTGGAATCTCTGAGTAAGTCTTCATCGTAAAGTAAATGCAGAAATTTAAATTCTAAAAATAATATCAGAGGGCGGTAGTGAAATTAATTTGGGCTGCTTATGAAAAGCACTTTGGCTGGAAGTATCACTGATGAGAATTTAATATAATAAATAATGCATGAAAATTAGTTTGAAATTTTCTTCAAGAAGGTATAGAGTTGGAACCCTTCCGTATTATTGATTGTGGTGTCACAATAGATATGTCTGACAACAGGCTCAGTGATGGACTTTTGGCAATAATTTAATATCTTCATGTAAAACATTTAGTTGTCCATCTGTATGTCATAGATGTTGTCATATGACGTCATATTACAATGATTTCTTATCACCTTGACCCAGAGTCATTAGCCAAGGTCATTTGTACTTTTATGATGAATGCACATCATATGCTGTCTACACTTAAATCTCTCAAGTCAGACAATTTAAAAAAAATGGAAACATACAGCAAGTGAAATTGATTAAAATGTCTTTTTCCGATTTCAGAGGTGAAAGATCTAATGACAATGTCACCAGAGGAGGCCAGAAAAGACATACAGGGGGAGGACAGTGGAGTGGAGTCACCCGATATGGACTGTTCCATTTCTACAGACAATGAGGGGAGTGTAGCTGAGGATGTGATGCCTCCAGGTACACAGTTCACAATAGAAAATTATGAAAGTTTTTTGCCCCCCCCCCCCTTCCCCACTCACCTGTATCAAAGATTGGGGGTGGGGCATATTCTGTCCGTCTGAGAAAAAACTTCAACATTGGAAATGACTGATAGGTAGTAAATGATGGAGCTTTCATATTTCAAATGTGTATCTATAGTATTCCTAGTGAAATGACTTATATGTTCAGTACATTGGCTACCATCAGTTCAATATTCTGAAGAAATTTACTCTTATAGACAGCTAAGCCTTTATTATCTATTATAATGTACATAGATATGTATCTGAGATCACTTCAAGTAATGCTCTTAATAATAATCACACAGACACTATGCAGTTTTTAGGGAATTAGTCATGATTTATTTGAAGGAAGAAGCATTCAACAACCTTGACCCTTTTCCTACGAATGTTAAGTTATAAGGAAATGCCAAGTCACTGTGAGTCATCTCTAGCTTTGAATAATTTGAGTACTCACTGTAACTTACATTTTGTACGCTTTACATGATTTACCTTATTTAGAGAAATTAATTACAGCTTGATTTTAACTTACATGTACATATAGCATTAGGAGATAAAGAGTTCAGAATAAGCTAAATGGATTGTACCAAGTCTGTAAACTGAAATTTCATTGAATATATTTTTTATTTATTTCAGCCCTAGGATACATTCACCTGACATTTGAGTACCACAGTCATAAAGAGACGTTAAAGATCCGTGTCTGGCAGATCAGTGATCTATTACTACCTCCACGTAAGTTATGATACAACCAAGGTATTTGTAAGGCCATCACGTATAACCATTCAAATTCCTGCTCAGGCAAACTTAGTGTAAAACTTGTGCAAGAAACACACAATGATTTTCATTAAATTGCCAATTTTCTCTATACTCGCTCTGTTTCATGCATAATTTTAAAATCATTTTTTAATTTTATGACTTACAAGTATATAAATGTGCACAATTTATGAGACGCATATTATATGGCATGAGTTGATAAATTTCAAAAGGAGGTCACATAACAAAACGCCACATGTACAATAATTGTTCCTTGTATACATGTAAATAACTTTATTTTACTTCAAATTTCTGTCATATGATTGTTAAAATGACATAATGATTACATACACTGTATTAGACATATGAAGTCAGAAATCTCCTCTTTACTTCATTAGAAGTATATCATGGTGGGTAATCTCGCAACACAGAACAATAGGTTTTTATAATATTTTTTTGCAATATATATCAATTATAACAAAAAGGGAATCTGATGCCGTGTAAGAATGTTGTAGCTATGACTTTTATCCAAAATAAGGTGAATATTGGCTGTTTATAACGCACAAACACGATCAGCGTTCTACTTTCACCTACATGAATCATGCTCATGTCTGTGTCCCCGAAACCATGCATCGGATGCTGCATCTGACCTACATTTTCCACTTGAGCGACTTGGTTAAGAAGTTTTGGGTAGCTCAGTGTGACTTGGTTAAGAAGTTTGGGGTAGCTCAGTATCTGACAAAGCACTAATGCTACAGTAACCAAACTTGCACAAGTGATTCATCTAGGGATGCTGAGATGAACACATGCATCAGACGCAGCATCTGACCTACTTTTTCTGCTTGAGTGATTTCGCTTTAAAAACCCAAAATTGAGCAAAGTATAATGCTACATGTACCAAACTTGCATATTGGATGTATCTTTGATCAAACTTTCATAAAATCACCTTGACCTTCTTTTCCCGCTTGAGTGATTTTGCCTTTAAAAGCCAATATTTTAGCAAAGTATAATTGCTTACATGTACCAAACTTGCATATAATGTATGTATCTCTGATCGAAGTTTCATAAAATGATCTTTACCTACTTTTTCCGCTTGAATGATTTTGCCTTTAAAAACCAAAATTTAGCAAATCATAAATGCTACATGTACCAAACTTGCATATTAGATGTATCTTTGACAAAACTTTCATAAAATGACCTTGACCTACTTTTTCTGCTTCAGTAATTTTGCTTTTAAAAGCCAATATTGATCAAAGTATAAATGCTACATGTACCAAACTTGCATATTGGATGTATCTTTGATCAAACTTTCATAAAATGACCATGACCTACTTTTTCTCTTGAATGATTTTGCCTATAAAAACAAATATACATGTACTTAGGAATATGTTTTGCTAACACGAGGTGAGCTTCGTAATCTGTGATTACCTATGTTTTTTAATTATGTGGAGCCAATTATTATGAATCTCAGATAGAGAAAATTGGGATAAACTTATAAAGAATTTAGAATGATTTCCTTGTTTGTATAGTTATTTATAGATAGCAGTGTATAATGGCAATACATCTTCCTTGAAAAATTGATAATGAAATTTAACAAAATTAAAATTTGTTTAATTTTCTTTCAATTTAATTTCATAACTTTTTTACAGCATCTACCTCAATGATCAGTACAATATATGCGAAGAGCTACCTAATGCCAGACAAAAAGAAGGAATCAAAGAGGAAGACTGAGGAAGTGAAAGTAGAAAAGGTGGCAGCACATGTCCAGTTTACAAAATCCGAACTCAGTCAGGGAGTACAACATGTGTTTTCTCCATCAACATTTCAATTCTCTAAAAAACTAGAGTACAGTGCAATCAATAAAGACGTAATCAAAGACAAGAGTGTTCAGATAGAAATCTGTATAACGCAGAAATATACAAAACGGACGTACATGATAGGAATGTTCCATATGTCGCTAGGCAAAGCCGTAAAGAAAATAGTGCGGGAAAAGTATCCTCTGATTCCATGTATGAATCATACCATTCCCTCAAACATGAAGGTTTACTGTGCATCTGAACTTCAAATTACGAACTCAAAAAAGATTTTCTACAGCAATCCTGATGTTAGATGTTTGTCAGTTACAGACATTTCTAATACATCAGATAGAGCGGCAAGTGATCCAGATTTACAAGGTGTAACGATTTCTGATGTCGTTACTCCACGATCTGTGTCGTTGGATGTGGACGATGAAGTAATCAATCCACCCAGTCCGAGGGATCATAAATTAGATGAAGTCATCGTTAAAGCTGTCTCGAAAAATACAGCAGTGCTGAACATACCAGGGGAGTTTGTAGAGGGGGAGATCAGCTCAGACGAAGAAACATCGAAAATTTCATCTCGGGTGATAGAAATGTCAGAAACTTTGGATGATGAATCGAAAACTGAGAAAAATAAATCTGCATTTTCCAGTGTAAAAAATGTCTTAAAAAGTTCAACAAAAGTAGAAAGCATTCCGAAGAAAAAGCAATCAAAACATTCAGGTGATGCAGACCAAGAGGATAATATTTCTCCGAGAGGTGTTCAGGATTGGAAATATAAAGATGTCAAAAGGTCATCTGGTGCAAATTCAAAGAAGTCAGAGGTCATATCTGATACAGGGTCAAGACCAGAAACTCCAACTTGGGACTATTATGATTTTGATGATTTGAAAGTTGTCGTCTCAGATATTCCTATTGATGAATCACCAATCAAACCTGACGGTGCTACACCAGTGTGCCTTCCCATGGAAACAACCTTGGGGTTAAGGAGTGATAGAACAAGCTTGAAGAAAAAGAAAGATAAAGGAAAGAAAGAGAAGAAAAGGGGAAGCACTGAAGAAATTCACTGGCCTGGAAGAGCGGTACCCACTATTGTAGTTACAGACATGGACAAGGAGAAAATACCGTCAAGGTCTCAAAGCACACCAAAGAAACATACCAAAATCAAGAAAAAGTCTCCAGCCAAAGAGGAAGAAATTGTACTTTACACTCCAGAGAAGAAGCAAAAAGACAAATCCAAGAATGTTGCTATCAATCTCCAAGGTCAAGAATTGTCAAGGTCATCTGATGGAAAGTTCAAGGTCACTGCCGACATTCATTCCCCTCCATCACCTGACACAAGTGTTTCCATAGATGTTACCGATTCTGATTCATTCATTATTGACCTTGAGAATTTAGAGTCTGACCTTGCCAGTAAGGAAACAGACGTTTCTGACTCAGAGATGTCCTTGACATTCAATACTCCAAACTTGACCCATTCGGATTCATCTGTGTCCTCAAGGTTAAGATCTAATTTAGCTTTGACACGCCCAATACCTATGCAAGTGTTTATTGATGACAGCATTTATGACAGTGACCTTGACATTTCTGAGAAAAACATGTTTGTACCAATAGGTCAAGGCCAAAATGATGACATGATTACTGAAGTTTGATAAGAGGAGGGGGGAGGGAGGGGTTCCGAGAAATTTTTTACATGTTCATTACATGAATTTCATAATAATGTAAATGTTTCTTAAGTTCTTTCTAGATAGACAATCATACTTTTGTCTTATTCCTCATAATATCACTGCTATTAAGGCTTTAGTGTTCAAATTCAAAACCTAACTAACTTATCTTTTTTACTTACAAATAACATGATAAAGATGAAATCAACATCTAACATTCCTCACATACAAAATGTCAGACGAGACAAGACCCATTTCAGGGACTTGTTTATTATGTATTTTCTTCTGTAGATTTATTCTTGTTATGATCATAGTTATTATTCTAATTATGTGATCTGATTATGACTGAATGAAGGACAATGCCCTATTTTAGAAAATTAATCAAAATTTAATGGCTATTTGATACATAAGAGCAATGAAACGTTTAATAAATACTGTTAAATCATTTATTTCTGTGGGGCCCAATTTTCCTGGATTCATGAGATTCAGTATTTTCATGGGGACGTAATTTCGAGGATTTTGTAGTGAAATCAAACTTTCAAGAATGGTAATCAGCCAATGTAGTTGAATGGCTTGAAATGCCCAAAAGTGGCGACAATTACGTCATTCTTAAAACATCCACCTTAAAGCTCCTCTATGCCAACTGGCTTGACAAACATTGCAGTTAGAAGCAATGAATTTATGTGTCCACATTATTGGAAGGTGTTTATACATCTATGCATGCTTGTTTTGTCATTAAACGGTTTTTTTCAATTTCTTGTTTTATGCACAATTATTCGTTGGGGATTAGGCTATCCACGAAAATTAAGCCCCCATGAAATATGATTTAACAGTATAATGGTTATTCAAATCTTTATATATATATATAGTGGTGTATAATACATATTATCAAAATATCCCCATGTACATTGTATGTAATATCTATTTGTGTAAAATTTATTATGTTGATTCCGTCCATCATTTATCATGTTTATGCAATCTGTGATAATTTTGATGTTGTTCACCACCTGTATTTGTTAATTTTTATACCTAATTTTTATGCTGTCTGCGTCGGCAAAGCCTCTCTCTGTCTGTAAGTCATGTACACTTTTACTTTAATTTGTATGTTTCTTTAATGTGTATATTTGAAATAATGTACAATTCATGTATGTTTAGAAATTTCATTTTAGTACTCATTTAATTTTCATTGAATATACCACCAGATTAAAAGTTCAGTTATATTTAAATTTAATGTACATGTATGTACTTTATGGTCTGTCCTTCTGTAATCAAAATCTTTGAACTTTTAGATGATACATGTATGCAATATGATTATTAGTGATTTTGAATGCTAGCCTTTAGAAATTCTCTAAAAAGTCCTTTTTTCTATTGGTACAAAATTTTTGACCATGTGATCTTAACTTACCTTTCCAATATTCAAAATTGTGCTCTTATGATTCATGTAGGGCTTGAATATTTTACCTTATTTTTCAGTATATTGACTTTTTTGTTGTTACTATTTTGGTTTGTCCCTCTTCCTACAAATACTTGAATACTGAGTATATGGAAACTGATAGGGCTTTCATATTTCACATTGTGTATTCCTTGTGTCAATGTATTTTTGCAAGTAATTAAAAGCAAAAATACCACAGTGACTGAGCCTATATTTTTAATGGAATGGCAAAAGGGTTCTTTTTTCTTATTTGCATTTCATTTGACACAACTAATTTCCTTTGCTACCAAAATTTCATTCTTATCGACCTTGACCTGATTGAAGTAAAGCTGTATCTCTTGAAAGATGACCTATTAAGTGTTTCATCAACACATCTTGATCTTTAAAAATATGTGTAGAAAAAATATTTATGGATATTTTATAAATCTAAATACTCAGAAGTATCTCAATAGTAGATGTATTATCATGATACATAGCTGGCTGTAGATAATTATATTGATATTTCACTTACACAAGATATCTGCACTTTTGTACAGAGGAGATCAGACACAAATTGGGTTCCTATAGGTCATCAGTCAAAAGTTAGGTCAGGATTGTAAAATTCATTTGTGTCACAGTATTTTATTAATGCTTCATAACTTCATTTAAACTATTTTTCAGCAACCAAAACATTAATTAATATAAGTCATTCGAGTCCAATAAAAAATTACAGTGAAAATATTTTATGCATTGTCAAAAGAATGTAAAGTGACAGCTCTATGTAGAGATTGCAGTTTTAAAGTGGAAAAGTATTGTATGAGTGTATAATTGTTACAACATAAAATTGTTAAAGTTAATACCTAATTCAGATGAGCAATTCCTGTATATGTTACCATTTCATCAGTTCAGTTTATTTTATACCATTATACATGTATTTGTATTGTTGTATTTATACAATTTCTATTCATCATTTTACACTTATAGTCTTAGTTAGTATATACATGTACATGTATTGTATCATACTATTTTTCTATTGACTCAAGTTATTATTTAAACACAACATTCAAGCTGGTCTTGATGAACGGTTAGTTAGAAACTCAATAAAATATATAAAGTACAAAGTATCTACGGTCATTCTGTTGTTTTTATCATCTTGCAACTCTTTTCAGTTTCCGGATTCTTGTGAACAGCATAGAAGCCAAAGCAATTATCATAGAAACATTAAATGAAATGTAAGCCATTAGGAAAGGATGAACCCTATCCATTTTCAAGGTCAAGGTCTCTATGAACTTAAACTTGCAATCATTGTGAGCAGCATAGAAGAATGTTCTCTAGGTCAAGGTCACTATGAACTTAAACTTGGAATCCTTGTGAGCAGCATAGAAGAATGTTCTCTTGGTCAAGGTTACTATGAACTTAAACTTGCAATCCTTGTGAGCAGCATAGAGGACTGTTCTCTAGGTCAAGGTCACTATGAACTTAAACTTGGAATCCTTGTGAGCAGCATAGAAGAATGTTCTCTATTGGAAGAGGATGAAACCTTTAGTCAGTGTCAAAGGTCAAACAGGAAAAAGATCCGACACATAACTATCACTTTCCTATGTAAATGTCTCTGTCATCAAAACACAAATGACAGGCATAGGTAATCATGATTAAAACAAGGTCCATGTAACAAGGCTTTGATATAATGTATGTTGATTCTCTGTGATAAGATCTTTGTATGGACCAGAACCTAGTGAAACTGACCTTGGACTTTCACAAACTTTTTTTTACCATAAATGTACATATATCTATTGACACGCACAAGGTATTGCTTTGATATTATTGTCATTATTCATCTACATCTACATCTACATTTCAACTTCAAATTTTTGAGGGCTATAAGCTACCTAGCATCACTATATCCATACGGCCTTTAGTTGTACATGTACGCCTCATTTCGTACTGGAATCATATCATTTCGCTGTATGATATCCAAGGTGATATTTCAAGTTTTTGCACACAAAATAGAAGACATTCATCAACAAATAACAATATTTAATAACAATAAGAAAATAACGATCAGAATGACATTTTTGATATTTGCTGAGTTTGTCTTTTTGAGGCACAACCGGGGCAGGAGTGTAACGTCTCGTGTATAAATAGATCACAGTCCAAACAAAACGTACAGCTACATCTCTCGCACATGTAAGCCTGTAAATATACATGTATTATAGATTTATTAAGAGTCTAAAGTAAATGCATGACATATTTCTGAAAGTAAGAAATACACAAAGTCATAGTCATTAGGACCTGTAATAATTAGGCACAAAATCTGCCCCAAAATAATAAAAGGAGATGCTAAGATAAGGGCCGTATTTAGCCCTGAATATCATGCCATATTTCTCCACATGACGATTCACATCTTGAAAAAAATTAATCATAATTGAAATATGATGTATTTGAAGACTTTCAATATGTTTTACATTTTGGCGAAGTACAAGTACATGTACTCTTAAGATTCTAAAATTAAGGTCGAAAGAAGTACATGCATGGGTACTCGGATAGGAAAACTGATAAATCGACAAAAAATTAAAGTATAAATTTAATAACATTTTACATAAAATGGATAAATATTTACTTAAAGACATCAGATATGTCTACATTGTATATCAAAAATACAATTCGAACATTATGTCTACTTTAATTGGCAAATAATGAAATCCAGAACTCAAAATACGGTCTTCATTTGTATTCAATGGCTACAATGTAAGCCTTTTTGCACGAAATACACCCTGACGAAGAAATAAACATCGATCTTGCTAATTTTGTTCCCAATTCTTGTATATTTCATTCGTTCATATAAAGAATACAATTTTGGATGGATTAAAGAGGAAAAATATTCCAATTTGTCATATTTTATGGTCTAAAAGATAGATCTTTAAAAAATGAACCCCCTCCTCTTCCTTTTATGGTTTTTCGTTTCTGGGGTAGTGTTCTCCCTGGAGATACAGAACCCCACTTTTCCAGATAATTTGTATCATGGATATACACCTCCAGTAAAAGTGGCATTCTGTATGTCCGGGGGGAAGGAAGGAACAATGTTCAATAAAACTTTTCCGTTTTCTATTGATTTCTATAGGAAAAATACAAGTGTTGACCCAAATATTAGCAAAATTATACAAAACCGATCAAAAATTACTTCAGATTCTGGTGGGATGCCGTATAGGCATAAATTTGACAAAGAATTATTTTTGAAATTTCCATTTTCAAAATCCTACTTTTCAGGGCTGATTTTATGTCTTATCTTAACAGCTCCTTACAAAGTATTTCAAAGTAATTTGTACATTTGTACATTTTTATCTCTTCACCATCTGCAGAAAATTCTAAAAAAAAAAAAGCTTGTCTGAAAGTGATTTACATGTACATGTATTTGCAATCAAATAAAGTAAATTAAATTTAGAAAAGAAATAAATGGAAACAAACATTTTCAAAAAACTACCTGTAAGTAGAGTATAAAGCCATGAACAAAGCCAAAAAGACGTCCATAGAATTTATATGAAATGAAGATTGTGATGTTCTTTGCATGTGAAAGGATTTACATAAAGAAATCTTACACTAATTTCTCCAAACTCTCCTTGGCAGGAATAGCACCCTCTACAATTTAAAAATTATACAATGTGCACACAGATAAAAATTAAAAAATATCAATAGCTGAATTCAAAATTAAATGAAATTGTATTTTACACAAAGTATTTTAATCTATGCTCATATACTGAGGGCAGGAAATTTGACTGTTTAAAATTATTTTGTGAAAAAATGATACTGACCTATTTTTATCTTGTTCTGAGATTTCTGCAACAGGGACCTCCTTAAAATGGTCAAGGGGGAATAAATGATGATATGACCTAGCAAGATGGGGAGCTGATACTAACGTCAATCCTGAAAAAAAATTACATCTGGATAACATTGTGCTTAATGTATAGTCACATGTCAAATACATGAAAGTTAAATAGTTTCTAAATTAAATTAAGTACAATAAAAACACTATATTTTTATTGACCCCCTCTTGTCTGAAAAAAGTTGACAGGTATGATCCCCACATATTCTGGCATTGACTTTCAAAACACAGAACTTGATACATGTATATACATGTACATGTAGCTTATGACAGACGGTTATCTTAGGGTCTAAATAGAAAGATTTTATATAAACATGACATGAATTATGAGGATTCTTCAGTATGCACATAACATACATGTATGTGTGCCACATGCTTTACACTCCATGGGAAGTTCACAGTATTTACTCTTACAATGAAGGCAGAAATATCCTGTGGTACTACATGTAAATCTGTGTTAACTTTAGGCCATGTAAAATAAAATCTATGTTTCTCAGACACCGCCGCGCGCTATAATTTGCCGCCGACGAGACGTTTTTATTGCAACTTCAGAAAAAAATATCCGCCGTGTCTCATTCTTGATCGTCGATTAAAAACGAAATATCCATTTATTTCATTGAACATATTTATTGTCCTGTAAAATCGTCCAAACAGTACCCGATGAATAAATACTTTTAAAAGCCCGTATAAATCACGACGCTTTCCGTATTTACGTTACTGGTAAAGACTTAATCCACGCGTCGTTTAAAGGGAATTGTATAGGATATACTAACAACGTGCCGACACGTGTCGCGGACATTTAATACATCGAGTATTACATGTATTAGAACGTTGGTATAGTTTTCTTTATTGATCTCTACAGCATATGTAAATACCTATGTCGAACAATAGCAAGTGTCCATTGTAATACTTCCGAATCTATTAATAATGACATTCACGTTGTAAAAAGTATAAGCAAGGACCGCCGACGAACGCAAGAGAAAAGTAGTTAAATCCTTAAATCCATGAATAAAATAATGTATATTGTACCCATGTACATTATCTTATCAGACGATGGTTATATGTATAACACTTCTTTCGATTTTTAAAGATTCCGCTTCATCCAGACTTCCGAGGATATACACTATCGGCCACATTTTTGACCATATGAACGGATCCATCCGAGGAGGTGAGGGGTCTTATTTAATTTGAACTGGGTTTAAATAAGGTTTGAGCAAGTAATACCCGTCGAGTCTCTTACGCGATTCTACTAATGTACTCACGGCAATCAAGACAGGAGGGGACAGCATAAGATTTTTTGCCTTATATGAATAATGGGGGGGGGGGATTAGACAGGGCATACAATTTTTTGCCTTACATGAATAATAAGAGTACTCTTGATGGAAAAAAAAAAAAACAAAAAATAAAAACCCTACCTACCTTGCCTTGCCACTTTTTTAGACCCAATTATCTGAGAAACATAGAATTAATTTTACATGGCCTTACTGTCTAAATACATTGTACCTACCACATGCTTTACACTCTGTGGGAAGTTCACAGTATTTACTCTTACACTGAGGACAGAAATATCCTGTGGTACTAAATCCAGTGTTTACTTTACTGTCTAAATGGCTGTAAAATAAAAAGTGAATGGTTATAAAAGTATGGGTTTCTGCTGAAATAAAACATGCATATGAATCACAATATCTTAGTGCACTGTTATCAATACTATACTGTGAGTACGCTAAGTTACATGTATATCTACTTTAACATTTATTTAATGTAACATTATACAACTATTGACTGGCAATGAGGGCAATATATGATTTGTTGGACCTAAAGATAAAATATTGCCCGAGTGCTATATTTTGTCTGAAGGTCCAACAAATCATATATTGCCCAAATTCCCAGTCAATAATTGTTTTGTTATACCTAACATCAATACTGCAGCAACGAACCGATTAGCCCGGCATGTTTACGTTCATTTTCTTCTAAAAGAGAAAGAGCGCGGAAAAATAGGTAGAGCTAATAGTGTCATCAATGGCGTGACATCACAAATGATGCATCGTTTATCGGTCAATATTTTTTGAAATATTGCCCTAGGGCCAATATTGATGTAAATATTGACCGCTTGGTCAAATATTTGAAGTTATAGGCATTTTCCATATGGGGATTTTATATAGAGATACTGACAAGGGTATAACAATAACATGTAATTATAGGACTGTCATAAAACACAAGATTGCATCTACAGCGTGTCTGTTCTGATTTCTTTTGGTCATCTACCTAAACCATCGGTCAAAACTTGGGCAACTTTTCTGCCCAAGAAAATTGATAACGTCAAAAAAAAGGAGAATAATCAAAGAATGTGCGAAAATATTCTTATAATCTTGGTTAGACACATTTGCGATCTACCGTATTGCATCATACACATGTACATAAGAAATCAGAAATTTTATCTTGAAAACAATTCAATGGGATCTACTCCTTTTAAAAGATCTTAGTTTTACTCAAATTTTGATATTAGATTAGATCAACTACAAGTTCTTTTCTATTACTATTTTTACATACCACATACACATGGATGGACTCTCCTCTTTATGACTGCTCAGCTGGTGATGTGGAAAACCTGAGGGGAAAAAGTAGATACATGTACATGTAAATGTATTTTACAAAAACCTAAGGGGAAAAAGTAGATATTTTACAAAAACCTGAGGGGAGCAAGTAGATATTTTACAAAAACCTGAGAGGAGAAGGTAGATATTTTACAAAAACCTAAGGGGAAAAAGTAGATATTTTACAAAAACCTGAGGGGAAAAAGTAGATATTTTACAATCAAATTAGAGTTCCTATACATGTACATTTACTAATATGTGGTACATGTACATACATGTACATGTATAATTGATTCAATGTATACATATTATACTGTATTTGATATGAAATATTCTTATTGAGGATAGAGTACACTAAGGCCAGTTTTACCAGTTGTAAACTAAACTGAACTTACAATGTACATGTATGTTTAATTCATTCTTGACATTGGAATTTATGATACTGTAAATCTGGTCATTTCAACTGTCGATTAATTTTTAGCGATTTTACAAGTTACATTGATTCAAAATATTTCCACACATTACTTCAATGACAAGCCAAAATTACCTATCCATCAACAAGCCTTGATCATTTTTGATTTCATATTTGCACAGCTATCAGAGCAATTTCATACTCAAGTCTGTAGAAATAAATTGATACAAAACTTTCCAGATTTTTAGTAGTCAGTACTCTTACCCATTCTGATCAAAGATGATTCTGTATTGGCCTACAATACATAAAATAAAACAATCTAATTAAAATCAGCTCTTAGAATTATTTCAATACAAGCAGAATTTTGCTATAAACCTAGGTGAACTTTACTGTACGTATAATGTGAATTTACATGTATTTGTCTAGAGTGATACATGTATAACTTTTCACAGAAGTTATTCACATATAATTTGGTGATGTTACGTATCATTTAAGTCACTTTTCACATATATTTGTAACAAAGTACACATATCATAATGAAAATATTACAATATTTCGACCTAACATTGTCTGCTTTATGGTGTCAGAAAATACTGCCTCACGCTCCAGTCTGTAACAACAATGCACACACCACGACATTTATGTATACATTTTTATTTTTTGTTCATTTATGCTTTTTTCCTTTCTTTTTTTTTTAAATTATGAATCAAGTGAAAATGTGATGTAATAATACATGTATATATCTTACTGTAGCTGGTGGTGGAGTAACATGAGAATGAAGTAGATCTTTGAAATGAGCCTCGTCCAGTATCACATTGTACTTCCCTGTAACATATACAAATAGATTATATAACTCAGTGTATTTGCCACATTTTAAAATAACTAAAAGTTCAGAGAAAATTATCCTATTGTTATGTACTTTCTTGGGAGTGTTACTTACATAAAGGGGTAGGGCCACGAAGCCCGATATTGGCCCTAATTTTGATAAATTTTGATCATTGTACTTCATAGAATTTTTAAGTGTTATTTGACATTTTGAAACGTTCTCTACTGAATCACGAATCTACTTTTTGTAAACATTGCTTTTATCAACACCTTTCAGCCCTTTGAAAACACCAAAATAGGTCATATTCGGCGAAATTGATGCAAAAACTCAATATTTCTATTAAATTAGCAATGGCCGCATGCATTAACTATGATGGAAAATTTATATGTGAAAGATTATCATTATATCCTCTTGTCATAAAAGGTTTATCTCAGTTAACGCATGCGGCCACATTGAATTCTACGACAAAAGACAAAATTCCTAGCAATTTTCGCCATATTTTGTCAATAACGTCAAAATGACGTCACTTCATGACGTCATTACAGTTAAATGGCACATTGTTTGGTGATATTATTCTTTTCATGAAAAGCGGTAAACATTCGTGTATTTTCATAAGAGATATCAAGTATTCCTCATGAAATTTATTTTAAGAGAAAAATCAAGGGCAGATTTAGGGGTCTCGTGGCCCTACCCCTTTATGATATAGAGGTTATATACAAAATTTTCGTACTCAGACACTATAGTCTGGACAAATAATGGCAAAACCAACGGCCTGGAAGAGATCATAGTTTGACAAAATTGATTCAATGTTAAAAATCAGACTAGATACACAATCATGCTGTCAAATTTCGTAAAATTCAATCTACATGTAACTTTTAATACTTTGTACATACAGAAATGTACATGTATTTATAATATAATACATGTATATTCTAGAAGTATTTGAATAAATCTGAAAGCCTAGAACACACATGTTCATGAACCATATTTCTAAAATCTAGCTGACTAAGCCCAGAAGATGGAATATCATGTGAAACTATGGAGTAACGTGTGAAATAATGTGAGCAATATGACAATATAGAGTATAGGTAATACATGTACATTATGTATATGAACCTTACCACTGGTGTCATGGCACAGCCTTTTACAAACTCTGACTTCAGCAGCTAGGCCAATCACAGAGCACCTTACATTATTATCACGCATCATCTGTAAATATATGTACAACCAATGTAATTCCCTGAGTTGGAACTACTGACAGGAACATGTTGTATTTCTGGCAAATTTCTGCATGAAACACTCCTTACATTGCATTGCATTAACTCTACAGAAACATGCAGTGACATTAACTCTACAGAAACATGCAGTGACGGCTGTTCTAATTCTGCAAACTGAACCCTCAGAGACCTGAATTTTAACGTCATCGTTTTACCTGGAAAAAGGCTATTACAGAAAACAAGAATGAAACCAACAATTGTGGTGCATATATGTATAGAATAAATGTCATAATTTATGTTTTGTTACAGGTATGCAACACACAACAACACAACAAGTGCAATTAATGCATGGAATGTGCTAAAATGCATTACATGTACGATAAATGCACTTGCTGTGTGTTGCATACCAGTAACAAAACACAAATTAAGACACTTATTCTATATAACAACAATGGTATCAAGCGTTACAAAACTTCTTCCATAATACTAGCTCTATGCTATCTGCATGATGGACATTGCTTCTTTTGTACATGTAAGTATATTTCAGTTAGTTGTCAGGTCAAATATACATGTAATTGTCATGTTCTTAGTTTGTGCACTCTGTAAACCCAAATAGACCATTTTCCGATCTTGATTAAAAACACAAAATGTCCGAGTCAACATCTTTTAGCATTGTTTTTCATTATGATGGCTCTGTTAAAAGACGCCATTCTTTTCTGACGT
The DNA here is from genome assembly GCA_033119305.1 of Pinctada imbricata. Lineage (NCBI taxonomy): Eukaryota > Metazoa > Mollusca > Bivalvia > Pterioida > Pteriidae > Pinctada > Pinctada imbricata. The sequence continues at coordinate 12,616,615 of VSWD01000004.1, read as the reverse complement.
AACAATGAAAAAGTGCGCGAAAATTAACTGCCTCGGACATTTTTTGTAATTTTGTCAGTCATTATGGATTTTGGCAAGTGGCCTATTGACTTAATTCTATGAATTTGTACCATTATCATGATTATTTTGCTTCTTTGATGATATTTTTCATAATTTCATATGCAATGGACCTTTGACAGCTGCAATGCCATAAAATCCAAATACAATGAATCTGTTTAATATTTCAAAACCACAAACATCTTATCTATTTGATACCATACCATGTATAACTGAAATTTATACAATTCAAAATTAGATGTTTCACTATACAATGCTAACTTAGACATTGAACTCACAGAGATTGTTTTGAGAATATCATCAGGGTCACAAGTTGTTAGACTGCCTAGGATGATTAATACTTCTCTGCTGGCATGTCCTGGCATGTGTCTGTAAAACAAGAATATGTCATGTTAAACAAACAGAGAGATTGACTGTTTAATATATCATTTTTCACAACCAAATGTTTTTGGGAATTGAGCATTGAAGGAACATTTGTACATACATGTAAGTCTAAATGAACAAAAATAAGTGCATGCTATTTTTTTTAAAACACCACAGACCTGCAAACAATACATAGACGAAAACAAAAAAGCATGTGTCGGCCGACCCGTGGTCATAGTGAGGCTCGAACCAGCAACCCTTTGGTCACTGGCCCGACGCCCTACCCACTAGACAAGGGCGCGGACAATGTGCATGCTATACTTTGTCATTATTCATTATAAATATACAAGTAAATCAAGCATACCGGTAAGAATGAATTAGCTCTTGTAACAAATTCTGCTAAAACTATAAGTAGAATTAATTACATGTAAGAGAAAAGACAATGATCGTACACGAACTTGTACATGTATTACAACTGTTATATTAGAAAGAAATTGTTCCGAAATCAAACTCAAACACACCTCACAATGTAATTTGCAAAATGCTGCCGAAAGAACAGTGAAAGTAGCTACACACATGTTATACAAATACTAGTACATACTTGAGAGTTTGCTGAGCTAACTCCAGTGAGTTTTGTAGGGATGGTTCTCCTTGACAAGGTTTGTCGACCAGCGACTGTAAAGCGTTGATATGGCGACGAGGGTTACCTAGGAGAAAAGAAGACTGCTTTAACAGATGTATAACACTATATAGCTGTCATATATAAAAGGGATTTTTTATTCAAATATTAGCAAAAGTATCAACAGTTAACATGGTTAAATTTTTAAATACTGTATACATAGAATCAATCCTGTGAATTTACCGTCGCTACTTTCACAACCAGCCTAATACTTCAAAAGTTTGTCTCAGTCAGTGAATTAGAATGCCACATGTATACATATAACTCAAATGATCAAGACTGATCTGCAAACCATTGTCCTAGTGACAAGATTAACTTTGACAAAAACCAGAAATAGAGTACTTACATGTATGAATAATTCTACTTATACCAGGGCTCACACCAATTTTTCAATGAGGTTTCAAATTGGGAAATATTGGTCAATACATTGGGAAAAAAGATACTATTTTCAGTATTTGAGAACCTGTATACACATCTATCTCTGATAAATAATATACATTATTACAATGTAAATGTACTTGACATTACAAACAGTGTCTGAAACAAACCTCCAAGTTCTGTGACTTTTTCTGCCCGTTTGTTTCTAGTTGCCAGTAACCCAGCTGGCTGATGGGATTCTGGTCAAAGTACTCCTCCACAAAGTGTTCTAGTAACTGTATAAAACAAATAGATTTTGTATAATAATTTGATACAATACATATAAGTAAAAATCATTCCATGGAAAGCATGTGTCGCCTGCGAAACATAGCGACACTTAGGAATCACTTTTATATAGGGTGTGACATCCAAGTGTGACAGACAGACAGACAACGGACAAAGTGATCCCTAAGTGTTGCTAAGCTTTGCAGGCAATGCAAAAATTACAGTTGACCTTTGTTACAGACTAACAGTAATGTAATGTACATGGACATATAAATATATTGCTGAATACAGTACAAACTAAAAAGAAATTTACACTTTATTCATTAAATACATACATGTATTACAAAATTTAGTGAAGAAGCTTAATATACAGCTTATATCATTGTCTCACGTTGGCTAAGATCTGGGTATGAGAGGGTCCAAACTGGATTACTTGGAGAAAAATCTCCTCAGACTGATTGGACCCTCCAACATAAGGCCCTATGGAAATCTAGGATACCATCTTGGGACCTCAGAACTGGGCAGTGACTGTGCTAGCATTGTGCTGACCTGTTGATTCTTTCCTTTGAAAGCTTAAAGTAATCCCATTTCTATACATATGTTTACCTTTAGTGAAGCCACGAGTCTAGTTGGCTTCAGATCCTGATCAGTCATTGCTTCCGACATGTCTATAACAAGGAACAAATGCCGCATCTGAAAGAAGGTGATTAATCTGGTATGATAAAAAGTTCTGAGTTCAAACAAACAGTTGTTAACTTTAGAAAGTTGGTGCCGGGGTGTAGTTGATGCCATAGGACTCTCCTCGATTAAGCTCATGAATTAATTCTTAATGAATTAAATATACTAAATTTATTTTTCTACATACATGTACATGTATCTGACAAAATAATGTCAAGTCAATTATTCTATCATGTTATCACATTGTACAAATTGCAATGTTTTATTTCATACAAGCTACGTACCTGTACCTGTAACAGATCTCATTTTATATATGATACACATAAAAATTTCAAAATCATTCAAACAAGCTACATATAAGGTGATTGTACATGTATGCAGTTATATACACAAGTTAAAGGTAACTCTTTTCTTACCATGCCAAGGCGCACATTGCCCAGCTTCTCCAGGAGTTTCCGTCTCTTAGCTCGATGAATGATATCATCAACGCTGGCTTGTAGTGAACCACTCTCATCCTCCTGAATCGCCTCCCTTGAATGTACAGAAAATGTGATAAACGTCTATGAAGTTTGTGCATGAACATGTTAACTCGCATGACACCATTGATGGAATGCCAAATATCCAAAATTGTGCAAGTGTATGTTCAAAGACTTATAATTATTTTACATCATCACAACCAAATGCCCACCAAGGCATAATGATTGGTTTTGACATCATAATGTTCAACTCTGCCAGCAGGGGTGATGTTGGACACTTGGTGATCCCTTAATATGCAAGATCGCAAATACAGTGCATCCGTTCTGATTTTTTTATTCAGTCACTTACCTAATCCATTGTTCAAAACTTGGGCAACTTTTCTGCCCAAGAAAATTGCTGAAGTCATAACAATGGAGACTTGGTTAGAAGTATTTGCGATCTTCCGTATTACTGTGATAAGCATAAAATGTAACTAGTTATTCAGGTCAAAATCAAACCAAAGATCTTCAGAATCTGTTATACTTGGCAGACACTCTTACAAATACCAACTAAGCTATTACCGGCAACTGACAGACACTCTTTCAAATACCAACTAAGCTATTACTGGCCCTTGGCAGACACTCTTACAAATACCAACTAAGCTATTACTGGCACTTGGCAGACAATCTTACAAATACAAACTAAGCTATTACCGGCACTTGGCAGACACTCTTACAAATACCTACTAAGCTATTACCAGCACTTGGCAGACACTCTTACAAATACCAACTAAGCTATTACCGGCAACTGACAGACACTCTTTCAAATACCAACTAAGCTATTACTGGCCTTTGGCAGACACTCTTACAAATACCAACTAAGCTATTACTGGCATTTGGCAGACACTCTTACAAATACCAACTAAGCTATTACTGGCACTTGGCAGACACTCTTACAAATACAAACTAAGCTATTACCGGCACTTGGCAGACACTCTTACAAATACCTACTAAGCTATTACCGGCACTTGGCAGAAACTCTTACAAATACCAACTAAGCTATTACCGGCACTTGGCAGAAACTCTTACAAATACCAACTAAGCTATTACCGGCACTTGGCAGACACTCTTACAAATACCAACTAAGCTATTACCGGCAACTGACAGACACTCTTACAAATACCAACTAAGCTATTACCGGCACTTGGCAGACACTCTTACAAATACCAACTAAGCTATTACTGGCATTTGGCAGACACTCTTACAAATACCTACTAAGCTATTACCGGCACTTAGCAGACACTCTTACAAATACCAACTAAGCTATTACTGGCACTTGGCAGAAACTCTTACAAATACCAACTAAGCTATTACTGGCACTTGGCAGAAACTCTTACAAATACCAACTAAGCTATTACCGGCACTTGGCAGACACTCTTACAAATACCAACTAAGCTTTTACCGGCAACTGACTGACACTCTTACAAATACCAACTAAGCTATTACCGGCACTTGGCAAACACTCTTACAAATACCAACTAAGCTATTACCAGTACTTGATCAACTTGTGTCTGTATCAGCTGTTACCTACATGTACAGGCTGATCTCAGGGATAATTCTGGCATTTTAAATGTATGAGAGAATTCTCAGTTCTCTCACATATCTCAAATCAATGAAAGAATTGAAATTTGTTTGAGAGAATTCTCTCATCTACTTACAAATGTAAACTCAATGAGAATCAATGAATTTCATGATATGTAGGACTGTAAGTACCGGTGACTTCAATAACTTTTTAATTAGATCATCATTCACAGTCTATTACTGTTATCAATATATCAAAAGCAGTTGTGTAACTAGAATAGTTAGTTCTTTCTCCTACTGATCATGCTGATTGTGTGTTTGGTACCTCAAGTTCATGAAGTTATTAGTTAATCAAGCAAGTTAGAATTTTACCTTTGATTCCTTTGCATTTCATACACCACATGATGTTGTTTTTTCCTCATAATCCAAGCCATTAATCCAAGCCAAAGGATTTCCATTTTGTTTGTCAATGAAATTTTTCTGGGGGCTTTTTTCTTTTCTTTTTCTCAATTTGGACTTGGATTGACTTACTTTTCCACCCGAAAAATTAAGTTTTGACTGGCCTGAGGCATGTTCAAGATACAACAGTGCTCATCTTAACAAAAGGTATCATCTAACATATAATGACTGAACGCTGTGGAGAGCTCGCCTCATAATCTAAGCAAAACAATTTGGCAAACTCGAGTGACATCAAATTAGAAAATTCAAAATACTGTAATTAAATGAAAATTTCATAACAAAATACTGCCGAAACACTCAATCAAATAAAAAAGTTGCATTCAATTATCATGATTATAAGAAATTATAAAAATAATAATCAATTTTAGAAACACAGTGTCACCATGGTCACGGCAGGTTATTTTTATATAAGACTTGCATCATTGTTATACCTAAATTCCATACCGTCTTGTTGGGACCTTTAAGGTGCATTTTTTGTAGTATTTTCAGAAATAAGTCATCATGACTTTCTGTATGATGATGATTTCATGTTATTTGTCTCCATTTTGAAACAATAGATAACAGCGACCAACTGCCTTCCTATATATATGAGAGTGCACGTAAGTACTAGCGAATACAATGTACTTATATCCCGTTCACATTCGTTCAGAAGGTACGGTGCGCGAACGTCTGCAAGCCCTCTAGATCTTGAACAGGCTACTGTCCAGAGATTTTTTGTAAGATCGACAGCTGTTTTTTTTTTTTGACATTTATCAACCTAGATCATTGTCATTGACGCATTTTTTTTACAGTGACACATTCTTGAAAGCATCGACTTTTATACAACCAACTGGTGAGTGATAAAGTCATTTTGACTGAAGTATAATTCAATCCTTGTTAGAAGTTTTGACTGCGAGATTTCTCTCTGATGGGAAATTTTGATGCAAGTTTAGACGAAAGTAAGTGAGAATCACGCAATTTTGCAGCCCAAAATGATCCCTGTGATAGATGCCACAGTCAAGTTTATACAATTTCTGGTTTTGTTATCTCAAGATGTATGAAAAAAAGATATTCAAATAAAAAATAATCCGAAAACTTATACACCCTCTTCAATAAGCCTTTTTCACATAACTGCGTGACTAGCGCTGTTTTGTGGACGGCAAGTACCGACTTTTGTAACATCACAGTTATAAATCAATTGTCCTTGACATCATATTGCGGGAAAAGTACTTATTTTGCCGCCCAAAACAACTGGACAGCAGTTATGTGAAAAGGGCTTATTTCTTTTTTTTAAATTTTTTTAAATATGAAGTATCATGTGACCAAACAAAATGGCGGACGGAAAAATTTCAGAGGAGAAAATTTAGAGAAAAATTGATAATTTTCAAGGGTTGTAAGCTTAGATTTGACCAGCACTTATTTGATTTGATAGCATTAACAGTTGGTAAGAGTATCTAGAGTGTGAATAAGTCCAAGAGCGACCAATAATAAGTTTAAATTGACTTTTCCCCCCAAACACAGAGGTCAGCCATATTGGATAAAATGAGTGACAAAGAAACGGGATCAAAAAGGAAAGGTAGACCAGCAGGAAAGGGATCTAGGAGTAATTCTAGACAAAATTCATTAACTAGAGATGATGAGCCATGGAAATGTGAACTCTGTAAGCAAAATTTTACGGACCCTAATGCAAAAATGCTGGAATGCCAAAGGTGCAAAGGACACTACTGCATAAAATGTTTAAAGAAACCAGATGCGGAATACAGCCTCCTTGCATCTTCAGATCTAATGTGGTTCTGTGCCCAGTGTAGGGAAAAGGTACAGAAAAACATTGCAGTTGATGTAGAAATAGAGAAACGATGTGCTGAAATTATGGAATCTTACGAGGCTAGAATAAGTACTCTCGAAAATGAAATAAAAGGTAAATGTGGAGAAGATAGAGTGCGTGAGATAGTAAAGGAGGAGGTAAGAGATAAGGGAGTATCAGACCCTGATCATAAGGAAGAGGGAGATGGTACAAGTCAAAATAAAAAGGAAGGAGTCATCTCGAGTGTGTTCTCAGAAATAAATGAGAGGAAACAGAGAGAAAACAATATAGTGATTCATGGGATTGAAGAGGCGGTCTCGGAAAATGCTAGTGAAAGAGTGAAGCATGATAAGGAAAGGATAATGGAAATTCTTAACACATGTATCGGCAAGACGGATGACAAGCAAGTGGTGAAGGTAAAGAGACTAGGTAAATACAAACCAGAAAACCCTAAAAGACCACTGTTAGCAACGCTACCCGATACAGATACAAAAAAGATGTTATTTCAGAACATTAGAAAACTAGCGACAGAAGGAGAGAAATATAAGGACGTCAGAATCAGTAACGATTTCACACAGGCAGAGAGGGACCAAGAGAGGAAACTAGTCAGTGAGATGAAGGAACTCCAAAAGAACTCGGGGGAATTCCTCTACCGCATAAGAGGCCCGCCTTGGGCAAGGCGCATAGTAAAACTGCGAAAGTAAAGCAAACGAAAGACAATATAAATAGTGTAAATATGTTGCGGGAAGATAGGAATTTTACCACATTTCAAAGTTTAAGCTGTTTTTACACCAACGCAGATCAACTGAGCAACAAACTAACTGAACTGTCGGTAAGAACAGGTATTGAGGCACCAAAAATAATTGGAGTTACGGAAGTGAAAGCTAAAAATAGCCGATATAGTATGAAACAATCTGAATACAACCTTGATGGTAACTTCAATAAGGCAAAGTATTGCATGTTCTCAGCAAATTTAGAATGTGAATCAGGAAGAGGTCTATTGTTGTATGTAGATGAAAGACTTCATGCAGTCGAAGTGAAAGTAGACACAGAATTTGAAGAGTGCTTATTCGTGAAAATACAGATCAACACAAACAACTACCAGGGATGAAGGAGTTAAGTTACCCTGAAAGATTAAGGAAACTAAAGCTGCCAACACTATCATATCGTAGGATAAGAGGAGACATGATAGAGGTCTTTAAGATTCTGACAGGGAAATATGACAAGGATGCTAGCCATTGTCTCAAGCTATGGAAGGACATGGCAGTGCGAAGCAGCGAGACACTTAGATCTTTCTATGCTCCTTGTAACTGTGCATGAATTATGCAAATGAGCTTAGAACCTAAACAATGTCTACGTCACGGTGTCGAAGCGGTCATGTTCTGAGAATGACCAATGGGAGATGCGCAAACGTAAAAGCGAGGGAAAAACTTCGAGCTATACCTGCGCGACCCAGATATCTCACGTAAGCTCTAAATTTAGAATCGATCGATACCAAACACGTGTACCTTGGACTAATGTTTTGATTTTTAATGATTTTATGAAAATTTGAAGTGGCGGAAAACTTCTAATGGCGGAATAGGGGGGGTAGTGATCTTTTATCGTGTTTTCTGAGGAGATATGAATTTTTATGGGCATGTTATGAATTTTTATTGATCGAGTGAACTCTGCACTGTCGAATGGCACCGGTGTCTTGTAGAGTCCATCTTAATAACTCGGAGTCTAATCCATGGAATTTAAGTTGAAACGTTAAAAATTGGAACATCCGGTCTCTCAAACGGTACGTATTTTTGTTTTATCTTTTGAATATTTCGATTTTCTGCTCACCGAATTATCAGAATAAACTGTTTTTGTCCAAATAATGGACTTCCAGTTGATCTAAATGCTTCATCAGCCGTTTCAACTTCAGCGCAAAAGGGGGGGGGGGGGGGTAATTACAGTACTGCAGTATACGGCTAGTTGAAAAATAAAATCATATATATGCACCATTTTACCTGCAAGAAAATATTTGTTCATGATTTTGATCACAATTTAAGTAGATAAATAGAATCATTTCGCCGAATTACGTAGTTTCTTAAATACATGTATTGCATTTCAACAACAACACCGCTCTCCCCCCCCCCCCCCCTTTTCACACCAGATTCTTAAATCATGACTATCATGTCATTGACAAGTTATATTTGCTTATGTACACTTGATGAAAGTTACTTTACTACCAATATTTACTCTGTGTATACTTGTCGATGGTCTGACGGTTTTATTGCTTTTTTATTACTATTTAACACAGCATGCAGCATAGCCTTGGTCAGCTGTAATTTTCTTTTCTAAAGGCTTTAATCCTTTATAAAATGCGGGAACACAATACCCCAGTACATCATGTATTATGTTTTACAAATTCGCAGTCATAAATGTCGATTTCAATACTTCAGGGGTAAAACAGATTTGAAATTAATGTATTCATAAACCATGTGATACATGTTTATGTTTACATTCAGTGTTTACGTTTTGGACTTAGCGCAAACTCAGAACGGGCTAATCAGGGTACTTCCGGAAATGCTTAGTTTGTTAAAGAAAAGATCATCGTGCGAGAGAGGCCATAATATGAAGTTATACCTGCAAAGAGCGAAATCACAGATAAGGAGAAACACCTTTGCCATCAGAACAGTACAAACATGGAACGGATTACCAGATAGTGTAGTGTCAGCAACAACTTTAAACACCTTCAAAAACAGACTCGATAAGTACTGGTCAAATCAGAACATTATGTATGATGACTTCAAAGCTAAAATCGTGGGAGGGAACGTGACAGATATAAACATTAAGGAGGATGACGAGTCCAGCATAGAGGTCCCAGAAGGAGCCTGGTCTGGAAATCAACTCTAAGTAAGTAAGTAACTAAGTAAGTAAATATAACCTGTGGAAAACTGAGAGATCAAAGGAAATTCGAGCTATTCGACCGGCACATTTCTTACCAAGTTCTTTCATATTCAGTTTCCCATCGGTATCCTTTTTCATCTTCTTCAGTCATAATTATTTATCTGTGCTTAAATTGTACTGACAGTTCGTTTTTTGTTGAAATTTCTTCTTCTTCGGTGAATTTAACCTAAAGGTTAAAACCAAGATCGGACTGAAACTGAAAGGAAATACGGAATCGACTTCTGTAATCTTTTTTTCTCCCTTTTCGTGCTTATTTGAAAGTTGTTTTTTTTTATTTGTAGGGTATCTTTTTTATGTGACCTTATTTCATTTTTTATCTTTTGTTTTTGTTTGTTTGATATTCATACTGTATATTTTTGTTATGTTTAAATGTTTTGTTACAATTTTTTTTAATATTTTTGATTGGTGCAAACAATATCAAACTCAAAGGGAAGAGATGGTGGTCTGTAGGTATGGTGTTCAACTCTCACTCCAGATATCAGGGTTTTGATCACTTATTAAGTGATTCTTAGTCATCACTGGACTTTTTAAGTCTCCCAAAATTGGGGACCCAGGTTCAGCAATAATGTCGAGATTTCATTCATAATCACAATTTATGCAATACATGTATACTGCTGTAAGTGTTCTCGATATGATGAAAAGTTCCCCTCAACAAGGATTTTCACCATTTGTAATCAGTGTGACTTTGGCCTGCATGAAGATCAGTGGGATTCTTCTTGTCAGAGTATAAGTTGGTATATATAATTAAGATATGATGAATTTCTGTTGAAAACTGTGCCTTTTATGTCCAAAAATGTATACATTTTCCATCTATTCCAATCAGTAACCTTTGACCTTGTTCTTCCTACACCACATCCAATTACATTTGTAGTTTGATCAAGTTCATATGAAAAATATGATCTCTGGACAATGTACATGTACAGGACTTTTAAAAGCAGAATTTTAATCTTTTCCAATAAAACATCTTCATATTATCGCTAGACTTGCATTTCAGACACACCAAGACCAAACATCACAACATTTGATGTTATCTTTACCTTGAGGTTATAAATCTGCTGCAGAATCACACTAGAAATGCAAGTCATAAAGGAGCTGTTAAGATAAGACGTAAAATCTGCCCTGAAAAGTAGAAATTTCAAAATGCAAAAATTAAGATGTTTTCGGTAAAAATAACAAATAAATTGGTCCAGATATGAATCTCCTGTGAGGCTGGATAAATTATCTAAAATAAGCCCGATTTTTGGGTTAAAACTAGCGTTTTTCCTATAGAAATCAATGGAAAACGGAAAAGTTTTTTACAACATTGTTCCCCCCCTCGGTTCAGAATGCCACTTTCACAAAATGTGTATATCAATAAAAGAAATTTTCTGGCCAAGTGGGGTTCTGAACCGAGGGGGGGAACAATGTCCCACAGGCGAAAAACGAAAAAAGGGGGGATAGATTACTATTTTAGAATCAGTCCTTAGAGCGGTTAAATAGACTTAAATTGCCTTCTTTTTCTTTTAATATCATATAACAATCTATTCAGAGTATGTTCTGATAAAACATTTAACCGTTAGGAAGGAAATAAACAAGAAAGTTGTCTATTTCTACACTGTGCGTATTTCGCGCCTGAAAGCTACTAAACGTGGCTGAAAAGTTCGAAATAAAACCGTTTTCAAGTTTCCGGATTGCGAATTTTGCAGATTATATTGAAATAATAACCTCAAGTTTAATTTTATTTATCAAATTATGACTAGAAAAGCTACAGAAGCTTAATAAACATCAAATTTGTCTAAAATAATGCATTTTAGGTGAATTTTCGCTTAATATTTGACGTTTTCTTTCTTCAATACCCCTACCTTTTCAACCCTTATTTATAACATCTATCACGAAATCTATTTAAATAAAATACCTACTAGGAATCTTCAAATACTTGATATTGCAATCCTAACCAACTTTTTCCTAAAACAGAAGGACAGCGCACGAAAAATAATTGAGTGATTTCAGGGCTAAATCAAGCCCTTATCTTAACAGCTCCTTTGGGTCATAGTGAGCGTAAAATGCAAGCATACTTCAGTAATGTGAAAATCGTCCATTTGTGACCTTAACCATTGACCTTGAAAATCAATAAGGCTCTTTCTTCTGCCGATAGCTGTAAATGCATGGAATTTGAGATCTGATTAAAAATATGCCTTCTAGAGAGTATACATGTGTACAAAGATTTCAGTTATTCCTGTCTGTGACCTTGACCTTTGATGCTGAAAATATACAGGGTTCTTTATACATTGTATCATAAGCATTCAGTGTATGAAGTTTTTTTTAGATAAAACTGATAATGTGCCCTCTGAAGTGTACACTAGGGTTTAAACCATTTCCAATTAATGACCTTGACCTTCAATAAATGACCTTAAAAATCAATATACTTCTTCCTTGTGTATTAAACGATAAGTGTAATGAAGTTTGGTCACGATAGAAACTGTGTAAGCTGTTTACAAATGGTTGACTAAAGGATGGATGGATTAAGGCAAAAATATTAGGTAAGACAACTACATGTATTCACATTGTACATGTACATGAGATCAACTATTCTGAAAGTTTGATCAGCAGACTTTCCTTGGTAAAATAATGAAATGTTTATGTTTCTATAAATTTAATGATCAAAATTTACATCTCTTTTTAACAAAACAAATAATGCAGCAAACATGTATATAATATAAATGTGTAAAAAAATAGAACAGTGAAAATCACAAAGTTGAAAGTCTTAAGAGTATTCTGCAATCAATAAGTTTGCTATTATTTAAATGATATGACTCACAAATTCACAGCTAAATAAAACTATCATTCATCCAACATTTGTACACATAACACATAATTATGAAGCGTGCCTATGAAAAAAAATATGTTGCAATTGTAGAAATGCAACATCAAAAAGTTTCTACTAAATAAAGGTTCAAGACATCATGATCGTCGTTGATGGAGGTAAGTTTTACTACGTTTTCCAATAAATACTGACATTGTAAAGTTTGTACTAATGTTACCAAAATTTTAATTCACCATAATCTTAGGACCCTTTTCTCTGATGGGCACAATTATTGACTTTCATATAAAGAATATCTTGTGTCATATTCTTCAATATTATGAAACGATAATTTACAGACATTTATCAGTACATGTATTTTTTTCATCAAATTCACAAGTTTTAAAAGACAGTGATAAGAATGTGTTTCACGTTAACCATGACAATCAAGTCACTTGGCAACAATATGTTGATGATTTTTTATAGTATTGTTATTTGTATTAAGGATTTATAAAATGAGTGTAAAGCATGTCTCTGTAGTCAATGGTAGGTTAATCATAAAAGCCTGGTCCATATCTGATAATTATTTCATCCATTTAGTATGTGAAAAAATTATTTCAGAATTACTAACTCATTAAGAGAAATGTTTTTGGTTAGAGTTATCTCTCTTTGTCCGCAAGCTACTAATTAAAATATGAAATCATCGTAATGGAATGGTTGAAATATGTCCTATCATGGAATAATGCATTTTAATGAATATATGTTAAATGAATGTTAAGTGATTACTAAATTCTATTAAATGTATGTTATTTGTACCTCATTTTATAAATAATTATGCAGAAAAAGTCTTGAAACTCCTGAGATGTAATTTATCCTTGTAAATAGAGGGGTTTTCTCAGATGTACTCCTGTTTGCCCATTTACAAATAGATGTTTTGAGTAGAGCATAAAATGGAAAATAAATCTTAATTTTGCATGTTAATTATCAAAGTAACAATAATTAAATTACTATCATAATGCCCTGCTTGATAACTCTCAATAATTAAGAGGTGTGTAATACTATACTTTCATTATTAAATAATGTAAAAAGTATCTGTTATCATAGTATAAGTTGTACAATTTGACAAGGGGAATCAGCTGATGTAAGCATGTAAAAATATTGAAAATAATGAATATCGTATTTGAAATATTGTACAGTTATTGCACTAGCATATTACATGTATTACATGATATGGATTTCATGGATTAAAACAAAGTAAATAATAATATCAAATTGAAGACCACCAATAAATTGAATTTAAATCAAATGATATGATTATTTCTATTCGCTGTTTGCTACAAGACATTTACATTCTGAACTACTTTTCCCGTTACATTGATGTAGAATTCATGACATCTACAATATTTTTTTTTGTTACAGTGGTTTTTGCCAAAATATTAAAGTAAATTTCCTGTTACTGTATTTTTATGACAATTTGAACTAGATTTCTTGTACAATTGCAAAACATTTTGAAACAGGAAAATATGACAATTTTTCCTTTACAAGCAAGTTCCTAAAAAAATCGATCTACTGTAAATTGGTTTTTATTCGTCAAGTACCAATTTCTGTCATTTTCGTCAGTGCCTCCCTTGACGAAATTACGTACCGACGAATATTAATACTCCTGACAAAATATAGTGTAGAAAGGAAAAATTGAATCTTAAAGAGTTATTACGACAGACAAATGATAAATCAATGAAAACTGAATACGCACACAAAAAATAATACGGAAGTGTTCCAACTCTATACCTTCATGAAGAAAATACAAAGTCGCATATAATGTAATAAAAGACCAATTACCAAATTAACAAATGATATGATTTTCACAACAAGCTAAGTGGTATACATGTCTCTAATTGTTTGTTTACCAATAATTGTTAAACAAACAATCAAAACAAACACATATGGCCTATCTGAATGTTAAGTTGGCATTTGAGCAGACAAATTTACATGTACATTTTAGGGACCCTTGGATAATCAGGGATTTTTCAAGTCCGTTTTTGGGTCCGATTATCGGACCCATTCCCAACGCCAAAATGACCTGTATTTTCCCAATTTATGATTGAAATTTCCCAATTTGAACCTCTTAATTTTTTGTTGAAGCGTTCTTCAATAAAGAGCAAAATAATGACGACTGAAATAGCTAGCAGAAATACGACATTAACAATCGATATGTTAACTGGTCATAAATCTTATATCCGGTATAGGTTTACGTTTTAGTTAACAAATTGTATCTCCAGTATTGGGAACCCCAGGACCATGTCGTCTCACAACAGCAAATTTGATACCAAAAATTACAAAAGGGAGTTTCTCCTTTTCTTTGTAGAGGATAGATACGTTCTTCAAAATAAAATTTTGGATAGTACTATAAACGAAACAACAGAAAGTATTTCGTGTTCAGTAAACAGAATGGGGGCTAGAGCTACTTGGACAGTGGGAATATGTCCCGGCGTCAAACACTGACTTTGAATCTGAATCCTGATTGATCATGATCAAAAGTAGCCCCTCTAACTCTGAACAGATGCCTTTTCCAGATCCTAGAAGTTAACGTCCTTTGAAGCACAATCTAAAGTATAGATGGCTTTGCTAGTAGTGTTTCTTTTATTGAAGACACTTTGAATAAGAAGGAGTTATATTTCTGTGTAATGATTTATTCCATTAAGAATCAATCAAACTGTTGGAAATTCCCAATTTCATTGAAACGCCGCGATTTTTCCCAATTTTAACGGACCCTGGACCCAAAGTAAAATACCCTGAAAAATCCCTGATAATGAATTTACGTACTGACAAAATTGTCATTTTGAACGAATTGACGAAAATTGGTACTGACGAAAATAAAGCAATTTACAGTATATCGTTAATGTTAAGTTGTTCAAACATATCACAGACTGATCCACCCCTTCGCGTCTTGATATTTCAGTCAGTATGTACTGCTAAGCAAGCAGAGGTTGTCTTTCATCATCACAGGTATCTACATGATTTGTCTCCTGTGGTCTCACTACTTCACGTTCAGTTTGATTTCTTGGAATCAGCTTATTGAAAGACACAATTAGCATTATCTGAAAATAGAATAAAATTAATCTACATATTTTAACTGATTTTTACAGGTTTATTTGCCTTAAGTGTTTTATAGACTCGTCAGTGTACAGGCCATATACAATCCACACACTGTCACATTTTTATCATAGAGGAAAGAAAACTTTATCAACATATTTATATTTAAGTTTTATTTACTGTTAAATGACTTGGTGATCAAAATTATCTTCAGTTGGTCTCTAAAGGCCTTGTTACACATTGCAACTAATGCGACTTTCAAAAGTTGCATGCAACTTTTTTTCAGATTAGAGCATGTTCTGTTCTTTTTGATTAGTTGCATGCAACTTTTTGCGTCAGCCCATCAAAATGCCGGGTATTCCTTATAATTTCAACCTTTATTTGGCAAAGTTTGGTCATATCAATTACACTGACAATAAATTGCGACTTTTCCCACAAAGGATCACAGTACACTTACTCCAAGGTCTTCTTTGGACAAAATATAGTGATTTTTCTGCCCTCTTTTCGTCGAGGAAGTTATGTGCATATAATTATAATGAAAATTGTAAATATGTGCCGTATTGTCTGTTGATGATACATTTTATTTGCACAATTTAGGCGGGAAAGGTATTTGCTTGGACCATAAAATCTCTGCAATTAGTTGCATGTAATAAGACCTTGAGAGGCATCACATTCGGATAGGTCGCAACTTCAATGTAAAGTACCTTTGTATGTAGGGGGAGCCATGTTTCACAAGATTTCTGTCGAAAACTTGACTGTGACATCAAGTCATTACAATTGAAATGGATTGCAAAACAATTAACAAATAGGATTTAAAATTCTTATTTTTGGCCCTGATACATATATCATTTAACCCTTGTTTTCATTTACTGTATATATACATTCTAAAACTAAAATAATTCTATTTCAAATGATTTTGATATTACATTGAGCCTAGAGGGTAAGGTCATTTAAGAGTATAAAGTAGTGGAGTGAACCTATAACATTGTGATGTAAGATGGATTATCAAAGATGACAGTGAATTGTATGTACATTACATAAGGAGTTCACTTACAAAGTTGGACAAATTTTGTTAAACTTATAAAGATTACTGAATGATATACTTGTTTGTACAGTTGGCAGTGTAGTATATATTGAATTATGCTTACCACAGACATTGATATGAGACCAATATTAACACCAAACATAACATATGGTATATCTATGGTTGATCCAGCCCACAGAGGTGCTAATATAGCCGAGAGGCCTACTATGCTACGTCGTATACCTTGACTTAAACCTGAAAACAGAACAAATTAAGGATGATCTATTAACACTGAAAGTCTTTCTCAGATCTTTATATTTACCAGAACACTTCTTTTCAAATACATGTATTATAGATTCAACATTGTATATGTATCCTAATTTAGTATCATATACATGCAAGTTATATAGAAATATTTACATATGCCCATTCATTTGTATAGAATTAACTCAGTGATTAAAGGAGTATAACCGCAGTGGCGTGATTTGAACTATGACTTCATAGTAAGTTGGCTTGATTTGAACTTCGACGTTACGTAGTAACAGAGCCTTACCAACATAGTTGTAAACGTATTTTAACGTCATTAAAGCGTAAAAAACTTGAATGTAAATATATATAATAACTGTCTTTTGGAATGTGATTATACTGTGATAACCTACAATGGATCCAGGAATTATGTTTCTCATAATGCGCTAATGTGCATTATGGAACATAATTCCTGGATCCATTGTAGGTTATCACAGTATAATCACATTCCAAAAGACAGTTATTCAATAACTGTCTTTTGTATAAACAGACAACAAGAGTCCTAAGTTGACCTACTATGTTGCTCACATACATGAAGATTTATAGAATGTCCGACAAGCACTTGGAGAACTTAGATGTATGTATTATGACGTCATAATCAAATGACCCATCAAGACATTGTTTGACAGGCCTTTAATTATATCCTCATGTTGTACGTAAAAACCTGCCAGCAGGTGTAATTTCATACTTTTGTCATTCCTTCAATAACTAGCGCTGAACCTAATCAGTCAATCAGAGCTACATGAACATGTATACTTGTTGACATTTTCCATACAGTTTATCCTAGACACACAAACCTAATCTAATCAGTCAATCAGAGCTACATGAACATGTATACTTGTTGACATTTTCCATACATTTTATCCTAGACACACAAACATTGAAGATGATCTTGACAAGAGGTGTAATTCCGGTATCCTTTAAAAAGGTTGGATTCTATAAAATTGCGAAAGAAATTAAAGTACAGCGAGTGATTCCACTTAATCGGTATAGAGTCATGCACTTTCATAATTATTTTAAACTAGTGATTTGAAAATTGATGTTTTTGTTACCTTGAGTTTCCTTCCTTGTGATTTTAGAGTATAATGATACACTACACACAGCTAGGAAAGGTAAGGCTAACATGTCCAGTATTATACCCACAGCAAACTTAGGTACATTCTCTGACGGCTCATCTAAAATGATACAATCATATAACGATACACTACACACAGCCAGGAAAGGTAAGGCTACCATGTCCAGTATTATACCCACAGCAAACTTAGGTACATTCTCTGATGGCTCATCTAAAATGATACAATCATATAACGATACACTACACACAGCCAGGAAAAGTAAGGCTACCATGTCCAGTATTATACCCACAGCAAACTTAGGTACATTCTCTGAGGGCTCATCTAAAATGATACAATCATATAATGATACACTACACACAGCCAGGAAAGGTAAGGCTACCATGTCCAGTATTATACCCACAGCAAACTTAGGTACATTCTCTGACGGCTCATCTAAAATGATACAATCATATAATGATACACTACACACAGCCAGGAAAGGTAAGGCTACCATGTCCAGTATTATACCCACAGCAAACTTAGGTACATTCTCTGAGGGCTCATCTAAAATGATACAATCATATAATGATACACTACACACAGCCAGGAAAGGTAAGGCTACCATGTCCAGTATTATACCCACAGCAAACTTAGGTACATTCTCTGAGGGCTCATCTAAAATGATACAATCATATAATGATACACTACACACAGCCAGGAAAGGTAAGGCTACCATGTCCAGTATTATACCCACAGCAAACTTAGGTACATTCTCTGAGGGCTCATCTAAAATGATACAATCATATAATGATACACTACACACAGCCAGGAAAGGTAAGGCTACCATGTCCAGTATTATACCCACAGCAAACTTAGGTACATTCTCTGACGGCTCATCTAAAATGATACAATCATATAATGATACACTACACACAGCCAGGAAAGGTAAGGCTACCATGTCCAGTATTATACCCACAGCAAACTTAGGTACATTCTCTGACGGCTCATCTAAAATGATACAATCATATAATGATACACTACACACTGCTAGGAAAGGTAAGGCTACCATGTCCAGTATTATACCCACAGCAAACTTAGGTACATTCTCTGACGGCTCATCTAAAATGATACAATCATATAATGATACACTACACACAGCTAGGAAAGGTAAGGCTACCATGTCCAGTATTATACCCACAGCAAACTTAGGTACATTCTCTGATGGCTCATCTAAAATGATACAATCATATAATGATACACTACACACTGCCAGGAAAGGTAAGGCTACCATGTCCAGTATTATACCCACAGCAAACTTAGGTACATTCTCTGATGGCTCATCTAAAATGATACAATCATATAATGATACACTACACACAGCTAGGAAAGGTAAGGCTACCATGTCCAGTATAATACCCACAGCTCGGTAGAGGACTTAAATAGGCTTTGCCTGTTGTCCAATCCTTTTCAAATCTTTTGAATAAAATATTGTTTAAACTAAACTAATACCCACAGCAAACTTGGGTACATTCTCTGACGGCTCATCTAAAATGATACAATCATATAATGATACACTACACACAGCCAGGAAAGGTAAGGCTACCATGTCCAGTATTATACCCACAGCAAACTTAGGTACATTCTCTGACGGCTCATCTAAAATGATACAATCATATAATGATACACTACACACAGCTAGGAAAGGTAAGGCTAACATGTCCAGTATTATACCCACAGCAAACTTAGGTACATTCTCTGACGGCTCATCTAAAATGATACAATCATATAATGATACACTACACACAGCTAGGAAAGGTAAGGCTAACATGTCCAGTATTATACCCACAGCAAACTTAGGTACATTCTCTGACGGCTCATCTAAAATGATACAATCATATAACAATACACTACACACAGCTAGGAAAGGTAAGGCTACCATGTCCAGTATTATACCCACAGCAAACTTAGGTACATTCTCTGACGGCTCGTCTAAAATGATACAATCATATAACGATACACTACACACAGCCAGGAAAGGTAAGGCTACCATGTCCAGTATTATACCCACAGCAAACTTAGGTACATTCTCTGACGGCTCGTCTAAAATGATACAATCATATAACGATACACTACACACAGCCAGGAAAGGTAAGGCTACCATGTCCAGTATTATACCCACAGCAAACTTAGGTACATTCTCTGACGGCTCATCTAAAATGATACAATCATATAACGATACACTACACACAGCTAGGAAAGGTAAGGCTACCATGTCCAGTATTATACCCACAGCAAACTTAGGTACATTCTCTGACTGCTCATCTAAAATGATACAATCATATAATGATACACTACACACAGCTAGGAAAGGTAAGGCTAACATGTCCAGTATTATACCCACAGCAAACTTAGGTACATTCTCTGACGGCTCATCTAAAATGATACAATCATATAACAATACACTACACACAGCTAGGAAAGGTAAGGCTACCATGTCCAGTATAATACCCACAGCAAACTTAGGTACAAAAATTTCTCTGACGGCTCATCTAAAATGATACAATCATATAACGATACACTACACACAGCTAGGAAAGGTAAGGCTACCATGTCCAGTATAATACCCACAACAAACTTAGGTACAAAAATTTCTCTTACGGCTCATCTAAAATGATACAATCATATAACGATACACTACACACAGCTAGGAAAGGTAAGGCTACCATGTCCAGTATAATACCCACAGCAAACTTAGGTACATTCTCTGACGGCTCATCTAAAATGATACAATCATATAACGATGCACTACACACAGCTAGGAAAGGTAAGGCTACCATGTCCAGTATAATACCCACAGCAAACTTAGGTACATTCTCAGACGGCTCATCTAAAATGATACAATCATATAACAATACACTACACACTGCTAGGAAAGGTAAGGCTACCATGTCCAGTATTATACCCACAGCAAACTTAGGTACATTCTCTGACGGCTCATCTAAAATGATACAATCATATAACGATACACTACACACAGCTAGGAAAGGTAAGGCTACCATGTCCAGTATTATACCCACAGCAAACTTAGGTACATTCTCTGAGGGCTTGTCTAAAATGATACAATCATATAACGATACACTACACACAGCTAGGAAAGGTAAGGCTACCATGTCCAGTATTATACCCACAGCAAACTTAGGTACATTCTCTGACGGCTCATCTAAAATGATACAATCATATAACGATACACTACACACAGCTAGGAAAGGTAAGGCTACCATGTCCAGTATTATACCCACAGCAAACTTAGGTACATTCTCTGACGGCTCATCTAAAATGATACAATCATATAATGATACACTACACACAGCTAGGAAAGGTAAGGCTACCATGTCCAGTATTATACCCACAGCAAACTTAGGTACATTCTCTGAGGGCTTGTCTAAAATGATACAATCATATAACGATACACTACACACAGCTAGGAAAGGTAAGGCTACCATGTCCAGTATTATACCCACAGCAAACTTAGGTATATTCTCTGCCGGCTCATCTAAAATGATACAATCATATAACGATACACTACACACAGCTAGGAAAGGTAAGGCTACCATGTCCAGTATTATACCCACAGCAAACTTAGGTACATTCTCTGACGGCTCATCTAAAATGATACAATCATATAACGATACACTACACACTGCTAGGAAAGGTAAGGCTACCATGTCCAGTATTATACCCACAGCAAACTTAGGTACATTCTCTGACGGCTCGTCTAAAATGATACAATCATATAACGATGCACTACACACAGCTAGGAAAGGTAAGGCTACCATGTCCAGTATAATACCCACAGCAAACTTAGGTACATTCTCTGACGGCTCATCTAAAATGATACAATCATATAACGATGCACTACACACAGCTAGGAAAGGTAAGGCTACCATGTCCACTATTATACCCACAGAAAACTTGGGTACATTCTCTGACGGCTCATCTAAAATGATACAATCATATAACGATACACTACACACAGCTAGGAAAGGTAAGGCTACCATGTCCAGTATTATACCCACAGCAAACTTAGGTACATTCTCTGACGGCTCGTCTAAAATGATACAATCATATAACGATACACTACACACAGCTAGGAAAGGTAAGGCTACCATGTCCAGTATTATACCCACAGCAAACTTAGGTACATTCTCTGACGGCACATCTAAAATGATACAATCATATAACGATACACTACACACAGCTAGGAAAGGTAAGGCTACCATGTCCAGTATTATACCCACAGCAAACTTAGGTACATTCTCTGAGGGTTCATCTAAAATGATACAATCATATAACGATACACTACACACAGCTAGGAAAGGTAAGGCTACCATGTCCAGTATTATACCCACAGCAAACTTAGGTACATTCTCTGACGGCTCGTCTAAAATGATACAATCATATAACGATACACTACACACAGCTAGGAAAGGTAAGGCTACCATGTCCAGTATTATACCCACAGCAAACTTAGGTACATTCTCTGACGGCTCATCTAAAATGATACAATCATATAATGATACACTACACACAGCTAGGAAAGGTAAGGCTACCATGTCCAGTATTATACCCACAGCAAACTTAGGTACATTCTCTGAGGGTTCATCTAAAATGATACAATCATATAATGATACACTACACACAGCTAGGAAAGGTAAGGCTACCATGTCCAGTATTATACCCACAGCAAACTTAGGTACATTCTCTGACGGCTCGTCTAAAATGATACAATCATATAACGATACACTACACACAGCTAGGAAAGGTAAGGCTACCATGTCCAGTATTATACCCACAGCAAACTTAGGTACATTCTCTGACGGCTCATCTAAAATGATACAATCATATAATGATACACTACACACAGCTAGGAAAGGTAAGGCTACCATGTCCAGTATTATACCCACAGCAAACTTAGGTACATTCTCCGAGGGTTCATCTAAAATGATACAATCATATAATGATACACTACACACAGCCAGGAAAGGTAAGGCTACCATGTCCAGTATAATACCCACAGCAAACTTAGGTACATTCTCTGATGGCTCATCTAAAATGATACAATCATATAATGATACACTACACACAGCCAGGAAAGGTAAGGCTACCATGTCCAGTATTATACCCACAGCAAACTTAGGTACATTCTCTGACGGCTCATCTAAAATGATACAATCATATAATGATACACTACACACAGCTAGGAAAGGTAAGGCTACCATGTCCAGTATTATACCCACAGCAAACTTAGGTACATTCTCTGAGGGTTCATCTAAAATGATACAATCATATAACGATACACTACACACAGCCAGGAAAGGTAAGGCTACCATGTCCAGTATTATACCCACAGCAAACTTAGGTACATTCTCTGAGGGCTCGTCTAAAATGATACAATCATATAATGATACACTACACACAGCCAGGAAAGGTAAGGCTACCATGTCCAGTATAATACCCACAGCAAACTTAGGTACATTCTCTGAGGGTTCATCTAAAATGATACAATCATATAACGATACACTACACACAGCCAGGAAAGGTAAGGCTACCATGTCCAGTATAATACCCACAGCAAACTTAGGTACATTCTCTGAGGGCTCATCTAAAATGATACAATCATATAATGATACACTACACACAGCCAGGAAAGGTAAGGCTACCATGTCCAGTATTATACCCACAGCAAACTTAGGTACATTCTCTGACGGCTCGTCTAAAATGATACAATCATATAATGATACACTACACACAGCCAGGAAAGGTAAGGCTACCATGTCCAGTATAATACCCACAGCAAACTTAGGTACATTCTCTGAGGGTTCATCTAAAATGATACAATCATATAACGATACACTACACACAGCCAGGAAAGGTAAGGCTACCATGTCCAGTATAATACCCACAGCAAACTTAGGTACATTCTCTGAGGGCTCATCTAAAATGATACAATCATATAATGATACACTACACACAGCCAGGAAAGGTAAGGCTACCATGTCCAGTATAATACCCACAGCAAACTTAGGTACATTCTCTGACGGCTCATCTAAAATGATACAATCATATAACGATACACTACACACAGCTAGGAAAGGTAAGGCTAACATGTCCAGTATTATACCCACAACAAACTTAGGTACATTCTCTGACGGCTCATCTAAAATGATACAATCATATAATGATACACTACACACAGCTAGGAAAGGTAAGGCTACCATGTCCAGTATAATACCCACAGCTCGGTAGAGGACTTAAATAGGCTTTGCCTGTTGTCCAATCCTTTTCAAATCTTTTGAATAAAATATTGTTTAAACTAAACTAATACCCACAGCAAACTTGGGTACATTCTTTGTCTAAAAGGATACATACAATTCCAATGATAAGGTCAGAATATTCAATTCTTTTCTTTTAATAAAATTTCAAATTCTCACATTGAAACATACATTAAATTTTTTTAAAAGGTACAAAGTCTTGTACTGTTTTACCAAAATATGAATTCCTCTCAAATACAAAACTTTTATAAACTCTCTGCATAATTCATTCATCTTCTAACATTGATAGATAATAAAAAACATAGTGAAATCAAAGATTACGAAGCTCACCTCGCGGCAGCAAAGTTCAATTTAAACATATCTCTAAGTACATGTATAATAAGAAAATCACTCAAGTGGAAAAAAGTAGGTCAAGGTCATTTTATGAAAGTTTGATCAAAGATACATCCAATATGCAAGTTTGGTACATGTAGCACTTATACTTTGCTCAATATTGGCCTTTAAAGGCAAAATCACTCAAGTGGAAAAAGTAGGTCAAGGTCATTTTATGAAAGTTTGATCAAAGATACATCCAATATGCAAGTTTGGTACATGTAGCACTTATACTTTGCTCAATATTGGCCTTTAAAGGCAAAATCACTCAAGCGGAAAAAGAAGGTCAAGGTCATTTTATGAAAATTTGATCAAAGATACATCCAATATGCAAGTTTGGTACATGTAGCACTTATACTTTGCTCAATATTGGCCTTTAAAGGCAAAATCACTCAAGTGGAAAAAGAAGGTCAAGGTCATTTTATGAAAATTTGATCAAAGATACATCCAATATGCAAGTTTGGTACATGTAGCACTTATACTTTGCTCAATATTGGCCTTTAAAGGCAAAATCACTCAAGTGGAAAAAGAAGGTCAAGGTCATTTTATGAAAGTTTGATCAAAGATACATCCAATATGCAAATTTGGTACATGTATCACTTATACTTTGCTCAATATTGGCCTTTAAAGGCAGAATCACTCAAGTGGAAAAAGTAGGTCAAAGTCATTTTATGAAAGTTTGACTAAAGATTCATCCAATATGCAAGTTTGGTACATGTAGCACTTATACTTTGCTCAATATTGGCCTTCAAAGGCAAAATCACTCAAGTGGAAAAAGTAGGTCAAGGTCATTTTATGAAAGTTTGATCAAAGATACATCCAATATGCAAGTTTGGTACATGTAGCACTTATACTTTGCTCAATATTAGCCTTTAAATGCAGAATAACTCAAGCGGTAAAAGTAGGTCAAGGTCATTTTATGAAAGTTTGACCAAAGATACATCTAATATGCAAGTTTGGTACATGTAGCACTTATACTTTGCTCAATATTGGCCTTATAAGGCAAAATCACTCAAGCAGAAAAAAGAGGTCAGATGCTGCATCCGATGCATGGGTTCACCTCAGCATCTCAAGATGAATCCGTTACTGTAGCATCAGTACTTTGTCAGATACTGAACTACCCCAAAAACTTTAACCAGACATTGACAAAGTCATTCAACCGGAAAATGTAGGTCAGATGCTGCATCCGATGTATGGGTTCACCTCAGCATCCCAAGATGAATCACTCATGCAAGTTTGGTTACTGTAGCATCAGTACTTTGTCAGATACTGAGTTGCCCAAAAACTTTAACCGGACGTGGACGGGGACGCGGACGCCGGGGTTATAGCATAAGCTCATCTCAACTTCGTCGAGGTGAGCTAAAAACAGGATTTTCTCTCCAATTGCCATTTTTAATATCAATTTTTCCATTTCCAAGCTAGCCTTATAAATTCTTTTGTATTGCTTTTGAATCACAATGAATAATAATCATGTATGATTTTAGTAGTGCATTGCAAATCGAAGAAATTCAGCACATTGACGTACAATATAATTCTAACTCATTAAATTGACCCCTGTCTACATAAAATAAAACGAGTGTCGTAAAAACTACATGTAAATTACAAAAACTACAGGTAACTCATGGTGTAAGGGGGCATTCTACACAGAGCAATATTTTCATATTGCCGGTAAAGTTTCTCTACTGTCAGCTGAACTATTCTCTACAATAATCTTGCAAAACTTATTTAGCCTGAAAGTGTATCCTTGTGCGCAATATGGTAAAAAAAGTAACGTTAAAGTTAGGGTTCATAGTCTTGTTCGCTTGAGCCTCACACAACTTCTACAATCACCTTCCTGGTAAGACACGTACAATCTAGTGCATTCTCAACTCCCTTGGGAGTATACAAGCAGAGCTGCCGTTTAGGCGCTAATGCTTTTCATTCACATTACAAGCTCGTCTCATGTGCCAGGTACCAAGTTTACACTTGGGTGGAGAGAGTGCAACGTAGTGTAAAGGTACAGGGATCAATAAATTGTGCTACTGTATAAACATGGAAATTCTCACGTGGGGGTAATGTTTGCATATATCGCAAACCACGCCAAAATAACACTACTACATTCTTACAATCAAGGACACATTTATATCGCCAATATTTTCCCAAAGTGTAACGTCTTGATGTAATGATCGTGAGATTTTCCCTCAGCGAAAATAACCATGTTAACAGTATTATAAGAATTGAATTCTATAAGTTTACATAATTTACCTGGTGAAGCCCTTGGTATAATGTACATTAACCATCCATTAGCTAATGTCAGTACTATAGCACCAAATAACATCATCGTACGATCCTTCAGTCTTCTACTTAACACCCTCACCACGGCAAATACTAATATTACCTGAAATATTTTTTAAAATTCAAAAAATGATTTTAAAAATTCAAAACATAAAATAGGATTTTTTTACTGAACAGACCAAAAGAACAAAGTGGAAATCAATGAATTCTATACATATTATATATATACATGTGAGTGAACAATAATAATCATGATATTATACTAGAATAAGGCTTTTAAATTTAAAATTCAAATTTCTGTGAGCACGGAAGTTTTAAATTTTAGAAAATAAGCCCTAACATACAAGTATTTGTAAATGTAGCATTAAGCTTGAATTTAACACTTCTTGAACTTAAAGAAATGTGAAAGACTTAGTAACAAGGCATGCACAATAATAATAATGAAAAAATGTTTGCTACTACATGTACTTCCTGCCGGGGTTTTTTTTGCTCACCTGAGAGAAGCTCAAGTGAGCTATTGTCATAGCGTGGCGTCCATCGTCTGTCGTCCGTCCATTGTTAACTTTTTAACATTTTTGACTTCTCTGAAATCTCTGCACAAAATTTCACGAAACTTCACAGGAAGCAAGTACTCAATGCCCTCTACCAAGTTTGTGTTTTTCGAACCGATTGGAAATCCAAGATGGCCACTACAGGCTTGTATTGGCTAACATATTTTGAACTTCTCCTCTGAAATAGCTGCACAGAATTTCATGAAACTTCATAGGAAGCAAGTACTCATTGCCCTCTACCAAGTTTGTGTTTTTCAAGCCAATCGGAATTCCAAGATGGCCACCACAGGCCCCGATTGGCTGACACATTTTCGACTTCTCCTCTGAAACTGCTTCACAGAATTTCTTGAAACTTGACAGGAAGCAAGTACCCATTGCCCTCTACCAAGTTTGTGCTTTTCGAGCGGATCCGAAATCCAAGATGTCCTCCATAGGCTCTATTTGGATGACACATTTTTGACTCATCCTCTTAAACTACTGCACAGAATGTCACCAAACTATACAGGAAGTAAGTACACATTGTTCTTCTCAAAGCTTTACCAAAAGCTATTTCCTTCAGGTCTTATACTGACTTTGATTAAAAACATACATACAGTCTCCTCAGGTGAGCGATGTGACCCCCTTGGGCCTCTTGTTTCACCTAAAACTGGTTTATACTAAGGTGCACATACATTACATGTATACAGACAATGCCTCAAAAAACATAGAAGAAGAACTTAGGATGGACTTTTAGAAAGTTTAACTAAAGCCCTGGTCACAACCCACCGTGCATGCTTTTAGGAAGTGCCTGATTGTGGAGGCTACATGCGCAACGTTTTTCTGAAGATGCAAGGAAGGAAGTGGCAAGAGGACAGAAGGAATGCGTCATACATGTCGCACGCACGGTTATATGGGTGGTTACATGCATCATATGTAGCGCAAAAAAAGTAAGTGCGTTACACGTACTTACGAATTGCGTGCAACTTGCTTACAACATACTTCTCTGTACCTCTTCTACGTTCTTGTAAGGATTTCAAATTGACACGTACTGCTTACACATGGAGTCCTTGTGTCGAATGTGTGTTACACGTACTTGCAACATACGTGTCGTACTTCTTGTTGAATTCTTCGGCAGCGAAAGGTCTGTATGCACTAAAAACTGCTATCTCCTGTCTGCGTGTTCCCAAATCCGCAAGGAGGACGTATAGGACACAGAGTGATAATGCATGGACACCATACTGATACCAAAGGTTTGTATACGTTTTTGCACGCAGACAGCACGTACATGCATGTATGGCGAGTTGTGACCACCGCTATACATACAGCATATATGGTGCAACTGAATGTACACACAAATTGCTATACATGTCTACTAGTTATGCCTGTAAAATTGATACTCATAAGCTATTCCACTATACCTGTACACCGGCTAGGCAGTACATAATGCTATTCTCCACCTCTCCCCAATGTAACAGCTTATCTGACAAAGGGGTCGCCATAGTCTAAGTATAAAATATGTACAATGTTATAAATGTATCTATCTTAAATTGTTGAAAATTGAAATTTAAATCTTAAATTTTTTTTTTAAATTGTGAATCAATATGTGCTGCAAACAGAATACACTTTAATTGCTTGACCAATCAGAAAGGGAAGAAGAATACTGCATGTGTACTTTATTTTAGCACAACCAAATGTTAGCGGAAACAGAGCAGAATTGGGTAAATTGACACATTAGCGTAATCATAAACTAGCGCTTTGACTTATTTTCCACATTAATATAAAAAAGATTCATGGTTTAGCGCTAACTCCGCTAATATATGAATCCCGCAAAAATAAGTACACATACAGTATTTCAAACAGAGTGTATAAAAGCGCTACGCTCACCTCTAGGGCTATCTGGTTGAAAAAACTATTAAACTGGACGGAAAATATAACTATAACTTCCTCTCTTACATATTCTGTAAAATAAATTAAGTCAATATCTTAAACTATAAATTCATGTTTACTTACCAATTATTCAGGTAGAACAATATTTACATGTTTCAACAGCACACTCTAACTATACAGAATTGTTGAAAAATAACGTATAACCAGAAATTTTCACGAGTATCAAATTTCGGCATTTAATGGTAAAATAGGGTGTCTTTATTTTCACGAGTACAATTTTTGCGAATTCCTACATTAGAAACAAATATTTCCATATGATATTACTAGCTGTTTTGTACCTTTTATTATTGAAGTATTAGTTATTTCTATCATGAGAACACACTCAATTCACTTCTCTTTACGTCTAATCAGGAAAAATGAACAATGACACACGTACAATATGAACAAATGAAACGGATATACCAATTTATGATCAACCTTATCAAACACAATTTATTGCGACAATAATTTTTCGTGATTCGAAATCACTCTCGAATATAGTGAAAGTTAGTATCTTGCAAAAATTTCTGGTTATACAGTAATTTAATTTCAATATTCATAACATTAGAAATCTACTGTTACAGTATGTGTAATTATTTTAGCTGAATTATAATATATTAGCAGAGTTAGCACTATTTCACTTATTTCTTATACATAATAATGCATAATAGGTCAAGTGTACATTAATAATTTACATGGATGTAACATTTCTCAGCCTTATATTTCCACTATTTTTTCTAAAATTTGGTTGCACTGATCCATTAATTTTCATTGAAAAGGATAAATAAATTCAAACTTTTTCCTCTAAATTACATGTACAAAACTAAATCAATATCATTATACATTTCTTTGCGAACACATAGGCAAACATACATGTACATGTACCATACCATTATAAAGAAGTTTCAACGTCAGCTTGGGAGCCTTTACACCATCCTCATCGTTCACAGATTTTTCTGTATCTCTCTGTATTTCTCTCTTATATTCTGACTGTTGGATGGAATTATGGTCAAAATCGTTAGAATTCAAATTTCCATTTATAGTCTCGTACTTCGAGGCAGGTGAATAATTCTGAATTTCCTCTGCTGCCTTCAGTTCCATTTGTTTTATTTTGTGTAGGTCTGTATATAACACTAGAATGATGAAACCCTGTAGAAACCATACACACGCCATAAATGCCTGAAAATACGAAAATTGCACTTTTAAAATATTACACTTGAAAAGATTATTTTGGTTTTATACATGTATTATAAAGGACTCATAACAACAAGTATACATTGAACATTACAGTAATGTTAAGTTATGAATTGTGTAAATGTGGCATACAGAAAATTTCTACTAAAATGACTTCCTTTGAAGCTGACAGGAATATATTCCTTTTTTTATTAAGAACTTGATGTTTTTTGTACCATTTGGCAGCAAATCATTTACATGTAAATGATAAGCTATACCCCATACAACATGTACAAGATCATGGTCGCAAGAACACCTTGGTACTAAATTAAATGTCTTCTATCTCTTCTTCTTCTTCCATTTTGGCACCTCGCAGACCTCTATTGGATCAGTTGGCTGTATTGATCTTACTCTTCGGGGAACTCATTGACCAACTGCCTGTTACAGAGTATTTACGCCAGACCGTTCCCCTTTGGGGTGCCTCATAGCCTCTTCTATTATTCAAGGGCCGAAGTGCTACCCCATTTTAAGCCCACCCTCCACTTGTGTATGTGATGTATGAATGTATGCAGGAGGGTTGTATAATTATGTTCTGCTTGGATGGTCCGTATTTCCAACGGCTTTTATAAGGTGCCACCACACCTGGATACCCTTGCCGCAGCATGGGTACCCAACAAGGCCCTTTATAGTCCCCCGGTCAGGAGACTAGGTAGGGAAGAACGAATGGATATGACTTTCAACTCTCATATGACCGCAACGGGATTTGAACTCCGGTCGTCTGCGTGAGAGTTAAACGCCTTATCCACTTGGCCATCTCTACCTTCTATCTATAGGAAGACATTGTGAAATACTAGAGCAAGTGACCATATTTCGCCGCATTTTTCATACATTTCTTTGAAAATCTCAAAACGTGGAGGCCAATTCAATAATTGCTTTTGCTAGAATTTAATTTAACTCCATTCTCGATTGAAAAACTACAAAAAGAATTTATTTACGCAGTTCATTGTTTCCTTATAAAACGTCAAAATATTTTGTTTCCATGTTTTCGGGGGTGACCACATTCACATGATTTGTATTCTATTTACACACAAACGGACCTTAGAGGTGAGAAGCGAGCGCGCTACCACTGCGCTAACCCGGCCATGAACATTTCCGATAACCAGTGAGAAGCAATTAACTATGAAACGGCAAAATATGGTTCCTCGCTCTACATGTAAATCTCTTTGTCCTATGCCTGTATGTACCATTATTGCTCAGGTACTAATGACTTATTTCCTTACCATCAGTATGAGAGGATACAACCAATTAAGACAGATAGAGGTTAAAAATCAATAAAGAGATTTCCAATTATTTAATGTTAGGGAGGTAAGACCCTGTATGAACCATATGGTTAACATCTACTGATTATTATACATACCCCTGGCACTGTATATTTGTCTATAAGGAATGGACCCAGGTTAAAGTTAGCCAATCTCAAGAACAAATTCAATCCTGGACCTGTTGGAAGACAAATTTTCACAGTTGAAGATTGTCATGAGTTGTTCTGGCATTGCAAAATTTACACAGACCTTGTAATGATAAAGTCTCCTTTGATTACTTTTGTTGTTTTACATGTATATGTAAAATAGTGCTTGGTAGTGCTGCTGAAAATCATATTGCAATACACTGTGAATGCCGAATTTATATTAGGATATATTGTAATATTTTAGGCTCTGATATTTGACAAAGAAAAATTAATGTAAAGACATACTTTTGTTCCATTTATAGCAAGAATTTAAATCTGATGGATAACATTTAAGCTTATCAAATCTTAAAGACATTCAATGAGCATGTGACACTGTAAAACATGGAAATTTTCGCATAGAGGTAATTTTCATGTGGGGGTAATTTTTGCATGGGGTAATTTTCGCATAGAGGTAATTTTCACGTGGGGGTAATTCTCACCTGGGGGTAATTTTTGTGTGGGGTAATTTTTGCATAGAGTCAATTTTCACGTGGGGGTAATTTTCACGTGGGAGTAATTTTTTATGTGGGGGTAATTTTCGCATAGAGGTAATTTTCAGGTGGTGGTAATTTTCACATAGAGGTAATTTTCAGGTGGGGGTAATTTTTTATGTGGGGGTAATTTTCACATAGAGGTAATTTTCAGGTGGGGGTAATTTTCAAATAGAGGTAATTTTCAGGTGGGGGTAATTTTTTATGTGGGGGTAATTTTCACATAGAGGTAATTTTCATGTGGGGGTAATTTTCGCATAGAGGTAATTTTCACAGGGGGGTAATTTTCACATGAGGATTATTTTGCATGGGGATAATTTATTTTTGCTTTTTTGGGATTGTATTATTATTGTAGAAATAACTCCCTTTTGAAAATTTCAACTGGTATTAAAGACTAAATGAAATGCTCCCAATTTTGCCAAAATTATCCCGACAATTACTGTTGCAATGATAGTTTCGAGAAATATTCAACCAGGGAAAATAAACATGTTTACAGTAAATGATGTAAGGATAAATACACTCACCAACCAAGAGACCCATTTGTCTCATAGAGATCATAGTAGATATAACGATAAATACACTCACCAACCAAGAGACCCATCTGTCTCATAGAGATCATAGTAGATATAAGGATAAATACACTCACCAACCAAGAGACCCATCTGTCTCATAGAGATCATAGTAGATATAAGGATAAATACACTCACCAACCAAGAGACCCATCTGTCTCACAGAGATCATAGTAGATATAAGGATAAATACACTCACCAACCAAGAGACCCATCTGTCTCATAGAGATCATAGTAGATATAAGGATAAATACACTCACCAAACAAGAGACCCATCTGTCTCATAGAGATCATAGTAGATATAAGGATAAATACACTCACCAACCAAGAGACCCATCTGTCTCATAGAGATCATAGTAGATATAAGGATAAATACACTCACCAACCAAGAGACCCATCTGTCTCATAGAGATCATAGTAGATATAAGGATAAGTACACTCACCAACCAAGAGACCCATCTGTCTCATAGAGATCATAGTAGATATAAGGATAAATACACTCACCAACCAAGAGACCCATCTGTCTCATAGAGATCATAGTAGATATAAGGATAAATACACTCACCAACCAAGAGACCCATCTGTCTCATAGAGATCATAGTAGATATAAATACACTCACCAACCAAGAGACCCATCTGTCTCATAGAGATCATAGTAGATATAAGGATAAATACACTCACCAACCAAGAGACCCATCTGTCTCATAGAGATCATAGTAGATATAAGGATAAATACACTCACCAACCAAGAGACCCATTTGTCTCATAGAGATCATAGTAGATATAAGGATAAATACACTCACCAACCAAGAGACCCATCTGTCTCATAGAGATCATAGTAGATATAAGGATAAATACACTCACCAACCAAGAGACCCATCTGTCTCATAGAGATCATAGTAGATATAAGGATAAATACACTCACCAACCAAGAGACCCATCTGTCTCATAGAGATCATAGTACATGTAGATATAAGGATAAATACACTCACCAACCAAGAGACCCATCTGTCTCATAGAGATCATAGTAGATATAAGGATAAATACACTCACCAAACAAGAGACCCATCTGTCTCATAGAGATCATAGTAGATATAAGGATAAATACACTCACCAACCAAGAGACCCATCTGTCTCATAGAGATCATAGTAGATATAAGGATAAATACACTCACCAACCAAGAGACCCATCTGTCTCATAGAGATCATAGTAGATATAAGGATAAATACACTCACCAACCAAGAGACCCATTTGTCTCATAGAGATCATAGTAGATATAAGGATAAATACACTCACCAACCAAGAGACCCATCTGTCTCATAGAGATCATAGTAGATATAAGGATAAATACACTCACCAACCAAGAGACCCATCTGTCTCATAGAGATCATAGTAGATATAAGGATAAATACACTCACCAACCAAGAGACCCATCTGTCTCATAGAGATCATAGTACATGTAGATATAAGGATAAATACACTCACCAACCAAGAGACCCATCTGTCTCATAGAGATCATAGTAGATATAAGGATAAATACACTCACCAACCAAGAGACCTATTTGTCTCATAGAGATCATAGTAGATATAAGGATAAATACACTCACCAACCAAGAGACCCATCTGTCTCATAGAGATCATAGTAGATATTAGTCCTGTTCTCTCCTCTTCACTTGTTACTCTGGTTATCTCAGCTAGGATCAAGGATTCTGCTCCTGCTCCTACTCCTACAGACAACAGGATTTATATAAAGTTTAATGTAAACAATTCATTCACAGGTAGTGTAAGAGGTGTATCTTAGGACATCCATAGTTTAGTATTAACATGTGAAAAAGTTCTTCTTTATTTTAAAAGTCTGACAGAGACTGACTTTTTAGTCATATATCATTAAATTAAGCAACATGTGAACCCCCGTGGTTGGTGTTAAACCCCATGGGACCAAAGAAACGAAAACCTTTGGAACTTACTGTTCATATTCTGGAATATAGCCATGCCCCTTGCTCCAATGAAATAATGATAAGGTAATTATATTCAAACACTCGGTGACACGCCCCTTGTTCCAATGAAATAATGATAAGGTAATTATATTCAAACACTCGGTGACAAATATCCACGTCTTTGAAGTGTCAACAACTGAGCTTCAAAATTCTAGAACATTAATCCATTTTCTGTTCATATTTGTTTTCAGTCCTTGTTTCTCAGTCATTACAACAACATAAAATTAAAGCTAAGAAATACAAGAGGTCCAAGAGGACCACAATCACTCACCTGAAAACTACGTTAACTAAGTATATCAAACAGGAAGAAGATTATAAAAGGAAAAAAAATTGACATCAGAGTGGAACAAAAATTAACAACACTTCTTAAGACATCTTTCTAGATCATCCTGTCATCCTGATGCTTTCAGTTTGTCGATATGTGCTTCCGTTCTGAAGAAGAAGTTTGTCAAAGGAGGGTACCCCCGTGACCTACTTTTGCCTGTGGTGGTGCCACCTGTTGATGGATCCGGACTTAAAACAACAACACTTGTAGGGGACCATTAGTACTTCATTCCTACCAAGTTTCATGAAAATCTGTTCAATAGTTCTGGAGAAGAAGTTGGATATGTATGAAATTCAGAAAAGCACCCCCCCCCCCCTTCCTATTTACATAGGAAAAAATTCCTAAAAAAATTTTTTTTAAATTAAATTTTGGTATAAAATACATATCAAAGCATTAAGTAACTTAAATGTGATAAATGTGCAGTAAATGAATGTGTAAAATCATACACTTATTGGGTTATTTAAAGAAATAGTGCAAAAATGTGTGTTTCTGACAAAGTCAGAAAAGACATCAAAAATGCGTCGAAAATTTGACTTCGGAGTGGAACCAAAAATAACAACACTTCTTAAGACATCTCTCTAGATCATCCTGATGCTTTTGGTTCGTCGATACGTGCTTCCGTTCTGAAGAAGTTTGTCAAAGAAGGGTACCCCCTGTGACCCACTTTT
The DNA here is from genome assembly GCA_033119305.1 of Pinctada imbricata. Taxonomy (NCBI): domain Eukaryota; kingdom Metazoa; phylum Mollusca; class Bivalvia; order Pterioida; family Pteriidae; genus Pinctada; species Pinctada imbricata. The sequence goes on along the minus strand of VSWD01000004.1, from coordinate 12,580,562 downwards.
GCCCATGGTGGCGCCACCTGTTGACGGATCCAGACTAAAACAGACACTTGTAGGGGACCATGAGTACTTCATTCCTACCAAGTTTCATCAAAATCCCTTCTGTGGAGAAGAAGTCGAAAATGTCGAAAAGTTTACGACAGACGACAGACAACGGACAATGCGCTATGACAATAACTCACTTGAGCTTCGCTCAGGTGAGCTAAAAACCAAAAACAATTCTTAAAAATTGGTCTTTTCAAAATTGTTACAAAAATTAGTCTGATTTTAATCACACAATTTTCAAAATGACCACCTCATTTAGACCTTCTCATAAATATGTACATAATGAGGTTTTCTCCAAAAATTGAATCTGTAAAATTCTTATGCCTCTTTTCTGGAAATTTTCCTTTAATCTTGTTATGAACTGTTGTTATATCAATGTAACAAATTGTAACGTAATACAATATTGATTGTCAACCTTAGTGCTGAAAACATCACTAACCAATGAGATTGCCATTTTTCAAAACAAATCTTTCAAAGGAACATCTAAATCGGAATCTATTTTAATGAAATACCAACTAGAAATCTTCTAATTCTTTACATTTTCATCCCAACAAACTTTTTCCTAAAATGGAAGGACAGCGCACGAGAAATAATTATAATGATTTCTGGGCTAAATCAAACCCTTATCCTAACAGCCCCTTACGTGTACAAGATCATGTAAGTAGGGTCATATAACATACCAGCTACAAGACGGCTCCCGAGGACAAACCACTCCGATATCCCCATAAAATACATAGAGCTGCCTCCTATCTGCCATAATGTAGAAAATAACAGTATCAGCTTGGGCTTCCTCGATCTATCCACCCATCTGTAAGTAAACAGTTAAATAACAGTATCAGCTTGGGCTTCCTCGGTCTATCCACCCATCTGTAAGTAAACAGTTAAATAACAGTATCAGCTTGGGCTTCCTCGATCTTTCCACCCATCTGTAAGTAGACAGTTAAATAACAGTATCAGCTTGGGCTTCCTCAATCTATCCACCCATCTGTAAGTAAACAGTTAAATAACAGTATCAGCTTGGGCTTCCTCCATCTATCCACCCATCTGTAAGTAAAGAGTTAAAAAACAGTATAAGCTTGGGCTTCCTCCATCTATCCACCCATCTGTAAGTAAACAGTTAAATAACAGTATCAGCTTGGGCTTCCTCGATCTATCCACCCATCTACAAGTAAACAGTTAAATAACAGTATCAGCTTGGGCTTCCTCGATCTATCCACCACTCTGTAAGTAAACAGTTAAATAACAGAATCAGCTTGGGCTTCCTCGATCTATCCACCCATCTGTAAGTAAACAGTTAAATAACAGTATCAGCTTGGGCTTCCTCGATCTATTCACCCATCTGTAAGTAAACAGTTAAATAACAGTATCAGCTTGGGCTTCCTCGGTCTATCCACCCATCTGTAAGTAAAGAGTTAAATAACAGTATCAGCTTGGGCTTCCTCGATCTATCCACCCATCTGTAAGAAAAGAATTAAATAACAGTATCAGCTTGGGCTTCCTCCATCTATCCACCCATCTGTAAGTAGAGAGTTAAAAAACAGTATCAGCTTGGGCTTCCTTGATCTATCCATCCATCTGTAAGTAGAGAGTTAAATAACAGTATCAGCTTGGGCTTCCTCGGTCTATCCACCCATCTGTAAGTAAACAGTTAAATAACAGTATCAGCTTGGGCTTCCTCGGTCTATCCACCCATCTGTAAGTAAACAGTTAAATAACAGTATTAGCTTGGGCTTCCTCGATCTATCCATCCATCTGTAAGTAAACAGTTAAATAACAGTATCAGCTTGGGCTTCCTTGGTCTATCCACCCATCTGTAAGTAAAGAGATAAATAACAGTATCAGCTTGGGCTTCCTCGATCTATCCACCCATCTGTAAGTAAACAGTTAAATAACAGTATAAACTTGGGCTTCCTCGATCTATCCATCCATCTGTAAGTAAACAGTTAAATAACAGTATCAGCTTGGGCTTCCTCGATCTATCCACCCATCTGTAAGTAAAGAGTTAAATAACAGTATCAGCTTGGGCTTCCTCGATCTATCCACCCATCTGTAAGAAAAGAATTAAATAACAGTATCAGCTTGGGCTTCCTCCATCTATCCACCCATCTGTAAGTAGAGAGTTAAATAACAGTATCAGCTTGGGCTTCCTCGATCTATCCATCCATCTGAAGTAGAGAGTTAAATGACAGTATCAGCTTTGGCTTCCTCGATCTATCCACCCATCTGTAAGTAGAGAGTTAAATAACAGTATCAGCTTGGGCTTCCTCGATCTATCCATCCATCTGTAAGTAGAGAGTTAAATAACAGTATCAGCTTGGGCTTCCTCGATCTATCCACCCATCTGTAAGTTAAGAGTTTACTCAGCATGATATTGATAAGGAAAAATTTTCATGTAACAAATTCAGACTTGATTTCAACGGAGAATGTAAATGATACAACACTACTTACTGGGAAGTTTAAGGATTTCCAGGAGATAGCAATTCTCTATCCCTGAATTTCATGTTAATTTTATGTAGAATGTGATGACCTCCTATAACTTTTTGTCAGAATGTGACTCTGTACAAAGAAAAGTCCAAATCATTGCAGAGTCAAATTTAAAACATGCAGAAGTGATTAATTAGCTTTACACTATTTATAAGGTCTTTTGAAAGACAGAATTATAGAGATGCATGTACATATGATACATATAATGAAAATGTTAAAAAGTTATAAGGGCATTTGGAGCTCAAACACAGAATTACATGTAGATATCAATCAACAAATATCAGACGAACAAGACTTTAATATGGAACAATTTAAAGAAATATAATTATTAACCAGGACAATAATAGTTTTATCAAAGTTTATCATTCAAACAAGGGATGAACATTACAACATGTACACAGTACAGTAGATTAAGTATAACAAGACACTGATAAAGACGGTATTAATGGCTGGATTGCTGGCAGCAGATTGTGTTTTGAAACACTATGTCCAACAGAGTGCAATACATTGTATTAATATCTCAATACAAAGATTCAATTTGAGATTTTATATAGTTTCGGCCCATTTTAGTCTAATTCAAAATCATATCTTCAAGGTCAAGGTCAATCATCAAGGTTAACTTCAGTATCAGAAATCAGTTCCACTTATCATGTTTTATCAAGGTTATCCTTCATACAATAATGATGTATGTCCAGTTCATAATAAAACTGTCAAGGGCAAGACAATACCTTGTTGTGAAATCAAGTCCAGGTATCATGTTCTACCTCCATGTAAAATCCTGCTGTGTTTAATATAGTACAGTAAAGTCTTACTCATGGTTTCATATACACGTAAGATTGGTCATGTTGGTACAATATAGTCTATTTCAAAATCTTATTTTCAAGGTTAAGGTCAAGATCTGAAGGTCAAGGTCAATACCTGAAATCAGATACACTTGCTTAGATCTATCTCCATGCATAGTTTAAATAAGATATGTGATGTATTATTGGTACCTTACTATGGTAAACTCAAATTAAAATTGTATCTTCAAGGTCATGTAAAATGGTCATTATCTGAAATTAAGTCAACTCATTATTTCCTATCTCTATGCAAAGTATGAATGTAAATTTCCATATATTATTTGTGTGCAATAAAGACAAAGTCTAAATTACATTTTTCAAGGTCAAGGTCAAACCTCAAGGTCAAAGACAATACTTGTGCTCAGATCCTCTCACCATGCTTTACATGTATCTTTGTACATGTACAAAGTTTGAAGATTGTACCTCTAATTGTTCTTTCACAACTAACCTAAATGAAAAATTACATTTTTCAAGGTCAAGGTAAAATCTCAAAGTCAAGGTCAAAATCAATACCTGCATTCAGATCCTCTCGCCGTGCTTTATCTTTGTGCCAAGTTTGAAGATTTATATAGTTCTTTCACAATTAACCTAAACGCAACAGCTAAACCAAATTGTTGATGCAGACAGACAGACGGATGCACATCACCATTTCATAACCCGGAATTTGCTTGGCAATCTGGCCAATAAAATGCACAGGAAAAAATAGTATCTAGTAATAATATAACAAACACTTTTGGATAGAACAGAAGAGGTAGAGAGAGAGTAAGCCAGTACCTTCCATAGATGGGTGAAGCAATCAAAGCAGCAAGGCTATAGGCAGCTAGTAATATACCTAACATGTACTTCTCAGCATGGAACTTGGTCTTTATATACAGCCACATTGTGGGTAAAATCACCGCTAAAATCAAAGATGCACGTACATATAGATAAACGCTAAGAAATTAAATCTATTTGAATTCAATGGATTATGAGTTATCATCTACATGTACATGTAGGAACTGAATCACAATTACATGACAGGAAAACAAAAATCAATGATGAAAATGAAAGTCTTGTGTACATATTATATACATACCATATTCAACTCCACCCATAAAATAATAGAGTGCTAGCACTACATAGGAAATCCTCTTTGTAGTTTTCAGAGACATTTTTGCCTTAGTGGTTTACATCATATGAAGATGGGAACCTGAAATTTACAGTAATTTAATGACGCTACATTATCTTAAACAATGTCACAGGGATTCAAATGAGTTATGACCTCTGGCTGATTTTAGCCTGTGGAATAAAGATCCTCAGACTAAATTGATAAATATGGAAATCAAGAAAAAAGGGACTGATGATGTTTTCAACACAGTATTCAGATATACGTACATTATGATTATATCAATGAAATATTAGGACTATTTTATGTACCACATACTAAGTGAGTAGTATTATATAAGACCTGTCCTTTGCATTTCACAAGTATATATAATTCCATTAATTAAAGAGAATATTTCATCCCTAATATGTTTTATTATAAAATTTCTGACTAAGTAACAGAATTTAGTAATCTGACTCATAAACATGATAAAATTAAAACATTAGGGACAAACGATTTTAAAAGAGCTTTAAAAATACGTCAAGCTTACAGATTGGTCAATTTCATCAACCTCTCACATCTTTACATTAGAACACAAAGACATTAAGACAATCATGACAAGCTAATATTGAGAGGTTGAGTGAAGTTACACAGACATCAAATAAAATTTTCTAGGCTAATTCTTTACAAATTTCATTACCCATAGGAGTTTGATAATTTGTGGTTAAATTGCTATGCAACGCAATGTTGCGAACTTCCCATTTTTCTAAAAATAAATATTTTTGTGTACCTGAGCATTATTTAAGGGGCAGTTTGCTATGTCGCAGTGCAATTTACATATCATACTCCTGTGATTATATTTGCTCTATCACATAAGTGTGACAGGAAAGAGTTTCGTGCCCGGATAGCTCAGTTGGTAAGAGCGTCTGCCCTGATAGCAGAATTAAGGTCTCAGGTTTGATTCCCGGTCTGGCCACATCTTTTCATCTCATGTTACAGAACTGATGACCACCTAAATGACTCAAGGTGATGTTGAGTCTCATGTGGGGTTTCCAGGGCATGGAAACCTGAAAAATTGGTGAAGAGGAGTGTGACAGGAACGGGTATCGTGTCTGGATAGCTCACCCCACAGGCTGCCTGTAGGAAATCCTTGTACGTATGATAAAAACAACAAAAGGTTGGTTTTTATTTCTTAATAGATAAACATCAGCAGCCTGTGGCTCATCCCAATCACTGATTTATCAAAAAAATTTATAATAGTTTTGTTCATAAGGCACGGTCCATTTGATATTCTGGGGGGGGGGGGGGGGGGGGCTTGGGTTTTTTTTCGAAAAAAATAATTTTGCTCTGAATTTTGATGAAAAAAATAAATTTGCTTATGGCATGACAGAAGAAAATAATCTTGCTCTTACAAGTAATCTGAAATTGAAGAATAACCATAAAATTCGCTTAAATTCCTGAAAATTTTTCGGCTCGCTTCGCTCGCTGCAGTTTTCACTTTATATTAAAAATATTTAGCTTGATCGCTATTCTTTTCTTTTTAATGGCAAGTTCATATTTCAAAATATTAAAAGTATACATGTGACTGAAAAGGGGGCTTCCTTAAATACTTTATCAGTATCATTTTCATAGATACATGAATCACCATAGTCTAAAATTTATATACAATCTTGGAAGGAGAATTTAATTAATTTTTTCACTAGTTTACATTTCTAAACTTAGAAATTTGTCTAGAAGACCCTCACCTCAGGCCCTCTTACATGTTATATGACCTTACATACATTTTGTTTACTGACAATTATATCTGATCATATTGTAAAAATCTTTTATCTCTCTTTGTTTAGAAGTGAATACAAGTTTTACATAAAAAGGAGCTGTTAAGATAAGGCGTAAAATCAGCCCTGAAAAGTGGAATTTTGAAAATTGAAATTTCAAGAACCTTTTTCGGTAAAATGTATACCTACACGGCATCCCATCAGAATATGAAGTTATTTTTTATCTGTTTTGCATAATATTGCTAATTTTTAGGTCAAAACTTATCTTTTTCCCATAGAAATCAATAGAAAACGGAAAAGTTTTATTGAACATTGTTCCCCCCGGATATACAGAAAGCCACTTTTACTGGAGATGTGTATCCATGATACAATTTTTTTGGCAAAGTGGGGTTCTGTATCTCCGGGGGGAACACTACCCCAGAGACGAAAAACTAAAAATGGAAAGGGGGGTGCATTTTATAAGAATCAATCTTTTTTACCATTAAATATAGCACATTTGACTATTTTTCCTTTTTAATCAATCAAACATTTTGTACTCGATATGATTGAATGAAAGATACAAGAATTAGAAACGAAATAAGCAAGAGTGATGTTCATTTCTCCGTCAATGTATATTTCGCGCTAAATGTCTTACATTGTTGCCATTGAATGAAGAATAAGACCGTATTTTAAGTTCCGGATTTCATTATTTACCGATTAAAGGAGGTAGAACGTTCGAAATCTATTTCTGATACACAATGTAGACATATTTGATGTTTTTTAGCTTATATTTATCCATTTTAGATAAAATATTCAAAAATGTACACGTTTTTTGTCGATATAATCGGATTTTCTATCCGAGCACCCCTACCTCTTTCGACCTTAATTTTACAACCTTAAGAGTTCCTTAACATAATGTAAAACATGTAAAAGGTCTGCAAATACATTATATTTCAATAATGATTCATGTTTTTCTGTGTACTATTCGCCATACGGAAGAAATAAGTCACGGGATTCAGGGCTAAATACGGCCCTTATCTTAACAGCTCCTTTAGTACGATTTAGAACAATGTAAGTAAAAATAAAGAATTTCTGTTGAAAAAAACACGAACATTCTTAATACACACATCAATTGTCAGAAAAAATTTCCTTGCTCCAACTTTGCAAGAAAAAAATAATTTTGCCCCGGTCCAGTGCGAAAAAAAATGATCTTGCTCCAACAAAAAACCCAAGCCCCCCCCCCCCCCCCCAAATGGACCGTGCCTAAACTATATAAAAGTGGTTCCTAAGCCTTGCGGTCAGTAAGGTTAAGTACTCACTCAACGGAGTATAGACAGAAGTGTTATGTAATACGGAAGATCGCAAATACTTCTAACCAAGACTATACAAATGTTCTTGCGCACTCTTCGATTGTTCTCAATTGTTATATGATGTCATTCACTTTACTTGGGCAGAAAAGGTGCCCAAGTTTTGAACAATGGTTTAGGTAGGTGACTAAATGAAAAATAAGAACGGACACGCTGCACGCGCTGTATTTGCGATCTTGCGTATTGAAAACCAACATTTACGATATCTCCTACTCGCCATCTGGTAGACTGTTTGTCAAAGTTTTAGTTGTCCAGTCGCAAATATGGTCGCCAATGGTGACTGGGCGAGTGCTGATTTTACTCCCCAAGTACAAAAGCATCCCATAAGTACCCCTTCGTTGGCCACTGCCGGGGGGGGGGGCATATAACCCCCCCCCCCCCCCCCCACCCCCACCCCCGGCTTTATCCGCCTCTAGAAGTAGTTTGCAGGTACCCGGTCCGGGAGTCGAACCCCGGCCGTCCGGGTGACAGTCAGACTCGTTGTCGAGTGAACAACTACCACTACACCCTTCCCCCTTTTCCGTAGAGGGCCGTGGGTATACCCCGTTGTGTGGCCACTCTCTAACCCCTGGCAGGGTTCTGCCTCCTCTCCTTCAGATCGAGCTGGCCCACACACACCAATTGTTCACCTGGTCGCCAACAAAGTAGTTTGCAGGTGCCCGGTCCGGGTGTCGAACCCCGGCCGTCCGGGTGACAGTCAGACTCGTTGCCGAGTGAGCTAAAGGGACATCCCAATAGCTCAGTCTTAGAACTTGTACTGAACTATTGGTACCTGCAACTCTGTTTGCGCTTATTCATAGGGGACGTAGTCGGCGCGAAGCGCCGACGAAGTCGCCATCAAGATAGACGTGTGTACATGAATAAGCAAAAAAGCATGCATTTTCCGGTTTTTTTTACCATTACCTTCGATTCAAAATTTGTGTGCAAGGTTCATGCGGAAACGGCGAACGTTAGAGAAGACAGAAAGGTTACGAATGGAAATGCATATCACAGGCTGCCGATATTTATCTATCAAAAAATAAAAACCAACCTTTTGTTGTTTTTTATCGTACATACAGGGAAAGAAGAACAACAAACGGTCATTTTTCATTTTTTATTTATTTTTTAAATAGATAAACATCGGCAGCTTGTGATGTTCATTATGACGTCGTTTTTTGAAACATAAATCATTAATACGCGTGAAGTTTTGTGTACAGTACCGCATACATTTTAAAACAAGTAAAAAAAAAATAAATAGGGAATTAAGACGCTTTTTAACAGAGATTCAAACACGAAATGAAATATTTCATCGTAAGATCATACTGCCGAACCGCAAGCAACATATAACAGATCGATTTTAGTCGAAACTTACAGTTAGAAGCGTGTGATAATCACAACCTACCGCGACATAACATTTCACTGCCACTGGCGAAGATGAATGACAAAAGTAGATCAAACATTCAACCTAAATTTTGAATAAGTCTGATCCACTAATACCCGAATTTGCACAGTATACATCCTAAAAACCAATGGAGCCCATGGGTACCCACAAGTGCTGTACACACTTTACTCAGTGTCGGTGCATGCACAGCCAGTCCTTGAAGTTCGTCTGGCATGGCGCGTCATTGACTACGTCACATTGACATTTAGGTCACTCACATGTAGTGTACACGTGCACTCATAATTATGTCATGCAACTACAAGGAGCAATGGGGAATCGCCAAAGATATAGTACATCGATGATCAAATTGACAATTTAAATTCCTTGGTGGATCTTTTTTTTCCCTGTACGTATGATAAATAACAACGACGGGTTGATTTTTGTTTTTTTGATAGATATATAAACATCGGCAACCTGTGGTTTCTACTACATGTATATTGTTGTACATCTCTTAAATTATCTCAAAATATTGATTGCAAACATTTTTTTTTCTAGAAATGACACGTAAGTCGTCATTTACTTCAAGCTGGATGTATTGTCATTATCATTTTTCTTGAAAGGGGGGTGGTGGTATTTAGTTAGTTTTTTATCTATCATTTCTATTTATTTGTGACTTGTCTACTAGTATTATTTATTTATCTATAGCAACATCTCGTTATCTTCAAATATTGATTGAAAACATTTTTTCGGAATGATCGACATGTCAAATCTTAATCTATTTCATGCTGGATCTACTAATAACTATTATTTCATTTTCCCTTTTAAAGGGGAGGGGGGGGGGTAATTAACTCATAAGCATGATTCGGCAAAGTATTTCTTCAGCCCTTTAATCTGTTTTTATTGTTGTTTTTGTTTTTTTTGGGGGGGGGGAGGCCGGAGGGGGGTCTTGCTATGATTTGATGAGAAATCTCAAGCCAGTCATTTTATTTACCTAAAACACCCCCACCTTCCCTCTGCTACATGTAATAATGTTTCCCCACAATAATTTAATGCAAAGACCATACTGAGCTTGGAATACCAACAGATATTGCAGACAGACACTCACGGAAAAGCAACAGATACATACATATACATGTATACCGTAACATAAGATTTTCATGAAACTTTGTGTTGTCCATGAATTGATAGGACAGCACGTTTTGGTTTTCAAGGTCAGAGCTTAATGTACATGTGTAGCAGTCCTCAAGCTTTTCATTCATTCATTCATTCATTCATTCATTTTCTCAATACATGAGGTTATGACATGAATAATATAACGATCAATAGAATAAGTAAATTAAAAAAGAGACAACATTGTCCATGTGGTAGAAATTATAATATTTCGCTCTGGCTAAATCACCTGTGACAGTCGTGGATCCAGCGCCCCCTTGCCGGGGTCAAGGGGCGAATTTCGCCGATTTTTACTGAAAATGGGCCAAAATATACCTGTTTTTGGAAATTTTGGGGTCAGTGCCTGGGAGGGGGATGCCCCCTCCGCACCCCTTGAATCTGCCATTGTGTGTGAATTTTACTGATAAATAGTTTCAATGGTGAGAAAAATATGCAAGAGTCTACATGTAGCACTACAAGCTAAATGTCATTATGTTGCTGAGGTAGAAATCACTGTGATTGTCACAACTAGGAGGATAACAGAACTTTAACCTCTTTAGAGAAGACAGGGCCCTGACCACATGTCCTTTCTAAATGTCAGTCGGACTCCTCGGGTGATAACATATATGAGCTCGCTATATATAGCCGGCAGAGCACGGACTGTATTACGCATGGCGCGGCATGTCCTCTTATCCATTTTTATATTCATCTGTCAGGGATTTTTTTTGCCCCCTTTTGGGGCCGTTATTCAGCCCCATTCCCAATGAAAAATAGTATCTTTTTTTCCCAATTGTAGCTCTAAAATTTCCCAATTACATATAGATGGAACTATCACCAAAATTAGTGAAATTTACTGGTTCAAAAGTAGCAAATTTACTAATTATTTGCCATATTATAGTAAGCATGAGAAATTAAATCATATTTTAACGAAAAATAATTTGACTAAACATTCAATTCTGAACTTTTGATTGTATAAACTGTCATTTTACTTTCGTATTAGTACTTCCCAAAATATTCCCAAATGTTGTAAATTTTCCCAATTGCACGGGCCCCGACCCCATTCCCAAATTACTGAAAAAAATCACTGTCTGTGTTGCTTGGACTCCTGCGAATTATGGTCTTGTTTGTGGTCATCTAACAGTGAAGAGGTTGTTTTTCACCATAATTGTGCGTTCTTTGAGACCTCTGGGAAATCGTAATAGAGGGAGGGTTGTGCACACGTAATCCAGGATAACCACATCGTATGCTATGTACGCGGCAGGGCAGATGGCCGGCGTCCTAAGTCTGCACCAGTTGCCCATTGGTCTCGTTGGTTTATGTGTGGTCTTCTATGTTTAATGTTTCTATGGTGTGAGTTGGTGTCCCTTTTCTTCTTCTTCTTCTTCTATTTACAGCAAAACTTCAATTCGTTGAAGATTACATACTGTGCGTTACATACTGTGTGTTACATACTTTTGCGTCTCTTTCTGTGGGTGTCTGTTCTGTGTGTGTGGGTTTTTTTTTTTTTTTTGCATGATTGGGTGTTTTGGGGTTTTGCTATGGGTGCTGCAACCTACTGTTGTGTTGTTTGAGATCCCCTCCTTTCTTTTAACTTTTCTATCAGTGCTACGTCCCCTTCATGGCTTTGCCATAGTTCATATTATTATAGTTCTGGCTTTCTATATTTTGTCCAGCACAAAACCATTTTCTTAGCAATCAGGTTAATTTGCAAATTACTCACGAAATCTATTCATGAATTTCATCAGAACTTCGAGGCTCAGGCCGACACATGAGATCAACGTACATTATAAGCTTGAATTCATCTTTCCTACACGTCAAACTTTCAGATGACTCATTTTATTTCATCGCAAACTTTCAATATAGAATTTGCGGACGAAACCTGTCGAGGTATTCCCGCATTGTTTTTAATTGATTTTTGACAAAAAAAAAAAAAAAAAAATCACGCATGTTAATAAAAAATTGAAATAAGATATAAATTGAAAGGTCAGTGCTCAGTGATCAGTTAAACGTTCTATACTTATACTTACTTGTCAATATCATTTTAGCAACAAAACACTCATAATTATTTTTTCTTTTGTACATGTATAGAACAAGGAACCATATTTCGCCGTTTCATAGTTAATTGCTTCTCCTTTCTTATCATATTTTTCTATATCCTATCAAATATGACCGTAGCTATAGCAGTCATGTTTTGATATATTGTGACATCTCCTGCACTCAACCGTGATGAAAAATACCATAAAATGAGGAAAAAATGACAAAAACACCAAATTTTAGACGTAAACATCCGAAATTTTTACGAAAAATTAAAAAAAAAAAAAAAGGAAAACGGCGAAATATGGTCACCCCCGAAAACATGGAAACGAATTGGAATATTTTGACGTTTATAACAGGAAACAGTAAACTGGGTAAAATAATTTTTTTTGTAGTACATGTATTTCGATCGAGAATGGAGTTAAGGAGGTATTGAACACTTGGACGCCAAATTCAATTTTTCTTAAAATGTCTGAAATTATATATTTCTTGTCTGTCCTTGACTATACAAACTTACATTTGATTCTATCCACATGAAAATTTTCTACTAGACTTTGAAGTATGCATTAATCGACGTTTTCGTGAATTTCTAGATCTATGACGTCATAATATTGAAAGTGTCATTCCAGTTCTCGTAAAGCTATTGCAAATTAATTTTGATTTAACTTCCAAAATATCCATAAATATATTACACTTACATATGGAAAAGATAAAATGAATTGTGTTTTAAACACAGACAGGATACTTTAATAAAAGATGATACTGTCGCTAAAAAAATGCAATTTCGAGCCAATTTACTGTAGTTGCTAGTTAATTATTAGGAATCCTGTGGGTGGATCTTCGTCAAAAACTATCAAAATTATCAAGAATGTCTAGAGATGATTTCATGATTAAATGGGAGAAATTGAATTTAGGATTGAAATATTACAAGGCTGTATATATTCCAATTTTTTCTTCCAAAATCGTCCATCTTCAATGAAGTGACTTCCTCTTTCCTGTGACGTAAATTTGTCAACGAATACACTGTGATGAAGATTTAATTTTCTATTTTATACATGCTAAGTTTCAATGCAATACGTTCAGTAATGATGAATTTATTGCATTTTGAATGCGAAGGTTTGTGACGCCATTTTTCCCAATGACGTCGTGGTTTGCTCATGGATAAAACTCCGAAAGTCCTAAATTTCGAAAATCGCCATAATTTCTTCAAATGCGAAAACTGTATTGTACAAGGCTTGTGTGGTCAACATAAGATATCTGTGAATTATTATCTCAAAAATATATAAAAGTATTTTCACTAGATGGATATTATGACATACATTTTACAAATATCTTATGTTGACAGTATGTTAGCGTTATACATGTTATAAGTACTATAATGAAAGAGGGGGCGGGCAGGGTGAAAGGGAGGGGGAAGGGGGCGGGAGGAAGGGGAGAGGAGACTTGAGGGAAGGGGAAAATGGGAGAGAGGGGGAAGGAGGGAGGAAAGGGGCGGGAGGAGGGAGAAAGAGGAGGGGGAGGTAAGGGGGTGGGAGGGAGATAGAGGTACCCCCTGTCCGCCCCCATGAAAATGGAAGGGTCATCTCTATGTTTTTAAGTAGTCTTACATGATCCCCAAATACCTTACGTAATTTTTCTTTTGAATTAGGGGTTACCATGCGTGTGTTTTACAAAAACTGACAGGGTATCGGCGAATCCCCTGTCAGAAATTGAGTTTTACCGCGAGGCGTCAGCCGAGTGGTAAAACGGATATTTCTGACAGGGGATTCGCCGATACCCTGTCAGTTTTTGTAAAACATCAGTATGGTAACCCTATTCTAATGCTTTGGTCAGTAAGAAGCTAGAGAACGTCTGCTTTTAACGACGTCGTCATAACAACGCACGACGTCATAGCAGAAACTGCAGTGAAACGTGAATCCCCTTGCAGTTTTTTAATCGCTCAGCCAATCAGAATGCGCGTTACAAACGGAGTGCATTAGAATTACAAATATTCCCACAAATTTCTGTAATGCACACGATGTTACTGCCAATAAACAATCAGATACTAGTATTAAAAAAATAAAATCATTAATATTCACCGTCTGTGACTTTAGATGTTCAAAGTGGGAAATATGAACTCTAAATTTTTCGAAAATGAACGTGTAATATATGTAGTAGGATATCATATTGATCTGGCACATAATTCATTCGAAAGTAATTGACCTCTCTAAACGTGTCGAGTGTTTGTCTGAGTGTACACAATGCTATTGGACAGAGGTGTTGATTGTTCATTTTTCATTAAACTTTAACGTTAATTGCGGAAGAAGTATTTTACATCCTTATCAATTCAATATGAGAATATAATATCTAGGTAATTTTTACTAAAGTGCTGGTTCGAAATTTTTAATCAACTGGGGAAATATCTACATTGTATATCAAAAGCAAACATTGATTTTAAGATTCCCTAGGGAACGGGGTACGTAAATTCTATCTTTCTGTGGAATTGCTTACATTAATGAGTATATTTGATTACAAAATTAATATCACTTTTAATAGTTTCATTGTTGATACATGCTATTGTCTCTCACTCGAGACTAATTTGTCCGCGAAATATGGTCTCAAGAAAATTGTTGTCTCACCCTGTAGGGTGAGATAAGCCCATTCCGGAAGTGCTTTTAACTGTAACGTCATTGTGACGTCATACAATATAACATGATTGCCGCGTTAGCCGGTAATAATATGAAAAACAATACATAAAAACCTCATTTTTGAGCTCTTTTAGATAGTAAGAGAAAAATAATCAATCCCCAGATGTGATCAGGGACACGGAAATCCAACCCTCGTGTCCAGGATTTGCTTTTTCCACGACTCGGCAAGCCTCGTCGTGGTACAAGCAAATACTTGACACTCGGGTTGGATTTCCTTGTCCCTGATCACATCAGGGGATAGATTCTAATATTATACCTCTACTCATTTTTTACCTATATAAAAAGAGACTCATTAAATTTAACTAAATCCCTGAAAATCGCCCGTTAAGACTATTTCCCTGCAAAGGGGTGCGTTAGTTGAGAAGACTATTTCCCTATAGGGAGTTAGTTTCAAAATCGGGCGGAGCTTCTTTGGGGGTGTGTCAGTATCAGCCAATCAGCGCCGTTGAAGGTTGATCGGATGATGTGAAGGTTGATCGGATAACGCTATCAATACGCGAGCAGAGTAATCCGCCTCCTATCCGCTTAGCACATAAATTAATCCGCAATAAAATAAAACAATCAAAAATTAAACATGTATGAGTATAATAAATGATGTTTCTGTTTATCTTATCATCAAAAATTAATATTTTTCCGTTACTCAGTCATTCAGTTGAGAAGGCAAGGAAAATCATTAGAATTTCCATTGGAACCTAAGAGATATGTTTGTTTCAGTATAATGTTTGTTTCTTACCTGAGAGATATGTTTGTTTCAGTATAATGTTTGTTTCGGTATAATAAAACAGTTAAAGTATAATACCATTGAAGCTTCGCCTCGGGAAATAGGTCTAGTCTCGGGGAACCAGTGCTAACTCCCTCAATGGTATACTTTAACTGTATATTAGTCTTCGTTTGCCAGATGTTTTTTTTTTTCTCATGAGAAAGTTCTCTGTCTTATATTCTTTAAAGAATTTTTAATTGGAATTTTGGAATTTTAATTTTTTTGGGGTTTGACATTTATTCTCTGATTATTAAAAAATTTTGCTGTATCAAAAATAACAGTTCACTCATTTTTATTTTTTTCCAATGAATTTTACTCTGAATATTTAAGGAATATATTCACTCAGCATTCTCAAGAGTCGTGTAGTTTTTCGCAAAGGAGCCGTTAAGATAAGTTCTTGATTTAGCCCTGAAATCACCCGATTATGTCTCGTGCGCTGTCCTTCTATTTCAGGAAAAAGTTGGTAAGGATGAAAATATAAATTATTAGAAGATTCCTAGTAGGTATTTTATTTTTAAAAAAAATGGTAAAAGATATGATATTTACCTGTTGAAGAGGTAGGGGTTCTTGATGAGAGAAAACGTCAAATTAATATTTAGCAATAATTCACTGAAATGCATTATTTTACACAGACGTTTATGAATCTTTTTGTACCTATTATGTCAAAATTGGATAAGAAAATTAACCTTAATATGATTATTATTTTATCAATATAATCGGCAAAATCCGCAATTCGATAAACTGAAAAACGGTTTTATTTCTTACTTGTTAGCATATAGCTTTCAGGCGCGAAATACAGTGTTTTCTCGCTTATTTGCTTTCTAACGCTTAAATATTTGAAAAAATGGCCATTTTAATCTATTTTACCGCTCTGAAGATTAATTCTAAAATAGATGCATCTCTACCCCTTTTTTCGTTTTTCTCCTGTGGGACATTGCCCCTCCCCCACCCCCTTTGGTTAAGAACCCAACTTGGCCTGAAAATTTGTGCTTATACTATCAAAAACATACGCAGTTAGTATAAAGATTAAAAAAGAAGAGAAAACCACTGCCTTACAAAGTTGATTTATTAATGAACAGCAAATTAGTTTCCGACGATGTGCATAAAGTTAAATTTGATTTGATGTATTTCTAAAATTGCGTTGGTTCGCTGTTAGTAAATGAGTATTATAAATGTAATCCAATATGTAAAGGTATCATACGTGCATTATGTCTGATTTTTGAATCTTGGTGCTCGAAATCAGGACAAAAGAAATAAATATCAATGCATATCGATTCCATGATGCAATTTCTAAACATCGGTCCTCTTATTCAACTACTAGTATATAGTTTCCTTTATCTGTATGAGAATTCAACTTAATTCAGTTTCCTTTATCTGTATGAGAATTCAACTTAATTCAGTTTCCTTTATCTGTATGAGAATTCAATTTAATTCAGTTTCCTTTATCTGTATGAGAATTCAACTTAATTCAGTTTCCTTTATCTGTATGAGAATTCAAGTTAATTCAGTTTCCTTTATCTGTATGAGAATTCAACTTAATTCAGTTTCCTTTATCTGCATGAGAATTCAACTTAATTCAGTTTCCTTTATCTGTATGTGAATTCAAGTTAATTCAGTTTCCTTTATCTGCATGAGAATTCAACTTAATTCAGTTTCCTTTATCTGTATGAGAATTCAACTTAATTCAGTTTCCTTTATCTGTATGAGAATTCAACTTAATTCAGTTTCCTTTATCTGCATGCGAATTCAAGTTAATTCAGTTACCTTTATCTGCATGAGAATTGAAGTTAATTCAGGCTCCTTTATCTGCATTAGAATTCTAGTTATTTTTCAAGTTCCTTTATCTCTTTATTTGCACGAGAATTCAAGTTTATTCAGTTTCTTTAATGAGCTTGAGAATTCAAGTTAATTTAGTTTCCTTTACTTTCACGAGAATTCAAGTTAATTCGGATTCCTTTCTCTGCATGAGAATTCAAGTGAATTAAGTTTCCTTTGACAGGGGTTTGACAGTAAGTGTTTTGAATATTTCCTCCTGACATTAATCATAGCGCTTCATATATAGACATAACATCAGACAGTGCATGCATGTTAGATATTTCATTTCCGTGCTTGAACATCGACGGCGGGTGCGGCTAGCCAAACAGGGCACCTGGTCCCACCTCTATTGCGAGTGCTGCTGAGATAATCGTCAGGATCTTCTTTAACTCCTTTATCTGCATGGGAATTCAAGTTAATTCAGTTTCCTTTATTTGCGTGAGAATTCAAGTTAATTCAGTTTCCTTTATTAATATTTGCGTGAGAATTCAAGTTAATTCAGTTTCCCTTATCTGCATGAGAATTCAAGTTAATTTAGTTTCCTTTACTTGCTTGAGAATTCAAGTTAATTCAGTTTCCTTTATCTGCATGAGAATTCATTGACAAGTGAATTAAGTTTCCTTTATCTGTATGAGAATTCAAGTTAATTCAGTTTCCTTTATCTGCATGAAAATTCAAGTTAATTCAGTTTCCTTTATCTGCATGAGAATTCAGGCTAATTTCTGCATGATAATTCAGGTTAATTCAGTTTCGTTTAAATGTATTTCGGAACTATTATTATATCACGACAATAGATGCTTATTATGAATGAGTTGCGGAAAGCTTTGAAGTAAATGTTTCCGCCATTCTCCACGTTTGTTCCTCATGTAACATTGTCATATAACTACAATCTTCATAATGTACCATACTCACATGGAAAATTGTATTCATGAAGCTAGCACGACAAGCATAGTAAGTTGTATCTTTTTTCTCTCTAATGAAATTAATCTTCCTTTTCGTATTTCGAAACTCCGCGCATAGTTTAAAAAACAAATTCAGTTGCAGAGCAAGGGAAGCATGTCTCTGGTTTGAAATTGCTCTCGAATGTAAGAAACGTCGGATGAATACATGCATGTATGTACTAATAACTCGACAGCATTCTTCAGATGGAAATTACATGCCGTAGCATGTATATCATTTATTATTTGAAAATTGAAATAGACATCAAGAAGGGTATAACTTGGGAAAATTTTAGCCATCATGATCTAACTGCATGTCAGATGTGTAGATGCAGAGGACATGCACTTTCTTTTCGTGTATAAATAAAAGCTAGTACTATAAAGAGTGTAAGAGTTTGATGTTCTAGTGAATAATGCGTCTTTTTGCGGTTTGTAATACTGTCTAATGTCATTTATGTTTCACTTTCCTGTGGGTTTGTTTGACTGTATGTGTGCAGGGTGGTCATGCTGGAGATCATTCCCTTTTCCTTCAATGAATAACTTCATCATATAATCCAAAAGTATCGTTATATATAATACGGAAGTGATCCAACTCTATACCTTCTTGAAGAAAATTTAAAACCAATTTATTATGCAACAAACACGTGTTCCGGATCATCAGTGATGCTTCAAACAAAAGCAATTTTCAGGAGCCACCAAAATTCATTTCAGTAGCGCCCTTTGGTTTTTTTTTTAAATTTAAATTACACAGAGATCGCGGCTCCAACTTCCCTGTAGGGTCAATTCAGGAGCATAATATTCAAATAAAATCTATGTTCAAAATAGCATTGGAGGGATGGTGCTAAGATGTTAACCTCCTTTGAGTTCGATGATGTTTTTGATGAAATGACAAGTTTCCGAAATAGCAATAAAATGTTTATGATGTCAAATTGATAAAGGGTCAAAACAGAGATTTTTTTTCAGGCGACAGAGCTGGAAAGAAGTAATTTTAAATACACTTCGAAACATCAAGTCATATAACGAACAAATTTTGCAAATATCACATTTAATTCATACGAGTGTGTTTGACAAGAGAAGTTATTTTAGATTCTCCATGGCTTGAAGGTGATATTGCTAGACTAACATCATACGGTATATACATAATACGGAAGTGTTCCAGAATAGAACTTCTTGAAGAAAATTTCAAACCATTTTTTCTGCACCAGACACGTGTTTCGAATATTAAATTTTCATCAGTGATGCTTCTAGCGGAGCCGCAATAATTCATTTTATTTCTCTCCTTTCATTTTTTAAAAATTAAATTTGTACATTTGCTTTACAGAGAGATCGCGGCTCCAGATATCCTAGAGCATATTCAAATAAAATCTATCTTCAAAATAGCATTGGAGGGATGGTGCTACGATGTTAACCTCCTTTGATTTCGATGTTTTTTGATGAAATGACAAGTTTCCGAAATAGCAATAAAATACTTATGATGGCAAATTGATAAACGGTCAAAACAAAGTTTTTTTAGGCGACAGAGCTGGAAGGAAGTAATTAATATACACTTCAAAACATCAAGTCATATAACGAACAAAGGACAAGGGGCGTTTTGGGCTTAGATTGGCCGATGTCGGAAAATTAATGACATTTATTGTGGACATAGAGGGCGTCTTCCTCTGTTATTTGGTATATAAATTATAGGATTCGGACAATGTTTAGATGCCGAATAAAGCATTCAAAGTATCCTTGGTGTGACGTTGACGTCGCACTTCTGACGCCTTTTTCTCTATTTGACGTTGTCACAAAGCGCTCTCATGTATATAAATTTACGGCAATGTTTGATAAACCAATACGTATTTTGGGTCTTTGTATTATTCAATTTTTGTATTACTTGTATCTTTAATCCTTTAATATTTAATGTTTCCATACATTCATATATACATGTACGTTTGTTTTCACTTACGATGTACAATTTCATATTAGCGGATAAAGAAGAGGGCGTGATGGACGCACACTCTTGAGCAGAGAAAAGGTTATACAAAAAAATGTTGACATTTAGTTCCGACTATTAACGCTGTTCAGACCAAGTATTTTGAAACGATTCTAGGGTCTAATAGCAATTCTCAAGATTGCTTTTGTTTAAAATCTGAAAAGTGTTTAAATAATTTTCGTAGGGGAGGAGGTATACTTCGCCCCGTAAACCAACTTCTAGATGACTTCCAGACGCCTAGACGTTTGGTTAATGAGCAACCCTTTCACTGAAAATTCTGTATCCGCCCCTTGATGAGGTTGAAGTATCCATTCCTCATAAAACAATATAAAAATATTATGCGACCAGGGGGCATATATTTTAAACAAATGAATACGTCATACATGCATAAAAAGTCGTATTTTGAATTCATGATAAGTGTAAGATTACGTGTACTGGAAATAAAAAGACATTTGGATGTGACAAATGTTTGAAGCTCACTTGAGTTAACGATGAGTTTTACGTAGCCAATCGTCTGTCTGTCCGTCTCCATTTTCTTCCGCACAGAATTTCGGGAAACCTTATAGGAACTTAGGAGGTACTAATAGTGCATTACCAAGTTTGCGTTTTCAAATGAAGGCAGTGAACAAAGGATATTATTAACCGATATATTTTGATTTTTTCTCTTTGCACCACAATACAAAAAAAAAAAAAACAAACAAACAAAAAAAAAAAAACCCCACATACTCACGGTCATCTACATACTTTACGTAACAGTCGATTAAAATGCTAGCAGTGACGGATATATAGCTGTTCGCCCGCAGTGCCAAAAGACATGCTTTGAAAGCAAACTACTGTTTCCATAAAAAAAATCTTTGAAAGTACACTCCAGAAACCATCGATTTGAATAAATTTTCCAAAATCTTCTCAGTCTACAGCATTGACACACGATATGGTGTTCCGTTGGGTACTTCGCTTCTTCTCGTAAACACATTGTGACGCGAAGTTATACGATACAAAGAAGCAAAGTTGAGAAGAAGCGAGGCGGAGAAGGAGCGAAGACAAGATGAAGCGAAGTTACGATGCGAAGAAGCGAAGTTACGATGCGAAGATCGTAACTTCGCTTCTTCGCAATGTGACTTTGCTTTTTCGCATATCCATTTCAAGCGCGAAGAAGCGGTGTCCCTAACGGAACACCGTAATATCGGAATGTTGACGTTTCCTGATCTGAGGGATGAATTTTGATGAACCAGGAATATGACTCAATGCAATGCATAAACAAGCTCAAACACAGATATTTCTTTATCAAATATTCGATATAAATATCTAGAAAATTGACAAATTTTTGAAATTGTTTAGAATTTGAGGATCGTGAAATCTTTATGAAATGACCAATTAAAACTGTTTTTGCCAGATTTCGGCAACACATAATAATATTCCAGTGGACAGATTTCGGCCAAACATAATAATATTCCAGTGGAAATTGGGCCGCATTTCGGCAAAAATGCATTGCTTGATTGGCAATCCTGGTATACGAAGTCCAGAATCAAGAGAAAGATAGACCGTCTGCCCCATTACAAAATTTTTTTTTCAAAAATGCATGTTAAGTGCATTTTTATAATTAAATAGCAAATACAAAAATAACACCTTTCTCGTGTTGTACAAGGAATTTCTCATCTGCGTATTTTCTTTACATTAAGAAATTAACAAAATAAAGGATCGAGAGTGAGGGTTAGGGGTAAGGACCCCTACCCGCCTGGAATTTGCCAAAGTTGCTGAAGTTTTACATATATATTTTTTCTTCAAAATCATGGGCTGAAATAAAGCTATATGTAAATTAGTTCATGAAAGATTAAAAAATAAGGTAATGAAAAGGCCGGATGGGTTACAGGAGATGATATTTCATCAACAGGACTGAATTTTCTACAAAATTTATTCACAGTTATGTTATTGTTTTCTTTGGTCCCGATGGTCAAATTCCCGGGTTTTTTCCCCTTATTGCCCAACATTCTTTTGAGCTTTTAATGAAAAAAATGCTGATCGATAATATTCAACTTGTCGAGGTCATCAAGTTCTATATAGTTGGACCAAAAGTTAGAAAAATAGAGGGCTCTATTTAAATGGAAAAAAAAAACCAAAATAGCAAGTAAACATATGTAATTTCAATATAACAAAAGGAAAAAAAAAAGAAAAGGAAAAAACAACAACAACATGTAACTTTGATAGAATAAATATAAATTGAAATAAAAAAGCAGGTAACCGGTTGATTTTATGAACTGCAATTCAAACAAGAAGTCCTAGTTTCTACGATATTTTCTTGGTCATAACACATATATCTTGAAAAAAATTATTTTCTCGGAAAACATTTTCCACATTGGCGAAGTTTAATTTTTCATTCAAAATTTTTTTTCCGAATCGTATCAAAGGGAATGTTCTTGTCATGGGCGATACATATATATTTCAGAAATGATACAAAATTCAAAATCGTTCCCGGCCATTCTCTCTCACATAAATCAATTGATATAAGACATATTACAAAGATATTTGATCACTTCAAGTATTTCCTTCAATTATTGATACATGTAAGTTACTGAATAAACATGGAACGGCATGCCGATAATCTGATCATTTGTCCTTTGTGCAGAGGTATCAATTCCCTAAACATATATAATCTTTTTATTTTGCCACGGACTATTTTGAACCAATCAGAGAGCGTAAATCGCGTCACGTGCTCGACGTCTAAATTTCTATAGACCATCAGTAATTTTGCCATTGCCGTATAAATGAATTCGCATGTAAAAGGACGGCACAAAACGCCCATTTTCTGCGACAAAAGACGGAAATTTTGGTCCTCGACAAAATAAAAAAATGATTATGTTTGTTACAGAGCGTCCACGGAGATTTTGGCGTCTATGGGGTTGATAAACCCGATAACTTGAATCTCTGTATACAGTCAGTAACAAACCTAATAACTTTATACTGTTTAGGAAATGACAGGCTATTGTATAATTTTTCATTTATATACTGGCATGTGTAAATCTAATTAGTAAAAAGAATACGCATTCACTTCCTTTTAATTGACCTTATTTATGAAATAAAATTTTCATGTGACAAGAGAAAAGTGATATCCGACGAAAATCAACAACGAATATATTTAAAGTTAGTATAGAGCGCAGGCGATAATCAACACGATACTTCGCCAGAAGTGAGATCATAAATCAAAGAAATTGTGTTTAAAGTATAAACTTGGTTATTGTGTGCTTTCACGTAGAATTTCGTCAAATTTTCGTCGAAAATCATATAAAAGTCGACAGATTTTCGCAAGCGAATCCACTTTGGCGCCTTTTTATGACGTCATAGGCATAGTGACGTCAAGTTTCGGACTCGCTAATATTAATGACAGATCTTTATATATACACAAAACATGAAAACACAACAATGGCTTATGAAATTGCTGTAAGATCACGGCCAAATAGGGGGCATATCGCCCCTTGTCCTTTTGCAAATATCACATTTAATTCATACGAGTGTGTTTGACAAAAAATTATATAGATTATAGAGAGTGCGCGGCTCCGAATTTCCTGTAGGGTCGATTCAATAACAAATCGATGTTCAAAATAGCATTGAAGGGATGTTGCTAAGATGTTAACCTCCTTTAATATCAATATTTTTAATAAAATGACAAGTTTCCGAAATAGCGAAATAATATATATGATGTCAAATCGATAAAGGTCCAAAACGAATCTCCGTTCAGGCGACAGAACTGGAAAGAAGTAATAATACACTTAACAAACATCAAGTCACGGGGAACGATTATAACTGCTCCACACTGCAACAAGAAAAACTTCCAACTCTATACCTTCTTGAAGAAAATTTCAAACCAATTTTTCTGCACCAGACACGTGTTTCGAATACTAGTATAAATTCTCATCAGTGGTGCTTCTAGCGGAGCCGCCATATCTCGCCTAATCCGATACGCTAGGGTATCTACTATTATTCAGTCTTACTTTTTATTATTTTCATTTCACAACCTGCCGTTCATGGTGACATCAAAAACAGAAGGATCAAAGGTAGACAGCATTTCAAGCGAGAATTCGCCAAAATCATATTTAAAACGTCTTTTACACCGTGGATACTGATCGTGGTTTTACCATAAGACACTACACATTGATCAACCTACTTACTTGCATAGCGTATACTTTAAAAGAAATGCACTATGATTGATTGTGATGATGACGTGCCCTGTCCAAATATCGTTACAGAAAACAAGGTCCGAACCACCTGTCCTCTGTGGATGTCGGTCGGACTCCTCGGGTGATTGCATGCATGAGCTTGTTCCAGCCGACAGAACACGGCCTGTTTTTGTTTATGTCCCTGTATCTCATGTCTTGTTATTGTAATTTTACGGTGAGATTATTTTACGCAACCATTGTTTTTTCTTTCGAGACCACTGGGTAACGGACATTTTAGAGGGTAGTGCGCACGTAATCCAGAGAACAACAATATGCTAATGAGATGTGGAAGATTGCAGTTCTAATGACAAATATGGATAATAACCATATCCCTGTTTACAGCACAAAATCGATAACCCAGAAAATCAGAAACCGAAGGCATACAAAATCAGGATAAAACAGAAACCAAAGCAAACAAACAAAAACATCCACCATATGAAAAGAAGCGAACTCCCGATATGAGAGTGAGACCAGGTGCCCAGGAAGAGTAAGCATCTCCTGCTTGCATGCAACACCCGTCGCTTCAATTCGGTAGAACTGTCACATCCGGTTACTTCCACTTTGGAAGATATAGAGTACAATCTTTGGTTGGATGGTTCAAACGGTCTATGACAGAATATCATCCACCATTCTGGAAAGTGGGACATCATAGTGTATGACG
The DNA here is from genome assembly GCA_033119305.1 of Pinctada imbricata. NCBI lineage: Eukaryota > Metazoa > Mollusca > Bivalvia > Pterioida > Pteriidae > Pinctada > Pinctada imbricata. The sequence goes on along the minus strand of VSWD01000004.1, from coordinate 12,555,405 downwards.
AGTTCCCCATATCGACCGTAGAACTTCCTCAGTGACGATGTTAGTCGGTCACAAACATATCCCTGACTGAGAAGCTTATCTGAAAGACGCCTAGCTCTCCGAACAAAATCCGTATATTTGGTACTTGCTCTGGCATAGCGTATCAACTGAGATATGAACACGCCATAAGCAGGCGATGAAGGGATGTTGCTACTCAGAAAAGGAAAGTTTGTAATGCTGAAATTGGAAGTCGTCACGTTTGTCATAGAGTGAGGTGTTCATGTGACCATCAGTGTCGTAGGACAACATTATGTCCAAATAGGATGCTGAATTATTTGTCTCTGTAGTTTCTTTGACTTCAAGCTCCGAAGGATAGATACTGCTCAGGTAATCCGCGAATTTTGGATTATTGATGGACAACACATCGTCTATGTATCTGTAAGTGAAGTTGAAGTCAGAAGCTAAGTATCTTTTCCCTTCAGAGACCAAAGATTGAATGAATTCAGCTTCGAAGTCGGCTGCCGAATGACCATTGTTCTCGCTGTATTATATGTAGATTTTTGTTATTTATGTTTTATGTCGTATTTGGTTTTCCTTATCCATTTTGCCCCCTTTTGTGTTTGTCTATAATGTGTTTCGAATAGGAAAATTTTAATGTTTTGCTTTGGGTACTGCAACTGAGTCTTGTTATAATCTCAATAGATTAGAAAGGACACCTTAAAAATAAGCATTTACGAATACAGCATAATTGACAATCCAAGTCAAAGGAGAAGTAAGAAAACATTCGATGATAAGTTTAGTTCAGACAGTCATAAAGGATTGTCACTTTTGATCGCATTTGTCAAAGTTATATTTATCTTAATTTTTATTATTTATTATAATCATTGTTTTGGTTTTGTTTTTGTTTTGTTTTGTGTTTCTTTCGTACATTTTGAGTTGCTGTGCTACATTTCAGATGATATAACATTGTATATAGGATTGCAATGGTGTTGCTCATAATGGAGAATTGTGGAAGAGAACCACAAGGTATGACTGAATTTTAATTAATTAAATAACCTAAATTAAGAAAAACCCACACATTTCTAACAACGGATCTTATCAAAAGATTAAATGATTCCTGTTTTAAATGGGGAAAATGCATACTTCCATCCCGGACTTTTGTGTTATATACCGTCTTGTTCTTGGCACTAAAAAAGCGGAAACCGGGAACTCATTCAACCTTTGTTTTTAACAGTTCCGCCTGTTGGATCATAATCTTTGTTGGATGAAACGGGGTTTTCTGATTAGAAAAAATAAGCACTACCTGAATCAAGTTTAAATCATCCTGGTGCATATACCATCCGTGTTTTAAAATTTAGCGATAAATCTCCTCATGTTACATCGCTCTGTAGACCGAGCAGGTAATGTTCTCTAAAATGTGAGGAGGATTCTGTCAAATTATTTCCATTTATGTCAATATTGAATTCATGTGGTTTTTTCGTAAATGAAGTCATTTTGAGAAATTCGAGCCATAAGTCTATTTCGAATATGTAACTTCAAAAAATCATCGGTGAGAGGCAAAGGCTAAGAAGAACAAAAACTAGAAAATTGAGTTCAATGAATATATTAATTGCACTTTTGCTTGGAGGAAAATATAAAAAAAAAAAATGAAAACTCTGAAAGCGAAGTAAACATTTACAATCGAAGTAACCTGAAATTCACTATCGGATGAATCCTTGTATTGTATCTGCTCCAATCTTTAAAATGAATTCCTTAAAATTAACACTGATATTGTTTTCTACATTTAACGTATTTAACGATTTATTTTAACTGGATAAAGAATTCAACATTTCTTAATCAATATAGGCATACAACTTCATATTTTCCATTTACTAGTATGTTCAGTAACGAGTTACATGTAATCTTAACACTAATCCCCCTCCACACAAAAAAATTCCCAATCAGTACCCGAAAGACTAGAAAATTGATAATAATTTAAAAATAAAGATACATTGCCATTGACTTCAAAGCCCGAATAAACCTAAATTTCATGACAAGAACAATGCAATATTTTCACAATAACACTTTAAAACTTCAATTACATGTATCAACGAAAAGACAAAAAAACCCCAACAATATAGCAACTTTGACAGACTATAACTTACTGTTTCTCTTTCCAGAACCTTTGTATGCAAACGTTAAGTAAGTATGATTATCAGAATAATTCATAATTATACGTCAAAGTTTAAGAATTAAAACATCATCATCATCATCATCATCATCATCATCATCATCATCAGCGTTGTCGCCACCATCCTCACTCTTCTGCTTGTAACTGTATCTTCAGTTTATCATTGTTGTTTATTTTTTCAGTCCAACAATAAGGCAGTCGACTGCAGGATATGTAGACATGCGAGATATACAGAAATGTCCCGGATGTCAAAGTATGTCATTACAACTATTACTTTTATATTAACATTATTTAAAGAAATTATTGTAAGTTAATATATATACCTTTAATTCATGGGGAAATTTATCAACTTCTAATTTTCATCTCAAATAGTAATGAAAATTTAAAGAGATGATAATACATTACAATGGCTTTCTTCGATTCTGGGTAACCGGAAAAGTGGGAGGGTTATGCGCATGCGACCCGAATAACAACACAGTTGATACCAACGTGGCAGATCACCGTCTTAAGTCGGCACCGATTGTCTCGTTGGTTTATGTATGGTCTATGTGCTTTGTGTTCTGAGGTTGTGTTTGATGTTCCTTGTCACTTTTACGTCTCTTATTGTGTGTGTCTACTCGGTGTTTTCACATATAGGGATGTCGCTGCTGGTGGACCAGGAGTCCCCGAGGGCACATGTAGCCACGTTCGATCAACTTCGTCTGTTTCTTCAACGCATATGTTATCAAAAATTCTTGAAATTTCTAAAACGTGGATCCTGTAGCATCATATCCCATCCATCCTGCTACGTCATTCGGTACATTTTTGGACATAATAATTTTCACACTCTTTGGCCGTATCACATTGTTTAGATTGAGGAGACGAGGGTTAAGTACCCGAAACGTGCATGTCTGGTCCATGCTGTAAATTTATCTGTTCTTAAATGATGCTATTGATTTTGAAGACGTTTAACATTGCTGTAGGTGCAACCGATTATTGTTGGAGGCCCTCTCATTTCTTGTCATCGTTATGCAGCAAATATCTTGAAAATCCATTAGGGAACTAAATACATTGACGGTTGCCTCTCTTCTCAGTGCTTCTATCAATATCTCGGGATACTTTATTTACGCATGCTCAAAATTGTTCTTCAAATAATGATATATTATACTTATACTTATACAGAAAATTTCTATTCAAGATGGTCTTTTAAATCTTGACGTTGTTTCACTTTTGTATCTTTATGACTAATTTTTTTGCTAATACATAAAAGACTCAAAGGTTCTCAAAACTCAATTATTACATTTTAAGTTTCTTCAGGGGTCAAAACATAGACTTTTTGTTCTTTTTGTTAGGAGCCGCAAGTTGCATATGCAAAGCAAAAAGGTAAGGTTATGAGTTACTTTTTCCAATATTATGCTCAATCAATGTCATTTCAGACATTTTATCTCAACATGACAAAGCGGGCAATATATCCAAATGCGCAAATTTGGTATTAAATCGATAGAAATATTTCCCTTCCTTTCACAATCCCAGGATCATAGAAGCAATTTCTTAATTTATATTAACAATTTTGAACATAGATTTTATTCGGATGTGCTTCTGAATCGACCCTACGGAAAATGTGGAACCGCGTACTCTCTGTAAAGTAAATTTTTTCATACACATAAAATTCTAAAAATAATACCAGAGAGCGCTAGTGAAATGAATTTTGGTGGCTTGAAAAAAGCACTTTGGCTGGAAGCTTCACTGATAAGAATTAAATATTCGAAGCACGTGTCCGTTGCATAATAATTTGGGTTGAGATTTTCTTCGGTAAGGAGTTGGAACCCTTCCGCGTTAAAACAATTAAAATAATGATAAATATATTAATATATATAATGTAGTAACCCAATTTAACTAAAGAACGTTTCTAATATTTTCTTTATCAATATGAAATATTCGAAAATTAGTTTTTGGGTTATTTTATTTCAGTGCCGAAAATTTCTATGTCGATATGGACGAAATGCGAAAAGAAAATATCAGTAAGTATCTTTTGATTTTGTATACAAAGGAGCTGTTCAGATAAGGGCCGGATTTAGCCCTGAAATCACTCGATTATTTCTCGTGCGTTGTCCTTCCAATTTAGATAAAAGTTGATCAGGATAAAAATATAAGTATTATAAGATTCCTAGTAGGTATATTATGTAAATAAATTTGGTGAGAGATGTTATAATTACGAGTTGAAGTTGTAGGGGTACAGATGACGGAAAACGTCCAATATCGAACAAAAATGGACAAAAAATGCATTATTTTATGCATCTTTTATGTTTATAATACTTCTGTTACCTTTTCAAGTCTAAATTGGATAACGTAAATTTAGGCCTTTCAACTAAATTTCAAAATCCAAAAATTTTCCTTTGAAAGTGCTTCACGACTTTTGAATCTGTGTCTAAATAGCATTAAGGAACTTTGAATTGGGAAAGACATGCTAATTATCGATAAATAATTAATTTTTTCTACCGAATTTTAAATGAAATATGCTTAAGAAGGGAGGTAATTCAAACTGTAAAATTTAACAAACATTTGATTCCCGGGACTCATCTTGACTAACCGAGTTTTACGGGTTCTTTAAAATATGAAACGCACAAGAAACGAAATGAAAAGTAACGGAACGATTTTTTTTTTTTGTGGTCGGCAAAGAATTCTTAAAATAAACGTAATAGTAAACGACGCAGATATCATAGAAAAAGCCCTGTAAGTTTCAATTTTAGGTTCTTGTTATCATTGAACTTATTAAATCAAAATTTACTAAAACTTTCGAAATCAAACGGTTTAAACACAAGTTGTTCAAAAAAGCAAACAAAACAAATTACAAAAATAAAAAAAGATGAAATTTTCACGATTTTCAGATTTCTAAACTGAGTTGTACAGATAAAATCTGAGTGACTAGATGAATACATTTCATTTAATTTCAGAGATCCCTCATATTTTTGCATGGATAGTTTGCTATAGACATGTAAAAGAAATGTCCATATCGTCATGATTCTTCACTTTGAAAACAACCTCTTGTATCTATAATACAGCTACATGCAGATTTAACTAGAAAAAAAAGGGGGAGGGGGGGGGGGTCCCATCCCATATTTCATTGAACAATTACTGGTCGACATCATGCAGCGAACTTATGATGGTTTTCTTTTTTTTTTTGTTAGTTTAAAGCCGAGCAAAATTTTTCAAAAACATCAATTACGTACGTAGTTTTTTCTATTGATGTAAGAACCTAAAGAAACTTTTTTCTTTCTTCTCCAGGAAAATTTTTTAGAGGGAGGGGGTGGGGTGGTTAGCCTATCCACACATGGTTTTGAAAAAAAAACTGAAGAAAAAAATTGAACTCACGTATACGTATATATATGCAAATAGAGAACATTCTTGATCAGATAAGAACGGTAAATGACTCAAAATGAAATTTGATAAAAAACAGGTACTGGAAAACGATGTTTTTTTTCACATTCAAGTGGGAACCGATTATCGCAAATAATCGATTATCGCTCGATACTTGATTCCGATTATCGATTATTGTTCTCAATAATCGATAACATAGTGACATGATTTAAAGAACGAATCTTTGTGAAAAGGTTTCAAGTTGAATTGTCTAAAATAATGTAAAATGACAGGCGTCCCGCCCCTCGCATATTCTTGATTAAACAAACCACTGAACGGCTATGTACAGGGTAGTCTTCTATTTCAAGGTTGTTCTGATGTAAAAGGAGTTACCAAATCTGAACTGCAAAAAAGGTATAGCCCATCAAGTCTTTTCAGTTGAGTTTAAAAAGAAGTAAACTTTTCTGTCTTTTTTTTTTAGAAAAGGAGAGGCACTGAAACCCTGCGCCTAAAACAATATATATATGAATAAGCAAAACCTGACTCTTTTAACATAAAAAGTGTATTTCGTTATTTAAGTATAAGTAGTGAAATGTATTAATATTAACACATATGAAGTGCTGAAGTCATCATTGTCTTGACTGAGAGTAAATTGACAAATTTAATAATCGATAAAATTGCATTGGATGGCCAAACCATAGACTTTGAAGGCTCTGTCGATTCATCATCAGTTATGATTTTGTTTATAAGCTGGAAAAACATATCTTACTTTTTTTTGTACAATTAAAGGGGGTGGGGGTTTGGACTGATCCCCCTCCCTAACCCATCCCACTAGCTCTTGATCCACGCTTTCAAGTGCCGAGCGGACTTTAGGTGACATATTTTGAGTATAAGTTTATACAATTAAAACTCATAAAAATGTATAAAGCGATGTATAAATTTATCAAATATTGAGAAAAAGAAAATGTAGAACACAGCCCTGTACTCACACTTTTAGAAATGGATCATTGGCGGATCCAGGATTTCAGAAAGGGGGAAGGGACGTACATGTTTCTGATTTCTCCCTCTGGAGTCCTTTATTTTTGACCTTCAAATCAATTATATTTATTCTAAATTAAGTGATGTTAGCGAGGGGAATACGAGCGAGATATTTTTTTTGCTGCGTCTGAGGTAAAAATATCAGATTTTTTTTTATCTACCCTCTATTACTCTTTAGGGAGAAAGGCTTCATCGGTAGGCCGTATTGTTATAAAATGATCTTATACGTTTAAGCGAGCGAAAGCGAAAGTCAGTGATTTTTTTTTAATCGTTACAAAAAAATTGGTCAATATTAATCAATTACGATCTCCATTGCATATTATTCATTTATTCAAAATCAAAATTAAAAATTAAAAATCGCCCTTTACCCCCTATTGAAATGGCAAAGATCAATCAAAACAAAATATGAAAGAAACCGAAAACAGACTGCAGAAATGTATTGTAAAGTCGGAATCGGATGCGCGAAAGTTCCCGTTGGCCTTATCCAAATCAATAACTTTTGATTGAAAGGGGGGGGGGAAGAAGCCCCCCCCCCCCTATGCATATTAGGCATATTCACAGATTTTAACATTTAGAACACGGACTGGGTATACCCTACCTCTTTAATTAGCAAATGGTTGAATTACAAAATAATTTCAATACATGTATATCCCTAACACAAACAATTTTCAAACATTATTCACTTTTCATGTGTTCTTTAAAAGCTTCTTGTCCACCCCTTAAACCCTTTGCAAGCACGGCATAGGGGACCGGCGGTCAACGTCCTTCAATTGAAACTGAATCATGCAGATATGATTTGTTTTAAAGATTGTGGTACATCAGTTCCTCTTGTATGAGCAGTAAAGCTGAAATCTTTATCAATATAATTTCTGCGTCTTTTTTTATAGGGTGGGGTCATTGCCGTCACTTTCTTTTATAAAAATGTGTAATACTGAAATAATTTTTCAATGTTATGGATAATCATAGGCATGCTCTCTCTCTCTCTCTCTCTCTCTCTCTCTCTCTCTCTCTCTCTCTCTCTCTCTCTCATTTATTCTCTTTATTTTCCGCAACTTTTGATGCTGTCTTCGTTATGCATACTTATCGACACATTACATGTATTTTTGTTCCTAACTCATGATATTTATCTTAACACATACAGGTATATCTGCTTTCTATTTTTGATGTTTATTTTAAACTGAAAAGTTCGGGATACAATTTTTAGTGAATACTTATGCCCCCCCCCCTTTCCCCCTTTATATAAGCAGAGTTTAACGAAATCGAATACATCTATGCCTAGATTTAACCTTGTCAGCTATTAGATAGACTTTTACAGATCTGAAATGTAGTTTATAAAATATGTATAAAACGTACTGATTCCCGAGGCACATAGGGTGTGCAAGGGAAAAAATTACCACAGTTATATCGTAAACTAATGATTAAATGGTAAAATTTGTAATTTTGTTTTTCGTTTCATTTCGTTACTTTTAACTTCGTTTCATAGTTTAAAGGGTCTCAAATTTTACAGATATTATTAAAGAGTTCTCTCCCTTCCAATAAATTACCACATGAACATTTGTAACTCGGTCTAAAAATCTGATGTGCAATTTTGTGCTATCTTTCTCTGTCCTTTTATTGCCTTTAGTACATGAAACAAATTAAAATATTATACTCAATCATACCAACTTTGTCCAACAACCCAAAAGAGGTAAATGAATAAGAAAATTCATGATTTGAAGTGATTTTTGCGCTACATTTTTATGAAGAAGCGCGAAAGGTTCCGATTCTGACACTTTGGGTACGAGTTGTCGTTACTCTCAGTCGACACCTAGCGTTTGTTGAAAGGCCTAGTAAATTAACTTTGAGGTTATTATATCAACATAATCGGCAAACTCTGCAATCCGGAAACTGAAAAACGGTTTTATTTTGTTCTTCTCAGCCACTTATGTATCTTTCTGGTGCGAAATACACACGGTGTAGAAATAGACAACTTTCTCGTTTATTTCCTTCCAAACAGTTAAATATTTGATCAGAACACACTCTGAATATATTGTTCCATGATATGAAATGAAAAAAAAAATCAATTATAACCTATTTTATCGCTCTAGAGACACATTTAAAAATAGTCATCCATCCCCCTTTTTTCGTTTTTCGCCCTGGGACATTGTTCCCCCCCTCGCTTCAGAACCCTACTTGGTCAGAAAATGTTTTATTAATATACATCTTTGGTGAAAGTGGCATTGTAAAGCGAGGGGAGACGATGTTGTATAAAACTTTTCCGTTTTCCATTGATTTATGTGTAAAAAAAAACCGCTTATTTTGACCCAAATATCGGTCTTATTTTGAATAAATTATCCCATCTTATAGCAGATTTATATGTGGACCAAGTTACTTGACATTTCTACCTAAGAAATTTCTTAAATTTTGCATTTTGAAATTTCGATTTTTCGGGGCAGATTTCACGCCTTATCTTAACAGCTCCTTACGACCTATCACATTATTAGAATTTATTCCTGTGTTTATCAAATAATAAATATCAATTGCTCGGTTTCAGAACGCGTGGAAAACGCAAGGAAAACTACGTAAGTTTACATTTGTATAATTCAACTACGATTTGTTTTCGTTCGTAAATATTTCTGGTTTCAATACTGTTCTTCAATATTCTTTGAAAATAAGTAAAGATCATGGAGGAAAGAAATGAAATTATCATCTACGATTGATACAAAATAACTTAACGTTTTTCTTGCTGAGACGGCGATCAGGAACTCAAGATGACTAAGCCTTTACCACTTTCTATTAATTTAGGGTAGCAAGGAAAACCAAACAAACACATATCTATGATGAGGTTACAGTTAATGAAGCTGAAACCCAAACAAACCCAAACAATAAGTCGTGCTGTAGTGTTATGTAAGAAAAGATGCACTTTAGAGTCATGTCGAGGAGTAATTCGTTCCTTTCTAAAATGGGATACGGCACAGTGAATCCGTCCAGTTTAATATTACGGTGTGACAATGTGTTGGATATGTGCAAATACATTTTTGTATTTGAATAGAGATGTGAAGCTTTGTTTGATTCGTAATATGAAATCAAGTAATATGCTAATGACAATCGAGAGTACTAAGTCCATTCTCATGGCTAATACATTTTAAGTCATTATTTGTATTCATTGAAGGGGTATGTTACTGTTGAATAAATGTACATTTCTTTTTATTTTGTTGTTGCAAAATACATATCATACAGCTAATGTACCCAACGAAACAATGGACACAATATAGACACAAATAAAGATACAAATGGACGCAATGTAGACACATACAGAAACCACTCGGACACAATAAATGTACAAAGAAGCACATGACATTAATAAAAGTCCAAGGAGTCCAAACGTAAAAAAAACCCCTGAAATTCATTATAGGCAGTGCCACTCAAATTAGATTAATGCGGCATCACACAAATTAAAAAATATATGCTTTTGAGAAGAGGTTGTTGAATTAAGATAAAAGTTGAAGTTAACTCGTTAAAATATTGACAAACTTTTGTACATGTAACCAGAGTGTGTAGGAATGTAACCAGACGTAAATCATAGAACAGTTGAGGTATAGGAATTGAAGAATAGAAGATTTCATATTCCAAGGTAGAATCGGCATCTTTAGAGAAGACAGGGCCCCGACCACCTGTCCTCTCTGAATGTCAGTCGGACTCCTCGGGTGATAACATATATGAGCTCGCTACAGCCGGCAGAGCACGGACTGTATTACGCACGTCCTCTTTTTATATCCATTTACATATTCATCTGTGTTGCTTGGACCCCTGTGTTTTACGATCTTGTTTGTGTGTGGTCACCTAACAGTGAGGAGGTTGTTTTACACCATAATTGTGCGTTCTTCGAGACCTCTGGGAAATCGGAATAGTGGGAGGGTTGTGCGCATGTAATCCAGGATAACCACACCGTCTGCTATTTACGTGGCAGATGGCCGTCCTAAGTCGGCACCGGTTGCCCATTGGTCTCGTTGGTTTATGTGTAGTCTTTTATGTTTCATGTTTCTATGTTGTGAGTTGGTGTTCCTTGTCCCTTTTGCGTCTCTTTCTGTGGGTATCTGTTCTGTGTTTTTTGCATAGGTGTTTTGGGATTTTGCTGTGGGTGCTGCAACCTAGTGTTGTTGGAGATCCCCTCCTTTCTTTTCGGTGACTTTTAAATGAAAATTCAAATTGCCGCTTGGTGATACGTTGTGGTTATTTAAATGTGTTCCGCTGTCGTACTTCCAACATTATGTATTGATCTTACACAAAAGCAGCGAGAAACCTGGGAGTTTAGAATAAGGGAAATGTCAAATAGTGGCTGTTTTTATAAACTTGACCATTTGCTACTAAGTCGGCATCGATTGCCCATTTATCTCGTTTGTTTGATATTTTAATGTCATATTTGACGTTCGTTGTCCTTTTTGTATCTCTTGCTGTGTCCGTCTACTATGTGCTTTCAGATTGCGTGTTTTGCTGTGGGTACTTTAACGGGGTCTTGTTGTAGATCCCCTCCATGCTTGAAGAGATTCTATATCTAATGACGATGTTTATATCGAATCATACTGAAATGACATTTATAAAGGTAAGAAATAAAAAGATGAAGATCTCACCTGAACCAAACAGATGTAATTGTTCTGAATGCCTTGATACTATCTGCATGACCTGCACAATAGTTTACGGAATTTTTTTTTATCAAATACCAAAGCTTAGGTTTTGTCAAATTAATTATGTTCAAAAGTGAAATTCATACCGTATATAGTAATTAAATTACGTTAAAAGTTAAAACTATAATCCATTATTGTATGACTGGAAGATATGCCCATCGCTGATTGGCTGAAAACATGTCTGGAGCTTCTAAATATATCGCTATAACCACCTCCAGAGAGCTAAATTTAGAACAACTCTCATATTTTCCCCTGTATCTTTCTAAAATTAGTATTGTAGTTATGACGTTATAATAGTAGTGGCGTATGTGTATATTTCGCGCCATTAGAGAATACCTATTCATTACTTACAACAATGGATGCTATCAAGCTGATCGTTGTATTTCAGGATCATACAATAAAACAATTAATTACCTTGTGTTCAGGCCTGCGGCCTCGGTGAATAACATATTCTTCGGGTTGCTATACTGCTATATCTACTGAACACAAGGTAATTAATTGTATATTATTACCTGCTTTTGATATATATATATATATATATATAGAAAGAAATATTAATTGCGTTTTAATTGTTGCTTTATAAGAAAACGATTTACAACACTTCAGTTTTCCTAGGTTTGAAGCAATTGTTATGAATTTTTGGATAACATACAGGCCTACTCGAATGTTTATACAGAGAAATGCGAAGATATCTAGTTTGAAAAGATTTATAAACTACATGCCATCTCACCATAAGGTAACATTACAAACAAGGCAGTAAGTCGCAAGGGGCCCGTAAGCAAAGGGAGTAAGAAATACTAAACTGCCCTTGCTGAAAAGAGAAAAATAATAATAATTTATGACGAGGAGTTAAATATCACTTTATTTTGATGTTGGAAATAACTGTTAAATAAAGTATATCACATTCAGAAATATGTAACATTAACAGTTTTAGTACTCAGTGAGTAATCAACATCTATTTCCCTAAATAGACTGATTGGAAGTTTAGTAGCTGAGAGTATTCATGCGTGATATCGTTGCCTCTTTAAAATAATTAGATTTGTGGTCTAAGGCATAGGTGTATGATTGAAAGGCTCCAAGACGGTCACCACAGATCTGCTGACAAATTCCCAGGATCTCCCATGATATGCCTTTATAGAAATTTGGGATATGATAACCATTGTCATGGTGAATTATGGTGTGTAATTCATCCAATACTTCACAACACCTCCAATACTCACAAAGTCTAGTATAACTAAGGAGCAATAACAGGTTTAAGTACACTAGAGGAGGTATGAAGAGAATACCCTGAGTTTCTATGGCCGCAGAACATTCTATGTCAAGTTCATCTATTGATGTATCTCCATACATGTCAAAAGATGACAAAATGTAGGATTTGATGAGTGTTTCGCACGACTTGTCAACGACTATCATAAAGAAATAATCAAGACTCCAAGTATAGGTGAATAGCTGAGAGTGAATTCTGTGATTGATGTAATGTATCATATCTATAGTTCCTTGATAGTTTCCCGTCATGTACATTTGTTTTATCAAAATGAAATAGTTCGTACAAAATTTTGTTTTTGTCCGGCATAATAATCCCTTTGCAGATTTTAGGTACATATGTGACGTTCTGTTTTTGTTTGAACAAGATTTCGATGAAAGAAATAAACGTTCAGCATAATATTGTAAAATATGGTTTATCCTTAGTCGCTGAACAACAATTTCCTCTTCTGACTCTGGATGAAAATTTAACGTGTTTCTAAGTATTCGAATAACCGCATCCTTATCCATTATATGACAGGATCTATCGAATACAAAACAAGCCTTCAGTTTATCTAATTCTATCTCAGAAATGGGTACATATTCCGCTTCATCACAAGATAACAACTCCGCAATTTGAGGTTGCACAATGAGTTGTGATAACGTTGCACTCATTGACGTGCAGGCCAGGAGACTCCAATAGCCATCCAAATACAATTCCCTTAATTTACTTAATACAGTTTTTTGCAACTCGCCACATATTTTTCCATAGAACATGTTGTTTTCCGGTATGAAGAAGTTTGGACAGTATCCTTTGCTGACCCAGTTAATCAAGCGACGAAACACATTCCAAAATTTAAACAAGAAATTATAAGGTGACCAACTGTATGGATTTTCCGAAATTTCCCAAAAGACTGCAGTTTTAATGTAATAAGAGCACAGGGCATCATCAAACGGGAAGAATTTTTTCAAACATTCATTCAAAAACAGTTTTGACAATCCGTAGCAAAGAAATTGACTTTGGCTCACGGAATAAATCAATTTCTTTTCTGCTAGGGAGAATGAGATCCTCCATTCTAGATCAATCATGTCATTATAATATTGCTTTTTACTGTTGATGGGTACTAAGAGACATCCATCCTGACATACATCAGTTAAAAGTTCATCTGAAGGCCATTTCTGTCTCTGTGCTCGACTGATAAACGATGCTGCAGGTTCCGGCCAAAAAGGGCATTTTAAGGCATATGTAAAATCATGTTCATAGCCTTGTACGGTCGATGTTTGACAGGGACCATGAACAGATGATATACTTGTAGACAGGAATGACTCTCTAATCATTTTACTGCTAACATAAATATAACTTCCTCTCAAAACCAAGGCGCTTTTCAAATTTAAGTTGTTATTATCATATCGAAAACATCTGATAAAGGAGTATCCGGGTGAAACATTTTCAGTATCCATATGGACTATTGTCCGTTTATATGTATTTGGAACAGATCTTGTCCTAACACTTACATTTCTATCCACTAAGGTATGATCAAAATCTGAACTACGGAAATCAAATCCCTCTGCTCTACTTCCACTTGTTATAATGTATTCCTCAATTGCTTCATCACAATTGGCAAAAACGTCATCTATTTGCAATCTGCGCCGACGCAGTTTAACAAAACACTCTGGTCCTATTACGTCATTAACGATCCTGTATAATCCTTTAGAAATCAGGGATATATCATTACACACTGGTGACTCCGCCATTACATCGACTAACGCACTTTCGTTTCATCCATTGTTAACACACCGAATATCAAGCAAGCCATGCTATGTTTAATCATACCTCCTACTTATGAAAGTTTGTGATTTCTGATACAAGTTATACCGTATTATCTAAGTGCACTCACATATCACTTGACGTTTGGATGTAGATAAATTTCAAGTAGGCTTAATCCCATCTAAATATTACAATGGAAATGTTCACATAACTTTTATATACAATGTAGTTTGTGTTTTGTTACGGGTACATACATCAAGTGCATTTATCGTACATTTAATGAATATTATTGCATACTAGTAACAAAACAATTATGACATTTATTCGATATAATATATATATGCACCACAATTGCCGGTTTCATTCCTGTATTCTGAGATCGCGTTTTCAAGGTTAAAAGTTGACGTTGAAATTTAGGTAACGACTGGCTCAATTTGCAGGTTAGAACAGCCGTCGCATGCATGTTTCAGTAGAGCTTATGTATTGTGACATCACGAGCGTTCACATGCGAAATGCAACACATTCCTAGCAATAGTTTCATCTCAGGAAATTACATTGGCTACGCAAATTTATACCTGTCAATGTATAAGGGTGTCACTGAAAAGGAGTAGGTGCGGTAACCTGCCATTTCGGCCCAATTTTCAAAGTTGTTCATATATTCATAATATTCTTGTTCTAAAAATGTCAAATGTATGGTGAATCCAAATAATTAAAGCTTGTTTTGATTTCTCAGTCCTATGACAAATATGGATAATGACCATATCCCTGTTTACAGCACAAAATCGATAACCCAGAAAATCAGAGATATGAAGAGACTGAGATATGAACACGCCATAAGCAGGCGATGAAGGGATGTTGCTACTCAGAAAAGGAAAGTTTGTAATGCTGAAATTGAAGTCGTCAAGTTTGTCATATTGTGAGGTGTTCATGTGACCATCAGTGTCGTAGGACAACATTATGTCCAAATAGGATGCTGAATTATTTGTCTCTGTAGTTTCTTTGACTTCAAGCTCCGAAGGATAGATACTGCTCAGGTAATCCGCGAATTTAGGATTATTGATGGACAACACATCGTCTATGTATCTGTAAGTGAAGTTGAAGTCAGAAGCTAAGTATCTTTTCCCTTCAGAGACCAAAGATTGAATGAATTCAGCTTCGTACGATTTAAAGGAAAATGTCGGCAAGGAGTGAGGCACAGTTGGTCCCAATTGGAATTCCGACAATTTGCTGGAATACCTTTCCTCCAAACACCACAAAAATATTGTCGATCAGAAAGTTTAACATCTGAATAATGTCTGTTTCAGTGTACTTATTTTCAGAATCGGACTTTTCTTTTACAAAGTAGGTTTTGTCATAGTTGACAACAATAAATTTGTATTTGCGATTACCGTTCTTACTTGTAAACGCATTACTTATAACTTTTGCGAGTCTTTCTTTCAATTTAGAATGTGAAATTGTCGTGTAAAGTGTCGAAAAATCAAAGGCTCTGATCGAATGGACTCTACTAAAATGAGTGGATTTCAGATGTTCTAAAAGTTCCTTCGAATTCTTTAAAATCCACATCTGGTTGATACCACTGCGAGAATATACTGTCGAACAATATTTTGAAGCCCAGATTTGATTTCAGATAAAACTTTGGTGAGTAAGATCGATACAGATTTGGTAGAACATTTTGAGGAACCAGCGATGAAACGTTGTTTGTACGGATTCTTATGCATTTTAGGTATGCAGTATAAGTATGGTAAATCTAAATCTAAATTGGTAGTGTCGAAGCCAAAGGAAGCAAGAGCTGATTTGTGGTTATCTATTATTTCAGAGGCAGAAAGGTTTGTTGGGGTGTAAGTGGGATTTCCAGGTGTCGAATTTAAACTCAACTCTTTAACTAGACTGTCGAAATAGTACTTTTTGCAAGTAAATGTGTAATTATTTGAGGCTTTGTCCGCTGGTGTGATGACATAATGTTCTTGGAGGTAGGTAAGCTCTTTGATAACATCAGGGTCTTTAAATATAGACACGAATCTGGTGTTCACAGTTGATTTTAATCGGTTAATTCTAGATAAAAGTAACCCTCTGATTGATTTTATCCATTCGGAAAGGGTGTCGAGCTGTACATCCTCTTTCTTTGCCCAACGTCTTGCATATTCCTCACAAAAGTTCATGATAATTTTGACATTTTGGTTCCATGTAAAGGAAATACGTTCTCTGTATTTGGGACCCTTTATTAACAATGCTCTCAACTTGTCGTTTTTGACTATACTAAGGTCACCAGTAATAACGTGTCCACAAGGAGAGTAGTTGAAATCCGATGAAGAACATTCGCAGGGAAGTGGATGTAGTGAGGGATTACTTAAATCAATACACTGCAGGAATCGCTTGTAATTGTAAATTTCAGATGCAACTGTTGGTGTATAGCTATAGGAAATACAAGGAGTTTCTTTTCTTTTGAAATATGGTGGGATTTTTTCTGTGACAGTTTTGTGATTCAAAATTTGACCAAGATTCAAGTTATCAATACCTTTGTTTGCAAATCTTACTTTAATGAAAGGGCGGTTTGTTTTCTCCTCTTATTTATCTGATCTAACTGCTTGAAATAAACGAAAAGTAGAAATGTCCATTATGACTCCTTGTAGTCTGTATTCTGGGGAACGTGTATCGGTATATGCGAGGTCCTTCGTATAATCGTAGATTTCAGTGTAACTTCCGTAAAGGAACAGAGTATAATTTGGTACAAACATAATGCAGGCCTAGAGGCTCATTAAAAAAAAACCTATACTGAATAATACGTCGCTCAGTACGTCTGAAAACGTTGAAAAAGTTGATAATATCAATACATGAGCGAAATTTCGATACAAATTTATGAAATTCAGTAATGATAATGATAATTTATGTACCAATCGATGACTTTTTGATCGGCCTTTTAATTTGCATTACATATTTCGTGGGCAAGGCCTGGAGCGTGGATGAATTTTGAAGATTTGTGTGTAAAATACGATGATTTTCATTTGTTTTGTGGCATTCAGGGAACATGACGTCATATATCACTCGCGTGACGTTATGAGGGCTCAAAATTATAGCACCCTATTTTCTCGGACATTCAACATTGCAAAAGATTATAAATAATAATTTGTTTATCAAAAGCATTTTTGTCGAAATTATAGGGCCGGTATGAGGGTATAGCGCACCTAGTCCGTTCTTTGATCATTACTAGACAAGCCTCATTAATTATCATACAACGTCGATATACAATGTAAGACAAACTGAGAAAAACATGTCTAATTGAGAACTGTGAAATTTGTTTTTATAGCAAAATTTTACATGTTCCTGAATGGATTTCAATCATTAAAATTGTGACACATGTTCTAGCAAACAGGATATGCTTACTCTCTAACGTTGGTTAATTTTTCTCTACATGTAACTAGACGTCACAATAGTGACCCAGTTGCCTAATGGGCGTTTAACATGGGGAATCCACTAGTAATGTACATATTTAACTATAGTTTTATTTTCTGTTCGTAAAAGTACAGGTTTCAATACCCTTCATCATCATTCCTTGAAAATAAGTAAAGAACATTCAGGGAAGAAATGATATAATCGTCTACGAATGAAAACTTATAACTCAACATCAGCTTACTGAATATGCGATCAGGTACCCCAGATGGAAGAAAGGAGGGGAGAGTAAGCCACTTTTTGTTGATTTAGCGTAGCAGGACAAACACTCAGTATCGAGTGAATGAAGCTGAAACAACATCAAACATAAACAACAAGTCCAGCTGTACTGTTATGTAAGAGAATCATGCCGAGAAAAAGGTTATTCATTTCTTTCTGATATGGAATACGGCACAGTGAATCCGTCCAGACGAACAATTAGGGCATGATAATGTATGAGATACGGTAGAAGCCGGCGATTTATTTTGATTGTTTTGCACTTCTGTCCATGGTCTCGCGGAAAATATTTTGCTTTATCACGGCACTTATGGAAATAAGAGAACAATATTTAGATGGCCCCGGTTTCCCTAAAACGTATAGTGAAAGTGGGGGACCATATCGGGATTCATAATTGACCGAAACAAGCATCGGCCTCGAGTTCGCGCCAATTTTTCAATATATACGTTTGATTAGGTAAAATGTTGCCATACATTCCTTAGTGTTTTAAAGATAACTTTGAATGTGAATGTAGGGTGGGTGGTATACATGCTTGTATCAAGTATCAACATTTTTCACATTTAGATTCTATTTATTCATGAGTAATGACACGTATTTTTTGTATCTGAATATTTCCAACGAGTCGATGCATTGCTTTTTTTTTGTCTTATTGTTGAAATTATATATAATAATGTTAATTAATGGATAATATGAACAAATACAAATACAACAATGTATCTATTCCCAACAATTTAACAAAAATGAAGATGGATACAATAAAGAGGTTAACAAGCAACTTAACCATTCTCTAGGAATCCTTACAGATGCAAGAGGCAAAAAAGTAAATAATGATGGTTTTCATACCAAAACGACAATAGAAGATGTTTCACGTTCAACCTATCTATGACATATAAATTCAAAATTTGACCAAAGAAAATTTCATGGTTTTTAAAAAAAAACTTTCAATGGAGGGTAGGCCATAACATTTTTAAGTTTTCGCACGTAATGCTTTTTACTTCAAAGATAATAATAATAAAAGACACAAAAACACTGCAAGTGTTACCTTTTCCTTTCGTAATCCTGCATATCTTATTATCATGTCACAAGAAATGAGAGGTTGTAAAACACCCAAAGTAATATTGGTCTGAATTTCAAAAAGATTTGTAAACTTTCCGGAAGATCGCTCACCTAAAAGTTTCTTGGTAATTTGTAATTTTTACTTCTAAAATCCAAAACATTAGTACTAGCTCTAGCGTACCCGATGAGCTGTGATATGGTAATACCATATGAAGGTAGTCTAGGGACATCAACGTCGAGCCAGGGGAAATTTGCTATTAAGGAATTTATCCAAAATCTTCAAAAGCAAAGAAAACATGATGATGTGAACTGTTTCATTGGTACTTCTAGGTACCTGGATGATATTCTTACTATCGACAATCCTGTTTTTGAAAAGTATAAAAATGTTATTTATCCACAAGAATTGATTCTAAACAAGGCACACGTTTCAAACACAGAAACATCATTTTGGACCTAAATGTCAAAATTGTTAATGGAGAGATCCATACAAGTGTGTATGACAAAAGAGATGATTTTGGATTTAACATAGTTAATTTCCCCTGGTTTGACGGGGATGTTCCTAGATTACCGTCCTATGGTATCTATATTTCGTAGCTCATACGGTATGCTAGAGCATGTACTGATGTTTTGGATTTTAGAAGTAGAAATTTACAAATTACCAAGAAACTTTTAGGACAAGGTTTTCGCTTTCACAAACTAGTAAAGACTTTCTGGAAATTTTACAAAAATTATTGTCAACTTCTTCTGAAATTCGGACCAAAACAGGCAATAGAGTATATTACTTTGGGTATTTCACAACCTGCATTTTATGGTGACATTATTAACAAGATAAGAAGGATCAAAGATAGATAAACGAGTTAAAGAAAATCTCAACAGCACTCACAATAGAGCACAAAATTGAGCATCGACGGACCCCTAGCAAGCTAGAGGAGGGACCAGGTGCCCGGGAGGAGTAAGCATTCCCTGTTGGCTAGCCGCACCCGCCGTCGACGTTCATGCACGAAAATGATCACAATATATAAAATACATGCACTGTCTGAGGCTATGTCTCTATAGAAAGTGCTATGGCGACCAGTCAGGGAAAGTATTCAAAACACTTACTGTCAAACCCCTCGCGGGGAACTTTTTTACGAGCAAAGGGCATGTGTGACACAAATGAGTTAAAGAAGATCCTGACGAAAATCTCAACAGCACTCACAATAGAGCACAAAATTGAGCATCGACATCACTATCGAAAAAGCGTCAGAATCATCAAACGCCTTTTATACCAGTGTATATGATCCTAATGTCACCTGACGGAAACTAGGCTTGGTACTTGACCAATCTACAGTCGTGTACAAGAGCATTCTTAAAACTTGCACTCTGCTTGACTGTGACGACGGGATTCCATGACGGGCCCTGTCCAAACCTCTTTAGAGAAGACAGGGCCCCGACCACCTGTCCTCTCTTTATGTCAGTCGGACTCCCCGGGTGATAACATACAAGAGCTCGCGGCGGCAGAGCACGGATTGTATTACGTACGCCCTCTTTTTATATCCATTTACATATATATCTGTGTTGCTTGGACCCCTGCGTTTTGCGGTCTTGTTTGTGTGTGGTCATCTGACAGTGAGGAGGTTGTTTTACACCACAATTGCACGTTCTTCGAGACCTCTGGGTAATCGGAAAAGTGGGAGGGTTGTGCGCACGTAATCCAGGATAACCACACCTTCTGCTATTTCAGTGGCAGATGGCCGTCCAAACTGGCACAGGTTGACCATTGGTCTCGTTGGTCTATGTGTAGTACTTTATGTTTGATGTTTCTGTGTTGTGCGTTGACGTTCCTTGTCCCTTATGTGTCTCTTTTTGTGCTTGTCTGCTTTGCGTTTTTGCATTGGGTGTTTTGCTGTGGGTGCTGCTGCCTGGTGTTGTTGGAGATCCCCTCCTTTGTTTGCTATGTCGAATCCAAAATCATTTCTCTTGTCCCGTATACTAGTATGTTAAACGTCTTTAAATTCAATAGCATCTTTTTTCACCTGATAAATTTACAGCATGGACCAGACATGCACGTTTCGGGTACTAAACCCTCGTCAGTGATCCTTAGTCTAAACAATGTAATATGGTAAAAAAGTATGAAAATTATTATGTCCAAAAATGTACCAAAAGACGTAGCAGAATGAGTGGGATATGATGCTACAGGACCCACGTTTTAGAAATTTCAAGCAATTTTGTATCAGACAATTTCAAATGCGTTGAAGAGAAAGACGATCAACCGAAGTTGATCGAACTTGGCTACATGTGCCCTCGGGGACTCTTGGTCCAACAGCAGTGACACTCAACAAGTAGTTCAAATGTTAAACGTCTTTAAATTCAATAGCATCTTTTTTCACCTGATAAATTTACAGCATGGACCAGACATGCACGTTTCGGGTACTAAACCCTCGTCAGTGATCCTTAGTCTAAACAATGTAATATGGTAAAAAAGTATGAAAATTATTATGTCCAAAAATGTACCAAAAGACGTAGCAGAATGAGTGGGATATGATGCTACAGGACCCACGTTTTAGAAATTTCAAGCAATTTTGTAACAGACAATTTCAAATGCGTTGAAGAGAAAGACGATCAACCGAAGTTGATCGAACTTGGCTACATGTGCCCTCGGGGACTCTTGGTCCAACAGCAGTGACACTCACCAAGTAGTTCAAATGTTAAACGTCTTTAAATTCAATATCTCTCCATTTACAGTTTTGATATTTAGGTTCGAAAATGGTGTTTCAGTGTTTGTAGAGGCACCAACTTATCAATAACTCAATGCTTTTTATATGCATTCACATATGTTTTTATTTAAATGAGTAACATAGGATCTCAGCTACATACATGTAATGTACTTGCATTATGCAATATTAAACATCCTCAAATTCAATAGCATCATTTAAGAGCAGATACATTTTTAGCATGGACAAGACATGCACGTTTCGGTTATTTAACACTCGTCAGTGATCCTCAATCTGAACAATGTAATATTGCCAAAGAGTGTGAAAATTATCATGTACAAGAATTTACAGGAAGACGTAGCAGGATGGGTGGGATATGATACTGCAGGATTTTTTGATAACAGAAATTTTCGAATGCGTTGAAGAGACAGACGATCAACCGAAGTTGATCGAACTTGGCTACATGTGCCCTCGGGGATTCATGGAATATCAATGCAATAACTCAAACTATATATCCGTAAAATAGGATGTTGTTCAATGTTCATAGGTGATTTTGATTACCATTCAAATAATTGTCTGAACAGAACACAACATATGCTTAACAAAGTAGAGATATATAAATATATATATAAACGCAATTAAGGACTTCTCCTTTTTACATTTTATTTTTATTTCGTGTGTCTATGACTTGTACGGATTTTATATAGGTGGTAACGTTTCCTTATATAACTTTTGTATCGGTTTTTATATAATCTCTGTGGCTTACATCAATGATATCATTTCGTATTTGTTCGTTCAATTTCTCACGTTAAATTCCTGTCATGTACACGTCATCAACTGGAAAGGGAGTTTATGGTATGCTCAGTGTAGCAATTTTAGATGCAATCCTGTTAGAAATAATGTAAGCGGGTCCGTAGCAATAAAGCGGCCAAACGTCCTCAGGGTATATTTCTTTTGGAATAAACCATTTGTGACCAAGTGTTCGAACGGGACGCTGCTTAACGTGGATTCTTCCGCATTTAAACGAATCGAACACATTTTCTCTTTCTAAAACGACAAAAAGACTTTTTAAATCAACTTGCATGTCACAATCTATCTTTAATAAGTATTTTGCACCTTTACAATATTGCTGTGACCAACGAAAATATGCGAATGACTTCAAGGTAAGATTTCTTCATGTGTCTGATGAGTTCATCTGTATTATGTCTCGGTACATTTGACTTTCTCTTTGTATTTCATTTGCATATATATCCTTCACGGGTAAGCCGATGAAGAAAAGAAATCGTATCCTGCTATTTTCTTTAACTTAAGATCCCCAATTGACCCTTCCGAACGCGGGAAAAATTTTAGAAATTCCATGACGTCACAATGCAATTTCGATGTTTGACCGAGGTTCGAAGCTTGTTTGTCCGAGGTAAAAGCATTGTGACGTCACGAAATTTTGCATTTTTTTTCCCGCAATCGGAAGGGTCAATTTTGACGAATGAACTGTCTTTCCATAAACTGATCTGTACCTGAGAACACTGCAACTAGTAATGTAATATTGTTATCTGCTTCACAAAACAGTGAAACTGTTCCTCGTTTATCGGGAACTCAGTGTTCTGATGGGTTCTCCCTAGGTTTGAAATCAGTGAGCTCCACACTTGTGTCACTTGTATGATAGATGTCGATAAGTACAGAGGGATGTAAATGGCTGCACAGATAACAGCAGTGGCAATCTTATGATATATGTTCATCTGAAAAAAAAAAGAAATTACTGAAAACCTCATAATGAATTTATCTTATATCAATAAGCATAATGTATGAGATATATTAACTCCCGGAAGACTTGACATGAAGAAAGGTTGTTCGAACATAAGTAATCCGGATAACTACTACATTTACTACTTACATGGCTTATGCTATATGTCGGCAATAGTTGCCAATATGTCTCCTTGGTTTATTTGTAGGCTTTTTTTGTTTTTATATCGTCTTTGATCTTTGGTCTTCCATTTTCCTTGCTGAATTTTGCTGTGCTTGTTAAAGCTGTATTTATACATTTTGGTTGTTTTGTTATTTTGCTGTTTGTACTGATGTTCCACCTCTTCAAATTCAAAAGCAGAAACGAGTCCCGTAGGAGATCTCCTTTACTTTTTTTCTTATGGATTACGTGTCTTCATTTGTTTTTGTCATTGATATGCAGCACATGTGATGCACGTTAGCACATTTCATGTATAATCACTGTAAATCAAAGAACAAGTAGATCTGATTTTTACTTGATTGATGAACAAGCTTCAAACGTCTATGCTAGAGAGCTTTATGAATGTAGAACATCTATCAAAATCGACGCACAGGACAAGCATGGTGCAAAATAAAAGTGTAAAGAACCCTGCCACTGTTATTCATTGTTACAATTTTTAAAGTTTTCTGAAAACCGTTACAAACGTGGCAGATTACCGATCGCAAATGGTCTCGTTCGTGTAGATCCCTTCCATTCTGTTACATCAAAATATCATAATTACCATTTTTTAGTCGTGTGTTTGGTTTAATAAATATACTGTTTTAATAAATTACGCTGGTCATTATTGAATATGAAATATTTGAGATAGCGACATTTAAATTGGGGTTGCAAATAATTTATTCAATATCTCTGAATCACTTAGCTCAGAGTTTTACAGATCATGATTCAATTTTCGAGAAATGCATGCCTGGTGCACAGCATCTGAAACTTTGTATTAGAAACCTTGTAGAAGAGATGGGAAACTTCTTTTTATCTATGTCAGCCTTATCATATAATGTAATACGATTAATAAAAAAACTCTCTTAACGAGCAACCTTTCTCATGTTTCCGGTACTTAAACCTCGTTACTTATCTTCAATTCAACCAATGAAATATGACCAAAGACTGTAAACGGTAAGTCCAAAAACACCGAAAGACATAGCAGGATGGGTATAATGCTACAAGACACACTTTTAGAAATTGCGAAAACATTTTGTGAAAATAGAAATTTTCGAATGCGTTTGAAGAAACAATCCATCGAAATCTTACTGACTTGGCTTCATGTGCACTCGGGGACAGCAGTGACACTTTACAAGTATTACTAATAATCACAAGAACAGATAAATTTGCAACATGGACCAGACATGCGCGTTTTAGGTACTTAATCAGTGATCTGAAGGAGCTGTTAAGATAAGGGCCGTATTTAGCCCTGAATCCCGTGACTTATTTCTTCCGCATGGCGAATCATACACAGAAAAACATGAATCATTATTGAAATATAATGTATTTGCAGACCTTTTACATGATTTACATTATGTTGAGGAACTCTTAAGGTTGTAAAATTAAGGTCGAAAGAGGTAGGGGTGCTCGGATAGAAAATCCGATAATATCGACAAAAAACGTATACATTTTTGAATATTTTATCTAAAATGGATAAATATAAGCTAAAAGACATCAAATATGTCTACATTGTGTATCAGAAATAGATTTTGAACGTTCTACCTCCTTTAATTGGTAAATAATGAAATCCGGAACTTAAAATACGGTCTTTTTCTTCATTCAATGGCTACAATGTAAGCCTTTTAGCGCGAAATACACATTGACGGAGAAATGAACATCACTCTTGCTTATTTCGTTTCTAATTCTTTGTTCTTTCATTCAGTCATATTGAGTACACAATGTTTGATGGATTAACGAGGAAAAATAGTCAAATGAGCTATATTTAATGGTAAAAAAGATCGATTCTCATAAAATGCACCCCCCTTTCCATTTTTAGTTTTTCGTCTCTAGGGTAGTGTTCCCCCCGGAGATACAGAACCCCACTTTGCCAAAACAATTGTATCATGGATACACATCTCCAGTAAAAGTGGCTTTCTGTATATCCGGGGGGAACAATGTTCAAAAAAACTTTTCCGTTTTCTATTGATTTCTATGAGAAAAGGATAAGTTTTGACCTAAAAATTAGCAACATTATGCAAAACAGATAAAAAATAACTTCATATTCTGATGGGATGCCTTATAGGTATACATTTTACCAAAAAAGGTTCTTGAAATTTCAATTTTCAAAATTCCACTTTTCAGGGCTGATTTTACGCCTTATCTTAACAGCTCCTTCAAACATTGAAGTGATTTCATACGCAAATGTTTAAGTTATACATGTACCCGCCCTACAGAATAAACCATTTCAAACTTCTTTATATATATATTCGCTATTTTCGAAAACCAGAGTTACTTCCCATTTAAGACGGTATCTGACATAGACTGATTTTGACGTCACAAAGTTTTATGGAAACAGTCCTAAAAGTATGGGAAATGACGGTATAAAATTGACGTTACCATACCATTTTCATGACGTCACAATGGTTTTACGTCAGATACCGTCTGTAAGGGGGAAAAAACTCCGTATTCCACAAAGACTGAATATAAATTATGTCAATTTTCAATTAATTTATTGATTGAACAAAGCTATGACAACTTCGAACACTTTTAAACAAAGATTTATTCTGTCATAGACCATTTGAACCATCCAACCAAAGATTGTACTCTATGTCTTCCGAAATGGAAGTAACCGGATTTGACAGTTCTACCCAATTGAAGCGGCATGTGTTGCATGCAAGCAGGAGATGCTTACTCTTCCTGGGCACCTGGTCTCACTCCCATACCGGGGGTTCGCTTCTTTTTATGTGGTGGAGGTTTTTGTTTGTTGGCTTTTGTTCCTGTTTTATCCTGATTTTGTATGCCTTCGGTTTCTGATTTTCTGAATTATCGATTTTGTGCTGTATATAGGGATATGGTCATTATCAATATTTGTCATCACATAACGACCCTTTCAAAAAGAGGTGAAATCTCGATAAAAAAATGTTATGATCGCTGAGCGATTCAAGTCCCCTACCGGCGGCATATATTTATGTCCTGCAACTCTGCCTATAAAGAACTCTTCGATTAAACATAAGTTTTAATTAAACTTACTGTCTGTGCAGCTCAGTTCTGAGGTTTTATCTCCTTTATCGATTCGAAAAAGAAGTCAAGCGAAAGTTGAACTTGCTCTGTAAGTATCCAAGACTAAGCTGAGTATCAGTATCAGTTTTACCTAAATATCTCTACATTTGTATTTGTTGCGGAAAAAAGTCTGGAAAACTGACAAAAACTGAATTTTGCAAGTGATAAAGGGGCAAAACTCCTCGAAAAATAGGTCAAGCGTCAACTATCCAAGACCAAGCTGTGTCAACCGTCGAACTTGCTCTGTAACTATCCAAGACTAAGTTTATAGCATTTAGTACCAATGGAATCTACAGTAAATGATCTTTCTTTTGATATATCACTTTCTATATAAGCCATTTATATTTAGTCAGTAAATGACGTCAGCTTTTAGGTGTAGAACACTAGTTTTTGAGGTCAAAGATTTATGCTATTGTAACCTGTAAAATTTAACTACTCGATCTCGTTTTTTTTAAACTCGTAAATTTCGATTGGGTGGAAACAAAAAAGTATTTGTAACGGTACTTACCCTTTTTATTTTTTCCCAAAACCTCGAAAAAGTCGGGTCGGCGGATCCGTAAACCAATTATTTATAAAAAAATGCCTAAATTATATCTTTTGTTATAATACATACGCATATTATTGAGTAAAATCTGGACTTACAATTTTTCCGTGAAATATACACTTGAAGTGAAATCTGAAAATTATATACTTCACTTTTTCTGTAAAATTAAAAAAATTTTCTATATATAACGTACAATTTTGTCTATATAATTCACCTTTAAATCTCAATTTACGCTTTAATCAATGGATGATACCTTTTTTTTCGATGTAAACTTTTTATTTTTTCAAAAAAATTTCCGACGAGAGTGTAAAACCAATGTTATTAGCCTTGATTTTTTAGTAGCGCATACGAATACCCGGAAGATCTTTCCGCCTATGCCTCGGGCTACGCCCTCGGAGACAGTAGAATAACCCTTATTATTAAGGGTAGTCCAATAATTCAAATTCAAGTGGAAAATTATCCAAGCAGGTCCATATTTTAAAAACAAATTGATGTTTATCTTTAAATACATAAACCTCTTTCAGCTAGTACAAGTAGTATTATTATGGTGGTTGATTTGTGCCATGTCGCGTTGTCGCGCGGGGTTTGTCGCGTTGTCGCGCCGCGCTTTGTCGCGTTGTCGCAAGATTTTTTTTTTCTAACATTCATAGTGATTTGCAATATTATGTATCAAGAATGTTTGTGTTTTATCAATAGAAATTCTTAATTTTTACAAAAAAGTCTAAAATATTACACTTTGTTTTTATGCAAAAAATTTAATTCACTTCTAAATAAAACAATTTAAAATATATTTTCAGTAAACAAAATTTAGATATTAGGTACAAGTAAGAGGGTCTGAGGGGAGGGTCTTTTAAACAAGTTTTCAAATTATGGTTTAGACAACGTACGAAAACACTTGAATTTGTACATCATCTAGTAAAACACACATAACATATATAAGATCCCTATTAGAGAACAGAACATTGATAAGACTCTCATTTGCCTTGTAAAACAGGTGCCCCGGGCTAATATTATAACTTCGATAAACAGCCACTACCATGACTACATTTATTTTATCACTTCCACACATGCGTCGGTGGTGTAAAGGTCAGCATGGTTGCCTTCCAAGCAGTCGATCCGGGTTCGATTCCCGGCCGACGCATTTTTTTTTTGTTGTACTTTCGAAAATGTTTTCAACATTTCGTACATGTATTATATTGATATAGTTAAACGTTGTCATTAGATCAACTGTACGTTTTCTTCATGCTCAAGTCTCTGTTCATTCGCCACACTATTAATGTTGTTTCGTGCTAAAGTCTCTGTTCATTCACCACACTATTTATGTTGTTTCGTGCTAAGGTCTCTGTTCATTCGCCACACTATTATGTTGTTTCGTGCTAAAGTCTCTGTTCATTTACCACACTATTTGTGTTGTTTCGTGCTAAAGTCTCTGTTCATTCACCACACTATTTATGTTGTCTCTGTTCATTCGCCACACTATTTATGTTGTTTCGTGCTATAGTCTCTGTTCATTCACCACACTATTATGTTGTTTCGTGCTAAAGTCTCTGTTCATTCACCACACTATTTGTGTTGTTTCGTGCTAAAGTCTCAGTTCATTCACCACACTATTTATGTTGTCTCTAATCATTCGCCACACTATTTATGTTGTTTCGTGCTATAGTCTCTGTTCATTCAATACACTATTATGTTGTTTCGTGCTAAAGTCTCTGTTCATTCACCACACTATTTGTGTTGTTTCGTGCTAAAGTCTCTGTTCATTCGCCACACTAATATTGTGTTGTTTCGTGGCGTGCTATATTACGTATATAGTCTCTGTTCATTCGCCACACTAATATTGTGTTGTTTCGTGACGTGCTATATCATGTATATAGTCTCTGTTCATTGACCACACTATTTTGTTGTTTCGTGCTATAGTCTCTGTTCATTGACCACACTATTATGTTGTTTCGTGCTATAGTCTCTATTCATTCGCCACACTATTTATGTTGTCTCTGTTCATTCACCACACTATTTATGTTGTTTCGTGCTATAGTCTCTGTTCATTCACCACACTATTATGTTGTTTCGTGCTATAGTCTCTGTTCATTCACCACACTATTTGTGTTGTTTCGTGCTAAAGTCTCTGTTCATTCGCCACACTAATATTGTGTTGTTTCGTGGCGTGCTATATTACGTATATAGTCTCTGTTCATTCGCCACACTAATATTGTGTTGTTTCGTGACGTGCTATATCATGTATATAGTCTCTGTTCATTGACCACACTATTTCGTTGTTTCGTGCTATAGTCTCTGTTCATTGACCACACTATTATGTTGCTTCGTGCTATAGTCTCTGTTCATTCGCCATGCTAATATTGTGTTGTTTCGTGCTATAGTCTCTCTTCATTGACCACACTATTATGTTGTTTCGTGCTATAGTCTCTGTTCATTCACCACCCTATTATGTTGTTTCGTGCTATAGTCTCTGTTCATTCACCACCCTAATATTGTGTTGTTTCGTGCTAAAGTCTCTGTTCATTCACCACCCTAATATTGTGTTGTTTCGTGCTATAGTCTCCCTTCATTCACCACCCTAATATTGTGTTGTTTCGTGCTATAGTCTCTGTTCATTCACCACCCTAATATTGTGTTGTTTCGTGCTATAGTCTCTCTTCATTGACCACACTATTAATGTTGTTTCGTGCTATAATAGTCTCTGTTCATTCGCCACACTATTATGTTGTTTCGTGCTACAGTCTCTGTTCATTCGCCACACTAATATTGTGTTGTTTCGTGCTATAGTCTCTGTTCATTCGCCACACTAATATTGTGTTGTTTCGTGGCGTGCTATATAGTCTCTGTTCATTCGCCACACTTATATTTTGTATGTAATGTCATGTCCTATACGACAAATTGTTTTGAAAATAAAGAATTTGAATTTGAATATATCTACATCTCACAGTTTATTTTATTTTATTCTCAAATATCTATTTACTTTGAATTTAAAGTTCATTTTTCTTCTTGACTAAAGGCTTCCTGAGATATGTTAAGATAATACGGGAGTGTTCAAAATCTATACCTTCATGAAGAAAATTCCAAACCAATTTTTTCCTGCACCAGACACGTGTTTCGAATATCAAATTCTCATCAGTGATGCTTCCAGTCACCAAATTCATTTCAGTAGCTTTGAATTTAGATTTGTACTTTTACTTTACAGAGAGTGCGCGGCACCAAATTTCCTGTAGGGTCGATTCAGTAGCATATCCAAATAAAACATATGTTCAAAATAGCATAGGAGGGATGGTACTAAGGTGTTAAACTCCTTTAATTTCGGTGACAGTTTTGACAAGTTTTCGAAATAGCAAAATAATATTTATGATGTCAAATCGATAAAGATCCAAAACAAAACTTCTTTCATGCGACAGAACTGGAAAGAAGATACATGTAGTTAAAAAAAAAT
Source organism: Pinctada imbricata (assembly GCA_033119305.1). Taxonomy (NCBI): domain Eukaryota; kingdom Metazoa; phylum Mollusca; class Bivalvia; order Pterioida; family Pteriidae; genus Pinctada; species Pinctada imbricata. The sequence goes on along the minus strand of VSWD01000004.1, from coordinate 12,524,832 downwards.
TAAGATCCAATAAACAGTATCAAACTTTTATCATAAAGAAGAAGAAATGAAAACTGCCCTAAAGGGACGAATTTATACCCCCGCTGAATACTTTTCCTGAGGAAATGTCAAGTCAGCCTCAGGTCATTAAACTGATCTACTCTTAATGATAATCTTTTTGATACTGTTATTGGATCTTAATTTTTAATAACTACAGTCATGTATCTTCTTTCCAGCTCTGTAGCCTGAAAGAAGCTTTGTTTATTAAATGTCAGGTCAGGTCACAAAATGGATCTACTCTGTGCATCTTGCATAATCACAATGCCCCAGGCAGTTCTGTTTACAATCTTAATTTCCGTTTTGTCAGTTTACCATACAAGTGTATGCGCGTCGGTGGTGTAAAGGTTAGCATGGTTGCCTTCCAAGCAGTCGATCCGGGTTCGATTCCCGGCCGACGCAATTTTTGCTGTTACAACACTTTTTTACACAATTAAAAAAAAGTAATATTATAATTAAAATAGGATGTAATGTCGATTCTGATTGGCTGACGCGCGAGTCATTATTTTCCGATAATGACCGCTGATGGAAGATAATGACTCGGTGTGGTAAATGTCCTGATTTCAGTATTTTCGAAAAAAAAGTTTTTTAGTTATTTTGTTAAATATTAAAAGTTTAGATATACTTTTCACAAAAAAGTACAATTAATTGTTGAATTCATGATTAGAGATTATGTGTATATATTGTTTTAATCATATATATTCTAACTATTCCTTATATAATATAACAAATAAGGACTTGGCCTCGGTCATTATAATGAACCGATGATATTAACACCGAGTGAAAACGCAGGTGCGGTGTTACGCAGGGATGTGTCCTTATCCCTATCTAGAATGGTACCCTAACTTGGTGCGGCGTGGTGCGCTGTTAGGTACCGTACAAAAACGTTGAATATGAGGAGGCTTATTTGTGCTCCTAGGACGTATAGCTGTCCGAACGATGATGTCAGGTGATGACGATGACAATGGCGTACATAACATAAGAATGGACAGGAAAACGATGAATATGGATTTTACAACTTTAATATAATTCCGAAATGTAGATGGATACTACTAGTACGACTGTCTAGTTCCAACTGCCGATAAAAGGCATCGAGAATAATAAAAATAACAAGTTACATGAAACGAGCAAATTACAATTCAATGAGGATCCATAAAGGTTAATTTACATTTTCTCAGTATTAAAATAAATAATTCAATTGACAATAAACCTATTCTGGCCTCTACTGGCCAGTGACGTAAAATACCCGACCAGAACAAAGACAGGCTCTTGAAGGAGAATTACAATTCATTATCTTAATATATCTGATTGAAATCAATAAATAAAACCTTTCGTGGGCCTCATTGTCAACATAAAGAACTTCCTTGGCCAGAGTCTTAAAATAGTCCTAAAGGTGACCAAAGTAATCAAGTTGCGCAATGCGCGTAAACAGAGTACTGACACATAAAAGACCCGATTTCTTTACCTCAATTAAAGTGTCAGCTTAATTATGCTTAGAGATTAACTGACCGCTCTCAGATAAAGATAAGTTTATTTGTCAAGATAAAAAGTTAGTTTTATTGCCTTTAGGAAATTTTGATTAGAAAATTGTCTAAAAATTTGTAAATAAATTAAACTTGAATTTGAAAATGAAATTTTGAAATAAATAATTTTGCAAAAATCTAAATATCATGAAGATGAAAAATACTTCATGATAAATCCCTCCTTGGTCCGGGAATCTTCGTCCCCGAAGATTCAAATGAAAGTTATACAACATTTTTAAGAATAAACTAAATTGCGTTAAATAAACAATAAGTAATTTGGTGTAAATTATAATTGAAAAGAACGTCAGAAATACTTTCAAAAATTAAATGAAACATCAATGTCCAAAATGATAAAGATAATTGTTTCTAATGTTTATTTATTTCCCGGTTGTAGCTCAAATGCGTCCTCGCGTCTGGTTCAATAGCGTCCGCGTCCTCTGTAATTTCTGCTAGATCGTGAGTGGTTACGAAACGGATTTGTATGTGATAGGTGACACTGATTAGTCTGATACATGTTAGATCCGTTCGGACGTCCTTGTGGTTCGTTTTGATTCATTCGGTGTTGTCTCAGAATTTCTATGTCTCTTTCAAGGGAGGCTTTCAGATCTTCATATTTCTTCACCATATTCTGTTCAACTTTAGCATGGCATTGTCTCTGTAATTCTGAAATCTCTTTTTCTTCCTTTAGCTTTCTCTCGTAGCTAGCCTCCGTGTCACAAAGATATTGTAGTACATAATCACAGTGCTTATGTTTGTCCTCAAGTTGTTTTCGTAAATCCGCGATTTCGGCGGTCAACTTTGAATTCTCTGTGATTTGGGTTTGGGCCTTTTCCTGTGAAATGCTTTGTAGACGCACTGATAATTCTGTATTCCGATTTTCGGATGCCGATAATTTCTGTTCGAGTATTCTTTCTCTTTCGAGCGCACATTGTAATTCTTGTTTTAATGCACTAGATTTCACTAATTTTTCTTTCACATTTAAGAGTTCTTCTTTTAAGATATTGTTGTTTTGTACAGCTTCTCTAAATGATCCAAAACGAAGTGAAGAAAATGGTAACTCTCGCATGATTTGCTTTCTTTCTAGGTACGAAGATAAACGTAAAGAGTCTCTTACTTTCTTTTTCGAAGATTTTTCCTTAGATGTCCTTATATTAATACTTTCCCGTGTTGGTGGTAAAGTTCTACACATTCTTCCGTAGTGTCCGTAATTGTGGCATTTGAAACACTGTCTGTTAACGGCATAACAATTATCGTATGCGTGGGAAAGTCCACAACGTCCACACGTTGGATGCTGACAGGTGGCGTAAGTCCACTGCCTCCACTGTGGTCGCAAGTTGTATTCCATGTTCTGTGAGTTACTCATCTGTCCATTGTGATTAGGGGAATTCTCGCTTGGCGGCTCAAGGTACGCAGGATCGGTATTACGCTAAAAAGGTAATACCCCGGATTCTATCACCAACTAACACCGAGTGAAAACGCAGGTGCGGTGTTACGCAGGGATGTGTCCTTATCCCTATCTAGAATGGTACCCTAACTTGGTGCGGCGTGGTGCGCTGTTAGGTACCGTACAAAAACGTTGAATATGAGGAGGCTTATTTGTGCTCCTAGGACGTATAGCTGTCCGAACGATGATGTCAGGTGATGACGATGACAATGGCGTACATAACATAAGAATGGACAGGAAAACGATGAATATGGATTTTACAACTTTAATATAATTCCGAAATGTAGATGGATACTACTAGTACGACTGTCTAGTTCCAACTGCCGATAAAAGGCATCGAGAATAATAAAAATAACAAGTTACATGAAACGAGCAAATTACAATTCAATGAGGATCCATAAAGGTTAATTTACATTTTCTCAGTATTAAAATAAATAATTCAATTGACAATAAACCTATTCTGGCCTCTACTGGCCAGTGACGTAAAATACCCGACCAGAACAAAGACAGGCTCTTGAAGGAGAATTACAATTCATTATCTTAATATATCTGATTGAAATCAATAAATAAAACCTTTCGTGGGCCTCATTGTCAACATAAAGAACTTCCTTGGCCAGAGTCTTAAAATAGTCCTAAAGGTGACCAAAGTAATCAAGTTGCGCAATGCGCGTAAACAGAGTACTGACACATAAAAGACCCGATTTCTTTACCTCAATTAAAGTGTCAGCTTAATTATGCTTAGAGATTAACTGACCGCTCTCAGATAAAGATAAGTTTATTTGTCAAGATAAAAAGTTAGTTTTATTGCCTTTAGGAAATTTTGATTAGAAAATTGTCTAAAAATTTGTAAATAAATTAAACTTGAATTTGAAAATGAAATTTTGAAATAAATAATTTTGCAAAAATCTAAATATCATGAAGATGAAAAATACTTCATGATAATATTTATAATATCATCGGGTCATTATAATGACATAATGACCTCGACCAAGTCCTTATTTGTATATTATTTTAGTTTTTTTACACAATTTAAAAAAAGTATTATTCTAAAATATCTACATTCTTAACATTATTCTACACGTGTGTGGTGCTGGGAGCATAGACTGTTTCTCACTCCTCAGTTTTTTAGGGAACGATTTCGAGGGGGGGGGGGGGGGGCTGGCCAAAGAGATAAATAAATAAATGAATAAAACATAAAGAAAAAAAGAATAATAATGACCTATAATGGAACGGTGAATGTAGCAAACCTGAAAAAGAGTGAGGGTATGGCGCACAAATCATTTTAATACGTAAACTTAAAGTATGAAGAGTGTTTTCATATGTGGCCTATTCTTTTAAAAAGTTTAATATTCCTATTATACGAGTCACCATCCTTAAATAAAATATGAAAGAAATTCAATTTAAGTGGCGCCACCTATAACTTTTTTCGCTTGGATAATGAGTCATTCACTCCGCCACGTTGAAGTTGTTTCGTTTGGTCGATACATGTGTATTTCTCTATATAGTTGTTTGTTTTAATTTGATAAATTACATTTTGGGCATACTTTTGCTAGAAATATAATTATTTTCATTATATTGATCATTAATTGAGGTCACATTATTCTTACTTCAGCGAACCATGCATGTCTGTAAATAAAAATCACATACGAATAAAGTAGCAAAATCTGCAATTTTTGCAAAATATAAATTATCCTGTTCTTTCACAATGTAAATTTGCTGAAATGCAAATTACAACATTTAAAGTTAAAGGGTAGATCTATGTGACTTCATTATCGACTGGATACTAAATGTAGCGCCACCTACAATACGTTCCTCTTAGCAATTTACTTTTCGTAGAAGTTGCATTTTAAATTTGTGCTTGTTTCTCATGAATTATATTGGTAAAGAAAGGCAGTCATTTCTTGATTTGCTACTCTGCATGTTAAGCTGGTGCTGTCATCATTGCTTCAGGGCCACATAGCTGGAATTATTTTTATTCAAAATGCAATTATAAGTCCTCCCCCTCTTCCCTCTTTCCTTCCAATCGGCTAATTCAAAACGATTTTCCGCCCATTATAGGGAAAATCGAGGAGGGAAAATGATAGTAGTATATAATTTATGTAATAAAAATTCTAACAACGATATGTTCATTGCCACTTTTAAATATATGTTTCGCTTGGTCTTGTGTCGTTTCTATACTGCCGCTTCATAAAGAATAAAAAAACCCCTCCAATATGTCATATTTAGTGATGAAACTTTTAATATACTTACCAAAAAAAAAAAAAACAAAACAAAACAAAACAAAAACAAGAGCACTCAAACAAACAACCAGGGCCTTAAAATCAGCCAGTATAAATTTCCAGAACAGTTGTAAATTGTATCCTTACAATTTTTGACATATTCTAAATAGTACTAAATACATATTTAAGAAATGACTGTCTTACTTTTGGTGTTCATGGGTTTATAATTCTGGTTGGTCACGTGCAAATTTTCCGAGAATCGCTTCGACAGTCATTACTTATATTTACATTTTTTCTAAATATCGGTCATTTTTATTCAGTGGCGGATCTAGGATTTCAGAATAGGGTGGGCCCCATGGTTTCAGCTTGTAGAAAATTGTTCACGGTAAAACTGACAAGCAAAAAAAAAAAAAAAAAAAAAGGTCGAGACGAAAAACGTGACCCTCAAGAATGCTGATCTATTTAAGAAGTGGGGAGGGGAGGGGAGTTGATTCATTTACTTTAGTTTATAGGTGGGTAGACTGGCGAGCGTAGCGAGCCAGAAAATTTTGTGAGATATGAAGTTTTCGTTTGTTTTCAAATGAAGTCATCCATACATGTATATACAACTTTATTCTATATTGGCGAGCGGAGCGAGTCGTAAAATTTTTAGAATAGATTGTTACATTTTGTCATAAGAATACAATCTCTCTCTCATTTTCCATGCTCCATTTTTGTTTGACCAATTGGGGAAGGTTGGGAAGATTAGGGCATTACAACCCCACTATCCACCTGTCTAACCTGGTTAGATCGGCCCATGAAAATGAAGCATTTGGTAATTATTCAAGTGTTAATTTGATTTTGAATTTTGTATATGTTTATGACAAACACGATGACAAAGAAAGTTGAAGACAAAGTGAAGACGAAAAAATAGACAACTAATGAAAAAATTAGTGCGGCGAGCGAAGCGAGCCGAAAATTTCCCCAAAATTAAAAAGAATAAGCAAAAAAAGAGTACTCTAAATCAATAACTTTGGGTGAAAAAGGGGGGGGGGGGGGGCCCGGGCCCCCTGGGCCCCCCCTCTAAATCCGCCACTGTTATTTACATGCACTTCGCATATTTTGCCTGTTTTAGCGTCAAATGTATTTGAAAGTTGGTAAATTCTCCCTACATGCAAAACTTGAACGTGAGCAACCCAAGTTATTGGAATATAATTCTAGTTGCCTAATGGGCGTTTAACATGGGGAATCTACTAGTAATGTAAATATTCGTTATTAAGGGAATTTGACACTGAATGTGTGACACACAGGCAGACAGATGGATTGGATACCTTATCATCGATATGCTTAGCATAACAATAGGAAAATAATATTTATACAGCTTTGAACACGAAAAATGTACGTTGTCACCTGCACCTTCGACGTGGCACGTATTTATAATTTCCATGTAAAAAGTATGCCCTAGGCAGTTCATAGAAAGCCCTCAGTTTCATGGTGTCAGTCTTCGCGACAGATATTCATGCGTCTGTGGTGTAAAGGTTAGCATGGTTGCCTTCCAAGCAGTCGATCCGGGTTCGATTCCCGGCCGACGCAGTTTTTGTTTCATATACCTCTATTCTCATCCTTTATTTTCTTCCTTATTTTACTAAAAATCAATCTATTGACCATTTACGTATAATATTATAAAATTTAGAAACATTACTTACATGCGCAGGTTCTAAATTATAAAGTATGATAGAAATATTAAATTAACATTTCCAACCATAAAGGCAATCCCCTCCCTTCTTTCCTCTGAATGTAAAGTCCAGTTGGTCTCAGTATCCCTTCCAGGAAAAAACAGAGAAGTTTGAAAATACGGTAGTTTTTGAAATTTTCAATATTTCGTAAAAATAAATCGGCAATGAAGAATCAATATATTTATCAAAGGTATAAATGATCGACATATGGGTCAGTAATTATAGTAGAGATACGAGTGTTCGTTTTACTTAAAGAGTGTTCGATTTTATAAGAGTGTTCGATTTTATGAGAGTGTTCGATTTGAACAGATGTGTGTTCGAACAGTATCGATCAGTGAGTTGTATTCTGAAGTCATTTGCATAACATGAGTTTATCATGAGCATAGTATATATAATGTGGCGTGAAAGATAGTAAGGCTATTCGAGCCATTGCCACAGTTGAAACTCTACATATTTATTAATTTTTCCAACTCTAATGCCTGTTTTCTAATTTCAGAATCGCATTTTCCTGTTGGATCGTCTTTGGTTCTGTTGTAGGACATACAATTTTCAGATGGCAGCCTAGTCGCATCGTCAACCTACGGACAAAGAACGCGTTTTATGCTTTGTACATTCTCTGAATAAATCAGCTGTGTGGCAAGTGGCACCTCCCATATGAGAGTTTTGTTTTATTTGATAAATACTTTATGTTCGTTTGAGCAGGGCGAATTAGAACATAATAGTAATTAATTGACAATAACTGATTTGTAAAATTCAACAGATACCCTCTTTGCAACATCGTGATTTTTGTACAGATTTTTTCAAGAATCCAACAGAATTTGATCATATAAACAAAAACTTTTTTTCAAGTCACAAGTTGCTCAAAAATATATCAATCTTTTCACATTGTTCAATAGAACCAGTTGTTTATTGGCATAATAATAAAGGAAATATCTATGTGGCACAAAACGTTTTTTTTGCGTAGTATTTATAATATCGAAATTGGATCTTTTCAGAATATTTATCATTCAATAGATAAAAGTTGTGTGATATTTTCAAATGAAAATGCTATCTTCATGCACTTAAAGTTTCGATAGCAAGTTGAATTGGTCAGGACTATCCACCCCTCTCCTTGAATTAGAAAATCCCAAATCTTTATTTTTCTCAAATTTACGTACGTCTATCATAGACTATAAACACCTAGATACGCACGTTTCCATTTCATGAAAGTGTACCCATAAGTCCTTGGTTTTTACTGATACATGTATATGAATTGATCAATATCTATAGTTCTAGTTAATTACATGCGCATTACAAAAAAAGTGGTTGATGACCAAAATAGAGGAAACCCAAACCATGAAAAAGACACATATAATAAAATTGAATAAAATACTCCATTGCTACTGATTGTAAAAGAGGAGAGGGGATCTCCAGCCAGACCCTGTTGCAGCATCAACAGCAAAACACCCGATGCGAAAACACAAAGACGAGTACACTAAGAGACGAGAAAGAGACGTACGAATATTTTAGACATCAAACACAAAAGACTACACATTAAACCAACTAGACCAATGGGTAACCGGTGCTGACTTTGGACGACCATTTGCCACACAAGTAGCAAATAGTGTGGTTATCCTGGATTACGTGCCCACAACCCTCTCACTTTTCCGATTACCCAGAGGTCCCGAAGAACCTACAGTGGTGGTGTAAATCAGTCTCCTCACTATTTACAATTCTAACAAATATGTATTTCAAGTCAGTTTAGAAATACTTTGAAACTAAACGAATGATATCCTCGGGGACTAACGGTCCATCAGTATCGATATCAACCTATAGTGCTTCAGAGATAGCTTTCCGGCGACTTGCTAATTTCAAAGGCCTAACATTAGGAGATCCCCAATGGCTTCAACAGCGAATAGCCTCTTACGTATGATACGAGAAAATGAAAACAAAGAAAGACTATAAAATCATATCATCGAAACATGAAGGCAACAACGCTATATATATATATAATATCCGCAGAGTTAAAGTGGAAGCACTTGGTTAGAATCAGTCAATAAAAGGATGTCATTGTATAAATATTTTAAAATATTTAATTTTGATAGCACATGTACAAAAGAAACTTTATATTGTTCAAGTCATCACCGATGTGTGAAGAAAATTTAAATAAAACATTACATCAAAATATCGATTTAGGTCTTATAAATCTAAAACACGGAACGAATTTTTTTTCTTTGTGAAGATAAGTCATACGGATTGATTGACATTAAAAATCCTGTTTTTAAGAACAATTATATTTTGGCAAATTTGCGATACACAATTACAATAAGAATAACAACCGAGACACTTAGTAAGGTTATGAGCGACGATAAACCTGCCACAACCAATACCTCCTCCTTGGTAAGTTGTCTGACATAATATGTATCATCCTCATTTTCTTCCAACGTCGATAACGACACAGAGGCATTCTTGGTTGTTTTCGACTCTGGAAATTTAATTTTCGGCTGGATCTTCTGATTGTTGTTTTCACTATCTCTCTCATCCAGCCTTTGGTGTCTTGGGTGTACATTAGAGGACTGGCCGGTCTTGGCACTTAAAAGTGATGAGATGTCCAGGAACGACCCGTCATCAAGTACCCAACCATTCATTATACCATTAAATCCAGTAAAATTGTTCGGGACTTCATAAATGCGAGTCCAGCTTCTCTCACTTTCTGTAATAATGTAGCTCTCTGTATCGTTTCGTTCTGTTGGTCGTTTAACAAAAGGTGGGGTTTTAATCTTGATGGGAGAGCTACCAGAATTTGCCGTTATGAGCGTGCAATAGTTTATTTCGCATTCCTCTTCCATAGTAGCTAGATGTTCACTGTACGACTCAGGGCATGTCTTGGGTAAATTGGTTGGTGAGTAATACTTGTTCGCTAGAGGATTTCCGTGTTGACAGCTAAATATTCCTCCAAAAGGGACAGAGTATTGCTCTGCATTCTCAAAGTCGTCACTAACACAAACCTTTAAAGACTCTGTCACTGACAAAGGGAAGAAATAACTAGGACAGTTATGATTTCCGGTGAATGGGTTTACTTTGATATTATCGAACACTCCTCCAAACAAATAGCCTGAGTCAGGGGGAGCTTCTTGCGCATGGGCAGCACACCAGTATGCGCTGAATGTTGCAGAACCGAAACGAGGCTCATCGTGGCATTTCTTCCAGAAAATCATAAAACTTTCGCATTTATGGTCAATTTCCGTCGAATTTACTGTTCCTTGGAACAATTTGACAGGATCGTAACCCTCGGGGCATGTCATTGCTCCACTCTTTGGGTTAACTGTAGTGCGGCTTAAACACAAATTTGATGTATCCCCTTGGAAAGAGCAATTTTGGAATATTCCACCAAATGATAAGTTTGATCCAGGTAATTCACACGATCCATCGTCTACATTTGCATGATAATTGAAATTTGGAGATCGGACGTCTGTACACCCTGGGTGAGTGTTGAATGCGTAATATGATCTTATAGCGCTTTCTATCGTGTTTGCGACTTCCGCCACAGTAGATACCGGGAGTTCAGGAAAAAGTTCTCCTGTCACAAGATAATGTAATGGATCCCCCTTTCTATCGACCACCACAAGATTGTCATTTATTCCTTCCGCCCAATCGTTAACACTAAAGTTCTGTGGTTTATATACCGGACCACCGTGGGATCGAACTGTAGCATGCGTCCTACTTTGAACATAGGCTGTCACTGTTGAGTCAGATACTGAATTTGACTTGCCGAAATCTATTCCATTACCGAAGAAGGAAAAACTTGCGGCAAGTGCTTGTTCCGACTTTGTCAGTTCTGACGAGGAATCGCTGGTTCTGTTAACACTATCAATCCTGTTTATCATCGCTCCAGCATCAACACTGGTTATAACGTGGGTTCCGAAATTTCTAACCAAAAGCTGACTTTCGTATCTCGCGGATTTCGGTCTTTCAAACTGGATATGATGTGCTATGTCTAGAACTTTTTCTCTAAAGACTTGGTTCAGAGAAATGCCAGGTTGTAAAGTAGATGTGTACATCACATATTTAGCACCTACGCGCATTGTGAAGGCATTGTCCTTAATTTGATGTGATTTGACATCGTCGTATTCCTCGGAGAATTTCCCGCCAATGTGGAACACGCCAAACACGGAGGCATCCCCTCCGACATTTATAGACTTCGCTGTGTCTGTAGTGTAATTCATCCAATGATCAAACCTATCCGAATAGATTTCCACGGTGCTGGATTTGAGTGGTATTGCAAAGACGTTATCTGGAACCAAATATAGACCATCATCTGTTACGGAACACGTGGAATAATTGTAATATACAACACGGCGACGGTTCTCGTTGAGCAGATTGTCCCATCCATTTCCAGGTAAAATGTCAAGACCCACTACCTTGTCATTTTGAATCTTGCACGAGGTAAGTCCATCATTTTCAGGTATCCCGAATATACATCCAATTGAAATAGCTGCATATATCAGAAGCAATAGCATAGCTTCAAGATTCTCTTTTATTTCCGAGTCTAAGTAAGTTCTTTACTAATGCAATCAATTAAGTGTAATAAACTTTATGCGTCCATTGATATATTACATAGCGGATTAATTGCTTTATCACTTCAATTGTGTACTGATACCGAATGTAAATAAATATCACAGTACATAGAGGCAATGACATACCTTGATGATGGACAGATACCAAGTGTGACATCAGTGACGAATATTTACAAACAAATAAACACATGATAAAAGTTTGATACTGGTTCCATTTACAATTTTACAAAAATAAAAGAATTAAATACAGTAATCGTAATTGATAAAGTAATCGTAACTGATAAAAAATTCTTTGAATATTTATCCCTGAAACATGTCTAAATGGTACTCAAAATGTTGGGTCTACTCTGGGTTTGGACGTGGCAATTAGTAAATGGATAATAAAGTTGGATTATTTGTTTTTAGTTTACTTGCTTGCTTCAAGAAAAAAAAATCATTATTTTGTGACAGTCGTTCAATGCAATGTCTGAATATAACGCATTGGCTTAATAACATACTTCAGGGAAAGTAAAATTGATAAGCACCATTAGATTTGAGATATCATTAATAGGAAGGCTGGTGTACAATCGTATTTGATATCAAGAACAATGGGCATTGATACATGTTTGTATATTCACCTGGTCTATCAGCCGTCACCCTTATATTCACGTGTGACACCGTATGTGCACTGTAGTGCAGCGTTATCACAAATTACCTGTCCTATTTTTATTCCAAAACAAACAGTTTATTTTCATAACTGCGTTTGGTCACTGATGAACGAAACATGAAGCTTTTACCATTACTCTTGCATCTTGTGTTTTCCGTTTATGCTGTTGATTGTTCACTATGTCAGATTGGTGATGGACAGAATAATACACTCAGTCTTGATGTTTATCCTGGAAGTGGATGGGACAACCTGGTGAACGAGAACAGAGGACGTGTGTTTGATGTGAACTACTCTAAATGTCAAATTACTGAAGATGGGAAGTACTTCATACCTGATGGGATATACCTGACACCTCTGAAGAGCAGTGAAGTTGAAATTTACTCTGACATCATTCGCAACTGGCAAAATTATACTTCTGATATTGCTGCAAGTATTAACGCAGATGCAACGATTGACACTGAGGGACTGTCGATCAATGGTAAATTTTCATTTGAATACCAAAACATTAAACTGAAACAAATCCAAGACGATGCAGCAACAATGAAAGTCAAAGCTAGGTATACTCTTTATAAGGTGGCGATGCAGCCAGATCCTCCTCTTGATACTAAATTCATGGACCGAGTTAAAAAAATTGCCCACCACATTCAGTTTGACAGAAAACGATCGGCAAGATACGAGGCACAACTTCTCGTTCGTGACTTTGGTACACATGTTGTAACCTCGGTGGATGCTGGTGCCGCTATAGTTAAAGTTGACCACGTCAAAAGAAGCTCCGTTGACGAATCATCCAATAATTTAGCGATGATTGCATTGGCTGCAAGGTCTGAACTTTTTGGAGTTTTTGGAGATGTAAAAATTGATCCTCAGACGGTGACGGCTTATCAAGCAGCCAAAACTAAGTCTACTATCAGAACGTACGGAGGACCAAAGTTCCGGCCGATGAACTTCAGCATAAATGATTGGATCGATGGAATCGAAGATGATCTTGTCGCTCTTGATCGTTCTGGAGATTCACTGCATTTCATGATAACACAAGAATCTATCCCGGAGTTACCTCTCGACGTCGTAAGCGAAACTGCAAACTACGTACGGTCTGCAATATCCTCTTATTACAAACACAATGCATATAAAGGATGCACAGACAGAGATGCGCCAAACTTTAACTTCAGAGCAAATGTAGATGATGGATCCTGCAATTTTAACCTTACTGGAATGACATTCGGAGGGCTTTTCCAGAACTGTTCTGTAATCGGTCCTTATTATGGTATCTGTGATGAGCTTGAAAGTAAAAATCCGCTTACTGGAGACTTTTCTTGTCCGAGTGGTTACTCCGTGGTGCCATTGTATAATGGCGAAGTATCAAAAACAACAGAGCAGAAACAATGTTCCAGCTTTATGATATTTTGGGAACACTGCAAATCTTCTTCTGCAACAACTGTCGCTCAGTACCAGTCGTACTGGTGTGCACAAGAGGGAAATGAACAGAGTACCGATGCATACATGTTCGGAGGTGTATTTACAGATGTGATTGAAAACAGTCTTACACTTCAGAAAGCTTGTCCACCATATTTCCACACAATAGCCATTGCAGAGAACATAAAAGTTTGCGTGAGTGGGGATTTCGAGGCAGAAAAATATGCCGTCCCCTTCAGTGGTTTCTACAGCTGTCAACATTCAAATCCTTTGGCAACTAGTGCTGGTGTTTCAAACAACAAGAAGAAAGCATGTTCCGCCGGATTTAATTCATATCTTGCTGCTGAAGTCGACGAGTGTGATATAAGTTACTGCATGATAGGTGCATCTTACACAAACAGGAAAATTACCCCTGTACGTAACCCTCCGTTCTTCAGGAAACCAAACGAAGTAAATAGCTCAGTAGAATATTTCGTTGCAAATGACGGTCAGTCATGGACTCGTATATACACAGTTGACAACTCGTTCCATGGCTTTAATACAACAAACGCGAGCTTGATCACAGATAGTGGCGATACGCTCGATGTCAGCGTTTTATTGAAAGAAAGGCAAAATGATCTTGGACTTACATCTTTACCGTCCTCTGATAACATTGCTTCTTTGGAAAGCACGGATATGGAAACTCCGAAACGAAGAGAGAAGCAGGGAAATCGACCCTCTGTCACCCAAATTGATCATGGAGAAGTTGCACTGGTTGTTGGAGTTTCGTCAGCTATAACACTTCTTGTGATTCTCATTATATCGGTTCTGATACTTAGCGTTAAAAGCAAAAGGAGCAAACCGTTCAAGTATTATCACATGGAAAAGGACGAGAAAGAAAAGTGTTGAATTATAAATGACATTTAGAACTTTTTCATTCATTGTCGATTTTTTTTAAAGTTCGCAAATGGATATAAACTGTTGTTATTTTTTCAAATTTCAACTTTTTTGCATATATGATATAGGGTGTCTTAATGAATTTCGCACAAATTGTGCTTACTCCTCCCGGGCACCTGGTCCCCCCTCTAGCTTGCTAGGGGTCCGTCGATGCTTAATTTTGTACTCTATTGTGAGTGCTGTTCAGATTATTGTCAGGATCTTCTGTAACTCATTTGCCCGATTTGCCATGCTTTATAATTGTCTAGAATGAAGACGTTGAAGAAGGCAGGATACTTGTATATGTTAACATATGAGAGACGTTGTCCGAACCTCGTGAAAATGAAACCCGATAAAAGGACTTAAGGGGGTTCGAGTATCGTTATTTTGACACTGTTTGGATGGTCAAACTAACTTTATTTTTTCTTTAAACTAAAAATCTATCTTCAGATATTCTAAAATGTATAAAATATATGCATTGTGCAGGGCATATTTAGGGTCTAACACTTGAACAAAGTCGGGCACTCTGAGTGGAAAATCATATTTTGCCCAAATTTTGAGTATATCCAAGGAAAACTGAATAAAAATGAATATAACGTATCTATAGTCAAATTTTCTAATGGAAAAGACTTGTTTAAGAACTGCAGGTACTTAATATTAGCTTTAGAAGACAAGACAATTGTAATATTTTGAGAAATAGCAATGGAATGGTAAAAAATGTCACAATATGCGGGCGAATATTTGATGTCAAAATATGCCAGAGACTATATTCATATGCCCTTTGATTAAAGGAAACCCCCTGCAAGGTACCTTTTTCGCCATTTACATGTTTTAAGGGTGAAACAATTTATAAGTATACCTAATTCTAAGAAGTTTCGACCATAACTTTTAAAGATATTGTAAATTTAAATACAAAAATGCTTTATTTTGAGCCAAAAATGCGTAAAAAACCTGTATGACAATTAAAAAAGTTCTAAAAATTGAAGGATTTATTATACAAACATGATTAAATATTTGTTAAACAAACTATTTTAAACATCTGCAATTAATTAAGGCAATACAACGTTATTCTTATATATTTTGGAAAATAGTGATGACGTCACGCGATACCCGAACCACCTTAAAGTGATGCATCGTCTCAAATTGGAAATTGTATAGTTATCATCTTCTTAAAAATTAAATTCTTAAAGCCGTATGTTTGCTTATACTGGTATTGAAGAATAAATGAACACTCTACAAGTCAATGTTCTTCTTTTTGTCCCATATGTTGTACTAGTCTGAGCGAGTTCATTTAAGTTCCAGATGTCTCCTACTTTTATAGTAAACAAGAAGAACGAAATCTGAGATATAAGAGTAGAATGAAGCTTTCAATTTATCCTTCATAAAGAGTATTTTGTTACACCATGGTATGCAAATGTCAACATTTTGTCTGATCAATGATGTTTGAGGTTGGAAAAAGTAAATCAAAGCATTGAACATTTGAAAAAAAACACTAACAAAAGTTCACCAAAAAGAATATTTCGCTTCCGTCGTCGATGACTTAAATATTGCAGCAAAACTGAAAGAAATTCCATGATAAGCGGTTATTGTGGATAGTGCAAAGTTTGGCTCCCTTAGATATATGTAAACGTCTTCAAATTGAATATTTCTTTCTTTAAATTAGCTTTTTTCATAAAATCGTTAACTGAATCATTATTCAGAAACCAAAAAAAAAAAAAAGATGAATAAATAAAATTAAATTAAGAAATACTGGCTCGAATTTTGAAGAAAAAATATTTCGACATGAATGAAAGGTGAAAGAAATTCCTGAACATGCATTTGCTGTAGATTAAAAGAAAAATAAATAATTAGGTCCTGAGGCCCCCGAAAAAAATAATCAAACTCTGATATAATACATGAATAAATTATTCTTTCCTCTCCCAACCTAAAAAATCAAACGTTGCTCCCTCAAGTTATCCTATTAAAAGTTAATTTATTTTTTTTAATTTAAAAATCTGCTTCGGCCGGGAATCGAACCCGGATCGACTGCTTGGAAGGCAACCATGCTAACCTTTACACCACCGACGCTCTTACCTAGTTCATAGAACAGTTAAAATTGATTTTGATTTTATAATATTCCCTTACAATATGTTGCCCGAGGGTTAATTTTTACATAGAAAGTCAAAACGAAGCATGTCAGTTGATAACATACTATATAGTGCACCTGTTTCTTAGATGGTATCAGAGTATCATCTTAAAATATACCAAACATTCCAGGATAACGGGACCACTTTATGTCGATCTGATTTTAAATAATTAGAGTTGTATAATACATAGATCTGAACTATGCAAAATGTTATTGCTAACCCGAGAATAATTTAAGGGGTATGGACAAAAGTTTATCGGCCATATTGAATTTGACGTGAAGCATACTTGAAAATCAGTCGTTCTGCAGAATTAAGACTCCAATCTTAACAATTAAGTTTTCTTTACCTCAACATCGTCATTTTCCCATCATTTTGAACAAAAACTGCAGCAATATTTTTACATGAAAACCATTTGAACTTAGTGCACCGAACTGCGCAGCTAAAGGTTTGCAGGGTCCATGATTAATACTATAACCTACCTTAAACATTACTATCATCATATGTCTACAAACATTTGTCCTCCAATTTTGCAAGACGTTGGGCAAAGAAAGAGGATGTACAGCTCGACACCCTTTCCGAATGGATAAAATCCAGCAGAGGGTTACTTTTATCTAGAATTAACCGATTAAAATCAACTGTGAACACCAGATTCGAGTCTATGTATAAACACCCTGATGTTATCACAGAGCTTACCTACCTCCAAGAACATTATGTCATCACACCAGCGGACAAAGCCTCAAATAATTACACATTTACGTGCAAAAAGTACTATTTCGACAGTCTAGTTAAAGAGTTGGGTTTAAATTCGACACATGGAAATCCCACTTACACCCCAACAAACCTTTCTGCCTCTGAAATAATAGACAACCACAGATCAGCTCTTGCTTCCTTTGGCTTCCACACTAACAATTTAGATTTAGATTTACCATACTTATACTGCATACCTTAAATGTATAAGAATCCGTACAAACAACGTTTCATCGCTGGTTCCTCAATATATTCTACAAAATCTGTATCGATCTTACTCACCAAATTTTTATCTGAAATCAAATCTGGGCTTCAAAAATATTGTTGGACAGTAAATTCTCGCAGTGGTATCAACAAGATGTGGATTTTAAAGAATTCGAAGCAACTTTTAGAACATCTGAAATCCACTCATTTTAGTAGAGTCCATTCGATCAAAGCCTTTGATTTTTCGACACTTTACACAACAATTCCGCATTCTAAATTGAAAGAAAGACTCGCAAAAATTATATGAAGTCAGGGATATGTTTGTGACCGACTAACATCGTCACTGAGGAAGTTCTACGGTCGATATGGGGAACTCGTCATACACTATGATGCCCCACTCTCCAGAATGGTGGATGATATTCTGTCATAGACCATTTGAATCATCCAACCAAGATTGTACTTTATGTCTTCCGAAATGGAAGTAACCGGATGTGACAGTTCTACCGAATTGAAGCGGCGGGTGTTGCATGAAAGCAGGAGATGCTTACTCTTCTTGGGCACCTGGTCTCACTCCCATATCGGGAGTTCGCTTCTTTTCATATGGTGGAGGTTTTTGTTTGTTTGCTTTGGTTCCTGTTTTATCCTGATTTTGTATGTCTTCGGTTTCTGATTTTCTGAATTATCGATTTTGTGCTGTAGACAGGGATATGGTCATTATCCATATCTGTCATTTGATCATGCTTTCTCAAAATACCGGGTATCTTCATTTTACACGCAAGGGGCTAGTAGCCATATCAACATAGAAATGAATCCAGGGGCGGATCCCCGGAATGTTGCACATTTGTAATTTGTCACCTATAATTCACATGACTGTCCCACTTTTCTAATATATATCATGTAAATAATTAATAATTGAATCGAAAACAGTCAAGATTCTAGTGAATTACCCCAGGAATTTTAAAATCGTTTATTTTTTCTACCTATGTTGGGGCGGATCGGCACGTGAAAATCGCTATCTGTAAAAAACTCGTGTTCGAGAAGACACCATGTTAAATTAACAAGAGATTTATATGATAATGAGACCTTGTACTAAATATCGAAGGACAAATGGTTGTAGATATACAGTGATGATTCGTTAGTCCGGACGAATTGGTTCCCGAGGAATACGTCCGGATTAACGAATTTTCCGGATTACTGAATCATGTTAAAAATGTCAAAACTTGAACGCGAAATTCCGAAGGAAAGGGGTGGAGGGTCGGCCGTTTTTTGTGCGTGTGTTTGTACGGTTAAATTGTCTTGTAAACAAATATTTTCTCATCATTGATAATTTGATTAAATGTTTATTTCTTGATAATAATGAATTACTCAATCTCTAGATATGTCTTTAACGCATGAGCGCTTAAAAACTAGAACTGAGAGGTGGTTCGGGCGCAGGGATTTTGTCTTCACTTTTTCGTATTGGTAAGATCGTCTTGAAGTCAATACTTTATTCATCAATGACAATAGATATACAAGTAGTTTTATTTTTTTATAATTCTAATCAAATTATAAAACAATAGATATACAAGTAGTTTTATTTCTTTATAATTCTAATCAAATTAATAGAAATGAATAGAATAAAATGCACATTTTGTTTTATCTAAACATCGAGTTTCCGCGGGCGCCGATACTTACCAATACCTACCGAAACATACCACTTTTCTTCCTGAAAAATGCGGAAATCATCGTCTTTCAAGAGCGGTTGATGGCTAAAAACAAGCCCTCAATATCCAAGCTGTTCACTCTCATCTTCATCGTGATACAAACATTAAAATTAAAAATATCAACTTTAATTGGAAATGATTTTAGGGCGTGCATCTGTTCAAAATAATGATTGAATGCTACAAGCTGAAAAAATTTCACGATAAGAATTTAGAAAGTGACCAAAGAAGCGATTAATTAAGTCTTTTAATGCATAGATTTGATAACGAGGTTAGTACATGTACCCCAAGCTGTGACTAGTGCTGCGTATCCCATTGCCTAATTAACCTGCCGGCTTTCCGGTAAATTTCTCCAGGTAAAAAAATATTGTTATGAAAACATGTCCCTATTGATTTCTTCAGGTAAAACTTAATTGTTATGAAAACACGTCCGTGTAGATTTCTCCAGGTAAAAATTAATTGTTATGAAAACACGTCCGTAGTTGCTTATATCGTCCGGACTAACGGGACAAAATTACATATGATCCGCACGTTCGTTCCCGAAAACTACCGTCCGGATCCGGAACGCGGATTTCCGGATTATCAGATCATTTTTGCACTATGTACGTTTGTTCCCTGAGAAATCGTCCGGAGTAATGAATTTTCCGGAGTAACGAATTCCGGACTAACGAATCATCACTGTAGTTTCAATGTAATGTTTAAGGTAAGTTATAGCATTATTTATAAATTCTTCTGAGGTGCAGCTGTGCAGTTCGGTGCATGAATTTAAGAAGTCTCTAATGTTAAAATCTTAATGTAATTTTTCGTAGAAAATATGGGAAATGTAGCTATTGGGGTTGATAATACTTGGGATTAAAATAGTTGAAGTTGGAGCCATGATTCGATGTAAGGAAAGATTTTCAATAACACACTACATAAAATCCAATATGGCGAATAACGGTTTGTCCATACCCCTTAACTCATGTTCGAAGCAAGAGCATAAAATATGTAACAATTTGCTTAAGATTATAAGGTTTGTAAAGTATAACGAAGAGATCCATGTCTGCTTATGATACTGAACTGAAATAATTAAGTTGAGGAATTTAAGCAAAGACTATGTACTCTGCATAAAGTATCCTCTCTATCGGATACTTGCACAGGGGTGAGGTATCGTCGCTTGGTCACAAACACTTTTCCTCAATACAAAACCTTTCTTCGATATGTCTATATTAAAAACCCGAAGGAAGGACAGTTCCTTTATAATAGCTATATATACATTCGTATCAAATGGACCGTGGGTTTAGCCTGTAGGAAGGACAAAAGAGGAAGTCACGATCGAGTACAAAGAGAGTGACACGTCCACCCTTGGGGTTTTAGTATAGATATATAGACGAAAGGGTTTGTATTGAGGAAAGGGTTTGTGACCAAGTACCTCACCCCTGTGGATACTTAATTGTACACTGGAACCGCAAGCACTTATTGCGTAAAAAGTTAGTTCCTTTCCACTCTATATCGTCTTCTACCCAACGCACGAAACGCGAGTAAAACTGGGTCTGCTTCAGTATTGTTAACATTTTCAGGGGCTATTCAACAGAAAATAAAGAACATGTTCCTGCATGTAGACATCATATCTAACACAAAGCATTCAAAACAATTTATTTACAATCGACAACAAACGAAAATTCAACTTTACAGCTCGCGGACAACCTGCTGACAAATCCTACGTTCGATTCTATTATGACAATTAGGAATATGTCTAGAGATTTTATTTTCGCATTGGCCGGGAATTTGTCCGCGACGTGTACAGGCTGAGATGTCGTTCGTAACCGTATATATGTAAACAACTTTAAAAACTGTTTTGTGGTCAATATCAAAAGATTGGACATTAATCTACATACAGGTCCTTTTTTTCTGTGAATAGTCTCAAAAATGTTGAAAATACTGGTTGAAGCGGACCCATTTTTGCTTGCGTTTCGTACCTTTATTAGAAGCTATGGTATATATTACGATATATATAGGGAGATTGAGAGGAGTGGAAAGATGTACTGGAAAATCTTATTTGCTATCCAGCAGTTAACTAACTGAAATGTAAATCAATTACAGTGGCGGATCGAGCTTTTTAGTTAGAGGGGGGCGGCGTAAAGAATTTGCGAGGCGATCTCCAGCGGGTCCAGGACAGAGCCCTGGCGGGAAATTTACTAATATTTACTATTTTTGATTGAAAATGATCGTTTTATCCATGATTGGAAAATTTTAGGGGGGCGTACGCCCCCCTTGAATCCGCCACTGAATTAGACAGAGTAAAAGGGAGGGAGAGGATTTCCAACATGACTTCATTGCAGCACCCACAGCTAAGCACGAAAACACCCAATGTGAAAATACTGAGTAAACAAGTAAAGCAAATACCGACGAGTCCAATGGGCAATCGGTGTCGACTTAGGACGACAATCTGCCACGCAAGATTTTCCATTTATTAAGGAATTACATTTCAGCTAGTCAGCTGCTGGATTACAAAAAAAGATGTTCCAATGAAAGCTGAATTTAATAACTTTGTGATATTTTACAAAACTATCCATGATAAGATAAGTGCGTATTTTATATTCTTGTCTCGAAACAAAGTATCCTCGGACAAGCAATTATATTTTTATATTTCATATGTATGTATAACGTTACTATATGATTATTTTACTTTTTCGATAATTCATTAAAATCTTTTAAAAATTTCAAATGACAATTCTATCTACCCGTTGTCCCTTTATTAGAGTCCCCGAGGGCACATGTAGCCAAGTTCGATCAATTACGGTTGATCGTTTCTTCAACGCATTCTAAATTTCTGTTATCAAAATTTCTTGAAATTTCTAAAACGTGGGTCCTGTAGCATATCATGTCCCACCCATCCTGCTACCCGTCTTTCGGTACGCCTTTTCGACATAATAACTTTCATACTTTTCGGCATATTACATTGTTTAGATTTGAGGATCACTGACGAGGGTTAATTACCCGAAACGTGCATGTCTGGTCCATGTTGCCAATTCATCTGTTCTTAAATGATGCTATTCAATTTGAAGACGTTTACACCCTTAATCGAAATGAAATACTTGTATTTGGTATATTTTAAGATTGTATTCTGAGACTATTATACTGACTAGAAACCCAAAGGACAGGTGCGCTAAAATATGTAATCTACTTTCATGCTTCGTTTACTTTCCATGTAAAGATGAGCCCTCGGGGAACGCATTGTTAGGGGATATTATAATATCAAAATTAATTTTTACAGTATTGCAGAACAGGATATCAGCGTCGGTGGTGTAAAGGTTAGCATGGTTGCCTTCCAAGCAGTCGATCCGGGTTCGATTCCCGGCCGACGCACATTTTTTTTTAAATTAAAGAAATCTCACTCTCATATCGGAAGTTCGCTTCTTTTCATATGGTGGAGGTTTTTATTTTTGTTTGCTTTGGTTCCTGTTTTATCCTGATTTTGTATGCCTTCGGTTTCTGATTTTCTGAATTATCGATTTTGTACTGTAGACAGGGATATGGTCATTATCCATATTTGTCATTTCAACTGGACTATCTAAGGTAGCAATGTTTGCTTTTTAGAGGGAGGGGGGGGGGCAAGAAGACCTGATTCGTGTTCTTTTTTAGAGTCCTTTTTGTTTTGGGGGACCTAGGGACTGGATTAAATAATTCTTCCTAAAATTTACAGCGAATGCATGTTTAGAAATTTCTTTCGCTTCCCTTCAAGTCGGAATATTTTTTCGATAAAAATTCGAGCCTGCATGTCTATTTTTTAAAGTCTTCGTGGTCGCAATTTTAATAATACAATTTAAGATACATTTTAAGTCAGTACACAGAATTAGAGTACATGTATCAACTCGTTACCTTCTTAAAAAAACATTTCAAACCAGTCACGTGTTTTGAATTATAAATCCTCCTCAAATGATGACAAATATGGATAATGACCATATCCCTGTATACAGCACAAAATCGATAATTCAGAAAATCAGAAACCGAAGGTATACAAAATCAGGATAAAACAGAAACCAAAGCAAACAAAGAAAATTCTCCACCACATGAAAAGAAGCGGACTCTCAATATGAGAGTGAGATCAGGTACCCAGGAAAAGTAAGCATCTCCTGCTTGCATGCAACACCCGCCGCTTCAATTCGGTAGAACTGTCACATCCAGTAACTTCCATTTCGGAAGACATAGATGAGTTAAAGAAGATCCTGACGATAATCTCAACAGCACTCACAATAGAGCACCAATCTTTGGTTGGATGTTTGAAATGGTCTATATCAGAATATCGTCCACCATTCTGGAGAGTAGTACATCATAGTGTATGACGAGTTCCCCATATCGACCGTAGAACTTCCTCAGTGACGATGTTAGTCGGTCACAAACATATCACAAAGATGACTTTCAGACATAGACAACTTAAATTTATAAAGAAGCGCCCTCTAGTTGTTGAAAAGAAATTACTCTGTTTAATCTAAATTACATTGCAGCTATACAATCAGCTGCTGGAGAGCAAAAAGATGTTCCAATGAAAGCTGAGTTATATAACTTCGTTATATATTGCAAAACTAACCATAATAAAATAAGTGCGCATTTTATGTTCTTGTCTCGAAACAAAATATCCTCGAGCAAGCAATTATATTTGTAAATATCTGATGTATGTATAACGTTACTCTAAAATTATTCAAACTTATTGATAATTATTAAAAATCTTTAAATAAATTAAAAAAATAATCTTTTTACCCGTTATCCCTTAATCAAATGGAATACTAGTCTTTGGTATATTTTAAGATGATATTCTGAGACAATTATGCTGACTGCGCTAAAATATGTAATCTACTTACATGCTTCGTTGACTTTCTATTAAAAAGGGGAAGCCTCGGGCAACACATTGTTAGGGAATATTATAAAATAATTTTTTTTCTGTATTTTGATAGAAGACATCAGCGTCGGTGGTGTAAAGGTTAGCATGGTTGCCTTCCAAGCAGTCGATCCGGGTTCGATTCCCGGCCGACGCATTGATATATACTTTTTAATTAAAGAAATGAACTTTCAACTGGACTGCTAAGGGAACAACTTTTTCTTTTTAGGGAGGGGGCTAGAATACTTTATTCATGTATTTTTTTCGAAGTCTATATTTTGTTTTTGGGGACCTCGGTCTGGTCCGTGCTGCAAATTTATCTCGTCTTACATGATGCATGAATTTGAAGACGTTTTAACCTATTAGAACTACTTGGTGAATGTTACTGCTGTTGGACCAAGAGTCCCCAAGGCCACATGTAGCCAAGTTCGATCAACAAGTTGATCGTCTGTCTCTTCAGCGCATTTGAAATTTTCTGTTACGAAATGTCTTAAAATTTGTGAAACGTGGGTTCTGTAGCATCATTCCACCCATTCTGCTACGTCTTTAGGTACATTTTTGGACATAATAATTTTCACTTTTTGGCCACATTACATTGTTTAGACTGAGGATCACTGACAAGGATTAGATACTCGAAACGTGCATGTCTGGTCCATGCTGCAAATTTATCTGGTCTTAAATGATGCTATTAAATTTGAAGACGTTTAACAATGCAAAGCTTGCTGCAGTCCAGAAAATTCGTGTATCAACTCGTTTCCTTCTTCAAAAACAATTCAAACCAATTTTGATTAACCAGGCACGTGTTTTGGGTTATAAATCCTCAACAGTGGGACTTTAAACCATGATAATTTTCAGACGTAGACATATCTAATTTATAAAGTGGCGCCCTCTAGTGTGTGGAGGTGTGATTTCTTAGAAGCACGAAGTGGGCGGATAATGTCCAACAGCAGAGATACCAACCTAAAAATTATCAGTATCTTAAGATGTGTTTGGTTCACCATATTATGCTCATTTCAACCAATAATGTCTCACGAGTGATCAGTGAATGAAAGTCAAACACTCTCTGAGACGAAACCAGATTCCTAAAAAACAACAACGGAAAGGGTGACGAATTCTGGAAAACATACAGTACAGAACTATCACACTCGAAAACATTGGATAAACAGACGGAGACATGACACAACTCAATAGAAACACGACGGACAAATTATCCAATGAAAAATATCCAGTTACAGTGCGGATTGCATTGTAGAATGCATTGTAGGTGGCGATGTTAAAACGCTCCGTACTAGCTATTTTCATAAACCACACGTATCATGTTACATATCTAAAAAAGGCAAAAGGATCTTGGACTGACATCTACACCGTCCTCTGATAATATTGCTTCTTTGGAAAGCAAAGCACGAATAAAGAAACTCCAAAACGATGAGAGAAGCATGGACATGGACCATCCGTTTTCCAAGTTGACCATGGAGAAGTAGCACTGGTTGTTGGGGTTTCGTCAGTTATAACCCTTCTGGTGATTCTCAGTATGTCAGTTCTTATACTTAGCGTAAAAAGTAAAAGGAGCAAACCGTTTTTAAGTGTAATCACATTGAAGAGGACAAGAAAGAAAAGTGTTGAATGATGAATAACAATACAATTTTGAGGTTTATACGATTTTATGATAAGACACATTAAAATGAACTATTCAAGACACTGCCATGCAATTTGTGCCTTTGACTGATATCTCATATCAAAATAATTAATTTGAATTGTTTAAAGTGATACATATATGTATATGGTTATCAAACGAACCTCGTGAAAATGAAACCAAACAAGAAGACTGATATGGATGTACAGTTTGGAAATTGTTTATATTTCGTTTTTCTTTGTGAATAGATTAGATTTCGACCCCCCCCCCCCCCATATTTCGACTTGAATGAAAGGTGAAAGAAATTCCTGATCATGCATTCGCTGTATATTATAGAAAAATAAATAATTAGGCCTAGGCCCCCGAAAAATTTAAAAATCTGAAATTATACATGAATAAATCATTCTTCCCTCCCCAACCTAAAATTCAAAAGTTGCTCCCTCGTGTAATCCAGTTGAAATGTTAAACGTCTTCAATTCAATAGCTTCATTTTAAGAACAGATAAATTTAATTTTGAGCATGGACCAGACATGCACGTTTCGTCAGTGATCCTCAATCTAAACAATGAAATTTTGCAAAAGACTGTGAAAATTATGTACAAAAATGTACCGAAAGACGTAGCAGGATGGATGGGATATGATGCTACAGGACCCACGTTTTGGAAATTTCAAGAAGTTTGGTAACAGAAATTTTCGAATGCGTTGAAAAGAGAGACGATCAATCAAAAAATATCGAACGTGGCTACATGTGCCATCGGGGACTCCTGGTCCATCAACAGTGACACTCACTAAGAAGTTAAAATGTTAAACGTCTTCAATTCAATGTTATATGACCAAAGACTGTGAAAATTATGTCCAATCAACAGTGACACTCACTAAGAAGTAAAAATGTTAAACTTCTTCAATTCAATGTTATATGACCAAATACTGTGAAAATTATGTCCAAAATGTACCGAAAGACGTAGCAGGATGGTTGGGATATGATGCTACAGGACCCACGTTTTAGAAATTTCAAGAATATTGGTAACAGAAATTTTCGAATTCGTTGAAAAGACAGACAATCAACCAAAGTTGATTGAACTTGGCTACATGTGCCCTCGGGGACCAGCAGTGACACTCTAGTGGTTCAAATGTTAAACGTCTTCAATTCAATAGCATCATTTTAAGAACAGATAAATTTTCACCGTGGACCAGACATGTCCGTTTCGGGTAAAGTTAATCTTAAAAAATGTGCGTCGGCCGGGAATCGAACCCGGAACGACTGCTTGGAAGGCAACCATGCTGACCTTTACACCACCGACGCTGATATATTTTTCCATTTAATACGGTAATAATTTATTTTAATCTCATGATATTCCCTATCAATGTGTTGCCCGAGGGTTCATTTTTACACAGAAAGTCAATGAAGCATGTAAGTAGATTACATATTTTAGCGCACCTGCCTCTACGATAGTATCAGAGTATCATCTTCAAATATGCCAAATATTCCGAGATAATGGAACCACTTTATGTCGAACTTTGACACTTTAATTATCAAAATTTTTAATAATCAAAGAGTTAACCGATCGAAACATATGGTATTGTGACTCTTTTTGGAGTTTTTGTTTTTACTGTTTTCACACCATTTAAGGAGGCTCAATAATCGTTTGACGTCATCAGATATCGAGTGCAGTACTTTTATATGTGGCCTTTTTTTAGTTTTCGGCCTTCAAACTCCTCCGTAATTTCGCTTGTTTCTTGACGGATTTCGACATGTTTGGTATCGATGGAAACAGAAAATTATCATCTACAATCTGAATGTAATAAATATTTAGTCAAATGTATCGTTTTATTTATATATACAAAAATATCCCGTAAGAGAGACACCCTGGCTAACGCCGTAAACGTATCGTTTTTAGAACGTCATCGGCGGAAATTCAACCGCCTGTTGCCTTTGAATAAATTCAAGAAGGTAAACTTAAGTTCACGATTAAACAAGATATTTCTTTGAGATTTTAGCGATATGATAGCTAAGATATTTCAAGTTTGGTTTCTCTAATAATCTTTGGTTTAAAAAATTGTTCTTCAATTTTGTCAACTTTCGTACTTTGCAACAAGATGTTATCGAATAAAGTTTCCCTATTTGAAAGATTTAAGCGAATGAATTATAGTTTTAAGCCTGCTTTGTTCAAAGATATATCCATTTCACAAATAACTGCACGCATTATCGAGAACGAGGGAGGAAATTGACGTCCACTTATTGACCTTGAACGTCAAAATATTTTAAAACGCTTCCGTTTACTTAAGTTCTATTTCTTTTATATATATTTCCGTATCTCTAAATAGATTGATAGAATCAGATATGAAATTTTGAACAAAACATTTTTTTTAAGCTTTGACTTTTTTAAACTTTATTTGACAAAACTCGTTTAACTGACACTAACAAAACATGAAAGGTGAGTTTATAAAAAACGCTTTGCCAAGGATATTTAGAAGTACACATGTTTCTTTCCTTTTCTTGTTTATTTTTTTCGACAAATCATTTGTAAACTTGTTTATTCTTATTTGATTTCAATGATAAATGATAATTTTGTAATATTCTTCCTTGTATCAGAATTTGAAACTTTCACTGAATGTTGAGAAAGAATAATCTCGACTCGGAGTGTCTGATTTTTAGCTCACCTGAGCTATTGTCATAGCGCGCCGTCCGTCCGTCGTCTGTCGTCCGTCCGGCATAAACCAAGTAGATTTTTACAATATGGAAACGAGGTAAAACGGAATGTCTTGTACTTTTGTTAAAAGAGTAGAGTCAGATCTTGAAAAATATGTCAATTATAACAGTTTTTAAATATTTTCATCGTTATAACGTCAACTAAGGGAGCAGGGCATTTTAATTTGACTTGTTGCAGATTGTTACAAAATCGTTACTATGACAACCAAATATTTTAAATCTGAATGAACGATAACATGTACTTTTTTATATTTCTTTTCGAAGAAAAGAGTTTGTCGTTGAGAAATATGTAAAAGAAAATAACTTCTGACAAAGACTTCTTATCACTTTGATGTCAAATAAGGGTACTGAGTACTTTTTTTTAGATTTTCATTTTGGGGTGGGGGTACCCAAAATGTACTTTTCTGGAACAGTTTTAGCTATATCACTCTTTGAAAGCATTATCTATAAAGAAATATACATATTTGATGATGTTATGGTGAAAATGATCACAAGAATGGTTTTAATCTGGAATCATTATCAATATATCATGTTTTTATATATCAAAATTCATTGTTTTGTGACATATCTCGGGGTTGGTTTACATGTATATTCAGAGGACCACTGGTCAGTCAAATGGTCGATGATATGTAATCTTAATTAAAAATATAAATCATCAGATATCAATGTTAAATAAACAGAATATTTTTTTCTCCTCTGACAAAGAATTCTTGGATTATTGAGACACCTTAAGAGATACTGCACAAAACTGATGAGATGTTGCAGTAGGGCAATGTCTAATAGGTAAGTCCATATCGTTTATATATCTAAAAAGTATATAGATAGTTTTTGCAAAGAGTTCTGCCAGGCCATAACGTTTCTCTCGTCTACAACCTATTGAAGTGTTTGCAAAAAGTATGAATTTTTCATATACTTAGATGATATGGATTGATTTATTAGGCATTGCCCTACTGTAACGGCTCATCAGTTTTGTAAGGCTAAACTTAGAAAATGAAAAAAAAAATAAAAACAACACACACAAAAAAACCAAACTGTCTGAGGAATCACAACACCATACCAGCACCACGCGGTGGAGTTGTATAATACATAGATCTGAACTATTCACAATGTTATTGCTCGCCCGAGGATAATTTTACTCGTGTTCGAAGCAAGAGCATATTTAAATATGTAACACAATTTGCGCGATTAAACTATCTTAAGATACTTAGTTTTGTAAAGTACAAATGTATAACGAAATGATCAGTTTCTGCTTAATACGATACTGAAGTGATAAATAATTTAGTTGACAAATTTAAGGAAAGACAGGACTCTGCATAACGTATCCTCTCTATCGGATACACTGGAACAACAGACACTTGTTACGTGAAAAGTTAGTTCCTTTCCACTCTACATTTGGATATGGTATCGTATACTACTCTTCTACCCAAGGTACGAAGCGCGAGTAAAAAGGGGTCCGCTTCAGTATTGTTACCATTTTCAGGGACTATTCTACAGAAAATAAAAGAACATGTACCTGCATGTAGATATGATATCTAACACAAAACATTCAAAATAATTAATTTACAAACGAAAATTCTACTTTACAGCTCGCGGACAACCTGCGGGTCAATCCTTTGGACCATTCGGAAGCTCTCTAGATTTTTATTTTGGCACTGGCCGGAAAGTTGTCCGCGAGATGTACAGGTTTAATTGTCGTTTAAAACCCTATGTAAACAACTTTTTAAAATGTTCTGTGGTCGATATCAAAAGATTGGACATTAATCTACATACAGGTCTTTTATTTTCTGTTGAATAGTCTAAAAAGTGTTGAAAATACTTGTTGAAGCGTACCCATTTTTGCTCGCGTTTCGTACCTTGAGTAGAAGATAGGGTATAAATAAGGGTTATTCCATTGTCTCCGAGGGCGTAGCAGTTGAATAACCCACTTGTTGCACGGCAATTGTTGGGCCATGAAACAATTATCACCAATGATTGAATGATTCTTCATTGCTAGCTAAAGAAAACTACTCATGGTAGTCAGTAAACGACTTAGTCAATTATTTTAACCATCCAACCAAAGATTATACTCTATATCTTCCGAAATGGAAGTAACTGGATGTGACAATTTTACCGAATTGAAGCGGCGGGTGTTACATGCAAGCAGGAAGTGCTGTCTCTACCAGGGCACCTGGTCTCAATCGCTTATCGGGTGTTCGCTTCTTTTCGTGTGGTGGGTGATTTTGTTTGTTTGCTTTGGTTCCTGTTTTGTCCTGGTTTTGTGTGCCTACGGTTTGTGTTTTTCTGAAATATCGATTTTGTGCTGTATATATTATCCATATTTGTTATTGAATCATTACTTCAATCATTTAGCTAATCATTGCTATACAATGAAACTTATTGCACAGTCTGGAAAGGTGTAAATTATCGTCTACAATGTTGACCGTGCAACAAATTACGATATATATATAGGAATATTCATCTTCTCGAGACAAGTGTACGTAATACCTTACTCCCCCTTGTCGGATGTCATACACAAAACTGCGTCTCCGGTGAGTGTCGTAGCGGAGACTTCTCAGGCCAAAAATTCGTATAAATTACTAGCAATTTAAGTGCTTGTTAATGTGTTTGAATGATTTTTCTCCCCTAATTGCTTGTATATGAAAGTATAATATATTCTAATATGACTTGATTCTTTTTCCCTATTAAGACAACAGACGCGAGCCGGGCTCTATTCTCCAATATAGGCCCTATAGCGATAAGCCACGCCTACCCATTTTCTGAAAGCAGATAAACCGGAAGGAACTGGTTTTTGCCAAGAATCGATGGTCATCATTAGAATAGAAATAAAAAATGACAAGCTGGGCTCTATATTGTCTCATAATGCCCTCGCGTCCTCAGCCAATCACATTTATCACCTCGCCGCTGACGCGGCTCGGTAATAAATGTGATTGGCTGAGGACGCTCTGGCATTATGAGACAATAGAGCCCGGCTTGTCATTTTTTATTTCTTAAATATAGACTCTGATCTTGTCGTATTTACTCTCCGCTACGACACTCACCGGATACATAGTTTTGTGTATGACATCCGACAAGGGGAGTAAGGTATTACGTACACTTGTCTCAAGAAGATGAGGGATATTGAGAGGAGTGGAAAGATTTGTAATCCGGCAGTTAAGTAGCTGAAATGTGAATAAATTAGAGTGAAAGGAAGGGAAAAAATCTCCAACCTGACTTGATTACAGCATACAGAGTAAAAAAAGGACCAATGTGAAAACACAGAGTAAAGAAACAAAGCAAGAGACTGATGTAGAAGAGACATACGACATAGAAATACTACGCATAAACCAACGAGTCCAATGGGCAATCGAAGCCGACTTAGGACGGCGATCTGCCACGCAAGACCATCATTTTTTTTAAATAAATTACTTTTCATGTGCAAACATGGAATTTATAAGATTTTGAGATCGTGTACTCAAAATTGAAGGAGAAATATTTTTGTGGCGCCACAAAAATTAGTTTTTAAGTTCATTTATTGCGATCACTTTAGGGACCTTTGGTTAACAATTTTGGTATTTACCGAATGCTCGTATCTTCTACCATCCAGGAAAAATATAGAGTTGTCGTTTTCCTTTTTTATCAAGCATATTTTCGTCTGGAGGCTGAACGTGCTGCTTTAAGATTATATTCTGAGACTTTTATACTAACTAAAACCCAAGAAACAGGTGCGCTAAAATATGTAATCTACTTACATGGTTCGTTGTCTTTCTATGTAAAAATGAGCCCTCAGGGAACGCATTGTTAGGGAATATTATAAAATAAATTTTCACTGTATTGCAACAACATGTATCAGCGTCGGTGGTGTAAAGGTCAGCATGGTTGCCTTCCAAGCAGTCGATCCGGGTTCGATTCCCGGCCGACGCACTTATTTTTAAATTAAAGAAATTATCTACAAAACAAATAAACATATTCGTATCATCATTGAATTTGGAGGGTTCAAAAGCATATGTATTGGATATACGCCGAAAACAATTCATTCTTAAAGATATTGGACAGTTTGAGGCCCGCAGGGCCGAAAACTGTCCAATATCTTTAAGAATGAATTGTTTGAGGCGTATATCGTACTTAAAACATTGATTAATATTCAAAGTGGCATGACCTTTGACTTTGTTCTTATTATGTTAATTGCCTTTACTGGAACGAAGTGTAATCACTCCAGGTTCTAACATTCTCGCTACAAGCAGTAGGGAGTCGTTTATATAAGAAGATAACGGAGATGAAATTTTCATTTAGAAAAAAAGTTGTGACAAATTATGACGCAGACTCCGTAAACCAAGACGAAATTGGATGCAATTTTTGGGGAAAAAAATCAACGAGAATACTTTTCGTGATGGCGATTTAGTTGAAGCTTCTTTGGATATATAGAATAAAATGGCGTGTCTCTAAAAGAACAAGCAAGAAATAATATAGTGCCTTTAAATACCGAAAAAAAAAATCAGTGTGGACGTTCAACTTACTATGTGCAAGGTTAAATGAAAGAAACAATTCAGGAAGATATTTTGAAGGAGTCTAGTTCGAAAAACCTGACCTAAAACCCAGCCGTTGACGGTTATTTGCAATGGCGGGGGGGGGGGGGGGACTGGGTCAAAATAACCGCCAAAGGCTGGATTTAGGTCAGGTTTTTTCAGACTAGAGAAAGTCGAGCAAAAATCTTAATTATAAGTAAAATGAAAAAGATGGGAAAAAATAGACCGAAGAAAAAAAAAAAGAAAAAAGAAAAAACGGGCTGAACTATTGTGTATCTAAAATTGTCATTTCCGACACAACGGCCGATTCCTTAGATATATAAGATTGTGCCGGATTTTGTCAACTTCGGAAAAAAATAGCAAAAATTGGAAAACATGGAATTCTTGTCGCGTGATTTATAAATAAGGATTGTAACGGTTGTTCTGTAGATGTCAAAGTACATTTACCTCTGACTGTCCAATATTTAATCTAGGTCGCGTATATTTTTTCTAATAAACGCGACCTAGATTTGATATTGGACAGTCAAAGGTAAATTTCGGACTGTTCGAACAAAGGCATGACGTCACATCAATGTTTTAAGTTAGGATACCTTTCTTTAATGTACTGTATCTTTAATGAAAACAAAATTACCTATCTATGTCTGTGTTCATTATGTCATTTTGACTATTATGTATAGAAAATAACCTTAAATACAAAAATTCACGAGTAGGGACCCACCTTAACTCTATGTTTATGATCATATGGGTATTATCTTTCTTGATCGAAACATTGTCTTCACGTTGAATGTACAAGTCCAACATGAACCGTTTAAAGTGATATTAGAACATATGAGATAATACTTTTACCTAAAACTTTCCCTAAAAATAAACCATAATATGCCAAAAATAGTTTTCAGCTCTTACCGCACATATACGTAAATCAGTTTTGAAGTTGCTATTTTTAGCCATTTACAGATACCCTGATTCTATAAATGATCACTTCCGGTAAATATGATGGAGAGACTTATGACGTAGAAAGTTGTACATGAAAGACGAAAGTAGTGTAAACAATGCAATGTACCGTTGAGGTATTGAAGCTGAGTTCGCATTTAATTTGCTCAGTTTCACATCTTTTGATAATTTCTTGATCATGTCGAGTATTAATATGCAAATGTTTAATGTTAGTAATTTTCATGCGACCAAGCATCTGTCCATGAGAAAAAAAGGAGGGGGGAGGGATGGGGAAAGGGTCTTGAGATGGACGATTTCACACATGATGTCACATCATATTTTCTGTCTGTCCTATTTTACTATTTGTTCTAAACACGCATGATTTGAAACTATGGTTGAATATACAGCCCGACCTGTTTCAAACGCAGAAAAGGGGGGGGGGGGATTAACTTGGAATGCGTGCGACTGGAGTTTCAGACCGCGAGGCCCCCTGCCCATCCTTTTATTGAGCTTAGTGAACAACATAGTATTACCTATATTCATATTGTCATATACATTCACTTAAATGACAGATGGAGATATCTTTGGCATAGACGGATTCAGGAATCTAAAATAGGGAGGGCGGATCATGTGCAGTGAACATTGAAAACAATCTTTCGGAGAAGCGTAGGAAGGGGGTGAGGGGTATAATGACAAAAACAAAATGTTATTAATCTATTTTTACATTTATTTTCATCTTCATAAATAATTATTTCAAAATTCACCTGCATTCCCTGCAAGGGATATAGGGTAGACCTTATTTCACGAGCTCCCCAGTGGGTAAAACACTCAGTAAATTTTAATATTATTCTGAGGCTCCAAGTCGATGTCACGGAATCTATTTTGATTAAAATAAGGATCAAATTTTATTCTATCAATATACATGGTCACAATTTTAGGGATTAACAACGAAAAACGATTCGACATTATTCTTTTTTTTCTTAATCATTAAGTTATGGTCACAGTTAGCGATTTTTAATGGAATAACATAATGATAAAGAACGAAGCAATAAATTTATACTGATCTGAAAACATTTTTGAAATACGTTTTCATATGAGAAGGCAATTGATGATAGAAAAGATTGGATGATCTCTCTCTCTCTCTCTCTCTCTCTCTCTCAACGACTCAAAACGGACAAATGTGCGTGTGTGTGTGTGTGTGTGTGTGGGGGGGTTACCCCCGCAAACCACGATCTAATATTCGGCAAGTGCTAGATCCATAAATCCATATGTAGATTAAGAATCTATAAAAAATACTGGCCGGCACGATTATTTTTTTTAATCAGAATATGAATTATGTCAACCTTCTGTCCTGAATCTACAGGTGATCGCCAGCCATGAGCATGTTTAGAAATGGTGCGCCCTTTATTTATTTATTTCATTTATTTATTTATTTATTTTTTGCTCAATAAATAAAAAACTATGATATAGATATTGATTGTTTTATTCTTGAAACGGTAATCACATGCGTATACACATGTGCTAGTGCAGGCAATCACTTTGTCGTGTACAACTTGTGACGTCATTTACTGAGACCCACGAAGAATACAGTCGATCCCGAAAATTTATTGGGTAAATCGACAAAAATGTCGATTTCCTCTAAAACCAGGAATTTTTTTCTGTGGTTACAGGATGAAAAATTTCATTTTTAAAGAGCTAATGCTATATACTATTTTCACAGATGTTCTAATATCACTTTAAATTATTAATATTAAAGGATGTAAACATACGAATCGGCATCGCCTGTCGCCATGATTGGATGTACATGTAGGTACCCGATGGTACGTGCATCTGTAGGATATATCAATGTTTTCAGTATTTGATGCTATGATAATGTTATTTTTCTGTCTGTAGTATGCACATTCCACAACATAACGTCGAAGAAAAAAGTAATGAATTATGGTGACAAGGTGGCGCCACTGAAACAAATTAAAATGACACTGCAAAATGGTTCGAGTATATTAAATACTAATTATTGTACGCAGATATGTAATAATCTAATCATCAATTTTTTTCTGGCTACAAGTATATGATTTTCCAGATGATCAGACATGCAATTTCGGATTAATAGCTTCAAGGCCCCCATGAGGCATGACGTGTAAAATATATGAAACAATATTTTTTATGCGTTTTTTTTTAAAACTCAGACTCTGAGCAATGACGTACTAAAACATGTATATCCAATTACACGCTTCATTGACTTTTTGTGTAAAAACAAACCCTCGGGCAACACTTTGTGGGCAATAAGTAAAATTCTATAACAAGTTAACAATAGTGATGAACGCAGCGTCGGTGGTGTAAAGGTTAGCATGGTTGCCTTCCAAGCAGTCGATCCGGGTTCGATTCCCGGCCGACGCATTTTTTTGTGTTTTTATTTCAGCCAAATGAACATGTAAAAAAATATGTGAGTTCGCCAACAGTCAAGATTTTATGAATATGAGTCGGAAAGCAAGAATTATTAAAAGCTAAATCGTTAAAAAAAATGAATAAAAGATGCTGCATTTATCATTTTTACATCGATCATTAATTAGATTAAGACACCGATTCAGTCTAAGGTCAATCATGATCAATCCAATACATCATTTAATTCTAATAAACCATTGTTAATTATAGTGTACTACTATGATTTTTTACTGTATCTGTACAATGCTGTATGAGTTCAGTAATTTTAGTAAAATCGTTATCATTACTCGAGTTCTTTGTTATTCTTGTTGTCAGACTTTGAATCAAGGTTGTTTCTGAAAATGCAACGGAAACGAATCTGCGATAGTTTATAAAAATCTTTGAAGTAAGTTCTAGAAGGACCAAAAGGAGAACAAAACACCACGAACTGTCAATTGTCTAAAACCAAAAAGGCTGTTTCTAAATATCCATCATTTTTAATGCTCATTCATCACTATATTTGGAATCTCATGCAAATCCTTGGTTCAACTTTTCTGCTTCGTTCGTCAGTAAAACTCAAGTGACATCTTAAAATTATACATGCCCTGCATGCATTATCTTGAAAGTGCAGCTTAGACTCTATATATAGTATAGAGCTTTAAACTCACCTTTGATAGAATGCAAAGATTTCTTATTGACGTTTACTTCATTGATTTGTCTGCAATTAACATGTGAACTATGCGTAGAATTACATATCAAGAATTTTCAGTTGAAAAGGCAAAAACGTGAATTTTCTTTCGTGAAATAACAGAAGAAATACTATTAAATGTTGCAACTATAATATTAGTGCCGAGCTGATCAACTTAACTAAAAAATAGAAATACGTAATTAATAATTAAAAAATTCCCTTCCAAAATGCGTAAGCAAAACCAAGAAAAATAATTTACATGAAGTTTGACGAAATGTGCACAGACAAACAATGAAAAGATCAGAACAATGACCATGGTACAGACACAACACAACACAAGAATAGACGCAACCTTGCCCTGGGGAAAATTAACGGAGGTAAAGGAAAATCTACTCAAGACAACATATACCAAAAGAAAAACGAATGTTCACACTGCACTCACCCAGCAAGACAACCTCATAAGAAAGTGACACATAAATGACATAAGACAAAACTACCAAGCGCAAAAAAGACACAACAATCTTTACAAGAACATAATACAAAATAATCGAAACAGACGTACTGAAACATCAAACATTGATAACAACACATAAAAGGAAATAGACCAAATAAATACGAAAGAACAAAGTAAAACATGAATTGCAAAAGATTGAAATATTTCTTCCAGGGGGAAGAATTTATATAAATAAAAACACAAACACTCAAATACACAAATTTTCGACCCGTTTATTCGGTGTAAGAAACGACAATTATCAACTGTTCCAATGATGATTTCAATGATTTTGTCTTACCTTCTCGATTTTGAGACTGAATGGATATATCTTTAATGTTTATCATTGATTAAAGATTTCGTCTTGAAATTCTTTCTAAAAACTGCACTTGAGAAGGCATGTAGGACATATTTCATTTCAAGATGTCACTTGAGTTTTACTAGCGTACGAAGCAAGATACATGAACCGAGGATTTGTATGAGATTCCAGATACATTGATGAACGAGTATTTAGAATGATAGATATTTCACAAATCAATCTACTTGTTTTGGGACAATTCTTTGTTCGTGTCGTTGTCTACTCTCTTAGATCCTTCCAGAAGTATAAAACATAAAATTAATTTAACTTTAAGTATTTTTGTATGCCCAATGTATTTTAAACTCGCGTACAGAGATTTGTCTTAAATAGGACGCGTGCGACTTGTCGGCTTGTTTGTGATGTTGGACTACAGTGATATGTTTCTTTTATTATACATTGTGTAACAATTGTGCGTCTAGGGAGACTAAGAAAAACAAGAGGGTTGTATGCCGGAAAGGAGTCTCCAACAATTTCGTCTTTTCGATTTTACAGTCTTACGTTCGATTTGTGCAGGTATCTGACGTAAAAGCATTGTGACGTCATTAAATTCCTTTGAGAACGTCATACATGTAACCCTGTTTCCCTGAATTTCGTTCTGGTTTCCATAGAATTTGATGACGTCACAATGCATTGACGTCAGATACCTGCACAAATGGGAAGTAACTCTGTATTTCGAAAAGACCGAATACTCCGATACATCACCCATAGCTATAACAAAGAAAAACACAGATTAGACATGCACGACAAAAGAAGCAAAAGGGGCAATAAACACCAAATACGACATCTAAGCATTTACCACACAGAGACTTCACATAATAATACGGAAGTGTTCCAACTCTATACCTTCTTGAACATAGACTTTATTTGGATATGCTACTGAATCGACCCTACAGAAGTTCGTAGCCGCACACTCTCTTTAAAGTAAATGTACAAATCTAAATTCAAAAAATCGAAGTGGAAGCATCACTGATGAGAATATAATATTCGAAATACATGTCTGATGCATAGAAATTGGTTTGGCATTTTCTTCAAGAAGGTATAGAGTTGGAACCCTTCGGCATTATTCTTGAAGAAATTTTCAAACAAATTGTCCTGTACAGACATGTGTTTTGAATATTAAATTTTCATCAGTGATGTTTCCAGCGGAGCCGCCATAATTCATTTCGTAGCACCCTCTTGTTTCATCTTTTGAAACTAAATTTGTACATTTGCTTTACAGAGAGTGCACAGCTCCGAATTTCCTGTAGGGTCGTTTCAGTAGCATAACCAAATAAAATCTATGTTCAAAATAGCATTGGAGGGATGGTGCTAAGATGTTAACCTCCTTTAATTTCGATGATATTTTTGAATGGAATGACAAGTCTCCGAAATAGCGAAATGAGGTATAAAATGTCAAATTGATAAAAGGCCAAAACAAAGCTTCTTTCAGGCGACAGAGAAAGAAGAAGTTATTAATACACTTCTCAACACCAAGTCACGGAGATCGATTTTGACTGTTCCAAACTGCTACAAGAAGTAAGTGTTTATAATAATAATACGGAAGAGTTCCAACTCTATGTACCTTCTTAACTTCTATTATACCTTCTTCTAAACCAACTTGTCCTGATATCCAGTGATCTCGATGAGCGCACATTTATTTGTACATGTATAATAGCAAATATCAAGTGCAAGTATATTGTTAAACTACAACGTTTTCAACATTAAATACATTTTGGAATTTGTAATTCGTTTTCGTTGCATTATCAGAAAGACTCTAATTCCAAATCAATGTCAACTAGAATATCAATATTGATTTTATTTAGGGCTTCAGTAATGATAAACATTTCCATTAACATGTTTTCGTTGCATTATCAGAAAGACTCTAATTCCAAATCAATGTCAACTAAAATATAAATTTTGATTTTATGAAGGGCTTCAGTAATGATAAAAATTTCCATTAACATAAACATTAAAGAAGTACCTCTCACTTATTCAGTTTCAAAGTCTAGAAGGCAAGGCAAAATCATTAGAATTTCCATTGGAACCTCGGAATGAATAGCATAGAGACTTGAGAACAGGTGCCCGGAGAGAGTCAGCGTCGCCAAATTCATACAACATTATATACATACATAAAATTATGTATACTCTGTAAACACAGGTTTATAAGAAATAAATGATTGATTTGATTCATCATTTTGGACTTCATTTCATTGTTTGGTCCGTCGATGCTCAATTTGGTGCTCTATTGTGAGTGCTATTGAGATTGTCGTCATGGTCTTCATCATTTTAATTTGATATATTAATCCATGAAAAGTAAATTACAGTAGAATCCAATTTGTTATTTACATTTTATACAGTATATCTTCTATAATGATTAAAGGCCGACGTTAGCAATCAAACGGTCATCGATATACACACCTGAGTGACGTAGATTTGGTAGGCGTAATTTACCTTCTACATGCTCTATTAAACTTCGCAAGCGGTTTGTTGATTCAAAGACATACCGAAAGGTAATCCTTTGTGATGTTATTGAGATACCAAAGTCTTATCTGTTTTAAGCCGTAAATCAACAAAAAAAATTTAATGATAATGATAATTAGAACGAACCAATCAATGTTAACGTTATTTACCTTGTCCCCTAAATATACAGATTACCGTTGTCTTTCAGCTTATTTTGCCCACAATTGTGCGTTCTTGGAGACCTCTTGGTAATCGGGAAAGTAAGAGGGTTGTGCGCACTTAATCCGGATAACCACACCGTCTGCTACTCGCGTAGCATTTGTCCGTGTTAAACGTCTCCAAATTCATTAGCAGATTAATTAACAGCGTGGACCAGACATGCACGTTTCGGATATATAACCCTCGTCAGTGATCATCAATCCAAGCAATGAAGTATGGCTAAAATATGTGATAATTATGTCCAAATTTACCAAAAGACGTAGCAAGATGGCTGGAATTAATTAAGTGAACAATATGGCCAAAAATCGTTGGAGGGTAGGCGAAAGGAACTTAATTCTAATCATGACCGAAAAAAAAAATACCGAAACACATAGAAAACAGAGCTATGCAATGAGGGAGATACCCCTTAGTTTTAGAAATTTAGGTCTAATTTAATGTCCGGTTGAATAAATTATCAATAACAATACCGATATTTGAGTTAAAATGTACATTTTGTCTATAGAAATAAATGAAAATCGGAAAAGATATTGTTCCATCCCGTGTTAAAGTATGCCACCTTTACCAAAGGTGTATTTTATGTATACAAATTTTCTGACCAATTGGGGTTCTGTAACTCGGGGTGGAACAATGTCCCACAGACGAAAAACGAAAAAAGGGGGATGGGCTACTTTTCGAGAATCTGACTTAAAAGCGGTTAGATAGATAAAAGTTGTCCATTTTTTCTTGTTATACAATAGAACAATCTATTTTGAGTGGATTCCGATGAAATATCGATATATGGATGTCTATTTCTACACAGTGTGTATTTCGCGCCTGAAAGCTTACAATGTGGCTGTTCAGTATAAAATAAGACGGTTTTCAGTTTCCAGATTTCCTATTTTAACGATAACATTGACATACTGGTTTCGAAGTTATTTCTTCTTTTTCATTATTAAAATAAGACGGGATCAAAACATAAAGCATTAAAAGATTTTGTCAAAAAGGCATTTTTTGTTTATTTTGACGTTTTCAGACATTGTTAGCCCCTGCGTATTCAGGCCGTATTTATCAAATCTTACATTATTTTTTTTTTACAATAAAATACTAATGAAATTTTTTTTAATACATTTGTGATTTATGGATAATCGATATCAATTTCTTATTCTGTTTTTCAATAGAGAAATCTGCTGTGCTGATTTATACACTCTTTACTTTCAAAAGCAGTCAACCAGAACATGAAACAGAGAAAATTTCCTTACAAGGTGTTTGGTCACGCTTCATTGCGTTTAATGTCTGAGTGATAACAAAATGATTTTGGAGTTTTTCTTGAGTAAAATTTCCTATTCCGAGGGTTATAACGTTTCATCTGCACAATTGGTGACCTTTTAATATTAGGGACATAACTTTTTTGTTTAGTATATTTCAATATTGACAATTTTAACCACTATTTCTGTCATCAAAGATATAAATTTCTAAAACTAAGGGGTATCTCCTTTACTGCATAGCTCTGTCCTTAGCTTGGGTTTCGGTGAAAAGTGTAGGTCACGTTTAGAATTAAGCTCTTTGCACCTACCCCCCAATTGTTTTAGTTTGACTGTACATTAGTGCAAAAGAGCTATTGCAATACCCTCCAGCGTCGGCTTAGTCCGAACTAGATGATAAGGTAAATGTTAAGATTGCACAATTACCTTTTCTATGTTCATATTCTGTTGGTTCTTTTTGTTGTTAATGTTTAAAACAAAGGAGGGGATCTCCAACAACACCAGGTTGCAGCACCAACAGCAAAACACCAAAAAAAAAAACCAATGCAAAAACACAGAGCAGACAAGCACAGAGAGAGACGCTTAACTCCGGTTGAGTAATTTTGCCCTCAAAAGTCACTGTGGCGTATCACGTGATACGCAAATGATATGTTCAACGGGAATCGTCTTTGATTAAATCAAGTAAGTACTGTCTAAATCTACTTTATATGAATTTATTTCAGGCCTATCATATGGTCATTATTATCAATAATATGATGGTAATCTATAGAAGAATAGACACACATTTGGAGAACACTCAAACAGAAAATTTTGTATCTGTCGGTGCACCATATCATAACATATGGTGAGGACTGAAAAAATTCTGTTTAAGGAGGTATTGAACACTTGGACGCCAAATTCAATTTTTCTCAAAATTTCTGAAATTACATATTTTTTGTCTGTCCTTGATTATGCAAACTTACATTTGATTCTATCCACAGGAAAATTTCCTACGAGACTTTGAAATATGCATAAATCGACGTTTTCGTGATTTTCTCGATGACGTCATAATATTGAAAGTGTCATTCCAGTTCTCGTTAAGCTATTGGAAATTACTTTTGATTTAACTTCCAAAATCTTCATAAATGTATTGCACTTACATATGGAAAAGATGAGATTTATTGTGTTTTAGACAAAGGCAGAATGCTGGGATAAAAGATGACACTGTCGCTCAAAAATTTGCGATTTCGAGCCAATTGACTGTTATTAGGAATCGTGTGGATGAATCTTTGTCAAAAACTAACAAAATTATCAACAATGTCAAGACATAATTTCATAATTAAATGAGAAAAATTGAATTTTGGATTCAAATATCAAATATTATATATTCAACGCATTCTAAAATTCTGTTATCAAAATTTCTTGAAATTTCTAAAACGTGGGTCCTGTAGCATCATATCCCACCCATTCTGCTACGTCTTTGGGTACGCTTTTCGACATGGTAACTTTCATACTTTTTTGGCATATTACATTGTTTAGATTTGAGGATCACTGACGAGGGTTGAGTACCCGAAACGTGCATGTCTGGTCCATGTTGCCAATTTATCTGTTCTTAAATGATGCTATTCGGTGTGAAGACGTTTGCATTGCAAAGCTTTATATTATCCAATTTTTCTTTCGAAAATCGTCAATTTTAAATTAAGTGACATCTGCTTTCCAGTGATGTTAATTTGTCAACAAATTCACTTTGAGGAAGATTTTATTTTCTATTTCATACATGTAAACTTTCAATGCGATACGTTTGGTATTAATGTTTTTATTGCATTTTGTATGCGAAGGTTTGTGACGCCATTTTCCCTGATAACGTCGAAATGACGTCGTGGTTTGCTCATGGATAAAACTCCAGAAATCCACAATTTCGAAAATCGTCATAATATCTTCAAATGACGCCGAAAAGTATTCAAACTTCATCAGGATACTCAAATGTATATATCAAACAGCGTATCAAATGTTTTAAGGAAGTTAAGACTGTACCTTTCCTAGGAAGCGAGAAAACAAATAATACCGTCGCAATCTTGGTCTTCAAACCCTCCTTAAATGTTCTCCAAATACACGTCTATTCTTGACCAGAATAGATTACCATCATATAATTGATGATAATGGCCATATGATAGACCTCGATAAATTCATATAAAGTAGATTTAGACAGTATTTTCTTGGTTTAATCAAAGGGGATTCCCGTGGAAGATATCACTTGCGTATCACGTGATATGCCACAGTGAAAGTATAAAAGAAGGGAGGAGATTTCCAACAAGACCCCGTTGCAGCACCAACAGTAAAACACCAAAACACCCGATGCAAAAACACAAAAGACGAGTACAGCACGAGACGGAAAAGAGACACACAACATGTAAACATCAAACACAAAAGACTACACATAAACCGACGAGACCAATGGGTAACCGGTGCCGACTTTGGACGGCCATCTGTCACGCAAGTCGCAAATGGTGTGGTTACCCTGGATTACGTGCGCACAACCCTCTCACTTCTCCAATTACCCAGAGGTCTCGAAGAACGTACAATTGTGGTGTAAAACAACCTCCTCACTGTAAGATGACATCACACAAGACCGCGAAACGTAGAGGCCCCAGAGACACAGATGAATATTTAAATGGATATAAAAAGTGGGCATGCGTAATACAGTCCGTGCTCTGCCGGCTGTATGTAATCACCCGAGGAGTCCGACTGACATTCAGAGAGGACAGGTGGTCGGGGCCCTGTCTTCTCTAAAGAGGTTTGGACAGAGCCCGTCATGGAGTCCTGTCGTCACAGTCAGTCAAAGTGCAAGTCTCAAGGATGCTCTTGTACAAGACTGTAGATTGGTCAAGTACCAAGCCTAGTGTCCGTCTGGTGACATTAGGATCATATCCACGGTATAAAAGGCGTTTGATGATTCTGACGCATTTTCGATGGTTATGCTGCCTACCTTTGATCCTTTTTATTTTGTTTATCATATCACCATAAAAGACAGGTTGTG
The DNA here is from genome assembly GCA_033119305.1 of Pinctada imbricata. Classification (NCBI taxonomy): domain Eukaryota; kingdom Metazoa; phylum Mollusca; class Bivalvia; order Pterioida; family Pteriidae; genus Pinctada; species Pinctada imbricata. Next base: position 12,480,084 of record VSWD01000004.1, on the reverse strand, counting down.
TAATACCCATAGTAATGTACTCTGTTGCATGTATAGATCCGAATTTTAAAAGAAGTTGACTGTAATTTTTGTAAAATTTCCAGAAAGTCTTAACTAGTTTATGAAAGCGGAAACCTTGACCTAAAAGTTTTTTGGTACTTTGTAAATTTTTACTGTAAAAATCCAAAATATCAGTACATGCTCTAGCGTACCGGATGAGCTGTGATATGTAAATGCCGTATGACGGTAATCTTGGAACATCACCGTCAAGCCAGGGGAAATTTACTATGTTGAATCCAAAATTATCCCTTTTGTCATATACACTTGTATGAATCTTTCCGTTTACAATTTTGATATTTAGGTCCAAAAAGGGTGTTTCTGTATTTGAAAGGTTTGCCTTGTTAAGGGTTAATTCTTGTGGATAAATTTCATTCTTATATAATTCAAAAGCAGGATTGTCAATGGTAAGAATATCATCCAGATACCTAGAAGTATTATTGAAACATTTCAGCTCATCAAATTTTCTTTGCTTTTGAAGATTTTGGATAAATTCTTTTTCATAAGTGTATAAAGATAAATCTGCAACAAGAGGCGCACAGTTAGTACCCATAGGAATTCCAACAAACTGCTTGTATAGATCCTCACCAAATCTAACATAAATATTGTCCAAGAGGAAGGACAAGGCATTACACAGGTCACTACATGTCCATGATTTGTATGATTTGTAGTCTGTCGAGGAAAAGAAACCCTTCGATTCAGATGTACAAATGTAAGTTTTTCGCTCTCGATCAAAACACCATTTAATGAGATTAGATAATCGATCATTAATTTTGTATAAGTGATATATATAACAAACTTGCATATTGGACGTATCTTTGATCAAACTTTCATAAAATGACCTTGAAATACTTTTTTTTCTGCTTGAGTGATTTTTGCCTTTAAAAGCAAATATTGAGCAAAGGATAAGTGCTATATGTTCCAAATTTACATGTTGGATGTATCTTTGATCAAACTTTCAGAAAATGACCTTGACCTACTTTTTTCGCTTGAGTGTTTTTGTCTTTAAAAGCCAATACTGAGCTAACTGTAAGTGCTATATGTACCAAACTTACAAATTGGATGTATTTTTAATCAAACTTTCATAAAATGACCTTGACCTACTTTTTCCGCTTCAGTGATTTTGCTTATAGAAGCCAATATTAAGCAAAGTATAGGTGCTACATGAGTATACAATTGTGAATATGTAAATTAGGGAATAAAGTGAGCTTAAGAAATTGGCTGTCATTAAACATATTATGCTATGCAGTCGAGCATAAGTTGACTCTGGCAACTAAATTTTGCCATATTTTTCACTTAAATACCTTTTGAATACACCCTACTCAAATTTGGAGCCGCTCATGTTTTGGCAAGAGGAAATTATAAGTCTATATTGTAGACTGCGCCATGGAAATTCACATTCGCTTTATTCAATATGTTTGACGTTAAGTACCACTGACGAGGATTCGATAACCGAAACACGTGTCTAGTACATTGAAATTGTACAACAGAACATACATTTTATTATTGACAGTAACCTTCTACGACTACCGTCTTTCTTCCTCTAAAGATGAAATCGTCATATTTGGAACATGTCGTACCAAACTAGCCGAAAAAAACCCCACGTCATAAGCAGGAGTAGACGAAATATTGTTAAACATGTAAGGGAAATTAGTTATGTGGAAGTTGAGAGATTTATACATGTGTGTATGACAAACGAGATGATTTTGGATTCAACATATTACATTTTCCCTCGTTTGACGATGATGTTCCGAGATTACCGTCATATGGTATTTACATTTCACAACTCATCCGGTATATAAGAGCATGTACTGATGTTTTGGATTTTCATATTAGAAATGTGCAAATAAAAAACTTAAGAAACATTTATGTCAAGGTTTTGGCTTTCACGAACTAGTAAAACTTTCCGGAAATTTTACAAAACTTATGATCAACTTCTTTTGAAGTTCGGAGCAATGCAAGCAACAGAGTATATGACATTGGGTATTTCACAACCTGCATTTTATGGTGACATTATTAATAACATTAGAAGATCAAAGGTAGAATTACCATCGAAATTGTGTTAGAATCATCAAACGCCTTTAATATCGTGGATATGAATCTTCTGTCACCAGACGGACACTTGGCTTGGTACTGGACCAATCTACAGCCTTGTACCAGCGCATTCTTAAGAATTGCAGTCTACCTGATATGAACTCTATGTTCGGCCCTGTCCAAACCTCTTTAGAGAACACTGGGCCCAGACCACCTTTCCTTTCTGAATTTCAGTCGGACTCCTCGGGTGATCCCATGCATGGGCTCGCCATAGCCGGAAAAACACGGACTGTATTTCGTTTGACTTCTGTTTTTATATCTACTTACAAATCCATATGTTTGTTTTTTGGGCCCCTGCGTCATGCGTCATGCGTTCTGCTTGTATGTTTATCTTACAGTGAGGATGTCATTTTACATCACAATTGTGCGTTCGACGAGACCTCTTGGTAATCGGATAAGTTGGAGGGTTGTGCGCACGTAATCTGGATAACTACGCCGTCTGCTACTTGCGTGGCAGATGGCCGTCAAAAGTCGGCACCGGTTGCCCATTGGTATAGTTGGTTAATGTGTGGTGTTTGATGTTTCTGTGTTGTGCGTTGGTATTCCTTGTCCCTTGTGCGTCTCTTTCTGTGATTGTCCGCTCTGTGTTTTTGTATTGGATGTTTTGGGGTTAAGCTGCAACCTGTTGTTGTTGAAGATAATTACGTTTGTCATAGTGAGGTTTTCAAATAGGCGTTTGCGGAATTAAGCAAGATCGCCGTTGGAAATAGCCAAGTAATGAAAGGAGGATTTGAATTTCTTTAATAGAAACAAGCATGAAAGAACATTTTGTTTACTTCAAATGTGTGGCTACAAAATCATTTTTGGATCTTCAGATAAAAAGAAATGACGGCAAATTCAGACAAAAATATACGACAGAAGAGAAGACTCTGGCTTCAACGTAGTTAATTTTCCTTCGCTTCATGGCGATGTTCCAAGAATGCCATCGTTCGGCATTTACATTTCTCAGGTCATCAGATACGCTAGAGCTTGCTCGAATGTTTCGAACTTCCATGATAAGAATAAACGAATTACTAAAAAAACTTATCAATCAAGGATTTAGATATCATAAACTTGTAAAATCTTTTTGGAATTTTACAATAAATATTCTGAACTTCTTTCAAAATTTGGGACAACTCAAGCATCAGAGGTTGTATCATTGGGAATAAATTGCCTTCATTTTACGGTGACCTAATAAACAAAATCAGAAGGATCAAAGGCAGATCAAACTTCATCCACAAATGTAAGAAAATAAACGGTCGCTTGCTTTACCTAGGTTATGATCCTAAAGTCATTAAAAAATACACTGGGCTTGGACCAATTTGCAGTTTAATACCAGTGCCTGTCCCTAAGTTGCACATTGGCCAACCATGACGACAGGACTACATGATGTGCCTTGATTAAATCTTGTCGGAGAAGACTGCGTCCTGATTCTCTGTCTTATCTGTAAGTTGGTCAGACTTTACAGGTGATTTATCTTGAGTTCGCTTCAGTCAACGGAGAACAGACTGTTATACTCATGCCAAAGAATTTTTTATATACATTTACGTAGAATCTTTGTAACGATAGGCCGCTATGAACTATCGCCTTTGTGATGTCACCTTACAATGAGAAGTTTTATGTCTATACAACAATTGTGCGTCTATGGAGACCTCTGTGTACGCGGATAAGTGGGAGTGTTGTACGCACGTACTTTGGATAACCATACCATTTGCTAATAGCAGATGGGCGTCCAAAGTCGGCGCCGGGTGCACATTGGTCTCCTTCCTTTTATGTGTTGTCATTAATGTTTGATGTTTCTGTACGTCAGTTTCGATTGTTTGTATGATGTTCTAGTGAATATTGTTGTGTCTTAAGTTTGTATTTTTGTCTGATGTCATTTATATGTCACTTTCTTGTGGATATGTTTCGTTTGGTGAGTGCAGGGTAGTCATGCTGGAGATCCTTCCCTTTTCTCGACACGATTTGAGTTTCTCAAATAGCAATATATTATATTGACACCCTAAATACGACAGAACCCGTTTGCATTCAGAATAACATCTACCACTTCATTCAATACGAAAGCTTCTTCATGTATTCTATTCGGATAAGTATTTGTATTCATTATTCGTGACATATGCAAAATCTAAGATGTTTGGAAAAACCTTTATCCCAATGCATGTCATATACAAATTCTTAGACCAAAACAAAAGCATGAACATCTCTGTTACATCGCAGCAACAAAATTATACTTTAAGAACCATGTCAGCAATGCTTCACAAAAATTGAAGTCAGGTCAAGTGCCACATATAGTGATTAATATACAATAACATATATAAATGTGGCGCTAACTCAGACAGACAAAAAAAGCAAGTTTGGTTAGCAGAAAAAGGTAAAGCAAAGTCTTTTTGTATTCTTGTTTATTTTCCAACGGTTTTTTTTTTGTCTATGATGTATGATGTATTTAATGAATAATAACGGAACATTGTTCCCATTAATCATATTAATGCATTGATATTTGATAATAAAATAAAATACTCATGTTTCTAGAAAACATTCGTAAAAATGTTAGAAATGAAGCAAAATAATAATCGTTTCAGATGATACACAAAAAAGCCATCTCAGTCTTGACCATAACCGCGCTTTTTGGTAAGTTAATGTATATTTTTATGATCTAGCCTTTTGATGTCGTGTGTGATGTCCCTTGTCCGTTTTATGTCTCTTGATGTGCTAATCAGTATTTAGGGTATTTTAAATAAAGTTCGTATCATCTTATTCATGAAACATTAATACAGAGTTTTAAAAAGATGTTAACTATAGTTACCCTTATGGCTCCGACAATGTTCATCTATGAACAAAAAGGAAGTGTCGTAACTTTGGCTAGAGAGGGCAGACTAAAGATTTTTCGGAAAGCCAACTGTCAGTAATTATCTTATAGTCAAATAGACCTAAAAAGTACCTATTATATACATGTAATAAGAAGGACGATTACCCTAATTGCGAATATTATTACGTACATGTACTTTCTCATAGACCTCTGAGTATACAGGAACAATTAACAATTTTATCTGCTAGTAAATGAAAACGCCGATTGTTTCTGTGCTTTATAACGAAAAGACAGTGGTTAAGACATCCTTACGCTGCATCTTTTTTCACTTTTCTTCGCAGAACTCTACACCACGCAAAAATTTACTATGTTTCGTAAGATTACCCTATATGGTTTGTGTTTCTTTAGTACGTTTGTTTCCGGTGCCATTTGTACTGAAATTATACTTCTCTTCTTCTCATATCGGCCTTGTATTTCTATCCACGTCGGAGGCTTTAATAAGCTTTTTAAGTGTCACCTACAATACACTGCCATCCATAAATTACACAGCCAATTGTGCCTCATATGAAATTCATGTGAAATTTACATGAACTTGACATGAAAGTTCACATGAAATTTATGTGAAACGAGCACGAACATGAAATTTACATGAAATTTTTCACATGAAATTCATGTAAAGATTTTTACATGGATGTTATGTGAATTCAGTTTCCAGTGAAGGTCACTTAGAAAAATTCATGTGAAATTCATGTGAAGGAAATTTATGTGAAATTCATGTAAATATTTTTCACATAAATTTTATGTGAAATTTATATGAATTTTACATGAACTTTCATGTGAAATTTACATGATGCTCATTTCATATGAATTTCATGTGAGGCACAATTGGTTGTGTAGTATACACTAATTCTGTTAATGCTGCTGTTAGCAAATTAACAGTTTTAAATCCATTGCCGTATGACTCTGAAGATGAACCTTATAGAAATCACTTGCAACAAACTTGACCCAAATATTTACATTTATTGAATTCTTATTATGTTTTATATAAAAATGACAATTTTGAAAAAAAAGCTGTGCGATGAAAAAAGTTTCTTTTTTACATTTTCTTTATCAAAATTCATAATTTTGAATTATGTGAAGCCAATTATTATGATTCTTTCATGTTCAGAATGGAAAAATTAGGATTTAACTAATATTGAATTTAGAATGATTTCCTTGTTTGTATAGCTATTTATGGATGGCAGTGTACATTCCATACTTGCACTTGACTCTGGAGATTTTTCATTAGACATGAAAGATTAAGTTGTCCTTCATGTTTCTATGGAGCTGTGTTATTGTCTCCGTCTGTTTGTCCTTCGTGTTTCTATGGAGATGTGTTATTGTCTCCGTCTGTTTGTACTTCGTGTTTCTATGGAGCTGTGTTATTGTCTCCGTCTGTTTGTCCTTCGTGTTTCTATGGAGTTGTGTTATTGTCTCCGTCTGTTTGTACTTCGTGTTTCTATGGAGCTGTGTTATTGTCTCCGTCTGTTTGTCCTTCGTGTTTCTATGGAGCTGTGTCATTGTCTCCGTCTGTTTGTCCTTCGTGTTTCTATGGAGCTGTGTCATTGTATCCGTCTGTTTGTCCTTCGTGTTTCTATGGAGCTGTGTTATTGTCTCCGTCTGTTTGTCCTTTGTGTTTCTATGGTGCTGTGTTATTGTCTCCGTCTGTTTGTCCTTCGTGTTTCTATGGAGCTGTGTCATTGTCTCCGTCTGTTTGTCCTTCGTGTTTCTATGGAGTTGTGTTATTGTCTCCGTCTGTTTGTCCTTCGTGTTTCTATGGAGCTGTGTCATTGTCTCCGTCTGTTTGTCCTTCGTGTTTCTATGGAGATGTGTTATTGTCTCCGTCTGTTTGTACTTCGTGTTTCTATGGAGCTGTGTTATTGTCTCCGTCTGTTTGTCCTTCGTGTTTCTATGGAGTTGTGTTATTGTCTCCGTCTGTTTGTACTTCGTGTTTCTATGGAGCTGTGTTATTGTCTCCGTCTGTTTGTCCTTCGTGTTTCTATGGAGCTGTGTTATTGTCTCCGTCTGTTTGTCCTTCATGTTTCTATGGAGTTGTGTTATTGTCTCCGTCTGTTTGTCCTTCGTGTTTCTATGGAGCTGTGTTATTGTCTCCGTATGTTTGTCCTTCGTGTTTCTATGGAGCTGTGTTATTGTCTCCGTCTGTTTGTCCTTCATGTTTCTATGGAGTTGTGTTTTCGTCTCCGTCTGTTTGACATATTTTCTTTTCTCGTGAGAAAGCTCTGTTTTATATTTTTTCAAGAGTGGGTAAGCCTTTTGATTGTAGTTTTTAAAATCTGATTTCGGCTTTTGTGTTTGATTTTCATTCAGTGACATCCATTGTCAATAAAGTTTACTTGAGACGATGAATTCAAAATGAAGCGCCTTCTTTCGAGCTTTGACACTTTTTGAAAAGCTCCCCTTTATTTGCTTGATATCACTTTGTCAAATCATCGCGACACATAAACCTGATTTTGTCTGATCGATTTGTTTATTGTCTCATATTTATTCCTCTTTATGTTTCTTTTGATTTCTAAAAGTTTTTGTATTTTTAATTTTTGTCAATGTTCTCTTTCTTCCTCACAATGGCGCTTATGTTATCTGTGTTCTCGATGTGATTCAAAATGTATCTGAAATTGTTTTTGTCGGTGATGAATTTATATGTGTTTTGGTTACATTGGTGACAAATATGGATAATGACCATATCCCTATATACAGCACAAAATCGATAATTCACAAAATCACAAACCGAAGGCATACAAAATCAGGATAAAACAGGAACCAAAGCAAACAAACAAAAACCTCCACCATAGAAAGGAAGCGAACTCCCAATATGGGAGTGAGACCAGGTGTCCAGGAAGAGTCAGCATCTCCTGCTTGCATGCAAAACCAGTTAGGTTTTGCCAATAATGCCCAATCTTGTTCTACCTCATCATCCAACATTTGTCTAAGGAAACTGCGTATTCCAGGTTTAAAATATTCCCAATTAAAGACTGAATAACTGATGAGTACTTTTTCGATGTTTACACACAAAACCAAAACGATAACACTTGCTATTCATATATTTTTCCTTGGTACAAAAATAATAGAATTTGTAAATGTGCAAAGACCAGTCATTTTGTCTTTTTTTATAATTACGATCTTCAAAACAGCAATAGAACAATGGCACATAAAAATCTTGATCTCATCTTTAACTTTACAGTTGAAGTGGCAGAATGTGACGATATGACTCCAAATTCTACATCCACAAATAATTTCACCTCTATGAGTGTGTCTGTGGATGCAAATGCAATTGCAAAGATATCTCCTTCTCCAACAACAAACGCTACATCACTTAAGAGCGGAAATAACACTTCGACTAATAAAACAGCTACAACTGCCCCTGTGGATGCAACTGCAAAGATATCTTCATCTCAAACAACATCTAATGATACATCACCCGATGCTGGAAAAACTAAGGATGGAACTAAAGCTTCGAATATAACAGTAGCAGCTTTGAATGGGACAAATTCAACACTGACGCCCGGAAAATATTCAACTCTGGGCAAAAGAAACAGCACCATGAAGCAGTCTCTGAATCCTCTGTTTGTAATACTTTCCTTTATCACGCTACTCGATCAACTTCTATGTTAGCGGGGTTTATCATGACATTTTTCTCCCGAGATATACGGATAATGATGCTGCAGAGAGCATTAAGGGTATTGATGGTCATGTGGTTGATGATATCCGTACCTTTGCTTTGTGATTTTGATTAATGAAGCGATTATTGTAGACGTTTATCTAATTATGCTGTCCAAGTGAATCAGCTTTTTGAAATGAATTCGATTGTTTATCATAATTTAGATATTGTGATGTATAATTTTAGTCCATATCCAGATCTTGTGTTTCATTCAATGAATACGACAAAAGAAATAAAAAGTGTGTTTAACTTTTTCCTACCTACTTAAACAAATAATTTAAATTAAGAGAATGAATTTTTAAGAATATTTGAGCATAGTGACCGGTCCATACTGACCAACACTGCCACGCTAGTTACACGAATGCCTTCGAGTTGCTTTAGTTTTTTTCCTAGAAAAATTTGAGCTTTTAGGACATGACTTTTTCTTTGTTTTTAATGACTGCCTTGATGCTATGCAGTGCTTTCCATTCACTTACTGGTTTATGTTATACAATTATTTACTTTTGATGAGGTCAACCAATACCTGACCAGGTCTGTATAAGCACGAGTAGACCGAAATCAAAAGTCAATAACTGCTTTATTAAATTATCAGGATTTTATTAACATTTGCATTGTAATGATACGCGAAGTCAAAGAAATCAAAGGACGCGCTGGTCAGGCACGCGCTTATCCCGAATAGACCGCTTTGGAGGATTCCAGGAAAAGCATGAGAAAGTGAAGAAAGCAATAAATCTCTTATCTGGTTATGGAGATAATAATTCCAAGAAAGCATTTATTTACTAGTATTGTAGTATAAAATTTGTATCTCTTACCAAATTAAAGTTGGATAAGTTATCTTATCAAAGAACAGAAGGTCAAAGTGTGTCAAAGTATGAACTGCTATAACTCAATCATGACACTTGAAGCATAACTGAAAATAGAAATACATCAAATAAAAGAAGTGAAATTGAACAGAACCCAGTATAATTAAACTTAAATCAGCTACATGAAATAGTAGAGAGGTTGAGATTTCCTATACTAGATATAGATATTAACTTGTACGGGTTAACCAATCAAATGGTAGCTTGATCAGTTCAATACTGAACAAAATATTATTCAACAGAATGTTGCTTAACTATTATTTTCTCAAATACTGAGGGCACATGATTTTTTTTAATACTAGAAAACACTATATTTGGAAAAGAATATTTGAACACTCTTCATGCACAAACAAATCAACAAAAATTGTCATGGAATATTTACATACGCAACACATGTGCCTCCTCCAGATAGGACTCTACCATTATCCTGGATCAGCACCCTAAACATCATATGGTGTGGCTGTCTGTCGAGTTTCTGGGACACAGGTAGCTTTGATGTACCTATAACTATCTTGGAGGACATCAGAAACAGTAACATTGTCAATGTGACCGGCCATATACAAAAGAAATCCACTGTCAAATTCTTATAGCATTCTAACCGTTGGTTGTCCCAACTACACATGGTCATAAAATATACTAAGACATCACATGGTTGCAAAATTGGCATGGATCTAAGATCTTTGTTCCACACTTTGATACGTAATGGAGAGCAAATGATTATGTTTTCATCGTTCTTTACGATTGTGCATCTTTTCGTGTCCATGACATCATAATCAGCATTACCATCTATTGCAAGCACTTCCAGATTCAGTTCTCTAGCCAGCTAACATAGACGAACCAACTCGATTTTTCTCTCGAATGAACACGAAATACCTCGTTGATTGAGAAAATATTTCAAATCGGGAACTTTACATAACATGAAATTGGTATCATCGAGTGTACTGCAGCTCATATTTGCTTGATAAACGGATTGTAAAAGATAAAACGTTAGAATGGCGTCCTTCGCTACGCAAACCGGAAGTAGGTGGGGATAACGAATTTGGAAAGGCGCGTCTATTCTTCGAAAAAGACGGTATTCCGGACAAACTCGGAAATGTGCTATTAAAATCGTTCCCCGTGACTTCATGTCTGTCAAGAGTATTGATGGCTTCTTACAAGCTCTGTCGCCTGAAAGAAGCTTTGGTTTGGCATTTTATCAATGTGTCATCATATTTATTTTATGCTATTTCGAAAACTTGCCATTTCACCGAAAAATATCATCGAAATTAAAGGAGGTTACATGTAACATCTGAGCACCATCCCTCCTATGCTATTTTGAACATAGATTTTATTTGGATATGCTACTGAATCGACCCAACGGGAAATTCGGAGCCGCGCATTCTCTGAAAAGTATATGCAGAAATTTACATTCCAAATGTAACACCACAGGACGCGAATGAAATTAATTTGGGCTGCTTATGAAAAGCACTTTGGCTGGAGGCATCACTGTTGAGAATTTAACATTCGAAACACGTGTCTGGTGCATGAAAATTGGTTTGAAATTTTCTTCAACAAGGTATATAGTTGGAACCCTTCCGCATTATTAATATAAACACTTATTTCTTGTTGCAGTGTGGGGCAGTTGAATCGTTCCCCGTGCCTTGATGTTTAGAAGTGTATTAATTACTTCTTTCCAGCTCTGTTGCCTGAAAGAAGCTTCGTTTTGTCCCTTTATTGATTTGACATCATATAGATTATTTTACTATTTCAGATACTTGTCATTTTATCGAAATATAAGGACATTAACACCTAAGCACAGTTCCTTAATACAATTTTGAACATAGATTTTATTCGGATATGCTACTAAATCGACCCTACAGAAAATTTGTAGCCGCACTCACAAATTTAAATTCTAAAAATAAAACAAGAGGGCGCTATTGAAATACATTTGGGCGGCTTACTGAAATTCACTTTGATTGGAAACATCACTGATGAGAATTTAATATTCAAAACACGCGTCTGGTGCATGAATATCGGTTTGAACTTTTCTTGAAGAAGGTATAGAGCTGGAACACTTCCGTATTATCTATGGCACTTTGCTATTCTCTTAGTTTATTTCTAGTTTGCAAAAATTATTTTAAATGGTACTCGACCACATGTCCTCTCTGAATGTCGGTCGGACTCCTCGGATGATAACATGCATGAGCTCGCTACAGCTGGCAGAGCATGGACTGCATTTCGTACGCCTTTAGCCTATTTCTATATACATGTATATTTACATATTCATCTGTGTTCCTTGGGCCCCTGTGTTGTGCTGTCTTGTTTGTATGGTCCTCTTACAGTGAGGAGGTTATTTTATAAAACAATTGTGCGTTCTTTGGGTAACCGGGAAAGTGGAATTGTTGTGCGCACGTAATCCAGTATAACCGCACCATCTGTTACTAACATGGATGATGGCCGTCCTAAGTCGCACCGATTGTCCATGGGTCTCGTTGGTTTATGTGTTGTCATTTATGTTCGTAGTTTGATGTCTCGTTAGCTGTTCCTTGTCTCTTGCTGTATGTGTCTACTCTGTGTTTTCACTTGGGGTGTTTGGTGTGTTGCTGTTGGTGCTGCAACCGAGTTTTGTTGGATATCCCCTCCTTTTGAATTAATTCAGAAGTTTTATTTCAGTCGAACTCCTCGAGTGATAACATGCATGAGCTCGTTACACATCTTACAGTCGGCAGAGCAATTCAATTTCAACCGTTAAAATCGTATCGCTGCTGGTGGACTGAAAGTACAAAAGGATATCGTATGCGTACGTAGTTTTAATGTTTACGCACTGCATTGAAATATATTCTAACATTATTCGTCATCAAATTAGATATAAATTTCTAAAACTAAGGGGTTTCTCCCTCATTACATAGCTGTGTCATCATCTAAAGTTTCGGTATAATTCATAAGGTCATGTTTAGAATAAGCTATGTGCGCCAACAGTTTTTGACTAAATTTTTCACTTAATAACAGGTACACGTAAGGATCAGGCAATTAAAAACCCTTAAACATTTTTGCAGAACTGAAATGTGTACAGATCAGCCTCCATATTAATGCTCTGAAAGAATTTTCCTCATACTTGGATGGTGAAGAAAGTTATAGGGGTAGCAAATATGGTTGAATTATATAGAGAAAATTTTCTTACCATTTTTTCTTTCATAATCCTTTATGAATTATGAGGTTCACCGCATAGCCATCGCTACCATGAGAAATGGATATTTGTACCACATATATGTCTCAAAACAGAAATGAAAAGTTTTGCCAAAAGAATTGATCTGTCAGCTATGCCTAATTCTTATGTGGGCCTATACTTAAATACCTTTTGAATACACCACCAAACACAAAATTTGGAGCCGATCATCTTTGGCAAGAGGAAATTATAAGTCTATATAGACTATAATACCTAATTTACGGAAAAACCCACGCGATAAGCATGGCAAGACCAAATGTTGCTACTCATTAAAGGGAAGTAAGCTATATGGGATTTGAAATAATCAAGTTGTCATAGTGCGGTTTTCAAATTGGTGTTTGCGTAGAAAAATAGAAGGACTGGATTATTTAGCACGATTGCCGTTGGAAACAGCCAAGTAATGAAGGTGATCCGGGAATCTGTAATCAGCAAACACAGATTATATAGCTATGTTACCATTTTTGGATCTTGGTATTGAAATCAATAATGGAGAAATTCAGACAAAGATATACGGCAAAAGAGAAGACTTTGACTTCAACATAGTTAATGTTCCTTCGCTTGATTGCGATGTTCCAAGATGACAAATATTGAAAAAAAAAACATATCCCTATCAAGAATGACAAATATGGAAAAACCACCATCGTACGGCATTGATACGCTAGAGCTTGCTCCCATGTTTCGGACTTCCATGATAAAAATAAACACATGCCAAAAAACTTATCAATCAAAGATTAAGATATCATAAAATTAAGATATCATAAACTTGAAAAATCATTTTTTAAATTCTTTCAAATAAATTGGGACAACTTCATCATTAGAGTATGTATTTTTTGGAATTTCATTGCCTTAATGTTACGGTGACCTTATGTATTAACAAAAATCAGAAGGATCAAAGGCAAATCAAACTTCAACCACAAATGTAAGAAAATAGTCGGTTGCCTGCTTTACCGAGGATATGACCCTAAAGTCACAAACAAAATACTGGGCATGGTACTTGACCAATCAACAGATAAGTATCAGTTTCTTTCCCAACGTTGCACACTGACCAACAGTTACGACGGGACGATTTAACGGACCTTGTTCAAATCTAGTCAGCGAAAACTGGGTCCAGATGCTCTGTTCTATCTGAAATTGGTCAGACTTCTCGGGTGATTGATCTTGAGCTCGCTTCAGCCATCAGTGCACTGACTTTTATACGCATGTCATAGAATTATTAGGTCTTCCGACTTCCGTCGGAAGACCTATTGTTTTCGTAACCGTGGAAAATTGGATCAGCGATTTCTCAAGAACCCTGTAAGCTAGGACAATGAAAGTTCTCCAACGTTACGATTGGAGTAAAAGCTAGATTGGTCTTTTTTATTTTTGGTCTCTGTTATTTTTTTATCATGTTTTTAGTAGATTCAAATATTTGACGGGAGCGTCGAACTACTCAAAAGGACCGAAAATTTCATGTTTTGCTATTTGTAAGCTTAAATATCTCGTATTTTGCTATCTACAATTTCCATTCTTTTTGAAAGTCGACAGCCATGCAAGATATGAAATGCTAGATGCACACTGTAACGATTTATTACGATGACGTCCTTCATCGTCCTTCATATTTCCAAATTCAGAAGTTCATAGGAGGAAGACACTTTTTTGCTTATAATAGTAAACAAAAATTAAGCTTATGAAGTTTCCTAAAAATTTCAATATTATTATTTTTTATCCATATATCTGTCTTATTTAGTCTTTCTGATTTTTCCTATCTCTTACTGTTGAAAAGATATGAGCATCGAAATTTTGAGTTGGGTATTTCGATACACCTTCACGCAAACAGATCGGACGCACACTAAAATTGGTAGTCCGAGTCCGACTCGAGAAAAGCAGTGTTGAGATTTTCAAATTCCGATTTCACGGCAATGATGAATATGCATTTCATAAATACATTTCGTATACACAATTTGATTTTAAAATAGTTGATTAATTTAGAAGAGATCAGCTACAAACCAGAATTTACACACAAAAAGTGGTAGTTTGATTCCGATTTCTAACCTACAAACCTGTTTCTAAACTTCAATAACTATATTTTGAACTTCAAGTTTAATTTCTAATTCTAGCAAACGTTCGAACATAATTTTCGGTTTTTCCCGGACCATGCAAAAGTAAGGATACATTGCATGATATGGAAATTTTTGCTGGCCCTTTGTGCCAGACAATTTAAAGTCAAAAAATTAATTAATATAAATACAAACTGTTCACATAGCTGTATCTACCAGAGACCTAATACGCATAGGCACAAAAATCTAGAAAAGGTTCTATTTAAACATCATACAATCTGTCTGAAATTCGCTTATTGCAAAGAGACATCTGAAGGAACGGTTATTAACTCATACTCTGTAACAGCGGGGAGTTTAACTTACACAGACATTCACAACATTTGACAATTTGTTTAAATCCGGCCCGAAGAACCGGCAAAAATTTTTCTCCGACTCTGGTAATGGCTGAAAAAAATGGCCTGCTCAGAAAATTGCTGAAAAAATTTTACCGGCTGGCAATAGAATTCCTGCCCCCCCCCCCCCCCAAAAAATCAAATGGTTGCTCACCAACAATTATCGGTTTGAAAATTTAATGTTACTGCTATTTGAAAACTTAAATATATAATATAAATACATGTAATGTGACGTCCTTCATATTTCCAAACCAAAAATTGTATAGGAGGAAGACACTCTTGTTGCAACCGCAACAAGAAACCTTTCTAGTTTTATATCCATTTACATTGAATCTGTGTAATGGAAGGCCGCTGCGTTTAACCATCTCGTTTGTGATGTAACCTTACTGTGAGAAGTTTTATGTTTATACAACATTAATTGAGCATGTATGGAGACCTATGTGAATCCGCATAAATGGAAGAGTTGTGCGCACGTAATCCGGATAACCACACCATTTGCTAATAGCAGATGGCCGTCCAAAGTCTGCGCCGGATGTACATTGACCCCCTTCCTAGTCTCACTTCGGAATTTTATTCATTCCGAGGTTCGCAACCATTCCTATAGAAAATGGAAAATGATTGTGCCTGGCTTCCTCGACTGCAAGACTGAATAACTGATGGGTACTTCTTTGATTTTTATTTTATATATTGTCATTTATGTTTGATGTCTCTGTACGTCTATTTCAATTTATTTGTATGATGTGCTAATGAATATTGTTGCGTCTTTTTGCGTTTGTATTTTTGTCTGATGTCACTTATGTATCACATTCATTTAATACGCATAGTTTTAAATTTGCGTATTAAATGAATGTATTTTTGTCTGACGTCACTTATGTATCACATTCATTTAATACGCATAGCATTATATCCCAGCCATCTACAAATGTAACTACGTCTTTTGGTATATTTTGGAATGATTTTCACAGATTTTGGCCATATTTCATTGTTTTGAATCGAGGATCACTGACGAGGATTAAATACGAGAAACGTGCATGTCTGGTCCACGTTCTTAATTTATCTGCTTTTAAAGATGCTAATCAATTTGAAGACTTAACATTTTTACCACTTGGTGAGTGTCACTGCTGGTGGACCAGGAGTCCCCGAGGGCACATGTAGCCAAGTTCGACCGATTTCTGTTGGTCGTTTCTTCAAACGCTTGCGAACATTTCTGCTTCAAAAATTTTCTAAAATTTCTAAAACCTGGGTCCTGTAGCATTATATCCCAGCCATCTAACTACGTCTTTTGGTATATTTTGGACATATTTCATTGTTTTGAATTAAGGATCACTGACGAGGGTTAATACCCGAAACGTGCATGTCTGGTCCACGTTGTAAATTTATCTGCTTTTAAATGATGCTAATCAATTTAAAGACGTTTAACATTTGAAAACCTCAACTGTAAGATATCGAATATTGTCTACATAATAGAGTGTTCACTTGGTGGATTGATTTATGTGGGTTAAACCAAAGGTCAGCTCCGAACCAGAATGTCAGGACATCGGTCAAAAGCAATAATAAATGAAATCAAGTCCTTTATTAACATTTTAACCAGCCGGATCATTCTGTTTTATCTATGAGGGTCAGAATATTGGAGATATCACCCCACAAACAATCCCAATTTGAGCACTCCTTTCCGTCGCAACAAAGAGAAAGACTGGATTAAGAATCTCAACACTGCAGCGCCCTATGGTTGCAATGATTACTTCAGTAGCGTAGGGAACCTAACAAGTCCCAGATGTCAATCGGCAAATGTGATTTGCTATTTCAACAGACAAAAATTAAGGCGTCGAAGTCATGACATCCGTAAATATAATTGGCCTGAGATACATAGTATTTCAATCGATGACTTGGTTCCATTTTTGAATGAGCCTCTAGGTCTAAACCACATTCGTACCAAATTATACTCTGTTCCCTTACGGAAATTACACGACATCTACGAATATACTAAGAACCTCACAATTGCAGATAAATATTCCCCAGAATACAAACTACAAAGTGTCATCTAAGACATTTCTACTTTTCGTTTATTTTCAGCAGTGAGATCAAATATATCAGAGGAGAAAACAAACCGTCCTTTCATTAACGTAAGATTTGCAAACAAAGGAATTGATTAATAAAATCTTGACCAAATCTTGAATCATAAATCTGTCACAGAAAAGATCTCATTATATTTCAAAAGAAAAGAAACTCCTAAAAATATGCATCTAAAATTCACAATTACAAACAATTTCTGCAATGTATTGATTTAAGAGCCATTCTCTGTAAAAACGAAAGAATTTTAAAGAAGTGTTCAAATGACCACTTCAGATTTGAGTGATTTTGATATATTTTGGTCAACATAAGACCTGTATTCAAAATTGAGCTCATTTTCATTCATACATGTAACGGTTGCCATGGTAACGCACCGACTTGTTTGGCCCAATTTCAGGTGGTAAAAAATAAGACAAAATGAGGTAGGTTTGTAACCCCACTGTTTTTAAATTAACTTGTCAGCATTAGATTTAATGCAAACCTTTGACAGAATTACCCAGGAACTTAATAATGAAGAAGAAAAATTTAAAGAAGATTATTTCCAAATATGTAAATTTTCAAGACAAATATGCGTAATTTTGCCAAAATTCACAAACTCGTAAATTAGCACTTTTCATGAGGTATCTACAAAATGATGCAGGCACTCGCGCCTGATATGATACTGTTTTCAGATAATTCAATCTCTCCTCATAACAATATAAAAAAATTGGAGATGTTATTTTTGTTTAAAGAAAATAAACTTATTTTGAAAATTGTTACCATGGCAACATCTGCATTTTACTCGATAGGTCTTTCATATTTCACATATGACTTTCTTATGGCAAGACCTTTCCATGGATACCAAATTTGACCTTGTGACCTCGACCTCAAAATGTGAACTACTTTTCTGCTGTTTTACCGACAAAGATGCTAACGGGGGCATTCGTGTTTCACAAACACATGTTTTTTTCAGCTCCGTGTGTTCAAACTTGCCAAATTTTGGCCAACTCTAAATATGTTTATCAGCATAGTAGCCCAAAGCATGGGTGCTTTAGGTAATTTAACGTTCGTGTTAGGCATCGTAGTGTTTATTATCCATGGTATAGATGCAGCATTAATCTTGATTCTTAATTTCATAACAAGGAAATTTCAGTCAATTTGGGGGGGGGGGGGGTGCAACAATTTATTTCATCAACACACAAACTGTGAATTATGTCATTGAGTTCTTTGAGACTTGAAACCTAAAACGTTCTTTCTTAAAACACTGAACCCTGATATTTGATAAAAGCTAGGGTTTTTTTTCCTCGTTTGCAAATCTTTTTTTTTTCTAAAAGCAATTTTCTGGACACAACCCCCCTTTCGGAATAAAAGAAATCTGAATCTGCTAATATCAAATGGTCTTTTCAATGTTTTCAACAGAGCGGTTGTGATCCTTACTGTGCAAAACAATGATTGAAACGGGACATTAAAAATCTAATTACATATCTTTTTATGATTTTAAAAAAGACACCTTGTATCATCAGTATCGTTGTACAATTGAAACCAATGAACAATTTGCCACATTGCAGTTAATGTAAGCGAGATATCTGAACTGCTTTTTGATAAATGTTTATAGGATGGTTCCTATAATTTTGCACTAAAAGATCCAATGGACAGAAAAGAGGGATACAGTTATAGTTACCCTTTTGGTGTATTCAAAAGAAACACCTCCCCTGACTTTGACAAAAATTGTTGTTTTTCAGTTTTTACGTATAACTGTACTGAAGTCCATAGGTTTGACCCCCCTCCCAACCTGATGCCTCTGATCCTCTCCCCTTGAACGTATTTCTTGAATTGCTCATGTACCAGAATTTGGAAATGAAATAGAATTGCGGAAAACCTGTGCATCACACCAAAAGAACAATGGCAACATATAAACCAGTAATGACATAACATTTCCTTAGATAACAGGAGAATCATCATGATTGATAAAATAGTACAAAGATACGATCCCTTTTCCAACTAAAAACTAGAACTGCCCTTACAGTGATGAATTATACCCCGCGGGATGTTTGTCTCTAAACGGATCCCCTATCCCTTATAGTTTAAAAGTAGGTCAAGGGTCAAGGTCACCAGGTCAAATGTCATGGTATCAAAATGTAGTACTTATTATGGTTAATGTGTTTTGTGAAATATGAAAGCCCTATCACTTATCCTTGAAGAGTTAGCTTTAAGAACTTCTTAACCGGACGGACAGACGGACAGGGTGTTTCGTAAATACCCCCAAACTTTGTTTGCGATGAGTATAATTACAAATCTTTATTTTTTACATGTACGAGAGCTGATTGATATGTTGTGAACCTCGGTTTTCTGAACAGTCAAGATAAGGATTTGTTACACACCGGTGGCAAAAGTGTAAAGATACTGAAGGGGATTATGTAGAAAAATAATGCAAAATGTCTAATAAAATTTAAATCCATCAATACGAGGTTCACAACATATCAATCAGCCCTCGGATATAAAAAAAAAGAAACTGTTTCCCTTGAATTCTCATGGATCTTTTACAACTACAAAAACTTCATACCATTTGATTCAATGCTCAAAAGGTAATAGAGATATTAAGATAGAAAATGAAACAATATCATAATGGAAATTTTGTAGCGTGCAAATCATGACTATGAAGTGTTGCTATTGAGAAATATTCATTTTTTCCATTCTTTTCTGTCTACCGTAAATTAAAAATTTTAGAAAAATAAAGTACCTGGAAAATATCTCATACATTATATTTAAAGGTAAGGAGACTCCAAATGATGATAGATTATAAAAACACAAAAACTGGCAATGAAATTTCACAAAACAGTAATATTGAATGAGATGTATACACATATCTATATAGCGTTTTCCATCGAGTATTTGCATTTTCAGAAGTAATTGTGGCAAATAGACATTGAAAAACATGGTTGTCATGGCAACCAATCTCCAAATTAGATAACTTGATATTCTAAAATTAATGAAACTGATATAAATATTAGCATGTTTGATCAAGTTTGATCAAGTTTGTACAATAATACAATCTTTTCAGATGTTTGTTTGAAATAAGAATATACGATTTAAGAATATATTTCCCAGTTTTTTGTGATTTTTCTTTAAAATTTACCATTTTCCCTTAAGTTTAATGACTCCTTTTTTTTCTACAATTTCTGTAAAAAGCTTCATGTCATTTATTTATTAATAAATTAATCCAATTAAACTTTGAAATATACACGATGAAAGATAGAAAAAGAAAATTTTAACATAATAATGAAAATTTCAGTGTCTATTGATGATAATGATGGTTCGTTGCTATGGAGATATCCTCGTATTTTTCATATATTTTCCTTTGATTTTAGTGAAAATAGAAAAAAAAGAATATCCTATATGAGTGAAACAAAGAAATTGTTTTTCTTATTTTCGTAAAAGGCACAGAAATAATAGGAAAAGACGGAAAATTGCTGTTAAAAGTGTCAAGTTTGCCTTCTTAGACATGGTTACCATGGCAACCGATGATAAAATATAGACAGAATTTCAATAAAAATGTCAGAAAAATTGAAAGCTTCAATAATGTGCAAAAATTACATGTTTCTGTCTTCTATGGTCTGAGATACTTTATGTTATTCATCAAACATATAAAATGCAGATGTTGCCATGGTAACCATTTTTGAATAAGATTTTTTTTCTTCAAACAAAAATAACATCTCTGGATTTTTTATATTTTCCTAACAGATAGTCAAACATTCACTCAACAATATTCAATCACTTCACTTAGCCTGGGTTATTTTGTTATGCATGGCCGAAAATGATGATTTTTTGTGTTTTTGTAAAATGTCAATATATTGAAACTTTGTCGTGAAATTTGAATGATTTTAAAAGTTTTTCGACCATAATGTAATGACACAACTTAAAGAGCAATGTATCTAGTTTTACAATTTGGATGAAATATTGAACAATTGAAAGGGTTTACCTGAGCAAATTGTCCTTGAAAGTAGTTAATTTCATGCTCCTCAGAGCCCCCTTTACTTGTCAAAATGGGATGGGGTGGTTACCATGGCAACGGATTGTCGTATACAAAAACAAATGTTATTTTTACTATCAGGAGGTCAAACTTGGCTAAGACACTCAAAATCATGAAAATCTGAGATGATCGTTTTTCGACCACTTTGGTCCTTACAGAGAATGGCTCTTAAGTAATCCCTCATAACATTCATTACCTTGTGAATGTTCTTCATCGGATTTGGTCCATGCTGAAAATTTATCAGGTTTTAAATGATGCTATTGAATTTAGAGACGTTTAACATTTGAACTACTTGGTGAGTGTCACTGCTGATGGACCAAGAGTCCCCGAGGGCACTTTTAGCCGAGTTCGATTAACTTCGGTTGATCGTCTGTCTCTTCAACGCATTTGAAATTTTCTGTTACAAAATTTCTTGAAATTTCTAAAACGTGGGTCCTGTAGTATCATATCCCACCCATTCTGCTACGTCTTTGGTATATTTTTGGACATAGTTTTCATACTTTTTGGCCGTATTACATTGTTTAGACTAAGGATCACTGACGAGGGTTTAGTACCCGAAACGTGCATGTCTGGTCCATGCTGAAAAATTATCAGGTTTTAAATGATGCTATTGAATTTAAAGACGTTTAACATTTCAACTACTCTCCTTGCGGACAAGTTGTTACTGGTGACCTTAGTATAGTCAAGAACGAAAAAACGAGATGATTGTTTAAAATGGATCCTTAATACACAGAGAAAGTAAATCCTTTGCATGGAACCAAAGTTTTAAAATTACCATGGACTCGTGTGAGGAATATGCAAGACGTTGGGCAAAGAAAGAGGATTTACAACTCGACACCCTTTCCGAATGGATAAAATGCATCAGAGGAATACTTTTATCTAGAATTTACAACTTACAAGCAACTATGAACACCAGATTCTAGTCTATCTTTAAAGACCCTGATGTTATCACAGAGCTGACCTACCTCCAAGATCATTACGTCATCACACCAGCAGGCAAAACCTCAAATAACTACACATTTACATGCAAAAAAGTACTATTTCAACTGCTTTGTTAAAGAGTTGGGTTTGAATTCGACACTTGGAAATCCTACTAACACTCCAATAAACCTTGCCTCGGAAATAATAGATGACCACAAATCAGCTTTCGCTTCCTTTGCCTTAAACAAAAATTTAGATTTAGATTTACCATACCTATACTGCATACTTAGAATGCATAAAAATCCGTACAAACAACGTTCAATCGCTGGTTCCTCAAAATGTTCAACCAAATCTGTATCGATCTTACTCACCAAAGTTTTAACTGAAATCAAATCTTGATTTCAAAATTATTGTTCGACAGTATATTCTCGTAGTGGTATTAACCAGATGTCATTCCATTCAAAAGTATCATCGAAATTAAAGGAGGTAAGCACCTTAGCACAATCCCTCCAATGCTATTTTGATCATAGATTTTATTTGAATTGCTACTTAATCGACCCTACAGGAAATTCGGAGTCTCGAACTCTCTGTAAAGTAAATGTACAAATCTAAATTCAAAACATTAAAGAGGGCGCTACTGAAATAAATTTTGGTGGCTCCGCGTGAAGCATCACTGATGAGAATTTAATATTTTTAACACGTGTCTGGTGCAGAACTTTTCTTCATGAAGGTATAGAGTTGGAACACTTCCGTATTATTAAAGAATTCAAAGGAACTTTTAGAACATCTGAAATCCACTTATTTCAATAAGTCCATTTAATCAAAGTTTTTGATTTTTCGACTCTTTACACCACAATCCCACATTCTTTATTGAAGGAAAAACTCGCAAAAATTATAAGTAATGCGTTTACAAGCAAAATCGGCAATCGCATATATATTTATTGGTGTTCATTATGACAAAACCTACTTTGTTAAAGAAAAGTCCGATTCTTAAAATATTAAATATAAAACTGCAACAGATATTATTCAGATGTTAAACTTCCTGATCGACAACATTTTTGAGGTGTTTGGAGGAAAAGTCTTCCAGCAAATTGTCGGAATTCAAATGGAAACCAATTGTGCCCCATTCCTTGCTGACATTTTTCTTTACTCGGCGAAGATGAATTCATTCAATCTTTGGTCTCTGAAAGGAACAGATATGTAGCTTCTAAATCTAACTTCACTTACAGATACATAGACGATGTGCTGTCCATCAATAATTCAAAATTCGCGGATTACCTCTGCAGAATCATCTTTCGGAGATTGAAGTCAAAGAAACTACAGAGACAAATAATTCAGCATCCTATCTGGACATAATATTGTCCTACGATGGTCACATGAACACCTCACTCTATGACAAACGTGACGACTTCAACTTCAAAATTACACAATTCATTTTCTGAGAAGCAACATCCCTTCATCGCCTGCTTATGGCGTGTTGGTATCTAAGTTGATACGCTATGCCGGAGCAGGTACCAAATATACAAATTTTGTTCTGAAAGCTAGACGTCTTTCATATAAGTTTCTGAATCAGGGATACGTTTATTACCGACTAACCTCGATCGTCACTGAGGAAGTTCTGCGGTCGAAATGGGGAACACGTCATTCATTATAATGTCCCACTCTCCAGAATGGTGGATGATACTCTGTCTTAGACCATTTGAACCATCCAACCACCGAATATACTTGTATCTTCCTTAATGGAAGTAACCGGATGTGACAATTCTACCGAAGTGACGGGTGTTGCATGCAAGCAGAAGATGCTGACTCTTCCTGGGCACCTGGTCACACTCTCATATTGGGAGTTCGCTTCTTTTCATATGGTGGAGGTTTTTGTTTCTTTGCTTTGGTTCTTCTTTATCCTGATTTTGTATGCCTTCAGTTAATGATTTTCTGAATTAGCGATTTTGTATTATGCACTGGGTTATGATCATTATCCATATATGTCATTTCTCATTGGTTTGTTATGCTGCAGATACTTCCCTTTTCTCGACACAATTTGACAGTTCCCAAATAACAATTACATAAATGTATTCTATCGAGATTTGAACAATAACCGTCATAGAATCTCGTCGTCACTGATGTCGGATAGCAGTTCTTGAAACTATACTTAGATAAAAGAGAAGTAAAGTGAAACAGCACAACGACCCGAAAAGTTACTCAGTACGTATCACAAACAAAATGCATGTATGTATTCAACCAAGATGATGTCACAAATAAGACAGTCTGACATTTAAGAGAATTTTGGACGGAAACGTACCTGACATGATACATGTAGATTCAATATATTGGCACCGTTAATACGATAGAATCCGTTTGTAATCAGAATTACATCTACCACTCAATTCAATAGAAAAGCTTCGTGAATTTAATTCCCTTTGGATAGGTTTATGCAAAATTTAAAATGTTTTGAGAAATCTTCACCCCCATGAATGTCATATACAAATCCATAGACCAACACAAAAGCATGGACATAACTGTTATATCGCAGCAACAAAATTATGCTTTGAGAATCACGTCAGGAATGAGATATGTTTCAGAAATAAAAAATCAGTTCAAGTACCACATGGAGTGATTAATATGTACAATGAAATGTATAAATGTGGTGACAACCCAAATAGACGAACAGAAGCAAGTTTGGCTGTCAGAAATTCCCTCGTACATCGAAAAAGGTAAAAGCAATTTGCAAATTCTTTTTTTGCATTCTTGTTAATTTTTAAGCTTTTTTTATTATTATTTTTCCTTAAAAAAAATATGTTGTAATTTTCGCGAATCAGTAATGTCTTGTGTGTACTTCTTTGAAATATTTATGCAATGATGAAAACAAATAAAATGTTTTTTAGTAAAATTACGACCAAAAATGAAAAGATAGAAATTAAGAAAAAAATAATAATATTCGTTTCAGATGATATACAGAAAAGTCATCGCAGTCTTGATCATAATCACGCTGTTTGGTAAGTCAACATATTTCCCAATGATTTAGTGTTTTGATGTCGTGTTTGGTGTTTCTTGTCCTTTTTGCGTCTCTTGTTGTGCTGGTTTACTCCATGTTTTTTTTTTATCAGGTTTTTTTTTGTGGTTTGCTGTTGGTGTTGAGATCGAGTACTGATGGATATCCCCTTCTGTCTTCTAAGAAAGCAATCTACAATTCAAAAGCGTAGCAGCGTATCTATGGAACATTGATACAGAGCTTATTAAGACCACATGCGGCCAATGAAATACAGCGGTCAATAAGGTCCGGCCATTCGTTTATAGAAACAAAGCTGACGATGTTGCGAAAAATCGGTCGTAAAATAAACTGTCAATAATACATACATAAAAAGGATTACTCCCAGCAAAATCGCGCTTTTAAACATATCTATCTATAAAAAAAAAACAAGTCATACCTGAAAAAAATTTGGTAATTTTACATCAATTAAGGTTAAAATATAGTATATATGAAATTTGAAGCCGCTCATTTTTTGCAAGAGGAAATTAAAAATTTATATTGTAGATGGCGCTAGGAAATTTTTTTTTGGCTTTATTCAAATTGTTTTACATTAAGTTCTACAGACTAGGATTCAATAGCCGAAACACGTGCCTAGTACAATAAAATTAGTACTATACAACATATATTTCAATATTGACAATCTATAGGAAAACTTTGAAATTCTCTGAATCGTATTGACATTTCGGCAAACGGTGATTCATAACAGATTCTGGAAGCAGAAATAATGGAAATCAAATAACACAAGATGACCTTAATAGCAATTCTTTGTACCAAAAGAATTTCAATAGCATGTGGAAATGCCATGTCGCCAATTTTGACGATTCTTAGTATGGAAGGTGTATATGATGTACTGAGACAAAAAAACTTCGTTTTTACAAACAAAGTTTTCGTTACCATGGAAACCATGTTTGAAATTCTACCTATAAGTAGAATACTTGTAACAACTGAAATCTCATTTATTTTTCTTTATAACTTTCATCGTATAAATATTACACAAGAAGTATGCTTCCATCCGCTATTCTTCTTGTCAATATGCTCAAAATGTAGGCAAAAACCAGATTTGAAGAGGCCCTATTGTAGACCGAAATGCTCCTAATCTTACACGATTTTAAGGGCAAATATTTTGAAATGTCAGGTTAACTTGATTTATCCTGCCAATTGTCTTTCAAATTTGATTCTCGATCGTTAAGAAAGTGTTAAAATCTGAATTCAAAATTTTATTCAAAAGGGTATAAAAATGGTTACCATGGTGACATTCTGTTCAGTACTATTACACATAAAGAAATAAAATGGTGAATTTTCAGCTGTCCCTTATATATTTTTAAACATTTTTATCAGTACATATAAAAGAGGATAATAATAATTAATTAAGAATAACTTTTCAAGGTCACAGGACCCGATGTCAAGGTCATTTTGAATGTGTTTCACAAAATTAGGAACAATAAATAACAAAAAAAATGCAATTTGTTTTCAAATTGGAACCTATATTTTGAATTCATCTTGAACTTAGAATCAACGAGCTTGACACATTTTAGAAGTGCTCAAATAAAGAATAATTTCTGCTGTTGTCCCTACATGTGTAAGCAATACAAGTTATATAAACGATGCTAAAATCAAATTGAAACGGTGTAGTCATCATGCGTCAAGTATAAAGTTGTCATCACTGCACCAATTTTTGACCTCAAAATGTAAGAAAACAAAACGAGGTCTAACTTATTGTATCACATAAAAATCTTTTGTTCTGAAAACAGTTTTGGTGTAATTAGCCGGACATTTTGCGTTAATTTTGCTTAAAAATGGTAAATACATGTATTGGACAACAATTGGCCTTAATTTTGACCTTATTTTATGCCAATGTTTGACTGATTTGATATGATAGGATTCGATTAATTGAAAGTTATTTTTAAAAAAAATAATATCTCTAAAAATAGAGGTTTTAAAGATTATAAATTCTTAATACCAAAAACTCTAACAATGATTTCCGTCGCAACAATATAACCAAAGATGACTTATTTGACCATTCTTTTCGTGCTATGAATAGAAAGACCTCATTTCCATGGCAATCGAATTTTCATTTTAATAAAATTGTTATTTTTGTATTCAGTGCATTATACAAATGAATTATTGAGAAAATGATAAAAGAATGGAGGGGATCTCCAACAACACCAGATCGCAGTAACCACAGCAAAACCCCAAAACACGCAATGCAAAAAAACACAGAACAGACATCCACAGAAAGAGACGCAAAAGGGACAAGGAAAACCAACTCACACCATTGAAACATTAAACATAAAAGACCACACATAAACCAACGAGGCCAATGGGCAGCCGGTGCCGACTTAGGACGGCAATCTGCCACGTAAGTAGCAGACGGTGGATTACGTGCGCACAACCCCCCACAATTCCGATTTCCCAGAGGTCTCGAAGAACGCATAATTATGGTGAAAAAAAACTCCTCACTGTTAGATGACCACACACAAACAAAACCGTAAAACGCAGGGGTTCAAGCAATCCATGACATGCTATGTCCAAAATATTTTGTCCTTACCGAGAATTTATATTAAAACGTAAAATCAGGAAGTAAGGAGAGACCTCAAATAGAGTAAAGACCACTTAGCCTTCACTTATACCCAACATTAGGAGAATATTAGTCATTTAGCTTACCTGAGCCTAATTCAAATGAAAAATTGTCATACCGCGCCGTGCGTTGTCCGTCCGTCGAAATTTTTTTTTTCAAATTTTCAACTTCTATAATGTACCCGCTATACAGAATTCCATGAAACTTAAAGCAAGTAATCAAGGTTCACTTTTTTCAAAATATCCTCATGGTTGTTTTGATATCGATTTTGGTGTTCCTTGTCTCTTAAATTCCGTATCTTTTAGAGCTTGTTTATACTGTGTTTTTTAAATAGGACTTTATCGATGTTTAGCATTTGGTACTGCCACGGACTCCTTTTGGGGATCCCCTCCCTTGTTTCCTATTTGACAATAGTTTTGATATTGAAATAAAGAGGATGTTCCACATGACACTCTTTCTGAATGGATAAAATCCATCAGGGGATTTGCTTTTCTTTAAAATCAAACATTTAAAACCAACTTTGAACTCCAGATTCGAGTTTGTCTTCAAAGACACTGATGTAATCACATAATTAATATACCTCCAGGAGACTAGCAAATAAAACCTCTAATTAAAAATTCACTTGTAAAATGTTTAACGTCTTCAAATTAAATAGCATCTTTAAACAACAGATAAATTTGCAAAATGGACCATATATGCACGTTATGGGTACTGAACCTTCGTCAGCGATGCTCAATTTTAAAAATCGAACCAAAGAGTGTGAAAGTTATTATGCCAAAAAAATGTACCGAAAGACGTAGCAGGATGGGTGGGATATAATGCTTCAGGACCCACCTTTAATGAATTTCAAGAAATTTTGATACCAGAAATTTAGAATGCGTTGAAGAAACGATCAACCGAAATTCATCGAACTTGGCTACATGTGCCCTCGGGGACTCCTGGTCCACCAGCAGCGACACTCACCAAGTGGTACAAATGTAAAACGTCTTCAAAATCATTAGCATCATTTTAGTACAGATAAAAGATATTATTTAGAAAGACTAATTAAAGAATTGGAACTAAATTCGACTTCTGGAAATCCCACCTATGCAACAAATTTTTCGGCTTCAGAAGTAATTGAAAATCACAAATCACCACTTGCTTCTTTCGGTCTTGACACCAACAAATTGGATCAAGATTAACCGTATCTGTAATCTATAAAAATGCACAAACATCCGTATAAACAACGTTTCATTGTTGGTTCCTCAAAATGTTCGACCAAATCTGTATCGATCGTACTCACCAAAATTATATCTGAAATAAGTCAGGCCTTCCAAAGTTTTGTTCAACCGTGTATTCGCGTAGCGGTGTAAACCAAATGTGGATCTTAAAACATTAGAAAAAGCCTTAGAACACCTCAAATCAACACAGTTCAAGAGTACATTCTATATAATCGTTCTACTTTTCAACACTTTTACTCCATAATTCCACATACTAAATTGAAAAAGACGCTGCCTCAAAATTATTGGCAACACATTTACGAGTAAAAACAGTAATCGTAAATATAAATTCATTGTCGTAAATTACGACAAAACTTTCTTTGTAAAAGAGAAATCTGAGTCAAAAAAAGTATACCGAATCAGATGACATTACGACGTTGAATTAGTTAGCTCTTAAAAACGCCGAAGGGTTTCAACTCAATACCTTCTTGAGGAAAATTTCGTACAAATTCCCATGCACCAGACACGTGTTTCGAATATTTAATAGCAGTTCTCTGTAAGGACCAAAATAATTTCAATAGCACGTGGAAACAGCATGTCTCCAATTTTGGAGAGTTTTGGTGTGGAAGGTGTATATGATGTACTGAGACAAAAATAAACTTTCTTTTTACAAATTAAGTTTGTGTTGCCATGGAAACCATGTTTGAAATTTTACGCATCAGTAGAATACTTGTAACATGGCATTTTCACAGGGCTCGTTTCCATGGTAACAGCTATTGTAGTCAACTGAAATTTCCTTAAATTTTCTCTTTATATCTTTAATAGCGTAAATATTACACAAGAAGTATGTTTCTGCCCGTTATTCTCTTTGTCAATATGCTCAAAATGTAGGCAAAAACCTGTTTTGAAGAGGCCCTTTTTAAGACCGAAAAAGCCCCTAATTTAACATGATTTTGCTCAAATTTAAGGGCAAATAATCTGAAATGTCAGGCTAACTTGATTTCTACTGCCATTTATCTTTAAAGTTTAATCCTCGATCTTTAAGAAAATGTTAAAATGGGACCTCTTCACAATTTTATTCAAAAGGGTATAAAAAATGGTTACCATGGTGACATTCTGGTTAGTGCTATTACACATAGAGTAATTTACTGGTAAATTTTCAGCTGTCTGTTATATATTTTGAAGCATTTTTTATCAGTGCATATAAAAGAGCATTATTGATTAAAAAATCACCTTAAATATTTTCAAGGTCACAGGACCCAATGTCAAGGTCATCTTAAATATAATTCACAAAATTTGGCAAAATTCTGTGATTTTTCAAAAATATGAGAGGCAGTTACTCAAAAATCACGTGGTATTGAGTAAAACAAACACATACATAGTGATTTTGGATATATCCCCTATTTATTGACCAGAGTTGCAAAAAATCTCAAAATCAATGACATCCTTGATTTTTAGCTAGTATTTCATACATACATATAAAAATGTGAGATTATCATGATTTTTGTCTGGGGCTTATTCTTTTTAGGAGAAATGTTCTGAACTAAAAATTGTAATGTTTTTCCATCTATCGATCCTTATTTTAGAAAGAAGTATTTTGGATAAAAATATATGACAGTCAAGCCTAAATTTAGTAACAATAAATAACAACAAAAATGCAAATTTTATTGAAATTAGAACCTATATTTTGAATTGACCTTGAACTTAGATGAACATCGACGGCGGGTGCGGCTAGCCAACAGGGGATGCTTACTCCTCCCGGGCACCTGATCCCACCTCTAGCTTGCTAGGGGTCCGTCGATGCTCAATGTCGTGCTCTATTGTGAGTGCTGTTGAGATTATCGTCAGAATCTTCTTTAACTCATTAGAGTCAATGACCTTAACAAATTTTGGACGTGCTCAAAGAAAGAATAATTTCTTCTGTTGTCCTTACATAAAGCTTAAGCAATATAAGTTATTTAAACCATGCTAAAAATCAATTTGAAAAGATATAGTCATCATGTCTCAAATGAAAAGTTGCCATGGCAACCATTTTTTGTTGTTTTTGCTTAAAAATGGTAAAAATTGGACAAAAATAGGCCTTAATTTTGACCTTATCTTATGGCAATTTTTGACTGATTTTGATTTGATAGGATCCTGCTAATTGAAAGAAATGTCAAAAATTTGTTATTTTTTTTTTCTAAAAATAGAGGTTCTAAAGATTATAAGTTGTTAATACCAATTAACACTGACAATGGTTTCCATGGCAACATAATAACAAAAGATGACTTATTTAACAATTTTTTTAGTCCTATAAATAGAAAGACCTCGTTTCCATGGCAACCGGAATATCTATTTTCAAAAAGTTATTTTTGTATTCAGGGCATTATACATACCATTTATAGAGAAAATCATGAAAATCCATGACATGCTGTTTCCAAAATAGTTTGGTCCTTACAGAGAATTGATATTAATTCTCAACAGTGATGCTTCCAGCCAACGTGTTATTCATAAGCAGCCCAAATTAATTTCACTCGCGCCCTCTGGTGTTATTTTTGGAATTTAAATTTCTGCATTTATTTTACAGAGAGTGCGCGGCTCCAAATTTCCTGTAGGGTCGATTCAATAGCATATCCAAATAAAATCTAATGTTTCTTGAAAGAGTCAAAGTTGACAATTAAAAAAAGTAATTGTCAAATGCCATTCATATATTTGAGAGGAATAAAGGGATGGGGATAGAAAACCACGCTATGACACAGTAATGAGATCATAAAACTGGGGGGGGGGGGGGGGGGGGGGGGCACATTTCAGGAAAAAAATCTTATCCTTTTTCAAACGAAGTGTGCCCCCCCCCCCCCATAATTTTATTCTCATTTTTCTGATAAAGTTTTCAAATACACATAACGGAACAGTTCCGTTTACTCTGTACTAGACTCCTCCCTGCTAAATAATATTTATTCATCCGTTCACTCCCCTTTAATCCTTTAAAATGCAATTGTCACAGTGCTATATACCACATTTATTATGTTTTAATCGTCAACTTTGACCCTTTAAAAACCCTCCAGCCACAAGAACTAATGGTTGAACGCAAGAATATATGCAGATATTGACATCCGTGCTAGTTCTTTGCACTTACATCAATTTTTCTCAAGTTCTTTAAGATTTATGTTTTGTTTCGTTTCGTTTCGATTTGTTTCGTTTCGTTTTGTTTCGTTTCGTTTCGTTTCGTTTCGATCTGTTTCGTTTCGTTTCAATTTGTTTCGTTTCGTTTTGTTTCGTTTTTGTTTCGTTTCGCACTTTACAGGGACCCAAATAATAGCGATCTTACAAATGAATTTGAAGAACAAAAGAAAGGAGGTGACCTCCAACAGCACTCGGTTGTAGCACCTACAACAAAACAACAAAACAACCCGTGTACAAACACAGAGATGACACGCACAGCGAGCGACACAAAAGTGACAATACTTAAGGAACACCAAAATCAAAACAGAAACATCGAAGACAAAACAGGACTGGTCAGAAAGCCATCCACTGCAAATATGACGTCATCATCGGACTAAAAGTGGGTGTCAGAAATATAGCTGCTTTCAGTTTTAAGAATAGATGATTAAAATCTGATGGAGCAAGATCAGGTGATTAACTTAAAGACGTATGCTCTTGACAATCAAGTTAAAGCCCCAATCATGAATGGCAGTCATGGCAGTGACAGTCCTGTGAACAAGAGCACGACACACCTTTAGGGAGAAACCTTTTGATTTTTGGGGGGGGGGGGGGGGGGGGGGCAGGAAGACTTTTGCCAGCCGGAAAATTTTTTTCAGACATTTTAAGAGCCTGAAATGTTTTTTTTTTCATCAATTTTCCAATGCATGTAATTGAAAATTACTCCTTTAGTAATTTAAATCATTCAGCGTGATTTTTGGCCATATTTAAAAATATCAAACACGGAGCGAGATCAGGTGCCAACGAAGAGTATATTAAGGCATCTTTTCCTGGCAGATCACTTCTTTTAAATTTTAGGATAGCATATGAAACCTATCATAATAACACTTACTGTAAATGATACTCAATGCACTGCCAGATAGGCTCTTTGGTGCTAATGACTTTTGAATTTTATTCCTTTGAATATTTATTTGTACTTAGTTTATAACACAAAAAGGTGTTTACCGGGGATGTGGAAAGGTAAGAAGAGGGGGCCCAATTTAATGATCCGGAGATCTTTTTTTCGACGGCCCCTTAGACCGGATTTTTTTCCCCTAAAATCTCGATCCGGATTTTTTTTGCCAAGTCTTCCCCCCCCCCCCCCATAAAAATCAAAAAGTTGCTCCCTTAACAATCGCTTAAGTTTAATATTTTCCCGTAACTGTGTCAGAAGTGAAGCATAGCCTGTGCCATTGATTGTTTGTCCTTTTTTGAAAACCGAGGCATACAACATATCAATCAGCTCTCGTAAAAAGGGTGCTTGCAGGGGTATTGATGGGCATAGAAGAGGTCACATATCTCAAAATGTGTCGATAATCACCAAGCAGAGACACAGTGACTGCTTGCTGTTTTCTTGGAAGGCGTTGAAAAGGATGGTTCACCAGCGTAGGTATGGAGAATGAAGGAGTGGCAGATTTCATGATAGCGACAAGGTGTTGGGCATTTCAGCACTATAAAAGGCGTAAATAATCAGAGAATAGAACGTCTATACAATCGTGCGCGGATCTAGGGGGAGGACCGGGGATCCGCCCCCCCCCCCCCCCCCCCCCGATTTTTTCGAGAGGAGCTCGGAAATTCGCTTATTTTTACATAAAGTTTGGCTCCCTTAGCTCGCCTCATAGTAATGAATTTCAATGCCCCAATGATGTATTCGGTCTTATCGTTGTATGTAATGTATATAAATAACTAAATAGCCAACTAACGCCCCTTACAATAACCAAATGCTACTTTTTGTCCCCTGATTGCGCGAAAGCGCGGGGACATCAATAATATAATATATATGGAAGTGTTTCAAGAAGAAAATTTTGAATGCAACAAACACAAATGAAGAAGTAATATTTTCTGACAGCCAAATGTATTTCAGTAGCGCCCTCTGCCTGGTTTGAAGTAAAGGAGCTGTTAAGATAAGGCGTAAAATCAGCCCTGAAAAGTGGAATTTTGAAAACTGAAATTTCAAGAACCTTTTTTGGTAAAATGTATACCTATACGGCATCCCATCAGAATATGAAGTTATTTTTTATCTGTTTTGCATAATATTGCTAATTTTTGGGTCAAAACTTATCCCTTTCTCATAGAAATCAATAGAAAACGGAAAAGTTTTATTGAACATTGTTCCCCCCGGATATACAGAAAGCCACTTTTACTGGAGATGTGTATCCATGATACAAACTTTTTGGCAAAGTGGGGTTCTGTATCTCCGGGGGCACACTACCCCAGAGACGAAAAACCAAAAATGGAAAGGGGGGTGCATTTTATAAGAGTCGATCTTTTTGACCATTAAATATAACACATTTGACTATTTTTCCTCATTAATCCATCAAATATTGTGTACTCAATATGATTGAATGAAAGATACAAGAATTAGAAACGAAATAAGCAAGAGTGATGTTCATTTCTCCGTCAATGTGTATTTCGCGCTAAAAGGCGTACATTGTAGCCATTGAATGAAGAATAAGACCGTATTTTAAGTTCCGGATTTCATTATTTACCGATAAAAGGAGGTAGATCGTTCGAAATCTATTGCTGATACACAATGTAGACATATTTGATGTCTTTTAGCTTATATTTATCCATTTTAGATAAAATATTCAAAAATTTATACGTTTTTTTGTCGATATTATCGGATTTTCTATCCGAGCACCCCTACCTCTTTCGACCTTAATTTTACAACCTTAAGAGTTCCTTAACATGATGTAAAACATGTAAAAGGTCTGCAAATACATTATATTTCAATAATTATTCATGTTTTTCTGTATACGATTCGCCATGCGGAAGAAATAAGTCACGAGATTCAGGGCTAAATACGGCCCTTATCTTAACAGCTCCTTTGTGTAATTGATTTGCGCGTCTCCAAAGTGTTGCGTGGCTCAAAAGAGTAGGCCTGGTTTCGTCCGTCTGTCCCTCTATCTGTCTGTCACAAAAACTTTAATTTGGGCATAACTATTGAATGGTAATTGATATAATGGCTTTCATATTTTACACATGTATTCCTTTTCACAAGACATATCCCTCGGTACCAATCTTTTACCTTGACATTGGAGTTTAACGTACATGAGTTTAACATACACATTATCAAATCTTAGGGATGGGTTTTGGGATATATAAGCATTTCTTTTAAAACAAGTCACACCCAAAAGCGGGGGACCACAATTCCTTGAATTTGATTTTATTCCTTATTTTCATGTAGAGTAAAGAATTTGTAAACAGAAACATAAGAAGTTACAAAGCGTCCGGGGCTCCACCCCCTGGACCCACATTAATTAACTTTAAAAGGCATGAAAGTGGAATATACATGTAATTTAGTTATTTAAAAATATATATGTCGTCAATAGATGCTTTTTTACTTTGGATTTTGTCGGGATAAAATAGAAAAGGAAACAGTCTGCAAAACTTTTATATTATCCTGAACAACAAAGGAAGCATCGTAATATTTGTACAAAAAAAAAAAAATCATGACCATACTTAGGACCCCTCTGGGGTAAAATACTAGATCCGCACCTGAACAGGTGTTTTGAGTTTTTATTGCTATCTATTGCACTATACATGAAGGAATTCTTAATCAACTCAAGGCCATATACGTTGCAGCTCTTCTTTGGGTTTTCTTGGGAAAATCAACAAAAGTGAGTTAGTAATAGATTATAGATATCACAGGAGCTCGATGCCAACAATCCTCAATGACACCCGCCCCTTCCAATCTCTCTCTAGTCAAAGTATATATAAGGAAAGTAGGGGTGGATATTCTTGTGGATCGTTTGCATCGAGCTCCTGTTATAAATATATATATGGCGAGAAGCTTGGACACATCACTTCGCTTCCGAATATGGATTGAATAAAATACCAGTCATACATGTATTTAAGGTATCCGTTGTACAAATAAATATCAAGTGTTTTATATAGTTAGAATCATGGCATACGTTTACCTAAATATACCCAATACAACATAAATAATTGTTTCTATCATCAAAGGTCAACATGCCGACAGTCACTCAAGCCACGGAAACTATCGAGACACTGCCGAAGATTACCGAGATAATTTTAACAAATATTATGTAAATAGTTAGATTTGAGATGTAAAAAATACATCATATTGACACGTAATTATGAACTTCATATGATCAATATTGTTTTTGTTTTTGTTTTTTCATCTTTCATCCGTGATCATGAAAATTTAAATTAATTGAAAATATACAATTAAGTGAACCTGACTGTGCAATCTTCCCCTCTCAATATAGTATAAATTATGTCTATAAAACAGTCAAACATATAAAGGTTCGATAAATTTGTCGGCGAGGTTCAGGACGAAGCTGCTTAAATGAAACCGATGAAAGCTCGAGAGGTATTCCGAACTCCTGTTGCTGCATAACGTCACGACTCAATAACTTGGTTGTTCGACACACCACCCAATAACTTAGCATTACCACTCAATGACATGATGATTTGACCCTTTATTATAACAAAACCACTTAATAACTTAGCATTACGACCCAGTAACATGATGTTTTGATCCTTTATTATAACAAAACCACGCAATAACTTATAGTATGGGATGTATCACTGGGTTGGGTGCACCCCCCCCCCCCCCCCTGAATCCTCCAAAACCGGCTTAACTTTGTAGCATTTTTTTGCGCTCTTTCAGATAAAAAATTGTCTCATGGAAATTTCCATTGCAAAAATGGTGTTTTTGGGGAAAAACATGTTTATTTTTTAGTCAAAAATCACTGAAAATAGGAAAAAATTTTAACTTTTATATGGTTGATGTTTTTAAAAATTGAAAAGTGTGAATATATAGTATTTTTGATGCTCTTTCAGATGAAATAAGTTGCAAGTTCCAATTCCTATTTTTACTGTGTGTTTTGGGGTAAAAAAGTCAGAAATTTGAGGAAATTTTGATTTATTCCTGCTTCTCAGCTCCTCAATATTGCATATGATCGTTAAATGATGATTTAAAAAACATCTTTAAAGTCTGCTCTTTCAAATGATATATATTTTATATTCTTATTTTTTTTTTTTTTTTTTTTTTTTGCAAAATCCTCGAAATTAATTATTTCATACAAGTTTCAAGTTTATTATCATCTCATCACCTCAGTTAAAACAATGGTATGGAGAAAAATGTTATACATGGATATAATATTGGACAGAAATGGTGTATAGATCATGTTGACAATTACAGGTGACAATACAATGCTTACAGAGAGAACAAAAATTATAAATGAACAAAATGCATTTTCTTTGATCTAGGCTCCATGTGAAGTTCGAAATTAAACATTTGATCTATTAATTATATATATGAGAGAGAGAGAGAGAGAGAGAGAGAGAGAGAGAGAGAGAGAGAGAGAGAGAGAGAGAAAAGAGTTCCAATAAGTATGTTAAATTCTTATCGCGGGTTTTTCTTAAATATTATTCTTATAAAT
The DNA here is from genome assembly GCA_033119305.1 of Pinctada imbricata. Taxonomy (NCBI): domain Eukaryota; kingdom Metazoa; phylum Mollusca; class Bivalvia; order Pterioida; family Pteriidae; genus Pinctada; species Pinctada imbricata. The sequence goes on along the minus strand of VSWD01000004.1, from coordinate 12,442,568 downwards.
GCACATAATTTCTTAACTACTGATTGTTTCTTACAAGTCATGATTCTATTAAATTTGATAATATTAGGGTGCCTTAAAGTATAATTTGGAAGCATGAGTCTTCTTTCGATCTGAAGGGCGGGGCATTCTAACAAATAATGAAATTCGTCACCTAGTCCGTTTGTCTGACATAGTCTACATTTTCTTTGATCTCTTGGAATGTTTGCCCACCTACCCTTTTCAATCGGTAAATAGTGGTTACAGGTTCTAAATCTACATAGAGTGAGTGCATCTTTGTCTGAAAGGAAATTAAAATAATTTTCAAATTCTAACTTGTCCTTATAAATTCGGTAATTTAATGCCTTTGGGGAGTCTTGAATTTTTGAGAGCCAGTGCTGTCGAAATTGATCAAGTAATGTTTGTTTTACTTTAGTTATAAGCCATTTTTCGTTAGGAAAATCTTGTATATGCCAAAAATTTGAGAGTCCGCAGTTATCAAGGATATTTTTAACGTTTTCCAGCCAGAGAAACTTTTCATTTGTGTTTTCATTTTTTATCTTACATATTTTATATATTGTATTTGATAATTTTGAAGGTTTTCCGCGAATCAATTTAGTCCAATAGGATATGATACGAGTTTTAATTGTGATATCTAGCGGATATCGTCCCAATTCCCCATAAATCATGAAATCAGGTGTTGATTGCTTAAGTTTAAGTAATAATTTGCAGAATTTGATATGCATTCTTTCGATCATATCATTTTTACCCAAACCCCAGACCTCACAGCCGTAGAGTAGAAAAGGTTTAACTATTTTGTCAAAAAGATCTAATTGGCACTGAATAGAGAGATTATTTATCTTGCCTTTTTTTAGAACATCATAGATTAATTTATTAGCTTTCTTTATTAGAGATTGTTTACATTTATAGAAAGAGCCAGAACGAAAAAGAAGAACGCCGAGATATTTAAACTCCGACACTATTTTTAGTTCCTCACTATTAAGTATAAATTTAGTTTTCTTCAAGATTTGGCCTTTACTAAAAATCATTATATTTGATTTACTTATATTAACTTTAAGTTTCCATTTTTTTGCAGTAATTCTGAAAAAAATTTAATTGTTTTTGTAGATCATCAGCAGATTCAGACATTAGAACAGTGTCATCTGCATAAAGTAGTGCGAATAACTTTAGATAATATGTTAGGTGTATTTCTATTTCTTCACTTACGCTTTGAAGACCTTTTATATCTGTTTCAAGGAAGAAATTTTCCAAATCATTCATATAAAGTGAGAAAAGAAATGGGGATAAATTTTCCCCTTGTCGTACTCCATTTTTGCAGTTGAAGAAACAAGAAGACTCACCATTAAAAATAATTCTTGATTTTATGTTTTCGTACATGTTTTTTATGATATTTAGCATTTTTCCGTTTATGTTACTTAAAATCATCTTATACCAAAGTCCGTCCCTCCAAACAGTGTCAAAAGCTTTTTCTAGGTCAATGAATGCGCAATATAATTTCTTTTTCTTTCTTTTTAGAATTTCAAAAAGGTTGTAGATAACGAAAATGTTGTCAATAGTTGAGTATTTCTTTCTAAAACCAGTTTGACTTTCATTTATTATACAAAATTCATCAGAAAATTCATTTAGTCTTGTATTTAAAATTGCAGTGAAAAGTTTTCCTACGCAGCTTAAAATAGTAATTGGTCTGTAATTCTTTGGATTTGTTTGTTCGCCTTTCTTTTATATAAAGGTTTAATATTTCCTTTTAACCAACATTCAGGTATAATTCCACTGTTAAATATTAAGTTGAAAAGTTCTTCATACAGAGGAAGAAACAAGTGAGATGTTGATTTAATGTATTCATTAATTATTTTGTCATCTGCACTCGCTTTGTTGTTACGGAGATTATTGATACATTTTACAATTTCTCCTTGTGTTATATTTTCATTAAGATTGTGATTAAGCATTTGTATCTCATTAGAATTTATATTAAGTTCATCATTTTCATCACAATTTCTATTTGGTTCTTCATTCAGGTCTTTAAAAAAATCAAAGAGTGTGTCGATACTTATCCCAGATTTCGTATTAGTTTTGGAGCCTTTATTAATTAATCGCCAAAATTCTTTAGGATCCTTTGTTTTAATCGCTTTCATTTTTTTCCTCATATTTTTTCGATATGATTTTATCTCCTTATCCATTATTTTCTTATAATTTAGTTCATCTTTTTTCATTTCTCGTAGGTGTATAGGACTTTTTATTTGCTTATATTTTCTCTTGCTTTTTCTAAATTTTTTTCTAGCATCTTTGCAATTGTTATTGAACCAAGGTTTTGATTCCTTCCTCTTTTTTTTATTTGATACATTATTTGTTACCGTAAATTTGCCAAAAGTTTTCTCCAGTAGACCATTTATTTGATTTTCGTCGACCTTTTCAATTTCAAGTGATTTTATCTTTATTCTGTCATTTAATACATTGAGCTTACTTATATCTATCTCATTGACAAAATTTACTTCCTTTTCACTGTCCCATTTTCCAATATATTCTCGAGTTCCATGATTTAGAAATTCGTTATTCGTTTCGATTATTTCATCAATGTTTACTTTAACATCTAGGGTTAATGGAGAATGGACATCGGAGAAAAGTTTATTGTTTTGTAAGATTTTCATGTTCTCTATAATTTGAAAGAAGTCAAAAGAGGCAATACAATAATCAACAGTGCTGACATTTTTACACGTGTATAATCCGAAACCTGTATTTTCAATAAGAAATCTCAGATTATATTTATTTAAAGAACCCTTATCTATTATGAAAGCAATGATTGAAAGCTATTTTCTAGTGTAACTTTTCACACTCTTTCAGGTCATATATGTTTTACTAACATTTCATTCAAAATCAAAGTGTTTTGGGGGAAAAAACGTATTTTTTCATTTAAAAATAGCTGATTTCTGGAAAATATTTATTGAATCTAGTATAAAACTTCTTGAAATGATAGCAAGAATGTATTTTGAACTGTAATTATTTAGGTTCACTCATAAATTACATGTATGAAACCTGAAAGGTATATTTTCTACTTAATTTTGGGGCAAAATGCTTGTTTTTTGTCTAAAAATAACAGATTTCTGGAAAAATTCTATTAATTCATGTTTTTTGCTAAAACTATACATTTTAAGCTATTATCATAATAGAAAGTAATCATCTTGCCTGATGATTGTGAAAGTTAATGTAATAATTCATTAAAACCATCATTTTTGGGTAAAATATGCATTTTTTATGCAAAAACCACTTATTTTGAGAAAATAAGTACTAGCTCTTTTAATTTGCCTAAATTGAAATGTTTCAGCTTTGATATTACATGTATGCTGTTTCTTATCATAAATGGATAGGGATGTCATTTGATAACTGAAATTCAATTTATATTCTATTTTGGGGAAAAACCTAATTTATGTGCAAAATTCACTTAATTTAGGCAAATTAAAAGAGCTAGTACTTATTTTCTCAAAATAAGTGGTTTATAAAATGCATATTTTACCCAAAAATGATTTAGACAAAAAACAAACATTTTGCCCCAAAATTAAGTAGAAAATATACCTTTTAGGTTTCATACATGTAATTTATGATTGAACCTAAATAATTACAGTTCAAAATACATTCCTGCTATCATTTCAAGAAGTTTGATAGATTCAATAAATATTTTCCAGAAATCAGCTATTCTTAAATGAAAAAATACGTTTTTTCCCCAAAAACACTTTGATTTTGAATGAAATGTTAGTAAAACATATATGATCTGAAAGAGTGTGAAAAGTTACACTAGAAAATAGCTTTCAAACATTGCTTTCATAATAGATAAGGGTTCTTTAAATAAATATACAGAAATCTGAGATTTCTTATTGAAAATACAGGTTTCTGTATGAAATAATTAATTTCGAGGATTTTGCAAAAAAAAAAAAAAAAAAAAATAAGACTATTAAATATATATCATTTGAAAGAGGATACTTTAAAGATGTTTTTAAATCATCATTGAACGATCATATGCAATATTGAGGAGCTGAGAAGCAGGAATAAATTAAAATTTCCTCACATTTCTGTGATTTTGGCGAAAATTTGACTTTTTTACCCCAAAACACACAGTAAAAATAGGAATTGGAACTTGCAACTTATTTCATCTAAGAGAGCATAAAAAATACTATATATTCACACTTTTCAATTTTTAAAAACATCAACCATATAAAAGTTATAATTTTTTTCCTATTTTCAGTGATTTTTGACCAAAAAAAACATGTTTTTCCCAAAAAACACCATTTTTGGAATGGAGGAAATTTCCATGAGACAATATTTTATCTGAAAGAGCGAAAAAAATGCTACAAAGTTAGGCCGGTTTTGGAGGATCAAGGGGAGGGAGTGCACCCAACCCAGTGATACATCCCATAATATTAGCATTTCAACTCAATAAAGTGATGGTTTAACCCTTTATTATAACGAAACCTCTTAATAACTTAGCATTACAACACAATAACGTGATGGTTTGACCCTTTATTATGACAAAACCACTTAATAACTTAGCATTACCACTCAATAACGTGATGGTTTGACCCTTTATTATAACAAAACCACTTAATAACTTAGCATTAAAACCCAATAACATGATGGTTTGACCCTTTATTATGACAAAACCACTTAATAACTTAGCATTACAACTCAATAACGTGATGATTTGACTCTTTATTATGACAAAACCACTTAATAACTTAGCATTACCACACAATAACATGATGTTTTGACCCTTTATTATAACAAAATCACTGAATAACACAGCATAACCACCCAATAACTTAGCATTACCACTCAATAACGTGATGGTTTGACCCTTTATTATAACAAAACCACTCAATAACAGAGCATAAGCACCCAATAACATTTCAAATCCACCCAATAACGCGGTTGTTTGACCCTTTATAGTTTCAAAACCACTGATTAACATGTCTGTTTGACCCTTTATATTGATAAAATCCACCTTAAGGCAGTCGTGGCGTTCCATATGTCTTATGTGACCTATTTTCTGTTGGCCCGTGCAAAGTCACATAAGATAGGTTTGACTGTAACTGAAAAAATGTAAGTTAGAAATTTTGACTAGTATATATGATGACACATTAATAAAATGCCAAAACAAAGCTTCTTTCAGGCGACTGAGCTGGAAAAAAGTAATTAATACACTTGACAAACATCAAGTCATGGGGAACGATTTTATCTGCTCCACACTGCAACCAGAAATAAGTGTTAATATTACATGTAATAATGCGGAAGGTTCCAACTCTATACCTTCTTGAAGAAAATTTCAAACCAATTTTCATGCACCAGACACGTGTTTCGAATATTTAATTCTCAACAGTGATGCTTCCAGCCAAAGTGTTTTTCATAAACATTTCACTAGCGCGCTCTGGTATTACTTTTGGAATTTAAATTTCTGCATTTACTTTACAGAGAATGCGCGGCTCCGAATTTCCTGTAAGGTCGATTCAGTAGCATATCCAAATATAATCTATGTTCAAAGTAGCATTGGAGGAATGATGCTAAGATGTTAACCTCCTTTAATTTCGATGATATTTTTCTTTGAAGTAGCAAGTTTCCGAAAAAGCAAATATATATATAGGATTTTACATCGATAAAGGGCCAAAACAAAGCTTTCAACTTCACTTACAGATACATTGATGATCTACCACTTGAAGTTAAAGGAACGACAGAGATAATTAATTCAGCGTCCTATTTGGGTATCGTTTTGTCTTTTTACGCCCATGGTTATATAAGCACCTCACTCCATTACAAACGTGGCGGTTTCAATATCACAAGTTTCCCTTTTCTGAGTAGCAACACCCCGTCGTCACCAGTATATTGCGTTTTCATTTCTCAATACGTTATGCTCGGGCAAGCTCCATGTACTCAGATTTTCATCTAGGAATAAGACGGCTTTCTCAGTCAAGGATACATTTTTGACCAACTAACATCGTCACTGTGGAAGTTCTGTGGTCGATATGGAGAAATGATATCACACTATGACGTCCCCTAGTCCACAGTCATAAATGATATCCTGACGTCGACCTTTTGTGTCATGGCATACCAATTTATAACTTTGGCTTCCTTTTTGTGAGTTACCGATTGTGACCTTTCTACCCGATTGAAGTGGCGACTGCTGCATGTAAGCAGGGGATGCTCACTCTTCATGGGCATCTGATCTCACTCCCTCGCAGGGAGTTCACTTCTCTTCATATGGTACAGTTTTTATTTTGTGTTCCTTTGCCTTATTTCTGATTATATCCTGGTTTTGTATGCACTTGGTTAGATGTTTTTTTTCTATTAACGATTTTGCACTTCTTAATAGGGATGTGGTTTTTCATATTTGTCATTTAAAAGAGAATAACAGAAGCATATGAATATTCACTTTAGATATTTACAATATTCAAAGCAGCAAATCACAGCGATACAATGTTGCAAATAATCTTAATTTTTGACTTTAAAGTTCAAATGGCAGTATGTACAGAGGATGCAGGAGCAAACAATGCCCTTACAGCATCTCCAGCAAACTCTAAGACAAAGTCTAGCGTCACCGTGCCCAATACTGGAAATAAAACGCAGACAACAAAAACGACACCTTTGAATGGGACAAAAACAACTCTGAGACCCGGGAAAAAATCAAATCTGAGCAAGAGAAACAGCAGCATGAAGCAGTTTCTGGATCCTCTGTTTGTCATGTTGTTTTTTATGACGGTACTAGAGCATCTTCTATGTTAGCGGGGTTTCATCGTGAACATTTTTCTCGAAATGTACGGATAATGATGCTGCAGATACTTCCGGGTATTAGTGATAATGCGGTTGAAGATATCCGTATGTTAGATAAATAAGATTTTGCTTAATGAAGAAATTACTGCAGATGTAAATCTATGCATATGCTGTACAAGTCAATCAGAAATTTCAACTCTTCAAAATGAATTCGATTGCTTATAATAATGTAGTTTAGATATTGTGATGTAACACTTTATTCATGCTCGTGTGTTTCATTCAATAAATACGACTAAAGAAATGAAAAGTGTGTTATAACTATTTCTTACCTATTTTAACCAAGACATTTCAAGAAAGATTTATTCTAAAATATCTGAACAAAGTAACTGGTCCATACTGACGAACACTGCCACATTATATATTTATCATAATGACAAATATCTTAACAAAGTAACTGGTCCATACTGACGAACACTGCCACATTATATATTTATCATAATAACAAATATCTTAACAAAGTAACTGGTCCATACTGACGAACACTGCCATATTATATATTTATCATAATGACACATATCTTAACAAAGTAACTGGTCCATACTGACGAACACTGCCACATTATATATTTATTATAGTGACAAATATCTTAACAAAGTAACTGGTCCATACTGACGAACACTGCCACATTATATATTTATCATAATGACAAATATCTTAACAAAGTAACTGGTCCATACTGACGAACACTGCCACATTATATATTTATCATAATAACAAATATCTTAACAAAGTAACTGGTCCATACTGACGAACACTGCCATATTATATATTTATCATAATGACACATATCTTAACAAAGTAACTGGTCCATACTGACGAACACTGCCACATTATATATTTATCATAATAACAAATATCTTAACAAAGTAACTGGTCCATACTGACGTACACTACCATATTATACATTTATCATAATAACAAATGTCTTAACAAAGTAACTGGTCCATACTGACGAACACTGCCACATTATATATTTATTATAGTGACAAATATCTTAACAAAGTAACTGGTCCATACTGACGAACACTGCCACATTATATATTTATCATAATGACAAATATCTTAACAAAGTAACTGGTCCATACTGACGAACACTGCCACATTATATATTTATTATAGTGACAAATATCTTAACAAAGTAACTGGTCCATACTGACGAACACTGCCACATTATATATTTATCATAATGACAAATATCTTAACAAAGTAACTGGTCCATACTGACGAACACTGCCACATTATATATTTATCATAATAACAAATATCTTAACAAAGTAACTGGTCCATACTGACGAACACTGCCACATTATATATTTATCATAATAACAAATGCCTTAACAAAGTAACTGGTCCATACTGACGTACACTACCATATTATATATTTATCATAATAACAAATGTCTTAACAAAGTAACTGGTCCATACTGACGAACACTGCCACATTATATATTTATTATAGTGACAAATATCTTAACAAAGTAACTGGTCCATACTGACGAACACTGCCACATTATATATTTATCATAATGACAAATATCTTAACAAAGTAACTGGTCCATACTGACGAACACTGCCACATTATATATTTATCATAATAACAAATATCTTAACAAAGTAACTGGTCCATACTGACGAACACTGCCATATTATATATTTATCATAATGACACATATCTTAACAAAGTAACTGGTCCATACTGACGAACACTGCCACATTATATATTTATCATAATAACAAATATCTTAACAAAGTAACTGGTCCATACTGACGTACACTACCATATTATACATTTATCATAATAACAAATGTCTTAACAAAGTAACTGGTCCATACTGACGAACACTGCCACATTATATATTTATCATAATGACAAATATCTTAACAAAGTAACTGGTCCATACTGACGAACACTGCCACATTATATATTTATCATAATGACACATATCTTAACAAAGTAACTGGTCATTACTGACGAACACTGCCATATTATATATTTATCATAATAACACATATCTTAACAAAGTAACTGGTCCATACTGACGAACACTGCCACATTATACATTTATCATAATGACATATATCTTAACAAATTAACTGGTCCATACTGACGTACACTACCATATTATATATTTATCAAAATAACAAATGTCTTAACAAAGTAACTGGTCCATACTGACGAACACTGCCACATTACATATTTATCATAATAACAAATATCTTAACAAAGTAACTGGTCCATACTGACGAACACTGCCACATTATATATTTATCATAATGACACAAATCTTAACAAAGTAACTGGTCCATACTGACGAACACTGCCACATTATATATTTATCATAATAACAAATATCTTAACAAAGTAACTGGTCCATACTGACGAACACTGCCACATTATATATTTATCATAATAACAAATGTCTTAACAAAGTAACTGGTCCATACTGACGAACACTGCCATATTATATATTTATCATAATGACACATATCTTAACAAAGTAACTGGTCCATACTGACGTACACTGCCATATTATATATTTATCATAATGACACATATCTTAACAAAGTAACTGGTCCATACTGACGAACACTGCCACATTATATATTTATCATAATGACAAATATCTTAACAAAGTAACTGGTCCATACTGACGAACACTGCCACAATATATATTTATCATAATGACAAATGTTGCTAGCAAGCAGGAATTTCTTACTTTTGTCGACATTTAATCTCACTCGCTACACTGGATACATGACTGCCTTCGAGTTGCTTTGGTTTTTTAGCTCACCTGAGTGAAGCGCGGCGTCCGTCGTCTGTCGTCCGTCGTCTGTCGTTAACTTTCTAACATTTTCGACATCTCCTTTGCAACCGCTGTAAAGAATTTCACGAAACCTTACAGGAAGCAAGTACTCAAGGTCCTCTACCCAGTTTGTGTTTTTGTGCCGATCGTTTAACAAATATGGCCACCGAGGACTCTGATTGGCTTACACATTTTTTACTTCTCCTCTGCAACCGCTACACATAATTCCATAAACCTTTACAGGAAGCAAGTACTCAAGGTCCTCTACCAAGTTTGTGTTTTTCGTGCCGATCGTTTAACAAATATGGCTGCCTAGGGCTCTGATTGGCTGACATATTTTCGACATCTGTCCTGCAACCGCTACACGGATTTTCATTAAACCTTACAGGAAGCAAGTACTTAAGGTCCTCTACCAAGTTTGTGTTTTTGGTGCCGATCGGTCAACAAATATGGCTGCCGAGGGCTCTGATTGACTGACACATTTTCGACATCTCCTCTGCAACCGCTGTAAAGAATTTCATGAAACCTTACAGGAAGCAAGTACTCAAGGTCCTCTACCAAGTTTGTGTTTTTCGTACCGATCGTTTAACAAATATGGCCACCGAGGACTCTGATTGGCTGTCACATTTTTTACCTCTCCTCTGCAACCGCTGTAAAAAAATTCATAAAACCTTTGCAGGAAGCAAATACTCAAGGTCCTCTACCAAGTTTGTGTTTTTCATGCCAATCGAGCAACAAATACGGCTGCCGATAGCTCTGATTGGATAACACATTTTCGACATCTCCTCTGCAACCGCTGCACAGAATTTCATGAAACCTTACAGGAAGCAAGTACTCAAGGTCTTTTACCAAGTTTGTGATTTTTCATGCCAACCGGTCAAAAAATATGGCCGCCCAAGGGTCTGATTCGATGACACATTTTCGACATCTTCTATGAAACTGCTACACAGAATTTAACGAAATCTTACTGGAAGCAAGTACTCAAGGTCCTCTACCAAACTGTTCATTATCATTCTTTTGTGGGCAACTCAGGTGAGCGATGTGGCCCCCTTAGGTCTCTTGTCTAAGGAATTTTTTTTTCTTGGTCTTTAGGTAATTAGTTTTCCTTGATTTTTGAGTGAATGACATCATGCTATTCTATGGATGTTTATGGTGCTTTCCATTCACATATTGGTTGATATTACCATTAACAACAATGCTAATGAAAGTAAATGCCGCTGGATAAATATTGGTGGGTGCTCATGTCAGTATCGTCAGCATATGGCAAATAGTTCTTACAGCTCAAACAACAAAGTTTCGTGATAAAAATGTATGATAAATAGACAAAAATTTAAGCGAATGAAATACTGTATACAGCTTTGAGTTTGCCAAGTCTTAATTTTGCCCTGTTGAGTTATAAAACTGATTAGCCCAGTGTTGAATTTCGCCCTCTGTTGTGTGTCCTGTCTAAAATTTTCCCTCTGGACAAAGGGCGAAAACTTTCCATGTAAATGGTATCACCTTCGTATGTATATACACGTATACTATTTAAAAGGGAATACGGAAGTGTTTTTATTATGCACCAGACACATGTTCCGGATATTATATCCTCATTAGTGATGCTTCCATACAAAGCGATTTCATACAAAGCATAAAGTCATTTTAGTAGCGCCCTCTGGTTATATTTTTTGAAAATATTTTAATTCTGAATTTGTACAATTTTCAGTCAAAATTGCATAGGAGAGATGGTGCTAAGATGTTAACCTCCTTTAATTTCGATGTTATTTGGGGACTTAGACCAGATCGGTAGTCCATGATATCGTTTTTCTGTTTGGGGAATGAGGTTACGTGTACGAGGGCTGTTCCGAAAGTTCATGGACTACGCAATTTAAGGAAAGATTTGGACGATTTGATAAAAACCATGTTGATTTCCTCATAATGCGGATAATTTTGAATACATATATACGAATTTTCATTACGATTCAAATACACTTTTGAACAACGTAAGGTTATAGATCACGAAGAAGCTTACAAAAAGTTACGACGTCGTCAGCTGTCAAACATAAAATCGACATTTTAAATGAAATAAAACACCTCTCATCTGTACAAAATTTAAATATCTTTTCATTCATTTTGACGAGGAAGACATGTTCTATTGTTATGTGTATTAACAATTTTTACCTCTATATAATAATGTACTTTCATCTTTGAATCATTCAAAGTCAGGTTATCATTAAGAAAGAAAACGGCATTACTTAATTTCGTTTACTTTTTTGTTTAACTCCAAAATCGCATGTTTATGTATCTATTCATCATAAAAATACATTCCTCTACTTTGACAACATTAATTCTTATGAATTAGGTCCATACCGGTATCAGGATACATCAAATTCAACAGCTTTTTAAAAGTATCTGTATGTTTTACTCAACCGAAATTTAAATCTGAATGACTGTCTGGTGCTCCGTGAAGAACACTGACGTCATCAATTCTTGGTTTTTTCTCTTTCTGATTGTATTCCTTTCATTTCTGGAAAATTCCATTCGCATACGACTTCAAATGTGATCTTAAAGGCATGCGTCCACGATTTTTTGGAACGGCCCTCGTATGTTAACGTGAACATGAAGCAATTTGTCTTTAAATTTACACTGGCTTTCGAACAACATTTCTTGTACTTGTAGACCTTATGTGTAAAGAAAAACCACGTTATTCAGATCTACAGTTATCGGAATATCAGCTGTAAATTATTTCTTGGGAATCAGAACGAAATCTGTATGATAAATTGGGTAAGTTGCTGATCGCGCTATACATAGCTTTTGCTTGTATTTTTCAAATTTATTCATCCTATATCCATTTGTATAAGATTAATTTTGGTGAAAACAAATAAAGGTAAAGTTTTTTATGGATCTCTAGTAGGTCTATCATAATTTCCCTAGAAACACGAGAAACCCGTCAACGAATCCCTTGTTGCAGTTTTCAAATCATGCGCGTAGCAACCGTTGTATTCACAGTACTCTACTCTGCTGTGTTGTTTATAAGGCGACACGTGGAGATGTTTCAAGTTTTAATGGATTATTTGATACCATTTGTATTGTTTATTTCATTCTTTAGACAATTCTTGATTTCTTTTACGTTAGCGTTAAAGATGTTCCGGTCAATTTTGACATTGTATCATCTCATGACGAAAGTCACAAAAAAAATGCGATCGACCAATCAAAATGCTTCGAATCAAATAAACAAACACATTTGGTAATTATAAAAGATGAATTTAAGTCGCTAGGTGTAAATGAGAAGGAAATTGATATACCATTGGATTGTTTTTATTTTACAGGAAGACATTATACGGGAAAGATTGTCATAATTCTAGCAACCTTTGAGGCTGATCAGAACATGAATATTTAATACTTTACATTCCCCCATAACACTCTGCAACAATAATCTTTCAAATCATTTTTCTTTTTTTAATATACTTTTAAATATATTTTTAGTATATATTTTTATATATTTTGGAGTAAATTTTCAAATATTTTTAAAATTATTTCAAATTGTTATTCAAATTATTTCAAATAATTTTTCCAAATTTTCAAAAAGTCTATTAGATGTGCGCATTTTGTGTATTGTATCATCGTCTTCAACATCAGTTTCTGGTGAGTATTGATGGGAAAGTGTATCAAAATTACTGTCATTTGCTTCAAAATCAGCCATATTTACAGTATATGATAAAAACATGCCAAGAAGTTCTGTCCAAATCTGCCGGTCGTCCCGATAAGGTAGCTTATTATAGCAGCTGGTATCATAATGGATGATAATTTGTAACGGTTTGCTTTGTAGAAACTAAACCGCTTTAGATTTCTTTATTATTCACAAGTGAAAAACTAGCAAATTCAGAGTCTAGCCTTCAGCTTCATTCTGAGCTTATGTCGTACTTATAACTATAAGAGAAAAACATGGGATTGTAAAATTAGGGGGGTGGGGGGTAATTTTGCCTTATTGTGAATCGTACGTTATATCGATATGTGCATACTTTTTTCACTTGATAAAGTTTGTTAATGGTCACTGACAAAGACCAAGGAAAAGAATTACGATACAAAGCCAGAAAAATTATTTTCTGGTTGATTTTAGGCAATTTTTACAAATTGGTTTATCCCTCAAGGACTCACGGTTAAAAAATCATATAAATTCTTAAAATACAGCATGAAGTTTTTGCATTTAAAATATCATTAGATCAAAGTTGAAAGAGGACAACACAGTTTATTTTATGTAAATATATTTATTTGGAAGAGATCAGGAGAGTTTTGAAATTGTAATGAATTTTGCCAGATATTATGTGCTTAGAAATAAACGTTTCGATTGAGTCACTTATAAATGAGGGGGTGGACAGGGTGTAAGGGAGGTAGAGAAAGGGGCGGGAGGAGAGAAGAAAGGGGATAGGGTGGCTGGAGAGGAGGGAAGGGAGGGAGGGATGTGAAGGATCCTCCTGGGAAAAGACTCTAGATCTGCGTATTTGTTTTTCACTTGAAAACAAAGCAATTCAGATACGCAATGATATTACTTTGTAGTTTCTACTTGAGCTGTATTCATGTTATACATGTATTGTTCAAAGTATATAATATATATAATAATACTTTACCCCATTTTCCAAGTGTACCATTCCTACATTTAAAATCGCATATCAAGAAGTCAGAGTTACGACTCTTGATTACGTGTTTATTTACATTTTCCTTGTGGGTAACGTTATTATGAAGTGTTGTATACAAAGCTAGTGAATGTCGGATCGTTCGTGTGTTTGTCATCCAGAAGAAGGCAGACAAGAAAGTGATCAAAATCAGTGTAATCTAATGTTCTAAATAGGCAATTTACCCATTTAGCATGTTTACCAACATTTTTAATAACGTCCAGTGAAAACATCGATACCATGCAAAGAAAGGTAAGTCGAGAAAATTTTTAAAGGTTTATTTTTGAATGAGTTATCTTTCTTGTAAAAAGAGTCGTTAATTTTAAACTTTCTATCTGTTTTATTTGATGTATTTTAAACATCCAGAAAGTCTCTAGGGGAAACCTTGTAGTATCGATACTGATTTCAAAGCAGTAACCGAACGATTTTGACTTACCACGTCCATGTACATGCATCGTTGTTTCAATGAAGTGTGCATATTTAATATTTTCAAATATTGTTTTAAAAATGTCCGTTTTTGTTTTGTTTTGTTTTCAAAGAAAGATGATAGAAGACTTGTTGCAAGACGAGCGGAACTTTTGGAAGAAGAAGAAAAATTGAGGTAAGAGTCAAAAGTTTGCATTGCAAGGATTTAACGTTTTTAATAAAAATGTCATTTGCGTATTCAACAATGTATTATTAATCATTTGAACTGAGGGATTCCTTAAAGAAAAAAATCCAAAAAAAAAAAATAAAATAAAAATAATAATAATGGATAAATAAATAAATAAATAAATAAATAAATAAATAAATAAATAAATAAATAAATAAATAAATAAATAAATAAATAAATAAATAAGAAAAAATAAAATAAAATATGAAATAAAATAAAAAAGAATAAATAAAAAAAAAATTAAGAACAGAACAGGAAAAAAAAAACGAAGATGATATTCGTAATATAGCTTTTCGTCAAATGAAAATCGATTGAAATAAATTATTTTCACCAAAGGATTTTATTCTAATACAATTGGTTTTGAAGCAAATATATGGTTGCTTATGTAACAAGGAATCCTATATATGATTGGGTTTGATTTTCAGTCAAAATTATTTAATTAATCAGGATTTTATAAAAGTCTCTCGGTTAAAACTAGCGTAGATCTATATGTGGTTTATAATCGAAAGAGAATAAAGCCTGTGTTTGTGAAGCACGAATACCCCCGTGGGCATCTTTGTGAGTATAAACACAATTTTCTGTTAAGTAGGTCAAAGGTCAAGGTAACGAGGTCAAAAACCTTGGTATCAATGGAAAGGTCTTATCACTAGGAATACACATGTGAAATATCAAAGTTCTATCACCTTCCATTAAAAAGTTATGCCCATTTAATGTAAAAGTTTTTCGGACAAACAGACGGACAGGCTAAAAACTATATGCCCCCGAATCATTGATTCTGGGGGCATGAAAAAGAAGTTTACTGATTCGGTTTTTCTGCAGGCTGTTTCACTGATGAGGGGCTTAATACATCTTATATAGTCTTATATAAGTTCTTGATCAGTGTTTTCACTTTTTTGCTTCTTTAGCTTTTGCTAAAAAGATTACAGTATGTACTATGTACAAACATGTGCAACAAGCAGGCGCGTGGCAAGGTATATGCAGATACATGTACCTCCACGTCGTTTTACAAAGAAAAAAAAATAGAAATAAAACAATGTGTACGAAGGGTCATTTTAATGTAGAAAACTACCTTGTAAATGTGTAAAACCCATTAGATTCCAGGGCTTTGCCCCTTGCATTCCCACAAGGGCTTCCCCTGGACCCATTATGGGCCTCATAAAAACTCTGGCTAAGCGCATTGAAAATTTTGGTTTTGTTTCTTTATGCATCCTTTACCCATGTAGCCTTGTCTCGAGAAGATATACTTACCTTACATTACGATGAAATATGTATGTAGGATAAAGTTTTTGTGTCGCCTGCGAAGCACAGCGACACTTAGGGATCACTTTGTCCGTTGTCCGACTGTCCATCAGTCAGTCAGTCAGTCCGTTCGTCCGTCCGTCCGTCCGTCCGTCCGTCTGTCTGTCTGTCTGTCTGTCTGTCACACTTTGGGCGTCACACCAATAACTTTTCATTGGTAAGTGATAGGGCTTTTACATTTCACCTGTGTATTCCTTGTGATGAGACCTTTTTACACATACCATAATTTTTGACCTAGTGACCTTGACCTAGATATTTGACTTTCTTTTCCAAAAAAATAAGATTGGTTGTATCTTTTGATTGGAAAGTGATAGGGCTTTGATATTTCACATGTGTATTCCTTGTGATTAAACCTTACTATGTATGCCATGATTTTTGACCTAGTGACCTTGACCTAGATATTTGACCTACTTTTCCAAAAAAATTAAGATTGGCTATTTCTTTTGATTGGTAAGTGATAGGGCTTTGATATTTCACATGTGTATTCCTTGTGATAAAACCTTACTATACATGCCATAATTTTTGACACAGTGACATTGACCTAGGTATTTGACCTACATTTCAAAAAGAATTTAGATTGGCTATATCTTTTGATTGATAAGTGATATGGCTTTAATATTTCAAACATGTATTTCATATGATGAGTCCTTTCTTTTATTCCCAAAAATTTGTACCTAATGGTCTTCACCTAGATGATTGACCTTTTCTGAAAGAAATAGATTGACAATATCTTTTAATTTGTAAGTAAGAGGTTTAATAGTTCACATGTGAGTTCATTTGACAAGACTTTCCCACTGATACATGTACACATATTAAACCAAGTGACCTTTACCTACATATTTGATCAACTTTTAAAAAATAGGCCGCTTCACAGGCGACACAAGCATTCCTTGGATTGCTATTTTTTATATTTAGTTTTAATCCTTTTATTTTTCACCATAAAATAACTATCATAATTTTTAAGTCTTCGTTGAACTCTGTTGTACAATGGAAATTTGTTGTAAGCTGCGCCGCAAAAATCCAAAACCCCCACCTTCAATCTGTGATTACTACCTCCTGGTCGATCAGAGCTGTCTGAAATTTATGCAGTCCCAAAGTAGAGAAGACAAGGCAAAATCCTTAGAATTACCATTGGAATGGCTGCGAATTTAGATTTACAAACAGATCATTTCAATGATTGCCAAATAGATTAATTTCAGGTGGAACGTGCTGCTTTAATACAGACGTTTGCCTTACAAGAAAGTGTTCACATGACTTAAACGACAACATACATGTGGCATACTAGTATCTCCCCGATCATGTAACGCGTAAAACGCCCTTTTAAAGTTTCTTTTTTCTTTCCTAGAGAGAAGATGCTTCGATGAAAAATGAATTGAATTTCAGTTTTAAAGTATTGCCCTACCTTTTCAGTACTCCATATTTATGATATGAAAACAATTTTATATTGTAGAGAATTAAATTGCAAACTGACGGAGTTACTAGATGGGAACGATGGTAAACAGGATAGAGAAATAGAAGAACTTGTGGATCAACATCAGCGACTATTAAAAGGAACGGACTCAATGAAATTTGCCTATCTCAAAGCTGTTTCTTTGGATAACATCAACGTAGTCAAAATCTTTCATAAATATAATCTTGGATTTAACCTCAAGGAACGAATGATTGATATCGAAACTCCACTTTCTCAAGCTTTGCACTTTCAATGTCCGAAAGTACTGTCATATCATATTTCTAAAATTGAAGAAGACATAAATGAAGAATTCTGGGCTGACGTCGAATCACCACTACACGTCGTTGTAGGAAACCATACATCAAGCAATGCTCAAATACAGTGTTTGAAAGAGCTTCTCAAACTAAATGGTTTACCAAAGGACACATTTATAGGGCCGTCGACAGCCCTTATGGTAGCATGTTTCAGGGGCTCCGTTGACTGCATAAAGATGCTACTTGAAGCAGGATGCAAAACGGATATCATAAATGACCTCGGACATGATTCTGCGCACAGGTGTTTGAACTCTTACGATCGCAATCCAAGGAGGTCAGCAGAGTGTCTCCGCGTATTGATACAAAATGGATACCCGATCCAAAACAAAAGAATCCTAAAATGGACTATAAATTCTAGTAATGTATTAGCTCTATCGCTTTTAGCAGATGCAAATATTGATATCAATGCAAAACTGACGATGCATGCGAGCGGAAATAGAGATAGAACAGAACAACTTCCTACCATAACATATGCGTCGCGGAAGCACAAAGTCGAAGTTGTGACTTTTCTAATAAAAGCCGGTTGCGTCCACTTTCACCTCATCGGTGAGATATCAACATGTAACATTCACAGAGCCGACTACAGCAATTGCGGCTTTCAAGGCGTTGTAAAAGAATTCTTAACAGCGCCCAGAACGTTGAGAGATATATGCAGGATCAGGATCAGAAACTCGCTGGGACTTTTTCCACGACAGAAGATTACGCAGCTTGGTCTACCGAAGAAAATGGCCGAGTATGTTTCCGGTGATGATTTTCTGAGAATGAAATTATGAATACAGCGTTGAATGCTTAATGAAGAAAATATAATAATTCCCTCTTTATCTGTTCGTTTCTTTACATAAAGCGTCGGCAAATACGTTTAAACTTGGATAGCATGGTTGTGCGAGTCGACGTTGTATTGTGAACATAATATAACATGGCGGAAAGTCATAGAATGACAAATATGGTTAATGACCATATCCCCACATACAGCACAAAATCGATTATTAAGAAAATCATAAATCGAAGATAAAACAAGAACCAAAGCAAACAAACAAAAACCTCCACAACATGCAAAGAAGCGAACTCCCGAAATGGGAGTGAGTCCAGGTGCCCAGGAAGAGTAAGCATCTCCTGCTTGCATGCAACACCCGTCGCTTTAATTCAGTAGACTTGTCACATCCGGTTACTTCCATTTTGGATGATATAAAGTATAATCTTTGGTAGGACGGTACAAATAGTCTATGACAGAATATCATCCACCATTCTGGAGAGTGGGACATCATAGTGTTGACGAGTTCCCCATATCGACCGTAGAACTTCCTCAGTGATGATGTTAGTCGGTAGCAAACATATCCCTGACCGAGAAGCTTATCTGAAAGAAGCCTAGCTCTCACAATAAAATCTGTATATTTGGTATTTGCTCTGGCATAGCGTATCAACTGAGATATGAACACGCCATAAGCAGGCGATGAAGGGATGTTGCTACTCAGAAAAAGTTTGTAATGCTGAAATTGAAGTCGTCACGTTTGTCATAGAGTGCGGTATTCATGTGGCCATCTGTGTCGTAGGATAACATTATGTCCAAATAGGATGCTGAAATATTTGTCTCTGTAGTTTCTTTGATTTTAAGCTCCGAAGGATAGATTCTGCTGAGGTAATCCGCGAATTTTGGATTATTGATGGACAACACATCGTCTATGTATCTGTAAGTGAAGTTGAAGTCATAAGCTAAGTATCTTTTCCCTTCAGAGACCAAAGATTAAATGAATTCAGCTTCGTGCGAGTAAAGAAAAATGTCGGCAAGGAGTGGGGCACAATTGATCCCCATTGGAATTCCGACAATATGCTGGAAGACATTTCCTCCGAACATCACACAAATGTTGTCGATCAAGAAGTTTAACATCTGAATAGTATCTGTTTCAGTGTACTTATTTTCAGAATCGGAATTTTCTTTTACAAAGTAGGTTTTGACATAGTAAACAACAATAAATTTGTATTTGCGATTACCGTTCTTACATGTAAATGCATAACTTATAATTTTTGCGAGTCTTTCTTTCAGTTTAGAATGTGGAATTGTAGTGTAAAGTGTCGAAAAATCAAAGACTTTGATCGAATGGACTCTACTAAAATGAGTGGATGTAAAACGTCTTCAAATTGAATAGCATCATTTTAGAACAGATAAATGGGCAGCATGGACCAGACATGCACGTTTCGGGTACTAAATCCTCGTCAGTGATCCTCAAATCTAAACAATGTAATATGCCAAAAAAGTATGAAAGTTACTTTGTCGAAAAAGCGTTCCGAAAGACGTAGCAGGATGGGTGGGATATGATGCTACAGGACCCACGGTTTAGAAATTTAAAGAAATTTTGACAACAGAAATTTTAAAATGCGTTGAAGAAACGATCAACCAAAATTGATCGAACTTGGCTACATGTGCCCTCGGGGACTCCTGCAGTGACACTCACCAAGTGTTATAAATGTAAAACGTCTTCAAATTGAATAGCATCATTTAAGACCTGGTAAATTTACAGCATGGACCAGACATGTACGTTTCGGGTACTTAACCCTCGTCAGTGATCCTCAAATCTAAACAATGTAATATGCCAAAAAAGTATTTCTTTAAAATCCATATCTGGTTGATACTACTGCGAGAATATACTGTCGAACAATATTTTTGAAGCTCAGATTTGATTTCAGATAAAACTTTGGTGAGCAAGATCGTTACAGATTTGTTAGAACATTTTGAGGAACCAGCGATGAAACGTTGTTTGTACGGATTCTTATGCATTTTAGGTATGCAGTATAAGTATGATAAATCTAAATCTAAATTATTAGTGTCGAAGTCAAAGGAAGCAAGAGCTGATTTGTGGTTATCTTTTATTTCAGAGGCAGAAAGGTTTATTCGGGTGTAAGTGGGGTTTCCAGGTGTCGAATTTAAACCGAAATGTTGAAAATATTGTGAAGCTTTTTGTTTGTGTGATTTGGTTCCTGTTTTATCCTGATTTTGCATGATTTTGGTTCATGCTTTTCTGAATAATCGATTTTATTTTGTATATAGGGATATGGTCATTGTCCACATTTGTCATGATACATAACTGTGTTGTATTTGAACAGGAAATGGTTTTAAACAAATATGTGAATAAGGGTTTAATGCAAACTGAAAGAGCTGTGTATAGCATAGACAATGAAGCGTACAAGATACAAACCTTCTGTCAACATATCTGGTACCGACGTTCTTATTGTTTAATGGAATGATATATTAACAAATTATTACACTCTGTCGATTTCCCTGGTACCGGCATCAAAGTTTGATTTCAGTAATACAGAACTTATGTTGTGACGTAGGACTTGAATTGCTTTTTACAAACGTTCACACAAGAATTTAGTTCCGTAGCATACATTGCCTATAACTACAAATAACAAGACGAGAAATTGATTGTCTAAATCTAAGGGGTATCTCCCCGATAGCTAGTAATTATAATAGCTGAAGGAAGTAATTGTAGCTTTTCTACAAATAAATTTAGAAAAATCAATCTTATTTGAAAACAGAATTTTTCTTCGTTGTTTTACACCAGTCCTATCTTTTCCTTAATCTGATGAATTCCGTAATATTCACCGTGTTTGTGTGTGTGTTTGTGTGAGTGTTTGTGTTTGTGTGAGGGTGAGTGTTTGTGTGAGTGTTTGTGTGAGGGTGAGTGTGAGTGTTTGCGAGGGTGTTTGTGTGAGAGTGAGTGTGAGTGTTTGTGTGAGTGTTCCATTCCAGATGTGAAGGCCCTTTCCAGAAAAGCAAAATATATGTCATTAATATGACATAAGAGCAAAATCTAAATAACAGGAAAATAAGAAAAGATTACAGTGATAACATAAGGACACACATAATGGTATGTTACAAACAGCAGAATTATCTTAAGCAGAATGACTGCGGCATAGGTACCTCTGAAGAGACACTTGAATCGAATACATGAGTAAATGAATACGATCGGCCTCAATAAAAACATTTCTTCAGAGTCTGTTTTCTGTTTAGTCTTCCGTAATCCATGTCCTTTCTGAAAGTTAGTTGAATTTCTCGAGAGTTTATCATGAGTTTGAGCTCGCTGTAGCAAGCAGAGCACTGGCGGGTTTTTATATGCCTACTGCTTTTTTACATAGATTTTTGCAACCATGTGTCACTACATTGTGATGTCTCCTTGCATAGATATGTATTTTTGTTTATATGCCAGCTGATCGTCTTAGAGGACATGTTGGAATCCGTCTAAGCTAGACGGTTGTGCGCACACAATCCGGATAATTTCACCATTCCCTGTGTGTACATTGGTTTTCAATCATCAATTTATATGTCGTCATTCATTTCCATTTGGAATATCTGTTTTATTGTTTATTGCACTGCTCTGAGTGGATGTTCTTGATCCCTTGCAAAGTTTTTTATGTTGGAACTTCGTTCTCTGTTTTGCTTCAGAGAGTGTGTTCCACTGTGAAACGTTTTAAATCGAGGAAAATGCATTTAATTTGCATTTTATTTGACAATAGTTTTTTCAGACGCACTGCATTCACAGTAAGTGCTTTACACAAAATGTAGTCGATAGTCTGATTTTTATTCTGTATCAGAGAAATACCAAATAACATTCAAATTAATACTTTTAGTAATATTCTAACAGGAAATGGACAAATGGACAAATGATAAAAGGCCAAGCATCTGAACACAGAAAGTTGTGAGTAGTCAGAAAATTTCTATCGATGTACGCTATATCATCGACACTTGTAATTCCTCATCTTTCATTGTAGGGTCCACATCTATTGTATATTCAGCCTTTCCATTCTCAGTCTTTGTGTCTTCCCTTGATGTCTTACTACGACCAAAACACGAAACGCTCCATCCTAGTACGCCAGCAAATAATACGGTAGAACCTGAAATATTTGAAATATTTGTTTACCCTAACTAAAATCTATTATACGTATCGTATATCTGAAATAATATGTTGTATCAAAAACAATAACCTTTTTGAATTAAGACTTTTGCTTTTAATAAGTTCAGATTATTTGGATTTCCTGGTTGTTGTTTTTTTTTGCCTCAGGTATCACTGATAAGATATAACTTTTTTCAATGCGCATATGGTGCACTGAAATGTTCTGATAGAGGATATATTTTAATATTGACAATGTTAATCTTAGTTCTAGAGAAAATAAAAGAGGAAGAAAATATAAGAGTGCTAGGAGGGTTGTTGTGGTTGGGGGATATAACTTAGGTTAGAAGAGTGATTCCATATATTTTAGTTCAGGATACTTAGATTTAAATATTTTGGAATTGTATTTGAATCAGTGAAAATTTCAAAAACAAAATCCGAAACCAAATTCCTAGAAACACAGTCAAAGGGCTTATGAATTTTGGAGAAAAATACAAAACAGAGTTTCCTCACGCGAAAAGAAAATAGGACGCACAGACGGAGACAATGACACAAGCTTCACAGAAACAGGAAGGACAACTTATAACAATTTATTACCGTCATGACTGCCGGTATACTGTAATCATTCCTGACCTACTTGCACGGAAGAAATAACTCTTGGCAATATTATTGGTCGAAAATTGCAATTAATGCAAATGTTCGTCAAGGTTATTTAGAATCTGTGCTTAAGATTATTACATAAGGTCGGCTTAAGAGTCTAGATGACCTGACAAATGAAAGTCATTTCGTATTTGTCATTTTCTTCCAAAAGATGCATCGAAAAGTCTTTGTACCGATACGTCCTACAACAATCAGAGATCTTCGGAGATTTCCGTAGCTTGAATCGGAAATGAAAACGGAAAGACCGGAAATGTGCGATTGGTAACATTTTACGGATAGTTTTTTTCCATGTTTTATTCTAACTAGAATTGTCCCACATTTAAATTAATTCGACAGCACTCACAATTGAGCACCAAATTAAGCTAATACTTGTCAGGAATTAGCGATCACTTTAACTTGCACAGACAGTGCAGTGCATGTATTTTATATAGTGTTTTTATTTTCGTGCATGGACATCGACGGCGGATGCGGCTAGCCAGCAAGGGATGCTTACTCCTCCGGGGCACCTGGTCCAACCTCTGGCTTGCTAGGTGTCCGTCGATGCTTAATTTGGTGCTCAATTGTGAGTGCTGTCGAGATTATCGTCATGATCTTCTTTAACTCATTTGTGTAGTCCATATTGAATCCTTGAAATTACGAATTTTGGCAGATAGTGGAATAAAATTGACCAAAGACCAAATATCTCGTAATTATAAGCCTACCGCTAAGAATGATTGGATGACCCTTATTATCGGAAGTACACAAACGAGCAATTTGTATGGTTCATAGCATTTTTTAAAAATCTTAGACAGTGTACATATACAAATGCGAGTTTTTAACAATCAAAGTATTACGTAACAAGGCTGAACATGGCTTTAAACCATGTAACGCTTTACGATGACGTCAAAAATGCGTCATTTTTACCAGCGCGGGCAGGACGTATAGCCATAAAGTTAGCATTTAGTTCGACATCGATTTCAAAATGGGGCTTGTGTCACAAGAAAAGTCTACGTTTTTAATACATTATAAAGTATAAATGAAATCGAGAGGACACACCCTCTCTAGAGGAGACAGACCTGATACCACTGTGGCTTGAGTATAGTTCATTCCTAGATCGATAAGGACACCTGTTTAAAACAAAACCAATTAGTTAATTATTATCCAGATTTGTATTACATTTTGAAAAGATATTCCATGAAAACAGTTGAGTTTACCAAATAATAAGCATGTCGACAAAAAATTTAGCACTCATGATTTTCGATACTAAAATCGTCGGCTGAACAAGCGCCAGTTGACCCCGAACACCTCAATAATAAAATTAAGACTAGAATAATTCGTACCTGTTTGTTTAACGAAAGAGATGATTTTTGATTCAACAGAGTTAATTTTCAATGGCTTTACGGTGATGTTCTTAACCTACCGTTATACGGTGTTTACATATCTTAACTTATAAGATACACTATAGCACGTACTTATGCTTTGGAATATATAAACTACCGTACCACGAAAGTTATACATGTAGTTTTTTTCGTTCTCATAAACTAGTGAAAACTTCCTGAAAATATTTACAACTGCTACTCTAAGCTCCTTCTGAAATTCGAATTCTATGCATGAGGTAGTGTATATTGCTTTAGAAATTTCATAATGTTAAACGTCTTCAAATTCAAAAAGCATCATTTTAGAACAGATTAATTTGCAGCATAGACCAGACATGCACGTTTGGAGTAGTTAACTCTCGTCAATAATCATCAATCTAAACAATGTAATTTGGCCAAAGATTGTGAAAGTTATTATGTCCAGAAATGTTCCGAAAGACGTAGCAGGCAATAAAACTGCCTTTTATTAAGACTTAATAAACACATAAAGGAGGGTCAACTGTAGACCGAATTTCCATTGAAAATGCATCAGAATCATCAATCGCCCAATGTTTTTCGTGAATATGATCCTTGTAGCATCAGAAGGACCCAGCCATGCTACTTGACCTATCGAAAATCTTGTATATATCAGCTCATTCTGAAGGGATATACACTGATAGACTGACGACGGGACTCCATGACAGACCCTATCCAAATCTTGGAGTTTGGTCGGACTCATTTGGGAGATTGATTCATTAGCTCGCTTCAGTCAGCAAAACACAGACTATTTTTCATACATCCTAAAGCTTTTGATATCTATTTACATATCAATCTATTTATGAACGGGGTCCCTGCTTTTTGTTGTTTTGTTTGTGTCGCCAATTTACAGTAAGGATTTTTTTATACACACAGTTGGTGCGTTCTTCGGAATTACTGGTTAACAGAGCAAGTGGGAGGCTCGTGCACACGTCATCGGGATAAACACAAAGTTTGATATTCATATTCATACGTCCAAATTCGCATCGGTTGCCCACTAGTCTCGTTGGTTTATATGTAGTCGTTTTAGTTTGGTGTTATGATGACGTCTTGTTGGTGACCCCTCCTTTCTTTTAAGAAAACCCGAAATAATGATGTAAGTAACCTACGACAAGAAATAAACCCGAAATAATGATGTAAGTAACCTACGACAAGAAATAAACCCGAAATAATGATGTAAGTAACCTACGACAAGAAATATAAAAAGGTAGAGCTCTGAGGTCAGCGCATGATGGAAGCACAACTTACTCGGTAAATAATATATAATACATAGATTAAACACTTTGTTTATGTTTGCATACAGACCAGCAAATGGCGGTCCCAGAAAAGACCCGGATCCTGCTCCTATCATTAATATGCCATAGGCATTGGCCAAGTGGTGTACTCCTATATACTCCACTGATAATGAATTCAGCAAGGAATAGCAGCACCCAGAGTATGTCCCCATGATAACTGCGAACACTAACTGTCCTGAGTAGAAATATGTGTAAAATGGACATAAAACACTTGCAATTCCTAAAACGCTGAAGCTACCCGCGTAGATTAGCAGCTCGCTAATATTGTCACTATTTGCTGCCAAGCCGGTGAGAAATCTACATGCAGCGTTACATATGCCAGATATTGATAGAAAGAACGCAGCGTCAGCCTCAGAATTCCCATGTTCTATTACTAAACCTGGAAAATGAACAAATAAAGCAAAACTACCGATACAGTAAAACATCAAACTGATTGACAGACAGGCGAACGGAATGTTTCGCATGACAACGGTCATCTGAATGCAGTTTGCTATGAAATTCTTACTTTTTGCATCATATTTACTGGTCACATTTGTATTGATCGTTTTGCTTCGTATTTCTAAATTTGAAGTTCTGAACAAAGCACCGAATACTAAAAGGTGGAATGTTATAGCACCACACACGAGGCAAAGTCCAGAGTACCCGTATGTGTCTTTTGCCAGTTGCACAAGAGGTGAAAGTGCGAACATCCCGACACCAATTCCAGAAACAGCAAATCCCGTTGTAACACCCCTGTATCGCTCAAAGTTATATCCAACTACTACAACACCGGCGCTAAAACTCAGTCCTGCTCCGAGACCTGTAACAAATTCCAGGAAAAGCATGAGAAAGTGAAGAAAACAATAAATTTCTTATCTTGTTATGGACATAAATAATTCTAAGAAAGCATTACTAGTATTGTAGTATAAAATTTGTATCTCTTACCAGAAAATAAACCTAGGGAAACGAAGACGTAGTTAAGATTGTCAACAAAGGCAGCTATGACAAAACCGGAAGTCATCAACACACCTCCTGTCATGGTCGCCACTCTACAGCTCCATTTGTTTACTATCATAGCAGAAATAAAACCTGAAATTTAAAATGTTATTATGTTTAACCTTCTGCCTCAGATGCTAACTCAGTCTTCTTTTCAAAAATATGTTAAGGTAGTCAATAATAACACAATACCGGTATTATATACGTGATCCGTGTCGGCCAATCAGATCAAACGCTACTGATTCCGTATTCTATATGATACTGAACAGCTGGGAGACTAGAGATCAAAGGCAAAAATGTTGTGTTTGAGGAGTTGTCTTTCACAGAGTTGAATATTGTCCTCGGGAGATCGAAGTGAGAAGTTCCAATGAGGACTTTACAAATGGACAAACTAATGAACACCTCACTCTATGACAAACGTGACGACTTCAATTTCAGCATTACAAACTTACCTTATCTGTGTAGCAACATCCCTTCATCGCCTGCTTATGGCGTGTTCATATCTCAGTTGATACGCTATGCCAGAGCAGGTACCAAATATACGGATTTTGTACTGAGAGCTAGGCGTCTTTCAGATAAGCTTCTCAGTCAGGGATGTATGTGACCCACCCACTAACATAGTTATTGAGGAAGTTCTACGGTCGATATGAGGAACTCGTCATATACTATGATGTCCCACTCTTCAGAATGGTGGATGATATTCTGTCATAGACAATTTGAAATTGTACTCTATTTCTTCCGAAATGGAAGTAACCGGATGTGACAGTTCTACCGAATTGAAGCGGCGGGTGTTGCATGATTACTCTTCCTGGGCACCTGGTCTCACTCCCATATCGGGAGTTCGCTTCTTTTCATATGTTGGAGGTTTTTGTCTACAAATGACAAATATGGATAATGACCATATCCCTATATACAGCACACATTCGATAATTCAGAAAATCATAAACCGAAGGCATTCAAAATCAGGATAAGACAGGAACCAAAGCAAACAAACGAAAACCTCCACCACATGAAAAGAAGCGAATTCCCGAAATGGGAGCGAGACCGGGTGCCCTGGAAGAGTCAGCATCTCTTGCTTGCATGTAACACCCGTCGCTTCAAATCGTTAGAATTGTCACATCCGGTTACTTTTTCATGGATACCAAAATCTTTGACATCTTTTCCTTAGAGTTTGACCTACTTTTGAAAACTTTAACCTTAGCCATTACTTTTCAATGATAAGTGATACCAAGTTTGACCGTGTGACGTTGACTTCTAAATGTTTCAGCTGTTTTACTGACAAAGCTGCCAAGGGGGATATTCGTGTTTCACAAACACATGTTTTTAATTTTTATAATTTTTCTTTTTTTTTTCTTTCTTCTGATGACAACTGCTTCAGAAACTAAAATTTCATCATCATACTGGTATTGTGATCATATAATATAACAAGTATGGACTGGTTATGTGTTCAATTTATGAACGATTGCACGACTCAATTTATAAAATATTGCACGGCTCAGACAAATTATATTGACCGAGGCCAAAGGTTGAGGTTGAGAATATGTCCGAGTCGTACATCAGTCCAAATTTGTATGACATAGCAAAAACAGATAATATAATGAATAAAGGGGTACAATCTGTTTTGAAGAAGCATACTGATCCTTTAATTTTACCGTCTCTTTATATAGAGTTAACTTTGACCTTCCTTCTTTTTTTTTTTTGATAAATACATATTCCCTCACCACAAAAACTGTATAATCCTAGAAAAATCCCACTGACCCACGCTGTTTTTCCAACGTCTTCTTGAAATTTCTCCAGAAGAGCTACATGAACGATTCCAAATGAAAAAAGGAAGAATCCATGGATGACGTGTCCTCCAAATGAACTTAACATGATTATCCAAGCCCAGCCTTTATCCGGAGCATGTCCGATTCCCATATCTGAGACATGACATGATTGATCAGATTGTGTAGTAATGGCATTAGAAAACATGTCATGTAATTTGATGTTCATTTTGACTTTATTGACAAAAGAGGTAGAAAATTACTGCAAAATTTGTCTTTTTGGAGGCTTTGATGATGCCGAGCTGACTAACTTATGCAAAGAAGTTATAATGATATCTACTGTCCACGCGGCTCACTTCAGAAATCGGATAGACTAATTTATCATGCAAAAATTTATAAGAATTGCTGCCATCCAATAGCTCTCGCTTAGTCGTAAATTTTGTGCGAGGTACACGATAGTCAGTGCACGCAGTAGAACTTTATTGACAAAACAAGTTTTAGATGGGCCATTTCTTATGCTTATATTATCCATGACGTCGTGATGCTCTCCATAGCTCAATGTTAAACTCGACGACTAACACTGAAAATGCCCCATATAAAATCTATTTTGCGGGTATAATATGATTGCATAAACCGTCGACCATGTAACATATACCAGAATTCTTGACTAAGCGAGTTCTATTCAATGAAAAAGAATTTATTTTAATTTTTGAATGATTGTGTTTATCCAGTTTCCGCGGTAAGCCGAGAGGACAGTGCAACATTTATGATTGTTTCATGATTATTTATTGAAAATACATAGATTTTGCAGGAGATTTTGGTGTTATCAGAGGGTTAAAAAGCTAATGATAAAGCTTTGTTCACAAAATACATATTCGTTAAAGTATTTGAGAAAGTGCCAAAGTGTGAAATCACAAATAGATAGTCAATATTAAAAAAAAGTTATTAATGGACTCACTGGTCCTACTCCCTTGCCTTTTCAAAATTAAATAGAATTTCATACCTGTTAACGGGCCGACAATATCTTACTATGTGTAGTTTTACCAGTGATACGGTATGGACGGAAGTACCTTAAGCATAAAGTCAAAAACAAGTTTGTCAAAATCAAACATAAATTTGTTTCCTTTTCCATTTCTGGTGTGAGTTCATGGTTTGTACTTACAGTTCCGTTTTAAGTTTGACCACGCTGTTGGGTGTTTTAGAACAATGTATGGTTTATGCTGTCCTACTTCTTTCTGTTTGTTTTAATTCTAAAATGAAACATTTTCCCAATCATTTATCAATCCATTAGTAAATGCCCCTCTTATAATATATTGGCATACTTCTGCCTCCTACATGTAAGATAGTTTTCTTTAAAATATGTCGACATGCTTCTTACGTATGTCAACATGCTTCTTACGTATGTCAACATGCAACTTATTTATGTCAACATGCAAACTATTTATGTCAACATGCAACATAATTATCTTGCATGTCAACATATTTATCTTGCATGTACATGTAATCATATTTATCTTGCATGTCAACATGTTTATCGTGCATGTCAACATACTGATCTTGCATGTCGACATAAATAAGTCGCATGACGACATTATCTATAGAAACTATCTCGCATGTAGGAGGCAGAAGTATGCCACCATACATCTCCAATTTACAGTTTGCCTGTTGGCTTTATGTCATGCCTTCATATACTATATATATATTCAGGCAGAAATATGCCACCATAGTTTACCTTTATGTGTGCTTTATAATATTTGTTTCACTTATTTTCTTTCTTTGCTACAATTCACACCATTTTACCTTAACTTACCTTATGTTGATTCCGCCCGCAGTACCTATCGATCCTCTATAGACATCTAATATGTATTGAAACAAGTTTTTTTTTTCTAAGAAAGAAGTTATGAAGAAAAGGGGATGATCTCATTCATGACCACCCTGTATCCACCCAGCGATACAAACCCACAAAAAAGTGATACGTAAATGACATCAGACAAAAACTATAAACCACAAAACTACACAACAAAAATCACTAGAACATCATACAAAACAATCGAAACAGACGTACAAAAACATCAAACATTAATGACAACACATAATAGGAAGGAGACCAATGTGCACCCGGCGTCCACTTTGGCCGGCCATCTTCTATAATCAAATGGTGTGGTTATCTGGATTACGTGCACACAACTCTCCCTCTTATGCGGATACACAGACACCATAGACACACAATATTTATGAAAAACAAATTATAATGGCTATAACCATCACGCAAGGACTTTTTTATCAAAGATAAAGGATAAAAGATTCAACTGAATATCACGGGAAACAATTTTTTTTTTCAAATTTATAGCCTAGATAGTATTATTTCCAATAATGACAGCTTGTCTTAGTCAATTTGAATCAAAAGTTTGAATCGTAGACAAAACGTTTCAGTAAAAACATGAATGTAAGATTGATTCATTTTCAATCATTCAAAACGTGCAATCATGCAGTGATAAAAGTCAAAAAAAAAAGGGAGGGGATCTCAAACAACACTTGTGATGCTCTTTTGCGAGTGCTGTTGAGATTATCGTCAGTATCTTCTTTAACTCATTTGTTTGCAGCTCCCACAGTGAACTCCCGATATGGGAGTGAGACCAGGTGCCCAGGAAGAGTAAGCATCTCCTGTTTGCATGCAACACCTGCCACTTCAAATCGGTAGAACTGTCACATCCGGTTACTTCCATTTCGGAAGACATAGAGTACAATCATTGGAAGGATGGTTCAAATGGTCTATGAGATAATATCAGCCACCATTCTGGAGAGTGGGACATCATAGTGCATGACGAGTTCCCCATAACGTCCGTAGAACTTCCTCAGTGACAATTATTGTGAATATGAAGTACGAGGGTTTTCCAAGAAAAACGTAGACATAGCGCAATTTCTTAATTTGGCGTTACATCTATAAGAATCGTTTCAAAGTTTCAAATGTTAACAAAGACAGAGTTGAAATCTGCCGTTGATATTAAAAATAAATTAAATTATCAGAAGAGCGGTTGGACCGTACCGGCGCAGAACGAAATTTTCAAGCGCCGAAAAAAGAAGCGACTAGTTGAATACTTATCAATGCATGCATATATAGTATAAAAATCTAATCATCAGAAAGTACTTACAGCCATGCTACATTATCGTTATTGGCGCAATAAACAATTAAATTATGAAGCAGTTTATATTCTATTCTCCTCATCAATGATTCAAAAGACGGAGACGTCATATGTACTAGCGGAGCAAAAAAAAAAAGGTAGTGCATTGATCGTGAATTGACCCCATTTAGACAATGTAAGAAACGAAATCATCAGAAAAGTATGTAAATGTTTGAATATTATTTGTACAAATTTGCCGACGAATGGACAGACAAAACTAAACAAGTGCCCATGAAGAAGGGTAATGGTCAGACAGTAAATATTGAATTTGGTCAGAAACGTCATTGTTGAAGACCGATGTTGAACAGTAAAAGAAATAATAGAGATGATCCATATAAATAAACTTACTGTGTAGATAATCCTGTCAAGTGAAGTAAATATGAGTCGCGTATCTGTTCGATTGGTGCCAACAATGATAATGAACGTGATAAAAAAGGAAAGAATAAGACCCAAATTTTAGTATGCACATAATCAATTGCAAAGTCAAGAGTCGATATTCTTGGATAGAACTTGGATAGAAAAATCTTGTATATGCACCCTTCCTGGACACTAAATTTCGTAGCTTCTACTAATAAATCCTTTTAGCGATTGTAGAAGAGATTATTTCAACAGATTTTGCACCGTCTTGAGTCAAGCTAAGATACATGTTATTGAGAAATGAAGAATCTATGCCGAAAGTGTACCGTGTTAAGTACATAATTCCGACCTTGTACAGACAATCATTCGAATTGTTCAGCAGTTTTGAGGAAGGAAACGGAGAGTCAATACTCTCAAAACATACACAAAAACATACACAAAAACGACATCTTGTCGACGGTCGAAATGCTATAATAATGACAATATCAATTCCTGTCAAGACTTTTCAGATCAGGTGAGCTAAAAAGACAAAAAAAAACTACCAAATCAATAATGTTTCTTGACTCCTACTCGTACATTTCTCGTACTCAGTTCGTCATAACTCGTACTTAACTCGTACTTAACATGTAGGCATGTCGTCACATCTCGTATAAAGTCGTGCGAAACTCGCACTTCACTCGTATCGTCTCGTACTGAATTCTTCGTTTGTCGTATATTTATATCGAACAAAGGAGGGGATCTCCAACAACACTAGGCTGCAGCACCCACAGCAAAACCCCAAAACACAAAGCAGACAAGCACAGAAAGAGACGCGCAAGGGACAAGGAACGTCAACGCACAACACAGAAACATCAAACACAAAGGACTACACATAAACCAACGAGACCAATGGGCAACCGGTGCCGACTTAGGATGGTCATCTGCCACGGAAATAGCAGAAGGTATGGTTATCCTGGATTACGTACGCACAACCCTTCCATTTTCCGATTTCCCAGAGGTCTCGAAGAAAGTGGTGTAAAACAACCTCCTCACTGTCAGATGACCACACACAAACAAGACCGCAAAACGCAGGGGCCCAAGCAACACAGATGAATATGTAAATGGATATAAAAAGAGGGCTTACGTAATACGATCCGTGCTCTGCCGCCGCGAGCTCATGTATGTTATCACCCGAGGAGTCCGACTGACATTCAGAGAGGACAGGTGGTCGGGGCCCTTTCTTCTCTAAAGAGGTTTGGACAAGGCCCGTCATGGAGTCCCTTCGTCACAGTCAGTCAGAGTGCAAGTTTTAAGAATGCGCTTGTACAAGACTGTAGATTGGTCAAGTACAAAGCCTAGTGTCCGTCTGGTGACATTAGGATCATACCCACGGTATAAAAGGCGTTTGATGATTCTGACGCATTTTCGATAGTGATGTTGTCTATATTTGATCCTTCTTATCTTGTTAATAATGTCACCATAAAATGCAGGTTGTGAAATACCCAAAGTAATATACTCTGTTGCCTGTATTGGTCCGAATTTCAGAAGAAGGTGACAATAATTTTTGTAAAATTTCCAGAAAGTCGTAATCACCAAAAAAACTCAAGACCCATTCGGGGGAATTTCGGCGAGTTATAACTCGCCGGTACTCGTACAAAACTCGTAGCTTTAATTCGCCACAGTGTGACAGGGGCTTAAGTTTGTCTACATTAGTTTATTTCTGTATTTCAGGTCGGCCTTCTTGTTTCCTTTAATATCTGCTATTGTACAATGGTATATCAAATATTTCATTACACATTTATTAACTGAAATTACTTTAGAACATGTATTTTAATATTGCTAATTTAAGTCACAATGCTTTACAACACAATCAGCAAAATATTCAATTTTGTAAGAGGTTCGTAAAGAAATACAAAGTATATGTAAAATCCCCTATCGGTGTACTCTATATCATCGACACGTACGATTCACCGTCCCTTTTTGTATGGTTCACCTCCATTTTATACTCAACCTTTCCATTCTCAGTCTTTGTTTCCTCCATTGATGTCTTACTACGTCCAAAACACGACACGCTCCATCCTAGTACACCAGCAAATAATACCGTAGAACCTGAAATGGTACAAATCCTCTGATGCTTATTTCCGATATGAAAGGTCAATTTTTCTATATGTATGAATACAATTTGATCAGAAACAAAATAAAAATTATGAACCATGAAGGTTTCAAACTGCATAATTTTCAAAAGGAAAGGGAAAATAGCTGACTAAGCTTACTTTCTTTCAGACACATTCATTCTCAAATAACCTCGTCCCTCGGAAATTCTTATAATCTATACTATTAAGATTATTTTCAAATCAAAACTTTATCAACAATAATGTAAATGATAAACTGCAATTTATAGATACGACTCTCTGATTGGCTGATAACATCGCCGACGCTCCTGGATAAATCACCGTATACCACGGTCTAAAAAAAGGCCGGGACAATCCCCACTAACGTCTGCAAACGGCGACTTATTTATTGTGAATCAAATATGAAATTATAGAATAAAAAGTTATAGACTTTTAACTCAGTATTTGATGTGATATTGACTATGAAAATATTGACCTCGTCTTCGCCTCGGTAAGTCAATATCACATCATATACACTGAGTTTAAAGTTCATAATTTTATACTAATAATATACATCACTTAATATAATAAATGCGATTGCGAAGAAAAATCCTTTAAAAGTCATTCAGAATTTAAAATACGGTTTGTATTGAATTTCCATGTATTGCTAAAAGGAATCCGTTCTAAGGGTAACAAGAAAAATATTCTTTTGGCTTTCATACTTTCAATTTTTTCGGACTCATACATCACTAATGAGACATAACTTAGATTAATAGAACATATATTTCAATATCGACAGTAGACCATTTTCATCTTACCGCTAGTTTTAAATTTAAGACACCCCAAAACCCGACAATACAACTTTTGACGTTATTTTTTTATTATGACGGCATAGGCATATTTCGACATCACAGCAAGAATAAACATCAAAGAAGTACCTAACCGTCATTCAGTCTCCAAGTCTAGAAGGCAAGGCAAAATCGTGAGAATTCCCATCGAAACGGTTGCGAACCCCGGAATGAACAACAATCCGAAGTGAGACCAGGTGCCCGGGGAGAAATAACGTTAAGCGTTGTTGTGTTGGGTCTTGAAGTGTTTAAAATTCAAGTCTACTGCATTAATGTGAAGATCGTTTATTACATGCATTATAAACGTATCATATATAAAAAAACAGGAAATACCCCCTGTATTTAGAAGACTTTGATACGACTCTTTCCATGACTGTAAAAGAAGATACGAACCTGATACTACTGTGGCTTGACTATAGTTCATACCCAGGTCGATAAGTACTCCTGATAAAAACAAAACTAAAGGGTAAATTATCATCCCAATCTTAATTAATCATGGTTTGATAAAATTGAGATAGTACGTCTATTTCATCAAACATTGCCTCATATGCAAATATCCTCTAATTTCAAGAAATGAATGATTGAACGTAATACTAGATATGACCGCAAATTTGACCTTCGTCCGAAACGTTTGTTAATGTGTTTATGTTTAATCAAGATTAAATTTTAGTTGACAGTCATACATGTACATACCAGCAAACGGTGGTCCTAGAAAAGATCCAGATCCCGCTCCTATCATTAGTATTCCAAAGGCATTAGCTAAGTCGTGTACTCCTATATACTCCACTGATAAGGAATTCAGCAAGGAATAGCAGCACCCAGAGTATGTCCCCATGATAACTGCGAACACTAACTGCCCTGAGTAGAAATGTGTATAAAATGGACATAAAACACTGGCAATTCCCAACACACTAAAAGTGCCAGCGAAGAGAAGCAATTCGCTGATATTGTCAGTGTTTGCTGCCAAGCCGGTGAGAAATCTACAAGCCGCATTACATATGCCGGAAATGGATAGAAAGAACGCAGCGTCAGCTTCCAAATTTCCATGGTCAATTACTAGCCCTGGAGAATGAACAAATAAAGCAAAACTCCCCATACAATAAAACATCATACTGACCGCCAAACATGCAAACGGGATGTTCCGCATAACTACGGTAAGCTGTATGCAGTTTGTTATTAAGTTTTTATTTCTTGCTTCATATTCACTGGGCACATTATTATTCATTTTTTTGCTTCTTGTTTCCAAACTTGAAGGCCTGAATAAAGCACCAAATACTAAAAGATGAAATGTTAATGCTGCACACATTAGGCAAAGTCCAGAGTAGCCGTATGTGTCCTTTGCAAGCTGTACAAGGGGAGAAAGTGCGAACATTCCTACTCCAATCCCGGAAACAGCAAATCCCGTCGCTACACCCATATGTCGCTTAAAGCTATATCCAACAACTACAACACCGGCACTGTAACTCAATCCTGCTCCTAGACCTGCAAAGAAGCCATTTATAAGCATGAAATAAAAAAAGAGAATAATAAATACCTAATTGCCCAAACTTGGCATTGACAGATCAGTGGATCAGAGGCAATTGCAAAACCCAAATCAGAATTCAGAATTTAATAATCGAAATCAATTGGCATACAAATAAATAAAAAACCGAAATAAATGAAGACACGTAAATCAAAACTAAAGATGAGATCATGTGCCTGGAGGAGGAAGCATATTCTTGCTTGCTAGAAACACTTTCTTGTGTTTATAAATCCTCTTACCAGATAATAAACCGAAGGACACGAAGACATAATTAAGATTGTCAACAAAGGCAGTTATGATGAAACCGGCAGTCATTAGGACACCACCTGTCATGGTTGCCACTCTACAGCTCCATTTGTTTACTATCATAGCAGAAATGAAACCTGCAAAAAGTCAAATAAGACGCGGTATTTGTTTGTATAAAATTCTTTGTGTATATCATAGCACAACCACATTATCTTGTTATTGTTGACGTCTTAATGCGTCCTCGGGTGCGCATCAAATCACATGTGGATATCCGAAATTACAATGTAACTAATAACCAATGTATTTTGAGTTTTGCTAGATACGTATACATATTGTATAATGTTTTTCGTTTTTGTTGCTACTCTGTGCGGACTTTATGTTCATCGCAATTAGATTTGAATGCGTATAAGAAAGGAGGGGATCTCCAACAACACCTAGTTGCAGCACCAACAGCAACCTCCCAAAACACCCACTGTAAAACACAAAAAAGACACGCACAGAAAGAGACGCAGTAGTACAAGGAACGCCAAATCACAGAAAAACATAAAACACAAATGACTACACATAAACCAACGAGACCAATGGTTAAACGGTGCCGACTTAGGACGGCCATCTGCCACGTCAGTAGCAGACGGTGTGGTTATCCTGGATTACGTGCGCACAACCCTCCCACTATTCCGATTACCCAGAGGTCTCGAAGAACGTACAAAGATGCATAAGTCCGGAGTTCGCGACTGTTCCGCTGGAAATTCTAATTATTTTGCCTTATCTTCTGGACTTTGAGACTGAATAACTGATGGACACTTCTTCCATATTTAAACAAATCTATCCCATCCCATTTTAGAAATCACGTTCCCTATTACTATCCAGCAAAATGATAACAATCCAGCAAAACGATAAAATGATAACTAGAGCTGCAACGATATACCGCGGCCCAGTGCACCGAGAATCGCGATTCTTAACTCCGACTCGAATCGCGAGTCGTAGTGGTCAGAAACGATTAGAGTCGAATAGTCTAAATAATGCAGAAAAAGTTCTAATTTCAACTTTAAAGTATTCACTTATCGCAGGATTCCCAATAAGAATGATTTTAGGTGGTGATTTAGAATAAAATAGTGAACCTCTCAAGTTTACCTAGCAATTCGTAAGAAAATAAGGGTCAGAGGAAATTCGAACCGGCGATTTTAACCGCATTTCAACTAGCGCGAGTGCTACCCCAAATTGAAAATTGCCTCTTTTAAAGTATTTTACCTAATGCACTTCTTTGTGAAAACTGGTTAGTTATCATATATCTTTTGTACACAGTATCGGATTTATATCCCCTGAAGGTCGTTCTGTGGAGGGGGTGGCTTTAATAATATTTCCCATGATACAATATTAAACATATATATCATACAGTGCTTTCACATGAACTCGGTATTTTATGCATTTTGTTTTAGATTGAGATGAGATTTTCAATTAGATTTTTCAAATAATACGAAATAAATTAAATATCTATGGAAAATTATATTGCAAAAAACTCGAACCGAAAAAAAAAAACGAATCTAGACATCAAAACCGAAATCGAACCGAATCGAGAAGTTTCCGACTCGTTGCAGCTCTTATGATAACACTCCTGTCCTATTTTCCAAATGTCAAGTCTAATTTCCCAAAATGCTGGTGGACCAGGAGTCCCCGAGGGCACATGTAGCCAAGTTCGATCAATTTCGGTTGATCGTTTCTTGAACGCATTCTAAAGTTTCTGTCATCAAAATTTCTTGAAATTTCTAAAACGTGGGTCCTGTAGCCTCATATCCCACCCATTCTGCTACGTCTTTCGGTACGCTTTTTCGACATAGTAACTTTCATACTTTTTGGCATATTACATTGTTTAGATTTGAGGATCACTGACGAGGGTTAAGTACCCGAAACGTGCATGTCTGGTCCATGTTGCCAATTAATCTTTTCTTAAATGATGCTATTCAATATGAAGACGTTTACATTTATACCACATGGTGAGTGTCACTGCTGGTGGACCAGGAGTCCCCGAGGGCACATGTAGCCAAGTTCGATCAATTTCGGTTGATCGTTTCTTGAACGCATTCTAAAATTTCTGTCATCAAAATTTCTTGAAATTTCTAAAACGTGGGTCCTGTAGCATCATATCCCACCCATTCTGCTACGTCTTTCGGTACGCTTTTTCGACATAGTAACTTTCATACTTTTTGGCATATTACATTGTTTAGATTTGAGGATCACTGACGAGGGTTAAGTACCCGAAACGTGCATGTCTGGTCCATGTTGCCAATTAATCTGTTCTTAAATGATGCTATTCAATATGAAGACGTTTACATTTATACCACTTGGTGAGTGTCACTGCTGGTGGACCAGGAGTCCCCGAGGGCACATGTAGCCAAGTTCGATCAATTTCGGTTGATCGTTTCTTGAACGCATTCTAAAATTTCTGTCATCAAAATTTCTTGAAATTTCTAAAACGTGGGTCCTGTAGCCTCATATCCCACCCATTCTGCTACGTCTTTCGGTACGCTTTTTCGACATAGTAACTTTCATACTTTTTGGCATATTACATTGTTTAGATTTGAGGATCACTGACGAGGGTTAAGTACCCGAAACGTGCATGTCTGGTCCATGTTGCCAATTAATCTATTCTTAAATGATGCTATTCAATATGAAGACGTTTACATTAAAACAAATTATACAATGGATAAAGAAGACAGTGTGTTTTAAGAAGATGACTGCCCCGTTACCGTTAATTTTACAGTCTTTCAATAAAGAAAATTTCAATTTTTGATATGTACTCTCACCACAAAAACTGTATAATCCAAGAAAAATTCCACTGACCCACGCTGTTTTTCCAACCTCTTCTTGAAACCTCTCCAGAAGAGCTACATGAACGATTCCCAATGAAAAAAGGAAGAATCCATGGATGACGTGTCCTCCGAACGAGCTTAACATGACTATCCAAGCCCAGCCTTTATCCGGAGCATGTCCGATTCCCATACCTGAAACATGACATGTTTGATATGATCGTGTAATAATAATAAATTCAAATAAATTGACTTGTCGGCAATGATATAGCACGTCTCATCTTTGCAATTCTTCATAAATTCTTCGATTTAGAGATGGAAAGCAATCTTACAATAAAATTCGGGAGGGAAAAAACTAACGTAATGTTTAGCTTTACCTTCAGAAATCTTTAATTCATTCGTGAGTCTAGCCTAAATTCTACCTAACTTTAGCTTATCTAAGTATACCAGAGAAGAAATGTTGAAAATCTTGACGACAATCTCAACAACACTCGCAATAGAACATAAAGTGAGCTTCGACGGACCACTAGCAAGCTAGAGGTGGGACCAGGTGCCCGGGATGAGTAAGCATCCCCTGTTTGTTAGCCGCACCCGACATCGAGGTTAACGCACGAA
The DNA here is from genome assembly GCA_033119305.1 of Pinctada imbricata. Taxonomy (NCBI): domain Eukaryota; kingdom Metazoa; phylum Mollusca; class Bivalvia; order Pterioida; family Pteriidae; genus Pinctada; species Pinctada imbricata. Next base: position 12,401,974 of record VSWD01000004.1, on the reverse strand, counting down.
AATGAAAACAATATTTACAAAACATGCACTGTCTTAGAATATGTCTATATAGAAAGTGCTATGGCGACCATGTCAGGGAAAAATAATTTAAAATACGTACTGTCGAACCCCTCGCGGGGAACTTTTTTACGAGCTCCACACGACAAAGGGCACAAGTGTTTCACAAATGAGATAAAGCAGATCCTGACGACAGTAGCCAAGGATCCTTTCTTTTGATTCAAACTCTTCACCAACACCACGCTTGATTAAGAAGAGAAGGAACTGTTTATATATGCTGTATACGAGTAAAATTTCGCCCTCGTTTTACTTTCGCCAATTTAGTCCCATGACATGAGGGCGAACTTAAGACGGGGAAAAACAATTTTATTTGAAGCTTTTTTAAGAAACTCGTGCAAGTTAATGATGACAAATATGGATAATGACCATATCCCTGTATACAGCACAAAATCGATAATTCAGAAAATCAGAAACCGAAGGCATACAAAATCAGGATAAAACAGGAACCAAAGCAAACAAACAAAAACCTCCACCACATGAAAAGAAGCGAACTCTCGATATGGGAGTGAGCAAATCATTGTCCTATCTGCATTGGGCGAAAATAATACTGGGCGAATTAAAAGTTGTATATATTACTTACAGATTTCTTTATGCTTCGCTTCTTGAAAAATATAAAGAATCTAAACTTTGTAAACATGCATTTTCTTGTCAAAGCAGAATTCCATACCTGTAAACTGACTGCTTAACACCTTGCTACGTTTACTTTCACTGGTCAATCAGCATACGACGGAAGTCATCTTTTAAAGCATAAAGTCAAGTACAAGTTTGTCTAAATCAGTCATATGCTGAATTTGTTTCCTTTTTCCGTTTTCTGGACTGAGAAAATAGTATAAGTGTCTAACGTATATATATATTGATGTGGGCTTAACAGAATGTATAGATGTATACTTATCTTTTCAATGATTAATTGACCGTGTGCTGTCGTTTTCAGAGTGTCATCTTGTCCTTCTTAATTGTTTAATTAGTAAGAGAACATGTAAATTAATCATCAGCTTCAATTTCAAATTTATCTTATGGGTTCATTACTTCCGTGTAAAGTATAGAGTTTTTATGTTGAGGTGTTTGGATGCCATGCTGGAAGTTGATGCGATGATTTCTTGGTAGAAATCTTTTTCTTATCCTTCTATGACTAACGTTCAAAGTGCTTCCTTTTTGCTTCAGTTCATAAAACTTTTAACCATGAAACCTCTTCCACACATTGGTTCTCTATCCACCTTATTTACATGTTATTTACAATCGTGGAAGATGTGTAAGAGAAGATAACTCTAATGAAACGTTTACCTTACGACCACAGATATCCAATAAAATAATCGTCAATCCTGCCAGTCCGTAACCCTGCATCTTCTGACAGGTCACTATAACAGCATTATAAAGGGGCTCACTTGTCACTGTACTGGGTGCGATAGACTTGCAAAAATTTGTCTATAATATTTCTTCTCATCTCATCTCGGTAATAAAGTCTGTGCAGTTGTGGAAGTGCATGGGCTCCTTTTAAATACTGGGCCCAACTTTTGCATATTAGAACAAAATGGACATTCATTTTTTTTCAAGTTGACGTTCTTCGGACTTCGCACTTTCTGGTCATATAGAAGAATGTTTTCCATCTTCAAATTCATTAGCATCATTTTAGAGCAGATCAATTTACAGCATGGACCAGACATGCACGTTTCGGGTATTTAACCCTCGTCAGTAATCCTCAATCTAAACAATGTAATAACAATGTAATGGCCAAAATCTTTGAAAAATATGTCCTAAATATACCTAAAGACGTTGAAAGATGGCTGGGATATGATGCTACAGGACCCATGTTTTAGAAATTTGAGAGCATTTTGTAAACAGAAATTTTCAAATACGTTTGAAGAAACGACCAACCAAAATTGATCGAACTTGGCTACATGTGCCCTCGGGGCTTCCTGGTCCACCAGCAGTGACACTCACCAAGTGGTATAAATGTTTTACGTCTTCAAATTCATTAGCATCATTTTAGAGGAAATAAATTTACAACATGGACCAGACATGCACGTTTCGGGTACTTAACCTCGTCAGTGATCCTCAAGTACCCCAAACGTGTATGTCTGGTCCATGTTGCTAATTTATCTATTCTAAATGATGCATTTCAGTTTGAAGACGTTTACATCATAAAACGCCTTTTACACCGTGTATATAATCCTGCTATCACCAGACCCGACACTTCGCATTTACTTGACTAATCTACAGCCTTTTACCACCGCATTCCTAAGAATTATACTCTGACTGACTGTGACGACAGGACTTAATAACAGGGCGTCCAAACTTCTTTAGAGATAACAGGGTCCCGACCATCTGTCCTCTCCCAATGTCTGTCCGATTCCCCTGATGATAACATGCATCACCTCACTTTAGCCGGTATCGTATAGAGAGCCTTCCCCATAGAGACTCTTCCCCCCGGAAGGTTTTCTATGTAGAGAACCTTCTCCACGGAATGTTTTCTATATAGAGAATCATCCTCCACGGAAGGTTTTCTATATAGAAAATCATCCCCCAGGGGGAATGTTCTCTATATAGAAAACGTTCCCCCATCATAGAAAACCTCCCCCCCCCCCCAAATCCGGAAAGCCATACGGATGTTTGATATCGTCTTTGGTTTTTAACTTTCAACCATGATAGATCCATGGAAATTTAAAGATAGTGCTATTTGAAATAGAATATAAAGTGTTTTCGATTATTCCTTAAAATTTGAGGGATAATATTATAGTAACTAAACATATGAAATACCAAACGAAAAAATCTAATTCGACTAGATTTTTTTCTCTCTTCATATCTTTTTTTATCCAGATCATTGGAAGTCAGTGTGAAATGGAAGCATCAAATGTATAAATTTTTTTCTGTGATTAATATCTTTATAGTATAAGATATAAAAACCGTATAAGTTCAAAATGTTAAATTAATTAAAACACCTTCACCCATCTACAAAATAAATATATAAATAAAATTAAATAAAATTTAATTAATTTATTCGACCTCATGCGTTTTTATTTACGCGCTCAATGCTCCGAAGTGTTTCATCAAGTATATGTCTTTTTTTAAAACAAGAACATTGTAAATATGCTACGTGACAGGTCGCCGTTCTTAGTCGGCACCGGTTGCCCATTTGTTTAGTTCATTTTTTGTGTGGTCTTTTGTGTTTAATATTCGATGTCGTATTTTGTTAAATTTGTCCCTTTTGCGTCTCTTTTTGTGCTTGTCTACTCTATGTTTTCGCAAAGGGATAGGTGCTGCAACCGAGTCTTGTTGGAGATCCCGCCCTTTCTTTCAAACAGCACATCAAGTGCATTTCGTTGTATTGATGAGTTCAGTGATATAACGGTATATTCTTTGGTTTTTGACAGAATTTGAATAAAATTCTGATCTCCCCGCGATGATCAGCATATATCTGCAATTCTTGCAAACGACAATGAGAACAGCGGAACAGGTATGGGGTGGACAGGGGGGGTACCTTTTCCCACTCCCTCCTCTTCCCCCCTCCCTTACTTCCCCCTCCTGTCCCTTCTTCTCTCCTCCAATTCCTTCCTTCCCCTCCCTCCCCTTCTCTCCCTCCTCCCACCCCTTCCTCTCCTCCTTTTCATCCTGTCCACTCCTAAGTTATCTATTTTTCTCTTGAAGAAGGACTACAAATTTCAATAACACGTGTTTGGCTAATTCAAATCTTAACTTCGAATTTCTAACGTTTCGGATATTTTCTAGATTTGGAGGAGTACTTTCCATAATAGAGAAAATCCCCCCTTCAAATCCATACAGTCTGTATCTGGTTCTCTAAAACAAGTGAAAGTCAAATCAAGAACGTTTTTGGGGAAGGTTTTCTATGGTAACAAAGGGGGAAGGTTCTCTACATAGAAAAACTTCCCCCAGGGGGGAAGCTTTTCTATTATAGAAAACCTTCCAGGGGGAAGGATCTCTATGGGGGAAGCTTTACTATATGACACCGGCAGAGCACCTGTCAGACTTTTTCGTTTGCCGTCTGTTTTATACCTAATTACATATCCATTTGTGTGTTGATTAGCAACCGAAAAAGTTGTGAGGTTTGTGGGCATGTAATCCGGATAGCCAAACCTTTTGATACTGGTGTGGTAGATGACCGTCCTAAGTCGGCACCGATTGTCCATTGGTCTTGTTGGTTTATGTGTAGTCTTTTGTGTTCATATTTTGTATGTGGTGTTACTCTTCTCTTTTTGTGCATGTTTTCTCTGTGTTTTTGCATTTGGTGTAGTGCTGTGGATGAGTTTGTTGTTGGAAATCCCCATCTTTCTTTTTCTCATACTGTTTTTACTTAACTTGTTTTAATAAAGTTCTTATCTTAATTCTTATTCAAATACTCCAATACTGTACAGACTTCCCATGGTCTTTAATACACATGTTCAATTTTTTAATGAAAGTCAAACCTTAAATAAGGATATAAAAATCATTATCATGAAAAATTCAAATAGCAAACAGAACAACCGGTATTTTACGCGTAGGAGCAAAATTAAATTTCCAATGGAGATAGGATTAGGTTCCCGGAGGAGTAATCATAGTCTGCTTGTTGTGATCATCAAGTTGTACAGAAAGGGTTAAGACTGTGTGAACAAGGAGATGTTATAATATTCTGTATCATCACTGAATCATCCAGAGTTTTTTTTTTTTTTTTTTTGCAATGAGAAAGTCAGTTACTCCGAATACACCCTTGGTCCAGTAGTCTCTAAGTTAGTCGTCTTACCCCCATAACGTAATCGTTGTGGTTTGAGCTTGCTCTGGAATAGCACCTACACCATAGGCAGAGGACAAAGAAGTGTCTATATTCAGGCGGGCGACAGTTTTATTTGTTTAATTTGACGTTGTCAAGTTTGTCATATATTGATGTCTTAAGATGATTGTCGTCAGAAGGTAACAAAGATCTAGATATGAAGTTTTAGACACACACCCACCAAGCAAGTCTTATTTCAAAGGTAGAAAATATTTCTTTCTGTTTTATCCTTGTCACACTGCTATCTAAATTTTTTTTTTTCATTTCAGCAACAATTTATCTGCCATCTATGTAAATGTTATGTGTCTCTTATTCTTTTCATATATGCTCAATGTGATGATTCAAGTATCAGGACAATGTGTTTAAGGTATCAATACATGTATAATAAAGTGAATGGCCGTCCAGAGTCAACACCACTTCAACTTTGGTCGTTTAATTCATGTGTTGGTTTTAGTGTTTCATGTTCCTTTATCTCATTGGTTTTATGTAACTATTGTGATGTTTTGATGGCGTGTTTGTTAATCATTGTCCCTTTTTCATCTCTTGATGTGTTTGTCTACCCTGGGTTTTCGCATATGAGAGTTTCGGTATTTTTTATGTGGATGCTGACACCAAATCTTTTTGGAGATCCCCTCTTTTCTTTGCTTGAATTGTATATTGGCTCATGTTCTATTACTGTTGTCTCTCTGTCCCCTGTTCTTGGCTGAAGTTGATGTCAATGCTGAGGTTTAATTTCCGTGGTTTGTTGCACTCCTGAAGATCTTTCTGGAGCTAATTTCCATTTTCTTCCAAAACGTAATAAGACTTGTTTGTTAAATATGATTACCTAAACTACCTGGATAATTCACATTCACAAGTCGTATATTTATATGACATATACTCATTACATATATTTTCTTACCCTTTCTCCTTTTTATAGCAACATTAGATTACTTTATTAATTAATCATTAATTTGGCCAGTGGATCATTGCCCACTTTAATTCATAGGTCAAATAAAGTTCAAAGTAGGGAATATTCGGAAATCAATATAAAGCGAACCAGGAAACACAAGTTTGTTTAACACGTTCGCTCATTGAATGTACATACGCATCTTCCTTCTTCACATATGTCTAGACATCTCTTATATGAACAATACTTGGAAATCGTATATGCATAGAGGCTAATATCACATAAAGAATTCCTGTAGACCGCTATATTAAGTTGTTTCGGTTACTGTATTAAGTTGTTTTGGTCAAAAAGGGTTTTTTTTATCCCAGTGATTGCACATGATAGAATTGCAAAATTATCACTATCTAATCTGTTGTACTGCAACTGCTGATGAGAACAAAATAATGGAAACGTACTTGAGTGTATCCCCTGAATTATTCCGCGATGTCAGAATATATTCAGGAAGTTTTTTATCCGACTTTACCATAAGCACATGTATATCGACGAATGCACTATCAAATTCTGGGGGGGGGGGGGGGGGGTTTATTTACAGCACATTGAATATTAATCTTTTTGAGTGGCGCCGCCTATGTACTTTATGAATTTTGACTGTGGATATTATTATATTCCTGTTATCAAAATTTAATGAAATTTCTAAAACGTGGGTCCTGTAGCATCATGCAAATCCCATCCACCCTGCTGCGTCTTTCGTTACATATTTGGACATAATCATTTCCACACTCTTCGGTCATTTTGCATTGCTAAGATTGACGATCACTGACGTGGGTTAAGAACCCGAAACGTGCATGTCTTGTGTTTGCTGTAAATTTATCTGTTCTTAAATGATTCTATTGAACTAAAGACGTTTAACGTTCTATCAAATTTTCAAAATCACATTGTGCATGTCTGGTCTATGCTGCAAATTTATCTGTTCTTAAATGATGCTATTGAATTTGAAGACGTTTAACATTCATAAATGTCCTTCATGATTCGATGATGTAATATCATATTGTCTACCTATGTTTGATCCCTTTATTTTGTCTCGTGCGGGTGTGCTCCGCCGTTATCACTGTAGGAGGTTTTCTTTGCTGTTGTTGTATTTTTCAAGGTTTTGTAGGACTATTGATTGTGATGCTGACTTTGGTTAAACTCACTGATGTACTGTTAAACGTCTTCAAATTCAATAGCATCATTTAAGACCTGATAAATTTACAGCGTGGCCAGACATGCACGTTTCGGGTACTAAACCCTCGTCAGTGATCCTCAGTCTAAACAATGTAAAATGGCCAAAATGTATGAATATTATTGTCCAAAAATGTAAAAAATAACAACTAGCTCGCCGTGGTTTAAAGTCAAGTAATTCCCCCGAGTCACGTGAACCAACCAAATTATCACCTATCCGCGAAACGGTTATAGCTAATTGTTGTTTCTACTTTATTGTTCAGCAGACGACAATGGACTGGAAGTTTGTTGGAGTTTTTACACCAGGGGAGTTCTATAGTATGTAATAATGATATAGGGGAAAAATATCCAGTCATATTAGAATTTGGTTTAAATGTTTATAAAGAATAGATTGCATGCAGGGTCTGATCGCTCGAAATGCAGCAAGACAGTTACACTATAAAGAGTAGAATACTAATAATGTAGTTTTTGTATTTCAAAGTTGCTGGTAAAAAAAAGAAAACACTCGTCAGGATACAATATCTGAAATAGGCATGCCAGGTGCACTTATTGTATTTTGAAATGAGAGTGTAGAGGGATGCCTTGGCTACATCAAGGTTTTTCCTTTTACGTATGCCATCACTGTGATGCCATAAAATATGAGAAAACTTGACATAATTACATCTCTTCAGCGTGAAAATCAAATAAGACATCCACGTTACGGCATACTTTGGGTGGAAGTATCAAAGGACAAATTGAAATCGAAGTTTACTTTTCTTCAATAACTAAGTAATTATCTTGGCAGAGTACTTCTTCTGTTATAGTTAATATATACTTATTTAAAGGGTCAATGACACAATAAAATGCAATATTCAACTATTGAAGTATTTTAAAGTTATAAAAAAAAAGAAAGCACAAGGTATGGAATTACATTGGTGACGTCGAGAGTTTACAGACGCCTCTTTTCACAAAAGAAAATTATGAGTCAGAGTAACCGATGTTTCTAAAGGCCAATCTAATGTCACTATCTTTACTTCTTTAAATGTTGATTTAGGTAGGGAATGCTACATACATTTTAAATTACAATAAAATTATCTGAGGCAATAAAGCAGTTGATCTTGAAATTAGAGTTCTTCAATTTCAGATTTATCAAGGATACTCCTACTACAAGTTTGAATGGTTAGCGGGAAAGGAAACCGTAAAAATGACCTCTTTTTATATCCATTTACATATTCATCTGTGTCTCTGGGGCCTCTGCGTTTCGCGGTCTTGTTTGTGTGATGTCATCTTACAGTGAGGAGGTTGTTTTACACCACAATTGTACGTTCTTCGAAACCTCTGGGTAACTGGAGAAGTGAGAGGGTTGTGCGCACGTAATCCAGGATAACCACACCATTTGCTACTTGCGTGACAGATGGCCGTCCAAAGTCGGCACCGGTTACCCATTGGTCTCGTCGGTTTATGTGTAGTCTTTTGTGTTTGATGTTTACATGTCGTGTGTCTCTTTTCCGTATCGTGCTGTACTCGTCTTTTGTGTTTTTGCATCGGGTGTTTTGGTGTTTTACTGTTGATACTGCAACGGGTTCTTTTTGGAGATCTCCTCCCTTCTTTTTTCACTTTATGGAAGAGCGCGAGACAACTGTATGCAATATCAATGAAAAAACCATTCCAAGGAATGCATGTGTCGCCTGAGAAACATAGCGACACTGAGGAATCACTTTTAAAGGGTGTGACATCCAGACAGACGGACAACGGACAAAGTGATCCCTAAGTGTCGCTATGCTTCGCAGGCGACACAAAAACATGCGAATTTAAGTATCTTTTTAATATTATTCCTATAATGAGGAAATATCAACTATTTGTGTCTTCAAACAAAGATTCAGATTCTAATTTTCCATTCATGTTCATTTCACTAGTGTCCTTCTCCACAACTATAGTCTGCTCGACCTTGTGACCATCCGTCCTTGAGGCTTTTCCGTTATCACAGCAAGATACACTCCACCCGAGTGCACCTCCTAGCAAAACAATTACACCTGAAGATGAAAATAAGATATAAGAAGATAGGAATAAACGTCGATTCATATCTCACATTTACATTTTGATGCCAAAATTACATGCTTTCGAGATATTAAATCATTTGTGTACGAAAAGGCAAAGTAATTTGTAAGTAATGTAACATTCAATTTAATTTAGTTTTTGGGTTTTTTTCTCATCAATTTATTCAGCAGCAAAAAAATGTAAATTCTATCGTACAACCCTTAATCGGCAATATTACAGTTACCTGCGACCATAAACGACTGACTAAAGGTCCCTCCAGCATCAACTAGAATCCCTGAAATACGAATCAGGTAATACATGAAGTAGCTGTTATTTCAATTTTGATTAATTTTATATATTTTTTTTCATTTACATTCGAAGAAATACAAGCGAGAGTGCCTTGTGCATTACTAACACAATGGTTCAGGTCAGGTAATGTTCAAGGTATCAATCATCCGGTTTGTACCATGAGCACACCAGGATGCATACGAATTCAATTGGGTTATCAATCGATAAACTTCTACTAGATTTTTTCATAAAATCAGTGACATGTTTATTTCGAAAAATTGTTGCTGCATGGGAATGAATATTACATGCATTGTTTTTAAGTAATCTACTACAGATTTTGCAACCAACATTAAAATACAAAATGCAACCATTGTACGCTTCATACTTCATAATTGGAATACCGGTATTTATTTGACCACATATTTATCTCAAGAGAAAGGTCAAGACAAGAAAGCAGGATAAAAATAGCACCAAAAAAATCAGTAAAAACACCTAATCGACGCGTCAAAACCCTGCAGACAAAGGGCATTGTTTTGAACAGAAATATCTTGCATTTGGTGAAAAAAAAATGATTGTTTAAAAATAGTTTTAAGGTAAAGTTGCATACCTGCGAATGGAGGTCCGATAACAGACCCGAATCCAGCCCAGACCATTAATATACCAAAGGCTGTGGGTAGTTGATGAATTCCTACTAGTTTTACTGTTAGAGTATTCAGTAAGGTATAGCAGCATCCTGAATATATTCCTAGAACAATTGCAAAAACCAGCTGCCCTACATAGAACTTGGAATATAAAGGAAATAAAACACTGAACAGTCCTAGAACACTAAAAGTCCCTGAGTATAACAAAAGTTCATTGATATTCTCACTGTTTGCTGCTAAACCTACTAAGAGGCGAGCTACGGCATTGCATATTCCTGATATAGATAACAGATATGCCGCCCCTTTTTCTGAGGTTCCTTCTTCAAGCACTAGACTTGGAAAATGTACATAAAGGGGAAAGCTTCCGATACTATATAACATGAGACTAAAACAAAAACACGTAAATCCAAAATTTCTCATTACATCAATCATTTGTACAACATATGCAAACTTGTGTTTACGATCGTTGTCACTTTTACGAGTACTTAGTTTCTTTAAGTGTTTACTTTTAATCTCTAAACTGGACGGTCTAAATAAAGCACCGAAGAGTAGATGATGAAATGAGAGGGCAGCGCACATCAAACACAACCCGGAGTACCCGTATGTTTCCTTAGCCATTTGCATTAATGGTGTCAAAGCGAACACTCCCACACCACAACCGGAAACGGCCATTCCTGATGCTAAATTTCTGTTGCGCTCAAAGTTAAATCCTAGAACGACCACTGAGGAACTCAGCGTAAGTCCAGCTCCCAAACCTAAAGTATACAATAATGATATCATATTCATTCATAAATATATAGCATGGCTGTATAGTAAAACCTGCCTTATGCGACTCCTCAAGGGACAAAGGAGAAACGTCCGCATAAGTAAGGTGGCCGCTATACACGAATTCACCTTTAAGGATAAAAGTCTAGTTAGTATGAGAAGATGTGGTGATGTGGACGCCAAGAAGATTTGACTGTAACTTTTTATATTTATTTCCTTCTGGATGATTCATTATCTCTAGATTTTAAAAACATTATCATTGCATTTTCATTATTTATATAAGACTGATTGTACCAAGAATGATGGTTAACCATGTTATAAACATTCAGATACAATACATTTAAGATTAAACCATCTCATATATGTTTGCTTCAATTTCAAAAGTCAAGCAGAGCAAAATGTGTTTCCAGTACTTATTTACCTGATATAAGTCCAAACGACACGATGACAAAATAGATGTTGTTAACGAAAGCAGTAATTACTAGACCTGACGTCATCAGTAGGGAACCAATCATCATGGATACTCGACAACTCAACTTATTCACAATTATTCCAGATAAGAAGCCTGAAATAACAAAAAAAAAGCTCCTTCAGTAGATACATGTTAACGGGAATCCAATCAAACTTGGCATAAAAATTTACATGTCACTGATGCTTACTTTTAATCGCTAGTTACAATTTGCTAGGGCTACCTGTGTTTCGCTTTTCCAATTACCTCTATATCGCTGATTGCAATTTGCTAGGGCTACCTCTACCTGTGTTTCGCTTTTCCAATTACCTCTATATCGCTGATTGCAATTTGCTAGGGCTACCTCTACCTGTGTTTCGCTTTTCCAATTACCTCTATATCGCTGATTGCAATTTGCTAGGGCTACCTCTACCTGTGTTTCGCTTTTCCATGTACCTCTATATCGCTGATTGCAATTTGCTAGGGCTACCTCTACCTGTGTTTCGCTTTTCCATGTACCTCTTTATCGCTGATTGCAATTTGCTAGGGCTACCTCTACCTGTGTTTCGCTTTTCCAATTACCTCTATATCGCTGATTGCAATTTGCTAGGGCTACCTCTACCTGTGTTTCGCTTTTCCATGTACCTCTATATCGCTGATTGCAATTTGCTAGGGCTACCTCTACCTGTGTTTCGCTTTTCCATGTACCTCTATATCGCTGATTGCAATTTGCTAGGGCTACCTCTACCTGTGTTTCGCTTTTCCATGTACCTCTATATCGCTGATTGCAATTTGCTAGGGCTACCTCTACCTGTGTTTCGCTTTTCCAATTACCTCTATATCGCTGATTGCAATTTGCTAGGGCTACCTCTACCTGTGTTTCGCTTTTCCATGTACCTCTATATCGCTGATTGCAATTTGCTAGGGCTACCTCTACCTGTGTTTCGCTTTTCCAATTACCTCTATATCGCTGATTGCAATTTGCTAGGGCTACCTCTACCTGTGTTTCGCTTTTCCATGTACCTCTATATCGCTGATTGCAATTTGCTAGGGCTACCTCTACCTGTGTTTCGCTTTTCCAATTACCTCTATATCGCTGATTGCAATTTGCTAGGGCTACCTCTACCTGTGTTTCGCTTTTCCATGTACCTCTATATCGCTGATTGCAATTTGCTAGGGCTACCTCTACCTGTGTTTCGCTTTTCCAATTACCTCTATATCGCTGATTGCAATTTGCTAGGGCTACCTCTACCTGTGTTTCGCTTTTCCAATAACCTCTATATCGCGGATTGCAATTTGCTAGGGCTACCTCTACCTGTGTTTCGCTTTTCCATGTACCTCTATATCGCGGATTGCAATTTGCTAGGGCTACCTCTACCTGTGTTTCGCTTTTCCATGTACCTCTATATCGCTAGTTGCAATTTGCTAGGGCTACCTCTACCTGTGTTTCGCTTTTTCAATTACCTCTATATCGCGGATTGCAATTTGCTAGGGCTACCTCTACCTGTGGTTTACTTTTTTAAGCACCTCTATATCGCTGATTACAATTTGCTAGGGCTACCTCTGCCTGTGTTTCACTTTTCCAAGTACCTCTATATCGCTGGTTGCAAATTGCTAGTGCTAAATCTACCTGTGTTTCACTTTTCCAAGTACCTCTAAATATATTAAATACTAGTATATCGCTAATTGCAATTTGCTAGGACTATGTAACATCTACCTGTGTTTCACTTTTCCAAGTACCTCTATATCGCTGATTGCAATTTGCTAGGGCTACCTCTACCTGTGTTTCGCTTTTCCAATTACCTCTATATCGCTGATTGCAATTTGCTAGGGCTACCTCTACCTGTGTTTCGCTTTTTCATGTACCTCTATATCGCTGATTGCAATTTGCTAGGGCTACCTCTACCTGTGTTTCGCTTTTCCAATTACCTCTATATCGCTGATTGCAATTTGCTAGGGCTACCTCTACCTGTGTTTCGCTTTTCCAATTACCTCTATATCGCTGATTGCAATTTGCTAGGGCTACCTCTACCTGTGTTTCGCTTTTCCATGAACCTCTATATCGCTGATTGCAATTTGCTAGGGCTACCTCTACCTGTGTTTCGCTTTTCCAATTACCTCTATATCGCTGATTGCAATTTGCTAGGCCTACCTCTACCTGTGTTTTGCTTTTCCATGTACCTCTATATCGCTGATTGCAATTTGCTAGGGCTACCTCTACCTGTGTTTCGCTTTTCCAATTACCTCTATATCGCTGATTGCAATTTGCTAAGGCTACCTCTACCTGTGTTTCGCTTTTCCATGTACCTCTATATCGCTGATTGCAGTTTGCTAGGGCTACCTCTACCTGTGTTTCGCTTTTCCAATTACCTCTATATCGCTGATTGCAATTTGCTAGGGCTACCTCTACCTGTGTTTCGCTTTTCCATGTACCTCTATATCGCGGATTGCAATTTGCTAGGGCTACCTCTACCTGTGTTTCGCTTTTCCATGTACCTCTATATCGCGGATTGCAATTTGCTAGGGCTACCTCTACCTGTGTTTCGCTTTTCCAATTACCTCTATATCGCTGATTGCAATTTGCTAGGGCTACCTCTACCTGTGTTTCGCTTTTCCAATTACCTCTATATCGCGGATTGCAATTTGCTAGGGCTACCTCTACCTGTGGTTTACTTTTTTAAGCACCTCTATATCGCTGATTACAATTTGCTAAGGCTACCTCTACCTGTGTTTCACTTTTCCAAGTACCTCTATATCGCTGGTTGCAGTTTGCTAGTGCTAAATCTACCTGTGTTTCACTTTTCCAAGTACCTCTAAATATATTAAATACTAGTATATCGCTGATTGCAATTTGCTAGGACTATGTAACATCTACCTGTGTTTCACTTTTCCAAGTACCTCTATATCGCTGATTGCAATTTGCTAGGGCTACCTCTACCTGTGTTTCGCTTTTCCAATTACCTCTATATCGCTGATTGCAATTTGCTAGGGCTACCTCTACCTGTGTTTCGCTTTTCCATGTACCTCTATATCGCTGATTGCAATTTGCTAGGGCTACCTCTACCTGTGTTTCGCTTTTCCAATTACCTCTATATCGCTGATTGCAATTTGCTAGGGCTACCTCTACCTGTGTTTCGCTTTTCCAATTACCTCTATATCGCTGATTGCAATTTGCTAGGGCTACCTCTACCTGTGTTTCGCTTTTCCATGTACCTCTATATCGCTGATTGCAATTTGCTAGGGCTACCTCTACCTGTGTTTCGCTTTTCCAATTACCTCTATATCGCTGATTGCAATTTGCTAGGGCTACCTCTACCTGTGTTTCGCTTTTCCATGTACCTCTATATCGCTGATTGCAATTTGCTAGGGCTACCTCTACCTGTGTTTCGCTTCTCCATGTACCTCTATATCGCTGATTGCAATTTGCTAGGGCTACCTCTACCTGTGTTTCGCTTTTCCATGTACCTCTATATCGCTGATTGCAATTTGCTAGGGCTACCTCTACCTGTGTTTCGCTTTTCCAATTACCTCTATATCGCTGATTGCAATTTGCTAGGGCTACCTCTACCTGTGTTTCGCTTTTCCATGTACCTCTATATCGCGGATTGCAATTTGCTAGGGCTACCTCTACCTGTGTTTCGCTTTTCCATGTACCTCTATATCGCGGATTGCAATTTGCTAGGGCTACCTCTACCTGTGTTTCGCTTTTCCATGTACCTCTATATCGCTAGTTACAATTTGCTAGGGCTACCTCTACCTGTGTTTCGCTTTTCCAATTACCTCTATATCGCGGATTGCAATTTGCTAGGGCTACCTCTACCTGTGGTTTACTTTTTTAAGCACCTCTATATCGCTGATTACAATTTGCTAGGGCTACCTCTACCTGTGTTTCACTTTTCCAAGTACCTCTATATCGCTGGTTGCAATTTGCTAGTGCTAAATCTACCTGTGTTTCACTTTTCCAAGTACCTCTAAATATATTAAATACTAGTATATCGCTGATTGCAATTTGCTAGGACTATGTAACATCTACCTGTGTTTCACTTTTCCAAGTACCTCTATATCGCTGATTGCAATTTGCTAGGGCTACCTCTACCTGTGTTTCGCTTTTCCAATTACCTCTATATCGCTGATTGCAATTTGCTAGGGCTAACTCTACCTGTGTTTCGCTTTTCCAATTACCTCTATATCGCTGATTGCAATTTGCTAGGGCTACCTCTACCTGTGTTTCGCTTTTCCATGTACCTCTATATCACTGATTGCAATTTGCTAGGGCTACCTCTACTTGTGTTTCGCTTTTCCAATTACCTCTATATCGCTGATTGCAATTTGCTAGGGCTACCTCTACCTGTGTTTCGCTTTTCCAATTACCTCTATAATGCTGACTGCAATTTGCTAGGGCTACCTCTACCTGTGTTTCGCTTTTCCATGTACCTCTATATCGCTGATTGCAATTTGCTAGGGCTACCTCTACCTGTGTTTCGCTTTTCCAATTACCTCTATATCGCTGATTGCAATTTGCTAGGGCTACCTCTACCTGTGTTTCGCTTTTCCATGTACCTCTATATCGCTGGTTGCAATTTGCTAGGGCTACCTCTACCTGTGTTTCGCTTTTCCAATTACCTCTATATCGCTGATTGCAATTTGCTAGGGCTACCTCTACCTGTGTTTCGCTTTTCCATGTACCTCTTTATCGCGGATTGCAATTTGCTAGGGCTACCTCTACCTGTGTTTCGCTTTTCCATGTACCTCTATATCGCGGATTGCAATTTGCTAGGGCTACCTCTACCTGTGTTTCGCTTTTCCATGTACCTCTATATCGCTAGTTGCAATTTGCTAGGGCTACCTCTACCTGTGTTTCGCTTTTCCAATTACCTCTATATCGCGGATTGCAATTTGCTAGGGCTACCTCTACCTGTGGTTTACTTTTTTAAGCACCTCTATATCGCTGATTACAATTTGCTAGGGCTACCTCTACCTGTGTTTCACTTTTCCAAGTACCTCTATATCGCTGGTTGCAATTTGCTAGTGCTAAATCTACCTGTGTTTCACTTTTCCAAGTACCTCTAAATATATTATATACTAGTATATCGCTGATTGCAATTTGCTAGGACTATGTAACATCTACCTGTGTTTCACTTTTCCAAGTACCTCTATATCGCTGACTGCAATTTGCTAGGGCTACCTCTACCTGTGTTTCGCTTTTCCATGTACCTCTATATCGCTGATTGCAATTTGCTAGGGCTACCTCTACCTTTGTTTCGCTTTTCCATGTACCTCTATATCGCTGATTGCAATTTGCTAGGGCTACCTCTACCTGTGTTTCGCTTTTCCATGTACCTCTATATCGCTGATTGCAATTTGCTAGGGCTACCTCTACCTGTGTTTCGCTTTTCCATGTACCTCTATATCGCTGATTGCAATTTGCTAGGGCTACCTCTACCTGTGTTTCGCTTTTCCATGTACCTCTATATCGATGATTGTAATTTGCTAGGGCTACCTCTACCTGTGTTTCGCTTTTCCATGTACCTCTATATCGCTGATTGTAATTTGCTAGGGCTACCTCTACCTGTGTTTCGCTTTTCCATGTACCTCTATATCGCTGTACTATCGCAGTATTTAACGAAACTAGTAGTGAGCAATAATTATCTATAACAAAATGTCAAGCCCGAATAACCATACGGTCGTACAATGTTAGTTTAAATCCTCTACTCTGTGACCAAAGAACACTCCTGTGGGTAAAATCGGCCAACTAAAGCATAGTATTTCAGATATCGAATTGAAGAGGCGGGTGTTGCATGCAAGCAGGAGATGCTGACTTCCTGGGCACCTGGTCTCACTCCTCCCATATCTTTTCATGTGGTGGAGCTTATTGTTTGTTTGCTATGGTTCCCGTTTTATCCTGATTTTGTAAGCCTTCGGTTTATGATTTTCTGAATTATCGATTTTGTACTGTATATACTTATAGGGATATGGTCATTATCCATATTTGTCATTGAATCCAAAACCTAATAAAGTGTACTCGGTTGTCATTGAATCCAAAACCTAATAAAGTGTACGCGGCGGCATCTTTTGAATTCATGTATAACGATTATTTGATATGCTTTAGGAATTAACTTTACAAGTACATAATATGCACAAGTATGTAATTTCATATTGATAGTAGATACTGCTCAATACGAATGGGAATGGTAAAAGTCTCTCTCTCTCTCTCTCTCTCTCTCTCTCTCTCTCTCTGTCTCTCTGGTCCATGAAAAGTTGGTTCTCAAGATCCAAGAACTAGCATGGACGGGGTACATTTAATCAGGTCTGAAAAAAAGGGGTTTTTCGACGTATAAAATGAATGATAATATTTTGACATGGCTTTTAAGGTATTTTAAGTTTCTCCTGACGGCCTTGGGTGGACACATACCTGTCAGGGATTAGATGCATAACCATCAAATTAGAATTTCAAATAATACAACTTATTTAGACACACGGTGACCAATGACAATTGTCAGTATAAATCGAGAGGATACTTGAATATATAGAGGTATCATTTACACATTTTATGAGATTACTTCGTCATTACTGCATATCTCAATTTTAATTTTAATGCGTCATAGGACACTACCCATTTCGATGTAATGCTAGTGCATTAAGACGACAGCTTCTCATGATTATTATGTAAGCCAAAAAGTAAACAAATGGCATAAAACGTGACATGGCAACATCACATGAAGATAATTGTTTCATATTTGCCCAAGTAAAGATTAAACTATAATAATAATAGCCCCCCCCCCCCTCCCCTTCTCCATTTACATCATTTTTATGTTTTCCTTTACTGTCTCGAACAATAATTATAAGAAAATTCTTATATTTCTATCCCCATTATCCTATTTGTTATGGATAAGAATTTCCTTTTCTTTCCGCGTTTTGGGCATCCGGCAGGACTCTAAATTGGGTTCCAATACATTTCAATTTCAATTCTTTATTGATGAAATACCATGACATGAGGCATACATCATACACAAATTAACATTTCAATGATATAAAATATTTTCTTTTCTTATCTTAAAATACTCATCTAAATATTTGCACAAATATTTGGTGAATTGATAATTCACAGGATTTATAACATCTTCAATATCAAAAATATCAAAATGACCCAATGATTCTTCAAATTTATCTCTAATGCCTTGATATAAGTTACAGTATAACAGAAAATGCTCTTCATCTTCAACTGTATTAATACAGAACTTGCAATATCTATTTGAACAAGGGATGCATATGTACTACATACTAGGTAGTTCAAAATGTTTACCGTTTCGCACACACATGTTTAAAAATTAATTTGGACATGATCTTTCTACGGGAATTAATTGTTAATCGCTTCCATTAAAATAAGAAACCTGTTTGTATTACCTCGATCAAAGTCGATTAGTTTATACGTAACTCTTTTTTTTTTCTGGTTTCAAGTGTGTATGTGTGTGTTCCGCTGTGATCACTAATGTCGTCACGTTGAGGATATCCTTCTAATCAATTTCATTAGATAGTAAATCACGGTAGTAAAACACGTGATACGCAAATAATCTAGTGCATGCTTCGATTAAATAAGAAAAATGCTGTCTCAATCGTCTATATATGAATTTATTGTAAATTTACCATACATGTAGGACCATCATTATCAATTATATGAGAGAGATCTTTTCTGATTTAGACTAAAAGTGCACTAGATTATTTAGGTATTACGTGTTGTACGACCTTGGTAATACTATATCGATAAAAAAAACCACGCTTACAATATACTCACCACCAAAACTGAACAATCCCAGGAACAAGCCACTGGCCCATGATGTTGTTACTATAAAACCTCGCCTACAATATACTCACCACCAAAACTGATCAGCCCCAGGAACAAGCCACTGGCCCATGATGTTGTTCCTATAAAACCACGGTTACAATATACTCACCACCAAAACTGAACAGCCCCAGGAACAAACCACTGGCCCATGATGTTGTTACTATAAACCACGCTTATAATATACTCACCACCAAAACTGAACAGCCCCAGGAACAAACCACTGGCCCATGATGTTGTTACTATAAACCACGCTTATAATATACTCACCACCAAAACTGAACAGTCCCAGGAACAAGCCACTGGCCCATGATGTTGTTCCTACATCTTCGTTAAATCTCTCCAAAAATGCTACGTTAAGAATTCCTAATGAAAACAGATAGAATCCGTTCACCGTGTGGGCGCCGAAGGAGCTCAGCATTACAACCCACGCCCAGCCCGCATCCGGGCGATGCCCTGTAGGCATCTCTGAAATATAATGAATCTAGAATAATCACTGGTACTCGTTGTGAAAAATATAGAAACAGCAATGACGTCATTAAGCGCAATATAATATGACTCTATTTGGCGCTTTTCAAGCGAGGAATACTAGTATTCTGGGACAAAATGTGGAAATATTTATACATGTCAACTTGTACCAGTTGAAAAGCCTTGCCATGCACATATTGGAATGCCAATGCAAAATATGAAACCTGTCACTTACCAATCACACATTAAGTTTTTGCGCGGACAAAAGGACGAAACAAAACCCCCAAATCTTTTATTCCATTGGCACAATGACAGAATGTTTAAAACTACAACAAATACAATATTGTCGTGTTCAGGAGTCACTGTTTTAATACCTTAAATGCATTAGTAACGACCGGATGACACTAGTACGGAAGTGAAAATCTAAAATGGGATTGCTATAGTAACCTCCTGATCATCGTATGAACGTGTACTAGAGATGCACCTTATGACTGTCTTTTGTACCCCGCCAAAAATGATCAGACCTTTACTAAAAGTAGATCGAGCTACACTTTAATGCTCTCGCAAACCAAGTGTGGATGGTAAAGAGAGGATCACCCTGCCTGTCCGTCCGTCTGTCTGTTATCAATAACTCCTTAATCCCTATCGTATATGTATCAAAGGACCAAAGTTTAATGTCATCATGGTCATATCGTAACCTTCAACCAAGCTTAGGGTTTCCATGCCCCCTTCCTCTCTTTTCTCCTAATTTTCATCATATTTGGTCTAAACGTATTCAAACAATAGAAAATTATGTTTATAGGGGTTTTTTTGTCGGACTCATTCTATTGCGAGAAATTGTATATTTACTATATATATATACAATTTCTCGTAATAGAATGTGCTATAATAGTACATCTTTGTCGATTTACAAGAGAATAACATTGAGTATATTATTGCAAATTAGTCATATCATATGTAGGTCGTCTTACAAATATTGAACACTCACTCCAACAAGCAAGCCAAAAGCCGATTAAACCCCACCTCCATTTAAACTGGGAGACTTTAGTTCGCCAGCTAATCAATACATGTGCAGGTGTGTAATAATTAATGAACACCTTTTTAACAGTATTAAATCATCAAAATGCCTTGGTTCCTGTATCATTGCGTGGTGTGAAAAAAATATCCAAACAACTTTTTCGTGTAACTATGCAGGCAGGTTTAAAATATCAAGATGAAAAGGCTAATTGCGCGCATGCATGGGAACAAAAATCGATGTTTATAAATATGCATTCAAGTGAAATGCTTTTGAATATGTACAGTTGTAACATACAAATAACATACCTTAAAATAACCTCTCACTCAGCTATTTTTATCCTTACATTAATTACAACATCATTTCGACTGACTTCAGAAATATGAATTTTGAATAAAGCCGACACACTTGAAGAATGCGCAGTGAAGTATGTATATACATTTGAGGCTATTATTAGATAATGTAAGGTAACGTATAGACAAGGTCGCGTTAATAAATACAGATTGAAGTAGTGCAGAATGCTGTTTTAATTAAGAGTTATGGATGCTCTCTCTGCACGATACGTTATGACTGTGTGTAAAAACAAAAACAAAAACAAAAAATAAAAACAGAAAGAACAGATTTTTACTGTTTCAAATCATGCCTGCAGCACATGATGTTTTAATTTTTCTTTCTCTAAACACTATTAATATATATAGGATCTCAAATGAATTTTCATTTCATACGATGTACATGTATCCCCGAGCCTTGGCGAGGAAATATATATAAGACTCGGGGATATAAAACGCACAACGAGTTTCATAATACATCGCATGAAATGAAAATTCAATTGAATTCTTTTAATCACATGCTTTTGCCTAAAAATGTGTATTTCCAATTTAAAATCAACGTTTCTGAGAACTAAAGGCGAACCACGCCGTGACCTACAGGTCGTCTGCTACGCGATGAGAAGTAGTTCTCCATCATATCGATATCTTCTGTGCGTACGAGAAAAATATTTCAAATTTGTTCAGTATTTTAATACAAATGTACAATAATTAATTCTACAACAATTTTAATCATTGATGTTGAATCCACGTCTGAATTTAACAATTGACCGATATTTGAAAGGTTACACTTGTCAAAGTTTTGGACTACAAAAATAGAGTATGTTTATGTAGATTTCGGACATGTAATCATAGGTTACCGATAGAAACAGGCCGATGGTATAATCTGGAAAGAAAAGATAGGATTTGCAATTTATGTCTAGAAAATAAAATGGGGGATGAATTTCACTATATTTTAGAATGTAAATTGTTAAAAAATGAAAGGAAAAGTCTACTTGGTAATTACTATTGTAGAAGAGTGAATACTTTAAAAATGAAAACATTATTTCAGAGTGATAATATCTCAAATCTTAAAAAAACTGTGCAAATTCATTAAAATTATAAATAATATTGTGTCTCCATAAAATTGGTCATGCACTGTACTTTTGTACCTGCTTTAATAATCATGTATTGCACAATGTGAAAGTAAAGTGTTAATAATTGAAATGTATTTAAGCATTCTGTATTTTCTAATTTGGTCATGCACTGTACTACTGTACCTGCTCTTATGATCATGTACTTATTGATGTGATAGCCATAGTATGTTTCTTAAACTATATAAAATATGCAGATTTCATCTATAAATAACTGCAATTTTCATTTGTGATAGCAAAGTACTGTTTCTCAAATTACTTTAAAATTTTCCAAGCTTCATCAATAAATATACTATTTTTCATCTACAGATCAGGTCGATCATGCACTTTACTATTGTACCTGCTTTATGATCATGTACCAACCAATGATAGTATAATACTGTATTTTGCTAAGCAGCTTTTCTCTTCTAATTAAATAAAAATCTTTTTAAACTTGGGCCCATTTCATGAATCTGCAAATTTGATCATGCACTGTACTAACATGCATATGCTCTTATAATTATGTCAAAACTGCTCTATCCTTGCAAAATTATATCGATCCACTTTTGTATATATGAAACAAATTTTTTGTGTCCTCTGTTGAACTTGTATGCAGTGTACCTGCACTGTTACATCGTACCTGCTAAATGAACATTTTCTTGTAAAACTTTATAAACAGATTCTGCTCTTACATGATTCATAGAAAATATTGCTCCGCTTTTGTTGAAATTCTGCTTATCTTGTCATGTCACATGTTTTTATTGTTTTGGTAATTATATGTATGTTTTGTCTCTAAACCAATATTTGGTTTATGAGAAATAAATGAATCTTGTGATTAGGTTCAAAATTTGACCAATCGCATTCAAGCAGAGCGATATGTTACGTGTTATCATATCATAATTTATGAAATGGCTTTATGAAACTGCATAACGGGTGTATCATGTGATAAAAAAGAATATTAAATACATTTAAAGTATGAAATGTGATGATTTATTTTTACTCTTACTTGCATTCTCTTTACATTTTAAATACTACATTGATAAACGATTCTGTAATTATATATAATCTGTTTTCTTCGAAGATTCACGAATTTATCAATATTATAAGTCTTCATCGGACAATTTAGAATATTGGTAAAAAGAAATATTAATAAAGGAAATAACAAGACCTAAAATGGGTGCATAGAATTCAACATGCTCTTTCTAAAATCACTTAACCAATATTGCTAATGTCGCCAGACTTATACAAATATCAGTAACGTGGTACACTGTACATTGTATTCGAAATAAATAGAAATAGAACGATACATGAAATGCTAGAGAGACTGAACAATTTGCTTGCTCTGATTATACGAATTCGGTGGAAATCAGCTCAAATTTTCATTGGAGATGGACAATAAGCAGCAAAATAAGGTCTGTACTAAGTTTCACAAAAGTTCTTACGAAACAATTCAGGAATTTCCTTGACTTTCGTCATTAAATTAAAGGTTCAGAAGAGTTCATATATAGAGATTGAATTATGTTTCCTAAAATCATTTCTACATACTGTACTAAATACAAAAATATTCAGAAACAAAACATCGCGATTTGTATACAGTAGTATCAGTCATTCGGTGGCGGATTCAGGGGGTGCGGAGGGGGCGCCCGCCCCCCCCCCCCCCAGCACTGACCCCAAATTTTCCAAAAACAGGTATAATTTTGCCCATTTTCAGTAAAAATCGGCAAAATTCGCCCCCTTGACCCCCCGGCAAAAGGGGCGCTGGATCCGCCACTGAGTATACAAAAGTACAAAGAGAATTAAAGTTACGAACAATCCTAAAAAATCGATTTCAAGTATTTTGTGAAACATGCTGCTGGTCTAATTTAATAAAAGATGGCTGACATAACTCGGGGAAAAAAACGAAAACGACTCTCGGTTTATCCATACGTGAAGCAACGGGGGAACCCGAAGAAGGGGTCTGAAGTCAAGCGCACTTGACCACATGAATTCCCGATTTTAACTAGCCGCAAGGACCTTGCTAGCCGCTTATATATATATATTCCTAAGCTCACTATTCGTTACACTTCCCCCTTCCCAGGGAAGCTTCATGCGCAGATCCAGCATTTTTGACAGAAGTTTTCCGTATGAAATTGATTTCTTTGATTGAACCCCCCCCCCCTTTTTGTGAATGGACGAGAAAGACGAAGTACGACACAACGTCATATTCGTGGTAAGAACGATAACTCTGCAAGCTTCGAAAGCTTCGAAAGTGGCGATGGCTCAACACGGTCTAGCTCGTGTCCTATCGAGCCAAGGCTTTGATCCAGATAATTGTACGTATTTTATTATTCTTTCTGTATTTTAGAATGGAAATATCATGATAGGAAGTTTGAAAGTAACGCCCATATTTTCTCGAATTTCTTCTGTTTTCAATCAATGACTTCTTTCTTGTTTATTTATTGGTCCAGAACATTTTAATGGAGTCAATATTCTACATTAAAGCAGTTTCTTGTTTGTGAAACCATTTACTGAAAATCATAACACTGAAAGAAAACTTTAACTGTTTTTGGAACAGTGACAGTCAGGTTGCACTACACAGTAGTCAGTATTGGCCATTGAAAATTGAGCGTTTTCAATGTAAGGCTTGCAATAGTTGACGTCATATTAATAATTTTATATTGCTCATACATTATAAAGCTACATATCAATAAAAAGTACTCTTATTGCTGATTACTTCTATAATTTTTGATTTCATCTTAACAAATCCTGTCAGTCAGACATGCTGCTCAAATTTATACATGTAGCAGTACATTAGAAGATGGCATGCAAACGGGGCATGACCCCTCAAAAGGACTCAAATTTGACATCCTTCTCAAATGATTTTCTTAATAAACTGTATGTCTATTTGTTGTGTATTTCTTATTCTATAATATGTGCAATTTATTTGAATTTTCACCTGACGCAATTCCAGAAATATGACGTCAAAGTTTTCTTACCTAAATACAGCACTCATTTCTTTGCCAATGGCTAGTCACATGACCTCTTAATTTCACATCCGGTCATACTATACATATGAGGTATACATATGGAAATAATGGGCTTTTATCAAGACAACAAGCTTATTATTTCTTCCAAATATCAAAAATCATAGTTATTTCAATTATAAAGTTCACATAATGAAGCTGGACCCCATCTGTTCCCTATTTAAAAAATCATCCCTAGCCAAATTCCAAATGCGACACTGCGGATACTATGTAGTGTAACCTCACGTGGGACATCGTGACTGTTGCCTTCTGGTACCTTGAACTACTGTCAGCGCAGCTCACTTCGGAAACTAAATAAACATGATTTTGATTATTTTATCTTGCAAAAATTTAAATGAAATTGATACCATTCATTAGATCTCGCTTAGTCGTAAATTTTGGTATAAGTTATTTGATGGTCAGTGCACGCAATAAAACTTTATAAACAAAACAAGTTTAAGATGGGCCATTTCCAATGCTATTTTTACCCGTGACACGCTCCATAGGCTCACTGTTAACTTCGGTGACATCAATTGTAAAATAACTTATTTAAGTAATATTTATTGAAAGGTGCTTATCTTTAAACAAAAGGAGTAAAGCTTTAAGCAATTAACGCAAATGAAATTTAAATTATATTTTGAAAAGGAAAGTCTGTATTTACAGGAAAAATTATTGCTCTTGGGAAGAAAATTCTATTTAAAAATCTACAAGGTTACAAACTTACGTAAATTTTCAACTTTTTAAGTGAAATTCAGCTACAATTTCGGATTTCTTTTGTAACTGAAACAGTTTCTTCTGAGAAAGTTATTTCCATTTAAAATTAATGGAATTGCTCTTACTTTCTATTGCTGTATTTTCTTACTTGCTAGGAAATAAAACATTATTCAACTTTTTATGTGAAATCATGGGTGCATTTGATATCAATCAGATAATTACATGTAGAGGTAATTTTTTCAATTACTTGTTGAAGTAGCACCGCTGACTGATAGAAAGTCGTCTTTGGTGCATGCTCAATCTATTGTTTGTAAAACGTTGTCCCCTGGAACTGAGCTTTAAATTCAGTACTGTAGATAACGTGTAAAACTTTGTCCCCTGGAACTGAGCTTTAATTCAGTACTGTAGATAAGTGTAAAACTTTGTCCCCTGGAACTGAGCTTTAAGGGGTAACGAGTGGCTGGTAAGCGAGCTAACTCGCACAGTCAATTACTTCGTTTCAATCCGTGTTAAACTGTTTTCCTGTTAAAGTCAGAGTCAAATTTTACAAATTATTGGAACTCTTTAACAAAGAGATACATAAAAAGGTTGCGGTTTGACTCGCACCTAAAGGTTTTTGCACTGGAAATATTCGCATTTGACAACCCTTTACTAGTTCAATGCGGGAATGCACGCACAACTTTTTAAAACATTGAGGATAAAATTCAAACGACTTGATTGCTAAGTAATGGGAATATTCACTCAAAATTTTACGGTTAAACAAAAAGACTAGGGCATCTTTTTTTTTGATATAGCATAGTTTTTATCAGGTAGGATGCTCTTGATCAGTGGAAATTGTCAGGACTTATTCTTTTTCCCGATTTTTTCCTCAAAATTGTATTCCCCTTACCTTAAATTTGATTTTATTTGGCTGATTTTTCTCATCTTTTAGATTTACGTATAAATTTTATAACAATATAACAACAATAGGTTAGAGAACAACCCCCCCCTCCCACCTCATTTGCCCCCCGCCTCCCCCCCCCCCCTTTGAAAAAAAAATCTAATTACGTTCATTTAGAAACTCTAAATAATTCTTAAAAGGATCAGGTTTTTATTCGGAAATGAGAGGGAAATGACATGTCGTGTGATTGCCTTTACTTCACAGGAATATATTATACAGGAAAGATAACTCTAGCAACTTTAGTATTTGAAACTTTGAAGCTGATCAGATTTGCCGAGCTGTAACATGAAAGTATTGATGGATACCTCAGTGTTTCATGCTTTTTTCTACTTTTCTGTACATAAATATTACGTAAGTTGCATCCCCCCAAAAATATTCTGCAACAGTAAATTTTTGAGATTTCTATTAGGTGTACAAATTTTGTGCATTGTCTCATGAGACTGTCATCATCTTCAATATCAGTTTCTGATGAAGTATTGATGGAAAGGTGTATCAAAATTACTGTCAAATGCTTCAAAATCACTCATATTTTCAGGAAATAATAACAAATAACTGAAAAAAATTATTTATTTTTTATTTTTTTTTTTGTCATTTATACAAGCAGACACTCTTTATACCCCTTAAATTCAGTACTGTAGGATGTAAAACTTTGTCCCCTGGAAATGAGCTTTAAATTCAGTACTGTAGATAACATGTAAAACTTTGTCCCCTGGAGCTGAGCTTTAAATTCAGTACTGCATGTAGATAACAGATAAGAACTGTACAAATACTGTAGATTCATTACTGTAGATAATGTGTAAGGGTCTATTGATGATAAACATATTTTCAGTTGTAAGCAAGCTGTGTCAGAGTGGAGAGGAAGAGCTTATGACGATGAAACAGAAAGTTCAGATGCTATCCGACGATACTGCTCAGTCATTGAAGAAAAATGTCTACAAGAATTATTCCCAATTCATCGAGACTGCAAAAGAAATATCCAGTATCCTTAGAAACTTCTAAGTTTTTTTTTTCAGGAAAATAGTTCGGAATGTTCTAAACATGCTGAACGTAGATTTACACATGATTTATACACAATGTCATGAATCATATCAAAATATATCTACCTTGCATGCTAAATTTTTTCTAAAGCATCAGGCACAACAAAACTGCATCTAAGATTTGGATAGAAATACATTGTAGTTTTGCATACACTGCAATTAGTCTTAAGTTCTGATTTTCTTACTGACTAGTCATATTAATGGCAGAACTCTCCCACATGAAATTCTTATTTGACCCCTTGATCCCAAAAATACCACTTTAAAGATATTATTAGTATTATGTCATGTATTAGTATTATACATTATCGATACCTTAACATTGCACAGTCCTTGAAGGAGAGATGTATCAGCTAAGTCATATGCTTACTGAACAAAAAAGTCTCATGTCTAACATGATGGAAATGTCATTGGTCAGCGAAAGAGGTAAGTTGTGTGTACATTCAGACTGTGAGTAAAATAAGTTCTGAGCTGATTTCAGGGTTTGTTAAATAATTCCATCATTTATAGGAATTCTTGCCTAACCATTTTATGTGCAGACTTCTAATAAATAATGAAAAAATAATATACTTTTTAGTCATTAACTAGGGCAGGGACAGTAAACTTGACAAACATTCCTTTTCTTTGTCTGACTGTTTAATGATGGAAAAAATTACTGTTTATGCTTTGTCAAGTTAAAAAATTTGAATAAGATATCTAAAAATAATTCATTTCTGAGGGTAGTCTGAAGGCCATTAACAAAGAAATTTATCCATCAGCTGTAAATTGAGATAATTTTATATTCACTTGTGTTAATGGTTTCACTTTTGTATCATTGCCGTGGTAACTGTTTGTGTAATTTGTATTACTGCCATGGTAACTGTGTTTACAGCTGTCGTTGAGGAACCTGTAGTGAAGGAGGAGGCTGAGGAGAATCCAGAGGAGGAGACAAGGAAAAATCTGGCTTTTCTATTGGAAAAAGTGGAAGGTTGTTCGGTATGTTACCATAGTTACCAAGGAACTGACCAATCAGAACTGCTCATCTTCATTGAAATCTAAATCCTACAAAGTTTCTCTTGATGATTAAGATTTTCTATCTAGATGATTTACTATAATTATGAAGTAGTTTGATATTTTCTTATGAGATTATTGAACTTGTACCGGTACAGATTAATATGATGAATTCTTAAAGTTTAATATATTAATTCTGGAAGGTGCACTTTGTTGATCAACTTAGCAGAATTCCAGGAGGAAATGATTACCCATTGTAACATACATGCGTTACAGTTCACACTTATCACGTACATAGATGACAAATATGGATAATGACCATATCCCTGTATACAGCACAAAATCGATAATTCAGAAAATCAGAAATCAAAGGCATACAAAATCAGGATAAAACAGGAACCAAAGAAAACAAACAAAAACATCCACCACATGAAAAGAAGCGAACTCCCGATATGGGAGTGAGACCAGGTGCCCAGGAAGAGTAAGCATCTCCTGCTTGCATGCAACACCCGCCACTTCAAATCGGTAGAACTGTCACATCCTGTTACTTCCATTTCGGAAGACATAGAGTACAATCTTTGGTTTGATGGTTCAAATGGACCTATACGTCAAGACTTACATGTATAGTAGATTAGGAACATTTGATATATTGTGCATTTTAATGGAAATCCTTTACTTTGATTCTGTAATAT
Organism: Pinctada imbricata; assembly: GCA_033119305.1. Taxonomy (NCBI): domain Eukaryota; kingdom Metazoa; phylum Mollusca; class Bivalvia; order Pterioida; family Pteriidae; genus Pinctada; species Pinctada imbricata. The sequence goes on along the minus strand of VSWD01000004.1, from coordinate 12,372,757 downwards.
ACATGTAATACAGTATAATTAATACACTGTAATTATGACATTAAGCATTTTGATTACCCGTATATATCTTTCAAGAAACTAAATTTTAACAATGATTTGGGGTAAGAGGCCTTTTGCAGTTTTGTTAATCACAAAATTATAGGACTATTTGCATGGGAAACCAGAAATTATAAACAATGGTTTTAAATAAGCCGGCATTGTTGATGCTTTAAACGAGTGAATTTTTATTATTGTACATCTATTGATACGTAAACATTCGCAGTTGTATATGTAATAATTTCATTTCACATTAAATAAATCTTTGCACAAATTTAGAATTTTTGTAACCCCCCCCCCCCCACCCCCACACCGAAGGTAGGGGGGATACTGGATTCACCCTGTCTGTCCGTCCGTCTGTAGACGAAAGCTGGTCATCGCAACTCCTCCCAAACCATTGGATGGATTTCAGTGAAACCTTATACAATGAAAGATCATGATATGTAGATGTGAATGAAGAAAGGAGATTGCTGTTGAAAAAGTAAGACCTGAGTTATGGCCCTTGGACTTAGATTTTTCGTGCATTTTCAATGTCAAACCTTGTCATCGCAACTCCTCCCAAACCATTTGATGGATTTCAGTGACAATAAAAGATCATGATATGTAGATGTAAATGAAGAAAGGGGATTGCTGTCAAAAAGTTTAGTCCTTGATTATAGCTCTTGGACTGAGATTTTTCATGCATTAACAGTGTCATCGCAACTCCTCCAAAACTATTTAATAGATTTCAATGAAACTTTAAACCATGAAATATCATAATACAATGTATGTAGATATACATGAAGAAAGGGGATTGCAGCAAGAAAGGTTATACCAGAGTCATTGCCCTTTGACTTAAATTTTTTTATGCATTTTCAATGTTGAATCATGTCATCTTTTACAGTTGTTTATAATTATATTAAAATATTTAACATACTAAGTGACCTCAACCCTGAATGATGACCTTATATGAGAGGATATCCATTTGGAAAAGTAAGGTCACGTCATTAAATGGATCTGCTCAGAAAAGGTATTCAGCGGTGGAGTAAAATACGTCCCATTAGGGCAGTTTTCATTGGTATTTGTAGATTTTAGCAAAAATTAGACTTGGTGAAAACAAAGGCACACCTGTTTAGGGTCATTTTACCAAAATTTACCCCATGCGAAAATTACCTAATATACGGTATGTTTACATGGAAAAACAAATGAATATCAGCATGATCAGTCCAATTGCTTCTTTTATCATCAGAGTGTAACAGAGGTTCCTGGACGTCAGTTGGTACATAACGGAGATTTGGTGGAGCTGGACTCAGAAACGTTTAACCAGATACAGCGAGTTCACTGCTTCTTACTTAACGACAGTCTGATGCTGGCATCCTGGCTTCCTAACAGGTAAGACTTAAATAACGACAGCCTGATACTAGCATCCTGGCTTACTAATGGGTAAGACTAATAACGACAGTCTGATGCTGGCATCCTGGCTTACCAATAGGTAAGACTTAAATAACCACAGTCTGATACTATCATCCTGGCTTACTAATAGGTTAATACGGGCATCCTGGCTTCCCAATAAGTAAGACTAATAATGAGTCTGATGCTGGCATCCTGGCTTCCTAATAGGTAAGACTACTAACGACAGTCTGATGCTGGCATCCTGGTTTCCTAATAGGTAAGACTACTAACGACAGTCTGATGCTGGCATCCTGGCTTCCTAATAGGTAAGACTAATAATGACAGTCTGATGCTGGCATCCTGGCTTACTAATAGGTAAATAACAACAGTCTGATACTGGCATCCTGGCTTCCTAATAGGTAAGACTAATAACAACAGTCTGATACTGGCATCCTGGCTTCCTAATAGGTAAGACTAATAACAACAGTCTGATACTGGCATCCTGGCTCCCTAATAGGTAAGACTAATAACAGCAGTCTGATGCTGGCATCCTGGCTCCCTAATAGGTAAGACTAATAACAACAGTCTGATGCTGGCATCCTGGCTCCCTAATAGGTAAGACTAATAACAACAGTCTGATGCTGGCATCCTGGCTCCCTAATAGGTAAGACTAATAACAACAGTCTGATGCTGGCATCCTGGCTCCCTAATAGGTAAGACTAATGATGACAGTCTGATGCTGGCATCCTGGCTCCCTAATAGGTAAAACTAATAACAACAGTCTGATGCTGGCATCCTGGCTCCCTAAAAGGTAACACTAATAACAACAGTCTGATACTGGCATCCTGGCTTCCCAATAGGTAAAACTAATAACAACAGTCTGATGCTGGCATCCTGGCTCCCTAATAGGTAAGACTAATAACAACAGTCTGATGCTGGCATCCTGGCTCCCTAATAGGTAAGACTAATGATGACAGTCTGATGCTGGCATCCTGGCTCCCTAATAGATAAATAACAACAGTCTGATGCTGGCATCCTGGCTCCCTAATAGGTAAGACTAATAAAGACAGTCTGATACTGGCATCCTGGCTCCCTAATAGGTATGACTAATAACAACAGTCTGATGCTGGCATCCTGGCTCCCTAATAGGTAAGACTAATAATGACAGTCTGATGCTGGCATCCTGGCTCCCTAATAGGTAAGACTAATAACGACAGTCTTATGCTGGCATCCTGGCTCCCTAATAGGTAAGACTAATAATGACAGTCTGATGCTGGCATCCTGGCTCCCTAATAGGTAAGACTAATAACAACAGTCTGATGCTGGCATCCTGGCTCCCTAATAGGTAAGACTAATAACAACAGTCTGATGCTGGCATCCTGGCTCCCTAATAGGTAAGACTAATAACAACAGTCTGATGCTGGCATCCTGGCTCCCTAATAGGTAAGACTAATAATGACAGTCTGATGCTGGCATCCTGGCTCCCTAATAGGTAAGACTAATGATGACAGTCTGATGCTGGCATCCTGGCTACTTAATAGGTATGACTAATAACAACAGTCTGATGCTGGCATCCTGGCTCCCTAATAGGTAAGACTAATAATGACAGTCTGATGCTGGCATCCTGGCTCCCTAATAGGTAAGACTAATAACAACAGTCTGATGCTGGCATCCTGGCTCCCTAATAGGTAAGACTAATAACAACAGTCTGATGCTGGCATCCTGGCTCCCTAATAGGTAAATAACAACAGTCTGATACTGGCATCCTGGCTCCCTAATAGGTAACTAACGACAGTCTGATACTGGCATCCTGGCTCCCTTATAGGTAAATAACAACAGTCTGATACTGGCATCCTGGCTTCCTAATACTGTAGGTAAGACTAATAATGACAGTCTGATACTGGCATCCTTGCTTCCTAATAGGTAAGACTAATAACGACAGTCTTATGCTGGCATCCTGGCTCCCTAATAGGTAAATAACAACAGTCTGATACTGGCATCCTGGCTCCGTAATAGGTAAATAACGACAGTCTGATACTGGCATCCTGGCTCCCTAATAGGTAAATAACAACAGTCTGATACTGGAATCCTGGCTTCTTAATAGGTAAGACTAATAACGACAGTCTTATGCTGGCATCCTGGCTCCCTAATAGGTAAGACTAATAACAACAGTCTGATACTGGCATCCTGGCTTCCTAATAGGTAAGACTAATAACAACAGTCTTATGCTGGCATCCTGGCTCCCTAATAGGTAAATAACGACAGTCTGATACTGGCATCCTGGCTCCCTAATAGATAAATAACAACAGTCTGATACTGGCATCCTGGCTTCCTAATAGGTAAGACTGACATGTATATCTTATCAGCTGTTATTTTGCTGTCTTAAGCATATATGAGGGTTGTTTGAAAAGTTCGCGGACTGGTCTGTTTTTAAAAAATTGGGTGCAAATCTCTCACTGAAACAGGTATCAGATAACTTGTTTACCATTTTTCTATTAATTAGACTGATTTATAACTCAATTTTTACATAAATGTTACCAATTTATTAACTTTAAATACATAAAAATTTGGTCCACGGAGCACCATCATTTTTCAGTAATAGATGCTTCTCATAGTTTTCACATTTAGCTCTTGAATATCAACGAAAACATGTCAAGATCTAACATTACTTTATAATAAGTTACCTTTGATGTCAGGCGTCAGTTTGTACAGTATTTATCTCGATATATTCCATAAGTACAGAGAAACAAAAGAAAATGTAAAGGCCGCATGTCCGATCTTTCATTGAAAAACATGACATTAAGCGTATACGGAGCAACGTGAAATGACACAATTTTGTGATGACTTAAGAGAGATACCTTTTAATGCAATAAAGATGCTTGAAAACTGTACGACTTCTTTGTGTATCACAAACACTTGTGTACAAATGGTGCAGATCATTTTCAGAAGTGTTAAAAAAGCTCTGATGACTGAAAAGGGAGTGCAAATATGTGCAATAGTAATTGGTAGTGACGGAATGAAGGTGCAAATGATAGTGGTAGAACTTCAGTCCAGAAAACCGACTGTGTTGGGGGGTAGTATCAATCTACAGACATGGCAAAACTTAAACATATGAAAATTGTAACTGAAGCGTTTAATATACATGTAAGTGAATTTAGGTCAATGACCCGGCAGGTAGTGACATATAAAGAGCCAATTACTCATTAATGTGTAGGCATTTTACGTTATCGTTACGTCACAGGTGCTCCATTCGGTACTACCACCTTTCATTCTTACCGCTATAAAATTGCTTCCACATATCGAAAGAAAATTAGTTTTGGTGAAAAGTCTTCTTTTTACATCTATTAAAGATATTTTGTAGGAATTTAACATTTTCTTTATTCTGAAGTGAGTAATGGGCCTTGTCCTCGAACTTTCTGGACAACCCTCGTACCACTGTGCAATATACATGTAATATACCAGATCACCAAGGATTTTAAGGAGGGAGGTGTATGTATATTTTTAAAGTCAAGCCTGTGTTATGTAACTTTGCAAGGGCAGACAGAAAATAGATCATATAAGACAAGTGGTCACTTAAAACAGATTCAAGCTGATCTGACTTTGACAACACGATTTTTGTAGAGTAAGAGCAATACGATTAGATTAATTACTGCATTATTATATTAATTTATCTATTTATTGATAAATCATATTGCACATAATTATAAATTCACATTAGATTTTGCTAAAAAATCATATCAGAGAAGTTTTATGTATGAAAGATGCTTATGACGATATTCAATGTAAAATATGATGTAGTTTGAGTCCCTAGGAACACTAATACATTGTAGTCGTAATATACAGGTTCGGAATTCGGCACAGGACAGGAAAATTATGGTTGTTGTCACGTTAGACAGGTTGTCACTATATACAAGTTCATTTGATAGGAAAATTGTTAGGGAGGAATAAAAAAAGTCATATAAAGCAAGAAGTCGCTAACAAGGGGGTAATTTAAAGACAGGTTCGACTGTACTTTTACAACAGTGCTTGTACATGTATAGAATTGACCTGAAATGTAAATTATCTAGAGCGTTTTATGATCAGTTTGTTTAATTGTAATAGATTCCTCAGCCTTTATGATGATGATGTTGACCAGCCTGATTTTCATGTCACCTGCAACACAAGGCCGAGATATATTCTAGGGATCACTTTTATTATCTGCCTTCTGTCTGTCTGTTCTTCTGTCTTGTTGTAACACTTTCTCATAATTGTATGTGGTCTCCTATAGGAGGTATTTTAACATTGAAAAATGCTAATGCTAAAGAATTATGGTCACATAAGGGCAGTGGTCTTTGGTGGGAGTGGTCACATATAGAGGGACCACTGTACCTTCATGGTCAAGGTAACTGTGGTGAAACATACAACAAGCAACAAACCTGTACCTGTACTTGAACATTCTGGATTCTTGATAACAGATAAGGTTCAATCAGATATACAAGTTAGGCACTGTAGGATATACAAATGTATATCGAATCACTGTGATATTCTCTCTGTTTACAGACGTGGTCCCGTCAGGTACAGATTCCAGGGTTTATATGAGCTAGATAGTCTTGCTGTCGTCAATGTAAGAGATGCTGGACCGCACAAAAACACCTTCAAGATTCTCATGTTCCCTGACTCCAAAATATACCAAGCTGATAGTGCCAAGTCAAAGGTAAGTGGAATTGGTGATCATTGCACTCATAGTTGCTATGGCTACCAGTGTCACTGTGTGTGTTTATGTACATTTTACTAGCATAATGGACATTTTTTTTTTACCTGGCCACTTTATTCAGATACATTTAGATCATATTTAGCTATAAAGTGTCTCACTAGTATTTCAAGGTGTATTAGCAATTATTGTCAAATTTCAGTGAAATTGCACCTTAAACAAGGATATGAAAAAATCACAATTTAATGTCAGCTTCAAGTTTAAGACATCCTTACTCTGAATGAAAGGTTATCTTTTTGATGGGTACAGAAACAAAACAGCTTGCTTTAATAAGATATATATTTTTTCTTCATCTTTTTAGCAAAGTCTCAAAAGAATCTGTCTTTGGTTGTATTCATATTTGCTGTTACTCAACAGTTACTGGTACGTACATGTGTATTGCCTGTCTGTGCATGTACATGTCATAAGTTTTTTTGACAAATCTTTTTAGAGACAATGGTTAGACATCTTGGAGGAAACAAAGAAGAACAAAGCAGCCAGAGATAAACAGAAGAAAGAAGCCGCCATGTTATTGGCTGAACAACAAGCAGCAGCTGCATTGTCACCCGTGGAAGACAAAAAAGGTAGGTTATCCCGTATAAGCAGAATTTTTCAGGAGGTTTTAATTTTCGCTGTATACATTGTACATGTACATGTACGTGAGCTATTTTGAAAGGCTAAAAGAGGTCTTTGCAAAATATTATAACTCCAGCAATTTCCATAAATTCAGTCCGTAATAGAAAGTAATGAACATGCACCATTCCTAGCTGTCTTCATACCTTGATAAAAATTTCAGTATAACCAGAAATTTTTGCGAGATACTAATTCGCTATATTCACGAGTTATTTTGAATCACGAAAAATTATTTTAGGGAAAAATTGTGTTTGAAATTTGATAAGGTTTATCATAGTAACATTGGAATATCAGTTACATTTGTTCATATTGCACATGTGTCATTGTTCATTTTTCCTGATTAAACATAAAAGGAGTCAACTGAGTGTGTTCTCAGGATAGTAATAACAAAAACTTCAATAATGAAAGGTACAAAACAGTTACATCATATGTACATACATGTATTTGTTTGTAATTTAGGAATCCAGAAAAATTGTACTCGCGAAAAATAAAGACAGTGTTACCCTAATTTACTGTAAAATTGCAAAATTTTATACTCACAAACATTTCTAGTGATATGGTAATTAGATACATGATATTACATCACAAATCATAGAGAGACTGTCTAGGAATCTATAATCAGTATGAGTGATACAAAATGCAATGCCTATCATTTATTCTCTTAATATTGTCTTTTCATACTGCAAAAATTTGTACTCATGACAATATAAAGACACATTGTTTTGCACTAAAATTGTGAAATACAATGTACTCGAAAAAATTTCTGGTTATATCTGGTTTATAGTATGAGGGGGAAGATAAGAAAGTTGATGATAAAAAAATTATTGCACATAAACAATTTAAAGTCATATTGCATACATTTAAATGCCATGATTGCATATGTAAGGTATCAAGAATCTATAACAAAAAAAAGGTATGGAAAAAGTTGACAATTGTTTGATATTTTTGGCGGGATTGCAAAGCAATTCCGGTCTATAGATTGACGATGTCTGTTTGTCTGTCTGTCCGTCCGTCTGTCCGTCCGTCTGTCCCTCTGTCGTCAACATTTTGGTTCAAGTTTCTGGTTGAAGAAAAATCTAAGGAACTGTATGCAGTAGAAACTTTATATTATACATGAAGGTTGCCCATGACAAGACCTTTCAATTTATGCTGTAACAATTGACCTTTGACTTTGACCTTGTTAAAGATTTTGGTTAAAGTTTCTGGTTGAAGCAAAATCTGAGGAACATTATGCAGTAGAAACCTTATATTATACATGAAGGTTGCCCATTACAAGACCTTTCAATTTATGCCTTAACATTTGACCTAGTGACCTTGACCTTGGACTAGTAAAAGATTTTGGTAAAGTTTCTGGTTGAAGCAGAATCTCAGGAACTTTATACACAATAGAAACATAATATTATAAGGTAGGTTGCCTCTGAGAAGACCTTTCAATTTATGTCGTAATATTTGACCTAGTGACCTTGATCCAGTTAGTGAAAAAAAAACTTACTTTGCAATCCGGCCATACCGTCTTTAGCGGTGTATTATTTTACCATATTATAATATTTTGGTCCTTTTTATGGTGCTGTATCAAAGATCAAGGACATTTTGTTTTTATCATGCTTTTCTGTTGTTTTGTCTCTCCATAAGTCATCCCTGTGAAAAACTTTTGAAATGTAACTGACATGGTAATCGTAACTGTACATGTAATTTTGTGATAAGATCTTCCTTTTGGTGTCAGGGTTTGATCTTGACCTTTGACTTAGCTTATGTACAAAAATCAACCACCGGGACTTACATGTACATGAAGGGTAAAAAAACTGCTTTATTATGAAATGCTGCTTATCTTGAAATTTGTTTTATACATGTTATAGTTCTGTCTATTTATTGCTTGACAGTTTTGACAGATGAAGATGAAAGTGAGGCTCTTGCTGCGATGGAAACAGATTTCCTGAATGCCGATTGGCTACAAGAACTACCTGAAGATTTAGACATGTGTATTGCACAGAGAGACTTTGAAGGAGCTGTAGATCTTGTTGAGAGAGGTAAGATACATGTACTTGTTGTATAAATTCTGAAGTTGAGATATAACAAAATAGATAGCAAATGACTGAAAAATGCATAATAAAAATTAGCAAGGGGTATGGTCAGTTATTACAATATTTTTGTCTTCCTACATGTAAGGGAGCTGATAAAATAAGACGTAAAATCTGCCCTAAAAAGTGGAATTTTGAAAATAGAAATTTTGAAAAATCGTTCGTTAAATTAATACAAATATAGTATCCCATCAAAATCTGAAGTTATTTTAGATCTATTATGGATAATATTGCTAATATTTGGGTCAAAACTTGTCTTTTTCCCATAGAAATCATTAGAAAACGGAAAAGTTTTTTTGAGCATTGCTCCCCCTGGAGATACAGAATGCCACTCATACTGGAGGTGTATATCCATAATACAAATTTTCTGGAAAAGTGGGGTTCTGTATCTCCGGGGGAACACTACCCCAGAGAGGAAAAACCAAAAATGGAAGGTGGGTGCATTTGTTAAAGAATCGATCTTTAAGATCTTTAAATATGGAAAATTTTGACTATTTTTCTTCCTTAATCCATCAAAAAATGTGTTTTAAATACGATTGAATGAAACGTACAACAATTAGAAACGAAATAAGCAGGAACGATAGGGATTTCTCTGCTAATGTGTATTTCGCGCTAAAAAGCTTCTATTATAGCCATTACTTACAAAATAAGAACGTATTTTGAGTTCTGGATTTCATTATTTTACCGATTAGAGGAAATAGAAATTTCAAAATGTATTTCTGATATGCAATGTTGGTGTATTTGATATTTATCCATTTCGGGCAAAATATTCTAAGATTTCTATGTTTATGGTCCTTATAACCTCTTTTCCACTCTTTGCTTTCACTTTATAGCTTAAGATGCTACATCTTTGTATCTTTATTTTCTGATAACTTTGAACATGAGATTTAACTTTGTAATGGATGGCATGCCCTCCACATAATATATACTATGTAGCAAAGAAATACATGTACTTTTTAGCTCGCCGGGATGAAAAAGTCCATAGAGCTAATGCCGTACCCTCGGCGTCGTTGTCATTGTTGTCGTCCGTAGACAAAACTTTAACCTGGGCTATATCTCCTGAACTATAAGGGGTAGGGCTTTGATATTTCACATGTAGATACCTTGTGACCAGACCTTTCATTTGAGACCATGACCTTTGACCTAGTGACCTTGACCTTGGAATTTGACCTACTTTTCAAAAACTTTAACCTGGTTTTTGACAAAACCTGTATAGGCGAGCTATGTAATCTTTGATTACCCTAAGTTTACCTTTTCAGTGAATGAATTCCTTGTATCATGTCCTAAAGTACCTGCTGTGAAAGAATTCAAGTATGTATCAAGACTGAAAATGAAAGTACAAATAATTATGCTCAATTCTCAATGTTACAAATGTATATGTGTAAGAGATAATTTTCTGTATTGATATTCTGATTTTCTGAATTCCTTATAGTGCAAACACTAAATTTACCGTTGCCATCTTTGAAACACATGTATTATTTTTTAGCTCGCCGGGACGAATGTCCGGAGAGCTATTGTCATACCCCCGGTGTCGGCGTCTGCGTTGGCGTTGGCGTCTGCGTGCGCGTGCACAAAAACTTTAACCTTGCTTATAACTTTTAAACCAATACAGATTGGGCTTTCATATTTCACATGTGCATTCCTTGTGACAAGACCTTTCCATGGATACCAAAATTTTTGACCTTGTGACCTTGACCTTGGAGATTGACCTACTTTTGAAAAACTTTAACCTTGGCCATATTTTTGAATGGTAAATGATAGGGCTTTGATATTTCACATGTGTATTCCTTGTGACAAGACGTTTCCATGGATACCAAAATTTTTGACCTTGTGACCTTGACCTTGGAGATGATTGACCTACTTTTGAAAAACTTTAACCTTGGCCATATTTTTTGATTGGTAAGTGATAGGGCTTTGATATTTCACATGTGCATTCCTTGTGATAAGACCTTTCATGTCGTACCATAAATTTTGACCTAGTGACCTTGACCTTGTTTATTGTTGTTGTTGCAATTTACATATGGTTGCCACCGGCGAGCTATGTTGTCATTCTGACAAGTCTGGTTAAATTTTTTTTAATTGAACATTGCCATCTTCTAAATACATGATTGTATTATCTTTTAGTTTAATTTTTTATTATCTTTTAGTTTATTAAGCTTTGATTTTTTATGCCCCTGGAATCAAAGATTCGGGGGCATATAGTTTTTAGCCTGTCTGTCTGTTTGTCCGAAAAACTTTAACATTGGACATAACTTTTGAATGGGAGGTGATATGGCTTTCATATTTCACATGAAATATTCCATGTGGCAAAACCTTTCCATTGATACCAAAATTTTTGACCTTGTGACTTTGACCTTGACCTTTGACCTACTTTTCAAAAACTTTAACATTAGGCATAACTTTTAAATGGTAAGTGATAGGGCTTTCAAATTTCATATGTGTATTCCTTGTGACAAGACCTTTCCATTGATACCAAAAGTTTTGACCTTGTGACCTTGACCTTTGACCTACTTTTCAAAAACTTTTAATATTGGGCATCACTTTTGAATGATATGGGCTTTCATATTTCACATGTGTATTTGTTATGTTAAGACCTTTCTATTGATACCAAACATTTTGACCTTGACTTTGACCTTTGACCTACTTTTCAAAAGCTTTCACATTAGGAACAACTTTTGAATGGTAAGTGATAGGGATTTGATATTTCACATGTGTATTCCTTGTCACAAGATTTTTCAATCAATACCAAAAATTTTTAACCCAGTGACCCTGACCTTGACCTTTCACATACATGTACTTAACAGAAAATGGTTTTTATACTAACAAAGATGCCACCGGGGGCATTGGTTTCACAAGCACAGGCTTTAGTAGTCCCCTACCGGTTCGCTGGAGGGGACTTATAGTTTCCACCCAGTTTGTCTGTCTGTCTGTTCGCCACACTTTAGTTTTCCAGACTTTTTTTTCGCTGTCGTTGCAGATATTGATCTCATTTTTGGTATGTGACTTGATCTCAATGTGATACAGATCAAATTTGAGTTTGGTTCCGATTGACTTATTTTTACAAGAGTTATTGCCCCTGGACTTAGAAAATTTCATGAATTCTCAGTTTTCCGGACTTTTCTCGGCTGTTGTTGTAGATATTACAATAGTTTATTATATGTGATTACATCTTAGTGTTACACAGATCAACTTCGAGTTTCATTTTGATTGACCTAGTTTCACAAGAGTTATGGCCCTTGGACTTAGCAAATTTTATGAAATTCTCAGTTTTTCGGACTTTTTTTCCATGGTATTGCAGATATTGAAATCATTTTTGGTATGTGAATATATCTAAGTGTGATACAAATCAAGTTCGTGTTTCAATTTGATTGACCAATTTCTACAGGAGTTATGACCCCTGGACTTTGCAAATTTCATGAACTTCTCAGTTTCCAGTCTTTTCATGCCTGTTCCTGTAGATATTGAGCTGATTTTTGGTATGCAGATACATTATAGTCTGATAAAGAATTAGTTGAAGTTAGGTTTGATTTATTTGTTCTTACAAAAGGTATGGCCTCATAGCAAATTTCATTATATTTTCCTGTTTTCCAGACCTTTTTCTAAAACACATATTGAACTTATTTTGATGTGGTGTAAGTACAGGTCAAGGCAGAGTTGAAGGACATGGATTAATGCCGGTAGGGGACTTATATTGCTTGCGATTCATAAATTTTTTTCTTTAAATGTCAGATACTAATCATGAGTAATAACATACTACACACATCACTTATATCCAAGCAAGTCTGTCTTGAGCATGTTGAGTAAATCACAATTTTAATACGCAACTCATTCATTAAACTAATTATCAAATAATTTATACATGTTCATGTCACATATCTGTCCAATTAACTCTTTTGATTTCACTAGGGGCATATCACTCGTCCTATTTTAAATTTTTCGAAAATTATGGAAAAATACAGCATTAAATGCGTGAAGAAAAAGGCGCTTAATAATAATTTGATTCTTTGGAAAAAAAATCGAAAAAGGTCATTTTCCCGTTCTTTAACTGTCGCAAGCAAGCCCTACTCCTGTGACGTAATAACTGTATCAAACCATTATTAACGTGCTCTCTGCAGCTTGGTGTTTACAATAATAAGGAAACCTAGCTTAATTATTTTTTTAATTGACCATTGCCATCTTCTAAATACATGATTGTATTATCTTAAGTTTTGATTTTTTTTAAACCATCTTCTCATCTTTCATTGATCAAAACCTGAAGTATTCAGTGTCATAGAAAAGGTAAAACAACCTTTCCATGCTTTTGTTTTGCCAATAGAGCCAGAATAGATCACAGAGTGAAGCAGCTGACAGAGGGACTGATGAGTGAACTGCAAGTATCCCCAGAGAGGTCACTGCGAGGAGGACCTAGAGCTGCAAGGAGGGCTGTGGCCCAACTCATCAGGCTGGGAAAATCAGCTCAGGTAAATAAATATAAAGAGAAAATCAGCTCAGGTGAAAAAATATAAAGGGACTGATGAGTGACCTAGGGCTGTACGCCGGACTTTGGCTCAACTTATCAGGCTGGGAAAATCAGCTCACGACAGGTAAATAAATATAAAAGGACTGATGAGTGAACTACAAGTTTCCCCCAGAGAGGTCACTGCGAGGAGAACCTAGAGCTGCAAGGAGGGCTGTGGCCTAACTTATTAGGCTGGGAAAATCAGCTCAGGTAAAAAGATAGAGAGAAAATCAGCTCAGGTGAATAAATGTATAAGGACTGATGAGTGAACTACATGTCTCCCCACAGAGGATACTGCGAAGAGAACCTAGAGCTGCAAGGAGGGCTGTGGCCTAACTTATTAGGCTGGGAAAATCAGCTCAGGTAAATAAAGATAAAGAGAAAATCAGCTCAGGTAAATAAAGATAAAGAGAAAATCAGCTCAGGTAAATAAATATAAAAGGAATGAGGAGTGAACTACAAGTTTCCCCAGAGAGGTCACTGAGAGGGAACCTATGGTTGCGGGCCGGGCTGTGGCCCAACTCATCAGGCATTAAAAATCAGCTCGGGTAAATAAAGAGAAAATCAGCTCAGATGAAGAAAATAAAAGGACTGATGAGTGAACCTATGGTTGCGGGCCAGGCTGTGGCCCAACTCATCAGGCATTAAAAATCAGTTGGGTAAATAAAGAGAAAATCAGCTCAGGTGAAGAAATATAAAAGGACTGATGAGTGAACTGCAAGTTTCCCCAGAGAGGTCAATGAGAGGGGACCTAGGGCTGCTCGGAGGACTGTGACTCAACTCGTCAGGTTGGGAAAATCAGCTCAGGTAAAAAAAATATAAAGAGAAAATCAGCTTAGGTGAAGAAATATAAAAGGACTGATGAGTGAACTGCAAGTTTCCCCAGAGAGGTCAATGAGAGGAGGACCTAGGGCTGCAAGGAGGGCTGTGGCCCAACTCATCAGGCTGGGAAAATCATCTCAGATAAAATGCAAATCCCTTAAATAGCAATAAAATATGAGTTTTCATTGAAAAAAATGTATAGTTTGTTCTGTTTTTTGTCTAGAAGGTTTTAAAATTCAAAGAGGTACAATGTACATGTAATTAGAAGGAAGTGTTTTAGAGACTAATGAAAACTTTTTTTATGCCTCATATTATACATGATCATCCTATCATGTAGAATGAAATATCCATAATTCAAATATGACTCGAGATTTTCTCCCTATACATGTGTATGTACCATAGAACTCGCCTGGTGTAAAATCTCCAACAAACTTCTGGTGCGCTAAGCTCCGCCCATTCACGTGCTATATTAGAATAGAAATAACAACTAGCTAGCCTTGATTCATTGCCCAGTAATTCCACTCGTCACATGAACCAATCAAATTATCACCTCGCCGCTTCGCGGCTCGGTGATAATTTGATTGGTTCATGTGACGAGTGGAATTACTGGACAATAAACCACGGCTAGCAAGTTGTTATTTCTTAATTAGATATTTGTGCTTGTTTGTGTATGTAATATGCTTTTGGACACTTGAGCGGTAGTAAGACCATGAGAACATAGTACCCATACAAACAGGTATTTAAAATGGGTTTAGTACACCAGACGGTCTCGGTGGCTGCATATACATTGTACATGTATATGCTATATTTTGAGAACCTCTACAACATCAGCATATTTTATGATCCTATTTACGAGGAAGTGGAGATACCTATAGTGTGTTACCCTCCAAGCGATGCAATTCTGTAAAGCAAAAAGCTGAAGTGCTCGGCATTATTTTCTCAAAGTCTCCATGTGCTTAACCAATGAAATTCTGCTATACCTCAGGCAGATTATCATAGTTCAAAACTATTCATGAACACTGACAAGAGTTCTAAATGAAGCTATTTTCTTAGATGTGAAATAAAAAAAAATGTAGTGAAGACTCTGTCCTTTTGAATTTATATATGTTTTAAATGCATTTATTATACATGTACATGTATGTACATCATGGTACATGTACAACATGTGCAAGGATAGTAATTATTTCTAGTTCATAATGTATAAATATCATAAACATTTTCAGGCATGTGACTTGTTTCTGAAGAACAGAAGTGCCATAATCAAGTACAACATCAGACAAATCAAATTTGAAGGGGCCACAACTCTATATATACGCTGTTTATGCGGAGTTTTCTTCCCTAATTTGATGGACACCGGGAGGGAATTCCTTAAAGCATTCCAAGAGCACTTTGGCTGTATGTCAGGTAGGTATTCATTCATCGCTGTCCTCCTTGAAGTCTAAGTATGCATTTACTTGAATCTGATTGGCATAAGATTGTCATTGCATTCACTTGGAGAAACTTGTGTGCATTACTGTAAATTACAGTGTAGATTTAGTGTATACATGTATTTGATTTTGCCATGTGAATACAAAGCAAATCTATTTTGTTTCATGAAAACTGACCCTTTTTCACTTTTTATCTCACCTGAAAAAAGTACTTAAGGTCCTCTACCAAGTTTGTATTTTTTGTGCTGATCAGTAAACAAACATAGCCACCAAAGGCTCTGATTGGCAGACCCATTTTGTCATGGAGTGTTGTTCATCCGTCCGTCCAGCGTAAACCTTTACAATGTCGACTTCTTCTCTGCAACCGATGCACAGAATTTCACAAAACCCTACATGAAGCAAGTACTCAAGCTCCTCTACCAAGCTTTTGTTTTTCTTGTCGATCGGTCAACAAATATGACTGCCAAGGGCTCTGATTGGCTGACACATTTTCGACTTCTTCTCTGTAACCGCTGCACAGAATTTCATGAAATCTTACAGGAAGCCAGTACTCAAGCTCCTCTACCAAGCTTGTGTTTTTCTTGTCGATTGGTCAACAAATATGGCCACCAAGGGCTCTGATTGGCTGACACATTTTTGACTTTCTCTCTGCAACTGTTGCACAGAATTTCATGAAACCTTACAGGAAGCAAGTACTCAAGGTCCTCTACCAAGTTTGTGTTTTTCCTGCCAAATACAAATATGGCGTCTGAGGGCTCAGATTGGCTGATACATTTTCCACTCCTCCTCTGTGCAACCGCTACACAGAATTTCACAGGAAGGAAGTACACAATATGTCTTTAACATGCCGATTAGTCAACAAATATGGCTGCCAAGGGCTCTGATTGGCTGATGTATTTTCAACTTCTCTGCAACCACTGCATATAATTTCATGAAACCTTAAGGAAGCAAATACTCGGGGGCCTCCTACAAATTGTCAACTATCACTCTTTTATCTGCAACACAGGTGAGCGATGTGGCCCCCTTGGGCCTCTTGTTTTTCATTTGCCTTCTTCCACCCCTTCAGCCATCCAACTCCACCATTTATTTACATTACAGCTACTTAAGTATAATGAACCCCAAGCCAATGAAACGATAATATAGTACATGTATTTTAGAAAATGTTATAAATGTTTTATGAATATTTGATATTGCAGTCATTGAAATACTATTTTATATTTTATCAATGAAAACAAAATTTGAACATGTTGATTATAATGTTATTCTCAAGGCATTTCATTTCTCCTTCATATTGCATTTAGATAAAAAAAAACAATAAGTGATGTTTTCTTTGGGTTTTGGTTCAGCACTTACAAATGTACAGGGTGAAATTACTGTATATGTACTTACATGTATTTTAGCTCAACCAAATTTAAGTGCAAACTGGATTGAAATGGGCCATTTGACATACAATGTATTAGCATAATCATGAATTACACACTTGACTTTCCTTCCTTTATAATCTATAAAAGTTAAATAATTTAGCTTAGTCTTGAAATAGTGCAGTCCTTATATGACCCCGTAAATAAGAACACATACAGTAAGACCCTTTTACACTTTGATTACACTTTAATTGTTGACAGTTTAGCTTTGCTATGTAAGCCATACATCATGAGCATGGTATTCCGTTTATGGCATTCAAATGACATCAAATTTCATCATAGTGATTTATTACATTTTCTTTTTTGATAAATGAATTTAAAAAAGGAACTGAATAAAATACTGAGATGTTTTATTTTCAGCATTTGTAGTGTGGGCAAAACAGGAGTTACAGACCTTTGTTGACACGTTTAAACGTCAGGTATTTGGAGGGAAGTCCAATATGACCACCATTGCTGAGTGCATTCATACCGTTAGACAAAGCTGCATGGAGGTACAGTATACAAACATGCATTGATTGTCTTTGCTTGATTATTATACCATAAATTCTATTTTATTCTAGTCCTATATAAGGTACATGTATAATATAAATTATTTGTAATAAAAGACAGTAACTAGCTTTTTCTTTCAAGGAAATACATGTACGTCTTTTTGTTGGTGTATGCTTGTGTTTGATTTGGGACGGTATCTGACGTAAAAGCATTATGACGTAATAAAATCTGTATAGAAACATCGGTGTACTTTCCCTGAATCTAATGTTGGTTTCCGTAGAATTTGACAACTTCACCATAGGTCCCGAACGGATAGTAACTCTGTATAACGAAAATTCCCAATAAATTATTAGGCCATGTAAAATAAAATCTATGTTTCTCAGACACCGCTGCGCGCTATAATTTGCCGCCGACGAGACGTTTTTATTGCAACTTCAGAAAAAAATATCTGCCGTGTCTCATCCTCGATTGTCGATTAAAAACAAAATATCCATTTTATTTCATTTAACATGTTTACTGTCCTGTAAATTCGTCCAGATGGTACCCTATGAATAAATACTTTTAAAAGCCCGTATAAATCACAGCGCGTTCCGTATTTACGTTACTGTGTAAAGACTTTATCCACGCGCCGTTTAAAGGGAATTGTATAGGATATACTAACAAAGTGCCGACATGTATCCTGGACACTTGGACGGCTGGCTATTCGCGTGTTTAATACATCGAGTATTACATGTATCAAAACGTTCGTACAGTTTTCTTTATTGATCTCTACAGCATATGTATATACCTATGCCGAACAATAGCAAGTGCCCATTGTAATACTTTCGAATCTATTAATAGTGATGTTCACGTTGTAAAAAGTATAAGCAAGGATCGCTGATGAACGCAAGAGAAACGTAGTTAAATCCTTAAATCTATGAATGAAAGAATGTATATTGTACCCGTTTACATTATTTTATCAGACGGTGGTTAATGCTGAGCACTTCGTTCGATTTCTAAAGAGACTTGACTTCAGAGGATATATGCTATCGGCCAAATTTTTGACCATATGAATGGATCCATCCGAGGAAGTGAGGGGTCGTATTTAATTTGAACTGGGTTAATTTAAACAAGGTGTGAGCAAAATACACCCGTCGAGTCTCATATGCGATTCTACTAAATGTACTGACGGCAATCAAGACATGTCATACCTCGTATATTTGTATGTATTAGCTTCTTCCATTCAGACTGATGAGCTACGTCTCCCCGTTCTCAGATGGATAGGCTATTAAAAAAATCATTTTACAGGAGAAAGCCATAGATTTTAATGTACATGTACCATTATTTTGACTGACGGTTCAAAGACAGTTTTCTATGAAGAAAAATGGGGTGAGGGGGGGGGGAGACAGCACAAGATTATTTGCCTTACGTGAATAATGGATGGAGGGGGGTAAACAGGGCTTTTTTTAGACCCAATTATCTGAGAAACATAGAGTTAATTTTACATGGCCTTACCTGTGTTACATGACATGATGATTAAATGGCGGAACTTTATCTTTAGCTTCATGCCATTGGCCTTGACCTTGATTGCTGTTTTGAAGAAATGTTAGAGGAGAATTTAGAGAAGTACATTAACGAGACAAGAGAGCAGTTTGTAGAGGGCATCAAGTACAGAGGAGCTGTAAGTACAATATACAAAACTAATAAAAATAAAGTGAAGTTCTCCATAGGGAAGTTTATATGATAAATAACAATGAGACGAGAGAGCAGTTTGTAGAGGGCATCAAGTACAGAGGAGCTGTAAGTACAATATACAAAACTAATAAAAATAAAGTGAAGTTCTCCATAAAAGTTTATATGATAAGTAACAATGAGAGGAGAGAGCAGTTTGTAGAGGACATCAAGTACTGAGGAGCTGTAAGTACAATATACAAAACTGATAAATATAGTGAAGTTCTCCATAGGGAAGTTTATATGATAAATAACAATGAGACAAGAGAGCAGTTTGTAGAGGACATCAAGTACAGAGGAGCTGAAAGTACAATATACAAAACTGATAAATAAAGTGAAGTTCTCCATAGGGAAGTTTATATGATAAATAACAATGAGACAAGAGAACAGTTTGAAGAGGACATCAAGTACAGAGGAGCTGAAAGTACAATATACAAAAGTATACAAAGATTATTCCTATGCTCTTACTTCTGATTGTAACCTGTCGAGTCATTCTGGGTGTCAGATCTATATTTATGATCAGGCTTTATCTTTCTTACTTAATTTCGGGGACAATATGTTTGTATTTGAATGGTTTGCTAGTATAACTTGTACATGTATGTATAGTTATAAATTCATCATCATCAGAAGAGCATACAGTTTATGCCTGAAAATCACTCAAATACTAACAAGTTATCCCCGTTCTAATTCACTGCTTTAATGTCACTGTCACTGTGCTGACTGAAGTGATGTCATCATGGCATTAACACATTACATGTGTATGATTTATAGCTGCAAACTGAATGATGTCAGCCAATCAGCTTGTCTGTTGCATATGACTTGAATAAGAATCATCATTATTTTATGTGAATTGAAGGTTTTTATGCCCCCGGAATCAAAGATTCGGGGGCATATAGTTTTTGGCCTGTCCGTCTGTTTGTCTGTTTATCTGTTTGTCTGTTTGTCTGTTTGTCTGTTTGTCTGTTTGTCCGAAAAACTTTAACATTGGACATAACTTTTGAATGGGAAGTGATAGGGCTTTCATATTTCACATGTGTATTCCTTGTGACAAGACCTTTCCATTGATACCAAAATTTTTGACCTCGTGACCTTGACCTTGACCTTTGACCTACTTTTCAAAAACTTTAACATTGGGCATAACTTTTGAATGGTAAATGATAGGGCTTTCATATTTCACATGTGTATTCCTTGTGACAAGACCTTTCCATTGATACCAAAATTTTTGACCTCGTGACCTTGACCTTTGACCTACTTTTCAAAAAACTTTAACATTGGGCATAACTTTTGAATGGGAAGTGATAGGGCTTTCATATTTCACATGTGTATTCCTTGTGACAAGACCTTTCCATTGATACCAAAATTTTTGACCTCGTGACCTTGACCTTGACCTTTGACCTACTTTTCAAAAACTTTAACATTGGGCATAACTTTTGAATGGTAAATGATAGGGCTTTCATATTTCACATGTGTATTCCTTGTGACAAGACCTTTCCATTGATACCAAAATTTTTGACCTCGTGACCTTGACCTTGACCTTTGACCTACTTTTCAAAAAACTTTAACATTGGGCATAACTTTTGAATGGTAAGTGATAGGGCTTTCATATTTCACATGTGTATTCCTTGTGACAAGACCTTTCCATTGATACCAAAATTTTTGACCTTGTGACCTTGACCTTTGACCTACTTTTCAAAAAACTTTAACATTGGGCATAACTTTTGAATGGGAAGTGATAGGGCTTTCATATTTCACATGTGTATTCCTTGTGACAAGACCTTTCCATTGATTCGGGGGCATATAGTTTTTGGCCTGTCCGTCTGTTTGTCTGTTTATCTGTTTGTCTGTTTGTCTGTTTGTCTGTTTGTCCGAAAAACTTTAACATTGGACATAACTTTTGAATGGGAAGTGATAGGGCTTTCATATTTCACATGTGTATTCCTTGTGACAAGACCTTTCCATTGATACCAAAATTTTTGACCTCGTGACCTTGACCTTGACCTTTGACCTACTTTTCAAAAACTTTAACATTGGGCATAACTTTTGAATGGTAAATGATAGGGCTTTCATATTTCACATGTGTATTCCTTGTGACAAGACCTTTCCATTGATACCAAAATTTTTGACCTCGTGACCTTGACCTTGACCTTTGACCTACTTTTCAAAAAACTTTAACATTGGGCATAACTTTTGAATGGGAAGTGATAGGGCTTTCATATTTCACATGTGTATTCCTTGTGACAAGACCTTTCCATTGATACCAAAATTTTTGACCTCGTGACCTTGACCTTGACCTTTGACCTACTTTTCAAAAACTTTAACATTGGGCATAACTTTTGAATGGTAAATGATAGGGCTTTCATATTTCACATGTGTATTCCTTGTGACAAGACCTTTCCATTGATACCAAAATTTTTGACCTCGTGACCTTGACCTTGACCTTTGACCTACTTTTCAAAAAACTTTAACATTGGGCATAACTTTTGAATGGTAAGTGATAGGGCTTTCATATTTCACATGTGTATTCCTTGTGACAAGACCTTTCCATTGATACCAAAATTTTTGACCTTGTGACCTTGACCTTTGACCTACTTTTCAAAAAACTTTAACATTGGGCATAACTTTTGAATGGGAAGTGATAGGGCTTTCATATTTCACATGTGTATTCCTTGTGACAAGACCTTTCCATTGATACCAAAATTTTTGACCTCGTGACCTTGACCTTGACCTTTGACCTACTTTTCAAAAACTTTAACATTGGGCATACCTTTTGAATGGTAAGTGATAGGGCTTTCATATTTCACATGTGTATTCCTTGTGACAAGACCTTTCCATTGATACCAAAATTTTTGACCTCGTGACCTTGACTTTGACCTTTGACCTACTTTTCAAAAACTTTAACATTGGGCATAACTTTTGAATGGTAAGTGATAGGGCTTTCATATTTCACATGTGTATTCCTTGTGACAAGACCTTTCCATTGATACCAAAAAATTTGACCTCGTGACCTTGACCTTTGACCTACTTTTCAAAAACTTTAACATTGGGCATAACTTTTGAATGGTAAGTGATAGGGCTTTCATATTTCGCATGCGTATTCCTTGTGACAAGACCTTTCCATTGATACCAAAATTTTTGATCTCGTGACCTTGACCTTTGAACTTTTAACCCAGCGACCTCCCATACATGTACTTAACAGAAAATAGTGTTCATACTAACAAAGATGCCACCGGGGGCATTCGTGTTTCACAAACACAGGCTTTATTGTTTCTCATATTCCTATTGGATATTTTGCTTTACTAAAGGCCATTATAATTAGGTCAAAGCCTTTTGTAGATCTAGAGGGAGAAGGAGTTACATGTAAAGATGTGTATAGGCAATTTGGGAGTTCCAGATAACACAAAACTGTTTGTAATTTTTAAATGAGATCTAATTTTGGTAATTATTTTAACCCCCCCCCCTGCAAACGAAGTTTAGGGGGGTATATAGGAATCACCCTGTCTGTCTGTCTGTCCGTCTGTCTGTCTGTCTGTCCATCCGGTTAAGAAGTTTTGAAAGCAGATTTCTTTTATACTTTTAATGGTAGGCCTTTCATATTTCTTAAACACATTCACCATAAAGAGCACTACATTTTGTACCATGAGTTTTGACCTTGTGACATTGACCTTCACCCTATGCAATATTTTATGTTAAGAAGTTTTGAAAGCAGATTTCTTTTATACTATTAATGGTAGGCCTTTCATATTTCATACACACATTCGCCAAAAAGAGTACTACAGTTTGGTACCATGACTTTTGACCTTGTGACATTGACCTTCACTTTATACAACATTTTATGTTAAGAAGTTTTGAAAGCAGATTTCTTTTATACTATTAATGGTAGGCCTTTCATATTTCATACACCCATTCGCCATAAAGAGTACTACATTTTGGTACCATGACTTTTGACGTTGTGACCTTGACCTTCACCCTATACAACATTTTATGTCATTAAGATGTTTTGAAATCAGATTTCTTTTATACTATAGATAGTAGGACTTTCATATTTCATACACACATTCACCACAAAGAGAACTACAGTTTGGTATCATGATTTTTGACATTGTGACCTTGACCTTCACCCTATACAACATTTTATGTTAAGATGTTTTGAAATCAGATTTCTTTTATACTATAAATAGTAGGCCTTTCATATTTCATACACACATTCACCACAAAGAATTCTACAGTTTGGTATCATAATTTTTGACCTTGTGACCTTGACCTTGACTTTTGGACTTAAGTTGTAGTTTAAGTTAAGAAGATTTGAAAGAAGATTTGTTGCATACTATAGATGGTAGGCTTTTCAAATTGTAAATTGGTTTTTATTTGCCAGGTACCAATTTTCATCATTTTCATCAGTGCTCTCTGGACGAAATTACGTATTCAATTTGATGAATATTAATACTCACGATAAAATATAGTGTAGAAAGGAAAAATTGAATCTTAAGAGTTATTGCGACAGGCCAATGAAAAATCATTGAAAACTGAATACACACACAAAGTCGCATATATTCATATTCACCATAACATGTGCTACATTTTGATACCAAGGCATTTGACCTAGCGACCTTGACTTTTAACTTTGACCTTATTGTAATATTTTGTTTAAGATGTTCTTAAAGTGAATATCTCTTCAAGTATAAGTGGTAAGGCTTTAATATTTCACGCACACATTCATCATAATAAGCATTACCCCAAGACATTTGACCTTGACCTTTGACCTACTTTTAAACTATAAGGGGTAGGGCTTTGATATTTCACATATATATTCCTCATTATGAAACCTTTCATTTGATACCATGACTTTTGACCTAGTGACCTTGACGTTTGACCTACTTTTAAATTATAAGGAGTAGGGCTTTGATATTACATACATTTGTATATAGATACCTCATGATGAGAGCTTTCATTTGATACATGTATATATATGACTTTTGACCTAATGACCTTATCTTGACCTTTGACCTACTTTTATACTATTAGGGTAGGGCTTTGATATATCACATATAGATTCCTTATGACCAGACATTTCTGTGTTATGTCACAAATGAGTCCGTTTAGAGAAAAATGTCCTGTAAGGGGTATAATTCGTCACTTTAAGGGCAGTTCTAGTTCAACATTGATAATTTTCTTTGTTGGAAAAAAAAAAAACCAAAATTTTACTTTGAATCTTTAATACAAGTAAGTGAAAAATTTAGGTTTGATCAAAACTGACAAGTCAATCTGGAAATACCAAATCACCTGTACATGTAAAATACTGTAAATGGATCCAATACACCAATATTTATATCTGCTGTAGTTTGAGAATCTTAGTGATATGCTGTACTATATACATGTATATTATGATGACAGGAGGATAAATGGAGGCCCATGAACCACCTGAGTAATAAGGACTGTAATAAATTCCTGGAGGAGACTTCAGTGGCCGGCTTGGACCTCAGTGATCTTGTCTATGGTATGGTATATCATATCCCATCATACTACATGTACTTTTGTTTTCTTCCGTTTGGGCACCTGGCAGACCTCTATTGGGTCAGTTGGCTGTATTGATCTTACATTATCTTGAGGGGAACTCATTCACTAACTGCCCATAACAGAGTATTTACACCAGGCCATTCCCCTTTGGGTGCCATGAAGTTCATGTTTCAGAAGTTGAGTTAACATAATGACTTGAGATGCTTAATTAAGGTTAAGATGACACCAGCAGACCATACTGAAATTTTGGTTTATTATATACATGTACCTAGCATAATTAAAATTGTATCATAATATAAATCTAAATCTAAAGTAGTCAGAGAAAAGTTTGAAGAAATCCAGCAATGAGATAACAAAAGGAAGACATTCGTACAGAACAAATATCTGAATACAAATATTGGGTATTTATTATTTTAGCTTTTAACGTGCATCATGTACATTTATTTCAGATGATTGTTTCATCTCGCTGACCATGAACACGTCACATTTCTGTAAGACGTGCTTATCACTCGCCCGAGATTTACTGTCTATGTACACTCCCCAATTAGACGTACTTATCACCAACACACTCGTGGAAATATTTGCGGCACAAGTTGTACATATGGAGCAGACTCTCAAATTACAGGAATTTGCTGGCGAGGTTGGTCATTTGTTTCAAACAAAAGACTTCTAGAAAATTTCTTTTTTTGTAAAAGAGCATTTCCAATGATTTTGTTATTGTCTATGTTGATATTTATTGGCATTGTTTTTAATTATGACATCACTGTTTAAGTATCTAAGATGAATTCCTGTTCACCTCATTCAATTTGTTCAGTTACAAGCCTTCTTGTTGCAAGAGCAATTGAAATGATTTTATATTTGGAATATAATTATAATATCATACAATAATCATTTATACTTTTAATGTAATACAAGGGAAGGAAACATGTGTTCAGATTAATATAACTTGTGTCTGTCTGTCTTTCTGGAAGTTATTTTGTTCTCACCGATGGCTTTAATTTGATTGATACATACATTACACATCAATCAATCAGACTTGCAGGTCAAACAAGGTGAGACTAAAACCCATTGAGGGTCAAAGTCAACCTGTTCTTGAAAAGTCTGGGAATAATTTTTTATCGAATGCAAAGCAAAGATTTTACGATTGTTTAACATTTTTTTTTTTTTTTTTTCATTTTTAGCTCACATCGACGAAGTTGAGTGAGCTTATGCTATACCCCCGCGCGTCCGCGTCCGTGTCCGCGTCCGCGTCCGCGTCCGGTTAAGAAGTTTGGGGTAGCTCAGTATTTGGCAAAGTACTGATGCTACAGTAACCAAACTTGCACAAGTGATTCATCTTTGGATGCTGAGGTGAACCCATGCACCAGATGCTACATCTGATCTACATTTTCCGCTTGATTGACTTGGTTAAGAAGTTTGGGGTAGCTCAGTATCTGACAAAGTACTAATGCTACAGTAACCAAACTTGCACAAGTGATTCATCTTTGGATGCTGAGGTGAACCCATGCACCAGATGCTGCATCTGATCTACATTTTCTGCTTGATTGACTTGGTTAAGAAGTTTGGGGTAGCTCAGTATCTGACAAAGTACTAATGCTACAGTAACCAAACTTGCACAAGTGATTCATCTTTGGATGCTGAGGTGAATCCATGCATCAGATGCAGCATCTGACCTACATTTTCTGCTTGATTGACTTGGTTAAGAAGTTTGGGGTAGCTCAGTATCTGACCAAGTTCTAATGCTACAGTAACCAAACTTGCACAAGTGATTCATCTTTGGATGCCGAGATGGACCCATACATCGGATGCAGCATCTGACCTACTTTTTCCACTTGAGTGATTTTGCTTTTAAAAGCCAATATTTTTTTTTTTTTTTTTTTTTTTTTTTTTTTTTTTTTTTTTTATAGTGCTCAGACGTTTGGCTCTTACTCATATGTCCACTTCCAGTTAGAATATTAGGTATTAATATGTATAGAGGTTCAATAATTAAGCAATATGTTTTTAAATACAAATGGTGTTTTAATCTGTTTATGTATTCAATTTATTTCTAAAGAAGGCTCATAGTGCTTTAAAAGCCAATATTGAGCAAAGTATAAGTGCTACATGTTCAAAACTTGCATATTGGATGTATCTTTGATCAAACTTCCATAAAATGACCTTGACCTACTTTTTCCGCTTGAGCGATTTTGCCTTTAAAAGCCAATATTGAGCAAAATATAAGTGCTGCATGTTCCAAACTTGCATATTAGATGTATCTTTGATCAAACTTTCATAAAATGACCTTGACCTACTTTTTCTGCTTGAGTGATTTTGCCTTTAAAAGCCAATATTGAGCAAAGTATAAGTGCTACATGTACAAAACTTGCTTATTGGATGTATCATTGATCAAACTTTCATATGATGACCTTGACCTACTTTTTCCACTTGAGTTATTTTTCCTTTAAAAGCCAATATTGAGCAAAGTATAAGTGCTTCATGTACTTAACTTGCATATTGGATGTATCTTTTATCAAACTTTCATTAAATAAAATTGACTTACTTTTTCCGCATGAATGATTTTGCCTTTAAAAGCCAATATACATGAACTTAGAAATATGTTTGAATTGAATTTTGCTGCCACGAGGTGAGCTTCGTAATCTGTGATTACCTATGTTTTAGCTCATCTCGATGAAGTCGAGTGAGCTTATGCTATACCCCCGCACGTCCGCATCCGTGTCCGGTTAAGAAGTTTGGGGTAGCTCAGTATTTGGCAAATTACTGATGCTGCAGTAACCAAACTTGCACAAGTGATTCACCTTTGGATGCTGAGGTGAACCCATGCATCGGATGCTGCATCTGACCTACATTTTCCGCTTGAGTGACTTGGTTAAGAAGTTTGGGGTAGCTCAGTATCTGACAAAGTATTCATGCTACAGTAACCAAACTTGCACAAGTGATTCATCTTTGGATGCTGAGGTGAACCAATGCATCGGATGCTGCATCTGACCTACATTTTCTGCTTGAGTGACTTGGTTAAGAAGTTTGGGGTAGCTCAGTATCTGACAAAGTACTGATGCTACATTAACCAAACTTGCACAAGTGATTCATCTTTGGATGCTGAGGTGAACCCATGCATCAGATGCAGCATCTGAACTACATTTTCCGCTTGAGTGACTTGGTTAAGAAGTTTGGGGTAGCTCAGTATCTGACCAAGTAGTAATGCTACAGTAACCAAACTTGCACAAGTGATTCATCTTTGGATGCCGAGATGGACCCATGCATCGGATGCAGCATCTGACCTACTTTTTCCACTTGAGTGATTTTGCTTTTATATTGAGCAAAATATAAGTGCTACATGTACCAAACTTGCATATATGATTTATTTTTGATCAAACTTTCATAAAATGGCCTTGACCTACTTTTTCTGCTTGAGTGATTTTGCCTTTAAAAGCCAATATTGAGCAAAGTATAAGTGCTACATGTACCAAACTTACATATTGGATGTATCTTTGATCATTCTTTCATAAAATGACCTTGACCTACTTTTTCTGCTTGAGTAATTTTGCCTTTAAAAGCCAATATTGAGCAAAGTATAAGTGCTTCATGTACCAAACTTGCATATTGGATGTATCTTTGATCAAACTTTCATAAAATGAAATTGACCTACTTTTTCTGCTTGAATAATTTTGCCTTTAAAAGCCAATATACATGTATTTAGAAATATGTTTGAATTGAATTTTGCTGCCACGGGGTTAGCTTCGTAATCTGTGATTACCTATGTTTAAATACACCACTGACATGTATACAATACATAGACAAGGACATTTTTTGTATACAAACGCAGAACATTGAAGAGTATATGTCGGCTGACCCGTGGTCATAGCAAGGCTCAAACCAGCACACTTACAATTACAAGTCCGACGCCCTATCCGCTAGACCACGGCGCCGACAATTATTGTATGATATTATAATTATATTCCAAATATAAAATCATTTCAATTGCTCTTGCAACAAGAAGTCTTGTAAATGAACAAATTGTTTGAGGTGAACAGGAACGATTGTTTAACTTAATTATGTTAAAACATGCAACTTAGTCTCACTTAATACAATTCATACAACCAGAGATTTTTTCCAATTTCTTACAGAGAGATTTCATCATGAAGAATGCCCAGTACATTCTGGAGGTTTTGATGGGAAAGATAGAACAAGTATACAAAGATAAAAATGTAGACTTTCCACCTCAGTTAGAGAAAGTTAACGCAGAGTACCGAAGACTTAAATCACTTGTTAAAACATTACCTGCAAGTTGATTTTATTTCATACAATTTTGCTACATTTTATTTCTTCCAATTTCCATCAGTTTTGATATTGTATACATGCATTGAGTGCATTCGTTGTTGACAGAGGCTTTTAATTGTAAATGAGAACAAAATTTAATGTGATTCCTGTATTTCTACTGTATAAGTAGAACCATTCGTTGGTACTTTCTTTCGCAGTTTATGTCACATGTACAATGAGTCACAGATTTGCCACTATCAAGTTATGCATGTCGTATTCACCGACACGAAGTTTTGTGGTACACAGACGACCTCGAAAATATGGAAGCTTCATACATTTGTACATCGCAAATAATTCCATGTGTACAGTATCTTATGAACGAATTTAATTTTGTTTGAACAAAGATGGACATATGTACATATATATGCACAACCAAAGTAATTCCCCGAGATGAAACTATTGACAGGAACATGTTGTATTTCTGTATGAAACGCGTGTTATGTCACGAAACATGCAGTGAAGGCTGTTATAATCTGCAAACTGAAACCTCGGTGACATAAATTTTAACACAACAATTTACCTTGACAAACGTGATTTCTGGAAACAAGAATGAAACTGACAACTGTGTCGCATATATATAGAATTAATGTCATAATTTGTGTTTTGTTATGGATATGCAACAGACAGCAAGCTCATATATCGATATATGTTAAGGAGATGAATTAATGTAAGCGTTACGCTTCTTTTCAGATCCCTCTATCTTTCTCATGTTATATTGTATTGTGATTGTCTATTTAATTGATTGAAATATGTTTAAACTAACAGTAGTAATATTGTACATATATTTTAATGTTTATAATTCTAATTCATGAGTCAACTTTCAAGTGCAATACTCTTCTTATTTGTAAATTGTGTATTGAAAAATTTATATGTATTTATTGACATACATGTACATTTACCTGTTTATGATTATCATTATCATGTATTTAAAAAAATATATGTTTGAAAACAAAGACAGAATTATTGTTCAAGTAATTCGGTAAGGACCTGTAACAGTAAGAGCTGTAATCTGCCCAATTTTTAGCTCTACTGGTCTCTGACCAGTCGAGCTTATGTCATCACCCTTCGTCTGGCGTCCGTTCGTCCGTAAACAATTCTTGTGCTCGCAAAATCTCTCAAACCATAGGTAATAGAAAGTTAATTCTTTTTGCATCCTACTTGGTATATGGTCTAGTTGTGCACCTGACATTTGGTTTCAGCCCCTGACCCCCAGGGTCTTAGAAAATGGGCGTGGTTATGAAAATCTATGTAATCTTGTGCTCGCAACTCCTCTGACACTATAAATGATGAAGACTTAATTATTTTTGCAATATGATGAGTCTGTGGTCTAGTTGTGCACCCGATATATTGTTTGATCCCCTGACCCCCAGGGTCTTAGAAAATGGGTGTGGTCATTTTCTCCTATATAACTCTTTGTAACCTTGTGCTCACAACTTCTCTGACACTATAAATGGTGGAGACTTAATTCTTTTTGCAATATGATGGGTTTGTGGTTTTGTTGTGCACCTGATATTTTGTTTGAGCCCCTGACCCCCAGGGTCTTAGAAAATGGGTGTGGTCATTTTCTCCTATATAACTCCATGTAATCGTGCACTCACAACTTCTCTGACATTATAAATGATGGAGACTTAATTCTTTTTGCAATATGATGGGTCTGTGGTCTAGTTGTGTCATTGATAGTTCATTTGAGCTAGAAGCCTCTGGCCCCTAGGATCTTGGAAAATAGGTGTGGCATTCTTTTTTGAAATACTATATATAGGATATTAGAAATTATATGAGTGATATTCTAGTTGCAGTCTAATGGATATGTTGTTTTGTCGTGCTTCTTTTAATTTGTTAGAGCACCTGCTCCCTATGGTCTTTGGTTTCAAAAAAAAGAAAGGAAACTGATGTTTTAAAGAAAAAACAACCAGGATAGCTACAGTCTCGTCAGAGACTTCTGGTTACTTGTGATATCAGCTTAACCAGTATTATTAAAAATGTGTCCTGTACATGAAATTATTTCATTTGGAGTGTCTTTAATCACATATAGTAGTTTTCTTGACATGAATATAAGAAATAACCTATATTTGTACGAAGAAGTGAGGGTGAGGGTATTTTTTAGCTCACCTGAGCTATTGTCATAGCGTGCCGTCCGTCCGGCGTCATCTGTCCGGCGTAAACTTTTAACATTTTTTACATGTCCTCTGCAACCACTGCATGGAATTTCACCAAACCTTACAGGAAGCAAGTCCTCAATGCCCTCTACCAAGTTTATGTTTTTAAAGCCATTGGGAAATCCAAGATGGCCGCCACAGGCTCTGATTGGCATGTATGTGGTGCCTAAACACTATTTAAGAATCACTCTGTCTGGTGACTGTACATGTATGTGGTGCCTAAATACAACGTTCATACATCTGTCCGGTGACTATATGTGGTGCCTAAACACAACGTTCATACATCTGTCTGGTGACTATATGTGGTGCCTAAACACAACGTTCATACATCTGTCTGGTGACTATATGTGGTGCCTAAACACAACGTTCATACATCTGTCTGGTGACTATATGTCGTGCCTAAATACAACGTTCATACATCTGTCTGGTGACTATATGTGGTGCCTAAATACAACGATCATACATCTGTCTGGTGACTATATGTGGTGCCTAAACACAACGTTCATACATCTGTCTGGTGACTATACATGTATGTGGTGCCTAAATACAACGTTCATACATCTGTCTGGTGACTTTATGTGGTGCCTAAATACAACGTTCATACATCTGTCTGGTGACTATATGTGGTGCCTAAATACAACGTTCATACATCTGTCTGGTGACTATATGTGGTGCCTAAACACAACGTTCATACATCTGTCTGGTGACTATACATGTATGTGGTGCCTAAACACAACGTTCATACATCTGTCTGGTGACTTTATGTTGTCCCTAAACACAACGTTCATACATCTGTCTGGTGACTTTATGTTGTGCCTAAACACAACGTTCATACATCTGTCTGGTGACTATATGTGGTGCCTAAACACAACGTTCATACATCTGTCTGGTGACTTTATGTTGTGCCTAAACACAACGTTCATACATCTGTCTGGTGACTATATGTGGTGCCTAAACACAACGTTCATACATCTGTCTGGTGACTTTATGTGGTGCCTAAACACAACATTCATACATCTGTCTGGTGACTATACATGTATGTGGTGCCTAAATACAACGTTCATACATCTGTCTGGTGACTATATGTGGTGCCTAAATACAACGTTCATACATCTGTCCGGTGACTATATGTGGTGCCTAAATACAACGTTCATACATCTGTCTGGTGACTATACATGTATGTGGTGCCTAAATACAACGATCATACATCTGTCTGGTGACTTTATGTTGTGCCTAAACACAACGTTCATACATCTGTCTGGTGACTTTATGTGGTGCCTAAACACAACGTTCATACATCTGTAAGGTGACTATATGTGGTGCCTAAATACAACGATCATACATCTGTCTGGTGACTTTATGTTGTGCCTAAACACAACGTTCATACATCTGTCTGGTGACTTTATGTGGTGCCTAAACACAACGTTCATACATCTGTCTGGTGACTATATGTGGTGCCTAAACACAACGTTCATACATCTGTCCGGTGACTATATGTGGTGCCTAAACACAACGTTCATACATCTGTCTGGTGACTTTATGTGGTGCCTAAATACAACGTTCATACATCTGTCCGGTGACTATATGTGGTGCCTAAACACAACGTTCATACATCTGTCTGGTGACTATATGTGGTGCCTAAATACAACGTTCATACATCTGTCCGGTGACTATATGTGGTGCCTAAATACAACGTTCATACATCTGTCTGGTGACTTTATGTGGTGCCTAAACACAACGTTCATACATCTGTAAGGTGACTATATGTGGTGCCTAAATACAACGTTCATACATCTGTCCGGTGACTATATGTGGTGCCTAAATACAACGTTCATACATCTGTCCGGCGACTATACATGTATGTGGTGCCTAAATACAACGTTCATACATCTGTCTGGTGACTATACATGTATGTGGTGCCTAAATACAACGTTCATACATCTGTCTGGTGACTATATGTGGTGCCTAAATACAACGTTCATACATCTGTCTGGTGACTTTATGTGGTGCCTAAATACAACGTTCATACATCTGTCTGGTGACTATATGTGGTGCCTAAACACAACGTTCATACATCTGTCTGGTGACTATATGTGGTGCCTAAACACAACGTTCATACATCTGTCTGGTGACTATACATGTATGTGGTGCCTAAATACAACGTTCATACATCTGTCTGGTGACTTTATGTGGTGCCTAAATACAACGTTCATACATCTGTCCGGTGACTATATGTGGTGCCTAAACACAACGTTCATACATCTGTCTGGTGACTATATGTGGTGCCTAAATACAACGTTCATACATCTGTCTGGTGACTTTATGTTGTGCCTAAACACAACGTTCATACATCTGTCTGGTGACTTTATGTGGTGCCTAAACACAACGTTCATACATCTGTAAGGTGACTATATGTGGTGCCTAAATACAACGTTCATACATCTGTCCGGTGACTATATGTGGTGCCTAAATACAACGTTCATACATCTGTCCGGCGACTATACATGTATGTGGTGCCTAAATACAACGTTCATACATCTGTCTGGTGACTATACATGTATGTGGTGCCTAAATACAACGTTCATACATCTGTCTGGTGACTATATGTGGTGCCTAAATACAACGTTCATACATCTGTCTGGTGACTTTATGTGGTGCCTAAATACAACGTTCATACATCTGTCTGGTGACTATATGTGGTGCCTAAACACAACGTTCATACATCTGTCTGGTGACTATATGTGGTGCCTAAACACAACGTTCATACATCTGTCTGGTGACTATACATGTATGTGGTGCCTAAATACAACGTTCATACATCTGTCTGGTGACTATATGTCGTGCCTAAATACAACGTTCATACATCTGTCTGGTGACTATATGTGGTGCCTAAACACAACGTTCATACATCTGTCTGGTGACTATATGTGGTGCCTAAATACAACGTTCATACATCTGTCCGGTGACTATATGTGGTGCCTAAATACAACGTTCATACATCTGTCTGGTGACTTTATGTGGTGCCTAAATACAACGTTCATACATCTGTCCGGCGACTATACATGTATGTGGTGCCTAAATACAACGTTCATACATCTGTCTGGTGACTATACATGTATGTGGTGCCTAAATACAACGTTCATACATCTGTCTGGTGACTTTATGTTGTGCCTAAACACAACGTTCATACATCTGTCTGGTGACTATACATGTATGTGGTGCCTAAATACAACGTTCATACATCTGTCTGGTGACTATATGTGGTGCCTAAATACAACGTTCATACATCTGTCTGGTGACTATATGTGGTGCCTAAATACAACGTTCATACATCTGTCTGGTGACTATATGTGGTGCCTAAACACAACGTTCATACATCTGTCTGGTGACTTTATGTTGTGCCTAAACACAACGTTCATACATCTGTCTGGTGACTAAATGTGGTGCCTAAATACAACGTTCATACATCTGTCTGGTGACTTTATGTTGTGCCTAAATACAACGTTCATACATCTGTCTGGTGACTTTATGTTGTGCCTAAATACAACGTTCATACATCTGTCTGGTGACTATATGTGGTGCCTAAATACAACGTTCATACATCTGTCTGGTGACTATATGTGGTGCCTAAACACAACGTTCATACATCTGTCTGGTGACTATACATGTATGTGGTGCCTAAATACAACGTTCATACATCTGTCTGGTGACTATATGTGGTGCCTAAATACAACGTTCATACATCTGTCTGGTGACTATATGTGGTGCCTAAACACAACGTTCATACATCTGTCTGGTGACTATATGTCGTGCCTAAATACAACGTTCATACATCTGTCCGGTGACTATATGTAGTGCCTAAATACAACGTTCATACATCTGTCCGGTGACTCTATGTGGTGCCTAAACACAACGTTCATACATCTGTCCGGTGACTAAATGTGGTGCTTAAACATCTCTCCGGTGACTATATGTCTTTCTATCTGTCTAGTAGTCACTCTTTGATATAACATGTGTGTCACACTGCAGATAAATTTCTAGGAATCTCATTGGTTGTTTAGCTGTAATTATGAGACTATGTTACCCTTCTGCAGCCGTAAATATAGAGCTTTGTGACGTCACGGACACCTTATTGTTTCTTGACGTCATAGTGCGCATTTCCCATTAAAACGTTCTGAAGTTTTGAATTTCTCTCTCGCTTCAGATCCTTTAATTTTAGTTTTCTGCTAAATTGAATTTCATTCGTGAATAAACATTGAATAAACCATTTACGGGTACGATCTTTTTAATGGTGAAGGAAATTTTACAATCCATCAACAAACAAAAAAGTTAGAAATTTACTTTTGATGCCATTTTGAAATGACAATTTATAGGTGATTTGCAGTATGACAAAAATGTCATTACGGTTCCAGAGAGGTAATATGGTCTGAGCCTCCGGCTCGGGAAATATAAATTCCATACAAGGTATATCAGACTATATTCCCTGTCTGGAACCGTAATAACGTATAATACATGTGTAAGTACATGTAGCATAATTCTATCAAACTTGCAGGGATGGTCAATTTCAACATCCAGGGAGGTTAAAGGTTACCTTAAAGGTGAAGGTCACAAATGTTTAGTCAAACCTGTGATAGGCAACATACTTTTCTTTGAAAAGTTTAGTCAAATTAATTTTACAGTATATCATGACAGGCTACATAACTGGTGTAAAGCAAATGCACGTACCATCTGGTACCTACACCCCATCATGGCGACAGGTGATGCCGACTCGAATGTTTACATCCTTCAATATCAATAATTTTACACAGTTCATATTAGATTTGTACAATCAACACGAAGACAATGATTTTATCGGTAAATGTTTTTACGCATATCATGAAAAAAAAAATTGAGTTGGAACACTATTTTTCAATTGAATCAAAATGACGATGATGTAGGTACCGGGAATTCCATGATGTTGGTACCACAAATCATTGCTCTAACACTGGTATACTTCCTTGTCATTTTCCTAATCTCAATTAACATACACTGAAAATTGTACAGTTAATTATGAAATTACGTAATTTCCAGAATTTATCCAAACATAATCTTCACGATCAGTGTACGAAGTTAACAAAGAAATGACTGTCTTACTTTTGGTGTTCAAAAAGCGATTCTCGGAAAATTTGCACGTTTTCAACAATCATAACCTATATTAAATTACTTTAATTATCGGTCATTTTTATTTGCATGCACTTCGCACATTTTGCCTGTAACAGCGTCAAATGCATTTTAACGTTCTCTTGGTAAATTCTCCCTACATGCAAAACATGAACGTGACGTCACAATATTGGAATATAATTCTAGTTGCCTAATGGGCGTTTAACATGGGGAATCTACTAGTAATGTAAATATTTCAACATGAACTTATTATCTATTGATATTGAAGGGTGTAAACATACAAATCGACATTGCTTGTCGCCATGACGGGATGTGGGTACCTGATGTTACGTGCATCTGCTTTACACCAGTGAACATACTATTCTTTGAAAAGTTAAGTCAAATTCAGTTTACGGTATATCATGAAATATAAACTTTTAAGTCGTTTTATCAGACATATTTATTAACCAAGACACAATCTAGTTTTGTAACATCCAGTTTGGTAACAATATATAGTGAATACATTAGGCAGAAGGTGGTAGCTTTTTCCTCAGGAACAGAGATTTCAGACCTGTACAATACATGAAATTAAATCAATTAATGTCATTAGACAGGAGGATAATCATTATGAATTAAACGTTTGCCAAGTATTCATAATTATGTTTTAAATTTTGCATAAAAATACTACTATTACCAAACTAAAAAAATGCTTCATTATTTTGGCTTTTGTGAAAAAAGGATGTTTGAAAGAAAAGACAAATGTCATTGATAACAATGAAGCTGTGCCATGATTTCGAATATTAGATGTAAATGTATATAAACATAATGTTGTTTTTCTTGGTAATCGATAGAAAAAGGATATAGTTTATCCGACCCTTGCACTCCATAATTGCTGACATTGAGAGAGGACTTCAGAAATTATACAAAATCATATGCCGTGAAGTAGAAAATAAGTTTTTGTTGAATTATTGTATTACATGAATCATCAGGTTGGACACCCCCCCCCCCCCAAAAAAAAAAAAACAAACAAACAAAACAAACAAAAAAAACATGCATTCCCTTAAGCTGACTGCTATATAAAACAAAGAAAAGAAGACGAAATAAGTGTATAATATACCAGCGACAGCTGATTGGAATCCGGCGTTGTAATCACACGCCACCTCGTTGCTGATGTAGTTATTTCTATCGTCTGTGTAGGAGTCACTGCCGTCAGGCCCGCCTACCAGGGCGCCATAAAGCACGTGAGGGTTCGGGGCTTTACTCTGCTGGAATGCCCAACCACATGGGGCGGGCATAGATGGACAAGAACTAAGTAAAATACAGGAGTTTTTTTTTTTAATTTCGCCTGAAAGATTTTCTCTACACAAAAACATGTATATGCCAAGACTTAAAGTCGACAGAATTACTGCACACTAACCTGGCTTTGGGATCCGAAGGGGACTCTAAAAGTTTCCTCTTTGTCTATCTGTCTGTCCGTCCGTCCGTCAGTCAGTCAGACAGAATTATTTTTATTATACATGTGTGTGTATGTCATTGCCTTTAACGAATGTTTGACAACTGAAGATAATCAGTCTCTCATAAAAAGGAAATAACGTACGCTCCCCTGTGATGAGGTTGGGTAGGTGGGGTTGTACCAAACCCACAAACGAAACTACGACCTGCGTCCCCTAGAGCGTAATGGATCTGACTCATGGCCCATTTCCTGTAGTCGTCGGCATGGAGACCGGTAGTGTCGGCTGCTAGGAGAGCCATGAACGCCATGTTTGCTGAATGTTTGAAAAGAAGAGGCCAAATTATTCATCACGAAACCCTCGGACAATAAACGAAAAAACAAACTCTTCACAAACTAACTTGCAAACTAACAAACTCTTCACAAACTAGCTGGCCCTCGGGGACCAGGCGTCCCCGAGGTTACATGTAGTCAAGTTTGATCAACCTCGGTTGATCACCTGTCTCTTCAACGCATTCGAAAATTTCTGTCATCAAAATTTCTTGAAATTTCTTAAACGTAGGTCCTGAAGCATCATATCCCACCCATCCTGCTACGTCTTTTGGTACATCTTGGACATAATAATTTTTACACTTTTTGGCCACATTACAACGTTTAGATTTAGGATCACTGACAAGGGTTAAGTACCCGAAACGTGCATGTCTACAAATTAATCTGTTTTTAAATGCTATTGAATTTGAAGACGTTTGACATTTGTACCACTTGGTGAGTGTCACTGCTGGTGGACCAGGAGTCCCCGAGGGCACATGTAGCCAAGTTCGATCAACTATCGGGCCTTGGGATTATCGGGCCGTCGATTTATCGGACCTTCGGCTTTATTGGCCCTCGAACTATCGGACCTTCGGATTACTGGGCAGACACCCATGAGCCAAGTTTGAACAACTTCGGTTGATCATCTGTCTCTTCAGCGCATTCGAAAAATTCTGTAATCAAAATTTCTTGAAATTTCTAAAAACGTGCGTGCTGAAGCATCATATCCCACCCATCCTGCTACGTCTTTTGGTACATCTTGGACATAATAATTTTTACACATTTCGGCCACATTACATCGTAAGATTGAGGATCACTGACAAGGGTTAAGTACCCGATAGGTGCTTGTCTGGTCCATGCTGTAAATTAATCTGCTCTTAAATGATGCTATTGAATTTGAAGGCGTTTGACATTCGCATGATTAGATACATGTTTCATTAATACTGTACATCATTAAAGAAAGACTGACAATTATGAAAAATAACCGAAGAGATCGAATGCAATGCCTATCACATTCTTTTCAAATTCTTCGATTCTTTTCGTGAAAATTTGTATTCGCGAAATATAGACACCTAATTTTACTGTAAAATCGCGAGAATTGAAAAATTGCGGTACTCACATGCATATCGGAGTGATCCCCACTTGTGACCTGAAGGCGAGCCCTTTAGGACTGTATGGTATAGTACCACCAGGCATCCAATCATGGAACGTGGCTTCTATGTCCTGCTTGTACTTGTCTTTACCAGTCATGTTGTACAGCAAGATCTAAAGTCGGAGTCAGATTCAGTTTTGAGTCAGTTCGATCAACTTTGATTGATCGTTTCTTCAACGCATTCGAAAATTTCTGTAATCTAATTAAAATAAAATTTCTTGGAATTTCTAAAACGTTGGTCCTGAACGTAGTAGCATCATATCCCACCCATCCTGCTAGGTCGGTACATTTTTAGACATAATAACTTTCACACTCTTTGGCCAAATAACATTGTTTTGATTGAGGATCAATTAAAGGGTTAAGTACCCGAAACGTGCATGTCTGGTCCATGCTGCAAATTTATCTGTTCTTTAATGATGCTATTGAATTTGAAGACGTGTAACATTCTAGATATACTATACACTCAGTTTGTAACACAGGAGCTCGATGCCAACAATCCACAAGAACATCCGCCCCTTCTTTCTTTATAGAACTTTGCCTATAGAGAGATGGGAAGGGGCGGGTGTCAGCTCTAGTGGTTTGTAATTACAATGTCGGGCGGAAGCACAGGAAATTATCACGCTAATTAATACCGGTTGCTCTATTTACTAGTTATGACCTCGGCGTTAAACGAAAAATCGACAAGTCATCGTTAAGTCTTTAGAAATAGGCTAATTAATGTCAAAATCTATTTTCTGTGGTATATTTCGATAGATTAATTCATACTGAATCTTCATACGAAACTTGAAATCAGTACCTCCCTTACAAGCCGAGATATGCCCAATACAGATCGGACAAAAAGTTGTCCGGTGATAATCTAGACCGAGAACAGGCCAAAATTTTCTTCTTGATTGGTACATGTATTTTAAATACCAACTCAAGAATAAAGTTTTGGCCTGTTCTCGGTCTTCTAGTGATAATCAAGCATTATAGACAAAATTTAGTTACTGCTTGATCGTTTAATCTCACTTAATCCGACGCTTACTTAATCCGACGCTTTTCTTATTTCAAAGTCGTTTAAAAAGACTTTACTTGAAATTGCACTAAGCATAGAAGGGACTATTTCATGTAATGTTATATATGTATTTGGGATGTTCGCATCATTGAATGGTCAAGAGGTGCCTCAAGTTAATCATTGCTGCCTGATTATCATCGCGGACAACTTTTTGTCCGACCTAGAAATGCGGCGCTCATAAGAGAGCGGTATTGGGCATATCTCGGCTTGTAAGGGAGGTACTGATTTCAAATTTCGTATGAACTATACCACAGAAAATAGGATTTGACACTGAGAAACCTATTTCTGAAGACTTAACGATGACTTGTCGATTTTTCCTTAAACGCCGAGTTAGATCCCTTTAACACATATAGTAAATAGAGCCACCGGTATCAGCTTTGACATGCGTACATCTTATTATTTCGTTCTATTCATTATCACGGTATAGTACCACCAAGCATCCAGTCGCCTCGATGCCATGCTTGTTCTAATCCTTACCAGTCTGTCATGTTGTACAGGAAGATCTGAGCACAAGAAGGTCAGATACTAGACACAGTCACGCACTTTGCAATTTACAATATCTTTAAGAAGCTTTGAATTTTAACCATGGGTGTTATTATCATATTTTTCAGATTCTATTGCAAAAATTTATATGAAATACATCCGCGACTTTTTGATATACCTCCGCATAAGCAATGTACGTTCAACCTTTTTTTTTAAACAACGGTCAATAAATTGCGCTATCCTATTTACTGATCAGAATTGTTTCTTTTTTTTTTTTTTTTTTTTTTTTTGGAAAAACGTCGAGTAACATGCCTGAATATTGGTTGTACTGACATATATAACTTTCACCGTTATAAGAGTTCGAGAGCTATCCCTTTGTTTTAATTTAAATCGGATAGAAAAATGAGCCAAAACTTCAATTTTCCTATTTCTGAAGTGCGCTGCGCCGACAGTGGACTTAATGGGAACAGAATTCTGTATCATAGTTTCAGCATGGAAGGAAATTTGATAAAAAAAATGTAAGACAACATTGAGATGACCACTACTGACCATTGCACCGGCTGACTTATCATCCCATGACTGACCCCACGATGACCCGTTCTGGTAGTACAGCTCTGCTTGTTGTAGATATTTACTGTCATTGGTCACCTTGTACAGCCACGCCCCCGCCCATGATAACTCGTCTTGGTATATTGTAGAACTGTACATAGTGTTTCGAAAATTTTGAATAATACATGATTTTCCCTGAACAAATGAATAATAAACAGCTATACTGTTTGCTTTATTGTCATTTTCATCATTTAAAAGTTTCAATTGGTTTGTTTTGTGTTTGTTAGTCCCCTACCGGCAACGCC
The DNA here is from genome assembly GCA_033119305.1 of Pinctada imbricata. Classification (NCBI taxonomy): domain Eukaryota; kingdom Metazoa; phylum Mollusca; class Bivalvia; order Pterioida; family Pteriidae; genus Pinctada; species Pinctada imbricata. The sequence continues at coordinate 12,331,114 of VSWD01000004.1, read as the reverse complement.
GAAGGGGACTCTTATATTTCTTTTTTTAAATTCAGCCGGGTTAGTGAGTTTCTTATCAGTCAGTGAGTTAGTGAATAAGTTACTTTTAAAATTAGAAAAGTAATGAGTGAGTTTGTTTGTTGGTTAAATAATTACATGAAGTAAGTTAATTTAATAACTCGTATAGTAAGTTTTTGAATAGTTTTTAATTAATTGGTCAGTAAGCCGCAATGTGTTAGTCAAATTGCTTTTTTTATCATGTTCATATTCGATATCTGAAAAGTATCTACACACAAAGAAATTTTTAACAACTCAGAACAACGTGTTTAAAAAGGTTACATGTAATATATTTTCCAAAAATATGAATCTGAAAGAGGGAAAGTCTAAATTGAGAAAAAAATCCAGAGAAATTTTGTTCGGAAATTCTAAATACTTAAAAGGCACTTACGGCACTTACCGGTAGTACGCAGCAGCAGCGTTGACCGAGTCAGAGTATTTCCCCTTGTATGTCACAGCGAACGTATTGAGTTGTATCGAATGATTTAGAAGTGTTTGTGCAAATGCTGGATCTACATGGATATTGTAAAAAGGAAATTTTATACATTTTAAATAACGCGTTCGTTTGAAGTGAGCATCATTTAATCGCATGGTGATTTTCTCTCTCATTCTAAAAGTCAATTAATTAATGAACTTAATTAATTAATGAATGTACGATTTCAGTTTTACAGCAACTTTCTTTAATACCTTTGTCTTTGAAAACAAGATAACCGACGGCCATGGCCGCAGCGTACTCTCCAGCAACGTCACTTCCGGGATTCTGGGCGTCAACCTTGAATGCTGGACGAGCCATGGTCATACTTTCTGGTCTGTCCCACACTGCGTGATCTTTGGCACCATCACCTACCTATAATGTATTCGCTTCTCTAATCTCTATTTCATTTTTGGTTGTAACAGTGGTGTAGCATATGCCTCAGACCTTTACTACGTAGATTCTTATATTTAAGTTTGTATCACTTAGAATGTGCAATTTTGAACTGCCGTTGAATAATCCAAGCACAGGATTAGAAGGTATTTACCAGGAATACCCCTCCCCTTAGAAATGTCTATTTCCCTCAAAATCAAACGTTAGGCACTCCTTTGACGAAAACATAACATCCGTATGCATTGACCCATTGATGCAAGATATTGTTTTTCAATTATCTACCTGAACATATAACTCGTTAGGTCCTGTGTGACATTTGAGCATCCACTCCAGTGGCCAGCGGATACAGTCGTACATCTTGTCCAATAGTCCAGCGGCCTGGTAGGCGTCTTTGTATTGAAGGAGGCCCCATCCAAGTAACGTTGTTGATGCCGACATTGGGAAGGCAAATTTGACGTTATCCCCAGCTTTGGATATAGGTAAATAAATAGACATGTCTTATCCACACTTAAGAAATAAAAATGACAAGCCGGTCTCTATTGACTCATAATGTCCGAGCGTCCTCAGCCAATCACATTAATACCGAGCCGCGTCAGGACGCGAGGGCATTATGAGACGATAGAGCCCGGCTTGTCATTTTTTGTTTCTATTCTAATGATGACCAAATTTAGACCTTTCGATTCTTGGTAAAAAAACCAGTTCCTGTCGGTTTATCTGCTTTCAGAAAATGGATAGGCGTGGCTTATCGCTATAGGGCCTTTATTGGAGAATAGAGGGCGGCTCGTGTCTGTTGTCTTAATAGGGAAAAAGAATCAAGTCATATATTAGAATTCGTATTTTATCATCACTCAGATATCATATTACCGTACAATGCTTATTATATACGATAGTCCATAATACGCACGTTTATTTACGAACGCTAAATATGAATTCCATATAAAATTTTGGTTCAAAAGGTACATGTATAAAATTGATATATAGGGGTTAGAAAGAAGTGGCACCTGTTAGAAATAGCAAGCTTTCAAGTTGAGCCTACTTAATTAATCCTAGCTTTTTTTCCGGAAGGGGGGGGGGGGTGGTGAGGGGGGATATCGTATTCTTGATTCAGTTCAGCAGAACTATCGAATCTCCTGTAGTCTTACCGTCATACCATCCTCCTGTCAGATCCTCCCCATTGTTCCCCTTGTCATTGAGGGCGGAGTCACCTCTCCATAAGATCTCATTGTCTGCTGGGAGTTTTCCCGACCTCTGAGCCTCGTAGAACATGATTGATTTATGCAGCACGTCATTGTAGTTATATTTTGTCGTGTCATCTAATTGTACAAAGACAATATATATCTTAATACACATGATATAATTCATGCGCAAAAAATTAACAAGATATGCTTCGAGGAATTATAGATGTCATACATGTAAGTACGGATGTGCCATGTAATCATGTTAAAACACCATTTCTCTCAAGTCCACTTAGTATTGTCCTACGCGTTTTCGGTTTCTATGATGTCGTTTGTCTTTCGTGATCCATATCCTGGTAACCTTACAAGTGGTAGGATTGTGTACATGTAATCCTGATAATTATTTTTAAAAAATACCATTTGCAGCTAATATGACACTGATGGTCGCCCTTAGTCAGTACTGATCGCCCATTGGTCTCATTGGTTATTAATGTGTACAGTCCTTTGTGTCTAGAGTTTTGACGGTCATCTTTGCCCCATTTGTGTCTCTTGTGCTTGTGAAATTTGTGATTTAGCATTTGGATGTTTCGCTGTGAATGATGCAACTGAAACCTGTTATAAATCCCCGAGGTCTTTTTTAAATATTTCTGTAATTTTTAACGGTTTTTTTTTTCACTTTAATTTTGGAAATATTAGACAAAAATAGTGCACTATGCAGCATGCAAGATGACTGAAACACCCATGTACTTACTATCAGGGAGTGGGGATACTGTGAAGCCATCGTGTCCCATGTTAACAAGTTTTCCGGTAGCGCTGGGTGCTTTACCGCTGGCTGACGTTCCCTGCACGGTGATGTCCAGTGTTGTACCTTTCTGTTGTATTCCGTCATGAGGTTTGTTGACCAGGACGTACACTTTATTGTCCTGAGATGTCTTTATGATGTCACCCATCCATTCCTTTTGAAAGAATATATAATTTGAAAGATAGAAACAGTCATGCTCAAATGAAATATAATGTATTAAAGTTTGATTTCAGTGGAAGAACTTGTTGATATCTTGACTCAGTGGTGGAAACTTGCTGATATCTTGACTAAGTCATGAAAATTGTTGATATCTTGACTCAGTGTTGGAACTTGCTGATATCTTGACTCAGTCGTGGAACTTGCTGATATCTTGATTAAGTCGTGAAACTTGTTGATATCTTGACTCAGTGTTGGAACTTGCTGATATCTTGACTCAGTCGTGGAAACTTGCTGATATCTTGACTAAAGTTGTGGAATTTGCTGATATCTTGACTCATTGGTGGAACTTGCTGATATCTTGACTCATTGGTGGAACTTGTTGATATCTTGACTCATTGGTGAAACTTGCTGATATCTTGACTCAGTGGTGGAACTGGCTGATATTTTGACTGAGTGTTGGAAGTTGCTGATATCTTGACTAAATCGTGAAACTTGTTGATATCTTGATTCATTGGTGTAACTTGCTGATATATTGACTCAATGGTGCTTTTTGCTGATATCTTGACTTAGTCTTGGAACTTGCTGATATCTTGACTAAGTCGTGGAACTTGCTAATTCATTGGTGGAAATTGCTGATATCTTGACTCATTGGTGGAACTTGTTGATACCTTGACTCACTGGTGGAACTTGCTGATATCTTGACTGAGTTGTGAAACTTGTTGATATCTTGACTCAGTGGTGGAACTTGCTGATATCTTGACTAAGTCATGGAACTTGCTGATATCTTGACTCAGTGTTGGAACTTGCTAATATCTTGACTAAGTTGTAGAACATGTTGATATCTTGACTAAGTTGTAGAACATGTTGATATCTTAACTCATTGGTGGAACTTGATGATATCTTGACTCAGTGGTGGAACTTGCTGATATCTTGACTCAATGGTACTACTTGTTGAAATCTTGACTCAGTGTTGGAACTTGTTGATATCTTGACTGAGTCGTGAAACTTGTTGATATCTTGACTCAGTGTTGGAACTTCTTGATATCTTGACTCAGTCGTGGAACTTGCTGATATCTTGACTCAGTGATGAAACTTGTTGATATCTTGACTTAGTTGTGAAACTTGTTGATATCTTGACTATGTGGTGGAACTTACTGACATTTTGACTCATTGGTGGAACCAGCTGATATCTCGACTTAGTGGTGAAACTTGTTGATATCTTGACTAAGTTGTGAAATTTGCTGATCTCTTGACTCAGTGGTGGAACTTGCTGATATCATGACTTAGTTGTGAAACTTGTTGATATATTGACTCAGTGGTGGAACTTGTTGATATCTTTACTCAATGGTGTTACTTGTTGATATCTTGACTCTGTGGCGTTACTTGTTGATATTTTGACTCAATGGTGCTACTTGTTGATATCTTGACTCAATGTCGGAACTTGCTGATATCTTGACTAAGTCGTGGAACTTGTTGATTTCTTGACTCAGTGTTGGAACTTGTTGATATCTTGACTCAGTGGTGGAACTTGCTGATATCTTGACTAAGTTGTGAAACTTGTTGATATATCTTGACTCAGTGGTGAACTTGCTGATATCTTGACTCAGTGTTGGAACTTGCTGATATCTTGATTATGTAGTGGAACTTGTTGATATTTTGACTCAGTGGTGCAACGCACTAACCAGGAGATACGTGCCCTCCCGGACACCTGATTTTATCTTCATTGAAGATTCACTTAATATTCCTCCTCATAGAATGCTTTAAAACTTTCAAGGTTTTTTATGCCTGTGAATTTTATATTCTGATTTTGACGTTTATTCACGGGTTTGTCTCCTCTTTATGAATTTGTAATGTACTGGTGTCAAAGTAGTAATGTACTGGTGTCAAAGCAGTAATGTACTGGTGTCAAAGCAGTAATGTACTGGTGTCACAGCAGTAATGTACTGGTGTCAAAGCAGTAATGTACTGGTGTCACAGCAGTAATGTACTGGTGTCAAAGCAGTAATGTACTGGTGTCAAAGCAGTAATGTACTGGTGTCACAGCAGTAATGTACTGGTGTCAAAGCAGTATTGTACTGGTGTCAAAGCAGTAATGTACTTGTGTCAAAGCAGTATTGTACTGGTGTAAAAGCAGCAATGTACTGGTGTCACAGCAGTAATGTACTGGTGTCAAAGCAGTAATGTACTGGTGTCAAAGCATTAATGTACTGGTGTCAAAGCAGTAATGTACTGGTGTCACAGCAGTAATGTACTGGTGTCAAAGCAGTAATGTTGTGGTGTCACAGCAGTAATGTACTGGTGTAAAAGAAATAATGTACTGGTGTCAAAGCAGTATTGTACTGGTGTCAAAGCAGTAATGTACTGGTGTCACAGCAGTAATGTACTGGTGTCAAAGCAGTATTGTACTGGTGTCAAAGCAGTAATGTACTGGTGTCACAGCAGTAATGTACTGGTGTTAAAGCAGTATTGTACTGGTGTCAAAGCAGTAATGTACTGGTGTCAAAGCAGTAATGTACTGGTGTCAAAGCAGTAATGTACTGGTGGCAAAGCAGTAATGTACTGGTGTGAAAGCAGTAATTAATGTACTGGTGTCAAAGAAGTAACCGAACGATTTTGAAGGTTTATTCACGATACATGTTACTTCGTTGTTTTTGTTAACTTGGAGCGAATAATGGTTGGCATATGTCTCAAATATTTATCGAAAAATTACCAAAAACTTTCTGACTTTCATCATATTTTATGTCGATCTTTTGACCACAAGATTTCCTCAATTTCGTAACTTTGCTAAAGCAGTAACCGAACGATCGAGAATTCGGTTGTGTATTATTGATCGATTTTCAATCCTATTTTGATAGATTTGAAGTAACATCTTTTCCAAAGACCGAATTGTAGAAAATTGAGGAAAATTCCCATAGATATAGATTTTATTGGAATGTTCAGGAGGCTACCCTTTCCCAACCGTAATACCTAATCTGTAATATCATTGCTTAATAAATGACAAAAATCTATTCATCAAGTCACCCTATTATAAAAATGTTGAAACTAATGTTGATTTCTGGGTGAAACTTTATCAGATTCCTTAATCTTATCCAATTTTGTTACTTCAAATACCCCCTACACCGTAATCGTTCGGTTACTTCTTCCGTTTGGTCACTGCTTTGACACCAGTACTGTAGTTCATTTGCAAAACGTTTGTTGGGGGGGGGGGGGGGGGGGCATGGGGGTACCACTCTCCCCCCTCCCACCCTTCCTCCTTTCTCCCGCCCCTACCTCCCCTCTCCCGCCCCCCATTCTCCCTCCTCCCTCCCCCCTTCCTCCCTCCTCCCTTTTCAATCAAAAGTCCCCGTGCTTAAAGGAAATACATGTATGACAATGCACTAAACTGACACTTATCACATTGTATATACGAGTGAATAGAAAAAAGGCCTTTGAAAACTTCTAAACTTCTAAATATGGTTTAATTAGTGTACATTACTTAACTGTTGCTTATAGACACGGTCTATTTTGAATATCGGGGGGGGGGGGGCGGCTTGTTTTTTTCGTTGTCGGGGCAAGATTTTTTTTTTCGATTCGGACTGGGGCAAACTTATTTTTTTGTTACGAAGTTGGAGAAAAGAAGTTTTTTCTATCTATAGAATTTTTGAAGATGCACTGCAGTATTTCGTGTAATATTTCAATTTAGAGGAAACAGTGAATATTATCATTTAAGAACAAGATTTTGCTTTCAATGAAATCTTAAATCACAGGGATAATATAGGAAAATTTGGGTTATATATAAGGAAAATAGGGCACATCCATAAATATAGGGATTATAGGAAATATACAAATACCTGCAAAGTATATATAAGATACATGTAAACTTTGTAAAGTGGGGGAGGGGGGTCTTGGAGGGGGTCAAGACAAATGTTTAAACTTAAAAGTGTACATTGGTGCAATAGTGAAGTTATTTGGGTTATTTCCTTTTTTTCAAAAACCTTGAACAAAATAGACCTGTTTTAGATAAAAACGAATGTGAAAGAAGCGAGCCTGAAATATTTGAAAAATGAAAAATTGAAAAATTGCGGCGATCGGAGCGAGCCGAATAAATTTTAAGGTATATAAAGATTAATTTCGTGGTAATTTTTCAAATTGAGATTATGTACATGAACGCATAAGAGCAAGATTATTTATATTAAAAGTAATTTCCTAAATTTTTTTTGGTTACTGTTACCATCCCAATCATATCTCTTTCTCCCCCCTCCCGCCCCCTCTCTCCCTCCTCCCGCCCCCTTTCCTCCCCCCTCCTGCCCCCTTTCTCCCCCTCCCTTTGACCCTGTCCACCCCCTCTTTGTTGACGGCTGCATTTCATATTTTTTATGCATATGTCTTTTCTGTGGTAATGAAAACATAGTCTTGTTAGGGTTTTTTTATCATTCTTGCTAAGACGAGGATTTTTATTGTGTTTTATTGTGGATTATTTCACGCTGTAAAGAGAAAACGATTCTTATAAAGTTTAATTATTTTAGTAGATTAACATTCATCTTCATCATCATACCGAGATACCGGTGACTGCAGCATCAAACGTGAGGATCACCTCCCAGCCCTCTAAATCCTCATTCTGGAGTGGGAAGACAAAGTGTCCCTCAAATCGACCTCCACCCCAGTCATTGATGTTACTCATTTGTACAACAATACCATCTCCATGGCAACCAGCGATGATGGCAGTAATGGTGACGATGACGAACATCATTCTAGGAATTAACAAGGCAGTGGGCGTATGCATCATTACCTTTTACACAAAAGACGTTCATTTTTTTCATGGATATCTAAGATTGGAAGACCACATAAATACTTCTTATTATAAAAGGCATTCAATGGGTAATGGGAGGTAATTGGGGCACGCATTTATGGAATTCTGAGACCTAAAACCACAGCATAGTTATGATGTAAAAATTAATTGAACATTTCTGACAAATTTAGATATTGAAAAAATCGGTTACTTTAAGAGTAACGGGCCCTTACAGTTTACATTGAACTCTATGGGAAAAGGTTATTTTTTTCCTATATTTTTAACAGAACGACGGGGCATCAAATATCGATTGGTGAAAAAATTTCTAAAAAATATATTTCATCAAATTTTGCTGAAAAATCAAAAGTTCACCATTTAGTTTTTCTGCAATTGATTTTTTTCTATATTTTTCAACAAGGGGGGGATCACTCCTAAAATGGCCCCTTTCAAAATGTTTCTTATTTCGATATCTACAAGGGTACATGTAGTACATAAGTTAATTTCAATGTTTTTGGCATAGTTTCCTTCATTACCCATTGAATACCTTAAGAAACGTTACCTATATCAATTTTTGTGTTTTTATCATTAATCATTTCATTATTATTCAACCCCCCCCCCCCCATTTCTAGCATGCATATGTTATCTTAAAATTGTTTGTTCATACTTATTGAATTTAAAAGAAAAGGCAGGAAGTATAATTATAATGTAATGTATTGAAGATAACTTATGTATAAAATTTCAGTAACCAAAAGAGCCTGGTGCAAAGATATGTAAAATTGGTTCCCAAACATTTTACAAAAATGAACATTGATCCTTGCATAGGTTCTTTGTTTCTAATAATTCTTATGTTGTTTTTTACCTAAATTCTATTTTTTCAAGTTACCCAATCTCTTTATATTTTTTATACTACCAGTTTTATATCTCAACTCATTGTCTTTCATTGTGATTTCTTTAATTATCATTTTTGTGCTATTTCTTATCTATGTTTGTTTCTGTGAGATATGTCCTTCTTAAGAAAAAACAAAACAAAACGAAGGAACAAAAAACAAAACAAAACAGAAACAGATACAGAAATGAAATCAGAAATGAAAACAAAAAGTTAATAATACCTGTACAGCTGGTGGTAAGTCTCACAATGGACTCTTGGAAGAACTAGTTTATATTGCTGATTATAGAACGCGTTCCTTATCTTAAGCTGCTCCAGTAAATATATCATTCACTTCACACATGGTTTCTAAAGGTCAAGGGTCACTGACATACGTACCTTTATATAATCATAATATTTAATCTGATGTTTAGTTTTTCACATTACCGCAGTTGACTTGTATTTTACACATCCCAAGACCCGACATAACAACATTTGACGTAACTTTTAACTGTGACGTCATATCTGAATTATGACGTCACAATTAGAAATAACGTCAAAAGTAGTGATGTCGGGTCTTGGAGTGTCTAAAATGCAAGTCTAACGGTAATATGAGGAAGGTTTGTTATCACACATGCACATGGTCAAAAGGAATTTCTATGAATATGTGCAGTTGTTATTCAAAATCCACCCACAAGTGATATTTTATGTAAGGGGGGATCTCCAACAACATTCGGTTGCAGCAAACACAGCAAAACTCCACATCAAACAATGCAAAACAGACCAGACACGCACATCAAGAGACACAAAAGGGACAAAGAACACGAAAACACAACACAGAAACATCAAACACAAAAAGACTACACATAAACTAACGAGACCAATGAGCAACCGGTGCCGAGTAAGGAGGCCATCTGCAAGGCCAATAGCAAATGTTTTCAAATTGGTTATTTAGATTACTTGATAACAACCCTACTACTTTTCCGGTCACCCGGATATTTCGAAGAATGCATGTTACAGTAGACTAAGTGTTAAATAACCTCTTCGTTGTCAGATGACCATATAACGCAGACAACCATGCAAGTAACACATACATATGTAGATGTATATAAAAATGGATAAATAAAATAGAGGTCGTGAAAAATACAGTCCGTACGCTGCCGGTTGTAGCTAGCTCAAAATGAATGTTCCCCGTGACCTGAAGTTTGTCAAGTGTTTAAATGACTTCTTTCTAGCTCTGTCGCCTGAAAGAAGCTTCGTTTTGGCCCTTAACAATGTGACATCATATCTATATTTTTTGCTTTTTCGGAAACTTGCCATTTCATCGAAAAAGATCATCGAAATTCAAGGAGGTTAACATCTTAGCACCATCCCTCCAATGCTATTATAACGAAGAGAAAATGTAGAAAGCGTGTTGTCGTCTGCTTGACAAGAGAAAGTTCGCCCGACGTCGTCCGTCGGCGACAGGAGCCTGGAATGTTGGCGCGTCCTTGGTCGTATTCCCAAAGCGCTCCAAATAAAGTAAGAATAAAGACGCAAAGAATAAGTCAGTGATATGAATCCGAGTTTCGATGATTTATTACACACTTCATCGATGGATATTGAAAAGTCCAAGATGCGATATAAATAAACAAAAATCAAACTTGTCAGTTCAACGTCTGACCTCCGAACTGAACCCTTTTGATGTAAAGTATATATAAACTCTAAAGAAGAATTAATTACGTAATACGAAGGTTTAAATTTGATAAAATGAATGTCTCAATAATCATAATAAGTATTTTCTATATTCGGGCTTTCATTTTTATATTCAGACATTCATTTTATCAAATTTATGACATTCGATTTTAATGTGTTTGTTTACAGAGAACTTTCTTGTTAATCTTTATTTCTTTAGATAATTTATTCTTCAGAATTAACTCAATTTTCGTTTCTGCCATACGATCATTATACATGTAGATAAATCAACGTCTATAGTTCAAACCTTCACATTACGTTATTAATCCTTCTTTAGAGTTTATATATTCTTTACATCAAAAGGGACTGAGTGTCATGTAACTTGTCGAAACTCGGAATATGTAGAAACTGTTCTATCTCCTCCCTTTAATAAAAATTGAATTCCAATTTTCTATTAAAAGATATCCACGAGTTTTACTTCTTCTATCTGAAAATTACTCTATATTTTTATTGTAATATTGTTGTATATCCCTATCAATCAGTAAGATTTGCTCACATGACCAATATTTTTCATGGAGGAAATTAAGTTGAATAACCCACTAGTTGCACGGCAAGTGTTAGGCCATCAAACAATTATCACCAATGATTGGATAATTCTTCATTGCCAGCTAAAGAAAAATACTCATTAATCTAATCATTGCTACACAATGAAAATTATTGCACCGTCTGGAAAGGTGTTAATTTCCGTCTACAAGGTAGACCGTGCAACAAAGGGCCGATGTGAGGGGATAGCGCACCTAGTCCTTTATATTTGCGATTGCCGTTCTTGCTTGTAAACGCATTACTTATGATTTTGGCGAGTCTTTCTTTCAAATTAGAATGTGGAATTGTTGTGTGAAGTATCGAAAAATCAAAGGCTTTGATCGAATGGACTCTATTGAAATGAGTGGATTTCAGATGTTCTAAAAGTTCCTTGGAATTCTTTAATATCCACATCTTGTTAACATCGCTTAAGGAATATACCGTCGAACAATATTTTTGAAGTCCAGATTTGATTTCAGTTAAAACTTTGGTGAGTACGATCGATACAGATTTGGTAGAACATTTTGAGGAACCAGCGATGAAACGTTGTTTGTACAGATCCTTATGCATTTTAGGTATGCAATATCAGTATAGTGAATCTAAATCTAAATTGTTTGTGTCAAAGCCAAATGAAGTAAGAGCTGATTTGTGGTTATCTATTATTTCCGAGATAGAAAGGTTTATCAGGGTGAAAGTAGGATTTCCAGGTGTCGAATTCAAACCCAAATCTTTAACAAGGATGTCGAAATAGTACTTTTTGCAGATAAATGTGTAGTTATTGAATGCTTTGTAAGCTGGTAATGCTATTGGATGTAAGTCAGCTATGTGATAACATCAGGGTCGTTAAAGATAGACTCGAATCTGGTGTTCACAGTTGCTTGTAAGTTGTAAATGCTAGATAAAAGGAACCCTCTGATGCATTTTATCCATTCAGGAAGGGTTTTGAGTTGTACATCCTTTTTCTTTGCCCAACGTCTTGCATATTCCTCACACGAGTCCATGATAATTTTGAAATTTTGTTTCCATGTAAAGGATTTACTTTCTCTGTATTTGGGACCCTTTTTAAACAATTCTCTCAACTTTTCGTTCTTGACTATACTAAGGTCACCGGTAACAATGTGTCCGCAAAGAGAGTAGTTGGAATCCAATGAGGAACATTCGCAAGGTAATGGATGTAGTGAGGGATTACTAATATCAATACACTGCAGGAATCGTTTGTAATTGTAAATTTTAAATGCAACTGTTGGTGTGTAGCTGTAGGAAATACATGGAGTTTATTTTCTTTTGAAATATGGTGGAATCTTTTCTGGGACAGATTTGTAATTAAAAATATAGCCAAGATTTAATTTATCAATTCCTTTGTTTGCAAATCTTACTTTAATGAAAGGGCGGTTTGTTTTGTCCTCTGATTTATCTGATCTTGCTGCCTGAAATAAACGATAACTAGAAATGTCCAAGATGACACCTTGTAGTCTGTATTCTGGGGAATATTCTGGGGAATATTTATCGGTAATTTTGAGGTCCTTGGTGTATTCGTAGATGTCGTGTAATTTCCGTAAAGGAACAGAGTACAGTTTGGTAAGAATGTGGTTCAGACCTAGAGGCTCATTCAAAAATGGAACCAAGTCATTGAAGGAAATACTATGTATCTCAGGCTTATTATATTTACGGATGCCATGACGTCGACACTTTCGTTGTTGTCTGTTGAATAAGCTAATTACAGTTACCGATTGACACCCGGGACTGGTTAGATTTCCTACGCTACTTATGTTATCATTGTAACCATAGGGCGCTGCAGCGTTGAGATTTGTTCCGCTGCAGTGTTTAGATTTAAGTGCAGATTTGTTGAGATTGAGATTTTAGTGCAGATTTGAGTTGAGATTTTAAGTACAGTTGAGATTTTAGTGCAGATTTGGCGCTGCAGTGTTGAGATTTAAGACGCAACTAATGTTATCATTGCAACCATAGGGCGCTGCAGTGTTGAGGTCAGTGAACCTTAACCTTAAAGTTTCTTTGTAATTTGTAATTTCTACTATGAAAAACCAAAACAACAGTACATGCTCTAGCATACAGGATGAGCTGTGAAATTTAGATACCATATGACGGTAATCTAGGAAAATCATCGTCAAGAAAAGGAAAATTTACTATGTTGAATCCAAAATCATTTCGTTCATCATACACACTTGTATGAATCTCTCCATTAACAATTTTGATATTTAGGTCCATAAAAAGTGTTTCTGTGTTTGATACGATTGTCTTATTAAGAGTCAATTCTTGTAGATAAATAATGAATGACCACTCAGGCTTTAAAACAAATTGTCGAAAGGAGATAAATATGTCTATTTTCAGAACATCTTTGAGTTTTTCATTTGTAATAATAAAGTCCGTTAACTTGAAACCGTATCATTTATTTTCCGTAAAAATTTATATTATTTTCTACATATCTTAAGATAAACACCGTTACGTTCCTATTGAAATTCTAAGTTAAGGTGATTTTGTTACCCCTTCTCCCTTATTTTTACGTCATTTAATACTGACGTTCTTGCGAAAAACGCGCCAATGTCGCCATTTCTATGATGACGTCATAATTAATTTAGAGCTTTCTGATTGGGTTCTTTTGAATGCTGTTCTGGACCCCCTAGAATGATGTTATTGAATTTGAAGACGTTTAACATCTCATCTGACGATTTCGGTCACATTTTTACTTTTTACTAAATAGGTGAAGAAGATCCTCTAGCTTCGTAAGGTATCCTAACCCTCCAGAGGTATGTAAGCAAATTAGAACCGATCGATCATTACAACTTATTTGAATTCTTATTTCGTTTAATGTTTCCAAACTTGTGTGGCAGCGGAGGATTGAAAAATATAAGACTTCAGACGGACAGACAGATGACAATGATGGCGAGGACGGATTTTTATGACAATAGCCAACTTGACTTTTCTTAATAATAAACATTAAAGAAGTACCCATCAGTTTTTCATTCTCAAAGTCGAGAATGCAAGGCAAAATCATTTAGAATTATGAGAAAAATATAAGACTTTGAGGATATATTTTTAAATCAAATGGCCGGCACTGTAATCCACACTTTGGTAGCAGTACCAGACGAAAATGATTTTGAAGACGTTTGAATTGCATTTGTTGATTTTGAAGAAGTTGCACTTGAAACTGTCTGCGCTAAAGTAGTTACAGTTGAAGCTGAAGTTGAAGTGGTCGATGTTGAAGTTGAAGTGGTCGATGTTGAAGTTGAAGTGGTCGATGCTGAAGTTGAAGTGGTCGATGCTGAAGTTGAAGTGATCTGTGTTGAAGTTGATGTCGGTGCCAATGTACTCAAGTATATAGATTTAAGACCTAGGAAGTAGACACAACATGTATGAATAACTACAAATAATCAGATTACCATTATTTATGAACGATTAAATAGACCCAAAAATTATTATTTATACTACTTAAAAAACGCTTATAATCTTGACCTGAATAAAAAATATGTTGGTGCCTTGATTTAGAATGTAAGGCCTCTAAAATCGATGTATAAATTCAAAACGATTATACACCATATTCAGTAGGAACGTTTGAAAAATCAAATAAATGCGCCAGGGAGAGGAATACATATTAATGCACATGAATGGTTATCTACATATTTACAGTGTCTCTCAAGAGATAAATTACCTGCCACGGCAGACTGAAATTCAGCGTTATAATGCACATCAGTGGTTATCTACATATTTACAGTGTCTCTAAAGAGATAAATTACCTGCAACAGCAGACTGAAATCCAGCGTTATAATGCACATCAGTGGTTATCTACATATTTACATTGTCTCTTCAGAGATAAATTACCTGCCATGGCAGACTGAAATCCAGCGTTATAATGCACATCGGTGGTTATCTACATATTTACAGTGTCTCTAAAGAGATAAATTACCTGCCACGGCAGACTGAAATCCAGCGTTATAATGCACATCGGTGGTTATCTACATATTTACAGTGTCTCTCAAGAGATAAATTACCTGCCACGGCAGACTGAAATCCAGCGTTATAATGCACATGAGTGGTTATCTACATATTTACAGTGTCTCTTCAGAGATAAATTACCTGCCACGGCAGACTGAAATTCAGCGTTATAATGCACATGAGTGGTTATCTACATATTTACAGTGTCTCTCAAGAGATAAATGACCTGCCACGGCAGACTGAAATTCAGCGTTATAATGCACATCAGTGGTTATCTACATATTTACAGTGTCTCTCAAGAGACAAATTACCTGCCATAGCAGACTGAAATCCAGCGTTATAATGAACATATGAGTGGTTATCTACATATTTACAGTGTCTCTCAAGAAATAAATTACCTGCCACGGCAGACTGAAATCCAGCGTTATAATGCACATCAGTGGTTATCTACATATTTACAGTGTCTCTCAAGAAATAAATTACCTGCCACGGCAGACTGAAATCCAGCGTTATAATGCACATCAGTGGTTATCTACATATTTACAGTGTCTCTCAAGAGATAAATTACCTGCCACGGCAGACTGAAATCCAGCGTTATAATGCACATGAGTGGTTATCTACGTATTTACAGTGTCTCTCAAGAGATAAATTACCTGCCACGGCAGACTGAAATCCAGCGTTATAATGCACATGAGTGGTTAGCTACATATTTACAGTGTCTCTCAAGAAATAAATTACCTGCCACGGCAGACTGAAATCCAGCGTTATAATGCACATCAGTGGTTATCTACATATTTACAGTGTCTCTCAAGAGATAAATTACCTGCCACGGCAGACTGAAATCCAGCGTTATAATGCACATGAGTGGTTATCTACGTATTTACAGTGTCTCTCAAGAGATAAATTACCTGCCACGGCAGACTGAAATCCAGCGTTATAATGCACATGAGTGGTTAGCTACATATTTACAGTGTCTCTAAAGAGATAAATTACCTGCCACGGCAGACTGAAATCCAGCGTTATAATCACACGCAACATTGCTGTTCATGCTATTGCTTCTTATGTTTCTAAAATTGTCTCCATTATCCGGACCAGATACCAAGGCGCCATAGAGCACGTGAGGATTAGGGCCCCTGCTCCGATAGATGTTAAAACCACAAGGGACAGGATCCAATGGGCAAGACCTGTAGTAGCATTTGAAATAATTGTTTTCTATAATTTGAAAAGCTCGAAAGAAGATAATATATTTTGTATCAATTTATATTAAAAATGCAAATTTTTCTATATATCTCCCAGATCGGCTCTGCATTTTTTATGAATCCGTCATATCTTCTGTCAGAAAGAGGGTTTTTGTATTTTACTAACATGTGCTATTTCGATAGAATCTCATCTTTGAGAGTAAACTTAAATCTTAATCAAGACACATATGATAATGGAAGTGTTCTAAATCTTCACCTTCTTTGAGAAAAATTCAAACTAATTTTTATGCACTTGACACGTGTTTCGGATGGTATTCTCACCATTGGCAAGGAAGTAATTAAATGCCGATGTGATTTTTAGTCACAACCCAATGAACATCTTAAACGTCTTGGTTCCTGTAGCATCATATCCCAGCCATCTTGCTACGTCTTTCGATATATTTAGGACATATTTTTACACATCTTGGTCATTTAACATTGTTTAGATTGAGGATCACAGGGTTAAATATCCGAAACGTGCATGTCTGGTCCATGCTGTAAATTTATCTGCTCTAAAATGATGCTAATGGATTTGAAGACGTTAAACATTCAAATTGAACAGCATCATTTAAGAAACAAAGGAGGGGATCTCCAACAACACCAGGTTGCAGCACACGCAGCAAAACCCTAAAACACCCAATGCAAAAACACAAAGCAGACAAGCACAGAAAGAGACGAATAAGGGACAAGGCACGTCAACGCACAACACAGAAACATCAAACACAAAAGACTACACATAAACCAACGAGACCAATGGTCAACCGGGGCGACTTAGGACGGCCATCTGCCATGGAAACAGCAGAAGGTGTGGCTATCCAATCCTCCCACTTTTCCGATTACCCAGAGGTCTCGAAGAACGTAAAATTGTGGTGTAAAACAACCTCTTCACTGTCAGATGACCACACAAAAACAAGACCGTAAAACGCAGGGGCCCAAGCAACAAGGATGAATATGTAAATGGATATCAAAAGATGGCGTATGGAATACAGTCCGTGCTCTTCCGGCTGAAGCAAGCTCATGTTTGTTATCACCCGAGGAGTCCGACTGACATTCAGAGGACAGGTGGTCGGGGCTCTGTCTTCTCTAAAATTGTTTGGACAGGGCCTGTCATGGTGTCCCGTTGTCACAGTCAGTCAGAGTGCAAGTTTTAATAATGCGCTGGTACAAGACTGTAGATTGGTCAAGTACCAAGCCTAGTGTCCGTCTGGTGACATTAGGATCATATCGACGGCATAAAAGGCGTTTGATGATTCTGACGCATTTTCGATAGTGATGTTGTCTATCATTGATCCTTCTTATCTTGTTAATTATGTCACCATAAAATGCAGGTTGTGAAATACCCAAACTCTGTTGCCTGTATTGGTCCGAATTTAAGAAGAAGTTGACAATATTTTTTGTAAAATTTCCAGAAAGTCTTTAATAGTTTGTGAAAGCGAAAACCTTGTCCCAAAAGTTTCTTGGTAATTTGTAAATTTCTACTATGAAAATCCAAAACATCAGTACATGCCCTACCATACCGGATAAGCTGTGAAATATAGATACCATAGGGCGGTAATCTATGATCACCGTCAAACCAGGGGAAATTTACTATGTTAAATCCAAAATCATCTCTTTTGTCATACACAATTGTATGGATCTCTCCATGAACAATTTTGATATTTAGGTCCAAATTGGATGTTTCTGTGTTTGAAACGTTGTTTAGAATCAATTCTTGTGCATAAATAACATTTTTATACTTTTCAAAAACAGGATTGTCGATAGTGAGAATATCATCCAGGTACCTAGATGTACCAATGAAACATTTCACATCATCATTTTTTCTTTGCTTTTGGAGATTTTGGATAAATTCCTTTTCATACGTGTATAAAAATAAATCTGCAACAAGAGGCGCACAATTAGTACCCATAGGAATCTCTACAACCTGCTTGCAGAGTTTCTCACCAAATCTTACATAAATATTGTCCAAAAGGAAGGACAAGGCAATACACAGGTCACCACATGTCCATGATTTGTATGATTTGTAATCTGTGGCTGAAAAGAAACCCTTCGATTCAGATGTACAAATATAAGCTTCCCCCTCTCGATCAAAACACCATTTGATGAGTTTGGGAAGTCGATCATTTATTTTGTCGTGAGGAAGCGTGGTGTTCATATTAGAAAAGTCGTATGAAGATATAGTATTTGCTTCAAAATTTCTTGATTTCATTTTGTCAATCACATCCCCTGAATTTTTAATAGACCAAAAGAAGTTCACACCATTCCTGTTCATGACAGTATCACAGTATTTTGCCACGTGTTCCTTTATAGCCGTGAGTGCTGACGTCAGATCTCTAGACAAAATTGAAGTTGAGCAGTTGCTAGAATTAGCAATGTATCAAAACTTGTAAGGAGGCTTGTGAAGTTTTGGTATACATTATATTGTAGGGAGATCCAATTTTGAGATAGGGATGTTAGAAGAAATTTCACTGCTATGTTTGTTCAAAATATTGGGAACACTTTCATTGCTTTCGATATAAGTATTAGTAGAGGAAAGTTCCGAAACTAAAGTTGATATGTCGTAGTGTTTTCAAATAATTATTGTGTTGTTGGCTGCTTTGTCTGCAGGCCCTAAGACATATTTTTCATGTTAATTACGTAACTTGGATTTGAAATATCTTTCAGATTTAGAACTTGGATTTTCAAAAAGATGAGGATTTTTGTGGTAGTTATCTATTCGAATATCGGCAATATCCAAAATGAGGTTTTCCAGTCATTCAGAGCATGCGATTCGACTCCTTCCGATTTACACCATCGTTTGGTATGGTTATCAAGCTTCCTTTAGCACTTCGCGACATTTAATAAAATCTATCCTGGATGAGATTCTATACTTAGGTCCTTTTTTGAGAAGACCACGGAGCTGCCTGTCTTTGATAATTGAAAAGTCACCTGTAATAATATGACCAGCTGGTTTATATACCTATTCAGACGTTGCACATTCTCAAGAAGCAGGACATGATTCAAGTATTTCAGGATCTGATGTATCTTTGTTGTAGTTAAAAAATGAAATTTCGAATTGGTCTCATATTTGTAACAAATAAGATGAGGTTCTAAATTTTCAAAATATTGAGGAATGGCACTTTGTACGAGATGATCCCGAAAAATATTAGAGATGTTCAGAAGATCAAAACCTTTGTTGATAAATGAAATTTTTATGAATCGTCTTTTAGAGGAGGTGTTTTTAACTAAAGGATATAGTTTATTTTGTGCGAATGCAACAATAATGTTTAGCCTGAATCAATCAGTGTTTCTTAAGACTGCAACCAGAGCTTCATCCAAGATCGATTTTAATTGAACTGCTGGAGCTGAAGAGAGATTATGTAGCAGTTCATGTCTGCCGCCGTTGCGTGCAATGATCAGTAGATCTTTGAGGGGACGATGTACTCTAGCTCTTTTTCTGGTTTCTTTGTTTCGCCTTTTACCGCGAGACCTATGCTTCCGCTTAGTGCTAGGGCGGATTGAAAAGACATTAATATTTGAGAGGACGAAGAAATGTTTCCTTTTCCATAAATTTGATCGTTTAGACCAAGGGGATACGCAGTTTGCAGTTTGGTTATCCAGGCAAGTTCAGCTTGTAAGCGGCGTTTTTTTCTTCAGTTTTACTTTGAATTTTAAGTTTTGGAAATGACTGAACTGGAGTAATTGTTATATCCGAAATTGAATGGTTATATTTAACGAAGTGATTATATAGGAAATTTCTTTGTTTTTTTCTGACGCGAATTTCTTATCTGATACGAATGACTTCGAAAACGAGGTTTTAAGGCCTGGCCTGTTTCCCCTACATATTCGGCGCCACATCCCTTGGCGTGTCATGTAATGACATAGATGACATCTTGATACAATCAATGTCCTTATCAATCTCGATTTTAAAAGTCTGCCCAATAACACTAGATTTATTTGTGGAAATGCAATTGATGAGCGGACACATACCGCAACTTTTCCCATTGCACCTGCAAATTGTTGAGAACCCTCTATGTTTGTTGTTAAATGTAGAGCCCTCAGATGGAGAAGTGGGTGCAATATGTCTATGGGGTTTTAATCTAAGAGGTGATAGAAGTACCTTTGGTGAGGAAAAAAGTTTCTTACTGTTTGATGTTAATGATGGGAAAGTGACTGTAGTAATAGAGGGTAATCTCAAAGGAGTTTGAGATACCCTCCCATAGAAAACAATCACATGAAAAATCGAGTGAACAAATCTACCCATTCAATAAAGCCTACGCTCACTCAGCAACATACACCCGTTAGGACTTTTTTTTCACAAAACATCTAAGTCCAATAACTCCATAACAACAAATCGGATGAACCTGAAATTTGAAATGAGATTTTCTCTCTACAGTCTAAAGACGATGTAGAAATATAATGAAAATCTGTTGACACGTATTCAATTTATTGCTTCCATGTGCCTATATCTTGCCCTTAGCTTAATATGCATGTCCATTACCCCCCTCCCCCCACAACACACACACACACCCTCACACCAGCACCTCCCATTACACATAATTTCTCGATAATGCAACAAAAAAGTAGACTTTTAATGATTTTTTTTAATTTAAGTATACTTTCATAATACCAAAAAATATAAGTTCCATGACTCTGTAACGAAAAATCAGATAATCCCGAAAATCGAAAGGCGGCTTCCTCTCCACAGTCTGATCAATGTGTATAAATATCATGAAAACCCTTAAGCATATTCAAGTCATTGCGTTCCATGCACCTATACTTTGCCCTTATAGCTTAACATGTATGTACATAAAGCCCTCCTCCCATCGCACGTAATTTCTCAATTATGCAACAAAAGAATAATAACCCGTTACATATATGAAAGAACATCCTTTCTGATATTCAAAACATTTTACCCAAAAACAGATTTTAAAGAATTTTTTAACTATTTTTGTACATATTCACAGTATTTTAAAAAGGAGGGAGGAGATCTCAAACAAGACCCCGTTGCAGCATCAACAGTAAAACACCAAAAACACCCGATGCAAAAACACAAAAGACGAGTACAACACGAGACGGAAAAGAGACACACGACATGTAAACATCAAACACAAAAGACTACACATAAACCGACGAGACCAATGGGTAACCGGTGCCGACTTTGGACGGCCATCTGTCACGCAAGTAGCAAATGGTGTGGTTATCCTGGATTACGTGCGCACAACCCTCTCACTTCTCCAATTACCCAGAGGTCTCGAAGAACGTACAATTGTGGTGTAAAACAACCTCCTCACTGTAAGATGACTTCACACAAACAAGACCGCGTAACGCAGAGGCCCCAGAGACACAGATGAATATGTAAATGGATATAAACAGAGGGCATGCGTAATACAGTCCGTGCTCTGCCGGCTGTAGCGAGCTCATGTATGTAATCACCCGAGGAGTCCGACTGACATTCAGAGAGGACAGGTGGTCGGGGCCCTGTCTTCTCTAAAGAGGTTTGGACAGGGCCCGTCATGGAGTCCCTTCGTCACAGTCAGTCAGAGTGCAAGTCTCAAGGATGCGCTTGTACAAGACTGTAGATTGGTCAAGTACCAAGCCTAGTGTCCGTCTGGTGACATTTTAAAAATTCCAATTCCGATAACCCCGTAACGACAAATCAGATTAACCTGAAACTCGAAAGTCAGCTCCCTCTTCAGAGTCTGATCACAATGTAGAAATGTCATGAAAATCTGTTGAGGCGTATTCAAGTTATTGTGTTCCATGTGCCTATATTCTGACCTTAGCTTAGCATGTATGTGCATATAACCCACCCCGCTACCATTACACATAATTTCTCGGTTACTTCAAAAAATTAAAAACCCGTTACATAATGAATTATGTCAAAGAACATCCTTTCTACTTGAAGTATACAAAATTTCAAAACATTTCGACCAAAAAAAGATTTTGAAAGATTTTTAACTATTTTAGTATATTTTCACTTTCTCTTTACAGTCTAATCACGAGGTACAAATATCGTGAAAATCCGTTGAGGCATGTTGAAGTTATTGCGTTCCATAAGCGAACGGACGGACAGACATGCAAACAGACGGACGGACCGCATCATATCATTAAACGTTCTGTCAGAGAACAGGTGTATAAAAAAGAAAGGAGGGGATCTCAAACAATAATCTGCTGCAGCGCCAATAGCAACACACAAACACACCCCTAGTGAAAACATGAAGAAGATACACACATCACGAGACACAAAAGGGACAAGTAACAGCAAACACGACATCAGACATCAAACATAAACCAATGAGACCCACGGGCAATCCGTACCGACTAAGGACGGGCATCTGGTGTGGTTATCCGAATTACATGCGCACAAACCTCCCACTTTCCTAGTTACGCAAAAGTCTTGAAGAACGAAGACCTGTAGTTAAAATAACCTCCTCACCGTAAGATAACCATACAAACAAAACAGCAAAACGAAGGTCCCAAGCAACACATATGATTATGTAAATGTATATAAAAGGGGTAGGAGGAGCATACGTAATGCAGCTGTGCTCTGCTGGCTGTAGCGAGCTCATGCATATTATCATCCAAGAAGTCTGACCGACATTCAGAGAGGACAAATGGTCGGGACCCTGTCTTCTCTAAAGAGGTTTGGATAGGGCCCGACATTGAGTCCTGTCGTCACAGTCAGTCAGAGTACAAGTCAAGAATGGGCCGGTCCAAGGCTGAAAAGTGGTCCAGTACCATGTCAAGTGTCCGTCTGGTGACAGTAGGATCATATTCACGGTATTAAAATCGTTTGATGATTCTGACTGATTTTCGATAATTATGTTATCTACCTTTGATCTTTCTTATTTGTTAATTATGTCACCATAAAATACAGGCTGTAAAATAACCAAAGTCATATACGCTGTTGCTTGAATAGATCCGAACTTTAAAAGAAGCTGACAGTAGTTTTTGTAAAATTTCCAGATAGTCTTAATTAGTTTATGAAAGCGGAAACGTTGACCTTTTTTGGTAATATGCATACTTTTACTATGAAAATTCAAAACATTAGTACATGCTCTATCGTACCGGATGAGCTGTGATATATAAATGCCTTATGACGGTCGTCTAGGAACGTCACCGTCAAGCCAGGGGAAACTTTACTATATGTTGAATCCAAAATTATATCTTTGTCATCGACACTTGTATGAATTTCTCCGTTTGTAATTTTGATAATTAAGTCCATAAATTATTTAAACGTTTGCCTTGTTGAATGTCCGTTCTTGTGGATAAATTTCAAAGGAATGGCACGGATAAATGCTGAAAATAAGGTCCCGTTTTAATTTGTAAAGATGTATTTTGTCATAATCATTATTAACATTAAAGATAATGAAAGATTGCATGATTTTGACTAAATTGGTAAAGACAAAACTAGCATAGTAAAACATATATCATCAAACTTACGATCCCTTATGGTAAGGCTGCGTGGGTGGATTAATACCGAAGCCACAAACATAGCTACGACCTGTGTCCCCTAGAGCATAATGGATCTGACTCGTTGCCCATTTCCTATAATAGTCGACATGGAGACCATCGTCAGCAGCTAAAAGCGCCATGAATGCCATATTTGCTACAGAAATGGAAAATAAAGGATGAGTTCCATGCATTCAAATGCAAATGTATTAACGTCTTTTTTAAACTTGCCTTGCTGTCGAATGTTTTGGGATTGTGGTTAGTTTGTAGAATACGGATAGAATCATACATCCATAACAACAAAAATGTCTGTTCCAATTAAAATCAATCTTACAAAACAGCAAAGGTGAAAAACAAGATGTCCAAATTATAGGTGGTAATATATCAAACAAGAAGGAGTCATTCTAACTGTATAAGCTAAGAAAAGGGGATGTTAGCTGTACTGAATTACCATCAACTTTCAAAAGTTTATATTTCCAAATGTTCAAATATCCGCGAATAAAAAGTAATCAGGGAATATTCGACTGGAAAATTGGTATTGAAGTATTCGTTAGTATGTAAATAGTGCCCGTATATAATCATATGCATAGGCATTTGATCAGCACTCTATAGAATGAAGAGAAAAAGTTAGATATTGCAATAATTGCCTTAATATTGCATGAGAGTAACAATAAATCATTGTATAAATTACTACAAATCATTGTTCCCCTTATATTCAAGGGAATGACATCAGACTTAAATGTTCCATATCAACTAAACAAATTAATGCACGTGGTAGATGATTAAGACGCTGATTAACAAAGTGTACATAAATTACTGTATCCGAATTCCATTGCATGTTTCAGGTAGGAATTCTCTCCTCTCTGTTTTTAACGGAAATAAGCAGATTTACAGATCAGAAGTATAATCCCAAACCAGGAGAGAGCTCTGGAATAGGTATATTCCTTGTATTTTATTGAAAGATTCCAATACAGCTTTGTAAATTGTGAGATGGTTCAACTTTTGAAGTCAATTATTCTTATGATAGCAGAAGATGAAGATTTGAATGGATAATCTAAAAAAAGCCACTGAATTTTGCAACCAAGGGGCATAACGAAAAATAAGTCAAGCGTGACGAAACTCAAACTTACTCTGTTACTATCCAAGTCTAATGGTAAACGTCTTTAAATTCAATAGCATCATTTAAAACCTGATAAATTTTCAGCATGGACCAGACATGCACGTTTCGGGTACTAAACCCTCGTCAGTGATCCTTAGTCTAAACAATGTAATATGGCCAAAAAGTATGAAAATTATGTCCAAAAATGTACCAAAAGACGTAGCAGAATGGGTGGGATATGATGCTACAGGACCCACTTTTTAGAAATTTCAAGAAATTTTGTAACAGAAAATTTCAAATGCGTTGAAGAGACAGACGATCAACCGAAGTTGATCGAACTTGGCTACATGTGCCCTCGGGGACTCTTGGTCCACCAGCAGTGACACTCACCAAGTAGTTCAAATGGTAAACGTCTTTAAATTCAATAGCATCATTTAAAACCTGATAAATTTTCAGCATGGACCAGACATGCACGTTTCGGGTACTAAACCCTCGTCAGTGATCCTTAGTCTAAACAATGTAATATGGCCAAAAAGTATGAAAATTATGTCCAAAAATGTACCAAAAGACGTAGCAGAATGGGTGGGATATGATGCTACAGGACCCACTTTTTAGAAATTTCAAGAAATTTTGTAACAGAAAATTTCAAATGCGTTGAAGAGACCTGGGTAAGCTGGGTATCAACTGGGTATCAACTAAGCTGGGTATCAACTAAGCTGGGTATCAACTAAGCTGGGTATCAACTGGGTATCAACTAAGCTGGGTATCAACTTTCACCTGAATACCTCTGTTGCAGTAATAGTCCTCCAGAAAACTGACAATCGGACAGACAGGACATACAGACGGACAGACAGACAGACAGACAGACCGACCAAGAGGAAACAAAGAGTTCTCTTCGGTTGCCGGTATGGGACTAAAAAACAAGAGACCCAGGGGCCACATCGCTCACATGAGAACACTGGAAAATTTACAGCGAATGTGATTGTGATTTATATAATGCTTATCATATGACCCTTAGAAAAACATAGGGTAAATAAAGATTAAAAAGCCCGCAAGTAGGGTTGTAACGATTAACCGATATGTCGACAAACCATGGTTCAAAATCTCCAGTTCGATTCAAACTTTTTCGGCTATTAAATTATAATAATTTCAAAAATTCAATTTTTTATGAAAATGCTTACACATGAGTACATGTATTGATTTATAAAATTCTACTAGAAAACCACTAAAAGTATTTCAATATTATCTAAGGGGGAAAATATTTGGAGAAAGCCAACATGAATATGAAGTTGAAGTGCAAAAGCATGTATCAGCAATGAAATAAAAATTATTAAGATAATTTTTTTACCTACTTTTTAACCTACAAAGCTTACCTTACCTTTATCTTTTTTACCTACAGAGCTTCCCTCACCTTTACCTTTTCAACCTACAGAGCTTACCTTACCTTTACCTTTTTTGCCTACAGAGCTTACCTTACCTTTACCCTTTTTTTACCTACAGAGCTTACCTTACCTTTACCTTTTTTACCTACAGAGCTTCCCTACCCCCAAGAACATTCTGTCATCACACCAGCAGACAAAGCCTCAAACAATAACACATTTACATGCAAAAAGTACGCTATGCCAGAGCAAGTACAAAATATACGGATTTTGTTCTGAGAGCTAGGCGTCTTTCAGATAAGCTTCTCAGTCAGGGATATGTTTATTACATTGTTTAGGTTAAGGATCACTGACGAGGGTTTAGTACCCGAAACGTGCATGTCTGGTCCATGCTGTTAATTTATCTGGTCTTAAATGATGCTATTGAATTTGTAGACGTTTATCATTGTGACCGACTTTTCCGAAAACATGGAGTCTTTGGTTGGATGGTTCAAATGGTCCATGACATCCACCATTCTGGAGAGTGGGACATCATAGTGTATGACGAGTTCCCAATATCGACCGTAGAACTTCCTAAGTGACGATGTTAGTCGGTCACATACATATCCCTGACTGAGAAGCTTATCTGAAAGACGCCTAGCTCTCAGAACAAAATCCGTATATTTGGTACTTGCTCTGGCATAGCGTATCAACTGAGATATGAACACGCCATAAGCAGGCGGTGAAGGGATGTTGCTATTCAGAAAAGAAAAGTTTGTAATGCTGAGACACGTCTTTCGGATATCGAATCCTCGTCAGTAGTACTTAATGTCAAAGAATTTGAATAAAGACAAAGCGAGTATTCCTGGCGCCATCTACTATATAAACTTTTAATTTCCTCTTGCCAAAAATTAGCGGCTCCAAATTTAATGTAGGGTGTATTTAGAAGCGTATTTAAGTGAAAGATATGGCCAAAAATCGATGGAGGGTAGACGCAAGGAGCTAAATTCTAACCATGACCGAAAACAATATGCCGGAACCCAGCTAAAGACAGAGCTATTCAATGAGGGAGATACGCCTTAGTTTTAGAAATTTAGATTTAATTTGAGGACAGAAAATTTAGAATTTATTTCAATGCAGTGCGGAAACACTAAAACTAGTTGAGCGATATCCTCGGGGACTTACAGTCCACCAGCAGCGATACCAACCTAGTACTTGAAATTGTCTATATTGAAATACATGTATGTGTTCTATAGTACCAATTTTGTTGAACTAGACACGTGTTTCGGATATTGAATCCTCGTCAGTGGTACTTTATGTCAAACAATTTGAATAAGACAAAGTGAGTTTTCCTAGCGTCATCTAAAATCTAAACTTTTGATCTCCACTTGTCAAAAGTTAGCGGCTCCAAATTTTATGTAGAGTGTATTCAGAAGCGTATTTAAAGCGTATTTTAAGCTTATTTAAGCGTATGTCTAAAATGAACTATATCGGGGTAGCAGATTTAGCAAAGAGGGAACATGATAAAAGAAATATCAATTTTGCATTGAAATAACTAAGCAGAAAAAGACGTCAAAAACGTATCAAAAATTAGATATCGAATTTTAAAGGTATGAACGAGATATAAAAAAACATCCTTCCTGATCACTCAGATACCATTAGTTTTTAAATCCATGAAGCAGTTTTGGACGATTTTTTTAAGAGGAGTGCCCTTTAGGGCCTATTTGAACCCGCTCTGGATCCACTTCTGAAGGGATCCTGCCGATGGGAATAAACATGGTAGAGGAGATATTATTTCGCATTTCATGCATACCACGTTTCATCAAAATCCTCAAAGCAATTTCGGAGGTGAAATCGAAAATATGAAAAGTTAACGGACGGACGACGGACGGACTACGGAAGAACGAGGGATGTCGGACAAACCGGTATGGCAATAGCTAATTGTGAGTCTATGGTAATTTAAACGTCTTCAAATTGAATAGCATCATTTAAGAACAGATAAATTGGCAACGTGGACCAGACATGCACGTTTCGGGTACTTAACCCTCATCAGTGATCCTAAATCTAAACAATGTAATATGCCAAAAAAGTATGAAAGTTACTACTAAGTATGTCGAAAAAGTGTACCGAAAGATAGCAGGATGGGAGGGATATGATACTACAGGACCAAATTTATCTTTACATCTCATGCGACTAAAACACTTGATAAATCTTCTAAAGCAGTCCAAAATTTGATAATAATAATAATAATAATAAAACTTACATGCATATCTAAGAGGTCCCCATTTGTCCCTATGGGCAAGCCCCTTAGGACTGTATAGAACACCTCCACCAGGCATCCAGTTCTGTAAAGTGGCCTCTACGTCCTGTTTATACATTTCTTTTCCCGTAATGTTGTGCAGTAAAATCTGAAGTTAAAGCATCTCTTAATACCTAATCAATTATAGAGAATAGGTTTACAAAGTCTCAATTGTTAAACGTCTTCAAAGTTCATAGTATCATTGAAGAGCAGATGAATTTGCAGCATGGACAAGACTTGCACGTTTCGGGCGCTTAACCCTCGTCAGTTATCCTCAATCTAAACAATGTAATATGGCCAAAAAGTGTGAAAGTTGTTATGCTCAATGTTATGATGGGCGGGATATGATACTACATACACATGATTGTTTTATAAATTTCATGAAATCTCTTGGAATTAGATGAAAGCAGTAGTAATTACCTATGCTTTTATCTTTTTCAAAAAGCGAAAACCTCTTTTCACATAATCCCTTGTACCTTTGAAACTAATCTCTATGACGTACAATGTTTGTGCATACGCCAGCGTTGTCATTTTTATTGTTTGGTATGTTCCTTGAAAATGTCTTCGAACAATTAAATAACGTAACTGATAAAACCAAATCTATTGTTTTTCCCCTGGAACTAAGTTTCAAATTTCGTACCGCTGATAATATGAAAAAGTAGTGTATATTAACAACATAGGATTAGGTTAGGATTTGGCCATGGCTTGTTTCCCCATGTGGTCAGTGCAGTTTAGCATATCTGGATATCTCTTCCCTTGCCAATTGGTCTCGTTGGTTTGTATGTAGTCTTTTGTGTACTCTGCAAATTTATCTGTTCTTAAATGGTGCAATTGAATTCGAAGACGTTTAACATTTGTATTACTTGGTGAGTGTCACTGCCGGTGGACAAGGAGTCCCGAGGGCACATGTAGCCAAGTTCGATCAACTTCGGTTGGTCGTTTCTTCAACACATTTGAAAATTTCTATTATCAAAATTCTTTCAAAAACGTGGGTCCTGTAGCATCATATCCTACCCATCCTGCTACGTCTTTCAGTACATTGTGGACATATTAACTATCACACTCTTTGCGTTTTCGAATCTTCAAATTTAATAGCATCATTTAAAGACAGGTAAATCAGCATGGACCAGATATGCACGTTTTGGGTACTTAATCCTCGTCAGTGATCCTTAATCTAAACAACGTAATGCGACCAAAGAGTGTGAAATATATATGTCCATTTAATGTACCAAAAAGACGTAGCAGGATTAGTAGGATATGATGATACAACGCATTCGAAAATTTCTGTAATTTCTGAGATATGATACATTAATGCATTCGAAAATTTCTGTTATCAAAATTTCTTAGAAAACGTGGATCCTGTAACATCATATCCTAACCATTCTGCTACGTCTTTCGGTACATTTTTGGACATATTTACTATCACACTCTTTGGTCGTATTACATTATTTAGATTGAGGATCACTGACGAGGGTCAAGTACCCGAAACGTGTATGTCTAGTCCATGCTGCAAATGTATCTGCTCTTTAATGATGAAATTGAATTTGACGACTTTTAACATTGGTTTTATGTGTAACATATTGTGATTGGTCTTTTGATCTATGTAAAGTAAATGTACAAATCTTAATTCAAGAAATAAAAGAGGGCACTTCTGAAATGAATTTTAGTGGCTCCGCTGGACGCATCACTGATGAGAATTTAATATTCGAAAAACATGTCTGGTGCAGGAAGATTAACTTTGGATTTTCTTCTTGAGGGTATAGAGTTGGAACACTTCCGTATTGTTTTAGTTTTGTATTTGGAGTTATATCTAGTTTTATTGTCTTTTGCTGTATATGTCTCATCTGTGGTTTGCTTGGGCTGTTTCGCTGCGGGTACTGTTACCGAGTCTTGTTGGAGATCTTGTATATCCGTGTAAAGTTCCGCATTAGTACTCACCGCTACACCTGTAGATTTATCGTCCCATGACATTGCCCATGACGTTCCCTGCTTGTAGTAGGTTTCTGCTTGTTGCAGATATTTACTCTGATTAGTCGCTCTGTATAACCACGCCCCTGCCCAGGACAATTCATCATGGTAAGACGATGATCTATGGATAATTAATTTATGAATTACGAAGAGAGAAATTTCAAATCTACAAAAAAGCAACTACTACGACTATGGAGACCTCTCTGTATCCGGCTTAATTTGAGGCTGATTCGCACGCGATCTGGATAACCACATTATCTGCTATGGATATAGGGATAACCTCCAATGTTTGTACTGGATACAGAATGGTCCCTCTCCTTTCATGTGTTGTCTTTTTTATGTCTCCCGAGAACAATATGTACGTTCTGTCTTAGTCTCTGTGGGAGTATTTTCATCGTATCTAAGTGTCAGTCGTTTGGTTTATGTGCAGTCTTTGGTGTTTGATGTTTCTATGTCCTGTCTTTTCTTTTTTTTTCTTTTTCTTTTGTTTGTTCCTTGTCCCCTGTGCGTCTCTTTTAGTGTCTTGCTTCTCTGTGTCTTCACTTGAAGTTTTGCTGTGGTCGCTGCGACCACGTCTTGTTGGAGATCCCCTCCTTTCGTTGTTGTGGTAGTTGTATGTCCAGTGTGATGCTATTTTCCTCCTTTTATAAAGCACCTATTTTAACAACTGGCAAGACACGTATTACTTATTATTTCTTCATATCTAGATTCCCCTTTTTTATTTCATCGGCAATACATACAACCTTTAGTATTTTTGTTTTTTGTTTTTGTTTTTTGGCACGAGATAAGAATAGTTTTGGGAGATTTGTATACGATGATTATACGACTACAGTATTTGTTTGTTTGTCACAATCTTTGCCATCTTTTTAAAGCTATTACTACACCGCATTTTATTATCAACGCGCTAATATCTTTAAACTGCTTTATATAATTCATTCTCTCCTTCATATTTGCTCTCTTTTTCTCATTCTTTTTTTTCTCGCATGTCCGTGGGAATGAAATTTCGTCATCTTGTGGATTTCCTATAAATTTTTATAGAGAGATTGAATGACATATCCTCCTGTGAGCATTGTTAACAAGAGGAAATATTGTACGCCTTTGAATGTTAAACGTCTTCAAATTCAATAGCATCATTTAAGAACAGATAAATTTGCAGCATGTACCAGACATGCACAATTCGGATACTCATGAGAGGATAAAAGATCGCTTATCAAAACTTATTAAATGGCGTTTTGATTAAGAGGTAAAACATTTATATATGTGCTTCTAGCACAAAAGGATTCTTTTCTTCATTAGAATACAAATCATACATATCATGGACTCAATCTGAGTTGTGCAAAGCTTTTGTAAGATTTGGTGACACTCTACACATGCAAGTTGTTGGAATTCCTATGTGTACCAACTGTGCGCCTCTTGTTGCAGATTTGTTTTAATACACATACGAAAGGGAATTCATGTAAAATCTGCAAAAACTCAAGACATTTGACCACTTGAAATGTTTTAACGGCACCTCTAGGTATCTTAATGATATTTTGAATAATTATAAACCCAATTTTGACCATTACAAAAATCAAACTTATCCACCGGAGTTACCTTGAATAAAACGAACAAAGTTGATAAAGCTACACCATATTTGGATCTTGATATCCAGATCAATAACGGAGAAATTGAGACAAAGATATACGACAAATAGTTAATTTTCCTTGGCTTGAAGGCAATGTTCCGAGGTTGCCATCCTACGGAATTTAAATCTCTCAGCTCATCAGATACGCTAGAGCTTGCTCCCATGTTTCGGACTTCCATGATAAAAATAAATTACAAAGAAACTTATCAATCAAGGACTTAGAAAACTTCAACTTGTCAAATCTTTTTGGAACTTTACAATAACTATTCTGAAATTCTTGCAAAATTTGGGACAAGTCCAGCATCATAGTATGTATCATTGGGAATGTCATTACCTTCATTTAACAGTGACTTAGTAAACAAAATCAGGAGGATCAAAGGTAGATCAAACTTCAACCACAAATGTAAGAAAATAGTCGGTCGCCTGTTATACCGAGGATATGATCCCACCATCACCAAAAGAACACTTGGCATGGTACTGGGCAAATCTACAGTTTTGTACCAGTGTCTTTCCCAACGTTGCACACTGGCCAACCGTAACGACGGGACTCCATGACGGACCTTGTTTAAATCTCGCCAGAGAAGACTGGGTCCTGATTCTCTGTCCTATCTGAAAGTTGGCCAGACTTTTCTAGTGATTGATCTTGAACTCGCTTCAGCCAGCAGAGCACAACTGATACGTATAATTATGTCATAGAATTTTTTATATCCTTTTACATAGAATTTGTGTTACAAAAGGCCACTGTCTTTAACTGTCTTGTTTGTGACGTCACCTTACAGTGAGAAGTATTATGTTTATACAACCACTGTGCGTCTAAAGATACCTCTTTATATCCGGATAAGCGGGAGGGTTGTACGCATGTAATCCGGATAACCACACCATTTGCTTATTGCAGTCCAAAGTTGGCGCCGGGTGCACATTGGTCTCCTTCCTTTTATGTGTTGTCATTAATGTTTGATGTTTCTATACGTCTGTTACGATTGTTTTGTGTGTTGTTCTAGTATTTATTGTCGTGTTTTTTTATGGTTTGTGGTTTTTGTCTGATGTCATTTACGTATCACTTTCTTGTGGGTTTGTTTCGCTGGGTGGGTGCATGGTGGTCATGCTGGAGATCATTCTCTTTTCTTTAATCCTCCTCAGTGATGTTTCTTTTCAGAAACGCCTAACTAATACTTTCGCGACAAACACTCAGTTAAACGTCACTTCTCTCAACTATTTGTAACGAATTTCTTCTTCTCCTAAGTCTAGTCCTCGTACGTTAATCGTAATGTATGTTTATGTTATAACAAATGTATTAAAAACAGTTGACTTACTTATAATTAGAATTTCCTGTTGTAAGTGAATCAGAGTATCTCCCATGAAACGACTCGGCGAATTCATTGATTTTCTCTGCATTTTTCAACAGATTTTGAGCGAATGATGGATCTAAAACAGGAACATTAATTTCTTTTGTATATATTATGGAATATCTGACTAGCATATGAATAAAATCAGAGGGAGAGAACAAACAGAAACTGAGTTCAGTATTCAAAAAGTTTTCTTTTAAAATAATTCATTCCCAGATATGAATTATTATCATTATTGATTCCCCTTGCATTGCCTTTTGTCACAAACAGTTAGAGTATGAAAGGATTCTTTTCTAATGCAATATATCATCTACCTACCTTTTTCC
This sequence comes from Pinctada imbricata, assembly GCA_033119305.1. NCBI lineage: Eukaryota > Metazoa > Mollusca > Bivalvia > Pterioida > Pteriidae > Pinctada > Pinctada imbricata. The sequence continues at coordinate 12,297,548 of VSWD01000004.1, read as the reverse complement.
TTAAAAACAAGATAACCTACGGTCATAGCAGCGGCATATTCACCAGCAACGTCACTTCCGGGATGCGACGCATCTATCTTCTTCGCAGGCCGAGCTATCTTCAAACTTTCTGGTCTTTCCCAATGATTATGATCTTCCGACTCATCGCCAACCTGACAATCATATTTTTACATAGACGTTATGATTTTTTAAATACTAAGTAGAACTTCGAGATCACTGACGAGGGTTTAGATCCCCTCCCTTCTTAAATAATTCTCAAAGATTTGAGGTCGAAACTGATGACACAATAACAAGGGAGTATACCATGACAAATATGGATAATGACCATATCCCTGAATACAGCACAAAACCGAAGGCATACAAAAATCAGGATAAAACAGGAACCAAAGCAAACAATCAAAAACATCCACCGCATGAAAATAAGCGAACTCCCGATATGGGATTGATACCAGGTGCCCAGGAAGAGTAACCATCTCCTGCTTGCATGCAACACCCGCCGCTTCAATTTGGTAGAATTGTCACATCCGGATACTTCCATTTCGTAAGACATCGAGTACAATCTTCGTTTGGACGGTTCAAATGGTCTATGAAAGAATATCATCCACCATTCTGGAGAGTGGGACATCATAGTGTATGACGAGTTTCCCAGATCGACAATAGAACATCCTCAGTGACGATGTTAGTCGGTCATAAACATATCCCTGACTGAGAATCTTATCTGAAGACGCCTAGCTCTCAGAGCAAAATCCGTATATTTGGTACTTGCTCTGGCATGGCGTATCAACTGAGATATGAACACGCCATAAGCAGGCGATGAAGGGATGTTGCTACTCAGAAAAGGAAAGTTATAATGCTGAAATTGAAGTCGTCACGTTTGTCATTTAGTTAGGTGTTCATGTGACCATCAGTGTCATGGGACAACATTTTTAAAGGACTAAATAACTTGCACATAACTACATTTTAGTACTTCTGTTTAAATGTTAAACGTCTTCAATTTCAATAGCATAATTTAAGAACAGATAAAAAAGTAAGATATTGTCACCAATTCAAGGAACGTTTCTTCTTCGTACAACTTATTGAATGACAGAGTATTTCAATGTTGACTATGCATTTTCTAAAGGTACTGACTGACAAAAAATATAAAATTTGTTCTCCGAATTAAATTCAATTTAATTGATAACCTTGTCATTTTTTAATCAATTGAAATTTGAATCAATCAATTTCACATTTATCTAAAAACTGGTATTATGCAATTATCGTGATCAAAAATAGTTTATCAATGAGATAAAGAAGATCCTTCCACACCCGTCGCAACAGCTCCATTGAAACCTGTCAAATTCGGTGATTCTCTCGATGTACATTTTGATGTACAGATCAGGGAAGTATGTCTTTTTTGGTGATGACGACAGCTATTCAATCAAAATGTAGAATGTCACTGATCATTCTGGAAAGGGGTATCTGATATGCTTTTATAATATCACCGTAGCGACTGAAGAACTTACGCAATGATTATTTCAGCCGGTGTGTGATATAACCCTGAAAAAGTAGCTTAATTGCAAGCCGACTGGCCCTAATGATGAAATTATCATATTTTGAACATGCCCTGGCGTACCGTAACAGCTGAGAAACAAAAACGCCATAAGCAGGAGAAGACGGAATGTAGCTACTCATGAAAAGGAAGTTAGTTATGTGAAAGCTGAAATCGTCACGCTTGTCATACAGTGAGGTGTTCAAATGGCCGTTGGCGTCAAAAGATAAAAGTTAATCCAAGTACGAAGCGGATCAGTCGATGTCTGTTGTTTCCTTAATCTCTAGTTCATGAGGATAGATTTCATGTAGATGGTCCTTAAATTTCGGATTATTGATGGACAACACGTCATCTATATAATTGAAGGTAAAATTGAACCGAGATGCGAGGTGCTTTCGCCCAGTCGAGAGCAAGGTCTGGATGAAGTCAGCTACGTATGAATATAAAAGTAAGTCTGCAAGTAGTGGGGCGCAATTGGTACACATTGGGATTCCGACTGCTGGAAAATGTTTCCTCCAAACACCACAAAAATGTTGTCAATCAAAAAACTTCAGCATCCGGATGATATCGTCCTCGGTATACTTTTTGTTTGAATCAGAGTGTTCCTTCACGAAATAAGTATCCTCGCGATAAGTATCCTCACGGTAAGTATCCTCACGGTAATTATCCTCACGATAAGTATCCTCACGATAAGTATCCTCACGGTAAGTATCCTCACGATAAGTATCCTCACGGTAAGTATCCTCACGGTAAGTATCCTCACGATAAGTATCCTCACGGTAAGTATCCTCACGGTAAGTATCCTCACGATAAGTATCCTCACGGTAAGTATCCTCACGGTAAGTATCCTCACGATAAGTATCCTCATGGTAAGTATCCTCACGATAAGTATCCTCACGAAATAAGTATTCTTACGATAAGTATCCTCACGGTAAGTATCCTCACGGTAAGTATCCTCACGATAAGTATCCTCACGATAAGTATCCTCACGGTAAGTATCCTCACGAAATAGGTATTCTTACGATAATTATCCTCACGATAATTTTCCTCACGAAATAAGTGTTCCTCCACGAAATAAGTATAACCAGTTCCCCGTGCCGACCGAAGAACTTCCTCATCGATGATATTAGTCGGTCACAAAAGTATCCCTGACTGAGAAATTTTTCTGAAAGACGCCTAGCACTCAGAACAAAATATGTATATTTGTATATAGCGTATCAATTGAGATATGGACATGTCATAAGCATGCGATGAAGGGAAGTTACTACTCAGAAAAGTAAAGTTTGTCATGCTGAACGTGAAGTCGTTACGTTTGTCATAGATTGAGGTGTTCATGTGACCATCAGTGTCGTAGGACAACATTATTACCAAAAAGCAAACGAAATGGTAGAGGTAAATGAATCTGTAAAGAGAGTGAAACCAACAATCCAGGACGAATATTAACACTGATAATGCAATCAAAATGAAAGGAATTACCAATCTTAAAAGAAACAGCGGTAAAGTTAAAGTGGTTCATTAGTGTTAACCTGAATATATAGTTCATTAGGTCCGGTGCGACATTTGAGCATCCACTCTAGTGGCCAGCGGATACAGTCATACATCTTGTCCAGTAGTCCAGCGGCCTGGTAGGCGTCTTTATATTGGAGGAGACCCCATCCAAGTAACGTTGTTGATGCCGACATTGGAAAACCAAATTTCGTGCTGCCAGCACCTTAGATAAATGAAAAAATATAATCACCATTCCTTCTGAAAGTCTTAATAAACTTGAATGTAAAAGTGGATGCTGACACTGAAAAGTCCAATTTGATACTGATAATATTTAAATATACTTGTATATGTAGATATTCAAATATATGTTCTATTTATGATTTCTGTGCACCATTCCTTTTCAACATATTATGACTTATCAGCTATGTTCGATGCCGAAAATGAGTAACTCAAAATAAGCTATCAAAGAAAAAGTCTCAACTTGAGGGGTATGGGGTAGGTTCACGAAGTCCCTTAATTTGCCCTGTTACTTCCGTTAAAATTACACTTCGTGAGAAATAATCATACAAAGTCGGTCCATTTCGTACGGCAGATTCGCCTAGCATACAAAGTAGGCCGCTCACATCGCAACGCCACGGCGTACAGGGTCCGCTGCCTTGGATTGAACCAAGTACAATCAAGTTCAAATAATAACGATTCTATGATATAATAGCTCATAGTATAATGTTTTCCGGCTCTTAATGAAAGGAACATATCACCAAACGAAGCGCCGTAGGAAGTCTTATGACGTCATTTTGACGCTATTGCCAAATATGGTCAAAATTGCTAGAAAATGTTTGTCTTTAGTGGATCATTTTGATTCAACATGCGGCAACAAACGTAGAATTCTTATCTTTCATTTGTATTATTTTTATCTTTCTCGATGCATGTGGCCACCGCTAATTTTGAAACATGCAGGTTTTGCAGCAATTAAATGAACATATTTTTTTTCAGAGGAAGGCTTGAAGCTACTGATACATTGTTTACAAAATGTCAACTCCTAATTAAGTAAATACCCTTTTAAAGCATACTAAAAAATGCGAAACACGTGTCTGGTGCAGAATAAAATGGTTTGAAATTTTCTTCAAGCATTATCGTATAGTTAATCCTCATCTGTGGTACTTAGATAAATTCCGAAGTAAATTTCAGACGTATCCAAATGTGTTTCAGAAACGCCCCCTAGTTTTATTTTTTAGTTAAATGTCCTAGAGGGTCGTTTCAGTAGCATAATTTAATAAAATCTACGACAAAAAGAGCATTATCTTCAACGCATTAGAAATTTTCTGTTACAAAATTTCTTGAAATTTTTAAAACGTGGGTCCTTTGACATCATATCCCACCTATTCTGCTACGTCTTTCTCATTCATCAGTGATGCTTCCAGCCAAAGTGCTTTTCATAAGCCGCCAAATTCATTTCACTAGCGCCCTCTGGTTTTATTTTTTAGAATTTGAATTTGTGTATATACTTTACAGAGAGTACGCGACTTCAAAGTTCCTGTAGAGTCGATTCAGTAGCATATCCAAATCAAAATTGCATTGGAGGGATCGTCCTAAGATTTTAACCTCCTTTAATTTCGATCATATGAAATGACAAGTTACCGAAATAGCTAAATAAAATGTATGATTTCATATTGCATGAGTATGTGCCAATACAACGCTTCTTTCAACACATGTGTCTGGCGTATTAAAACTGGTTTGAAATTGTCTTCATTTTTCAAGAAGGAAAAGAGTTGGTACACTTCCATAATATTATATTTATAAGAAAGAAGACATGCCGTAGCTGTAATACTCCTATTTCCTATGTTCAATTGCAATACATTGGAAATGCTTAATCCTACCGTCGTACCAGCCGCCTGTTAGGTCTTCACCATTGATACCGGAGTCATTCAACGCTGAATCACCCCTCCATGAAATCTCGTTATCAGCAGGGAGTTTCCCCGACCTCTGGGCTTCGTAAAACATGATGGATTTATGCAACACGTCATTGTAGTTGTATTTTGTGGCATCCTCTAAAAACAAAAATGAAGATTGTATCCAATTGATAAATAAAAAACTGCTGCGAGTATTGATTACTTGATTTCTGTGAAGTTTCATCTTAAATTGACGTCCATTTTTCAAGTAGTCAATAAACCTAGATTGTATTCAAAGACCTTTAAAATATTTTGATAATAGTATTGTCATTATTTGAATTTTTCTAACAACTTCATTATCATGGATAATCAAATCTCTACGCATATGTATATAAAAAATATATACATGTATATATGTGTTACCATTAAAGCTTGTTCGCTTCGCTTAGCTATTAAATCGTATATACATGAACCATGCAGTGTGCACTATATATAACAAAGTTTATTATTTGTTGTCATAGATATGAAAAACTACTTACTGTCCGGTAGTGTGGGTACACTATAATCATCATGTCCCATATTAATGAGTTTACCAATGGCGCATGGAGGACTTCCGCTATCTGACGTACCCTGGACCATGATGTCTATAGTACTCCCTTTATGCTGTATGGCGTTATTTGGTTTATTGACAAGAATGTATTCTTGATTCTCATGAGAATGTTTGATAATATCACCCATCCAGTCCTGAGAATAAGGGTAATGAGGTAAGAGCTATGCATTCTTAAGTACAGGTCCACGTAAGGATCATGCAGTTGAAAAACCTAACAATTTCTTGCTGAACCTTTTTCTCTTGAAATGAGTTCAGATCAGCCTCCATATGAATGTTCTGAAGGAATTTTCCTCATACTTGGATGTGAAGAAAGTTATAGGGATAGCAAAGTTGATTAAATTATATGGAGAAAATTTTCCCGCCGTTTTTGTCCTTCATAATCTTTTATAAATTATGATGTAATATCTCGCCTCACCATCGCTACCTTGAGAAATGAATATCATATGTTTAATTTGTACCACATATAAGTCTCAAAACAGAAATAAAAAGTTTGGGAAAAAAATTGATGTATCACCCCTGCCTGATTCTTACGTGGACCTATACTTAATAAAAACAATTAAAAATACCACATTAGTGTTGAAGGACTATTCATGATAATACTGTTTTAATATGTTTAGAAATCTGGTTTTTATAATTTGGCTTATAAGAATATATAAATGTGTTATCTTATTGTCTTGTACACCACAAAATAACATTTAATAGCTTCACTATATTATGAAGGTGAAATTCTTTGAAGTTTGCAGTAAAGAAGAAGAAACACAAGAAATGACATATATGAGTAACCTTACCACTAATCCAGATACAGGCGAAGAAAAGTTTAAAATGACTTCCCAACCTTGCACGTCCTCTCCTCTTGTTGGAAAAACAAAATGCCCTTGAAATCTTCCGTTACCCCAATTTTGAACATTGCTCATTTGTGCTTCTATAGTCCCTCCACCATGACAACCGTGCAGGCAGAGGGTGAATGAAATCAATGTGAATATTGATTTTATCCAGGTTATATCCATAATTTCCTCCTGAAAATCACTTCGGCAGTTAATAATAATACGGAAGTGTTCAAACTCTATACCTTCTGGAAGAAAATTTCAAACCAATTAATCATGCACCAGACACCTGTTTCACATCAGTGATATTACCACTGATGAGGATTTACTAGCCGAAACACGTGTCTGGTACATTTAAATTGTTTGAACGTGTCTTCTTGAACAATCCCGTGTTATTTAAGAAACAGAAAATATTTCAAATTCAACATTTACACATAACAGTGTATGATACTAGCGATAATAATTCAGAAATTCTAAATTACCAATCGCATGTTATTTTTCCCATGACGTTTTCCATTGACTCAGTGTCAGACTTGGATGCGGACAATTTCCAAAAATATTTTTTTTTTCACTTTTGTATACTTTAAATGTGAAACCCCTCTTGCAGGTGGGGGTCTGGGGGAGAGGGGGGGGGGGGGGCTTCCCCGGAAAATTGTGAAATGCTGCACTTTTATATATTGTTCAATCTTATTTGCTATTAAGATTGACGTAAAAAGTTTATACACTTTTCCCGAAAATATAGTTGTTTTATGATTAGGAAGGCTCATTTTTTATATTCAACTTAATTTCCAAATATCATTTGAAATGCTGCATTTTTTAAATATATTTTAAATCTTATTTGCCATGAAGATTGACGTAAAAAAGTTGCATATAAATCTACATAATGCACTTTTCCCGTGTTTTATGATTAAGAAGTATCACTTTTCATATTTAATCTATTCGATCCTGGATTTCTTAAAAGTTTTAGAAGCGTTCGAATATTTCAAGTAATAAAAAATATATACTGTTAAAAACTGACTATTGTCTTGAAATCTTGACGATTTTTATGGGGTTCCAAGGTTTAAAATAGTGTAAAGAAGATGATTTTTAAATGGGGCGGGAGGGTGTCGGATACGCCTCTTTAAAAACTACGGATGCTGTTAGTGGACAGATTTTAGGTTTACGATCTATCCGGAAAATTTATGTGTAGGCTTGAGTCTTTTATACACCTCTGAATTGACAATTTTTTCCGCGCTTGCGCGGGTTCTTTTCTAGTAATTCAGAAATAGTTACTTCAACAGAATTGTAGTAAAGTATAGTTTATTTTAATAATATTTTACTTCAAATAATCGAAAAAAATGATTGGGCAAACGTTTACACAACATTATATGATGCAATTACAAGTTTAACTGCTCCACACTGCAACAGGAAATTATTGTTTATATTAATAATACGGAAGGGTTCCAAAAGAAGGAAGGAGATCTCCAACAAGACCCCGTTGCAGCATCAACAGCAAAACACCAAAGTACCACTGATGAGAATTTATTATCCGACACAAGTGTCTGGGGCAATAAAATTGGTTTGAAATTTTATTCAGGAAGGAAGTTGGCACACTTCCATCTTCTTGTTTGCAATAAATTGATATATGGTTCTTAAGGCATATGGTTGATAGCAGAAATGATGTTTTTTTTTTCCTATAAGATTGTGGCATGCAAGAAACATGCATGATATAGAAATGTTAATTTAACTTCCATGCCCAAGTCTGGTATGTTTTAGATACTGAAAAGTCTTAAATAGAAATCGGTGTTGAAGTATTTTCCTCATTCTAAACTCGGGCCCTTCTACGCTGGTTCGAAAATGGAGTGTAGTGGAGGTTTTTGTTTATTTGCTTTGGTTCCTGTTTTATCCTGATTTTGTATGCCTTCGGTTTCTGATTTTCTGAATTATCGATTTTGTGCTGTATACGGGGATATGATCATTATCCATATTTGTCATGTTATCATATTAGAAAATATCAAAACGGAAATGTGAAACAAACAAAGTTCACAAATATGTGATGAGCGAATTCTTAATCTTAGCCTAAAATTGTCATTCCAAAATAAGTCATACATGGTTTTTACACAATTACTCGCAAGGTTTGAATGACAGAATGAATATAAACAACGAATAATTAAAGTGCATTATAAAATACAAGGGTCCTACTAAAAGAAGCACATGAATTATATTGAAAAACTGTTTATTCTTATCATAGTTCAAAGATGTACACTTATCAAACTCTTATCACTTACATATTTGACTAATATCATGTAGAGTATGTTTACTACCTTTTATGGTTTTGCTTTTTCCTTTAAACACTATATTATCGGACCTTTGAACTTCTCATATCATACATCAGAATGATAAACAGAGAGGTCACACAGTGGACATTCTGATCTGACATTCATAATGGTGATGATCAGTTCTGCTATTTCATAACATATTAAGTTTATGGAGTAAGGTCAGATTAGAAGGACTTTCCATCATAAAGTTTGCATGCTTCAGATTTCCTAATTACGATTTTGGAATATTGGATCTCGAGCCTTGATTAACCTTTGGTTAACCTTTGGTTTTAGCAGATTGATTGAGGGTTAGAATTCCATGTTTTTCGTCATTCCGCAGTTTCATTTAAAGGGATAAACATATGCACAATGACACAATGACACATATTAATAGGTTCTATCATGATCTACTGAGTGAGACATAAAAATTTACACGAGTGACGGAAATTTCGTCTTTTCTCGAGTGGAGCGTAGCGGAACGAGGGAAAGATGAACAAATTCCGTCACGAATGTAAATTTTTATGTCTCACTCAGTAGAAAGTGATGGAACCTTTTTCTTCGTCCATGAAACACAAGAAAAAAGGGAATTCAAACGACCTTTCATGCCATCTAACGCCATGTTTTCTGACGACGTTACTGTGACGTCACAATTGGCCATTGGTCAATTGGAGCATTTGAGACAACTTATGTGTCTCACATAGGCTGCCTCACAGGGAACGAGCGAAACTGGAAAAGAAATGGTTATCTTCTTCACATTTCGTTTATAAACTCTCAGTTACACTTCTATATTATAGCACGAATGGTATTACCTTCGTTTTATTAGCTCCATATATATTGACTAGAAGCATCACTGATGAGAATTCAATATTCGAAACACGTGTCTCGTGCATGGAAATTGGTTTGTCATTTTCCTCAAGAAGGTATAGAGTTGGAACCTTTCGACATTATAGATAAACGACTCTTATTACATAATACAATTACACAATTTAGATTGGTTTACGAACAAAGGGAGGAAAAATACATTATACCCTGCATTTTAATCATCTAGAACTACTTCCGTGTTCTTCCGTGTTGAATCCCTGCGAGGACCAACCCTTAACATCAGGGGTACATTTGCATACCAAGATTTATGGTCTCCGGTAAAATACGGATTAGGTAAACAGACAATATTGGAAAAAAAGTTTATGGAAATACTTATAGATAAAATATAAAGAGTTACCAGCAAAACAACGGCAAATGACATCTCTAACAAAGGAGGGGATCTCCAACAACACCAGGTTACAGTAACTACAGCCAAACCCCACAATCTAACTTTCATCATAACACCGAACTCTTTGCGCCTCACGAGATGTCATCCTGATCTGCTTTTGTTATTTGGCTTGGGTAGTTGCTATGCAAATTTCGAGTCTAACTTCGTTATTTATACTTCACAATTCTTATTTCAGAAATTTGAATTAAAACCTGAACTCAATACGAGCTTCAACTTTGCGTCTAAAATAATGTTCTCAAGGAAGACGTTGTTTTTGCGGGAAAATCTCACTCAATATTTCGAAACGCTATGTACAGTCAACTCAAGTACCAAATAAACAGATTTTATTCTGATTGAGAGCTAGACGTCTTTCAAATAAGCTTCCCAGTCAGAGATACGTTTTTGACCGACTAACATCGTCACTGAGGAAGTTCTACTGCCGATATTGGGAACTCGTCATACACTATGATGCCCAACTCTCCAAAATGGTGGAAGATATTCTGTTATAGACAATTCGTACCGTCCAACCAAAGATTATACTTTATATCTTCCAAAATGGAAGTAACCGGATGTGACAATTCTACCGAATCGACGCGACAGGTGTTGCATGCAAGCAGGAGATACTAGAGAGGTTGAGATTTCCTACGTGTAACTTGTACGGGTACATCTAGTGTACAAGTTGAATTACACGTAACTGATGTTGAGATTTCTCTTCAAAGACCACTACGCGTACTTGTAAAATCTAAGTGTACTTGAGTTGACTTTTGGACAGTATAAATTCAAGAGGAACATGAAGTTCGGTTAAATCTACATTGAAATAGAAACTTGAAATCATCATGAACTGAATGCCATACTTTTTATACTATTTGATAGAATAAAGGGGATGAAATATCTTGAAGTAAAGACCTACGTGTATCTCGCACTTTACACGTTCACTGGCGACGTGTAACTTGTAAAGCAAATGACGTCAAACGCAATAAATGATGACGTCACAATAGCCGACCAGAATACAAGTACACGTACACGTTACACGTAGGAAATCTCAACCTCTCTACTGACTCTTCCTGGGCACCTGGTCTCACATCCATTTTAGGAGTTCGCTTCTTTTCGTGTGGTGGAGGTTTTGGTTGTTTGCTTTGGTTCCTGTTTCATCCTGATTTTGTATGTCTTCGGTTTATGATTTTCTGAATTATCGATTTTGTGCTGTATATAGGGATATGGTCATTATCCATATTTGTCACTGTAACCAAAATAGCATTGGAGGGATGGTGCTAGGATTAACCTCCTTTAATATCGATGATATTTTGGCTGAAATATATATATTATTTCATTGCACTACTAATATGTGCAGACTTAAAGAAAAATCTCATATATACGAGACCTACATTTTTTAAAAATAGTTTATATATGAAGGAAGAAATTAAAAACATAACCCAAAATTTGTTTTCTACAAAAATTAATGAGAAATAGTCTATTTTTCATATTTCATGCAAAAAAAAGTAATAATACTGGATGCTTCAAGACATTGCATCTTTCTTTTGTTGACTTAATTCTTGTAATAATTACATGAAATGATACTTATACGTCACATATTATGAAATTACAACTTTGTTTTATATAATTTTTTGTTTTTCTCCCTGTCTGGCTGCTAGCTTTTTTTCAATTTCAAAAGGACGCACAACAAGAAATGGCCTTAGTGACAGATCAATTTATAACTTAGTGCGGAAAACTAAAGGTAAACGCTATCCTCGGGGACTGACAGTCCACTTACAGCGATAAAAATCTGTTCGTTTATATTATCCTTTTTTTTAAATCTATGTCCTGTGGTAAAATGGTGTATGTACGTTATCACCCCGTCAGTTGCATAGGCATGCTGGATGCCTTCATGTTTTTTTTTTGCAATGAATTATTCTATGAATTATCTTTCCTTCTCTCGTTGAACCATCGAATAATTCATTGACAAAGTATCTTTTAAACATGCATACTTTGAAAATTTGTGGCGTATTGTTGTTGGTTTCTTTCATTGTTTTGTGTGCTCTTAGTTGTATAATTCTATACAACTAAGATTCACATGCATATGTCATGCACTGGACCTGTTATCTTTAAAAGGTGCCAATTGCATATGTTCCCATGATGTGTTCTGTGACTTCTACTTCTAGGTTGCTTTCTTTTGTATTCATGAGGGTTATTCGTATCTAAAATGACCACTAAGATATTTATTTTTGATCATTGACCTTAACCTTCTACACAGATTTTCCAACATTCGTAATATATTTGGTGATTCTACACCTCTTAATTTTTCTTCTTTGATTTTCACATATTTTCCTATTTACCTGTTGTAACATTCGCATTTTACCTTTGACCTTGAAAATTTATAGAATATTTTCTCCCGATTATCTAGCATCTGCAGAGGATTTTAGGTCATTAAATAAAATGTAGTTTTTCTTCGTTTCTATTCACAAATTTCTTGTCATAAAAACACAAACGAACACAACAGATACGAGAGATGATTGATATGTTGTGAGCCTCGTTTTGAAGAAATTGAATTTTATCAGACATTTTGCATCATTTTTCTACATAATCCCCTTCAATATCTATACACTTTTGTTATCGGTATTTAAGGGCCTATAACCGCTTTTAAAGAATTCCTTATCTTGACTGGTCCAAAAGCCATCCACTGCACGTATGTTGTCATCATCAGACTGAAAATGGATGCTTACAGTTTTGGAAAATAGATGAAAATCTGATGGAGCAAGATCGCATGAATAAGGTGGATCAAATGCAGCGGTTGCAGATGAAAAGTTGAAAATGCGTCGGCCAATCGGAGCCCTAAGCGGCCATATTTGGTGACCGATCAGAACGAAAAACACCAACTTGGTACAGGACCTTGAGTACTGGCTTCCTGTAAGGTTTCGTGAAATTGTGAAATTCTGTGCAGCGGTTGAAGAGGAGAAGCTGAAAATGCGTCAGCCCATCAGAGCCCTCGGGTGCCATTTTTTGTTGACCGATCGGCACAACAACACAAGCTCGAAAGAGGACCTTGAGAACTTGCTTCCTGTAGGGATTCGTGAAATTCTGTGCAGCGGTTGCAGAAGTGATGTCGAAAATGTAAAACGTTTACGCCGAATCGACGCCGGACGGCGCGCTTTGACAATAGCTCACTTGAGCTTCGCTCAGGTGAGCTTAAAATGAATCTAAAGCGACCTGTATCAGAAAACCCATCGATTAGTCCTTACATTGGCCAGATAGAATAAAGGGTGAATATGTCCTTTTATTTCAAAGTATAAAATCATCAGCCCTAGTTGCGAATTCTTTCCGATACCATTCTAGCCATTGCTGCTGAATATCTAAACTCAAGTTAACAAAATCAAAAATTGTCAGATGGGACAGAAACTTTTTTTTAATTTGACGGTACTGTTATCAACAATTTCGAAGTACTTTTCTTTTATGAAGACTTTGAAGACACAGATGCTGTTGGCAATAAGGTAACCGTCAGCGTCTGAGGTGACATTTTCAGTGACGTTGTCGATGTTGTCGACCATGATATCAGTTTAATAGATAATGGGGTAGATGTCGTTGTAAGAGTTGACGTTGTTTGATCGACCGAAACTGTTCTTATGTAAAAAGTCCTACAAAAGAATTAAGCTAAAGAGAAGATTTTTATATTTTAAACCAAATCCTTGTCAAGGAGGAAGGGGCAAAATCAGCTGTTTTCGGCCCCAATTTTTGCGATTTTCAAAAATTGATTTCGTTGGTTTTTGTTTTTGTTTTTGTTTTTTTTTTGGGGGGGGGGGTTAGGGGGGGGGGGTGTTTGACATATCAAATAATTGTTGAAATATTTATATTTACTGAATAAGTGGCGAATGTAAAACGTCTTCAAATTCAATAGTATCATTTTAGAACAGATAAAATTTCAGCATGGACCAGACATGCACGTTTCGGGTACTTAACCCTCGTCAGTGATCCTCAATCTAAACAATGTAATATTGCCAAAGAGTGTGAAAATTATTATGTCCAAAATTTTACCGAAAGACGTAGCAGGATGGATGGGATGTGATGCTACAGGACCAAAGTTTTAGAAATTTCAAGAAATTTTGATAACAGAAATTTTCAAATGCGTTAAAGAGACGATCAACCGAAGTTGATATTCTTAATTTATGTGAGTGATATTTTCCGCCAAAACTGAAGATTCTTTCTGAAAATAGAAGTGAAATGATAGGAGATTGGATTCCAAGACATAGTAAATGATCGTACATAGAGCAAGTGCGTGTAAAAAAGTCATGCTTTGCATGTACAATTGAAATGTGAAATGTCCCAAAAAAGTTTGAACTTGTTACATGCGCTTGCTCTGGGACATACAATTGAAAATACATGTTTCCTTGTCTATCGGCGGAAAACCTTAATTATTATTATTAAGAAATAGATAGTTTTTGCTAAAAAATATGATTATCAAGAAATAATATAAAACAAGTATGTTTTTGTTCACAAGAAGAAAAAAGACTTTCTCAAACAATCGGATTGGGGCCAAATACGGTCATTTGTGATCCTACCCATTTCAAGTTTAGCTCTGTCACCTAAAATATAGCCTTTCATTTTGACATCATGCTTTATAAATTCATAAATTTCTTTTCTTTGGAAGCTCACCATTTCGTCCTTTAATAGCAAAAATTAAAGGAGTATAATCCCTCCAATATAAGTTTTGTCATAGATTCTTCTTAACTATGTTACAGAATCGACTCTACATAAAATTTGGAGCCGCTCACTCTTTCAAAGTAAATACACTTTAAATTCAAAATAAAAGTAGTAGAGGGCGAACTTAAATACATAAAATACATTCAGTTTATGATTTACTATGTGCCTGGTAATCTGGTACATTAAAATCAGTTTGGCTTAAAAGTACCACTGTTAAGGATTTACTATGTGCCTGGTACATTAAAATCGGTTTTGTTTAAAAGTACCACTGCTTAGGATTAACTACGTGTCTGGTACATTAAAATCGGTTTTGTTTAAAAGTACCACTGTTAAGGATTTACTATGTGCCTGGTACATTAAAATCAGTTTGGCTTAAAAGTACCACTGTTAAGGATTAACTATGTGTCTGGTACATTAAAATCAGTTTGGCTTAAAAGTACCACTGTTGAGGATTTACTATGTGCCTGGTACATTAAAATCAGTTTGGCTTAAAAGCACCAGTGTTGAGGATTTACTACGTGCCTGGTACATTAAAATCAGTTTGGCTTAAAAACACCACTGTTAAGGATTTACTATGTGCCTGGTACATTAAAATCAGTTTGGCTTAAAAGTACCACTGTATAGGATTTACTATGTGCCTGGTACATTAAAATCAATTTGGCGTTAAAGTACCACTGTATAGGATTAACTACGTGTCTGGTACATTAAAATCAGTTTGGCTTAAAGTTCCACTGTTAAGGATTTACTATGTGCCTGGTACATTAAAATCGGTTTGGTTTAAAAGTACCACTGTTAAGGATTTACTATGTGCCTGGTACATTAAAATCAGTTTGGCTTAAAAGTACCACTGTTAAGGATTTACTATGTGTCTGGTACATTAAAATCGGTTTGGTTTAAAAGTACCACTGTTGATGATTTACTATGTGCCTGGTACATTAAAATCAGTTTGGCTTAAAAGTACCACTGTATAGGATTTACTATGTGCCTGGTACATCAAAATCGGTTTGGTTTAAAAGTACCACTGTTGATGATATACTATGTGCCTGGTACATTAAAATCAGTTTGGCTTAAAAGTACCACTGTTAAGGATTTACTATGTGCCTGGTACATTAAAATCAGTTTGGCTGAAAAGTACTACTGTTAAGGATTTACTATGTGCCTGGTACATTAAAATCAGTTTGGCTTAAAAGTACCACTGTATAGTATTTACTATGTGCCTGGTACATTAAAATCGGTTTCGCTTAAAAGCACCGGTGTTGAGGATTTACTATGTGCCTGGTACATGGAAATCGCTTTGAGTTTTAAGATGGTTATGAGTTTGGACACTTAACTTTTCTTTTCATTTGTTTAAGTCTCATATTCTTTATTCAATTTTCTATGATTAAGTTGTGCTCATTTGGTACTAATTGCAATGTTATCATTGACTTGATCTTTGATTCTTGAATTTTGAAAAATATCATGCTTAGTTTCTTTATCAAATGAACTACCTTTGCACGTGTTAGTAAATCAAACATTTAGCAGTTGACACTTTTTATCTTCAATTCACGTTTTTCAATCTTTAGTTATCATGATTGCATACTATTCTAAATAGTTCAGACAAAAAGTAAGTATGTCCCTATAAAATTTAGAATTCCAACTCTTATTTCAGAATTTAAAAAACAAAAAGTTAATTCTATAGCTACAGATATTCTATTTTAAAGGCACTGTTATCCACATCATTGAGGTAGTACGTTTTGACGAAGAGGATGATGGCGCTGAAGTAGTCGACCATGATGTCGTTCGGTGTGAAGTCGTTTGTAATGAAGTAATATACTGTGAAGTTGTTGAGCGTGAAGTAATTGGTTGTGAAGTTGTTGCTTGTGAAGGTATCGTTGACATGGGACGTAGGCCTTGGTGAATTGGTAATCTTTGCGGATCTCAGATAAAGAGATTTCAGTCCTATAATACAGAATAATTAGAATAAAGAAACTATTTTCGTATAACATGTATGGAAACGATGCATTGCATTTGTCATTTTCCTTGTCGGGTTCTGATGGTATTAAAGAGTGGTGTAAAAATTTAAGAGAAACATTTTCATTTTCTATTTAATCTGCAAATAAAACCCCCTTCACACTTCCACGGATCGAGCCACGACTTTGCTACGACTCCATAAATGATCTATCCTTGGCGAGTCGGGACGCAAAATGTTCGATGAACCATGAACCTAGGACTCCAGTACGGACTGCTACGGGTTGATACGAATCGAGTACGGATAGCTAAGGATTGATACGGATTGCTAAGAATTAACACGACTTGCGTACGGATAGCCACGATTCGCGCAAGGATAGCTACGACTTCAGAACGAATTGGTAGGACTGGCTTGAATTTCCTATGTGTTTTTAAACCATCATTATTTACTAAAACACCCAATATTTTCAAGTTGAGACGGTCTTAAATGTTTTATAACAGTATTAATGTCTCTATATCATTACCTGAAATCGAAAAACGCACAGAATACTGATATATTTGAAGTTAATATAAGACATAATCCTTGGATATCCATAGCCTATCATTTTCGAATCCGTGACTATCCGTAGCAATCCGTGGGTAGGTCATAGCCATCCGTAGGAGAGTCGTAGCAATCCGTAGGGGAGTCGCGGGAATCCATAGGAGAGTCGTATTGCTATTTTTATCACACAAATGATCCCGGATTGCTACGGCAGTGCTACGGGTTACTACGACTCCCCTACGGATAGCTTCGTCTCCACCACGGGTTGCCAATGAGTTAAAGAAGATTCCGACGACAATCCCAACAGCACTCACAATAGAGTACAAAATTAAGCATCGACGGACCCCTAGCAAGCTAGAGGTGGGACCAGGTGCCCGGGAGGAGTAAGCATCCCCTGTTGGCTAGCCGCATCCGCCGTCGATGTCTTAGCACGAAAATGAAAACAATGTATAAACTTCATGCACTGTCTTACGTTATGTCTATATAGAAAGTGCTATGGCGACAATATCAGGGAAATATATTCAAAACACTTAGTGTAAAACCCCTCGCGGGGAACTTTTTTACGAGCTCCACACGGCAAGGGCATAAGTGTGACACAAATGAGTTAAAGAAGATCCCGACGACAATCCCAACAGCACTCACAATAGAGTTCAAAATTAAGCATCTACGGACCCCTAGCAAGCTAGAGGAGGGACCAGGTGCCCGGGAGGAGTAAGCATCCCCTGTTGGCTAGCCGCACAAGAACTCCCCTACGACTCCGCTACGACAAATTTATCCGTAGCGGTGTCGTAGAAAACTTTAAACATGTTCAAAAAATTTCTGACAAATCCCTGATAGCTACGGATTGCAAAGGATAGCTACGATTGTGCCGGATCGAGCTACGAATTGGTACGGATTGCTACTGATGTAATTTTTTTTCTCGATCCGTAGGCCCGATCCGTGAAAGTGTGAAGGGGGCTTAAGATTCTATGGTTTTTCTTCCAAACAATATTTGAAACTCATAGTTACACAATGGTCTCTTCGATTTGTTTTCTAATATTCAGTGTTTTTATATTCCAATTAGTCGTACAGATAACAGAGTAAAAAGACTGTGACGAATAGACGATTTAACAGTCGGACGAAAGAACTTATTATTGATGAAGTTACCTGCTACGGCTGATTGAAGCCCAGCATTATAAGCACATGTGACCTCTGTATTTTTAGTTTGTTTCCTTTCGTCTTTAAACATATCATGTATGTCAGGACCGGCCACTAAGGCGCCATACAAGATATGAGGGTTGGCACCAGAAGCATCAAAGAGAGACCATCCACATGGTATAGGACTTAACGGACATGATCTGAAATAAGGAGATAAATGAGGGTTTGATCACAAATAGGTATAATTCTTTTTTCATATGCATTTCTTCTTTCTATTAAATCAACTTTGCAAGTCTAAATAATATACTTCTACATGATAGACATAACTTGCTGTAAGGAAATTTATTCATTTAATAAATATCGCTTTTATGCATTTTATAACTGAACGTAATCCATGGCAACAAAAGAAAGAAAAGATCTCCAGCATGACTTAGTGGCAATTCCACAAGGTTGACCTGTTTAACATTTTTCATGAATAGTAAAGTAAATACTACTCGGGTTGCTCGTGACCTCTTCTATTCTTGTGCTCTACATGATGTGTGCTCTTCATGATGAGCGTATTGGATATATGCCTTTCTCCCATATGCCCCCATGTGGGATAGAGTTTGCCCATAGCGACGCGTCACTATATCCCACATGTACCTCGCGTGACTTTTGACGTCGACCGTATAGGCCGTATCCATATTGTGACGTCGTTGTTATCCATTGTGACGTCATGATTTTTGCACCTAAAGCAGCGACCTCTCAACAAAAACGTCGTTTTAAAACTCTTTTTTTTTACATTCTAATTTATATTGAACCGATTAAGGCTAAGGACTACGGTTTATTCTTTTAGAATAAGCCATTATTGAGGGCGCTGAAAACGAATATTCCTTTATTTTTCGAATTCGATAAAGTTGACGATTTCATGATTTCATGGAATTTCAAGAAAGGCCCCTAGAAATGGTCAACGATCAACCATATGTTTGTCATGTAGGATGAGAAAAGCCCACTCTCGGGGTCTTGTTTCTGGTCAGGGAACTCGGCAAGCCTCTTTCCCTGACCAGAAACCAGACCCCTCGAGTGAGCTTTTCTCATCCCACATGACAGCATATGGTTGATAGTTATATTCTCCCATTTGCCCTCATTTGGGATAGAGTTTGCCCATAGCGACACGTCATGTAGGGTCACTGTATCCCACATGTACCTCGCGTGACTTTTGACGTCGGCCGTATAGGCCGTATCCATATTGTGACGTCGTTGTTATCCATTGTGTCGTCATGATTTTTGAACCTCAAGCGGCGACCTCTCAACAAAAAAGTCGTTTTTAGACTCTTTTTTTACATACTAATTCTTATTAAACCGATTAAGGCTAAGGACTACGGTTTATTCTTTTAGAATAAAACATTTTTGAGGGCGCTGAAAACGAATATTCCTTTATTTTTCGAATTCGATAAAGTTGGCTATTTCATAGAATTTCAAGAAAGGCCCTTAGAAATTGGAGAAAAACGATCAACCATATGTTTGTCATGTGGGATGAGAAAAGCCCATCCTCGGGGTCTGGTTTCTGGTCAGGGAACTCGGCAAGCCTCGTTCCCTGACCAGAAACCAGTCCCCTTGGGTGGGCTTTCCTCATCCAACATGAAAGCATATGGTTGTTAGTTATAACCTTCCCGTTCAGTTTGATTTACAATACAGTAGTGGAAGGTCTTGACAAAATCATCGTGTAGGGGAAATTTTAAGGAATATTGATGTGAAAAAAATACATTTCGATTTTGAATCTTATGTGGTACCTGTTTATGAAAATCTCTGTCATCAGAATTTGATATTTAAAAAAAAAATCGGTGTCAGATTGGAAAAACGAAAACGGACAGGTGATGGGATTATTGTCAAATAATATTTTTTAAAGATGTTAGCATTTCCCCATTTTTGAAAGGTCTTCCGAGAACTCAAAATTCGTATTGGCAGGTTAAAGTTTTGCTCCTATTGTGTCTGATGTAATACTTTAAAAACTTTAATTGAAGAGTAATAGTCCCCAGACTGTACAATTTTTCAACATATCATACGGCTACAGGTAAATATCGGACGGGTACAGGCTCAGGTAACAAGAACAAATAAATGATGTCACATCAATGTTTTTTAAAGTTCAGTCTATATTTGGTGTTTCACAGATATTTTATGTGCCTGTTGACATCTGTAGGACGGATATCTTACGGAGGCTTGCTTTCCTTTTTATATAAACATATTGACATAAATGTACATTAGAAAAAAGGTCACAAAACATATCATACTGTAGATGAATTAAGGACATCTGTACTTTGAATCTTAAACATATTGGCAGCATTCGAAATATCTTAAACTATTTCTTGTTGTGCATGTACACTCTGTGTTTTCGCATATGGGTATTCCAGGTTCTTATCGTGGGTGTTGCAGCCGAACCCTGTTGGATATCTCATCTGTCATTTTTATGGAAATTAACAATTTGCAATCAATAAATATCTATACGTACGATCCCTTATGATGAGGTTGGGTAGGTGGGTTGGAGCCAAACCCACAAACATAGCTACGACCTGTGTCCCCTAGAGCGTAATGGATCTGACTCCTCGCCCATCTCCTCCATTCGTCAGCATGGAGACCAGTGTCAGCGGCCAGTAGCGCTATTAATGCCATATTTGCTGGAATAGCAATTACACGTTTTACTCGATATATGGAAAAAAGACAAGAGAACGTTAAAATGATGATAGTCGAGCTTACATGTATGGGCTGGTTAAAAGAACGCCAGCTTAAAGTACCACGTCAACATACAGATAGAGTTAAAGAAGATCCTAACGATCATCTCAACAGCCCTCACAATAGAGCACCAAACTGAGCATTGAAGGCAACGAGAATAATCACACCAGAACGTCAAAGAAACAAGGCAAAATATAATCAACACAGAAAAAGATCTTTTTATTCTTTGGAAAATCACTTCGTTGCAACGGCTCGCTTTATTTGAAAACAGATTGACTTGGGCTTTCTGTTTTATTTTTAATCGTCCTGATTTTGACTGACAGTTATACAGGTTTAAAGTTTTACGAATTGAATATGATGTTGTCCAACAAGTCGCTATTGCTTTACAAACATGAACACAATGAAAACAAACGTTAAAAAGAATATTAAGATGTGTGTGAAAAGAATATTGATTTAAAAAATGGTATGTTCGCTGAGCGAAATAAGTCCCCTACCGGCATAAATTTATATCTCTGCCTAAAACTCTTCAATTCAACATAAATTTAAAATTATTGTCCGTGCAGCTCACTTCAGTAATAATTTATGTCCTTTAGTGACTTTTTGTAACTATCAAAGGCCAAGCTATCTAGCAAACCCTATGCGTTGCAGAAAAAGTTCGGGAAACTGATTTTTTTTCTTATTGCATCAATGGGCATAGTTCTTCGAAAAAGTTCATGCATGTTACTCTGTAACTTAATGCAAGGCCAATGTATATATCAAATTTCACTGGAATATCTTATTTGTTGCAAAACAAAGGTCCGGAAAAGTGAATTTTGCAAGTCATGAATTTTGCAAGCTATCAAGAGGCGTAACTCCTCAAAAATTGGTCAAGTGCAAAAAGTTAAACTTGCTGTGAAACTATCCAAAGAAGGGAGGAGATCAAGACCAAGCTGTGTATCAAATCCAAAGAAGGGAGGATATCAAGACCAAGCTGTGTATCAAATCCAAAGAAGGGAGGAGATCAAGACCAAGCTGTGTATCAAATCCAAAGAAGGGAGGAGATCAAGACCAAGCTGTGTATCCAAGACCAAGCTGTGTATCAAATTTCACCTGAATATCTATATCTGTTGCACAAAAAAGTCAGTAAACCTGACAAAACTGAAGTTTGCATGTCATCAAGGGGCAGGACTTCGCGAATGGTCAAGCATGACGAAAGTTGAACTTGCTCTGTAACTATCCAAGACCAAGTTGTGTATCAAATTTCACCTGAATATCTCTATCTGTTGCACAAAAAAGTCAGTAAACCTGACAAAACTGAATTTTGGAAGTCATCAAGGGGCAGGACTTCGCGAATTGTCAAGCGTGACGAAAGTTGAACTTGCTCTGTAACTATCCAAGACAAAGCTGTGTATCACATTTCATCTGAATATCTCCATCCGTTGCAGAAAAAAGTCCGGATAGTTGACAATTGGACAGACGGACGGACGGACGGACGGACGGAAGGACAGACGGACATACAGACAGACCGAGAGGAAACTAAGAGTCCCCTTCGGCGTTGCTGGTATGGGACTAATTAAAGATGAGAATATTTTCTTTGTGATTATACAGAAGATGAGCATTAAAGCCTCTTTTATCAATATCAGAAAAGGAGCGAAAATCGAAGTATGACTGAAAAGAGATGTGTTTTCCTTATGTATTGAAGCCTTTCTTTAAGATAGTCATCAAAAAAGCATGCTTATTATGCGCGAACCTAGTGAAGGTGTCTACCGTCATTGTAGTCCAAGTTTTAGCCTTAAGACGATGGTGCGCCTGGTTAGATTCCATTAGCGAAGTTGCAATTATAGCGTTCGAATCCATTTGTCAGTCACTCCCTGTCGTAATATTTTCTTTCCCTTTTTTGTCGTTTCGTGCCATAACAAGACTGTTGCAATGACATTTTATTGGAAATCATTTCCCGTCTTTACCTTAAATTACAAATATGGATAATGACCACATCCCAATACACAATACAAAATCGATAATTCAGAAAATCATAAACCGAATACATACAAAATTAGAATAAAACAAGAATCAAAGCAAAAAAAACCCTACCATATGAAAAGAAGCGAGCTCCCAAAATGGGAGTGAGACCAGGTGCCCAAGAAGAGTCAGCATCTCCTGCTTGCATGCAATACCCGTCACTTCAATTCGGTAAAATTGTCATATCCGGTTACTTCCATTTCGGTCGAAACAAGTATATTCGGTGGTTGGGTGGTTAAAATTGTCTACGACAGAATATCATCCACCATTCTGGAGAGTGGGACATCATAATGTATGACGACTTCCCCATATCGACCGTAGAACTTCTTCATTGACGAGGTTAGTCGGTCACAAACGTATCCGTGATTGAGAAGCTTATCTGAAAGACGCCTGGCTCTCAGAACACAATCTGTATATTTGGTACTTGCTCTGGCATAGCGTAGTAACAGAGATATGAATACCCCATAACCTGGAGTTGAAGGGTTGTTGCTTCTCAGAAAAGGAAAGTTTTGGATGTTGAAATTGAAGTCGTCATGTTTGTGTTAGAGTAAGGTTTTCATATGACCATCAGTGTCGTAGGACAACATTATGTCCAGATATGATGCTGAATTGTTCATCTCTTCTTTTGTTTCGTTTCTTTGACTTCAAGCTCCGAAGGATAGATTCTGCTGAGGTAATCCGCAAATTTCGGATAATTGATGGACAACAAAACGTCTAAGTATCTGTAAGTGAAGTTAAAGTTAGAAGCTACCTATCTGTTCCCTTCAGAGACCAAAGATTGAACGAATTCAGCTTCGTACGAGTAAAGAAAAATGTCGGCAAGGAGTGGGACACAGTTGGTTCCCATTGGAATTCCGACCATTTGCTGGAAGACCTTTCCTCCAAACACCACAAAAATGTTGTCGATCAGAAAGTTTAACATCTGAATAATATCTGTTTCAGTGTACTTATTTTCAGAATCGGACTTTTCTTTAACAAAGTAGGTTTGTCTTAATCAATAACAATTTATATTTGCAATTGCAGGTCTTGCTTGTAAACGCATTACGTTAATTTTGCAAGTCTTTCCTTCAATTTAGAATTTGGAATTGTTTGATGTTTATTCAGATTGATGTTGTGTAAAGTGTCAAAAAATCAAAGGCTTTCATCGAATGGACAATTGAAATGAGTGAATTTCAGATGTTCTAAAAGTTCCTTTGAATTCTTGAAAACCCACATCTAGTTTATACCGCTTCGAGAATATACTGTCGAACAATATTTTTTAAGTCCAGATTCAATTTCAGTTAAAACTTTTGTGAGTAAGATAACCTCATCCCTTTGTCTTTTAATATTGTTTTCTTACTTCTAGATGATTTCTTTTGTCATACAGTATTGTTGTATTTTTAAAGAGAGTTTAATTTTACTTACATGAATACATTAGTGATCCCCATTCGTTCCTGTAAGCTAGTCCCTTACTTGTATACGGAACGCTTCCACCCGGCATCCAGTCATTTATAGTGCCTTCAATGTCACTTCTATACTTATCATTCCCCGTTATATTATACAACAATATCTGAAATTTAAATACATTGGGTTTTAGCTCCTTTTAAAATTAAAAGCAATGTATTTTACATCCAATAAACATCGAAGAAGTAACCATCAGATTCAGTTATATTAAGTCTCAAAGTCGAGAAGGTAAGTAACAAAACAATTATAATTTCACTTGTTTTCAGTTTCGTGCGTGGACATCGACGGCGGGTGCGACTAGCAAATAAGGAGATACTTACTCCTTCTTGACACCTGATCCCACCTCTAGCTTGCTAGGGTTCCGTCTATGCTAAACTTGGTGCTCTTTTGTGAGTGTTATTGACAAATATGGATAATGACCATATCCCTGTATACAGCACAAAATCGATAATTCAAAAATCAGAAACCGAAGGCATACAAAATCAGGACAAAACAGGAACCAAAGCAAACAAACAAAAACCTCCACCATATGAAAAGAAAGCGAACTCCCGATAGGGGAGTGAGACCAGGTGCCCAGGAAGAGTAAGCATCTCCTGCTTGCATGCAACACCCGTCGCTTCAATTCGGTAGAACTGTCACATCCTTCCATTTTGGAAGATATAGAGTACAATCTTTGGTTGGATGGTTAAAATGGTCTATGACAGAATATCATCCACCATTCTTGAGAGTGGAACATCATAGTGTATGACGAGTTCCCCATATCGACCGTAGAACTTCCTCAGTGACGATGTTAGTCGGTCACAAACATATCCCTGACTGAGAAGCTTATCTGAAAGACGCCTAGCTCTCAGAACAAAATCCGTATATTTGGTACTTGCTCTGGCATAGCGTATCAACTGAGATATGAACACGCCATAAGCATAATTGAGATTGTCGTCAGGATCTTCTTTATTGAATTTGTCGAAATACATGTGTCGGGGATGAAATAAAAGCATATGAGATCCCCCTTTCCAGAATGATCAGTGACATTCTATATCATGTATATTGTGATTGAATTGCTGTCATCATCACCAAACAAGTCATACTTACCTGATATGTACATCAAAAAGTACATCGAGACAATAACCGAATTTGACAGGTTTCCATGGAGCATGTTGCGACGGATGTTGCATGCAATCAGGAGACGCGGACTCTCCCCGGGCACCTCGTCTCACTTCGGAATTTTGTTCATTCTGAGGTTCTCAACCGTTCCTGTGAAAAATCTAATGATTTTGCCTTGCCTTCTCAACTATGAGACTGAATAACTGATGGGTACTTCTGTAATGTTTATTTGACAAAATGTTTGATAATTCTATCATATCAGAATACATTTACATTTTCATTCTATTCTATATAACTTAAAGGTTGATAAAGTTTTAAAAGATACATGTTTGAGTAGATTTGCAGTTTTTTTTTCTTGCTGATGTCATCACTGATGATGTTTGTTAAACGTGAAAGTACTGACCTTGGCGCCCACATCTTTATCGTCCCATGACATTGCCCAAGATATCTCTTGTTTGTAGTACATCTCTGCTTGTTGTAGGTATTTAGTCGCATTGGTGGCTCTGTAAAGCCACGCCCCCGCCCAGGATAACTCATCCGTGTAATATGTTGAGCTTCGATTAAATATGATAACAAGATAAAGATCCTTAGACGTTGCGGGCTTCTCATTTTGTAGAAATGACTACTGTCATACCGCGGGGTTTTTTCACCCAGTGACTTTAATTTCGACCAATAAATCATACGATATATTCCTCTTTGTCAATCATTTTCATACACCATGATTATTATCATACTTATGTATGTCAGTGTGCAAATCAAACACAAAACACGAAATCAGATTCCAAAATGCGCAATCAAAAGGCTTACAAATTCTTTGTAAAAAATCTAACGAGAAAAAGAAATAAGACAAACAGGACAGAGACAACAGAAAGGAGGGGATTATATAGTGACAAATATGGATAATGACCATATCCCTGTATGCAGCACAAAATCGACAATTCAGAAAATCAGAAACCGAAGGCGGCATACAAAATCAGGATAAAACAGGAACCAAAGCAAACAAACAAAAACCTCCACCATATGAAAAGAAGCCAAGTGCCAGATTGGTGACAGAAGGACTATATCCACGGTATAAAAGGCGTTTGATGATTCTAACACAATTTCGATGTTAATTCTATCTACCTTTGATCCTTCTTACTTTGTTGATCATGTCACAATTAAATGCAGGTTGCAAAATACCGAAAGTAATATTACTCTGTTGTTTGTATTGGTCCGAATGTAAAAGAAGTAGTCAATATTTTTTGTAAAATTACAACTGCACAAAAAGACAACTGTACAATACCATAGAAACACAAACGACAACGCGATCTCCAGATTACAATTAATCGAAAAATCATCTAACCAAGGGCAAACAAAACCAGGAAAAAACCAGAACTAAGGCAAAGGAACAGAAATAAAAATAAGATCTACCATATGAAAAGAAGTGAACTTCCTGCGAAGGAGTGAGATCAGGTACCCAGGAAGAGTGAGCATCTCCTGCTTATTGCTTATTCCGGGATTTGCAACTGTTACAATGGAAATTCTAATGATTTTGCCTTAACTTCTCGACATTAAGACTGAATAGCTGATGGGTACTTCTTTTATGTTTATCGATAAACAGTTAAAGAAAATATATAGATATGAGAAAAAAAAATAAATCAGTCTGATACAGCGGGAAAATCTCAGGAACTGTCTTTCAATCTTTATTAACACTAACCTGTAGAATCCATTGGCAGGCATGAATTGAATCCGAGAACTTTCCCTTATAATTCAGTGCAAATTCATTTATTTGTTTGGCATGGTCTAACAGACTTCGCGCGAATATTGGATCTGTAAATAATGAGACAGAAAATGTTTTGAACATATATTTCAATATTGATAATGTCTAGAAAGACAGAAATTTATATTCAATACAGTTTTATGGAAATAATATACAATCAGGAGACGCTGACGCTGTCACCTAGTCTCACTTCGGAATGTTCTTCATTCCGAAGTTCGCAACCGTTCCAATGGGAATTCTAATGATTTTGTCTTGCCTTCTCTATTTTTAGACTGAATATATGATAGGTACTCCTTTGGTGTTTATTTATTGCAAGTCTTCATTTTTATTTATTTGTTAAAGTTTGGAAGTTAACTCTTCTTTAACTCATTTGTAGCTACTTCAAATATGCATTTCATTTTTTCAGTAATCCCTTTAGTGAAGTCCTAATTATTTCCATTGGGAAAATCGCCCAGTTATAGACTTATAATATGTGTAAGAAAACTTCTTAAAAATACCCTTTTCTTTGAAAACAAGATATCCCACGGCCATTGCAGCAGCATATTCTCCGGCTATGTCACTTCCGGGATGTTTAGAGTCTATTTTATATGCTGGACGGGCTATTGTCATATCTTCAGGTCTTTGCCAAACATTGTAATCTGTATTAGGATCACCTATCTGCGGAAATAAAAAGATGTAAAATAGGGCAAAAAAATGTGGATACATAATAAATCATCTGTTGTCTCAGTACATATTTTAACAGAATAGTGATTCATGATAATTCACCTGTTTTCTCAATACTTATTGAAACAGAGCGCATTTTCGTTTCAACTTAGAAGACGCAAAAGGTACAAGAAACATCAAATCACATAGAATGTTAAACGTCTTCAAATTCAATAGCATTATTTAAAAACAGATCAATTTGCAGCATGGACCAGACATGCGCATGTCGGGTACTTAACCCTCGTCAGTGATCCTCAATCTAAACAATGTAATATGGCCAAAGGGTGTAGAAACATCAAACACAAATGACTACACATATATGAACCAAAGGTACCAATGGACAATCAGTGCCGACTTAGGAATTCGCTACTAATGTGACAGATGACCGCTCTGAGTCGGCATTAATTATGCATTAGTCTCGTTGGTTTCTATGTATTCTTTCGTGTTCAGGTGTTTCTATGATGTGTTTGGTGTCCCTTGTCCCTTTTCGTTTCTTCATGAACTTGAAAAATGGCCGTCCAAAGTCGGCACCGGTTGCCCATTGATCTCGTCGGTTTATGTGTAGTCTTTTGTGTTTGATGTTTACATGTCGTGTGTCTCTTTTCCGTCTCGTGCTGTACTCGTCTTTTGTGTTTTTGCATCGGGTGTTTTGGTGTTTTGCTGTTGATGCTGCAACGGGGTCTTGTTGGAGATCTCCTCCCTTCTTGATTACTCTATGTTTTCGTATAAAGATGTTTCGGTGTTTTGCTATGGTTGCTAGATTGGAGTCTCGTTGGTGATCCACTCCTTTCTTGACAATTCAAACAGGACAATAAGTCGTAGAGGCTTTCATGACAAATCTAAATAACACCTCTGAATATATCCTACACAAATGGAGCCGCTCCCTTTTGATGAAAAAATAAACTGACTTTTTCAGATAATGGATCCTCGTCAATGGTTAAAAGTGATTCTATGTTTTTCTTTGTGTGGTGCAACTTTGTCTTGATGGGGATCCCTTTCTTTATTTCAGAAGATTTATCTGCATTGCATGAAAATTCGGTGCAACAGAGATGTGGATCTGCATTTGAAAGCCCAGAATACTATTCTCTGTCAGCAGAGAGCACTTCTCTGTGTATAAGTGTTCGATGTTTAGTAGTGTATTGATTACTTTCCAGCTTCGGTTTGGCCCTTTATCGATTTAACATCATAAAATTATTTGCTATTTCGAAAACATTCCACTCAAAACTATAATCAAAATTAAAGGGGGTTAACATCTTAGCACCATCCCTCCAATACTATTTTTGAATATATATTTTATTTCGATATGCTACTGTATCGACCCTACAGGAAATTTGGAGCCGCGCACTCTCTGTAAAGTAAATATACATATCTAAATTCTGAAAATAAAAGAGGTTGCTACTTAAATGAATTTTGGTGGCTCTGCTTGAAGCATCATTGATGAAAATTTAATATTAGAAACACGTGTCTGGTGCAGAAAAAAAATGGTTTGAAATTTTCTTCATAAAGGTATAGAGTTGGAACACTTCCGTAATATTCTGTTCTGTTACTTTTTGCTTATTCCGTTCTGTTTGACTTACAAGACTTATCAATGCTTAACCTGAACATATAACTCGTTAGGTCCAGTATGACATTTGATCATCCACTCTAGAGGCCAGCGCATACAGTCATACATCTTATCCAATAGTCCAGCGGCATGGTAGGCGTCTTGGTATTGAAGGAGGCCCCATCCTAGTAATGTTGTTGATGCGGCCATCGGGAAACCAAATTTATTGCTACCTGCACCTGATAAAAGATTTTTATAAATATCTCATTTAATTGCGATTCCCCTTGTGATGTAGCACATAAGAGAAACGAGATGATCTACAACAGGACTCGGCGTTACATCCTTGACTGTCCTTATTCAATAATTGTGGCTGTAATAATACGCATATTTCTCGGAACCTTACATTCAGAAGAAGACGATTCTCCTCTTTTTGATTTTGTTTCTCATCTAATTCGGTACATCAGTGCATGTTCCAAACATGACTATTCCATCGTTAGAGCTAGACGGCTTGCAAGTAATAATGACAAATATGGATAATGACCATATCCCTGTATACAGCACAAAATCGATAATTCAGAAAATCAGAAACCGAAAGCATACTAAATCAGGATAAAACAGGAACCAAAGCAAACAAACAAAAACCTCCACCAAATGAAAAGAAGCGAACCCCCGAAAAGGGAGTGAGACCAGGTGCCCAGGAAGATGTAAGCATCTCCTGCTTGCATGCAACACCCGTCCGCTTCAATTCGGTAGAACTGTCACATCCGGTTACTTTCATTTCGGAAGACATAGAGTACAATCTTTGGTTGGATGGTTCAAATGGTCTATGACAGAATATCATCACCATTCTGGAGAGTGGGACATCATAGTGTATGACGAGTTCCCCATATCGACCGTAGAACTTCCTCAGTGACGATGTTAGTCGTTCACAAACATATCCCTAACTGAGAAGCTTATCTGAAAGACGCCTTGCTCTCAGAACAAAATCCGTATATTTGGTACTTGCTCTGGCATAGCGTATCAACTGAGATATGAACACGCCATGTAGGCGATGAAGGGATGTTGCTACTCAGAAAAGGAAAGTTTATGCTGAAATTGAAGTTACTCGTTCGGGTTATATTATACAACGGCTGAAATCACCATTAAGAAAGTTCTTCTGTCGCTATACGGGGATCTTATAAAATAATTTGAGATCTCTCTTTTCAGAACGATCAATGACATAATGGATTGCGATAGAATGGCTTTTAACATCAACAAACAAGAAATATTTACCTAATATGCACATGTACAACGAGACAATCACCGAATTTGTACCTGGTCTCACTTTGGAATATTGTTTATTTAGGGGTATGTTTCAGCGAAACAAACGGAAATTCTAATGATTTTACCTCACCATTTCGATATTCAGAGTGAATAATTAATTTGTACTTCTTTGATGTTAGTCCGATTGAACATTCACATATAACACCAGCGAATTCTCGCCACATACATCTATTCTACGTTTGACCCTTACTGTCCTATAATGGCTAGGATGACAATTCGATCATCTCCTTGACCAATCCTCGGCTGTAATATGTATGTATTTGCAATGTACTAAGTGGAATGGAGCGTAAATCAAAAGGCCTCTATGATGTTCAATTATTTATTATTAAGTTATTTTCAAAAGCAGTTAAACTTGTTATAGCTCATATTATCTAATTCAAGTAATTGTTGGTCAAGCAAGCTGACAATTTTATGTTTATTACAACCTCTGTTATAGACCGTCACATCCAAAGATAATTCTATTTCAAAACAAGGAAGAGGGACATTCGAAACTTCAGCGTTACGATTATAAAAGGCGTTTTATTTTCGGATTCGTATGGGTAGTCTCTGAGTTGTAGTCATTGCAGCAGGTATTTTGAAAATACCTATAAATTGTACATACCGTCATACCATCCGCCTGTGAGATCCTCCCCGTCCCTCCCTGAGTCATTGAGCGCAGAATCCCCTCTCCATGGGATTTCATTGTAAGGAGGGAGTTTTCCCGACCTTTGTGCCTCGTAAAACAGGATGGACTTATGTAGGACGTCATTGTAGTTATATTTTGTTCCATCCCCTTTGAAAAAGAGCAGAAATTTGAATTCAAAAAATAAAACTAGAGGACGCTACTCAAACATCTTTGTCTGATAATCACTTTGGTTTAAGTACCGCTGACGAGGATTTGCTATACGAAACACGTGACGTGTGCATTAAGTTGATTTGAAATTATATTCAAGAAGGTAACGAGTTATAGCACTTCAATTTTCTTTTTGAAATAAAAAACAATATTACATGTAACACATTATATGTTCTATGGCGTATTAATACGCTCTAGAAAAAATGGAAACCAGAATTTCTTTCTACAGCAAACAAATATAACTGGTCTTAATGTTATGGACACACAAGTCCTTAGAATTTGCCGACATTGAAAAATATTAATATATGCTAATACAATCTGTCAGATAATGTTTCTTTGAATTTCCGACATTACGAATACATTAAAACAAAATTTGCATCTGACTCGGGAAAAAAATAATGGTTATAAATGCATGTCGATAATGTTTTATTTTTTCTGTTGCCGGCAAACAGGTACGTCATCTACGGTTTCAAGTACCATTAATGAATGACATATTTCAAAAGTTATATGAACTAAAGCTTTCTTTGGGTTTTGGAAATCTTCGAACATTGCACCCTAACTATATACAGATATAACTTTCCCTTTCTTTATGTTTACCTAGTTACAAATCAAAAATAAAAAAAAGCTTACTGTCCTGAAATGTTGACACAGGTAAAACCATCGTGCGCCATGTTGATCAGTTTTCCCGTGGCATGTGGTACACTCCCACTGGACGATGACCCCTGTACCAATATACTTAAGGTCTGTCCATTATGTTGTAGTGCATTGTGTTGCTTGTTTACAATAACATATTCTTTATTGTCTTTTGAACTCTTTATAATATCACCCATCCATTCCTGTTGATAAATGCAAGGTTACATTGACATTTTTGTGTAAGAAAGGCTTAAGGTATCCGGTATGAAAAAAAGATATTTTTAAAATAGATATTAGAAGTCATAGAACTATGAATTATACTTTAAAAAAATAGAATCTTAAGAAAGGCGCCATAATTTCTATCCTCACTCTATCTTCGTGTTTTGTTTTTCAAAGATGATATGGATATCACGAGCACTACCACATAATAAACACAAGTATCTCTTCTTCATACAGTCATGTAAATTACAATGAGTTAAAGAAGATCTGACGATAATCTCAACAGCACTCACAATAGAGCACCAAATTGAGCATCGACGGACTCTAACAAGCCTAAAGTGGGATCAGGTGCCCGGAAGGAGTAATTAATCATCCCCCCGTTGGCTAGCCGCACCCGCCGTTGATATCCATGCACGAAAATGAAAAAAAAAATAAAATTCATGCGCTGTACTGTCTGAGGTTGTGTCTATATAGAAAGTGCTATGGCGGCCATGTCAGGGGAAAATATATTCAAAACACTGTCAAAACACTTTCTGTCAAAACACTTACTGTCAAAACACATACTGTCAAAAGATAACTTCTTATTGGAGAAGTCTTGTGGGAGATACCTCCCTTTCTTTCTTATGTTATAAGTTTGATCGATTCTGACTTCTAAATCAAGAAAAATGAATTCTGAAAATAAGATTAAGATTATTTACCATTAATCCAGTGACCGGTGAGGAAAAGTTCAATATAACTTCCCATCCCTGCACTTCCTCGCCTTTTATTGGGAAGGAAAACACTCCTTGAAATCTACCCCAGCCCCAGTTTTGAACATTGCTCATTTGAACCACTGTGTCATCTCCATGGCAAAAATGTAAGAAACATACAATGGTGACCAGATACAGCATGGTGCGTGTCCAAGGTAACAGCATGGCTCCTTCCTACGGAGTATAATATATAGTTCTTGGGTAACAGCATTTATCACAAATAATTGCAAATCTGATTGTGGTCCTACTTTCGAGTTCGCTACATTATTTTTGTAATAATATATATTTATTAAAAGTTTTTCTTGATACATGTGAGTGCCGCCACCTTTAATTAATTTCGTTTTTTACATTTTAATCATGTATATTGTTTATATGTTTAGTGTTGTCCTATATGCTTCGACTGTTCCCGTATTCTTGCACGAGTATCCCGCTTTGCACGTCAAATGCAATGTACGCTCGTGTTTGTTATACTATCTATTTTGGGATAGGATATGAAACGTAGGATGAAGGATAGGATAAGATAGGAAGGATAGGATAAAAATGTAAAACAAGTGGGATGCAGCACTGTATGCTTCGCATTCATTTGTTTATATAGATTTTGGTATAAATTTATCTCTCTTTTTCCCCTTATTTTGAAATATCCGAAAATATGCACTTTTCTGCTTTTCAATTCAATCTAATGTTATGACCTTCGATCATAGTTTATATAGAATTATTGTTAGACAGTTGGTGAATCATCTGAAGCTACATTCCTCTTCTCTGGTTTCAATTCCATAATGCATGAAATATTTTTGCCAATAGGAGGGAAACAATCCTTGTTCTTACGAAGTTATCCTTTTCCAGTATCTGAATTTCAGAGCATTTTTAGAATTTGTTTGAAAGTGGCAACTCACTCAAATCATATAGGACGGGAAAATAACGAATATCTCATGTTGTCGCAATCTTGTGAATGTATATTTCACTTTTGTCCCTAAATGTGGTCCTGTTTAAGACTTGTTTGCTATATAAAATTGAATTTCAGTTATAGCATGTGCAAAATATCAAAACCTATCTCATTTATATACTGACATTGTTATCGATATTTTGAGAGATTAATTCAACTCGCTTGGCTGATATAGGGGACTTTTTCAACAACGTGTTTAAATGTACGATGATTGGTTGGATTTCGAGTCGATGAATATAACTATAAACGAATAAACGAATAACAACTTCATGGATATCCCTTCGTGAAAATAAAATTCAGCTTTTTCTTGTCTTTAACAGGTTACATTCAATGGGTTTACTAAATTTCTTCTTATGAAAATAGTTTTGATTTTTTATTATTTGTTTGAAGTAAGAAGATACAATAAAAAATTAATCTTAAATTAACATGCAGGTACATGTAAATAGATCAAAATGAGATAATGTGTTCAGGTTAACGAATAAATGACACTACCTTACCTTGAAGATATTCATCAAACACGAAGATATATATCAGGTTCGATTCTGGATAACATTGCTGATAAGACTTGACATAGTCATGCTTTCCTCCAATATATAACTTCAGCACTACTTGTAATTTAAAGTAAATGTAATTAAATGTCATTGGAGAAAGACGAAAAGACAACATTGTGCATTAAAGCAAAAAACACACCCTCACACTCTAAACAACAACCAAAACAAAGATACGAATTTAAATAAGGTGTTTCGACCGTTTTTAGAACATGTCAAAAAAGAACATTTTCGTTGTGCGAATTCATTTCGTTGTGCGAATTCATTCAACATTGCTTAAGTTATCTAATGCTTTAGTATTAATTTATGGGGGAGGGGTGTTTACATCTTATTAAAGTATTTTCACTAAGTGTTTTACACGTTTAAGAAAAAGAATTTATTCAGAATCTTCAAAAGCAAAAAAAAAAAACATGATTATTTGAGATGTTTCATTGGTACTTCTAGGTACATGGATGATAATCTTACTATCCTGTTTTTGAAAAATATACAAATGACACATATCCATAAGAATTGATGCTGAACAAGGCAAAGGTTACAAGAAAAACATTTTTGGACCTAAATATCGAAATTGTTAATGGAAGGATTCATACAAGCGTGTATGACAAAAGAGATGATTTTGGATTCAACATAGTAAATTTCCCCTGTCTTGAGGATGATGTTCCTAGATTACCACTCTCATCCAGTACGCTAGAGTATGTACTGATGTTTTGAATTTATCATAGTAGAAAGGGCAAGGGTTGGTTAGGGGCTATCTATCCCCAAAATCGTTGTTCATTCCATTCATATAGGAATTATGAAATTTATATTAAAATGGATAAAGGAAGCTTGTCTTTAATAGATTCAACATGAAAAATGTTTGATTTCATTTTGTCGTTAAAGTTACCCCCCCTCCCTTGAAATCACATGTGAAACTGGAAATGAACAAAAATCAATATATTTTCACTCGTGATGGCAAAATTAGACTTGGCCACATCAAAACAACAAGTTCATATTTTTTCTGTATATTCGTATAAGTTATTTGTAAATGCTGTGAAAGTATGAATCTGTTGTTTTCATGTGACCACATAGAAAACGGAAGGAAATCAATGACTGTTACCATGCCAGCGGGTCGTTTTGTAAACAGAAAAACATGTTCTATAATACACGAATTGTTTGAGTCAAATCGATACATTTCAATAGATTTCGTTTTGTTGTTATTGATGATATTGATGATTTATTCTTACATGCACGAGTTCAAATAATACAGACAAAAATATCTTTCAAATGTTTATCTTCCTCGTAAACTAACTGACTTTCCTATTTAACGAGCATGACAAAAAAGAAGAGTACTTGAAATGTTTCATAAGATATGAATGACAAATATGGGGAAAAAACCATATCCCTATCAAGAATGACAAATATGGGAAAAAAACGTTATCCCTATCAAGAATGACAAATATGGGAAAAAAACTATATCCCTATCAAGAATGACAAATATGGGGAAAAAAACATATCCCTATCAAGAATGACAAATATGGGAAAAAACATATCCCTATCAAGAATGACAAATATGGAAAAAAACCATATCCCTATCAAGAATGACAAATATGGAAAAAAAAACCATAACCCTATCAAGAATGACAAATATGGGAAAAAACCATATCCCTATCAAGAATGACAAATATGGAAAAAAAACCATATCCCTATCAAAAATGACAAATATGAAAAAAAAACATATCCCTGTCAAGAATGACAAATATGGAAAAAAAACATATCTATCAAGAATGACAAAAAAGAACAGTACTTGAAATGTTTCATAAGATATGAATGACAAATATGGGGAAAAAACCATATCCCTATCAAGAATGACAAATATGGGAAAAAAACGTTATCCCTATCAATATGACAAATATGGGAAAAAAACTATATCCCTATCAAGAATGACAAATATGGAAAAAAAACATATCCCTATCAAGAATGACAAATATGGGAAAAAACCATATCCCTATCAAGAATGACAAATATGGAAAAAAAACCATATCCCTATCAAGAATGACAAATATGGAAAAAAAACCATATCCCTATCAAGAATGACAAATATGGGAAAAAACCATATCCCTATCAAGAATGACTAATATGGAAATAAAACCATATCCCTATCACGAATGACAAATATGGAAAAAACCATATCCCTATCTTGAATTACAAATATGGAAAAAAAACATATCCCAATCAAGAATGACAAATATGGAAAAAAAACCATATCCCTAGCAAGAATGACAAATATGGAAAAAAACATATCCCAATCAAGTATGACAAATATGGAAAAAAACCATATCCCTACCAAGAATGACAAAAAGGAAAAAAAAAACATATCCCCATCAAGATTGACAAATATGGGAAAAAACCATATCCCTATCAAGAATGACAAATATATAGAAAAAAAACCATATCCCTACCAAGAATGACAAATATGGAAAAAGCCATATCCAAATCAAGGATGACAAATATGGAAAAAAACCATATCCCTACCAAGAATGACAAAAAGGAAAAAAAACATATTCCTATCAAGAATGACAAATATGAAAAAAAAAACATATCCCTATCAAGAATGACAAATATGAAAAAAAACATATCCCTATCAAGAAGTACAAAATCGTTGATTGAAAAATCATCAAACCAAGGGCATACATAAGGCAAAGAAACAGAAATAAACAAATCATAAACCATATGAAGAGAAGTGAACTCCCTATGAAGGAGTGAGATTAGGTGCCAAGGAAGAGTGAGCATCTCCTGTTTGCATGCAACACCCGCCACTTCAATTCGGTAGAAAGGTCGCAATTAGTAAATTTCGCAATTCGTTAGACAGGTTAGAGGCTTAATTACGGGATGGATCACTACGAGGACAACTTCTTGTGTAGTGTGCGGTACCAACAACAAAGGTTTCGATCAATTTTCAACCTAAGGGTCGACAAAACCTGACATGAACGTCAATATCAGGACAACAAAATGACGTCATACTGAATATATGACGACATATTTGTTCGCTACAGTAACTTTGATTTTGCTTGTATTCTGTGAGAAATATTAAAGTCAAAGTAATCATTTCATATACATATTAAATCGAAATGACAGAGTATCTGAAAATCTAAAATATTAATTAAAAAAATAATAGGCCTGAACAAACGAACAAGAAACAAAACAAAACTAAACAGTCAACATCACCCCCCCCCACACACACACACACACATCCTCCCTCACCATCACACACACACCCTCACACACACACACACCCACACCCTCTCACCCTCACACATCAAACAAGCAAACTATAAGATAAAACGAAGATGTGAAATACATCCCCTCCGTTAAAAAAAAAGAAAAGAAAATCCAAACGGACGCATAGCATGATAAATCCTCCTTTGGCCTGAAAAGCAATTTTAATTCAATTTTAAATGAACCATATAATAAATGAACCATATAATAAATGAACCATATAATAAATGAACCATATAATAAATGAACCATATTATGAATGAACCATATTATCAATGAACCATTAAACACGGGACAAAACTATTTATTTCCATGTTGAGAAATTGAATTTGAAGACATTTACATTTATACCACTTGGTGAGTGTCACTGCTGGTGGACCAGGAGTCCCCGAGGGCACATGTAGCCAAGTTCGATCAATTTCGATTGATCGTTTCTTCAACGCATTCTAAATTTTTGTTACCAAAATTTCTTGAAATTTCTAAAAAGTGGGTCCTGTAGCATCATATCCCACCAACCCTGCTACGTCTTTCGATACACCTTTTCGACATAGTAACTTTCTTACTTTTTTGGCATACTTCATTGTTTAGATTTGAGGATCACTGACGAGGGTTAAGTACCCGAAACGTGCATGTCTGGTCCACGTTGCCAATTTATCTGTTCTTAAATGATGCTATTCAATTTGAAGACATTTACATTTATACCACTTGGTGAGTGTCACTGCTGGTGGACCAGGAGTCCCCGAGGGCACATGTAGCCAAGTTCGATCAATTTCGATTGATCGTTTCTTCAACGCATTCTAAATTTTTGTTATCAAAATTTCTTGAAATTTCTAAAAAGTGGGTCCTGTAGCATCATATCCCACCAATCCTGCTACGTCTTTCGATACACCTTTTCGACATAGTAACTTTCTTACTTTTTTGGCATACTTCATTGTTTAGATTTGAGGATCACTGACGAGGGTTAAGTACCCGAAACGTGCATGTCTGGTCCACGTTGCCAATTTATCTGTTCTTAAATGATGCTATTCAATTTGAAGACATTTACATTTATACCACTTGGTGAGTGTCACTGCTGGTGGACCAGGAGTCCCCGAGGGCACATGTAGCCAAGTTCGATCAATTTCGATTGATCGTTTCTTCAACGCATTCTAAATTTTTGTTATCAAAATTTCTTGAAATTTCTAAAAAGTGGGTCCTGTAGCATCATATCCCACCAATCCTGCTACGTCTTTCGATACACCTTTTCGACATAGTAACTTTCTTACTTTTTTGGCATACTTCATTGTTTAGATTTGAGGATCACTGACGAGGGTTAAGTACCCGAAACGTGCATGTCTGGTCCACGTTGCCAATTTATCTGTTCTTAAATG
Source organism: Pinctada imbricata (assembly GCA_033119305.1). Taxonomy (NCBI): domain Eukaryota; kingdom Metazoa; phylum Mollusca; class Bivalvia; order Pterioida; family Pteriidae; genus Pinctada; species Pinctada imbricata. Next base: position 12,258,219 of record VSWD01000004.1, on the reverse strand, counting down.
ATGCTATTCAATTTGAAGACATTTACATTTATACCACTTGGTGAGTGTCACTGCTGGTGGACCAGGAGTCCCCGAGGGCACATGTAGCCAAGTTCGATCAATTTCGATTGATCGTTTCTTCAACGCATTCTAAATTTTTGTTATCAAAATTTCTTGAAATTTCTAAAAAGTGGGTCCTGTAGCATCATATCCCACCAATCCTGCTACGTCTTTCGATACACCTTTTCGACATAGTAACTTTCTTACTTTTTTGGAATACTTCATTGTTTAGATTTGAGGATCACTGACGAGGGTTAAGTACCCGAAACGTGCATGTCTGGTCCACGTTGCCAATTTATCTGTTCTTAAATGATGCTATTCAATTTGAAGACATTTACATTTATACCACTTGGTGAGTGTCACTGCTGGTGGACCAGGAGTCCCCGAGGGCACATGTAGCCAAGTTCGATCAATTTCGATTGATCGTTTCTTCAACGCATTCTAAATTTTTGTTATCAAAATTTCTTGAAATTTCTAAAAAGTGGGTCCTGTAGCATCATATCCCACCAATCCTGCTACGTCTTTCGATACACCTTTTCGACATAGTAACTTTCTTACTTTTTTGGCATACTTCATTGTTTAGATTTGAGGATCACTGACGAGGGTTAAGTACCCGAAACGTGCATGTCTAGTCACGTTGCCAATTTATCTGTTCTTAAATGATGCTATTCAATTTGAAGACATTTACATTGACACCGCCGCGTATGATTTGCCATCCATGAGATGTGCTTACCGGTAGTTTTGCAAATTCAGGGAAAAAATATTTGCCGTGTCTCATTTTATACTGAGAAATATCTTTTAATTTTATTGAACATGTTTTATAGAATACCGAAAATTATTCAAACGGACACAGCGCGTCTTCGCTATGTTTTTTTTTTTTTTTCAACCTGAAGAATCATTTTACGGTAACGGACATTCTGCGAGTATTGTGTACATACCGATATTCGCCACGCCTTGTGAATAAATCATTTACAGTGGCACATTCTTTATCTTCATAATTTTTCCCTTCACGTTTGTTTCTCAATGATGTAAAGCTAAATCATTAAAAGTGCAATCAACGAAATTTGTATACATAGAAATATAACGAAGAACTCAGATATATCAGCATCTTAATTCGGGGAGATTTTTTAACAAACATGGATAATTTCAGTCATTATAAAATCAGTGCGTCGGATCTATTTGTACATACAACAAATAACATAAGCTTTTTAGAGCCCACTATAAAAAGGCCCCAACCTGTTGCGTCTACGGACACATACGCAACAGGTAACTTAGGTGTCCCTAGAATTTGTTTACACGACATTAGAGATGAAACATTTGTAGTGAGTAACAACCATGAGTTTTGGTATAAACATGCAGATAGGTATATTAAAATCAAGCCCTGTAAGATTGAAGTGGTCGATATACTAAAAGAGCACCAATTTTCACCAAGCGATTGCGCAATTTCTAAGTGCGGCACGAAGAACTGCAAAACTTGTAACATCCTAATAAGAGACACTTCATTCTCAAGTAATCTCACAAAACAAACATTTAACACGCATAGTTTTGAAAACCTGAACTGCATGACATCTAATGTTGTGTACGGAATGGATTGTTCCCTTTGTGGATTGATTTATGTGGGTGAAACCAAAGGTCAGCTCCGAAAAAGAATGTCAGGACACCGGTCAAAAATAAATAATAAAGGAAGTCAACTCCTTTATCGACATTTTGACCAGGCGGATCATTCTGTTTTATCTATGAGAGTCAGAATCCTGGAAAAAATATATCACCCCACAAACAATCCCAATTTGAGCACACCTTTCCGTCGCAACAGAGAAGAGTTCTGGATAAAAAATCTTAACACTGCAGCGCCCTATGGATGCAACGATAATATCAGCAACATAGGGAACTTAACAAGTCGCGGTTGTCAATCGGTAAATGTGACTAGCTTATTCAACAGACCACAAAGAAGACCTCGAAGTCATGGCATTCGAAAATATTATAGGCCTGAGATACATAGTTTCTCCTTCGATGACTTGGTTCCATTTTTGAATGAGCCTCTAGGCCTGTATTATATTCGTACCAAATTATACTCTGTTCCTTTACGGAAGTTACACGAAATTTACGAATGTACGAAGGACCTCACATTTACCGATACACGTTCCCCAGAATACAGACTACAAGGAGTCATCTTGGACATTTCTACTTTTCGTTTATTTCAAGCAGTTAGATCAGATAAATCAGAAGAGAAAACAAACCGTCCTTTCATTAAAGTAAGATTTGCAAACAAAGGTATTCATAAATTGAATCTTGGTCAAATTTTGAATCACAAAACTGTCACAGAAAAAATTCCACCATATTTCAAAAGAAAAGAAACTTCTTGTATTTCCTATAGCTACACACCAACAGTTGCATCTAAAATTTACAATTACAAACGATTCCTGCAATGTATTGATTTAAGTAATCCCTCACTACATCCACTTCCTTGCGAATGTTCTTCATCGGATTTCAGCTACTCTCCTTGTGGACACAATATTACTGGTGACCTTAGTATAGTCAAGAACGACAAGTTGAAAGAATTGTTAAAAAAGGTCCCAAATACAGAGAAAGTATGTCCTTTACATGGAACCAAAATGTCAAAATTATCAAATACTCTTGTGAGGAATATACAAGACGTTGGGCAAAGAAAGAGTATTTACAGCTCGACACCCTTTCCGAATGGATAAAATCCATCAGAGGGTTACTTTTATCTAGAATTAACCGATTAAAATCAAATGTGAACACCAGATTCGTGTCTATATTTAAAGACCCTGATGTTATCACAGAGCTTACCTACCTCCAAGAACATTATGTCATCACACCAGCGGACAAAGCCTCAAATAATTACACATTTACTTGCAAAAAGTACTATTTCGACAGTCTAGTTAAAGAGTTGGGTTTAAATTCGACACCTGGAAATCCCACTTACACCCCAACAAACCGTTCTGCCTCTGAAATAATACATAACCACAAATCAGCTCTTGCTTCCTTTGGCTTCGACACTATCAATTTAGATTTAGATTTACCATACTTATACTGCATACCTAAAATGCATAAGAATCCGTACAAACAACGTTTCATCGCTGGCTCCTCAAAATGTTCTACGAAATCTGTATCGATCTTACTCACCAAAGTTTTATCTGAAATCAAATCTGGGCTTAAAAATATTTTTCGACAGTATATTCTCGCAGTGGTATCAACCAGATGTGGATTTTAAAGAATTAAAAGGAACTTTTAGAACATCTGAAATCCACTCATTTTAGTAGAGTCTATTCGATCAAAGCCTTTGATTTTTCGACACTTTACACTACAATTTCACATTCTAAATTGAAAGAAAGACTCGCAAAAAGTAATGCGTTTACAAGAAAGAACGGTAATCGCAAATACAAATTAATTGTTGTTAACTATGACAAAACCTACTTTGTAAAAGAAAAGTCCGATTCTGAAAATAAGTACTCTGAAACAGACATTATTCAGATGTTAACTTTCTGATCGACATTTTTTTTTTGTGGTGTTTGGCCATGGAGGAAAGGTCTTTCAGCAAATTGTCGGAATTCCAATGAGGACCAATTGTGCCCCACTCCTTGCCGACATTTTCCTTTACTCGTACGAAGCTGAATTCATTCATTCTTTGGTCTCTGAAGGGAAAATTTACTTAGCTTCTGACTTCAGTTTCACTTACAGATACATAGACGATGTGTTGTCCATTTACAATCCAAAATTCGCGGATTACCTGAGCAGTATCTATCCTTCGGAGCTTGAAGTCAAAAAACTACAGAGACAAATAATTCAGCATCCTATTTGGACATAATGTTGTTCTACGGTCGATATGGGGAACTTGTCATACACTATGATGTCCCACTCTCCAGAGTGGTGGATGATATTCTGTCATAGACCATTTGAACCATCCAACCAAAGATTGTACTCTGTGTCTTCCAAAATGGAAGTAACCGGATGTGACAGTTCTACCGAATTGAAGCGACGGGTGTTGCATGCAAGCAGGAGATGCTTGCTCTTCCTGGGCACCTGGTCTCACTCCCATATCGGGAGTTCGCTTCGTTTCATATAGTGGAGGTTTTTGTTTGTTTGCTTTGGTTCCTGTTTTATCATTATTTTGTATGCCTTCGGTTTCTGGTTTTCTGAATTATCGATTTTGTGCTGTAAACAGGGATATGGTCATTATCCATATTTGTCATTTTTAACCGACTATAACCTTAATTAAGACACGCTAAAACATATAAAATAAAAGTACAATAGTATAAATTATGAATAGAAAAACAGCTTATTAACCTTCAAAAGTCTATATTGTAGATGGCGCAAGGAAAATTCACTTTGGCTTTATTTAAAATGTTTGACATGAAGTACTACTGACGAGGATTCAATATCCGAAACACGTCTCTAGTACAATAACATTGGTACTGTAGAACATATATTTCAATATTGACAGTTCCATAAGAGTTCACACTAAGAATATAACTTAGACTAAAACTACCATAGTCACTAAATCATGGATGAGTCACTATACTCTGTTAAATATCTAAAACTTGCTGCAGGGAATAGCACTAAAGCACAATGATCACAGGCATGCAAAATTTATTACAGATATTCATAGCAAGAATTAAATCAACTAAGATACAAGTCAGACGACAGGACTCCATGACGGGCCCTGTCCACCTATCCTCTCTGAATTTTGGTCGGACTCCTCGGGTGAGAACATATATGAGCTCGCTACAGCCGGCAGAGCACGGACTGTATTACGCGCGTCCTATTTTTATATCCATATACATATTCATCTGTGTTGCTTGGGCCCCTGCGTTTTGCGGTCTTGTTTGTGTGTGGTCTTCTAACAGTGAGGAGGTTGTTTTACACCACAATTGTACATTCTTCGAGACCTCTGGGTAATTGGAGAAGTGAGAGGGTTGTGCGCACTTAATCCAGGATAACCACACCATTTGCTACTTTTGTGGCAAATGGCCGTCCAAAGTCGGCAACGGTTACCCATTGATCTCGTTGGTTTATGTGTAGTCTTGTGTGTTTGATGTTTATATGTCGTATGTCTCTTTTTGTCTCTTAGTATGCTCATCTTTGTGTTCTCGCATCGGGTGTTTTGCTGTTTGTGCTTCAACTATGATTGTTAGGTATTGTTGGAGATCCCCTCCCTTCTTTGAGTTTATAAAAGAAGACAAGCATACTAGCAATTAATTCAGTGCACATAAGCAATAAAGCTACCCTAATAAAGCAAACAACAAATGAAACGTTATTCAGTCTCAAAGTCGAGAAGGCAAAGCACAATCGTGAGAATTCCCATCGAAACGGTTGCGAACCCCGGAATGAACAATATTCCGAAGGGAGACCAGGTGCCCGGGGAGAGTCAGCGTCTCCTGATTGCATGCAAAACCCGTCGCAACAGCTCCATGGAATCCTGTCAAATTCGGTTATTGTCTTGATGTACAGATAAGGTAAGTATGTCTTGTTTGGTGATGACGACAGTCATCATGTTCATCAGTGACGACAGTCATCATATATGTTCTGAGAGCTAGGCGTCTTTCTGATAAGCTTCTCAGTCAGGGATATGTTTGTGACCGACTAACATCGTCACTGAGGAAGTTCTACGGTCGATATGGGGAACTCGTCATACACTATGATGTCACACTCTCCAGAATGGTGGACGATATTCTGTCTTAGACCATTTGAACCATCCAACCAAAGATTGTACTCTATATCTTCCAAAATGGAAGTAACCGGATGTGACAGTTCTACCGAATTGAAGCGACGGGTGTTGCATGCAAGCAGGAGATGCTTACTCTTCCTGGGCACCTGGTCTCACTCTCATATCGGGAGTTCGCTTCTTTCCATATGGTGGAGGTTTTTGTTTGTTTGCTTTGGTTCCTGTTTTATCCTGATTTTGTATGCCTTCGGTTTCTGATTTTCTGATGTTAGTCGGTCACAAACGTATCCCTGACTGAGAAGCTTATCTGAAAGACGCCTAGCTCTCAGAACAAAATCTGTATATTTGGTACTTACTCTGGCATAGCGTATCAACTTGTTCATTATTATTATTATTATTATTATTATTATTATCATTATTATTATTATTATTATTATTATTATTATTATTATTATTATTATTATTATTATTATGTGAATTTCATAGTCTTTGAGAAGCAATTATTTCTAATTAACGTGTAATCAAAAATTATGTCTAACCGTTTTTCTAAAACAAATCTTAGAAAATCTAGAGTTCAAAATCGGCGATTAACTTCATATTTTCCACTGATTTATACTCCAATTCTTATCCCCGACTTCTTATAAAAAGTATCATTAAATAAGTAAGACGATTCTTGCAAGACGTCTCTAATGTTAGTAGGAGGCCATATTCGTTTGAAATATACGACGTACAATTTTACAATTTTATTTTGCATATAGAAAATTCGAGAAAACCCCTTTCTTTTCCTCGACAGACTACAAATCATACAAATCATGGACATGTAGTGACCTGTGTAATGCCTTGTCCTTCCTCTTGGACAATATTTATGTTAGATTTGGTGAGGATTTATACAAGCAGGTTGTAGGAATTCCTATGGGTACTAACTGTGCGCCTCTTGTTGCAGATTTATTTTTATACACTTATGAAAAAGAATTTATCCAAAATCTTCAAAAGCAAAGAAAATTTGATGAGCTGAAATGTTTCAATAATACTTCTAGGTATCTGGATGATATTCTAACAATTGACAATCCTGCTTTTGAATTATATAAGAATGAAATTTATCCACAAGAATTAACCCTTAACAAGGCAAACCTTTCAAATACAGAAACACCCTTTTTGGACCTAAATATCAAAATTGTAAACGTAAAGATTCATACAAGTGTATATGACAAAAGGGATGATTTTGGATTCAACATAGTAAATTTCCCTTGGCTTGACGGCGATGTTCCAAGATTACCGTCATACGGCATTTACATATCACAGCTCATTCGGTACGCTAGAGCATGTACTGATATTTTGGATTTTCACAGTAGAAATTTACAAATTACCAAAAAACTTTTAGGTCAAGGTTTCCGCTTTCATAAACTAGTTAAGACTTTCTGGAAATTTTACAAAAATTACAGTCAACTTCTTTTGAAATTCGGATCTATACATGCAACAGAGTACATTACTATGGGTATTACACAACCTGTCTTTTATGGTGATATGATAAACAAAATAAAAAGGATCAAAGGTAGGCAGCATAACCATAGAAAATGCGTCAGAATCATCAAACGCCTTTTATACCGTGGATATGATCCTAATGTCACCAGACGGACACTAGGCTTGGTATTTGACCAATCTACAGTCTTGTACAAGCGCATCCTTGAGACTTGCACTCTGACTGACTGTGACGACGGGACTTTATGATGGGCCCTGTCCAAACCTCTTTAGAGAAGACAGGGCCCCGACCACCTGTCCTCTCTGATTGTCAGTCGGACTCCTCGGGTGATTACATACATGAGCTCGCTACAGCCGGCAGAGCACGGACTGTTTTACGCATGCCCTCTTTTTATATCCATTTACATATCCATCTTTGTCTATGGGGCCTCTGCGTTTCGCGGTCTTGTTTGTGTGATGTCATCTTACAGTTAGGAGGTTGTTTTACACCACAATTGTACGCTCTTCGAGACCTCTGGGAAATTGGAGAAGTGAGAGGGTTGTGCGCACGTAATCCAGGATAACCACACCATTTGCTACTTGCGTGACAGATGGCCGTCCAAAGTCGGCACCGGTTACCCATTGGTTTCGTCGGTTTATGTGTAGTCTTTTGTGTTCGATGTTTACATGTCGTGTGTCTCTTTTCCGTCTCGTGCTGTACTCGTCTTTTGTGTTTTTGCATCGGGTGTTTTGGTGTTTTACTGTTGATGCTGCAACGGGGTCTTGTTGGAGATCTCCTCCCTTCTTTTTTTGAAAGGTCACATGGCTGTATTAGCCAATCAAAAGGGTAACAAAATCAGTTAACTGAAAATAACGTCAGAGCTACCACGTGTTAACCATGAAATGTAAACAATGACAAGCATTACAAATATATATTTGATATCGTTATAATCTTTGAGGATCGACAAAGACATTTCAGAAAATGATTTATAGATACATATGTAAAATAATTTTATATCTAAAGTTCGGAAAGATTCTGACCATGTTTATGTGGGGATGGGGGAGTGGGTTGTTCATAGCAGGTAGTCATTCTCGTATGTACGTACAACAAAGGGTAATGCTCATCATGTGTAATGAAACACAAGCCGTGACAATGTATACTTTTTTTTGCTAATAATTGAAAGAATCAAGATCAGACTTCAGTACTTAATTTAAAGGAACGGATTTGTAGAAACTGGATAATTAATTTGTCCACAGGTACATGAAAATCACAGGAGCTCGGCACCAACAATCCTGAATTATATACACCCCTTCTCTACAGTACTTTCACTTTTCTTTAAAGTAAAGAGAAGGAGGAAGCGATTGTAGATCCATGACATCGAGCTTCTATGTGAAAATATGATCCCCCCCCCCTTTCTTTCTCCGAATCATGACTGTCTTAAAATAGCCGTGAAGTCAAAGAAAAAAAGGGACGCGAGAAAAAGGATCATATTTGCAGGGACTTGACATAACAATCTTTTCCGCGCTTGCAAGGGTTCTTTCCTAGTATAAACTTTTAAGATATATAGCATCAAAAGGCAACACAAACATCACGCAGAAATAAATAGATCAATAATAGATTAAACTCAACTACAATGGAACATAACACTTCAGATCACATGGCAGAAACCTTTGAGAACTATGATGTCTTACAGGCACTCTCTTTACATTTATAGTAGGTCCATTGCATGTTTCGATGTAGGACCGAAATTAGTTGAAAAAGGGTCTTGTTTCTTGCCTCATTACTTAAGGAGTTCCATACAGTTGTTGCCATGTGTCTGAAAGATGAAAGACCATGCCTTGTTGTTCTTGCCTGTGTTACTTTAGCTGTGTTACTGTATCTAAAATCATATCGGTTATTTTTAGAACAATTAAATCTTGAAGAAAGAAAGGACTTTTTTGAATTTTGAATGTACGCATCCTACGAAGCTGGAGTGATGGTTGCTTCGATTTTATCAGAAGATCTTCGTAGGAGCTCGAGAAATCGTTATAAATGAAACGCAATGCCCTTTCTTGAATGCATTCTACCTTTTTGGTGTTAGTTTCCCCACAGCAATTCCAAATCAGGAAGCAATTATTAAAGTTTGATAAGATGAAAGTGTGGTAGATGGTCAGTTTACCAAGCCTGTTTAGATATTTCCCTACTCTTTTTAGACAATTTAGCTGTTTTGATGCTTTTTTACAGATATTTGATACATTAGATTAAAATTTATGTCTACACCAAGTAATTTCATTTCACTTTCACAGAGGCCATTTATTTGGAATGATTTTATTTTTTCAGATGATCTTTGACCTATAGTAATAGCCTGGAATTTGTCAGGGTTCGCTTGCATTTTATTATCGTTGAACCACTTTATCAGTATTTCGCTGTCCTCTTGCAAGTTTGATTTGTGTTGTCATCGGAATAGTTATATATTGTATAATTTTTAACAGAGAGAAATATGTAATTAATAAAGATATTAAAAAGTACCGGTCCTGATATGGATCCCTGTGGAACACCTTTCCTGATATGTTCGTATGTAGTGGTAATTGTAGTATGTTTTCAAGGTAGGACTTTATCAAGGTCAAGGCTTTTGAGGTTAGGCCATACTCATGTAGTTTGAGTAAGAGTAGGTCATGGGGAAGGCAATCAGATGCCTTCGATAGATCAATGAGAATAGCTCCAATATACTTGTTTTCATCTAGATCCCTCTTCCAGTCCTCAATGACCTTTAGTAATGTAGACTGACACCCGTAGCCGGCTCAAATTTTTTTAAATATTCAGAAAGTTCTACATTAATTGATCTTTCATATATTTTAGGGATGGTAGGTAGTACACTTGCGGGTCTATAATTCCCTTTATCTAGTATGCTTTTCGTTTTATTTAACGGTACTACATGTGTCTTTTTTAGACTGCTAGGAACAGATGCATCATTAAGAGATCTATGACAAATATGGAAAAAAAACTTACTTATAATAGTAGTTAGTGGGGCACTAATTATTGGTTCTGCATATTTCAGTAGGCGTGGAGAAATTCTATCTGCCCCTGTGGCCTTTTTATACCTATGTTAAGTATTTGTTTCTTTACAAATTCTTGATCTACTGGTTTAAAGTCAAGTTTTTTTCATTTATTGGAATGTTTTCTCTTATTGATGAGACAATTGGGTGATTTTCATCTACTATAGCTTATACTTTAAAAAGGGTCCCAAATACAAAGAATATCAAAATTATCATGGACTCTTGTGAGGAACATGCAAGACGTTGGGCAAAGAAAGAGGATGTACAGCTCGACACCCTTTCCGAATGGATAAAATCCATCAGAGGGTTACTTTTATCTAGAATTTACCGATTAAAATCAACTGTGAACACCAGATTCGAGTCTATATTTAAAGACCCTGATGTTATCACAGAGATTACCTACCTCCAAGAACATTATGTCATCACACCAGCAGACAAAGCCTCAAATAATTACACATTTACTTGCAAAAAGTATTATTTCGACAGTCTAGTTAAAGAGATGGGTTAAAATTCGACACCTGGAAATCCCACTTACATCCCAACAAACCTTTCTGCCTCTGAAATAATAGATAACCAAAAATCAGCTCTTGCTTCCTTTGGCTTCGACACTAACAATTTAGATTTAGATTTACCATACTTATGCTACATACCTAAAATGCACAAGAATCCGCACAAACAACGTTTCATCGCTGGTTCCTCAAAATGTTCTACCAAATCTGTATCGATCTTACTCACCAATGTTTTATCTGAAATCAAATCTGGGCTTCAAAAATATTGTTCGACAGTATATTCTCGCAGTGGTATCAACCAGAAGTGGATTTTAAAGAATTCGAAGGAACTTTTAGAACATCTGAAATCCACTCATTTTAGTAGAGTCCATTCGATCAAAGCCATTGATTTTTCGACACTTTACACTAAAATTCCACATTCTAAATTGAAAGAAAGACTCGCTAAAATTATAAATAATGCGTTTACAAGTAAGAATGGTAATCGCAAATACAAATTTATTGTTGTTAACTATGACAAAACCTACTTTGTAAAAGAAAAGTCCGATTCTGAATATAAGAACACTGAAGCAAATATTATTCAGATGTTAAACTTTCTGATCGACAACATTTTTGTGGTGTTAGGAGGAAAGGTCTTTCAGCAAATTGTCGGAATTCTAATGGGGACCAATTGTGCCCCACTCCTTGCCGACATTTTCCTTTACTCGTACGAAGCTGAATTCATTCATTCTTTGGCCTCTGAAGGGAAAAGATACTTAGCTTCTGACTTCAACTTCACTTACAGATACATAGACGATGTGTTGTCCATCAATAATCCAAAATTCGCGGATTACCTAAGCAGTATCTATCCTTCGGAGCTTGAAGTCAAAGAAACTACAGAGTCAAATAATTCAGCATCCTATTTGGACATAATGTTGTCCTACGACACTGATGGTCACATGAACACCTCACTCTATGACAAACGTGACGACTTCAATTTCAGTATTACAAACTTTCCTTTTCTGAGTAGCAACATTCCTTCATCGCCTGTTTATGGCGTGTTCATATCTCAGTTGATACGCTACGCCAGAGCAAGTACCAAAAATACGGATTTTGTTCTGAGAGCTAGGCGTCTTTCAGATAAGCTTCTCAGGCAGGGATATGTTTGTGACCGACTAAAATCGTCACTGAGGAAGTTCTACGGTCGATATGGGGAACTCGTTATACACTATGATGTCCCACTCTCCAGAATGGTGGATGATATTCTGTCGTAGACCATTTGAACCATCCAACCAAAGATTGTACTCTATGTCTTCCGAAATGGAAGTAACCGGATGTGACAGTTCTACCGAATTTATTGAAGTGGTCGATATACTAAAAGAGCACTAATTTTCACCAAGCGATTGCTCAGTTTCTAAGTGCGGCACGAAGAACTGCAAAACTTGTAACATCCTAATAACAGACACTTCATTCTCAAGTAATCTCACAAAACAAATATTTAACACGCATAGTTTTGAAAACCTAAACTGTATGACATCTTCGAGTTCGATCAATTAAGGTTGATCGTTTCTTCAACGCATTCTAAATTTCTGTTATCAAAATTTCTTGAAATGTCTAAAACGTGGGTCCTGTAGCATCATATCCAACCCATCCTGCTACGTCTTTCGGTTCGCTTTTTCGACATAGTAACTTTCATACTTTTTGGCATATTACATTGTTTAGATTTGAGGATCACTGACGAGGGTTAAGTACCCGAAACGTGCATGTCTGGTTCATGTTGCCAATTCATCTGTTCTTAAATGATGCTATTCAATTTGAAGACGTTTACATTTATACCACTTGGTGAGTGTCACTGCTGGTGGACCAAGAGTCCCCGAGGGCTCATGTAGCCAAGTTCGATCAATTAAGGTTGATCGTTTCTTCAACGCATTCTAAATTTCTGTTATCAAAATTTCTTGAAATTTCTAAAACGTGGGTCCTGTAGCATCATATCCCACCCATCCTGCTACGTCTTTCGGTACGCTTTTTCGACATAGTAACTTTCATACTTTTCGGCATATTGCATTGTTTAGATTTGAGGATCACTGACGAGGGTTAAGTACCCGAAACGTGCATGTCTGGTCCATGTTGCCAATTCATCTGTTCTTAAATGATGCTATTCAATTTGAAGACGTTTACATCTTATGTTGTGTACGGAATAGTATGTCTTCCGAAATGGAAGTAACCGGATGTGACAGTTCTACTGAATTGAAGCGGCGGGTGTTGCATGCAAGCAGGACATGCTTACTCTTCCTGGGCACCTGGTCTCACTCCCATATCGGGAGTTCGCTTCTTTTCATGTGGTGGAGGTTTTTGTTTGTTTGCTTTGGTTCCTGTTTTATCCTGATTTTGTATGCCTTCGGTTTCTGATTTTCTGAATTAACGATTTTGTGCTGTATACAGGGATATGGACATTATCTATATTTGTCATAGTACTGTTGTTACCTATGTATTTTACCACATTCACAAGAACGATATTAAAGGTACTACATACTCTATCTTGTTCAATTTCTAGTTTATTACCATCAAGTAGAATAGTGTCATTTTGTGCATTTAATCCTTTATTAGTTATTATTTTATTGCAGGCCAGAAGTCACTAGATTTTGGACCACCGGTGCATCTATCAATAAAATAATCATTTATCAATTTTTTTTTCAGTTTTATAGTCACATAATTTCTTTGTTTTCTATTTTCTTCACATGCCTTTGAGTTGTTACCAAGTTTCTGAAATTTATTAAACAGCATCTTTTTCCTATATAACTGCCTTCCTAAATGTACTATTAAAATATGGTACCTGTTTACCAGCTATTTTACGGGAAATTCAACCGCTTGGACTGAAAAATGTTGATATGCCATATCGGCACTTCCATAATAATGTAGATGTTCATAATCTAAGTTACCTAAATCTTCTTAAAATTTATTATGCTCAAAATCTTTATAACTTCTGCATTTCTTCCATTTCACCTATTTTTCCGTGACCTTTAACTTCAGTTGAATTGCTATCAAATTGTGGACATCACTTACTCCAGTTGAAAAATAACATGTTTTCAAAGATTCTTCATGTTTATTTGTCATGATTGCATCGATTAAATTATGTATTCCTATGTTTCTGAAGCAAGTTGGTTTTTTTGTGAGATTTGCTAGATCAAAAAACATCACACAACTCTAGAACTGGTTTGTTCTTTCTATCATCGTTAAGGTCAAAATTTGGATCACCTAGATAAAGAAAATTATCATATTTTTTATATATTTTATCTGCTGTATTCATAAAATCATCAGTAAAACCTTATTAGACATCGAAGGTGGTTTATACATAGCACAAAGGAACCATTTCTGATCATCACATATTAGTTAAAAACCTATGTATTCTATGGATTGGAATTCTAGTTCTTTCCTCCTATCACATGTAATCCCTGATAGTACGTACGCTATAATCCCTCCTCCATGTATGTTTCTTTCAGCTCTCAAAAGTCTGTAATCTTGCACTTGGAACTTGGCATCTGGAAAAGTACTGTCAATTTTAGTTTCAGATAGAAATAAAACTTCCACCGTGTTATGTAAAAGCATATTTTGGATGTACATGAGTTTATTTCTGCCTCGTTCAATTATTAAAGTTTGATAAGATGAAAGTGTGGTAGATGGTCAGTTTACCAAGCCTGTGTAGATATTTCCCTACTCTTTTTAGACAATTTAGCTGTTTTGATGCTTTTTTACAGATATTTGATACATTAGATTAAAATTTATGTCTACACCAAGTAATTTCATTTCACTTTCACAGAGGATATTAATGCCATTTATTTGGAATGATTTTATTTTTTCAGATGATCTTTGACCTATAGTAATAGCCTGGAATTTGTCAGGGTTCGCTTGCATTTTATTATCGTTGAACCACTGGTCTGTTAAGAATTCAGGGGATGTGATTGAAAAAATGAAATCTGGAAATTTCCAAGCTAATACGATTTCTTCATACGACTTCTCTAATATGTACACCACACTTCCTCATGACAAAATTAATGATCGATTATCTAATCTCATTAAATGGTGTTTTGATCGAGAGCGAAAAACTTACATTTGTACATCTGAATCGAAGGGTTTCTTTTCCTCGACAGACTACAAATCATACAAATCATGGACATGTAGTGACCTGTGTAATGCCTTGTCCTTCCTCTTGGACAATATTTATGTTAGATTTGGTGAGGATCTATACAAGCAGGTTGTAGGAATTCCTATGGGTACTAACTGTGCGCCTCTTGTTGCAGATTTATTTTTATACACTTATGAGAAAGAATTTATCCAAAATCTTCAAAAGCAAAGAAAATTTTATGAGCTGAAATGTTTCAATAATACTTCTAGGTATCTGGATGATATTCTAACCATTGACAATCCTGCTTTTGAATTATATAAGAATGAAATTTATCCACAAGAATTAACCCTTAATAAGGCAAACCTTTCAAATACAGAAACACCCTTTTTGGACCTAAATATCAAAATTGTAAACGGAAAGATTCATACAAGTGTATATGACAAAAGGGATGATTTTGGATTCAACATAGTAAATTTCCCTCGGCTTGACGGTGATGTTCCAAGATTACCATCATACGACATTTACATATCACAGCTCATCCGGTACGCTAGAGCATGTACTGATATTTTGGATTTTCACAGTAGAAATTTACAAATTACCAAAAAACTTTAGGTCAAGGTTTCCGCTTTCACAAACTAGTTAAGACTTTCTGGAAATTTTACAAAAATTACAGTCAACTTCTTTTAAAATTCGGATCTATACATGCAACAGAGTACATTACTATGGGTATTACACAACCTGTCTCTTATGGTGATATGATAAACAAAATAAAAAGGATCAAAGGTAGGCAGCATAACCATCGAAAATGCGTCAGAATCATCAAACGCTTTTTATACCGTGGATATGATCCTAATGTCATCAGACGGACACTAGGCTTGGTACTTGACCAATCTACAGTCTTGTACAAGCGCATCCTTGAGACTTGCACTCTGTCTGACTGTGACGACGGGACTCCATGACGGGCCCTGTCCAAACCTCTTTAGAGAAGACAGGGCCTCGACCACCTGTCCTCTCTGAATGTCAGTCGGACTCCTCGGGTGATTACATACATGAGCTCGCTACAGCCGGCAGAGCACGGACTGTATTACGCATGCCCTCTTTTTATATCCATTTACATATTCATCTGTGTCTCTGGGGCCTCTGCGTTTCGCGGTCTTGTTTGTGTGATGTCATCTTACAGTGAGGAGGTTGTTTTACACCACAATTGTACGTTCTTCGAGACCTCTGGGTAATTGGAGAAGTGAGAGGGTTGTGCGCACGTAATCCAGGATAACCACACCATTTGCTACTTGCGTGACAAATGGCCGTCCAAAGTCGGCACCGGTTACCCATTGGTCTCGTCGGTTCATGTGTAGTCTTTTGTGTTTGATGTTTACATGTCGTGTGTCTCTTTTCCGTCTCGTGCTGTACTCGTCTTTTGTGTTTTTGCATCGGGTGTTTTGGTGTTTTACTGTTGATGCTGTAACGGGGTCTTGTTGGAGATCTCCTCCCTTCTTTTTATCAGTATTTCGCTGTCCTCTTGCAAGTTTGATTTGTGTTGTCATCGGAATAGTTATATATTGTATAATTTTTAACAGAGAGAAATATGTAATTAATAAAGATATTAAAAAGTACCGGTCCTAACATGGATCCCTGTGGAACACCTTTCCTGATATGTTCGTATGTACTGGTAATTGTAGTATGTTTTCAAGGTAGGACTTTATCAAGATCAAGGCTTTTGAGGTTAGGCCATACTCATGTAGTTTGAGTAAGAGTAGGTCATGGGGAAGGTAATCAGATGCCTTCGATAGATCAATGAGAATAGCTCCAATATATTTGTTTTCATCTAGAGCCCTCTTCCAGTCCTCAATGACCTTTAGTAATGTAGACTGACACCCGTAGCCGGCTCAAATTTTTTTAAATATTCAGACAGTTCTACATTAATTGATCTTTCATATATTTTAGGGATGGTAGGTAGTACACTTGCGGGTCTATAATTCCCTTTATCTAGTATGCTTTTCGTTTTATGTATCGGTACTACATGTGTCTTTTTTAGACTGCTAGGAACAGATGCATCATTAAGAGATCTATGACAAATATGGAAAAAAAACTTACTTATAATAGTAGTTAGTGGGGCACTAATAACTGGTTCTGCATATTTCAGTAGGCGTGGAGAAATTCTATCTGCCCCTGTGGCCTTTTTATACCTATGTTAAGTATTTGTTTCATTACAAATTCTTGATCTACTGGTTTAAAGTCAAGTTTTTTCATTTATTGGAATGTTTTCTCTTATTGATGAGACAATTGGGTGATTTTCATCTACTATAGCTTATACTTTAAAAAGGGTCCCAAATACAAAGAATGTCAAAATTATCATGGACTCTTGTGAGGAACATGCAAGACGTTGGGCAAAGAAAGAGGATGTACAGCTCGACACCCTTTCCGAATAGATAAAATCCATCAGAGGGTTACTTTTATCTAGAATTTACCGATTAAAATCAACTGTGAACACCAGATTCGAGTCTATATTTAAAGACCCTGATGTTATCACAGAGATTACCTACCTCCAAGAACATTATGTCATCACACCAGCAGACAAAGCCTCAAATAATTACACATTTACTTGCAAAAAGTATTATTTCGACGGTCTAGTTAAAGAGATGGGTTAAAAATCGACACCTGGAAATCCCACTTACATCCCAACAAACTTTTCTGCCTCTGAAATAATAGATAACCAAAAATCAGCTCTTGCTTCCTTTGGCTTCGACACTAACAATTTAGATTTAGATTTACCATACTTATGCTACATACCTAAAATGCACAAGAATCCGCACAAACAACGTTTCATCGCTGGTTCCTCAAAATGTTCTACCAAATCTGTATCGATCTTACTCACCAATGTTTTATCTGAAATCAAATCTGGGCTTCAAAAATATTGTTCGACAGTATATTCTCGAAGTGGTATCAGCCAGATGTGGATTTTAAAGAATTCGAAGGAACTTTTAGAACATCTGAAATCCACTCATTTTAGTAGAGTCCATTCGATCAAAGCCATTGATTTTTCGACACTTTACACTAAAATTCCACATTCTAAATTGAAAGAAAGACTCGCTAAAATTATGAATAATGCGTTTACTAGTAAGAATGGTAATCGCAAATACAAATTTATTGTTGTTAACTATGACAAAACCTACTTTGTAAAAGAAAAGTCCGATTCTGAAAATAAGAACACTGAAGCAAATATTATTCAGATGTTAAACTTTCTGATCGACAACATTTTTGTGGTGTTAGGAGGAAAGGTCTTTCAGCAAATTGTCGGAATTCCAATGGGGACCAATTGTGCCCCACTCCTTGCCGACATTTTCCTTTACTCGTACGAAGCTGAATTCATTCATTCTTTGGTCTCTGAAGGGAAAAGATACTTAGCTTCTGACTTCAACTTCACTTACAGATACATAGACGATGTGTTGTCCATCAATAATCCAAAATTCGCGGATTACCTAAGCAGTATCTATCCTTCGGAGCTTGAAGTCAAAGAAACTACAGAGTCAAATAATTCAGCATCCTATTTGGACATAATGTTGTCCTACGACACTGATGGTCACATGAACACCTCACTCTATGACAAACGTGACGACTTCAATTTCAGTATTACAAACTTTCCTTTTCTGAGTAGCAACATTCCTTCATCGCCTGTTTATGGCGTGTTCATATCTCAGTTGATACGCTATGCCAGAGCAAGTACCAAAAATACGGATTTTGTTCTGAGAGCTAGGCGTCTTTCAGATAAGCTTCTCAGGCAGGGATATGTTTGTGACCGATTAAAATCGTCACTGAGGAAGTTCTACGGTCGATATGGGGAACTCGTCATACACTATGATGTCCCACTCTCCAGAATGGTGGATGATATTCTGTCGTAGACCATTTGAACCATCCAACCAAAGATTGTACTCTATGTCTTCCGAAATGGAAGTAACCGGATGTGACAGTTCTACCGAATTTATTGAAGTGGTCGATATACTAAAAGAGCACCAATTTTCACCAAGCAATTGCTCAGTTTCTAAGTGCGGCACGAAGAACTGCAAAACTTGTAACATCCTAATAACAGACACTTCATTCTCAAGTAATCTCACAAAACAAATATTTAACACGCATAGTTTTGAAAACCTAAACTGAATGACATCTTCGAGTTCGATCAATTAAGGTCCTGTAGCATCATATC
Source organism: Pinctada imbricata (assembly GCA_033119305.1). NCBI lineage: Eukaryota > Metazoa > Mollusca > Bivalvia > Pterioida > Pteriidae > Pinctada > Pinctada imbricata. Next base: position 12,239,191 of record VSWD01000004.1, on the reverse strand, counting down.
CCACCCATCCTGCTACGTCTTTCGGTACGCTTTTTCGACATAGTAACTTTCATACTTTTCGGCATATTGCATTGTTTAGATTTGAGGATCACTGACGAGGGTTAAGTACCCGAAACGTGCATGTCTGGTCCATGTTGCCAATTCATCTGTTCTTAAATGATGCTATTCAATTTGAAGATGTTTACATCTTATGTTGTGTACGGAATAGTATGTCTTCCGAAATGGAAGTAACCGGATGTGACAGTTCTACTGAATTGAAGCGGCGGGTGTTGCATGCAAGCAGGACATGCTTACTCTTCCTGGGCACCTGGTCTCACTCCCATATCGGGAGTTCGCTTCTTTTCATGTGGTGGAGGTTTTTGTTTGTTTGCTTTGGTTCCTGTTTTATCCTGATTTTGTATGCCTTCGGTTTCTGATTTTCTGAATTATCGATTTTGTGCTGTATACAGGGATATGGTCATTATCTATATTTGTCATAGTACTGTTGTTACCTATGTATTTTACCACATTCACAAGAACGATATTAAAGGTACTACATACTCTATCTTGTTCAATTTCTAGTTTATTACCATCAAGTAGAATAGTGTCATTTTGTGCATTTAATTCTTTATTAGTTATTATTTTATTGCAGGCCAGAAGTCATTAGATTTTGGACCACCGGTGCATCTATCAATAAAATAATCATTTATCAAATTTTTTTTCAGTTTAGTCACATAATTTCTTTGTTTTCTATTTTCTTCACATGCCTTTTAGTTGTTACCAAGTTTCTGAAATTTATTAAACAGCATCTTTTTCCTATATAACTGCCTTCCTAAATGTACTATTAAAATATGGTACCTGTTTACCAGCTATTTTACAGGAAATTCAACCGCTTGGACTGAAAAATGTTGATATGCAATATCGGCACTTCCATAATTATGTAGATATTCATAATCTAAGTTACCTTAATCTTCTAAAAATTTGTTATGCTCAAAATCTTTATAACTTCTGCATTTCTTCCATTTCACCTATTTTTCCGTGACCTTTAACTTCAGTTGAATTGCTATCAAATTGTGGACATCACTTACTCCAGTTGAAAAATAACATGTTTTCAAAGATTCTTCATGTTTATTTGTCATGACTGCATCGATTAAATTATGTATTCCTATGTTTCTGAAGCAAGTTGGTTTTTTTGTGAGATTTGCTAGATCAAAAAACATCACACAACTCTAGAACTGGTTTGTTCTTTCTATCATCGTTAAGGTCAAAATTTGGATCACCTAGATAAAGAAAATTATCATATTTTGTATATATTTTATCTGCTGTATTCATAAAATCATCAGTAAAACCTTATTAGACATCGAAGGTGGTTTATACATAGCACAAAGGAACCATTTCTGATCATCACATATTAGTTAAAAACCTATGTATTCTATGGATTGGAATTCTAGTTCTTTCCTCCTATCACATGTAATCCCTGATAGTACGTACGCTATAATCCCTCCTCCATGTATGTTTCTTTCAGCTCTCAAAAGTCTGTAATCTTGCACTTGGAACTTGGCATCTGGAAAAGTACCGTCAATTTTAGTTTCAGATAAAAATAAAACTTCCACCGTGTTATGTAAAAGCATATTTTGGATGTACATGAATTTATTTCTGCCTCGTTCAACTATTAAAGTTTGATAAGATGAAAGTGTGGTAGATGGTCAGTTTACCAAGCCTGTTTAGATATTCCCCTACTCTTTTTAGACAATTTAGCTGTTTTGATGCTTTTTTACAGATATTTGATACATTAGATTAAAATTTATGTCTACACCAAGTAATTTCATTTCACTTTCACAGAGGATATTAATGCCATTTATTTGGAATGATTTTATTTTTTCAGATGATCTTTGACCTAAAGTAATAGCCTGGAATTTGTCAGGGTTCGCTTGCATTTTATTATCGTTGAACCACTTTATCAGTATTTCGCTGTCCTCTTGCAAGTTTGATTTGTGTTGTCATCGGAATAGTTATATATTGTATAATTTTTAACAGAGAGAAATATGTAATTAATAAAGATATTAAAAAGTACCGGTCCTAATATGGATCCCTGTGGAACACCTTTCCTGATATGTTCGTATGTACTGATAATTGTAGTATGTTTTCAAGGTAGGACTTTATCAAGATCAAGGCTTTTGAGGTTAGGCCATACTCATGTAGTTTGAGTAAGAGTAGGTCATGGGGAAGGCAATCAGATGCCTTCGATAGATCAATGAGAATAGCTCCAATATATTTGTTTTCATCTAGAGCCCTCTTCCAGTCCTCAATGACCTTTAGTAATGTAGACTGACACCCGTAGCCGGCTCAAATTTTTTTAAATATTCAGAAAGTTCTACATTAATTGATCTTTCATATATTTTAGGGATGGTAGGTTGTACACTTGCGGGTCTATAATTCCCTTTATCTAGTATGCTTTTCGTTTTATGTATCGGTACTACATGTGTCTTTTTTAGACTGCTAGGAACAGATGCATCATTAAGAGATCTATGACAAATATGGAAAAAAAAACTTACTGATAATAGTAGTTAGTGGGGCACTAATAACTGGCTCTGCATATTTCAGTAGGCGTGGAGAAATTCTATCTGCCCCTGTGGCCTTTTTATACCTATGTTAAGTATTTGTTTCTTTACAAATTCTTGATCTACTGGTTTAAAGTCAAGTTTTTTTCATTTATTGGAATGTTTTCTCTTATTGATGAGACAATTGGGTGATTTTCATCTACTATAGCTTATACTTTAAAAAGGGTCCCAAATACAAAGAATGTCAAAATTATCATGGACTCTTGTGAGGAACATGCAAGACGTTGGGCAAAGAAAGAGGATGTACAGCTCGACACCCTTTCCGAATGGATAAAATCCATCAGAGGGTTACTTTTATCTAGAATTTACCGATTAAAATCAACTGTGAACACCAGATTCGAGTCTATATTTAAAGACCCTGATGTTATCACAGAGATTACCTACCTCCAAGAACATTATGTCATCACACCAGCAGACAAAGCCTCAAATAATTACACATTTACTTGCAAAAAGTATTATTTCGACAGTCTAGTTAAAGAGATGGGTTAAAAATCGACACCTGGAAATCCCACTTACATCCCAACAAACCTTTCTGCCTCTGAAATAATAGATAACCAAAAATCAGCTCTTGCTTCCTTTGGCTTCGACACTAACAATTTAGATTTAGATTTACCATACTTATGCTACATACCTAAAATGCACAAGAATCCGCACAAACAACGTTTCATCGCTGGTTCCTCAAAATGTTCTACCAAATCTGTATCGATCTTACTCACCAATGTTTTATCTGAAATCAAATCTGGGCTTCAAAAATATTGTTCGACAGTATATTCTCGCAGTGGTATCAACCAGATGTGGATTTTAAAGAATTCGAAGGAACTTTTAGAACATCTGAAATCCACTCATTTTAGTAGAGTCCATTCGATCAAAGCCATTGATTTTTCGACACTTTACACTAAAATTCCACATTCTAAATTGAAAGAAAGACTCGCTATAATTATAAATAATGCGTTTACTAGTAAGAATGGTAATCGCAAATACAAATTTATTGTTGTTAACTATGACAAAACCTACTTTGTAAAAGAAAAGTCCGATTCTGAAAATAAGAACACTGAAGCAAATATTATTCAGATGTTAAACTTTCTGATCGACAACATTTTTGTGGTGTTAGGAGGAAAGGTCTTTCGGCAAATTGTCGGAATTCCAATGGGGACCAATTGTGCCCCACTCCTTGCCGACATTTTCCTTTACTCGTACGAAGTTGAATTCATTCATTCTTTGGTCTCTGAAGGGAAAAGATACTTAGCTTCTGACTTCAACTTCACTTACAGATACATAGACGATGTGTTGTCCATCAATAATCCAAAATTCGCGGATTACCTAAGCAGTATCTATCCTTCGGAGCTTGAAGTCAAAGAAACTACAGAGTCAAATAATTCAGTATCCTTTTTGGACATAATGTTGTCCTACGACACTGATGGTCACATGAACACCTCACTCTATGACAAACGTGACGACTTCAATTTCAGTATTACAAACTTTCCTTTTCTGAGTAGCAACATCCCTTCATCGCCTGTTTATGGCGTGTTCATATCTCAGTTGTTACGCTATGCCAGAGCAAGTACCAAAAATACGGATTTTGTTCTGAGAGCTAGGCGTCTTTCAGATAAGCTTCTCAGGCAGGGATATGTTTGTGACCGACTAAAATCGTCACTGAGGAAGTTCTACGGTCGATATGGGGAACTCGTCATACACTATGATGTCCCACTCTCCAGAATGGTGGATGATATTCTGTCGTAGACCATTTGAACCATCCAACCAAAGATTGTACTCTATGTCTTCCGAAATGGAAGTAACCGGATGTGACAGTTCTACCGAATTTATTGAAGTGGTCGATATACTAAAAGAGCACCAATTTTCACCAAGCGATTGCTCAGTTTCTAAGTGCGGCACGAAGAACTGCAAAACTTGTAACATCCTAATAACAGACACTTCATTCTCAAGTAATCTCACAAAACAAATATTTAACACGCATAGTTTTGAAAACCTAAACTGTATGACATCTTCGAGTTCGATCAATTAAGGTTGATCGTTTCTTCAACGCATTCTAAATTTCTGTTATCAAAATTTCTTGAAATGTCTAAAACGTGGGTCCTGTAGCATCATATCCAACCCATCCTGCTACGTCTTTCGGTACGCTTTTTCGACATAGTAACTTTCATACTTTTTGGCATATTACATTGTTTAGATTTGAGGATCACTGACGAGGGTTAAGTACCCGTAACGTGCATGTCTGGTTCATGTTGCCAATTCATCTGTTCTTTTATGATGCTATTCAATTTGAAGACGTTTACATTTATACCACTTGGTGAGTGTCACTGCTGGTGGACCAAGAGTCCCCGGGGGCTCATGTAGCCAAGTTCGATCAATTAAGGTTGATCATTTCTTCAACGCATTCTAAATTTCTGTTATCAAAATTTCTTGAAATTTCTAAAACGTGGGTCCTGTAGCATCATATCCCACCCATCCTGCTACGTCTTTCGGTACGCTTTTTCGACATAGTAACTTTCATACTTTTCGGCATATTGCATTGTTTAGATTTGAGGATCACTGACGAGGGTTAAGTACCCGAAACGTGCATGTCTGGTCCATGTTGCCAATTCATCTGTTCTTAAATGATGCTATTCAATTTGAAGACGTTTACATCTTATGTTGTGTACGGAATAGTATGTCTTCCGAAATGGAAGTAACCGGATGTGACAGTTCTACTGAATTGAAGCGGCGGGTGTTGCATGCAAGCAGGACATGCTTACTCTTCCTGGGCACCTGGTCTCACTCCCATATCGGGAGTTCGCTTCTTTTCATGTGGTGGAGGTTTTTGTTTGTTTGCTTTGGTTCCTGTTTTATCCTGATTTTGTATGCCTTCGGTTTCTGATTTTCTGAATTATCGATTTTGTGCTGTATACAGGGATATGGTCATTATCTATATTTGTCATAGTACTGTTGTTACCTATGTATTTTACCACATTCACAAGAACGATATTAAAGGTACTACATACTCTATCTTGTTCAATTTCTAGTTTATTACCATCAAGTAGAATAGTGTCATTTTGTGCATTTAATCCTTTACTAGTTATTATTTTATTGCAGGCCAGAAGTCATTAGATTTTGGACCACCGGTGCATCTATCAATAAAATAATCATTTATCAATTTTTTTTTCAGTTTAGTCACATAATTTCTTTGTTTTCTATTTTCTTCACATGCCTTTGAGTTGTTACCAAGTTTCTGAAATTTATTAAACAGCATCTTTTTCCTATATAACTGCCTTCCTAAATGTACTATTAAAATATGGTACCTGTTTACCAGCTATTTTACGGGAAATTCAACCGCTTGGACTGAAAAATGTTGATATGCAATATCGGCACTTCCATAATAATGTAGATGTTCATAATCTAAGTTACCTAAATCTTCTTAAAATTTATTATGCTCAAAATCTTTATAACTTCTGCATTTCTTCCATTTCACCTATTTTTCCGTGACCTTTAACTTCAGTTGAATTGCTATCAAATTGTGGACATCACTTACTCCAGTTGAAAAATAACATGTTTTCAAAGATTCTTCATGTTTATTTGTCATGATTGCATCGATTAAATTATGTATTCCTATGTTTCTGAAGCAAGTTGGTTTTTTTGTGAGATTTGCTAGATCAAAAAACATCACACAACTCTAGAACTGGTTTGTTCTTTCTATCATCGTTAAGGTCAAAATTTGGATCACCTAGATAAAGAAAATTATCATATTTTTTATATATTTTATCTGCTGTATTCATAAAATCATCAGTAAAACCTTATTAGACATCGAAGGTGGTTTATACATAGCACAAAGGAACCATTTCTGATCATCACATATTAGTTAAAAACCTATGTATTCTATGGATTGGAATTCTAGTTCTTTCCTCCTATCACATGTAATCCCTGATAGTACGTACGCTATAATCCCTCCTCCATGTATGTTTCTTTCAGCTCTCAAAAGTCTGTAATCTTGCACTTGGAACTTGGCATCTGGAAAAGTACCGTCAATTTTAGTTTCAGATAAAAATAAAACTTCCACCGTGTTATGTAAAAGCATATTTTGGATGTACATGAATTTATTTCTGCCTCGTTCACACGGTTGCGCAATAAATGTATTTCGCAATAACTTTATTGTGCAACAAATTTGTTTCGCATTAAGCTTTTTCGTGTTCACACGAAAACGAAACTATTGCGCAATAAAAGCCAATGCACATTAATAAGAATCATGAATAAAAATGTACAACGGATATTATTCGAATAATTTTCGTAAAGTCTAAATTTAAGACTATTTTGAGAGTTAGCCTATATAACAAATATTCATTTATTTGTCATTTCAATCTACAACATGACGTCAGTCAATTGTGACGTCATTCTCTATAAGGGATCAAGACTTTATAGAAAAGCGTTCTTATATATACCAAAAATCGGAATCTCTCAATAGAATCTTAAAAATATAGACGTTGGACAGTTATATTCGTAAGTATATCAATCTCTTTCTCTTGTCATGATGATGCGCATGCGTCAGATTTATTGCGCAACAGTTTCGCTTAGCGTTTACACGGCAGAAGTTGTTGCGCAATAAAGTTATTGCGAAACAAATTGAAAATTCATTGCGCAACAAATTTACGTTTATTGCGCAATAAACTCTACGTGTAAACGAGACATCAAATGCGTTTGAAGAAATGACCAACCGAAATTGTTCGAACTTGGCTACATGTGCCCTCGGAGACTCCTGGTCCACCAGCAGTGACACTCACCGAGTGTTACAGATGTTTAACGTCTTCAAATTCATTAGCATCATTTTAGAGTAGATAAATTTACAGCATGGACCAGACATGGTATTTAAGGTATTTAACCCTCGTCAGTGATCCTCAATCTGAACAATGACAAATTTGGATAATGACCATACCCCTGTATATAGCACAAAATCGATATTTCAGAAAATCAGAAACCGAAGGCTTACAAAATCAGGATAAAACAGGAACCAAAGCAAACAAACAAAATCCTCCACCACATGAAAAGAAGCGAACTCCCGATATGGGAGTGAGACCAGGTGCCCAGGAAGAGTAAGCATCTCCTGCCAGGAAGAGTAAGCATCTCAAATGTAAGTTTGTTGAACTGATGTTTTGGTTGCGTGATGTCCGTTTGATGTTTGATATCCGGTATGAATTGTTTATGTTGGACTTGGCGGGGCTCGCAAGTGTTTAAAAAGAATAAAATGGCAGTCAAATCTTTTCAGGTCTTTTGCATATCAAGTTACTCTCTCCAGCACTTCTTTGTCAATGTTTTGCGTTTTAGTTTCAATTATGTTTGGTTGTAAACTTCTAAAAACAGCCAAGATGTAGAGAGCTATGAAAACTCCGCCTGCCGCCATGTTGACCGGAAGTGGACTTAAGAAAGTAGGAAATATCCCTAGTAATGTGGTATTTATTACAAACAGCGATAGGTACTTACATTCTGAAATGATCAATTTAATTAAAATTCAACTCTCTTTAAAATATTTCGTAATCTATATGTAGTTTACAAGATAAAGAGCGATGAATTTTAAAATGATGTTAGCAATAGAAATTATTGAGAGAGATAATAAAAATTGATGAACTGGAAAGTATTGTAGGTGGCGCAATCATAAACAATTTTATGTTTAATTATTAACCGTCGGTTACTAATAAACTCTATTAGCATACTTTTTCTCTTCATCGATCCCTTTTCTATGTAGAAACAACATTTTTTAATTATAGTGTCGGATCTAAGTCTCAGAGAAAGGAGGAACGAAGTCAAGTTTTAAAGAAAATAATTCATAGAAAAAAAAAGAGAGATAATAATCGAGAAAAGTCTTATCATTGTATTAATGTGATTAGAGAATGACTTTCCAGTGGTATGTAGCCAACGATTGCGTATCAATTTTTTTTTGGGGGGGGGAGGGGGATCGGGGCCCATTCGTACCCCTCTGTGTCATTCAAACACATTCGCAAAGACATCAGCATGCAAAGTAAGCTCAAAAAAGCATCAAATAGTGCCTAACACAGTATTGTGAATCAATAACTTCGATGTTCGAAAACGGGAGGAGGGGCTGCGTTTTTCAGATTCACCTGGGGTGGTCTTCTGGAGATGAATCGGACGTGAAAAAAAAATTAAGTCGGAAGGGGGGAGGGTATGTTAAAATAGGGTCTGCTGGGTTACCGGAAATACACATACTGTTTTGAAAGGCCTTTGTGAAAAGTATCATTATCATATTAATATGTCACTTAAGATTTCCAAAAGTCAACAAAGAGATGTCCCAATTACCCCTCATTATACTATAGTGATCCTAATGTTGCCAGACGGACACAAGGCTTGGAACTTGACCAATCTATGTACAGTCTTGTACCAGCGCATTCTTAAAACTTGCACTCTGACTGACCGTGACGACGGGACTCCATTACATGCCCTGTCCAAACCTCTGTAGAGAAGACAGGGCCCCGTCAACCTGTCCTCTCTGAAGGTCAGAGATAACATACATGAGCTCGCGGTGGCAGAGCACGGTTTGTATAACGTATGCCCTTTTTCATATCCATTTACATGCTCATCTGTGTTGCTTGGGCCCTTGCGTTTTGCGGTCTTGTTTGTGTGTGGTCATCTGACAGTGAGGACTTTGTTTTACACCACAATTGTACATTCTTCAAGACCTCTGGGTAATCGGAAAAGTGGGAGGGTTTGTGCACGTAATCCAGGATAACCACACCTTCTGCTGTTTCCGTGGCAGATGGCCGTACTAAGTCGGCACCGGTTGCCCATTGGTCTCGTTGGTTTATGTTTTGTGTTTGATGTTTCTGTGTTGTGCGTTGACGTTCCTTGTCCCTTTTACGTTTCTTTCTGTGCTTGTTTGCTCTGTTTTGCATTGGGTGTTTTGGGTTTTTGCTGTGGGTGCTGCAACCTGGTGTTGTTGGAGATCCCCTCCTTTGTTTTACCATGTACATGTATATATTATATCGTGATATTGATAGTAAATGAACACAATAAACTATTGTTTCCTCTTTTTCGTAACAAGTCGCAGCTTCAAAACTTGACATAAAATTTAAATAATTTAAAGATGTTTATTTATTGATTTTTAAAAAATTTCCAAAATAAGTTTGACGACAAGAACTCATCCAAACAAAGAAGCCTATAAATAGTATTAGAATACAGCAGCATGTCACATACATGTTAAACGTTTTCATATTGAATAGCATCATTTAAGAACATATGAATTGGCAACATGGACCAGACATGCACGTTTCGGGAAATTAACCCTCGTAAGTGATCCTCAAAATCTAAACGATGTAATATGCCCAAAAAGTGTGAAGTTACTATGTCCAAAGCGTACCGAAAGACGTAGCAGGATGTGTGCGATATGGTGCTACAGGACCCACGTTTTAGAAATTTCAAGATATTTTGAAAACACAAATTTTAGAATGCGTTGAAGAAACGATCCACCGAAATTTATCGTACTTGGCTACATGTGCCCTCGTGGACTCCTGGTCCTCCAGCAGTGACACTCACCAAGTGGTATAAATGTTAAACGTCTTCATATTGAATAGCATCATTTCAGAACAGATGAATTGGCAACATGGACCAGACATGCACGTTACGGGTACTTTACCCATACATACAACGTTACATTACAATGGGATCGTAACGTAATATGACGTCAAAATCGGTGTAAAATATAGCTGACCATACTGTCTTTAAATTTGTGTAGAAACGCAACGGGATGTCGGATTCTCAAAATTTAAATTGATTTATACAGTACTCTGTAAATCCTGTATTTTCAATATTCAATGTTTGTCTCACTTTTTAAATTGGGCTTAATTTTGGTCCTTACCGCCCCTTGCCCTTTACAAATTACCAAGAAACTTTTAGGTCAAGGTTTCCGCTTTCACAAACTAGTAAAGACTTTCTGGAAGTTTTTCTAGAATCATTGTCAGCTTCTTTTGAAATTCGGACCCATACAAGCAATAGAGTATATTACTTTGGGTATTTCACAACCCGCCTTTTATTGTGACATAATAAACAAAATAAGAACGATCAAAGATAGACAGAATTACCATCAAAATTGTGTTAGAATCATCTAACGCCCTTTATTTCGTGGATATTATCCTGCTGTCACCAGACGTTCACTTGGCTGTGTTAATATTCTTACATGATGCTATTGAATTTGAAGACGCTTGATGTTGGTACTTGACCAATCTACAGACTTGTATCAGGGCATTAAGGAATTGCACTATGACTATGACAACAGGACTCCATGACGGTCCCTGTCCAAAATTCTTTAATAGACAAGACTGGGCCCCGACCACCTGTCCTCTCTGAATATCAGTCGGACTCCTTGGGTGATAGAATGCATGTGCTCGCTGGTGTGACAGATGGCCGTCCTAAGTCGGCATCGATTGCCTATTTGTCTCGTTTGTTTATGTGTAACCATTTGTATTTCATGTTTCTATTATGAGATTAGGTGTCCCTTGTCCCTTTTGCGTGTCTTTCTCTGTGTGTATGCTCTGTGGTTTTGCATTGGGTGTTTTGGGGATTTGCTGTTGATGATACAACCGAGTGTTGTTGGATATCCCCTCCTTTCTTCCAAACCCATCGAAGGAATTTTGATACAACATGTTAGATTGGAGTATTTTTTTGGTCCTCTCTATATCTATCAACATATGTTTTTAATTATTGGAGGAGTGTATATTAGTATCAGTTGAACCGATATTGAACCACTTTGGCCTCTTGTTTTTTTTTTCTAATATATACTGGACAAAAAAGGTAAGGAACATTCTCGTTCAAAAAAGTGCTGTGCAATTTTCATCAAAATACTGGAGAGGAACAATATTACAAAAAGGAATCGGTCAAACTCGGTTTAATTTTCTCCATTTCCAATTTTGAAAAATAATGCTTATTTGACCAAAATTAATAATTTTGACTCTTTTCTCTCCTTCTTAATTACCCTTACTACCAGATACATTATACTCAAGATTATCATTTAACTTTAAGAAGTCGGCACCGGTTGCCCATTGGTTTCGTCGGTTTATGTGTAGTCTTTTGTGTTTGATGTTTGCATGTCGTACGTCTCTTTTCCGTCTCATGCTGTATTCGTCTTTTGTGTTTTTTCATCGGGTGTTTTGGTGTTTTGCTGTTGGTGCTGCAATGGGGTCTTGTTGGAGATCTCCTCCCTTCTTTTAAATGAGTGTTCAGTTTAAAAACCTCTCATTTTAATTTAAAATTGTTCTCACTCTTTTTCTTCCGTTTTCAAATATTGCAATGATTTTCGTTTATAGCGATGAGCTCAGTTTGATGTGACAGCATTCAATGACAAATATGGATAATGACCATATCTCTGTATACAGCACAAAATCGATAATTCAGAAAATCAGAAACCGAAGGCGTACAAAATCAGGATAAAACAGAAACCAAAGCAAACAAACAAAACCCTCCACTACATGAAAAGAAGCGAACTCCCGATATGCGAGTGAGACCAGGTGCCCAGGAAGAGTAAGCATCTCCTGCTTGCATGCAACACCCACCGCTTCAATTCGGTAGGATTGTCACATCCGGTAACTTCCATTTCGAAAGACATAGAGCACAATCTTTGGTTGGATGGTTCAAATAGTCTATGACAGAATATCATTTACAATTACAAACGATTTTTGAAGTGTATTGATTTAAGTAATCCCTCACTACATCCACTTCCTTGCGGATGTTCTTCATCGGATTTCAACTACTCTCCTTGTGGACACGTTATTACTGGTGACCTTTGTATAGTCAAGAACGACAAGTTGAGAGAATAGTTAAAGAGTTGGGTTTAAATTCGACACCTGGAAATCCCACTTACACCCCCAACAAACCTTTCTGCCCCTGAAATAATAGATAATCACAAATCAGCTCTTGCTTCCTTTGGCTTCGACACTAACAATGTAGATTTAGATTTACCATACTTATACTGCATAACTAAAATGAATAAGAATCCGTAAAAACAACGTTTCATCGCTGGTTCCTCAAAATGTTCTACCAAATCTGTATCGATCTTACTCACCAAAGTTTTATCTGAAATCGAATCTGGGCTTCAAAAATATTGTTCGACAGTATACTCTCGCAGTGGTATCAACCAGATGTGGATTTTAAAGAATTCGAAGGAACTTTTAGAACATCTGAAATCCACCCATTTTAGTAGAGTCCATTCGATCAAAGCCTTTGATTTTTCAACACTTTACAGTACAATTCCACATTCTAAATTGAAAGAAAGACTCGCAAAAATTATAAGTAATGCCTTCACAAGTAAGAACGGTAATCGCAAATACAAATTTATTGTTGTTAACTATGACAAAACCTACTTTATTCAGCATACTATTTGGACATAATGTTGTCCTACGACACTGATGGCCACATGAACACCTCAGTGACGATGTTAGTCGGTCACAAACATATCCCTGACTGAGAAGCTTATCTGAAAGACGCTTAGCTCTCAGTACAAAATCTGTATATTTGGTACTTGCTCTGGTATAGCGCATCAACTGAGATATGAACACGCCATAAGCAGGCGATGAAGGGATGTTGCTACTCAGAAAAGGAAAGTTTGTAATGCTGAAATTGAAGTCGTCACGTTTGTCATAGAGTGAGGTGTTCATGTGACCATCAATGTCGTAGGACAACATGATGTCCAAATAGGATGCTGAATTATTTGTCTCTGTAGTTTCTTTGACTTTAAGCTCTGAATGATAGATACTGCTCAGGTAATCCGCGAATTTTGGATTGTAAATGGACAACACATCGTCTATGTTTCTGTAAGTGAAGTTGAAGTCAGAAGCTAAGTATCTTTTCCCTTCAGAGACCAAAGATAGAATGAATTCAACTTCGTACGAGTAAAGGAAAATGTCGGCAAGGAGTGGGGCACAATTGGTCCCCATTGGAATTCCGACAATTTGCTGGAAGACCTTTATTCCAAATACCACAAAAATGTTGTCGATCGGAAAGTTTAATTTGAGATCATATCTCAACATATGTCATCAACAAAGATTTGAGATCATATCTTAACATATTTCATGATCAATGATTTCATATCATATCTTAACATATTTCATTATCAATGATTTCATATCATATATTAACATATTTCATTATCAATGATTTCATATCATATCTTAACATATTTCATTATCAATGATTTCATATCATATATTAACATATGTCATGATCAATGATTTCATATCATATCTGAACATATTTCATGATCAATGATTTCATATCATATCTTAACATATTTCATTATCAATGATTTCATATCATATATTAACATATTTCATTATCAATGATTTCATATCATATCTTAACATATTTCATTATCAATGATTTCATATCATATATTAACATATTTCATGATCAATGATTTCATATCATATCTTAACATATTTCATTATCAATGATTTCATATCATATATTAACATATGTCATGATCAATGATTTCATATCATATCTTAACATATTTCATTATCAAAGATTTCATATCATATCTTAACATATTTCATTATCAAAGATTTCATATCATATCTAAACATATTTCATGATCAATGATTTCATATCATATCTTAACATATTTCATGATCAATGATTTCATATCATATATTAACATATTTCATTATCAATGATTTCATATCATATATTAACATATTTCATTATCAATGATTTCATATCATATCTGAACATATGTCATGATCAATGATTTCATATCATATCTGAACATATGTCATGATCAATGATTTCATATCATATCTGAACATATTTCATGATCAATGATTTCATATCATATCTTAACATATGTCATGATCAATGATTTCATATCATATCTTAACATATTTCATGATCAATGATTTCATATCATATCTTAACATATTTCATGATCAATGATTTCATATCATATCTTAACATATTTCATGATCAATGATTTCATATCATATCTTAACATATTTCATGATCAATGATTTCATATCATATCTGAACATATGTCATGATCAATGATTAAATATCATATCTTAACATATTTCATCAACATGGATTTGAGATCATATCTGTACTTGTCATGTGTCTTGTATTCAAATGCTGGTCCTCCAGCAGTGACACTCACCAAGTGGTATAAATGTTAAACGTCTTCATATTGAATAGCATCATTTCAGAACAGATGAATTGGCAACATGGACCAGACATGCACGTTACGGGTACTTTACCCATACATACAACGTTACATTACAATGGGATCGTAACGTAATATGACGTCAAAATCGGTGTAAAATATAGCTGACCATACTGTCTTTAAATTTGTGTAGAAACGCAACGGGATGTCGGATTCTCAAAATTTAAATTGATTTATACAGTACTCTGTAAATCCTGTATTTTCAATATTCAATGTTTGTCTCACTTTTTAAATTGGGCTTAATTTTGGTCCTTACCGCCCCTTGCCCTTTACAAATTACCAAGAAACTTTTAGGTCAAGGTTTCCGCTTTCACAAACTAGTAAAGACTTTCTGGAAGTTTTTCTAGAATCATTGTCAGCTTCTTTTGAAATTCGGACCCATACAAGCAATAGAGTATATTACTTTGGGTATTTCACAACCCGCCTTTTATTGTGACATAATAAACAAAATAAGAACGATCAAAGATAGACAGAATTACCATCAAAATTGTGTTAGAATCATCTAACGCCCTTTATTTCGTGGATATTATCCTGCTGTCACCAGACGTTCACTTGGCTGTGTTAATATTCTTACATGATGCTATTGAATTTGAAGACGCTTGATGTTGGTACTTGACCAATCTACAGACTTGTATCAGGGCATTAAGGAATTGCACTATGACTATGACAACAGGACTCCATGACGGTCCCTGTCCAAAATTCTTTAATAGACAAGACTGGGCCCCGACCACCTGTCCTCTCTGAATATCAGTCGGACTCCTTGGGTGATAGAATGCATGTGCTCGCTGGTGTGACAGATGGCCGTCCTAAGTCGGCATCGATTGCCTATTTGTCTCGTTTGTTTATGTGTAACCATTTGTATTTCATGTTTCTATTATGAGATTAGGTGTCCCTTGTCCCTTTTGCGTGTCTTTCTCTGTGTGTATGCTCTGTGGTTTTGCATTGGGTGTTTTGGGGATTTGCTGTTGATGATACAACCGAGTGTTGTTGGATATCCCCTCCTTTCTTCCAAACCCATCGAAGGAATTTTGATACAACATGTTAGATTGGAGTATTTTTTTGGTCCTCTCTATATCTATCAACATATGTTTTTAATTATTGGAGGAGTGTATATTAGTATCAGTTGAACCGATATTGAACCACTTTGGCCTCTTGTTTTTTTTTTCTAATATATACTGGACAAAAAAGGTAAGGAACATTCTCGTTCAAAAAAGTGCTGTGCAATTTTCATCAAAATACTGGAGAGGAACAATATTACAAAAAGGAATCGGTCAAACTCGGTTTAATTTTCTCCATTTCCAATTTTGAAAAATAATGCTTATTTGACCAAAATTAATAATTTTGACTCTTTTCTCTCCTTCTTAATTACCCTTACTACCAGATACATTATACTCAAGATTATCATTTAACTTTAAGAAGTCGGCACCGGTTGCCCATTGGTTTCGTCGGTTTATGTGTAGTCTTTTGTGTTTGATGTTTGCATGTCGTACGTCTCTTTTCCGTCTCATGCTGTATTCGTCTTTTGTGTTTTTTCATCGGGTGTTTTGGTGTTTTGCTGTTGGTGCTGCAATGGGGTCTTGTTGGAGATCTCCTCCCTTCTTTTAAATGAGTGTTCAGTTTAAAAACCTCTCATTTTAATTTAAAATTGTTCTCACTCTTTTTCTTCCGTTTTCAAATATTGCAATGATTTTCGTTTATAGCGATGAGCTCAGTTTGATGTGACAGCATTCAATGACAAATATGGATAATGACCATATCTCTGTATACAGCACAAAATCGATAATTCAGAAAATCAGAAACCGAAGGCGTACAAAATCAGGATAAAACAGAAACCAAAGCAAACAAACAAAACCCTCCACTACATGAAAAGAAGCGAACTCCCGATATGCGAGTGAGACCAGGTGCCCAGGAAGAGTAAGCATCTCCTGCTTGCATGCAACACCCACCGCTTCAATTCGGTAGGATTGTCACATCCGGTAACTTCCATTTCGAAAGACATAGAGCACAATCTTTGGTTGGATGGTTCAAATAGTCTATGACAGAATATTATTTACAATTACAAACGATTTTTGAAGTGTATTGATTTAAGTAATCCCTCACTACATCCACTTCCTTGCGGATGTTCTTCATCGGATTTCAACTACTCTCCTTGTGGACACGTTATTACTGGTGACCTTTGTATAGTCAAGAACGACAAGTTGAGAGAATAGTTAAAGAGTTGGGTTTAAATTCGACACCTGGAAATCCCACTTACACCCCCAACAAACCTTTCTGCCCCTGAAATAATAGATAATCACAAATCAGCTCTTGCTTCCTTTGGCTTCGACACTAACAATGTAGATTTAGATTTACCATACTTATACTGCATAACTAAAATGAATAAGAATCCGTAAAAACAACGTTTCATCGCTGGTTCCTCAAAATGTTCTACCAAATCTGTATCGATCTTACTCACCAAAGTTTTATCTGAAATCGAATCTGGGCTTCAAAAATATTGTTCGACAGTATACTCTCGCAGTGGTATCAACCAGATGTGGATTTTAAAGAATTCGAAGGAACTTTTAGAACATCTGAAATCCACCCATTTTAGTAGAGTCCATTCGATCAAAGCCTTTGATTTTTCAACACTTTACAGTACAATTCCACATTCTAAATTGAAAGAAAGACTCGCAAAAATTATAAGTAATGCCTTCACAAGTAAGAACGGTAATCGCAAATACAAATTTATTGTTGTTAACTATGACAAAACCTACTTTATTCAGCATACTATTTGGACATAATGTTGTCCTACGACACTGATGGCCACATGAACACCTCAGTGACGATGTTAGTCGGTCACAAACATATCCCTGACTGAGAAGCTTATCTGAAAGACGCTTAGCTCTCAGTACAAAATCTGTATATTTGGTACTTGCTCTGGTATAGCGCATCAACTGAGATATGAACACGCCATAAGCAGGCGATGAAGGGATGTTGCTACTCAGAAAAGGAAAGTTTGTAATGCTGAAATTGAAGTCGTCACGTTTGTCATAGAGTGAGGTGTTCATGTGACCATCAATGTCGTAGGACAACATGATGTCCAAATAGGATGCTGAATTATTTGTCTCTGTAGTTTCTTTGACTTTAAGCTCTGAATGATAGATACTGCTCAGGTAATCCGCGAATTTTGGATTGTAAATGGACAACACATCGTCTATGTTTCTGTAAGTGAAGTTGAAGTCAGAAGCTAAGTATCTTTTCCCTTCAGAGACCAAAGATAGAATGAATTCAACTTCGTACGAGTAAAGGAAAATGTCGGCAAGGAGTGGGGCACAATTGGTCCCCATTGGAATTCCGACAATTTGCTGGAAGACCTTTATTCCAAATACCACAAAAATGTTGTCGATCGGAAAGTTTAATTTGAGATCATATCTCAACATATGTCATCAACAAAGATTTGAGATCATATCTTAACATATTTCATGATCAATGATTTCATATCATATCTTAACATATTTCATTATCAATGATTTCATATCATATATTAACATATTTCATTATCAATGATTTCATATCATATCTTAACATATTTCATTATCAATGATTTCATATCATATATTAACATATGTCATGATCAATGATTTCATATCATATCTGAACATATTTCATGATCAATGATTTCATATCATATCTTAACATATTTCATTATCAATGATTTCATATCATATATTAACATATTTCATTATCAATGATTTCATATCATATCTTAACATATTTCATTATCAATGATTTCATATCATATATTAACATATTTCATGATCAATGATTTCATATCATATCTTAACATATTTCATTATCAATGATTTCATATCATATATTAACATATGTCATGATCAATGATTTCATATCATATCTTAACATATTTCATTATCAAAGATTTCATATCATATCTTAACATATTTCATTATCAAAGATTTCATATCATATCTAAACATATTTCATGATCAATGATTTCATATCATATCTTAACATATTTCATGATCAATGATTTCATATCATATATTAACATATTTCATTATCAATGATTTCATATCATATATTAACATATTTCATTATCAATGATTTCATATCATATCTGAACATATGTCATGATCAATGATTTCATATCATATCTGAACATATTTCATGATCAATGATTTCATATCATATCTGAACATATTTCATGATCAATGATTTCATATCATATCTTAACATATTTCATGATCAATGATTTCATATCATATCTGAACATATGTCATGATCAATGATTTCATATCATATCTTTACATATGTCATGATCAGTGATTTCATATCATATCTGAACATATGTCATGATCAATGATTTCATATCATATCTTAACATATTTCATTATCAAAGATTTCATATCATATCTAAACATATGTCATGATCGATGATTTCATATCATATCTTAACATATTTCATGATCAATGATTTCATATCATATCTTAACATATTTCATTATCAAAGATTTCATATCATATCTTAACATATTTCATTATCAAAGATTTCATATCATATCTTATCATATGTCATGATCAATGATTTCATATCATATCTTAACATATTTCATGATCAATGATTTCATATCATATCTGAACATATGTCATGATCAATGATTTCATATCATATCTGAACATATTTCATGATCAATGATTTCATATCATATCTTAACATATGTCATGATCAATGATTTCATATCATATCTTAACATATTTCATGATCAATGATTTCATATCATATCTTAACATATTTCATGATCAATGATTTCATATCATATCTGAACATATTTCATGATCAATGATTTCATATCATATCTTAACATATTTCATGATCAATGATTTCATATCATATCTGAACATATGTCATGATCAATGATTAAATATCATATCTTAACATATTTCATCAACATGGATTTGAGATCATATCTGTACTTGTCATGTGTCTTGTATTCAAATTGTGTTCTCGTTGAAGCATAGTCACACTATACTATATCAAACTCTTTTAACAGATTTTATAAATTCAACTTTATTTTGTGACAACATAAATAGTGGTAAATAAACACTGGTTTTCATTATCATAAAAATTTATTAATTCAACAACATACATAAACACAGATTAGCACCCTTCTATCACATTCCATGATGGAAAACAATTAACATCAATACACCAAATCTATAAAGCAGACATTTTGTTTCTCTACCTATTAATTTTAAAATAACTTTAAAATGATCAATTACATCACAATATGTATATGACATTAGGTTTTCTAGAAGCAAAATATTTCATAAAATGTAGCATTATTTTGAAAATATAATAAATATTTTTCTACAAGAAGAAATTTTAAAATCAAAGGACTGAAGGTCCTAGCTGAGAGACACTTCTATTCAAAATTTATTGTCAGTAGATAAATGTTGAATAATCTTATTGTGAGGCAATGATGATAATTTCTTGTAAACACAGGATGCTTATAATATTTTTTCCATGTGCTCTATAAACAACACAAACTATGCTTATCTGTATAAGTTACAAGTTCATATAAGAGGTAATACAAGAGGTAATACTTTCACATTTTTTTCTCACGACTTAGCTTTTAAGTGTTGATACAAGAAAGACAACTCGGTAACTTTTATGCAACTCTTTGAGTTATCTTTCCTAACTTTGTCAAACAATCAGCACTGAAAAGTAATATCGGAAAAATTTTATAATCGATTATTAGTTTATAATCGAAGAGGATTTTAATCGATTATTTCAATTTAATCAGAGAACATTGAATATGCATTAAAAAGCTAACAAATGCCTTATTTTTGTCTTATGTTGTAAATAAACTTACAAAAATGTTCTAAAACTGCAATATTTCTAAATATATGTTTATGAATTGGCAAATGCAGAGGTATAATGTGACCAGATTGTGTGGAGCTGATTGACAAAATGCCTCTGCATGGTAATCAGCAAGGTCAAAATATAGATAAAACATGCCTGAAAAAATTATAACCAATGTTGCCCATCGGTTATTGAACTTGCTTTTGTAATTTACAGGAAGTTAATAAATTTATTTGTAATCTGGCGCTTGTACTAGAATGGGCCAGAGAGATGTCTCTTAATTTGGCTCATTCTGTAGAGTATTAGACTTAAGACCGGAAGATTGAAAGTTCGGTGGGGGCAGTCTTGCATAGACTACATTATAAAACCCATTTAATTGCATTTATTTTAGATCAAATCGAAACTTTTTGTGAAGAAGGAGAATATATTCTTGTTCTTTCATTTTGCATGTGTCAGACAGCAAATTCCTGAACCAGACACAGCACTATATATATTTTGAGGCAGCTGCAAAGTATCAGTATATCAAGCAGTTACCATAACAATAAGATACTTCCTGAAAGGAAGCATCTCAAAAATGATCAAGGATATAAAGTATAAGTCATTAAAACTTGCTTCATTATTTACAGTATTTAACAGAACATCCCCATAAACATATACATAATTTGTCTTCGTAAATATATATACAAGAACAGCAATGATGTAGAAAAGTATAAAAAGATTTCATTGAGATGTCAGATCTAAAGCTTTGTAGAGATGTTAAAAACTAATACTCATTTGGCAATTACAATACATCAACTGAATTTATTTTATCCATCTAACTTTAGGAATTTCAAGAAAACATGTGAACATTTTGTTTGTGTCAGATTTGATGACAAACTCACAGAAAATAAGTGATGCCCTGATATAAAAATAATACTTTTAAGCTGAAAATGCCCATTTAACACAATTTATCCAGCCAAGAAAATATTATTTCCAAGTTCAATTAATCATACTTTGTACTTTTAACAGGAAAATGATTTTCACACTAGTACAAAAAAGCCAAAATAATTGCAATATTTGGTTTTAACGTGAATATCAGACATTTGGAATATTCTGTTAAAAATAAAATTTTAATATTGATCATCATATGAGCATTGCCTAAGAAAGACTATATATAGAATATAATTTTCTACTCAGTGAGAGATTATCCAGGGATTTTTAAACCCTGTTCAGTTTATCTTTGGTAATATGAGGTAAAAAAAAATTTTTTATTATTATTATTTGTACATGTACATGTATCTGCATAAATTTTGAAACCTTAAAAAGACTTGTTTTCCTTTCTGTCATAGATATTCAGCTGTGAATGAGAATTTTAAAAGAATTAAACATAAACTTTTCTTTTTTAATTTTCAATCAATGGGCATGAATTGTATCTTTCTTTCATTGGAGTATTATACAGATAAACCTTGATTGAGTATTTTCAAGTATGATATAAAAAAATTGCTTTTTCTACATCTAATAACATATCCCGCCAGGGACTGTGTCAAAACTAACTTTCTGTGAGCATGGACCAATCAAATAACCTCCAACTTACTTAACTTTGACAAGCTTTGAATTCTGCTTTCCTTGAACGGCAAAAATCGATGGAAAGCATTGTGTCTCCCTATAGCAAGAGGCCCAAGGGGGCCACATCGCTCACCTGAATTGCAATCAAAAGATTAATAGTGGACAATTTGGAGGAGGCCCTTGAGTACATGCTTCCTGTAAGGTTTCATGAAATTATGAGCATCAGTTTTGCAAATGTCAAA
Organism: Pinctada imbricata; assembly: GCA_033119305.1. NCBI lineage: Eukaryota > Metazoa > Mollusca > Bivalvia > Pterioida > Pteriidae > Pinctada > Pinctada imbricata. Next base: position 12,216,742 of record VSWD01000004.1, on the reverse strand, counting down.
AATGCATCAGCCAATCAGAGCCCTCGGTGGCCATATTTGTAAGCAAATTGGCACAAAAGACACAAATTTTGAAGAGGATTATGAGTACTTGCTTCCTGTAAGGTTTTATGAAATTCTGTGCAGCAGTTGCAGAGGGGAAGTTGAAAATACATCAGCCAATCACAGCCCTTGGCAGCCATATTTGTCAACCAAATGGCATGAAAAACACAAACTTGGTAGAAGACCTTGAGTACTTGCTTCCTGTCAGGTTTTGTGATATTCTGTTCAGCAGTTGCAGAGGAGAAGTCAGAAATGTGTCAGCCAATCAGAGCCCTTGGTGGCCATATTTGATGACGAATTGGCACGAAATACACAAACTTGGTAGAGAACAATGAGTACTTGCTTCCTGTAAGGTTTCATGAAATTCTATGCAGCAGTTACAGAGACGTCGAAAAAGCGTTAGCCAATCAGAGCCCTTGGCGGCCATATTTGTTGACTGATCAGCACGAAAAACACACACTTGGTAAAGAACCTTGAGTACATGCTTCCTGTAAGGTTTGTGAAATTCCATGCAGCAGTTGCAGAGGAGATATTCAAAATGTTAAAAGTTTGTGCTGGATGACGGACAGACAGACGGACAGCGTTCTATGACAATAGCTCACTTGAGCTTCGCTCAGTAGAGCTAAAAAGGCAACGAAAATAAGCCTAATCTAAACTAAATGGTTCTTCTAAATTATTCTTTTACACCCTAATGAAATCTTCACTTCATACTCCACAGCTTTTAAAGATCCTGCAAATTTCAAATTTGAGGTTAGACAGATTTGTCTGGCCAGTTCTTGGCTATCTTGACCTTGAGGTTCAACCCCTAATCTTGCCAAAGTTATAGAGGAAGTTGTGGTGTCAAACCTTAATAAGCAGTACATTGTATACATGTAGTTTGATGCCCATCAAAAAGAATCAATAATGCATTTCTATTATTGCCTGCTCAGTATTTGACCTTTGAACTCAAAATATATAGACAAATATCATGCATTAAAATGATATACACCAAAATCATTATGTGATTTCAACAATTTCGCTATCGAACGATCTGTTTTAAACTCCTTAGAAATTCCTGTGACATGTGACTTATTGCTCTTCGGTGACGAAAATCTAGATTATGAAACTAATAAACGCATTTTCATTACTGTTCAGGACTTCATTTTGAAAACAAAACGTTTTAGTTAAAAATATTCTTCGGTCATGTTCGCCCAAATCTTTTCTTTCACTCAGTCTTTCTCATCCAGTATTCTATTCTCATACTACATGTAGATAATTTCTGTTGTAAACATTATGTATTTAATAATGTTCTGATATTTCAAATATGTTCACTCAGAATAATAGTGCTAGTCTGTTTTTTTGAAGATTATACATGTGAAATCTAGACTTAATTATTTACACTTTTCTTCTTACTGTTTTTTTTTTTTCACTTTATACGATAAATGACTTCATTAGACAATTTTTGGTATATGTTAACAACTGTATTCAAATGATGTCCGTCCATACAAAGTTAAGCTAAATTATTATTAATTAGGAGATGAATTAATATAAGCTATAAGCTTGTTTTCAAATCCTATAACTCATTATTGTATTGTAAAAGTTAATATTGCACTATAGAATGAAATAAGCTTAAAATGCATCAAAGATGCAAAGTGCCGAGTTGCAAAACTTGAATATAAGTAAAATATACATGATTTGAATATGGTCTCGACAGATGGGAAACATTATTAGCATGTTTCAGGTTGATCCACATTCATATATAATTCAGAAACCATTTTCAATTAACGAGTCCTATGAATTTGACCTTTGATCTCTTGACCCCAAAATTAATAGGAAACATTTCTGGCAAGTTACATGATAATAGGTGCAATACAGGCTCAAATTCAGTCGGGAAACCATTTTTAATCATCTAAGTCCTGTGACCTTGACCTTTGACCTTTGAACCCCAAAATTCATAGTGGTCATCCTTGATCCATGGGAAACATTTCTGGCAAGCTTCATGATTATAATTGCAATACAGGCTGAAATATGGTCCGGAAACCACTTTCAATCATCGGAGTCCTGTGACCTTGACCTTTGACCTTTTGACCCCAAAATCAATAGGGGTCAGTCTTGATTCATGGGAATCATTATTGGCAAGTTCCATGACTTTAGGTGCAATACAGGCTAAAATATGGCCAGGAAACCATTTTCAATCATCAGAGTCCTGTGACCTTGACCTTTGACCTTTTGACCCCAAAATCAAAAGTGGTCATTTTCTATTCACAGGAAACATTTCTGGCAAGTTACATGATTATAGGTGCAATACAGGCTGAAATATGGTCCGAAAACCAATTTCAATCAACAGAGTCCTGTGACCTTGACCTTTGACTTTTTGACCCAAAAATCAATAGGCCTCATCCTTGATTCAAGGGAAACATTTCTGGCAAGTTTCATGACTTTAGGTGCAATACAGGCTAAAATATGGCCAGGAAACCATTTTCAATCATCAGAATCCTGTGACCTTGACCTTTGACCTTTTGACCCCAAAATCAAAAGTGGTCATTTTCTATTCACAGGAAACATTTCTGGCAAGTTACATTATTATAGGTGCAATACAGGCTGAAATATGGTCCGAAAACCAATTTCAATCAACAGAGTCCTGTGACCTTGACCTTTGACCTTTTGACCCCAAAATCAATAGGCCTCATCCTTGATTCAAGGGAAACATTTCTGGCAAGTTTCATGATTATAGGTGCAATACAGGCTGAAATATGGTCTGAAAACCAATTTCAATCAACAGAGTCCTGTGACCTTGACCTTTGACCTTTTGACCCCAAAATCAATAGGCCTCATCCTTGATTCAAGGGAAACATTTCTGGCAAGTTTCATGATTATAGGTGCAATACAGGCTGAAATATGGTCCGGAAACCATTTTCAATCATCTGAGTCCTGTGACCTTGACCTTTGACCTTTTGACCCCAAAATCAATAGGCCTCATCCTTGATTCAAGGGAAACATTTCTGGCAAGTTTCATGATTATAGGTGCAATACAGGCTGAAATATGGTCCGGAAACCATTTTCAATCATCTGAGTCCTGTGACCTTGACCTTTGACCTTTTGACCCCAAAATCAATAGGGATCATCCTTGACTAATGGTGAGTAAGTGTATGAAGTTTCATTGTTATAGCCTCTTTCGTAGTTGACTTATAGTCCGGAAACCAATTGTTGACGCCCTCCCGCCCGCCCGCCCGCCCGCCCGCCCAGACGCCCGCCCAACCGCCCGCCCGCCCGCCCGTCTCACATCAAATTAAGAGCCGAGTTTTGCAACTCGGCTAATAAATACAGTTTAAACCAACAATTTCGGAAATATTGTTTTGGACACATAGACATATTCACACACAATGAATTGCAAGAAAACTATCAATGAAATGTAGGACACTTATGTTAAAAAAGTATTAAAAGATTTTTCTTAAAAAAAGCATTGTCCATTAGATCATACTAAAGCTCATTTGGAAGACATAGGTAATGCCTGATATGAATTTGATTCGAGTTACACCAATTTCACACTAAAACTTACAGGAAGTATTTTCGAAATACAGAAATTAAATGCTTAAAGATGTACCACATGATAATAAACCGAAACATTCAACTTGAAAGCACTGTCAAAATGAAAAATGATTTTACCATCATTTCTATATTTTGCAGCTAAAATTATGAAAATACGTAAGTTCCAGTACATTTATAATGCAGCATTATGGAGACACGGTTGGAAAGAAACACAGAAATATGCTTTTGTTTTTTGTTTGCTTAAGTTTATGAATAGGAAACACTGCCTGCAGCTCAGAAATCGTTTAACGATTTCTAGGTTACATATTTACAATATGATTTGTCAAAACACTTGTTAAACTTTATATCAAAAGCTACGAGTCACTACCACGACTAGACAAAGGCTCCACATGAATCTCCTTTGGAGTGGTCTCTTCATCGGTACTTGACAATAATCCACGTCTCTCATGCCCCTCTATATCATCACTTGAAACTGAAATTAAATATTGTCATATAGATATATAATTCATCAAGTCAAAATTTCACATAAAAAATAATCATTTCATAATTTTGCAATAGATTTGATGATTAATAAATCAATTACACTCTTATTTTTATCATTAAAAGGAAAACAGCTCGGGTTTTGTGAAAAATATTTTATATATATATATAATCAAATGTATAAATGCTATCAATTTTTAGAAAGATTCTGTTTGCTATCAATCTCTTCAAATCATTGTCATTCCTGTATATCTTGATAAGGAATTTGTATTCACCATGCAGAAATCACCGATTTATTTGGGAAAAGAATTTCATACAGTTAAAAACAAACATTTGTAAATTTCATAGATGAAGCAGAATTATCATAATTATCATTGATAAATTGACTTTTATTATAAAGTCTGTTTCTATTCCCACTCTCATTGGCCGAAAGATGTCACGTGACAAGTCATTGTCACATCATATTGACCTGTGAGCGGCGATTTCATTAAATAACACTACCGCAAAAACTCTTGCTTACGGTTTACCATGAAATATCGAAAACGCCATTTAGAATGAGAATATGAAATTGTTAAAACAAGATTCAGAAACATACGATCATTTGACATGTTTGATAATCAAAAGAAATTACATCTCTGAATTAGCTAGAATTAAAAGAGCTTTTAACCAAAAGATTTTCTGGACAATTTAAAGAATGATGATATTTGAGACACTAACTGCTTTAAAGTGGATGAGGAACTTTACATTTTAGAAAAAAGTAACAAAAAGATAAAATACGACAAAATAAAACTGTTTTACATTATGACAAAACTTATCCGACTGAATTTTAAAGCACCAAAATCTCAACTTAAATGGGAGAGAAATTTAAATTAAATACCAAATTGGCAGCATATTTGGAAAAATTTTAATAATGTTCTTATCCCTAATAAAATCAAAGTATTTCAATGGCGATGTATACATGACATATTGTATCTCAAAAACATTATCATAAAATTTGAAAATTTGAATGGAAAGTGTCACTTCTGTAAAACCTGTCTGGAGACAAGGTCAAGCGTGACAAAAGTCAAACTTGCTCTATAACTATCCAAGACCAAGCTCTGCATCAAATTTCACCTGGATATCTCTATCTGTTGCGGGAAAAGTCCAGAAAACTGAAAAACTTATTTTTTCCAGTTATCAAGGGGCATAACTCCTTGAAAAATGGGTCAAGCATGACAAAAGTCAAAATTACTCTGTAACTATCCAAGACCATGCAGTGTATCAAAGGTGTAAGGCCACTAAGCCTGTTATTGGCACTAATTATGAACATTGTACTTCATGGAATTGTCAAGTGTAATTTGACATTTTAAAACGTTCTCTACTGAATCACAAATCTTTCCTTTGTAAACATTGCGTTTATCAATAGCTTTTAGCCCTTTGAAAACAACAAAATATGTCATATTCCGCGAAATTGATGCAAAAACTAAATACATCTATCAAATTAGCAATGGCCACATGTATCATCTAAGATGAAAAATTTATATGTGAAAGATTATCATTATATCCTTTTGTCATAAACATGTCATCTCAGATAACCCATGCGGCCACATTGCATTCCTTCACAAATGAAAAAATTCCCAGGAATTTTCGCTATATTTTGTCAATAACATCAAAATGACGTCACTTCATGATGTCAGTACAGTTAAATGAAACTTTTGTTTGGGCCAAAAAAAATTAAGATTTCGTTTGACGGGCACCGCCGCATTGCCTAAAAACCCGCCGCATTTCCGATTTTTATCGCGTGTTTTACCATAATTTTAAAGTAGTCAATTGAACATCGTCGTGATAAATACAAATTGTTTGTTTACATATTCTTTACTTCACTAAATATATAAATTGTAAAGCTGTAACTCAATATTGTTTACATAAAATAGTATTATTTACCCGAGCTGCCGTATTCAATTGTTGTTTGTACGGTAATCGCGACCACGCGTATATTCCATATCATGGACGAGGTAACGTAACGTAAAATGATACTTGACTCTGTTGTGATTATCTGCAAGAGCATTATTCTTTATTAAATTATCTAATTTATTAGAAATTTGAAAACGTTTTTGTTTAGAACTCACAGTGTACGTCAGATTGATCAGCTGGGAACGCCGGTGACGGGATCGAGGGGAGGGGCAGAAATACTAAACGATCCTAATTTCGATTCGGATCAACTAGTCAACTAAACCCTAAGCACATCGCAGATACTTCAAAATTTCCGAGGGATAGAAATTCAAATTTGCAAACAACTTGCTCAAGTCCGACAGTGAAAAGGGATGACGAATCGATCAGGATACCCTTGTGTAATCGTTGTTAAAATTCAAACTAAATTGTCAGACATGCTGTGATCGGGAAGGCAAACTTGCTCAATGGGACGACGGTCCCTTCCACTTGGACTTTAATGGGCCATTCTCAAAAACAATGGGCCATCTTTCCTCACGAAAGGGCCATTCCAAAAATGATCAATTTTCGAAAAGCTATGCATATGCATCAGACGTTAGCACATATTTTTTTTGTCGCGAGATTCCCAATTTTTTACCATTTCCAATGAATAATTTACAGTACATTTTTTGCATGGATCACAGAACAGCCAAGACCAAACTTTCAGCCACCTTTCCTGAATTTTTTGTGTCCACGGATGGGCAGCTTCATTTTCAGCTTTGTTGATATTAGGGAAGACATTTTGTACAAATTTTATTACATCAATTTGTACCCATTGATTGACCACTTTTAAAAAATGACATGATAATTTTACGGACGAACTCATACACAAGTACCTTAACGTAGATAAGATACGTAAGAGGAAGTTGGAGATTTAAATCTCAGGCGCACATGTCGGAGAAAAATCAATATTGTATCAAAACAGCAAAGGACCTTTCAATTGTCAGTGAACAGAAGAATTTTGTGCCTTAGAGTTCTGACTGGCCATGTACAGAAAGCTGTGATCTCTGTATTACTGCTCCTGGTGTAGATCTACGTTACAACATAGATACGAGAACAGAACTTTTAATAGATTTAAAAACAAAAAAATGGACGCCGTAGAATAATGGCACCAGGACTCAGCGAGTTGCCGATTTTATGGGCCATTTTCTATCAGAATGGGCCATCCCAATCCCTGGACATGTTTCTTTGTATTTTCCCTACTCTTTTGCCGATGACAAGGGTCAAATTTTCAGTCTAAGCACTGAGCAACAATTACGAGTTTCACTCACCTAGTTGCACCTGAAAGTAGTTCACAAAATGTTAACGTCATTTGAAGTTTTAACCTTACACAGGGCAACGGTTAGAGATTGGTGATCCTTTTTAGCATAAATAAGATGTACACCATACATGTATTTAGTCTACATCTTCATACTGGTCTGCCATAGGACATCGTCTGTCATATGATACATATAATAAGTGTGACCAAATCACAGAATATCTAGCAAACTTCAGGTTTGGAAATGCAATAAGTATATTACAGGAAGACGTTGGGTTATCTTGTTATGGGTTATCTTGTTAATCAATGTACTAAACATTACCACTTCATACTATACTTAAGTTTTAATGTATTTTCAGCATCAAAACACTTGAATTAGAAATTTGTTTAAAGATAAATTACAAAAAATGTACATTCATCATATTTCCATTTGCAAAAAAAAAAAAAAAAAAAAAAAAACCTGCCTCCCTCCCTTTTTTTTCTAAAAAAGTGCCCGTCAAACTAAACATTAATTTTGTATGGCCTTGGTGATATTTTTCTTTTATTAAAAGCAGTATACATTCGTGTATTTTCATGAGAGATATCAAATATTTCTCATGAAATTCATTTCTAGAGAAAAATCGAGGGCCGATTTAGGGGTCTTGTGGCCCTTCCCCTTTCATCTGAATATCTCCGTCCGTTGAAGAAAAAAGTCTGGAAAACTGACAAAAACTAAAATTTGCAAGTGATTGTGGGACGTAACTCCTCAAAAAATGGTCAAGCGTGACGAAAGTCAAGCTTGCTCTGTAACAATCAAAGACCAAGTTGTGTATCAAATTTCATCTGAATATCTCCATCCGTTGCAGAAAGAAGTCAAGAAAACTAACAATCGGACAGACGGACAGATCGACAGACCGAGAGGAAACTAAGAGTCCCCTTCAGCTTTAGGGGACTAATTAGCATATTTTCTAATACATGTATCAAGTAAAGGAAAATTCTCCATAACATGCCCTTCCTACCTGCTCTGAACCGTGCCAATTTCTTATCCATATAAGGTAGGAAAGAATGAATACAAACCTTCTATAGTGAAGGACAGGGGTGGTTCCTCTGTATCTCCACTGTCCAAGTAGCTAGTTACTACACAATCAATACCCTGGTTATCAGCATTATCCCCATCTATGTAGCCAACTTGACCACTTAGAATATGGCCATTCTCAACTTGACCACTTGGTATATGACCATTCACAACTTGACCATTCAGAATATTGCCATTCGCAACTTGACCGCTTGGAATATGGCCATTCACAACTTGACCACTTGGAACATGGCCATTTGCACCTTGACCACCTGCACCTTGACCACTTGGAACATGGCCATTTGCACCTTGACCAACTAGAATTAGGGTATATTGTTCTTCTGGATCATTGCCTGCAGCTCTGTGATTAAGCATGAATTCAGGAATGCCATCTGTATCTCCTGAAAGAAAAAAATAATTCCAAGGAATGCATGTGTCGCCTGCAAAACATAGCGACACTTAGGAATCACTTTTATATAGGGTGTGACATCCAAGTGTGACAGACAGATGGGCAGACGGACAACGGACAAAGTGATCCCCAAGTGTCGCTATGTTTCGCAGGCGACACAAAAATATCAAGAGGCCCTAGTGGGCAATTTTAACTCAATCACCTGAACACTATCTTAATTGTAGAAACATAGGCTCATCAGAGATGACAGCGCTCACCTAAACGGCATCATTGTCCCAAGACCAGCATCTCTGCCTACATTGCACAAAGTATTTCCAGATGCATCACTTCAAAGTAGGCTGATAATGAAGATTCTAATTTTACTATACCTGGTCATTAAAGCGCAAAATATAGGTCAGATGCAGCATCTGTACAGTGCATTGCAGTAAGCATCCTCAGATACATCACCCACACAAGTTCTTTTTATTGATCTAGGACTTAAAATAAACCGGAAATGGACGTGTCCCATTTTACTAAACCTGGTCACTCAAGCATGAAATGTAGGTCAGATGCGGTCTCCGTATCATGCATTGTTGTAAGCATCCTTACAACTTTGAAGGACCTTTATAGTAAGGTAGGAATGGACCTGTCCCATTTACCTTACCTGCTCACTGAAGCGTGAAATGTGGGTTAGATGCAGCCTCCATAACATGCACTGTTGTAAGCATCCTCAGATTCATCGGTTGAAGTAGGACTTATTGTAAGTCAAGAAAGGACCTGTCCTGTTTTACCTATTCTGCTCACTCAAGCATGAAATGTAGGTCAGATGCAACCTCCATACCATGCATTGCAGTGAGCATCCTCAGATGCATCATCCATGCAAGTTTTGTTGATGTAAGCCTTATAGTAAGGCTGGAATTGACCTGTCCCATTTTACGTAACCTGCTCACTCAAGCATGAAATGTAGGTCATATGTAGCCTCAGTTCCATGCATTGTTGTAAGCATCCTCAAATGCATCATCCATGCAAGTTTGATTGATGTAGGACTTATAGTTTGGTGGGAATGGACCTTTCCCAATTTGCTTTACCTATAGTGCGCATGCTGACATTGACGACGGGGTGAAAGCATAAGCCCCCCTCTACTTTGTCAAGGTGAGCTAAAAATAGATAATTAAACCAGATTCTAGTCAAGTAAATGGAAAACTTGCAGAGCTGTAACTACCTTCAACTTACCACAGTGCTTCATGATCAAATTATCAACAAGATAATTCAAAAACAGACCTGTATGTTACTGACCTAAAACTTATGAACATGACCTTGATCCTCACTGAATGTTGAGTCTAATAATACTTAACAATCCCTTGAAGTTTGTTGGTGTAATAAGTATATCAAGTGAGTTATAACCGATAATAAGAATGTGTGACTACTAGACACACATAAAGTTGTAGGAGCTAATAGAACCTGTACTTTATACCTACAAAGTATGATTAAAATTTGCCAAACAGTTTTGTAAAAGAAGTTGAAAATGTATTATGCTTTGACAACAGTTTACTTGAGCCTTAGACGTAGGTGACCAGTTGTCTTATTTGAGAATTTGATCTTTCATTACTTCTATTCTTTGCACAAAGATTATGTCACATTTAAATTGTAATAGTGTGACTACAACACACACAGATTGATTGGCAGATAGAGAACAAACTAACTTTTGCCTTGATAGTGACATTAGATACTTAGTTCCCTATATATGTGAAACAATTTAATTTTATGAAAAGATTCCATAGACTGGACAATATACAAGATGAAACTTAGGGTATTTAAGAAATGAATCTTATATTTTTTCTGTTGATGCAGGTATCACCCGAAAAATTGGACAGAAAACTGCATCAATGCGCGTAGCATGTTGATGCAAAAGTTTTCTGTCCAATTTTTCGGGTGATACCTCCATCAACAGAAAAAATATAAGATTTATTTCTTATCATTTAATTATGAAAAACAGACTGTTTTCTTGGATCTAAGAACAATCAATCACCGCACTATATTTCGTAAGTCGGAAGGTTTCGCAGTGCTACGTCTGCCAAAAAAAGTTATGGCAGCCGCCATGATTCAAACAGCGAAAGATTTTCTCTCTATATCTTTGGAATAAGGACTAGTTTGAGCAAATTCTACATGCACTGTTAATTTTAGAAATGGTACCATTGAAATGATAAGCAAACATCTATAAATTGTATTTTCAGCAACGAGTTCATTCGTGTTTGAGGGAACCCCCAGTTCTAAAAATAGTGCTATAAATAGACTTCCGTGAAAAATTGTGTTGATCGATGTATCAACAAAATTTCTCAGCCAATCAGAATCTTCGTCTCTTGAAAATGACAATGGAAATTAAATGATATATATTTTAAAAGATAAAACAACTTATAGAAAAGCTCTATAATAAACAAGTCTTTAAGTTAACTACATACCATTTGGCCTGCACCATACAATGACTTTATACAATACAAATAAACCTACAAGTATTCCGCCAGCAGACAAAAAAATTCTGAAAAATAAAGAGAATACCCCATTTTACCTTGAATAATATACACTGCTCAAAAAAATTAAAGGAGCGATTTTCCCATTGTAATATAATGGTACAATTTTAGCTTGTAAAATTTTTTTGGGATAAGCAAGGCTACATCATCAAGTTTTATCATTTGTATATGTTTAATCTGTTCCATACAGACATTGGTAATATAAGAAATGACTATGAAATACATGTATGTCTTAATACATTTATGTTCATCATATAGAATAAGCAGCTGCAAACGTGTGTGATAAGAAAGTAGAAACCTTGCTCCCTAAATTTTTTTTAAGCAGTGTCTATTGTTCTTATACTGTAGAACATTTTACCCCACCTCTTACAAGCTAGCATGGGTTAATCCCAATTTGCAATTGCCTTATTACGTTCACGTGAAGTGTTATAATATACAATTATTGACTGGGGATGAGGGCAACATATGATTTGTTGGACCTGAAGACAAACTGTTGCCTAAGGCCAAGAGCTACACTTTGTCTGAGGGTCCAACAAATCATATACAGAGGACTCCACTTAATCTGATACCTGATAATCTGATACTCCACTTAATCTGATACTTGATAATCTGATACTCCTCTTAATCTGATATGATATCAAAACACAAAACCATTTCCTATATAATCAATGTAAATTTACTCCTCTTAATCTGATAGAAATTATCAAAAATCTTAAGAACTCCTCTTAATCTGATAGGATTTTCCGTCATTTATGATATTTTTCCTATGATAGTTACGTCATTTTCAATGGATTATTGTATCAAAATCCTTGCAATTCGTATTTTACCCTTTAAAACTATTCAAAATGGTTTGAAAGCATTTATATCATTAAATTTATGCTTTTAATCATGTCTGAGATACATTCTAGTACAATTAAGAGGACTATTTCATTGTACTTCCATGTAATTTTAAGCTCCTGATAATCTGATACTCCTGTTAATCTGATAATGATCTTCTGACAAATTGACTATCAGATTAACAGGAGTCCTCTGTACTATATTGCCCGAATTCCCTGTCAATATAATTGTTTTGTATACCTTCCGTTTACATTTCAACAAAGAACTAAATGATCATGTTTACATTAGCTTTTGCTATTTTGACAAAGAGCGCAGGGAATAGGTAGGGTTTATGATGTCATCAATTATGTCACGCCTAAATAATAAGATGTGTATTGGTCAATATAAGTTTTTTAAACAACTCGCTTCAATATTGATGTAAACAAAGAAACTATTGACTGCTTGGTCCTCAATTTTAATTGCTATACAATTTTTATATAAAGATACTGATAATGGTATAACAAAATTTAATACCATCCCTCTGTGACTTCTGTGGAAAATGGCCGTCCAAAGTCGGAAACGTTTACCCATTGGTCTTGTTGGTTTATGTAGTCTTTTGTGTTTGATGTTTATATGTCATATGTCTCTTTTTCGTCTCTTAGTATGCTCGTCTTTGTGTTTTTGCATCGGATGTTTTGCTGTTGGTGCTGCAATAGGGTATTGTTGGAGATCCCCTCCCTTCTTCAAGTTGGTCAATCAACAATGACGTCCAAATTGTTTTCAGTCAGTTATAAATCAGCTTCTTGAACATCATAATCAAACGACTGAACGTCCTGATTGAAACTAAATTTTATACTCAAAGAAAAGGGGAACCTGCATGAAAATACTCTATTTGCTGATGAGATTCTCTAAGGTCCTTTAAATTTGATGTGGACATAAAAGAAATAAATCAATTTTAAAATGATAAAATCCCAACTTAAGAGATTTGATATATTGTATTTATAAATAAAAATCAAATATTAGGTAACTTCATTTGTTTATAAGGCAAATATCTTTTTAAATGGTGCCTTCCCTAGAAAATGCAATGATTTTAACACTTTTAATTCTAAATCATTGTTGAATATGATCTTTATTTGTTTACTGGTACACACATACCGTATTCAGCCAACGAGAGTGTTTATATCTGATGCAGGCAGATCAGAAATGTAAAAGTTATTTTGACGATAAGATGCAGTTCTTATTAGACATTTTTCATGTTTGTGGACTTCACTTTTTGGACATTACACTTCGAAGTGACTGTGACACAAAAGCAAAATGTTGATTCTATTCAAATAAATTTAGATCACTTTGGGTGAAGAATTTATCTATTTTCGTTTGTGAAATATATACTCAAAGCTCTCCAGTGTCATTTGGTCCATTGTAGATTCAGATATTTCTTACAAATTTATTCATGTATAAAAGCCGAGATAAATTACTTACAAAACAATATGTCCAGGAGTGAGAGAACTTCCGTCTTCAGTATCACTGATGTGGGCGTGAGTATCTGTAAAAAGAAACAGATTTTACATGGCATTTTGATTAAGAAAGTTTTGATTTGAAGATAAATTCCACTTCAATACATATGTACCAAAATTAACATTGCTAGGGTTCTGCCGATCCTCCTGTTGAGATTATCGTCAGGATCTTCTTTATCTCATTTGAGTCACACTTATGCCCTTTGCCGTGTGGAGCTCTTAAAAATGTTCCCCGCGAGGGGTTTGACTTTAGGTGTTTTAAATATTTTCCCTGACGTGGTCGCCATAGCACTTTCTATATAGACATTGCCTCAGATAATGCATTTATTTAGATATTGTTTTCAATTTTCGTGCATGAACATTGACGGCGGGTGCAGCTAGCCAAACAGGGGATGCTTACTCCTCCTGGGCATCTGGTCCCACCTCTAGCTTGTTAGGGGTCAGTCGATGCTCCAATTGGTGCTCTGTTGTGAGTGCTCTTGAGATTGTCGTCAGGATCTTCTTTATCTCATTTCAGTCACACTTATGCCCTTTGCTGTGAGGAGCTCTTAAAAAAATTCCCCTCGCGGGGTTTGACTTTAGGTGTTTTAAATATTTTCCCTGACATGGTCACCATAGCACTTTCTATATAGACATTGCCTCAGATAGTGCATGATTTTAGATATTGTTTTCATTTTTCATGCATGAACATCGACAGCGGGTGTGGCTAGCCATAATTTTTCGGAGTTTTGTCATTGCAAAGTAGGACAAATCATAATAAAGCGGGACAAATATAACGTCAATGAGGGACATAAAGAGGGACACAGTTTTAGGAGGTTGAACTTCAGATATTGAAATCCAAAATTACACTGGATCATTGCCCTCTGCAAACAAAAGCCAGAGAAAAAAATAAATCTTATTAACCCGCGCACCTAGACGGCTCCTGGTCAGACGCATTTCTAAAAGTGGTGCTTCAGCGAACGTGTCTACCCTTTTTAATTTTTCTATGTGAAAGTTCTAAAAGTCTTTTACTCCATTGTTAACGTTTTATATTTAACATTCTGAACATAAGTATTTAAAAAAATAGCAATCCAAGGAATGCTTGTGTCGCCTGCGAAGCGGTTTGATTATTATTCTAGAAAGTGGAACAAAATTATTGGTATCAGTAGAAAAGTCTTGTCAAATGAAATTCATTTGAAATATCAGACCTCTTAATTACAAATTATCATTTCATCTTATCTCATTTTATCATGGTCATTCTCAAATTTTCAGAAATGAGTGTCAATCATCTAGGTCAAGGTCACTACGTAAAAATTGGTAACAAAAAGGTGTCATCATAAGAAATATTTAAGACCTATCACCTACCAGTTAAAAGATATATACAACCTTAAAAAAGAAGGTCAAATAGCTAGGTAAAGGTCAAAAGGTAAAAAATTATGGTATGTGTAGAATGGCATTGTTACAAGAAAAATACATGTGAAATATCAAAGCCCTATCACCTACCAATCAAAAGATATAGCCAATATTACTTTTCTTGAAAAGTAGGTCAAATATCTAGATCAAGGTCAAAAGGTCAAATATTAAGGTCTGTGTAGAAAGGTCTTGTCACAAGGAATACACATGTGAAATACTAAAGCCCTATCACTTACCAATCAAAAGATATATCCATTCTTAATTTTTTGGAAAAGTAGGTCAAATATGTAGGTCAAGGTCAATAGGTAAAACATTATGGTATGTGTAGGAAGGTCTTGTCACAAGGAATACACATGTGAAATATCAAAGCCCTATCACTTACCAATCAAAAGATATAGCAAATCTTATCTTTTTTCAAAAGTAGGTCAAATATCTAGGTCAAGGTCACAAGGTCAAAAATTATGGTATGTGTAGAAAGGTCTTGCCACAAGGATTGCACATGTGAAATATCAAAGTCCTAACACTTACCAATCAAAAGATATATCCATTCTTAATTTTTTTGAAAAGTAGGTCAAATATGTAGGTCAAGGTCACTAGGTCAAAAATTATGGTATGTGTAAGAAGGTCTTGTCACAAGGAATACACATGTGAAATATCAAAGCCCTATCACTTACCAATCAAAAGTTATGGGCTGTGACACCCAAAGTGTGACAGACAGACAGACGGACGGACTGACAGACGGACGGACGGACAGACGGACAGACGGACAACGGACAAAGTGATCCCTAAGTGTCGCTGTGCTTCGCAGGCGACACAAAAAACACCTGCGTTGAGGCAACGTTGAGGTTGGCAATTTAAATGAAATACACAATCGGTAATTTAACAACTCGGGTATTAAAAACGGCACTAAGCAATCGTACTTTGATAAGAATTGAGATTTTTTTAATGTGATAATAATAAAGAGCACATTATAAAAACTTTAGATTGTCCGTGGTTGTCGTATTTTCTTCTTTCTTTTTAATCTTGTTTACATGTTTTACATCAAGTTTCTTCTCATAAAATGAATTCATTACGACATATCTTGGCTTACATAAAATGATATCACTCAAACATCGTATAACTATTGCTATTGATTTATTTATTTCAATGATCGAATTGTTCTGTGAGCCAAAAAAAAAACAAACAAGAGAAAGCCTACATGCATGTATTTAGCGACGTTTGAGGGTCAGCCGACCTTTTATAAACCTATTACTATCAAAATATAGATCGATAACCAGCTGGTTACTGTACATGGGTATATAGCGTAGATAATTGGTAATTTTTAAATAAACAATGAAAGTTTAAGAATAGACAGAACGATTGAAATCGATAAAGAATAATAAATTTTAAGCCAAAATTTTTTTTTCGTTGGAACGTCCAAAAATCGGAATTTTCTGTGTCCCAGACAAATCAGATCTTATTAAGTCGAAAATACGAGACAATTTTTGTTCTGGGCAGGACAATGGCAAGTATGGGCTAGCCAAACAGGGGATGCTTACTCCTCCCAGGCACCTGGTCCCACCTCTGGCTTGCAAGGGGTCCGTCAATGCTCCAATTGGTGCTCTTTTGTGAGTGCTGTTGAGATTGTCTTCAGGATCTTCTATGTCTCATCTGTGTCACACTTATGCCTTTTGCCATGTGGAGCTCTTAAAAAAAGTTCCCCGCAAGGGTTTGACTGTAGGTATTTAAAATATTTTCCCTGATGTGGTCGCCATAGCACTTTCTATATTGTCATTGCCTCAGATAATGCATGTCTTTAGATAATGTTTTCATTTCTCGTGCATGAATATCAACAGCGGGTGTGGCTAGCCAAACAGGGGATGCTTACTCCTCCCGGGCACCTGGTCCCACCTCTGGCTTGCTAGGAGTCCGTCGATGCTCCAGTCATTGTTCATTAGTTAGTACAATGTATATAATAGTGCTACATTATTATCCAGAAACATTGTAAAGTTAAAAAAATTAAGATCTAATAAAATTAAACTGTGTTTCTGAAACATGAATGCCCCTGGTGGCATCTTTGTTAGCATAAACACCATTTTCTGCTAAGTAGGTGAAACCCCAAGGTCAGGGTTATAAGATGTTTGATGACATGACCTTGACTTTTTACCTTCTGACCTATTACGTATTATTCTTACATAATAGTGAACACATTTTGCATGTTTGAACAGAAAGTTCTGTAGAATCATATTGATCTATTCAAGTGTTTGAAGTCTATGATATATGACTTAAAGACTAGAATTAAGAGTTGCATTATATTTATAATGAATTAAAGAAGATCCTGACAATAATCTCAACAGCACTCATGATAGAGCACAAAATTAAGCATTGACAGATCACAAGCTAGAGGTGGGACCAGGTGCCCGGGAGGAGTAAGCACCCAGTTGGCTAGCTGCACCCTCCGTTGATGTTTAAGCATGAAAATAATTACAATATATAAAATTCATGCACTGTCTGACGTTATGTCTATACAGAAAGTGCTATAACTAGACTTACCGTTTTGGGTAGGTGTGGTTATTTTTTCAGTAATTGTTGGAGGTAATTTGCTTCTTTCTGTTTTTTCATTCTCACTAGTTCCATCGATAATTGGCTGAACTGTTGATCTGTAACAGAGAATTACAGTTTTAAATTCAAAATTTGATTTTGCATGTGTAGAAATATTTTTTTCTCTATTTTCATTATTGAACATTAGTCTGAAAGGCAAATCAAGTGATAGATATGTTTTACACAAATGCTGTCACATTTAATTTTGGAAGCATCACTGATGAGAATTTAATATTGGAAACATGTGTCTGGTGCAAAATAAATTGGTTTGAAAATTTCTTCAAGAAGGTATAGTGTTGGAACCCTTCTGCATTATTAATATAAACACTGATTTCCTGTTGAAGTGTGGAGCACTTAGTATCGTTCCCCATGACATTGGATGTTTTTAAGTGTATAAATTACTTCTTTCCAGCTCCGTTGCCTTAAAAAAGCTTTGTTTCAGCAATTTATCAATTTGACATCATATACTGTATTTTATTTGGCTATTTCGGAAACTTGTCATGTCATCCAAAAATATTATCGAAATTAAGGTGATATCACAGTTTTCACACGTTTCACATTATACAACACTTATTTTCAGAAAAAAAGCATAATTCTGAAAAAATTAAAAGTGCAATTTGAGTTATCTTTCTTTACTATGTGACCAAAGACAAAAGCATCCAAATTCATATACCGTATACATGTATCGGGAATTTTTCGCGTGTGTCTAATTTTCGCTAAGTTCGCGAGCATCATCAAGTCGCGAAAAAATGGACATAGCGAAAAAAAGACACAAACTAACCCTTCTAAAGAGGTTCAGTTATATGTACAAAATGTAATTGTCCTGAGGCTAGTGAGTACTCGTCTGATTAAGATAATTATGATTACATGTATTATAATTGATGTTTACAGATAACAAGTAGTATTAATTAATTTAATTACCCAGTGCAAACATGGTAAATCAAACAATCACCGATATGAATGCATGTCGGCTTTTATTTCAAACCACCTGTTGTCGTTCTGTAATTATGACATATAGCGTTTTATCCGTAAATTTCTCACAAGAAACTAAATCTAAACAATGATTTGGGGTTTAGAGGTCTTTTTCGAACCACAAAACTATATGACTTAACTTACATGGGAAACAAGAAAATTATAAGCTATGGCTTTAAAGAAGCCGGCATCGTTTATGCTTTGAACGAATGAACTGTTTGATGTGTACACATTCTTGTACATTTGTATTATTTTATACGCAGATACGTAAATCCAGCAGAAAAACACGTTCCCAATTATATGATCGTATTTCATTTCACATTAAATAAATATTTGTACAAATTTTAATTTTTGGTATTCATAGATTAGCGAAAATTAGACTCAGCGAAAAAAAGACACACCTTTTTAGGGTCATTTTCGCGAAATTTACCCTACGCGAAAATTACCCGATATACGGTAAACAACTTTTTGAAATATCACAGCAGTGTTCCTTCACTGACAAAGATTTCAATATGTAAATAAATAGAGCCGAATACAGATTTTGTGCGATAACACGACAGAATGTGCACATATGTAATGATTTATTACCATATGGGTAACTATAAGTTTCTCTACATTCAAACACTTTACTGACACTTGGCTTATTTCTGAATAGATACGACATACATGTATGTATGTAGGTAAAAAAGTCTTAACAAAATTTTCAAATAAGTTCAGTTTCAGCAAAAAAATGTGACTATTGTCGGTCACTCTAGGCTTACCATTACTTTGCAAAGAAAAAAAAAAACATTTC
The DNA here is from genome assembly GCA_033119305.1 of Pinctada imbricata. NCBI lineage: Eukaryota > Metazoa > Mollusca > Bivalvia > Pterioida > Pteriidae > Pinctada > Pinctada imbricata. The sequence continues at coordinate 12,197,432 of VSWD01000004.1, read as the reverse complement.
GTATTTACATACGAAAAACAATCTGATTGTTACACCTGTGCTCAGGCTCGAACCACGGTCTTCCCGCATGATGGGCAAGAGCTCTACCTCTGAGCTATTGGACCGACTTGCCGGTTGAGAGATTATTACAAAGCCAGAGCGTCAAGACATTCTAAGTTACGAAAATCAGAAATCTTCAGCGTAGAGATTTCTTAGAAATTCTCGTCTAAGGGAGGCTACTGAAACGCATGTGATATCCCGTTAAAGGAGGTTAACATCTAAGCACCATCCCTCCAATGCTACTTTGAACATAGATTTTATTTAAATATGCTACTCAATCGACCCTACAGGAAATTTGGAACCGCATACTCTCTGTAAAGTAAATACACAAATTTAAATTCTAAAAATAAAACCAGAGGGTGCTAGTGAAATGAATTTTGGAAGCATCATTGATTAGAATTAATATTTAATAGCAGTTCTCTGTAAGGACCAAAATAATTTCAATAGCACGTGGAATCAGCATGTCTCCAATTTTGGAGATTTTTGGTGTGGAAGGTGTATATGATGTCCTGAGACAAAAATAAACTTTCTTTTTACAAATTAAGTTTTCGTTGCCATGGAAACCATGTTTTGATATTTCACGCATCAGTAGGATACTTGTTACATGGCATTTTCACAAGGCTCATTTCCATGGTAACAGCTATTGTAGTCAACTGAAATTTCCTTAATTTTTCTCTTTATATCTTTAATAGTATAAATATTACATAAGAAGTATGTTTTTGCCCGCTATTCTCTTTGTCAATATGCTCTAAATGTAGGCAAAAACCTGTTTTGAAGAGGCCCTTTTTAAGACCGAAAAAGCTCCTAATTTAACATGATTTTGCTTAAATTTAAGGGCAAATAATTAGAAATGTCAGGCTAACTTGATTTCTATTGCCAATTATCTTTAAAGTTTAATCCTCGATCTTTAAGAAAATGTTAAAATTTGAGTGGGACCTCTTCACAATTTTATTCAAAAGGGTATAAAAAATGGTTACCATGGTGACATTCTGTTCAGTACTATTACACCTAGAGTAATTTACTGGTAACTTTTCAGCTGTCCGTTATATATTTTTAAGCATTTTTTTATTAATGCATATAAAAGAGCATTATTGATTTAAAAAATCACCTTAAAAGTTTTCAAGGTCACAGGACCCAATGTCAAGGTCATCTTGAATGCAATTCACAAAATTTGGCAAAATTCTGCGATTTTTCAAAAATATGAGAGGCAGTTACTCATATATCATGCGGTATTGAGTAAAACTAACACATACATAGTGATTTTGGATATATCCCCTATTTATTGACCAAAGTTGCAAAAAATCTCAAAATCGATGACATCCTTGATTTTTAGCTAGTATTTCATACATACATATAAAAGAATGTGAGATAATCATGATTTTTGTCTGGGGCTTATTTTTTTAGGAGAAATGTTCTGAACTAAAATTTGTAATGTTTTTCCATCTATCTGTCCTAATTTTAGCAAGAAGTATTTTTGATACAAAAATATGGCAGTCAAGCCTAAATTTAGTAACAATAAATGACAACAAAAATGCAAATTTTATTGAAATTGGAACCTATATTTTGAATTGACCTTGAACTTAAAGTCAATGACTTTGAAAAATTTTGGAAGTGCTCAAATAAAGAATAATTTCTTCTGTTGTCCCTACATCAAAGCACTGAAGGTACTGAGAGCGAATAGCTAGATATAAGAATATGTATCATTTATGCTGTATGTCATCAAACCATCCACCGTAGACAAGTTTATGCAAGTATAGAATAATACTGAAATGCAAATCTATAATGACATGAATGATGTCATAAGATTTAAAAGATGACCGTCCTCGAACTAGCATATTCAAAACCGTCAATACTAGTGGCCGAGCCAAAGGGTTGACTAAGGGGGTAGGGAAGGAAAGTATAGTGGAAGAGGGGAGTTGGTTTTCGAGCAATCTGAGACAATCTCTAACAAATTTCTTCCATTAATATTCCTTGAATTCTGTAAAGATCAAATTGTAGATTTTAAATATCTAATTCTGGTCAATTTAAAAAAGAGTTTAGCCGGTTAGAGGCTGTCATGGAGCCCTATGCAGAAATATTTACAGACCATGAAGACATACGTGTGTGGGGGGAGGGGGTGTGGGGGGGGGGTGGTTAAGAGAGAGAGAGAGAGATGTACTGGTATTGTATTACGCTCAATTTCTCAATTCCTCGAAAATTGCGACGTTTATTTTGTTAATTTTAAAAGTCTACGCATGACGTGGGGTTGTCGTAATTCTATTATTATATCTACTGATTAAAAGTTTGCTCGCTGGAAGGATTTATTCGAGAAAGAACTTTTTGATATATAAACAACTAATACGTATCTTCTCTATTTTTTTTTAAAAACTTAGATCGAAATTTAGACAGTGGAAACGGGACGTGACAACGAAAATGATTCTAAATATCGTTGTTTTTTCATTTACTTTCTGAAAATGATGTGGCACCTGGCGAGGGTAACAAGCTGAAAAAATTAACAAATGAAGAATAAATAGTGTCTAAATTCAGTATTCTGTAAGAACGTTGGTTAGCGGCGCGAGTCGGTAAGTTTTTAATTATATATAATTATTAATCATTTTCCACGGCTCTTGTTTTTTTGCAATGTTTCTAGAAAATGATATGGTGTAATGTTAAACGTCTTTAAATTCAATAAGTTATAATGAATATATGATTTTCCTTAAATTTTTAACGTCGGATTTTCCAAGGACTTATAAACAGTTCATAAGTCCTTGGATTTTCTAAAACGGCAAACAACAATAAGACATCTCCCATAAAAATAGTTTATGATGGATACAGTTGTATCCCCCCCCGCCTTTATCTCACCCTCTCTAACTTCACATCAGGGACATACGTATGTGTACATGCCCCAACAGAAAAAGGACAGGGAATTTGATCAGTACAGATACTTAAAATTAGCTATGAAACGTATCTCCAATTTTAGCATCGGGTACATCGTATACCTTCCTCAACAACGACCCGTAATGCTTTGTCCCCTCCCTCGTCAATGAAATAAACGTGTATCCACGTAGTCGATTTGACAGCCTTATATAACATGTGGCCGACCTAGAAATGTCCTTTCCTATGAACTTTTTTTTTATGATTCTTATCTATCGGATAGTTCTGAACGATTCTAGCTTGGGCAACTCTTTTTATCGCCGGAAATCAAAAATGGCCACCAAATGCCTTCCACCAATAGATGAAATTAAATTCTTTCTTTAAATATCAAGTGTGGCACATCAAATCAGGGGTTTTGAGGATCAACAAACCCATTTCCGATGTCATTTTTACAATTTGAGTTCATTCAGGACTAAAAATTCAAGATGGCCGCCAAATATCAATCCCATTATGGTACAATGGGAATATTTCAATAAAACGTTCGTGTAACACATCTTATTTGTAGTTGCAATGGTCCTAGAACACATTTATTATGCTGTTTTGGTTGTTTTCAGCTGACACATGTTTCTGGGACAACTCTGCTTATCAGGGGGAAATTCAAAATGGCCGCCAAATGCCTTCCACCAATAGGTGAAATTTAATTCTTTCTTTAAATATTAAGTGTGGCACATCAAATCAGGGGTTTTGAAGGTCAACAAACTCATTTCCAATGTCATCTTGACATTTTGGGCTTATTCTAGGCTAGAAATTCAAGATGACCGCCAAATTTCAACCTCATTATGGTACAATGTGTAGATTTCAATAAAAAAAAAAAAGAGTCGCGTTACACATCTTATTTGTAGTTTCAATTATCCCTGAATACATTTATTTTGCTGTTTTGGTTGTTTCCAGTTCACACATACTTGTAGGACAACTTTTTTCATCGGGGGAAATTCAAAATTGCCGCCAAATAGTCCCCTACCACTGAGTAAAATGTAAAAAGAAATAGCACAAGCTCTTAATTCATAAGACTTACTATGTTATGAAAAATGAATAAGAGTGACATATAAGATTAGATGGTTTCAGCTTTATCAGACTAGGATTCGTCAAAATGTAATGCAAAGATAAACATGTCATTTGTTTGATTAAAATGGTACTCAAAAGACAAAAATAAAGTTTCCCTATTGATCATGTTGATATAAGACCAGTTTGTTTGACGCAGGGGATTCTAGAGTAAGCAAGTAAACTCGAGGTAACTTGGCTATCTTGGCTCTTTGACCATCATGGCAATTTCTTCGCTTGGCCTGTATCGCTTTTTTACAATCGGCAAGAATGCAATAGAAAGTGTTTTATGTTTTCTTTACAACAGTCCCTTGTTGTAATTAATGTTGAGTTGAGCTATCTACTATACCTATTTATGTATAACGTTAATGATGACACGTACCATTTTGCAATGAAATTCTGAACCTTACATCTCTATCCTAGCTATTTATACTTAAAATGGAACTTTGAAGAATAGAATGTCTTCAAATTTGGCAAAACAACATTAATTATATATGCCTCTTTGAATCATGGAAGTACCACTAATGAGCATTCATATTCCGAATCATGCATGTCTTGCGCTTAGAATGTATTCTTCTATGAAAGAAGGCTGCCCAGTAGTAACAGGGTTAGCACTCTCCTTTCTCTTCATAAGGCGGGTAAAGTTTGTAAATGAACAGGCCTTTCAAAATTTCATCTGCTATCATTACATCTTAGGATAATTTTAATTTCTGGTTGGCGATTTCCTCCGTTTTTCTCCGTTTTTCTCTACGGTGATTCACAATTGAATCTGAGGAATCTTCAACTGTGGTAAGATGAAATGGTACTACGTATGTTTTGGCATGTAAAACTCAAGTGGGTGAAATCTATCGTGAAAGCAATTGTCTTGGATATCAGTGTTTTATACAGTTTGAAGGTTGTTTCTATATCATATATCTTAAACAGGTTTTCATTCCATATGTTTTCTTACATCACAGAGTATTTGGTTGAAGAGTAAGACTTAGTAAGTGTGACAAGCTTGAAATGAATCTAGAACAGAACAGGAGCATTAGTCGAAAGAACAGTGACAGGGAAAATGTCAAGAATACAGATCATGCAGAAATCCTGGAAGAACTTTGCTCCTTTGAATTCCTTTTGCAGACTTCCAAATAGGGCAATCACTTAAGTATTTGACATGATATTTTGACAATCCATAGCCCTATGATGTAGATTCTTGCTTCAGGTCGACTCTTATTCCCCTTTCTTAAAATACACAATATTTGCAATTTATTTCTATCTTTATGATAAAAAAAATCCTTCTCTTTTACGGTTTGAGAATGTGCAATTTATGTAAAAAATGCATGTGTAAGCTCGTATCGACAAAAGGAAATTACACGTGGATTATACCACCTTTGGGATAACAAATAATGTTTAACGTCTTCAAATTCATTAGCATCATTTTAGAGCAGATAAATTTACAGCATGGACCAGACATGCACGTTTCGGGTAATAAACACTTGTCAGTGATAAGATGCACCACAGTCATTTACATATCACAGCTCATCCGGTACGCTAGAGCATGTACTGATATTTTGGATTTTCACAGTAGAAATTTACAAATTACCAAAAAAACTTTTAGGTCAAGGTTTCCGCTTTCATAAACTAGTTAACACTTTCTGGAAATTTTACAAAAATTACAGTCAACTTCTTTTAAAATTCGGATCTATACATGCAACAGAGTACATTACTATGGGTATTACACAACCTGTCTTTTATGGTGATATGATAAACAAAATAAAAAGGATCAAAGGTTGGCAGCATAACCATCGAAAATGCGTCAGAATCATCAAACGCCTTTTATACCGTGGATATGATCCTAATGTCACCAGACGGACAGTAGGCTTGGTACTTGACCAATCTACAGTCTTGTACCAGCGCATCCTTGAGACTTGCACTCTGACTGACTGTGACGACGGGACTCCATGACGGGCCCTGTCCAAACCTCTTTAGAGAAGACAGGGCCCCAACCACCTGTCCTCTCTGAATGTCAGTCGGACTCCTCGGGTGATTACATACATGAGCTCGCTACAGCCGGCAGAGCACAGACTGTATTACGCATGCCCTCTTTTTATATCCATTTACATATTCATCTGTGTCTCTGGGGCCTCTGCGTTTTGCGGTCTTGTTTGTGTGATGTCATCTTACAGTGAGGAGGTTGTTGTACACCACAATTGTACGTTCTTCGAGACCTCTGGGTAATTGGAGAAGTGAGAGGGTTGTGCGCACGTAATCCAGGATAACCACACCATTTGCTTCTTTCGTGACAGATGGCCGTCCAAAGTCGGCACCGGTTACCCATTGGTCTCGTCGGTTTATGTGTAGTCTTTTGTGTTTGATGTTTACATGTCGTGTGTCTCTTTTCCGTCTCGTGCTGTACTCGTCTTTTGTGTTTTTGCATCGGGTGTTTTGGTGCTGCAGCGGGGTCTTGTTGGAGATCTACTCCCTTCTTTTTATTCGTAACGAAATGGGAATATTGAGGTGAGGAGTCATTTTGTGTTTAGCCTTTAATGAACTAAGAAGCAAAATTACACCAGATATGGATTTGGCCCTTAAAAGCCCTGATTAGATGTGCCACGCTTGATATATCAAGTATTTATTACATTTTACACAGTAGTAGGAGACTATTAGGTGGCCATTTTGAATTTCCCACGATAAGCAGAGTTGTCCCAGAAGCATGCGTTAACTGAAAACAACGAAAACAGCAAAATAAATCTATTCTAGGACCATTGCGACTACAAATAAGATGTGTTACATCAACGTTTTATTGAAATATTCACATGTACAACAATGAGGTTGAAATTTGGCGGCCATCTTGAATTTTAGTCCTGAATGAACTCAAATTGTAAAAATGACATCGGAAATGGGTTTGTTGATCCTCAAAACCCCTGAGTTGATGTGCCACACTTAATATTTAAAGAAAGAATTTAATTTCATCTATTGGTGGAAAGCATTTGGCGGCCATTTTGGATTTCCGCCGATAAAAAGAGTTGCCCAAGGTTGCCAGAGTGGCAACCAAGCCAGAATCGTTCAGTACTATCCCATAGATAAGAATCATCAAAAAAAGTTCATAGGAAAGGACATTTCTAGGTTCTGAAATTTTCAAATTGACTATCGCATGAACATTGATATATTTATCGTGTTTACCTGTCCATTAAAGCTCACTACATAAACATGCGCTTCTACGTAAGAAAACAGCTTGATTCTAATTACATCGTTTATACATAGAAGCAGCGTTAGCCCTTCACTTTCTCCGGCAGCAGAAGATTGCAAGATTCAATACGTCACGATGCTGAAAACCCTGTGATTTGTTTGGTTCGTGCTTCAAATTATACATGTACGGAATCGGGGCTCTCTAGCGTGAAAAAAATCAAGTGATCACTTAGAGCTATTCGCTCAATAAAGCTTAAACAATATAAATTATTTAAACCATGCTATAAATCAATTTGAAAAAATATAGTCATCATGTGTCAAATGAAAAGTTGCCATGGCAACCATTTTTGACCTCAAAATGTAGGAAAACAAAACAAGGTCCCACTTATTTTTTCCAGTGATTATATTTGTCACATGAAATCTATTTTGTTCTGACAACAGTGATGGTGTTATCAGCCTGACATTTTGTGTTATTTTTGCTTAAAAATGGTAAAAATTGGACAAAAATAGGCCTTGATTTTGACCTTATTTTATGGCAATTTTTGACTGCTTTTGATTTGTTAGGATCCGGCTCATTGAAAGAAATGTCAAAAATTTATTATTTTTTCTGAAAATAGAGGTTTCAAAGATTATAAGTTGTTAATACCAATTAACTCTGACAATGGTTTCTATGGCAACATAATAACCAAAGACGACTTATTTGACCATTTTTTTAGTGCTCTAAATAGACAGACCTCGTTTCCATGGCAACCAGAATATTTATTTTCAAAAAATTGTTATTTTTGTACTCAGGGCATTATACATACCATTTACAGAGAAAATCATGAAAATCCATGACTTAAGAAATGAATCTTATATTTTTTCTGTTGATGCAGGTATCACCCGAAAAATTGGACAGAAAACTGCATCAATGCGCGTAGCGCGTTGATGCAAAAGTTTTCTGTTCAATTTTTCGGGTGATACCTGCATCAACAGAAAAAATATAAAATTCATTTCTTATCATTTAATTGTGGAAAACAGACTGTTTTCTTGGATCTATAAACAATCAATCCCCGCACTATATTTCGTAAGTCGGAAGGTTTTGCAGTGATACGTCTGCCAAAACAAGTTATGGCAGCCGCCATGATTCAAACAGCGAACGATCGTCCCTCTATATCTTTGGAATAAGGACCAGTTTGAGCAAATTCTACATGCACTGTTAACTTTTGAGTAAGTAGAAAAGAAATGGTACCCTTGAAATCATAAGCAAACATCAACAAATTGTATTTTCAGCAACGAGTTCATTCGTGTTTGAGGGAACCCCCAGTTCTAAAAATAGTTCTATAAATAGACTTCCGTGAAAAATTCTGTTGATCGATGTATCAACAAAATTTCTAAGCCAATCAGAATCTTCGTTTCTTGAAAATGACAATGGAAATTAAATGATATGCTGTTTCCAAAATATTTTGGTCCTTACAGAGAATTGATATTAATATTCGAAACACATGTCTGGTGCATAATAAATTGGTTTGAAAATTTCTTCAAGGAGGTATAGAGTTGGAATTGTTCTGCATCATTTATATTGTAAGTACTAAGGGTATGCAACACAAAACAAGTGTATTCATCATATTTATATAATGAACCTTAAACATGTACATGTTTATGTATGTATCACTATGATAAATGCACGTCTTATAAAAAAACACAAATTATGACATTTATTCTTATTATATATGCCCTACAACTGTCAGTTTCTTCTTCTTTCCTGAAATCCCTACAATTTTTGAAAAAAGATACATTAAAAGTTAGGTCATCAAGATTTCAGTTTGAAGGTTACTTCAGCCATCACTGTATGTTTCTGTACAGCTTATGCAATGTGATATCACAAACGTTTTCAAGCAAAATGCAACCCAAAAAATTCCAAGAGTTTCAATTTCAAGGGAATTACATTAGCTGTGCATATACATAACTGTACATGTATACGTGACAATCCATTTAATTATTATCTGAAATTTTCAATTTTCCTAAATTCTATTTCGTATTCAGTAGCACTACGATTTACTTTCCTTCTAAGCCCAAGGTTGACCAAACAAATCGTGCTGCTTGATACACAATGTAAGTTTTCTATGTATGCAATGATATTGCAGCTTCAAAGCACTGGTTTCACTAGGTTTGTAGAATTCTGGCTCCTACCAGTAATGAAAAACTTTCTTGGATGGGAACAAGAATCTTAATTGGTAGTCTTTGATGACCAACTGACATGAAATTTCATACATTATAAAAATAGCAATCCAAGGAATGCTTGTGTCGCCTGCGAAGCGGTTTGATTATTATTCTAGAAAGTAGATAAAAATTATTGGTATCAGTAGAAAAGTCTTGTCAAATGAAATTCATTTGAAATATCATCTTAATTGCAAATTAAAGGATATGGTCATGCTCAAATTTTCAGAAAAGAGTGTCAATCATCGAGGTCAAGGTCACAACATAAAAATTGGTAACAAAAGGTCTCATTATAAGAAATATCAAAGACATATCACCTACTAATTAAAAGATATATACAACATTAGAAAAGAAGGTCAAATAGCTAGGTCAAGGTCAAAAGGTAAAAAAATTATGGTATGTGTAGAATAGCATTGTAACAAGGAAAATACATGTGAAATATCAAAGCCCTATCACCTAACAATCAAAAGATATAGCCAATATTACTTTTCTTGAAACGTAGGTCAAATATCTAGGTCAAGGTCAAAAGGTCAAATATTATGGTCTGTGTAGAAAGGTCTTGTCACAAGGAATACACATGTGAAATACCAAAGCCCTATCACTTACCAATTAAAAGATATATCCATTCTTAATTTTTTTGAAAAGTAGGTCAAATATATAGGTCAAGGTCACAAGGTCAAAAATGATGGTATGTGTAGGAAGAACTTGTCAGAAGGAATACACATGTGAAATATCAAAGCCCTATCACTTACCAATCAAAAGATATAGCGAATCTTATTTTTTTTCAAAAGTAGGTCAAATATATAGGTCAAGGTCACAAGGTCAAAAATTATGGCCTGTGTAGATAGGTCTTGCCACAAGGATTGCACGTGTGAAATATCAAAGCCCTAACACTTACCATTCAAAAGATATATCCATTCTTAATTTTTTTGAAAAGTAGGTCAAATATGTAGGTCAAGGTCACTAGGTCAAAAATTATGGTATGTGTAGAAAGGTCTTGACACAAGGAATACACATGTGAAATATCAAAGCCCTATCACTTACCATTCAAAAGTTATGGGCTGTGACACCCAAAGTGTGACAGACAGACGGACTGACTGACGGACGGACGGACGGACAGACGGACAACGGACAAAGTGATCCCTAAGTGTCGCTATGCTTCGCAGGCGACACAAAAATATTATTAAATAAATCTTTTTATCGCATGATACACCATTTATTCAGTAGCATAAAGCCATTTCATAAATGAATTTTATGATAACATGTTACAAATCGCTCTGCTTAAATGCGATTGGTCAAGTTTTGAACCTAATCACATAAACTTTGACAAGTGTGACCTTTCAAATATCGGTCAATTGTTAAATTCAGACGCGGATTCAATATAAATTATTAAAATTGTTGAATTAATTATTGCATTAAAATACTGAACAAATTTTAAACATTTTTCCTCTTACGCACAGAATATCTATACGATGGGGCCCTACTTCTCATGGCGTAGCATATACAGTGTAGTGCTGTATATTGATATTGGAATATTGAAGAGTATTGATACTTTGAGATTTTCAATACGTATCGATGCACAAATGCTGAGTATCAATACTTTCAATACATTTGATAAAAAATGAAATCCTAAAAAAGTTTCTATCGTAATAATATATTTCGATAAATCAGGTTGCCAATGTGACGTCACGTCCAAATTTTGAACTTGGGGAGAATTTGCGTACGTTAAAGTACTTTTGACAATGTAATTCCCTGTGTTTGCGATGTTCGTGCAAAAATAGGATGTTTAATAATTAGAGAAATGTAAATAAATATGAGAAATGACTGTCTTAGTTTTGGTATTCATGGGTGTATAATTCGTGATTCACGCAATTTGCATGTGACTATTTACCAGCCAATATTCTTTGGTAGACAAAGAAACACTTCCCATACCTGCCATTGTCATCTTTTTATTCCTATTTTGTTTTGAAATAATGGAAAACATCCATTTGTTGTTTATTTTTTTTCTGTTTTACAAAGTTTTCATTGATTTAAACATAAAAATTCCATTTATTGATTCATTACTAAAAATTCCATTTATTGATTCATTACTATGATTTATTTGAGAAAAATGTAAAGATGTGTATTGAATTGAAAATATTGAGTATTGAAGCAAAATGTATTGTATTGTATTGAAAAATTTATTTCGATGTACAGCAGACGACTTCTACATGTAGATCACGGCGTGGTCCGCCTCTTATTGTTCTCAGAAAAGTTGATTTCAAGTTAGAAATACACATTTTTTGGCAAAATCATGTGATAAAAAGAATCTCAAATAAATTTTCATTTCATACGATGTATTATGAAACTCGTTGTGGGGATATAAAACACACAACTCATTTCATAATATATGGTACGAAAGGAAAATTCATTTGAGATTCTATATGAAACAAGAGAAATGTGTTTTAGAACACTAATATATTTAGTTTGTAAGGAAATAGGGATTCAGCAGATTATCAAACTTCAAGGTCAAGGTTAAAAGCACAACAAATTTGAAACCAATGGAACGATTTTGACTATAAAATAATATGCATAGTATGTTAGTGAAATACAGGTCGGCGGACAGACAGACAGACAGACTTCACCATTTCAAAGATTGGATTTTTCTTTGCAATCTGACCAAAAATTATGGCCTATGTGAAATTCTGGGAAAATTCATTACACTCCCAGGTCAAGGTCACAAGGTCTGTCAATACCCAAAATCTGGTCTGAAAGATCTGGTCATGAGGCATTGATGTGAATATCTAGGCTCCATCCCTTATAGTACAGAAGATAAAGTCAACATTACAGTTTTGTCCACACACCCGTCACCAATGACGCTGACTCTGATGCCCTGTTCACACGAGTGCGCATTAAATCTAATTCGCATTAGATTTGATGCGCTTTATTCTAATGCGAATTAGATTCGCATTGCGTTCACACGACACATTCTAATGCGCATTAGATTTTGGTACATTTGCACTGAGAGCCGTATACTTTAGATAGTGAAAGGGTCGAATGCATGCCGGTGTTTTGTTATGCTGATAATAATTTACCTTTTCGTAAGTTGGGCTTATGCACGCATTGCATGACGTCATTGTGAGATAAAATGACGTCATAATATAATGTCACTCTACGCAAGTAAAGAGACGTTGTACTTAGAGTTCTCATTGTGAATGAAATAAAGTATTTTTAATTTACCCCTTATTCTATGTTTCGAGGTGCAAGGGTGATTAAAAGTGCCCAGTTATGATGGAAATGTACTGTAGAATTGTGGTAAACCATATACGCATGCGCCAGATTTAATGCGAATTAGATTCGCTTTGCATTCACACGACAAAATCTAATGCGCATTAAATCTAATGCGAATTAAACTAATGCGCATTAGATTCTCCATGTGAACGCATCCAAAATCTAATGCGCATTAAATTCGATTTAATGCGCATTAAACCCATCGTGTAAACAGGGCATGACACTAGGTCTATGACATTCGCTCCCAGACATGCTGCAGACATAAAAAATTAAAGTATCTGAAAATCTCTTCCAAAACTTATATAAATGTACATAATTTTCTTACAATATTGTTTGTTTTGGCACACAACGGCTGTTATTTGCTGCTAGTTTCTCTGTTCCTGAAGGGCAATCTTCACAACTACCTGTAAGGAAAGCAAAGTGATTCATAGTTTTAAATGTAACACTAAGTTAACCAACATAGTCATTACCAGCATCTGGCACATAAATGTGATGTTCCTGACGATAGGAAAATAGAAATCTAAATTAACTCTACTGTATTGTAACAACTAGTAATTGATAAGTCTTCTCATACAATGACAAATTCTATGATGATAAAAATCAGTGTATTCATAAAAAAATAAAATAGCAATCCAAGGAATGCTTGTGTCGCCTGCGAAGTGGCTAATTATATTTTTTAATATATATTTTTTTTTAAATAGGTCAAATATCTAGGTCAAGCTCAATACGTCAAATGTTATGGTATGTTTAGAAAGGTCTATTCATAAGGAATACACATGTCAAATATGAAAGCCCTATCACTTACCTATCAAAAGATATAGCCAATCTTAATTTTTCGAAAAGAAGGTCAAATGTCTAGGTCAAGGTCATAAGGTCAAAAATTATGCAATGTGTAGAAAGGTCTTGTCACAAGGAACACACTTATGAAATATCAAAGCCATATCACTAACCAATCAAAAGAAATTGCCAATAATATTTTGTTTTTTGACAAGCAGGTCAAATATCTAGGTCAAGGCCACGAGGTCAAAAATTATGGTATATGTAGAAAGGTCTTTTCATAAGAAATACACATGTGATCTATCAAAGCCTTATCTCTTATACATTTAAATCGAAAGACATAGCCAATCTTAGTTTTTTTAAAGTAGGTCAAAAATCTAGGTCAAGGTCATGAGGTCATTTTTTGTGGTATGTATAGAAAGGTTTTGACGCAAGGAATACACATGTCATACCATAGTCTTATCACTTACCAATCAAAAGATATAGCCAATTTTCAACTTTTTTGAAAAGTAGGTCAAATATCTCTTACAAATCACAAATCAAAAGACATAGCCAGTCTTAATTTTATTAAAAGCAGGTCCAATATCTAGGTCGAGGTCATGAGGTCATTTATTGTGGTATGTATAGAAAGGTTTTGATGCAAGGAATACACATATCAAATAACATAGTCTTATCACTTACCAATCAAAAGATATAGCCAATCTTCAACATTTTTTAAGAATAGGTCAAATATCTAGGTCAAGATCACAAGGTCAAAACTTATGGTATAGGTTGAAAGCTCTTGACGTCACAAGGAATACACATGTGAAATGTCAAAGCCCTATCACTTACCAATCAAAAAGATAGCCAATCTTAGAATTTTTGAAAAGTAGGTCAAATGTCTAGTTCAAGGTCACAAGGTCAAAACTTTTGGAATGGGTTGAAAGCTCTTGTCACAAGGAATACACATGTGAAATGTCAATCCCTATCCTCTACCAATCAAAAGATATAGCCAATCTTAGATTTTTTGAAAAGTAGGTCAAATATCTAGATCAAGGTCACGAGGTCAAAAATTATGGTATGTGTAGAGAGGTTAGTGATGGGAAATCGGTTTAGAAACATAATCGATAATCGGTTAGAATCGGTTGGTGTATCCGATGCGATTTTACCGATTATAATCAGTTTATCACATTCTACTCAAATTTACTATTTTTTATCCAAACAAAACCTGAATTTGTAATGTACGCAATGCATATATATATGTGATCATGTGATGCATTTAATTTTGAATAAACTTAATCTATGTAAAAATAACTCCCTATACCCTTTCCATTGTTTCATGAAAAAATGCATGAAAAGTATTCAAAAACAATCATTTTTCAGTTATGTTCGTTGAGGAGTGGAAAGGAGGGGGGGGGGTCATAATAGTATTTGTAAAGTATCTGTCAACATAAACAGTAACATCAAACAAGATTTTCTTCCACTATTCTCAATCAAGTAATAAAATCAGTTTACCTAAAACAAAAATGACTAGAATTGAAGAATTTACTGTCATCGTCGGTCCGTCGGCAATCCCTAAAACTCCGGTTTGAAAATTGTCATTAAATTGATTAATGATTTACTAGCTTTTACAATTATTCTTTCTAATTTCATGCTGCTAGCTTCTGTTACTCTATAACATTATAACAACAATGATTTAGTAGAGAAATTATTGGAAATACTTTAGACAATTTGACAGAATTTCCTCTGGTCCCTGAGCGCACCCCCCCCCCCCCCTTCTGTACTTTCACGCTATCGATTATTCATTTTAAAATCAATTATCGAAATCGGATGACTTCAACACGCCGCTAATCGATTATTATCGATAATCGGCCCATCACTAAGAGAGGTCTTGTCACAAGGAATACAAATGTGAAATATCAAAGCCCTATCACTTACCAATCAAAAGTTATGGGGTGTGACACCCAAAGTGTGACAGACGGACAGACAGACAGATGGACAACGGAAAAAGCAATCCCTACTGTCCTGTTCACTAAATCCAGAGCACCCTGTTTTCCCAGTTTTCTCTGAAATATGATACTGTCATCCTCCAAAAAGATATCGATTTTATAGTAGTACTACTCTTTTAGTCGTAATAGAAAATACAATTGTTTTGGCTGTATGTCAATTAAGTTAGAAATAGGACCGAAAATAAAAAGTCTACAGGGATTTTCTATAGTAAAATTGCTGAAAACGTGTGACGTCGGAAGCTTTGACGTCACTGTTTACTATTGTTGACACGGAGAACAATATGGTGGCGGCTTGGAATTAACATGAACATTTACCGTAGACATTTCATTTTTTCATATTGCGTTTTGAAGGCAGCTGCTATGGTAAGTTGAAGTTAATTTCCGGTTACGACTAAAGGAGGTTAGTTCTCGGAAACTACAATTTATAGGAAAGTTCTTCAGATGACAGAATAAATCACCAAAATAGGCTTCTCTGGATTTAGTGAACAGGACAGTAAGTGTTGCTATGCTTTGCAGGCGACACAAAAATGAGTAAAAAATAAAGCATTTAGTGCTGTATTAGGATGTAAGATCCTTAAAACACTTGATAGAACCATGAGTGAATTTTTTGTTACCATTCATAGTGAGCTGTTTGTTCGGGACATCACATTTCCCATCATATTCCTCACACAGATTGGGATCTGTGCCGAAGGCCTTGGTTAAATCGCACGCACACTCTGCACGCTCAGTTACCCCACACTCCTCCTTGTTGACTAGAATAGCTAAATCTGAAATAAATTCCTAATCAATCTGACATCAAAATCTACATGTATCATACTTCGATAAAGGTTATAAGCAAAAGATTGAAAATTTTGTCGAGGTAAATTAGGTGATACGACTGGACATCAAAGGTATGACCTTGACATATGAACCTGTGACCTCTAAAACTATATTATTATCCTCTATCATCAAAGTGTATCAATGTAAGGAATCCGACAGCTATACTTCAAAACTATTTATTTTCTCATCTTACCACCAAATGTTGACAAATGATAAGACATGAAGACAGAGAAGGTGATATCTACATGCAAGTGCCAGGTGGTCCTAAAACCCTTTTGAACTAAACAGAAGCCTACAAAGGCTCAATATATGTAATACAAATTTTCAGCCCTTGGCCTTTATCAAGTGCGTTAACAACCATGTTTATTGCACCTCAAACTAGTGTCTTCCAATAGGACTGTGTATATCGCATCACATGATTGCCTCCAATGAGGCCATAGTCTAACCCTTCATCCTGATAGAAGGCAATGGTGACCCCATTCAAGGCCGGAAAAACAAGATGGCTACCTTTTACATAAATCAGACAAGAGCTACGCAGCTACGTTAAGGCACTCCTCGTTTTTACGTTGCAATATTAGTGACATTTTTAAAATACATTTTCAATAATGAAAAAAGGACATCCTCCAATAAAATTTCTTTATGTATTTGGTATCAGTGTTTAACACTAAGCTTGTACTGCACATTCAGCAAATAGTGATGTCATGTGCCACATCACAAGTCACGTGACAACTATTTATAACATGCAAACAATGAATTGTAAAAAACGAGCTGGCGCAACGCCATTCCTGCAGTTACAGTCCTATGCTTACTACCAAAATACCTTGTAGGTATTGCCATTTATGAGTTCAAGTGCGCACTTTTCTTCTTTTTTATATTTTTGGAATAAAAGACGATTTTTATCTAAAAAATGACTAGAACAGCACTAAACTCCCAGTATTGTCATATATTTAAATAGTCATAGATAGAATTGACAAAGTGCCTACTTAGATCATGGAGGACAACCATCTATCGGACTAGTTTAATGCGACCCCAACACATAGCATTGTAATTTCAGCCTGCGCCATGCAATTTTATACCATCACCCTACGACGATATCTTTTTCAAACGTATATGTGACTAGCGAAGGGAAGCAACTCGTAATTTATAACAATCAAGGTCGACTTCGCCGATTTCGTTTTCATAGTTTTGAGGCCTTTAAACACAAATGTTTACCTGAGAAGATGAAATAAATACTATGTTGTTTAATTGAGGAAAATTTCATCGTATTTCAATCAAAAAAGTGACAAGATTAAATCTTTGGCAATCAGTGAAATGTATTTTACAATTTTATCGTTTATGACGCAATGGTGTGATGGCGTAGTGGTGATGACGCCGGACTGCAAAGTCCATGATCGCGAGTTCGATCCTGGAAAATCGATCATTTTGTTTTTCAAAATTTTTACAAAGTTCTTGCTTTTTTAATTGTTGACTCAGTGAGATATGCTTGTACTTATTAAAAGAGCTTTGTACAGTACAGATATAATGTGTGATATCAGGAAAGAGATGATTAATTCTGTAACATTTCGTTACTAACATATAAATTATAACTTTTATTTTAGCTTGTGATATTCAATTTACGTGGTCTAAGAGAGAGAGAGAAAAAAAAACAAACAGGGAGACGTGAAAATTTTATATCATTAATTTTTTTTTTCATTCTAATTACAATCTATAAGAATACCACGAAGAAAATGCATGTCGTACAATTATTTATAGTCGACAAAGTCCAATCTGAATGTTACGCACGCCATCTTACTTAGTAACTTCCAGCATTTTAATTTTTAAGCCCTTTTTTCAAGTTGTCGTCGTAAGTATTTTCTCTCTCGTCTTTAAATTTGGCCTATAGAGAATAATATATAATATAATATAGAGAATTTATTATGATCTTATCATTATTATTTCCTTGCTTTCACTTTGTTTAGATTGAAAGGCTGTATCGTCAGTTAATTTAACGTCAGTTTAAAAACAAGAGCCCCCAGGGGGCACAACGCTCACCTGATACCCATGCACGCTCTAATTGACATACTGACATTGAATACTGATAGTGCCAGTACCAGGATTTTAGCCCACAACCTTTCTAAAAGATTTTTGCCGGATGCAGAGAAGTTTTTTTTCAGACAACCTTTGAAAGTACAAAAAAGAAAAAAAATTGCCACATTTCAAAACAATAACTTTTTTACTGATTTGAAAAGACGGATAAAGTGGTCCAACGTCATATGCCCAGCTAGTATAGTTCAATTATGGAACATCAAAAATAAAATCATATTGTACATTAATGTGCAGCAGAAAAAGAATAAAACAATGAAACGATTTCATAAATTAAGTTTATTTAAAATTGAACACAAAACCTTTCATTATTGATAGCTAGCATGCCAGAAATTATAACGCCTGTGTTTGTGAAACGAGAATGCCCCCGGCGGCATCTTTGTTAGTATAAAGGCCATTTTCTGTTAAGTATGTGAGAGGTCAGGGTCAGCGCAATATTGGTATCAATGGAAAGATCTTGTCACAAGGAATACACATGTAAAAATTGAAACCTCTATCACTAACCATTCAAAAGTTATGCCCAATGTTAAAGTTTTTGAGAAGTACGTCAAAGGTCAAGGTTATGGTCACGAGGTCAAAAATTTTGGTATCAATGGAAAGGTATTGTCACAAGGAATACACATGTGAAATATGAAACCTCTATCCCAGCTTCCATTTAAAATTTATGCCCAATGTTAAAGTTTTTCGGAAAACAGACAGACAAACAGACAGACGAATAGGCCAAAAACTATATGCTCCCGAATCTTTTATTCCAGGGGCATAAAAAACAAAGATTTTTCGGTTTTGCCTTTATTCATATTAAAGTATACTGAAATCTATGAATGCTTTTGAATAGTATTGATTTCATCTCAAATACATGAAACGTACAGTTAAAATCGTTTTAATCCAATATTTATCAATATTCAAGTGAGTTGTGCTGCTTGTGCAGAAATTGGGCCAGTTTGTTTTTCAAAAAGCAGTGTATGGTGTATCAAACCTCATGACCCAGTGAAGCCACTTGAACAAATAATTTTCAGTGAATATGCTGAAATGCGGCGCTTCTTGCCTATGCATATTTCAACAGGCGAGAAGGAGCGTTGCATTTCAGCATACGCTGTTCAACAACTCAAGTGATTTCTCTAGGTTTCGTAGTTTGAAACAAATTAAAAGGCCCATGAAATTGTTAAGGTTGTCCAACTAGCAGACCTACAACATCGTTATTTACTGTTAATAAATTGTTTTACCTCATCAAAGGTCTGTTACACGGACAAGTTGTTAGCGGAGAGAGTTCATGAAATGTATCGGTTGCATAGGATTTGCCGACAAAAAGTTATTTGGTCCGATAAAAACTCATCATGTATCTATTATTTGAACAGATAAAAATTCCCAAATGTCTTATCACAGGAACCTGTCATTTTATGAGAGAAAATGTTTTATTATTCACAACCTCAGGCATCTGTGTTCCTCTTAGAAATATTATACAAACAAGATGTTGAACACAGTGGCTTATGGTTGTAAATAATAATTTATTTACTCTATTTAAACAACAGCTTTCTGTGGTCCAACATTTCATAGGAAGATTTCAGGAACTCTGAACTGAATTATTTATTTCAAGAATTTCAGATATTAAATGTCCTATGCATTCTCAAAATCCGGAGGAAGAGATTACTCATTAGACGTTTCTTCAAGAAATCAGTCCGTAAATTACTTCATCTAAGAGAGTCTAAGACAGAGGAAATTCGAGCAAACTTTATGCATGATAACAAGTTGCAAGTGTTCCAAGTACATGAATGATAACCATTATGAAAGTGTTCCAAGTATAATGCACATTTCATTAAATAAAAATCTATTCCGTTTGCACTGTATCTCCTGAAATGTATCGCAGTACTAAAGGTATCACATTTCTACATGGGGAATCCCCTTCAGGTGTAATCCAAGGAAATCGTTTTAGCGGGGAATCCCCTCAGTTTTGACTGGTGAACAGGGCAGAATAAAAGGTGTCACACCATTGGTCAAAACTATTGAAAATTTAAAAATAGCACATGAAATCAATGTACCATTCCCTGTAGTCGGGATAAATTGAGTTTTGAACCTGTTTTTGTCTTTTATGCAATCTATTGATCGATTTAAAAATAGATGAAATTTGTAAAATTTTCGAAATGGATAGAGGGGTGATGTAAAAAAGTGGAATTTGTGAGAAAACGGTATGCATGACCCCCCTTTTTTCTATTATTTTTATGTGTGTCAAAGGTGTCCAAATCCAACGAGACCAAATTCATAATTATTGAATGAAGGATTGGAAGTCACTCAAATTGAGCTAAATGATTGATCATACAAAGAAGGTTTTTATTTCTTTGGATGACACCTTCAGGTACACGGCAAAACATGGCCGCTTTTGAAATCTTGTTCCCGACTTTAAAAATAAGATTCTAAATAAGTATAAAGAATTTAAATAATTGAATCATATCACATAAAAGGTCAATCAATAAGACATTGAAGCATGTGTCACTTGTTGAATTATCAGCTGTAACTATGGATGAAAGGTCGATCAAAAAATGATTAATCATACAATGAAGGTTTTTTTCCTGTAGTTGCACCTGAAGCATTGGGCATGGAAAACATACATTATACCTATGTACAATCTTAAAAAATATTCCTTAAAAATCCAAAAGTGGATATCTTGACAAAATTCTTTCACTTGTAGGGTACAATGCATGAGTACCTCATACCTACAAATTGTCATGACAATCTGAAGAGTGGTTATAGAAAAGAAGCAGAAAATGTATGAAAATCAACCCCCCCCCTTCCTTTTTACATAAGAAAAAATTCATAAAAAATCAAAAAAATAAATTTTCAGCATAAAATACATATCAAAGCATTAAGTAAGTTAAATATGATAAATATGTAGTAAATGAGTGTGTAAAATCATACACTTATTGAGTTATTTAAAGAAATAGTGCAAAAATTTGCATTTCTGACAAAGTCCGAAAAGACGTCAAAAACGCGTCAAAAATTTGACTTCGAAGTGGAACCAAAAATAACAACACTTCTTAAAGCAGCACATTCCGACTTCGGGATGTAAAGGGGTTATCACTAATAATACATATTTCTTAACATAGATTGTTCCATGTTATGGTCATTCATCGGTGTACCAAGTATCATATCCGATACCTCCCCCGTTCGAGAGATACGGCCGTTCAAAATTTCAGTTGTAGCCGCGCCTCCTCATGAATATTAATGAGCAGGAGAGCTCCGAGGAGAACCATGTACCGATTTAGTAGGCTATTTCGATGATTATTCTAAACAAAGAGAGGTGAAATAGACATCGTATGTTTCTTTCACACATCATATCAAACAGTAACGATAAAATAATGTGTATCAAACGATTTAGGACCGATTTTATCTAATCTGACTTACTTGTCCAGCAAAATATCAGCTACTTCGTGGTTTGGGACGAGATTCAATACATTTTTCACTGAATTTTATACATCCATTTGGTCTCTAATATATACTTTCCATATTGCTATTCCACACTCTGTCTTCTTTTTTCATCTTTCTCAACCAAATCTAAGTATCAGTACGTTTTCCCCTCTTTTCTGTTGAGAGTGTACGCTACTCGCCATGTTTGTTTTGATTTGTACAATACGACGAGCCGTATAGCGCACGCGTGAGGGCTGGTCTATCCCAAACATGGGCAATTTTTGTGGCGCCACAAAAATTCGTTTTTAATTTCATTTATTCTGATAACTTCAAGGACCTTAGTTTAATAATTTTGGTATTAACGGGAAGTTTATAACTTCTACTATCCAGGAAAAATAGAGAATTGCCCTATATCTTTTTTATATGGCATATTTTCGTCCGAAGGCGGAACGTGCTGCTTTAAGACATCTCTCTAGATCATCCTGATGCTTTCGGTTTGTCGATACATGCTTCGGTTCTGAAGAAGAAGTTTGTCAAAGGAGGGTACCCCCCGTGACCTACTTTTGGCTGTGGTGGCGCCACCTGTTGACAGATTCGGACGAAAAACAACAACACTTGTAGGGGACCATGAGTACTTCAAACCTACCAAGTTTCATCAAAATCCCTTCAGCCGTTCTGAAGAAGAAGTTGAAAATGTGAAAAGTTTACGACGGACAACGACGACGACGGACGACGACGGACGACGGACGCCACGCTATGACAATAGCTCACTTTGAGCCTATGGCTCAGGTGAGCTAAAAAGGGGAAAAAAATTTTGTTGGGGTCCCGCCGGGGTTTGAAGCCACTCCCCATGGGTCCATTGGGCATGGAAATCATACATTATACCTATGTACAATCTTAAAAAATATTCCTTAAAAATCCAAAAGTGGATATCTTGACAAAATTCTTTCACTTGTAGGGTACCATGCATGAGTACCTCATACCTACAAATTGTCATGACAATCTGAAGAGTGGTTATAGAAAAGAAGCAGAAAATGTATGAAAATCACCCCCCCCCCTTCCTTTTTACATAAGAAAAAAATTCATAAAAAATCAAAAAAATAAAATTTAAGCATAAAATACATATCAAAGCATTAAGTAAGTTAAATATGATAAATATGTAGTAAATGAGTGTGTAAAATCATACACTTATTGAGTTATTTAAAGAAATAGTGCAAAAATGTGCATTTCTGACTAAGTCCGAAAAGACGTCAAAAACGCGTCAAAAATTTGACTTCGAAGTGGAACCAAAAATAACAACACTTCTTAAGACATCTCTCTAGATCATCCTGATGCTTTCGGTTTGTCGATACATGCTTCGGTTCTGAAGAAGAAGTTTGTCAAAGGAGGGTACCCCCCGTGACCTACTTTTGGCTGTGGTGGCGCCACCTGTTGACAGATTCGGACGAAAAACAACAACACTTGTAGGGGACCATGAGTACTTCAAACCTACCAAGTTTCATCAAAATCCCTTCAGCCGTTCTGAAGAAGAAGTTGAAAATGTGAAAAGTTTACGACGGACGACGACGGACGACGACGACGGACGACGACGGACGACGGACGCCACGCTATGACAATAGCTCACTTTGAGCCTATGGCTCAGGTGAGCTAAAAAGGGGAAAAAAATTTTGTTGGGGTCCCGCCGGGGTTTGAAGCCACTCCCCATGGGTCCATTGGGCATGGAAATCATACATTATACCTATGTACAATCTTAAAAAATATTCCTTAAAAATCCAAAAGTGGATATCTTGACAAAATTCTTTCACTTGTAGGGTACCATGCATGAGTACCTCATACCTACAAATTGTCATGACAATCTGAAGAGTGGTTATAGAAAAGAAGCAGAAAATGTATGAAAATCACCCCCCCCCCTTCCTTTTTACATAAGAAAAAAATTCATAAAAAATCAAAAAAATAAAATTTAAGCATAAAATACATATCAAAGCATTAAGTAAGTTAAATATGATAAATATGTAGTAAATGAGTGTGTAAAATCATACACTTATTGAGTTATTTAAAGAAATAGTGCAAAAATGTGCATTTCTGACTAAGTCCGAAAAGACGTCAAAAACGCGTCAAAAATTTGACTTCGAAGTGGAACCAAAAATAACAACACTTCTTAAGACATCTCTCTAGATCATCCTGATGCTTTCGGTTTGTCGATACATGCTTCGGTTCTGAAGAAGAAGTTTGTCAAAGGAGGGTACCCCCCGTGACCTACTTTTGGCTGTGGTGGCGCCACCTGTTGACAGATTCGGACGAAAAACAACAACACTTGTAGGGGACCATGAGTACTTCAAACCTACCAAGTTTCATCAAAATCCCTTCAGCCGTTCTGAAGAAGAAGTTGAAAATGTGAAAAGTTTACGACGGACGACGACAACGGACGACGGACGCCACGCTATGACAATAGCTCACTTTGAGCCTATGGCTCAGGTGAGCTAAAAAGGGGAAAAAAATTTTGTTGGGGTCCCGCCGGGGTTTGAAGCCACTCCCCATGGGTCCATTGGGCATGGAAATCATACATTATACCTATGTACAATCTTAAAAAATATTCCTTAAAAATCCAAAAGTGGATATCTTGACAAAATTCTTTCACTTGTAGGGTACCATGCATGAGTACCTCATACCTACAAATTGTCATGACAATCTGAAGAGTGGTTATAGAAAAGAAGCAGAAAATGTATGAAAATCACCCCCCCCCCTTCCTTTTTACATAAGAAAAAAATTCATAAAAAATCAAAAAAATAAAATTTAAGCATAAAATACATATCAAAGCATTAAGTAAGTTAAATATGATAAATATGTAGTAAATGAGTGTGTAAAATCATACACTTATTGAGTTATTTAAAGAAATAGTGCAAAAATGTGCATTTCTGACTAAGTCCGAAAAGACGTCAAAAACGCGTCAAAAATTTGACTTCGAAGTGGAACCAAAAATAACAACACTTCTTAAGACATCTCTCTAGATCATCCTGATGCTTTCGGTTTGTCGATACATGCTTCGGTTCTGAAGAAGAAGTTTGTCAAAGGAGGGTACCCCCCGTGACCTACTTTTGGCTGTGGTGGCGCCACCTGTTGACAGATTCGGACGAAAAACAACAACACTTGTAGGGGACCATGAGTACTTCAAACCTACCAAGTTTCATCAAAATCCCTTCAGCCGTTCTGAAGAAGAAGTTGAAAATGTGAAAAGTTTACGACGGACGACGACGACGGACGACGACGGACGACGGACGCCACGCTATGACAATAGCTCACTTTGAGCCTATGGCTCAGGTGAGCTAAAAAGGGGAAAAAAATTTTGTTGGGGTCCCGCCGGGGTTTGAAGCCACTCCCCATGGGTCCATTGGGCATGGAAATCATACATTATACCTATGTACAATCTTAAAAAATATTCCTTAAAAATCCAAAAGTGGATATCTTGACAAAATTCTTTCACTTGTAGGGTACCATGCATGAGAACCTCATACCTACAAATTGTCATGACAATCTGAAGAGTGGTTATAGAAAAGAAGCAGAAAATGTATGAAAATCACCCCCCCCCCCTTCCTTTTTACATAAGAAAAAAATTCATAAAAAATCAAAAAAATAAAATTTAAGCATAAAATACATATCAAAGCATTAAGTAAGTTAAATATGATAAATATGTAGTAAATGAGTGTGTAAAATCATACACTTATTGAGTTATTTAAAGAAATAGTGCAAAAATGTGCATTTCTGACTAAGTCCGAAAAGACGTCAAAAACGCGTCAAAAATTTGACTTCGAAGTGGAACCAAAAATAACAACACTTCTTAAGACATCTCTCTAGATCATCCTGATGCTTTCGGTTTGTCGATACATGCTTCGGTTCTGAAGAAGAAGTTTGTCAAAGGAGGGTACCCCCCGTGACCTACTTTTGGCTGTGGTGGCGCCACCTGTTGACAGATTCGGACGAAAAACAACAACACTTGTAGGGGACCATGAGTACTTCAAACCTACCAAGTTTCATCAAAATCCCTTCAGCCGTTCTGAAGAAGAAGTTGAAAATGTGAAAAGTTTACGACGGACGACGACGACGGACGACGACGGACGACGGACGCCACGCTATGACAATAGCTCACTTTGAGCCTATGGCTCAGGTGAGCTAAAAACGAATCATCTATTTTAAAAAAGAATCCATAAAGCCTTCAAGCTTTTCTAAGACTTTGAGTAACATCCGCACGTGGTTGCTAGGCAAGCATTTTCATCAAAAATATTTGTATAGTACGTTATGCCATTCAAGTATTTTTACTATAGATAAAAGTTATAACATATTAAGCAAAAAAATCAATCATGTATAAAGATCTAACTCGATGATAAATAGAGAATAAGTGTCTTAATTTGTGTTTTGTTACGGGTATGCAACACACAGCAAGTGCATTTATCGTACATGTAATGCGCGTTAGCGCATTTCATGCGATAAATGCACTTGCTGTGTGTTGCATACCCGTAACAAAACACAAATTATGACATTTATTCTATATATATGCACCACAGTTGTCTGTTTCATTCTTGTTTTCTGAAATCGCTTTTTCTAGGTAAAATGGTGACGTAACAATTCAGATCACCGCGGGTTCAGTTTGCAGGTTAGAACAGCCGTCGCGGCATGTTTCTTTAGATCTTGTGCATTGTGACGTCACGAGTGTTAATACACGAATTGCAGCACGTTCCTTTCAAAAGTAACATCTCAGGGAATTACATTGGTTGTGCATATATATGACAATAAAGAGTATCAAAATTTGCAAACGACAATAGACTCCGTGTTGATGATGTCAAAATCTGAGGTTGACGTCATTTCGCGCCATATTTGAAGACGTCATTTCTGAGGAGTGCCTTAACGTAGCTGCGTAAGAAGATGCTCATAAATCTATCAAAATTTATGATTTTAGATTAATTATATCTGGCTTTCTTAATCAAAAATTAAAATTTGTCATCAATGGGAATCTATAGGTGAAATATCAAAGCTCTTATAATTAAAAAGTAGGTCAAAGGTCAAGGTCAAGGTCACTAGGTCAAAAGTCATAAAGCCCTTTACTTAAACTTAGAAGAGTTATCTGCTTTAAGAACTTCTAAACCGGATGGACGGACAGTTGGACAGACAGATGGACAAGGTTTTTCCTTTATACCCCCCCCCCCAAAAACAACTTTGTTTACGGGGGTATAATTAATGGAGTACAAAGTATTTACATTTATATATATATATATATATCAATGATCTCTTTAATCCATGCCAAGTACCCATACATACCGGCACATTCATGCTCGCACTCTTTTACTTTGCTCAAGCAGACTGGAGATGATCCTCGCCAATCGTCAGAGCTTATATTATCTACGAAGAAGTAGCCTTCCTCACAAGGTACACATCTGTCATGTGTGCCGTTAACACTGCATCTTTCAAATGGAGCTAAATGAGAAAGGAAAATGATTTTTTGTATGTGTTTCATGGTAATTCAATTCTTTATGGCAATAGAAAGATCTTAGCAATGAAGATTTAGTCTGTATCTTTCAGAAACTTTCAGGAATTATGACTCAATGTAGCAAATCTTTATGGATTTCCTTTTCTATTTCTAATGCTGTAAACGTGGAATTTTCGTTTTTTCCCCCACGTATATAAATAATCTTACTATGGGAAAGACATTTTCATTGCAAATATTTCCCCAACACAAAACCTCTTGATGTTCTAATTGCAAAATTTTCCCAAGCGAAAATTAACACTTTTACAATAGAATGAGTTCAATCCCAAACTGTTTTAGACGTCCTGTCGCTTTAATTTTTAAATCAACGAACAGATCTTACATGATAAGGCTTAATCATTGATAAAGATTCCCTAATAACAATTATATAAAGTCAAAGACTAAATTCGATATTGGAGAATACAGGTGCAAGCAGGCAAGTACAAAAACAAGAGGCCCAAGAGGGTCACATTGCTCACCTGAGGAGACTGTATGTATGTTGTTAATCAAAGTCAGTATAAGACCTGAAGGAAATAGCTTTTAGTGAAGCTTTGAGAAGGACAATGTGTACTTACTTCCTGAAAAGTTTGGTGACATTCTGTGCAGTAGTTTAAGAGGGTAATTAAAAATGTGTCATCCAAATAGAGCCTATGGAAGACATCATGGATTTCCGATTGGCTTGAAAAACACAAACTTGGTAAAGCGCAATGAGTACTTGCTTCTTGTGATGTTTCAAGAAATACTGTGCAGCGGTTTCAGAGGAGAAGTGGAAAATGTGCCAGCCAACCAGAGCCTGTGGCGGCCATCTTGGATTTCCAATCAGCTCCAAAAAAACACAAACTTGGTAGAGGGTTATGAGTTCTTGCTTCCTGTGAAGTTTTGTGAAATTCTGTGCAGCAGTTTCAGAGAAGTCGAAAATGTGTCAGCTAATCAGGGCCTTTGGCGGCCATCTTGGATTTCCCATCGACTCCAAAAACAAACTTTGTTGAGAGCATTGAGTACTTGCTTCCAGTGAAGTTTAGTGAGATTCTGTGCAGCGGTTACAGAGGAGAAGTCGAAAATGTGTCAGCCAATCAGAGCTTGTGGCAGCCATCTTGGATTTCCCATTGGCACAAAAAACACAAACTTGGTAGAGGGCATTGAGTCTTTGCTTCCTGTGAAGTTTCATGAAATTCTGTGCAGTGGTTTCAGAGGAGAAGTCGAAAATGTTTAAAAGTTTACGACAGACGACGGACGACAGACGATGGATGCCGCGCTATGACAAAAGCTCACTTGAGCTTCGCTCAGGTGAGCTAAAAATGTTGATACTTTACAGGATAATGCACTATCAAATAAGTTTGACCAGTGTTACAAGTATAAACTAATTTGAATCGTTTTTATATATCTCAGTACGTGTGTATTCATAAAAACTTTTTTGTTCCACTAGCCTGAAGACAAATCTTACTGACTGCATATATAGTTTGTTAGACAATTTCTACTAGCCTGGCAGAATTTCTGTTATCCCGCCTCTGGCAAATTTCTTGCAATCTGATTGGTCGAGAAGAACCAAATATTATGTTGTATCATTTTGATTACAGGATATTATTTTAATATCCTGTTTCTACTAAGACGCTTAATGCTTTTGAGGTCACCAAGATGGTTTAAAATATGTTGACATAACATAGTACACAAACCATAAGCCATCGGAGGGATAAATTCGTTATACAGTGTTTTACAGGAGAGATAAAAAAATATATTGGGTCGATGAAAAAGTAATACAACTTTTTTCATTGACCCAATATATTTCTGTGTCCCCCTGTAAAACACTGTATAACTAATAATATCCCCCATTGTAGTGATAGTTAGTTATGGTGAAACTGATTTCGTACTGCATTTGAAGAACAATCATATGAAGTCATGGTCACCACTTACAAGTACAGTTTACTGGGTAGCACCATAAATCAGCACCATCTTTCGTCTTTGTTTTGTACAGCCTCAGAGACTTTGAATCACCCAGTGGTAAGGAAACAGTAAATGATAACACAGTAAGTAGGATTATATGCCATAATGTGTAGGTAGGTGTGGCCATCCCTAATGAGATTTCTGTAAAATACAAAATTAAATTGACAACACAAAAAAAATGTATATTCTAAACAATAAATATTTACATAATAGCTGTTTTGTGGGTCTTAATCTCATCATGAAAACTCTTAATGTATGATAACAGATGACAAACACTGCCATCCATAAATTAGTATACACCATTTCTGTTCATGTTGCTGTTGGAAAATGCACAGCTTCAAATTCGTTGCTGTATAATAATTCTGAAGATGAACCTAATAGAAATCATTTGTAACAAACTTGACCAAAATATTTGCATTTTTTGAATTTTTATTCCTTTTTATATAAAAATGACAATTTTTGGGAAAAAATTGTGCTGATGAAAAAAGTCGATATTTACTTCTTCGTAACGTTATCACAATTCATAATTTTGAAATATGTGAAGTCAATTATTATGGATCTTTCAAGTTCAGAATGGAAAAATTTGGATAAACGTACAAAGAATTTAGAATGATTTCCTTGTTTGTATAGTTATTTATGGATGGCAGTGTATTATAAGATGTGGTGGTCACTGCAGGTTACAACACTTAATAAGCAATGACAGCTATGTCTTTCGTGCCAATGTCAAGTCAAGGTCTAAAGGTCAAAAACTTTGATTATATTACATATAGTACTTAAGAAATTGTCATATACATAAATGAGCATGGAATTTTTATCATCACTTATAAGCAAAGGTAAATTTATCAAAAGACAGACAAACAGACACTCTGTACAAATACAGTATTATCCTACTTTTAAATGTCAAAAAAAGGAGAGTAAAACATACAAAGCTAGCTATTTTTTTAAGATTTGGGGAAATAACACAGATCTGCAAATGGCTATGCTGAATAAGAGTCCCCTTCGGGGTTGCCGGTAGGGGACAAAAAAAGATCATTCACAGAAATTTCAACCTGAGCATGTTGCAATGACAAGATGTACCTTAAGGTATTAGGAGTATAATAATAATAATATCACGGAAAAGCTAGAAATTATGTACTTCCATATCTTACATATTTTTAGGCATTTGATATTTTTTAATGTTTCATTCAACTCGCCATGAAAATGTATGGTCCCCGGCAAACAATGCCGAAGAAAAGTTAATCATTTAAAATTGCAAAAGGCATAAATTTTAGGAAAGAAATACATGTATACCTTTTTACAAGGTTGCAGAGATTCTTTCAGTGAAAGCCCAATGGTAGGAGGTTCTGAATTTGTTTGCAAATAGCTGCTACATGATGCAAGATGGAACTGAAAAAAAATTATTCAATGTTCTGATTTACAAAAATTCAATTTTCAAATAAAATACCATTACAGAGTTAAGGAGTAAATTTGCAGTCATGAAGTGACTTACACCATTAGTTACAAGAGTTTGAGATCTATCGGGCTCTAAGCGAATTTCAATCAGAATATTTGCAACAAAGTAGACAAAACTTGAATTTTCCGATTTCCAAGTGAGCTGCGCAGGCAGTAATATTTGTGATCCCCATTGGGGAAACATCCAGATAGGCAGTGGGTCATACAAAGGTAGAAAAGAAGAACAAGCAGAGATGTCGAAAAGTGTCAGTTCAAAGAAAATGTCTGACAAAAATTTGTTCTAACTATTAAAAGTTTGCAGTACTCTTCATTGCCCAGAGTGACAAAATTACTACTGTCCACACTGCTCACTTCAGAAACTGGATAAACACAATTTCGATTACTTTGCAAAAGGAGTATACAGGGTTTATGTAGTAAAGTGGCCCCCTAAAATCGACTTCTCCAAAATTAAGTTTTGTTGTCATTTTTAGAAAGTTAAATATCTATATTTTGATAAACCTAGTTGTAAAAACCACTCCTCGCTTTCTAAGACATTGTAAATTTTGCATAAATATCATAATAACCAGTGATTTTGTCAATTTTTCACGAAAAATAGCATAAGTCTTGGTTATTTTCATTGAGATAACATCGAGCGGGATCGTGAACAACTTTTTCCTTTTGCATGCACTTAGAGACGTACAAAAGTAACAACATATCAAAATATAAAAGTTGTTCATAAGCCCGCTCGATACTAAATAATAGGAAGTCTGTTGAAAATGAGCCCCAAAATGACGTTTTTCCAGAAATTTGGCAAAATATACCATTTTTGGAGTCCAAATTCTACGAAACTGAGAAAGAAAATTAAAAATCATGTATCATTTAACAAGTAGCCTACATTGTAGGATAAATATTGGTATAAATGCATTTCTTTGTGAAAATTTAAGATTTTGTCCTGAAAGGGGGCCACTTTCCTATATAAACCATATATAGTCCTTTAAGTAAAATTGATATTATTGAATAGTTCTCGCTTAGGCCATACCAAATTAATTAAATGTTCTTTGGATTTTCTTGTGAAAAAAAGGGTGCGAGTGGGCGAAAATATAATTATTTTAATTTTTTTAAGTATTGCAGTTTTTAAGGTGCGGGCGAGTAAAATAATTTCATTTTTGATATAGGTTACCCCAGTAATACATTTCTGATGTTTTTCGTACTCAAAAAGGAATCCCCATAGAAATCTGGTGACTAGGAAGCCTGGCACATAGCTCTACAGAAAAGATTTGCGAACATTCCCCCCCTCCTTGACTTTCGATGGGACAACAAATTTGCTCCCAACATAATTTTTCAAACACAAGAAGTACGTATCATTTTCTTCGAAATTTGCACAATCTCAGACTTCTAGAAGCTTTAAGATTTGCAGAAGTCAGAACCGACCCTAAAAAAATCTTGAGCCAAGAATTTCGTGGTGCGGGCGAGCATTTTATTTTTATAATATTATTTTTTGAATTTTGAAAAATATGGTGCGGGAAATCCAAAGAACATTTAATTAATTTGTTATGGCCTTAGTCATAAATTTTGGCATAAGTTACATAGTTGTGGGTTTATGCAGTCATATTTTATAGACAAAATACTTTTTAGATGGGGCGATCTTAATGTTAATTATAAATTCCAGTGTGATGTTGCCGAGATTAACATTGAGCTTATGGATGTCAAGACATCACTGGAAAAATTAGCATGGGATATGGCCTATCTAAAGCTTGTTATATCTGTAATGTTTGATTGCCTGCACCGACTGTGGCATCACCTAGTATATCAAAATTTATGACTAAGCGAGATCTATTGAACATGTTGAATGGTGAAGTAGTTGCAGGTACTGTGCCAAACTCAAACCACAGCCATCCGCTCCGTAGTCCAGTATATTACCTGAGCTAGCTTTGTCATTAAACTTACTGAACTATAGTTACCTGCACTACTGGAACTACTACACCCTTCCCTTGATCCTTTCTTTGAGGTGCAGTGGTATACCCCGCAGTGTGGTGACTCTCTAACTTTTGGTAATGTTCTGCAGTCTTTCCTGAGCTGAGGTAGAGCTAGGCCACAAACCAATTCTTCACATGGTCACCAATGAAGTAGTTGCAGGTACCCAGCCGTGACTTGAACCCTGGCCGTCCACTCCGTAGTCCAGTATATGTTACTGAGTGAGCTAAAGTAAAGGGACATAATCTTAGCTAAGTCATTAAGCAGTACCAGCACTACCAGAAAATTTCTACAAAGGTATAAATTCTATCTCAGGGACCAATCAGAGCCAAGCTCTAGAAATACGTCACTCTATAGTTAGTTTCGGAGATATTTTTTTAGCATTTATAGAGTAGAACGATTCCTAATTGCTTAAAATAGCATCTCTGAAACAAACTATAGATTGACTTATTCTAGAGCTTGGCTCTGCAGCTTTGGTCCCTGTAACATCACAACACACTGGCACATTTGAAACAAGCAAGGCGGTGAAACGTTGTTACAGGAGTCGATTTAAAATAGCGATAATGTCCATTCTTCAGCATGCATGTCACAAGAAAAGGAAAGAAGTTGTCAGTCAATAAAATGTCAATGAAAAAGACTCGGAAGTTCAAGAGATGGACGATGAAAGACAGAAATATGTATTTACAAGTCTTCGATGTACGATCATGCATGTAGGATATGCGTACAAATATCAAAACCATATAAAACATGATAGGATCATTGGTCGAATCGGACGGTAATATAGAGAGAAACCCTTTAGTGTTTCGCTAAATTATATATAAAAAAAATATTACGGATACAAGTTCTGCATATGTTCATACTTGTACAGTCGTTATAAATTAAAGAAAATAATAATAATAAAAGAATACTGATAATTTTAGAGGCAAAAATACTCCATTCCTTTGGATTATAAATTCCGGTCTCAATTTCGAACAGTTTTTATTTCTCCACTTTGTGTGCTTTATAAATATTCCGCCTTAGGTAAATAGCTATCGAATGTACATGACAAGAAGCCTTCTGTTAGTGATGGGAAATCGGTTTAGAAACATAATCGATAATCGGTTAGAATCGGTTGGTGTATCCGATGCGATTTTACCGATTATAATCAGTTTATCACATTCTACTCAAATTTACTATTTTTTATCCAAACAAAACCTGAATTTGTAATGTACGCAATGCATATATATATGTGATCATGTGATGCATTTAATTTTGAATAAACTTAATCTATGTAAAAATAACTCCCTATACCCTTTCCATTGTTTCATGAAAAAATGCATGAAAAGTATTCAAAAACAATCATTTTTCAGTTATGTTCGTTGAGGAGTGGAAAGGAGGGGGGGGGGTCATAATAGTATTTGTAAAGTATCTGTCAACATAAACAGTAACATCAAACAAGATTTTCTTCCACTATTCTCAATCAAGTAATAAAATCAGTTTACCTAAAACAAAAATGACTAGAATTGAAGAATTTACTGTCATCGTCGGTCCGTCGGCAATCCCTAAAACTCCGGTTTGAAAATTGTCATTAAATTGATTAATGATTTACTAGCTTTTACAATTATTCTTTCTAATTTCATGCTGCTAGCTTCTGTTACTCTATAACATTATAACAACAATGATTTAGTAGAGAAATTATTGGAAATACTTTAGACAATTTGACAGAATTTCCTCTGGTCCCTGAGCGCACCCCCCCCCCTTCTGTACTTTCACGCTATCGATTATTCATTTTAAAATCAATTATCGAAATCGGATGACTTCAACACGCCGCTAATCGATTATTATCGATAATCGGCCCATCACTACCTTCTGTATTCAGTTTTTGTACCGATTTTGCATCATATAATATACAGTTAAAGTATACCATTGAGGGAGTTAGCACGATTCTGGTTCCTCGAGACCAGACCTATTTCCCGAGGCGAAGCCGAGGGAAATAGGTCTGGTCGAGGGGAACCAGAATCGTGCTAACTCCCTCAATGGTATACTTTAACTGTTTTATTATACCGAAACAAACATTATACTGAAACAAACATATCTCTTAGGTATACAGAAACAAACATTATACTGAAACGAACATGTCTATCTCTTAGGTTCACAGGGTTCAAATGAAATTCTAATGATTTTGCCTTGCCTTCTCGACTGAATGAACTTTTGATGATAAGATAAACAGAAACATCATTTATCATACTCATACATGTTTAATTTTTAGTGTTTTATTTTATTGCGGATTAATTTATGTGCTAAGCGGATAGGAGGCGGATTACTCTGCACGCGTATTGATAGCGTCATCCGATCAACCTTCACATCATCCGATCAACCTTCAACGGCGCTGATTGGCTGATACTGACACACCCCCCAAAGAAGCTCCGCCCCATTTGAAACTAACTCCCTAGGGAAATAGTCTTCTCAACTAACGCGGGATAATCCCGTTCCTCCGACACTTTTAACTCCGACACTTTTTACTGCGACAGTATATACTCCGACACTTTTTACTCCGACAGTATTTACTCCGACACTTTTTACTCCGACAGTATTTACTCCGACACTTTTTACTCCGACAGTATTTACTCGATAGTATGTGCTCTGATTATATACGTATATGACACTTTGTGCCGTTTTAAGGATATTATATAATAATTTGAACATGTAATATGATTCAAGGCAAAGCCTTATGTGCGAGCGGAGGAAAAAGAAACCAAAAATTTTGTAAAACTTTGTGATAGTCGGTTTAAGAGCTCTACAGAGCTCATGTTATTTGTTACGTATGTACAAATTTCCGACTCTAAATAAAAATTACTTTACTTTAAAACCTTAAAAACCTTGATCTCAAAATCGACAATTTTTCAAAATCATATCCTTGGGACTCCAGGAATCCCTCACCGCCGGTCAAGCTGGACCTCCCCTTCCAAATGCCAAAAAAAAAAAAAAAAATCTGGATCCGTCCCATATACTTTACACGGACGTATATCATTAGCGAGGGAGTCTGAAATCCCTCCCCTTTCTTCTCTAATGACCATGAAATCAATTGAAAAAAATAAAATCTTTCTTCTTTACCAAATAATTATTTCGATCATATTCATCTTAATTGTATGATACACTGAAAAGCGTTAGAAAATCGCGGCTGTTTTGTGTTACTGTTCCTTCTACATTCGTCATCGTGTGGACCCCCGCCTCATCGCTCCTTTTCTCACTCTTCGTGAGAAAAGGAGCGATGAGGCGGGGGTCCACACGATGTACATTCGTGTACCATTCTTGCACGTGAAAATGAGCGCACTGCTACAATGACGTCACATACAGAGGAATAATGACGTCAAGTATACTGCAGAGTTACGTACCGTTGTGTCGTCATTAGTGATAAAGATGGCGGATTAGTTGCTGCTGAATTTCTGATTTTCAGAAGAACAATTCGGCGAGTTTCACTTAGTTTTATTGCGCCATAAAATAGAAGAATTCTATCCATTGCGAATTTGTCAAGGTATGTTCTCCTGCTCTGTCGTTTAAGGGAATCTAGTCACTTTTACCCGTATCCGCGGTACTGTTACCATACTTTTTCAGCTCTAAGTCATTCGGATCCCCTCGCCCTTTATTTGTAATGGCATAAAATGACTCGGATGCCAATGGTGGAATGTTTT
This sequence comes from Pinctada imbricata, assembly GCA_033119305.1. NCBI lineage: Eukaryota > Metazoa > Mollusca > Bivalvia > Pterioida > Pteriidae > Pinctada > Pinctada imbricata. Next base: position 12,161,205 of record VSWD01000004.1, on the reverse strand, counting down.
ACATCAAATCGATGTAAAAGTAAAAAGGCTCTTTTTCAACATTCAAAATTCTTCAACTTGAGTGAGTAATGTTGTGAGTAACATATTTGTCAGTTACGATCCAGTGTTGGAACTTGTATTTCATGATAGATTATAACAATACTAATAGATCAACGGGGAACTATTTTTAAAATGGCGCCTTCTGACGTCCGAGTCTTTTTTCGAAGGAAAAGGTCGAGGCTGATCCGAATGGCTCTAAGTATGTATATCTTTTGCTCGTGCATTTTCCCATACTTACGTACACGCGTTACCATAAATGCGAGCTTCGCTCGCAAAGGCCCTTCGGGCCTTTGCAGCGAGCTCCGCTCGCTATTAAATCTTTGTTAAACTGAACAATGAGTCCTTAGGAATTGGAAACTGACTTGATTTTAAATTTGGATAGGGGAGGGGAATGTGCATAAACATTATAAAATTTAAACTTTAATTTACAACCTTTGACAAACCATTTACAAATTTGTACACGTACAAATGTCTCACGTTGGCTCAGATGTTGGCGTGAGGGGGTCCAAGGAGCAGGAGAAACCCGGAGTACCCGGAAAAAAAACCCTGCCGAGGCCTGGGTTGGGGACCACCTACCCTCCCACATAAAACCCTTCGCCGAATCTGGGATTCGGACCCGGGACCTTAGAGGTAAGAAACGAGCGCGCTACCACTGCGCTAACCCGGTCTTCTGTATACATAAGCATTACTCCTATCTATTTATTGTTTCAATGTGAGTCATGACAGACCCCCCTCCCCCATTTCCAATGTCTGATGGAACGGAACATGCATCCAAAAGATTGCTGTTTCTTATGGTACTGTAGTAAAGCCCAAGTTTTATCTCTTTTTGTTGAGACGTTAATGCCTGCCAACAATTTTGCATGTCTTAAATTGTGATTTTTTCACAAGCATAAAAACAAAGCAAATCTGTCTTTTCGTGTTGCATTAAGTTTAATCAAGAGAGACAATTTTCGGAGAGCTATTAAGAAGTAAACATTGTTAATCTTGGAAGGAGAATTTCAGTTTTTCACCAATTTACAATAATTTATTCTAAATTTGAAAATTTGTCTAGAAGACCCTCCCTTTAAACCCTCTTACTTGTACCTTATATAGATTCTGTTTACCGAGGATTATATTGTAAAATTCTTTTATCTCTCTGTTAAGAAGAAAATTAAATTTTTGCATTAAAAATAAAGTAATACTTTAGAGTTTTGAGTACAAATAAAGATTTTCTATTCATAAAATTTTAACACAAACATTCTTAATATATAGGACATCAATTGTTAGAAAAAAATTCGTTGCTCCAACAAGAAAAAATAATTTTTCTCTGGTCCTGGGCGAAAAAATTAATCTTGCTCCGACCAAAAAAAAAAAAAAAAATCCAAGCCTCCCCCCCCCCTACCCCCGAATATAAAATTGACCGTGCCTAAGACATGGGTGGACACGTGGACACGTTATAGAGAATAAACGTTATAAGACGTTTCTAAGAATAACGTGAAGGAAAAGATCAACGTCTATTTCTTGAAAGATATGTCACTTTCATTTTAGAGGACACGCATAAACAATCTGCTTATTGTTTTTTTCTGACTTTAAATTTTGAGAAAATTTCAAGTGATCACTTGAAATTTTCTCAAAATTTAAAGTCAGAAAAAGACATTATCATGAACTTGAAACTGGCCAAGAATCAAACTAAGATGACCATGATGAACAGGGATTTATGGCATGTCTTTGGCATATCAGTCACAATAAGTTTTTTTTTCCTTTGTCCTTGACACATGTAGTGTATTGACTTAATATTCTAAACGCAAAAAACCATATTTCTTTAAGATTTTCAGTAGAGTTCGGACACTTTGTTTTTAATCTACTGTATTTCAAAAAATGTTAAACAGAAAATTATGGTCTTAATTTCATGATATTGAAGAGGAGAATAGGAATGATGTTATTCGTGGCGTACGACTTTTGAAAAAGTTACATGATAGTGACATGGACATACATGTAAGAATTATATCCACTTATGACATTTCGAACCACCCTATGATTATATATAGTGCGAACTCGCAAGCTCTCTCATAAATTTCAAAGAAACATGTAAATATGTGAACAAACACAATAATCGTCAAACAATTGTTTTTGAAAACAAGTACCGCGTTTCTTTTTGTAAAACCTCAATTAATATATTTTAATAATAATGATATTTTTACGTACGATCTTTTTCAATGGAGAAAGCAATTTTTAAATCCAACCACAAATTGAAAAGTTAGAAATTTCGCTTTAGACTCCATTTTGTTTTAGACATGAAAATGATCTGAAAAATCATACATATATACTCGTCCCATATGAAATTTACTATCCCCATATCCCCTATATCAGGTAAACTACACACCATGTAACTTGTAATACCGGTATCGCAATAAAACCCCTAACTAAATCAAAAGTACCTTAACTTATAATTACCAGATGAGCAAACCAGAGATCAATTTTGATACCGGTGTTATATAGTGGACCATCCCCCTAGTAGATCTTCCCCCCGGATGATCTACTATATAGCAGAACATCCCCCCGGAAGATCTACTATATAACAGATCTTCCCCCCGGATGTTCCACTATATAGTAGATTATCCCATGGGGGATGTTTCACTATATAGTAGATCATCCCCTTGCCATAGCAAATCTTCCGTGGGGGATGATCTACTATATAGCAGATCATCCCCCTTTGTTTAGTATTCCGGATAACCATTCCGGGTTTCAGAATACCTGTCTTTGTTTAGAACTTTATATACCTCAGTGATTTCCGCTTTTGACTAAAGTTGTACACGTGGGAATTTCAGTTTCAAAATGGTAGATACAAAAGCCATTAAAATAGGAAATAGTTTAAAATAGTTAAGTGAAAAACCCAAACCGAAAACGGGGGGGGGGATAATGCACTATATAGTAGATCATCCTCCCATTCTTTTCGTTAACTCGGAAATGCCTTACCGTTTCAAGTTTTCATTTTATTACGCTTATCATCAATTTTGTGTAAATTCCAAGTCGGTAACGGTATAGGGGGATGATCTACTATGGTTTGGAAGGGGGAAGATCTGCTATATAGTGAAACATCCCCCCTGGGGGATGATCTACTATATAGCAGATCATCCGGGGGGAAGACCTGCTATGGGGGATGATCCACTATATAACACCGGGACATACAGACTTAGTGACATGTCTTGTAAATTTAGAAAAAGGCAAAGGCGAATATTTGCAGGTTGGATAAAAAATGTACGCATTAATTATGCTATTAAAGAACTTACAAAGAGTATTCTAATAGTAGGATTGTTTTCAGATACATCAAATATGTTTGTATGGAGAGGGGCACGACAATCTTCTCTCCAACATCTCCAATGAATTTTATCCTTCCGTACTCGGTTTTTCTGGTATTTATAGCCATCATTTATCAGTATTTTACCCCGTCTCTCTCCAGACGATATGTACGCCATGGTGTGAATGCGCGCGGGGTTGAATCGGGTGTTTCCGTTGTGATAACTCGATAGTTTACGGAAATGAATTAGATTTTTATATAAATAAAAAAATGTACGCATTAACTTCAAACAAAACGAAGATGGTGCAACCTTAATTTTGAAAAAAAAAATTAATGATACTTTGTTATTTGAATGTGGTTACTTTTCCTTAGTACCAATACATGTAGCAACAATGAATCTGATGGGTTAATATAGTGCTGGTAAAAGCATTTTTCTCCTTCGACGAATATTCGGTTATTCTCTTTATATATATATATATATATTTAACAGTTTAGAGGAAGCAAAGCATTGTATACGAATGAATTATAGAGGACCTTGCGCAAGTTTAGATTCTATGAAAAATCATACAGTTTCCTAGGATTTTTTTTTTGGTGGTTGTTGTTGTTTTAGCTCACCTCAACGAAATTGAGTGAGCATATGACCAAGGGCGTCCACGTCCGTGTCCGCGTGGACGGCCCCGTTCGGACAAGAAGAAGTATTTGGCAAAGTGATGATGCTACAGTTACCGAACTTGAACAAGTGATTCATCTTCGGATGCTGAGGTGAACCCATGCATCGGATGCTGCATCTGACCTACATTTTCTGCTAGAGAGACTTTGTTCAGAAGTTTTGGATAGCTCAGAGTGACTTGGTTCAGAAGTTTGGGGTTGTTCAGTATCTGACAAAGTAGCATCTACAGTAACCAAACTTGCACAAATGATTCATCTGGGGATGCCGAGATGGATCCATGCATCGTATGCAGCATCTGACCTACTTTTTCTACTTGAGTTATTTTGCTTTTAAGAGCCAATATTCAGCAAAGTATAAGTGCTACATACACCAAACTTGCATAGTGGATGTATTTTTGATCAAACTTTCATAAAATGACTTTGACCTACTTTTTCCACTTGAATGATTTTGCCTTTAAAAGCCAATATACATCGAAATATGTTTGAATTGAATTTTGCTGTCATGAAGTAAGCTTCGTAATATCTGTGATTACCAATGTTTTGTGATTTACAAATACATCGATGTACCTTCATCCAACGAGGCTTCTAATCTCCCATTCCATCGAAAAACAAACTTTAAGGAATTGTTAGTATGAAATGTAACGATAAGATAAAAGATTTCTTTTCCTGTAAAAATGACAGTTGTATGGCTAAAATGGAATGTCTGGTGCGCACATTATTCATAATACCGATATTTGAGTTGAAACAATAGTTTTCCCCATAGAAATCTATAGAAAAAAGGTCACCTGCAGTTACAGAGTACAATTTACTTCCTGAATATATGTAAATTGTTTTATCAACAATGCTAGTACAATTAAAACACCGCTAAAGGATGAAGCATTATTCATTCCAATTTTCATGGTGATTGAATTTATAGAAGTTGAGTCACTGCCGAAAACCGCAAAATGTCATCTGGACCTGTAGTTTTTTATTAACCCAATGGAATGTCGGAGTAAAAAGTGTCGGAGTAAATACTGTCGGAGTAAATACTGTCGGAGTAAAAAGTGTCGGAGTAAATACTGTCGGAGTAACAAGTGTCGAAGCAAATACTGTCGAAGTAAATACTGTCGGAGTAAAAAGTGTCGGAGTAACTGGATTCCCCCACTAACGCACCCCTTTGCAGGGAAATAGTCTTATCAGGCGATTTTCAGGGATTTAGTTAAATTTAATGAGTCTCTTTTTATATAGGAAAAAATCAGTAGAGGTATAATAAAAATGTTTAAACTTTAATAAGATCAAATATAGACCTGTCACCAGTATATCAAAACTACTGCCGCTAGTTCCCCATTCCCATCGTGTCACTGGAATATACAGCGGCGCACATCACAAAAGTGACGTCAGCCTCGTTTTGGCTTCACAAATATGCATATTTCACAAGCTCCGCCAAGGTACCCCTAAAGAAGCCCAGTAAATGGCTATCGCATGCAGGGAAATTGCGAGAATGGTATTTCTGTTACATAATCAACTTTATAATTCGGATAAAGATAACTTTGATTTGGTGTCCTGTCTCCTTTAAGGTAGGCATATCGATTTCATAGATTCGCAAGGAATTTATGCCTTGATGGTCAGAGGTCAAGGTCAGTTCCTGTAGAATCTTGGGTTCCACAAGGCTCAGTTCTTGGACCGAGTTTGTTTCTCTACTACATCAATGACCTTCAAGAGAAACTGACATCCACAGTGAGGTTGTTCCCTGATGACACTAAAGCATACCTCACAATAACATCAAAAGAGAGTGGAAAAATACTTCAGTCAGATCTTGACAAGCTTGCAGAATGGGAAAAGCTGTGGTGCATGAAATTCAATCCGGACAAGTGCAATGTCATCAAGGTCACACACAGAAAGAAGCCCATAAACACCACCTACCATCTGCAAGGGCATACCCTAGAGGAAGTAACAACAGCTGAATATCTAGGAGTGAACATACAGAACAACCTAAAGTGGGACACCCATATTAATCAAATCACAGACAAAGCGAACAAAACCAGGCTTCCTCAGGAGAAATCTAAAGGTATCCTCAACCAAGATCAAGACTCAGGCCTACTATGGGTTAGTTAGACAGCAATTAGAATATGCGTCAACTGTTTGGGACCCATATACCAAAGCCAATATCAACGAGCTTGAGCGAATACAACGACGAGCTGCGCGGTACATAACCAATCGTCATCGAAACACCTCAAGTGTATCAACAATGCTTGAAAGCCTTGAGTGGAAAACATTGCAAGAAAGAAGGAGGATATCCAGACTGTGTTCGTTTTATAAGATAAACAAGGGATCAGTAGCAATCAAACAGGAAGGACGTCTCACCGAAGAGACGAGGTCGCCACCACCATACTTGTTCCTTCCAGATCCCCCAATTAAGGGTTGATTCACATGGATGTCATTCTTCCCGAGAACCAATTTCTGAGACTGGAATGAACTGCCCGGTGAGACCGTCTTTAAAGGCTCTAGTGTCCAACACCTAAATCAGATGTGGACACTGTTTTTATCCAGTCTTTAAACTTTTAAAACTTTACCTGTGCTGCGCTACTCAACATAGCATAATCTTCAGCAAGTTGAAGAAGGCTATTACCAGGTAGATGCAGAAACACCCGGAGTAAACTTGACTGAAAATATGCAGGAATCGGCTCAATGAAAACAGGAAAATAACCGACTAAGAAAATAGGGTCTTCATTGCACTGTAACTTATGAATCGGCATCACTTGTCGCCATGACGGGAAGTAGGTACCTCTGTTTTACACCAGTGATATTGCGAGTTCAACTTCACACTTGAAAATTGTTGTTTTTATTGAAAAAAACTTATTGCCTATCTAATTACTATATTAGTAAAGTATTGAAGCAAACATCATTTTCTAAATAACTGTAAGACTGTTATGGTTCAATTACATGTATAACTGAAATAACTAAAGATGTGCAGCACAGGCAGCCGATTTTTATCTCATCTATTAAAAAATAAGGTTACCAGTCATTTCGGCCCTTTTCCAGTTCGGCCCCCAGTCATATCGGCCTTTTTACCTTTCGGCCCTAGACCATTCAGCCTTTGTTTCGGCCCTCCATAATAATGCAGGGAAATAATTCCTACCTTTCGGCCCTAGACCATTCGGCCTAATAGTGAGAAATTGAGAATAAATACTTGATACAATAAAAACTTAATACAAGGGAAAAATTGAGGGGGTGAATTCCAGCCTCTTGCCTCCACCACCTTCTACTGAAAAATCCAAGCTTGCATCGTCCGGGTTGAAGAAATTGTGATTGAAAATTATTGCTTAATTTCTTAGGAACAAATAGTATGACATACAATTTTCTTATTTTCTAAAACAGAGGACCCGGTAATCGTCTGCTCTAGGTAAGGCCATTTATTTTCATGTAGTTGCCGACCCAAATTTTTGGCAACCTAGAAAAAAATACATTGTGAACAATGTGTTAAAGCCAATAAAGAATTTTAATTTGAATTTTGTAATAAAAATCTTTAAAAAATCGATTTTCTATTTTTTTTTTTTTTTTGCCGATTGTTTCATAGAAATAATAAATAACAATTAACACTCAATATTCACGAAATTTTCTGCCACTCTGCCTTTATCAAGAAATCATAAATTTTTTTATCAAATTGTTTCATAGAAATTTGTAATAAAAATAAAAGTCATAGTTGTCAAGCAAGCTAGGTTTTCCCTGGTTATAAATGGGCCGAAACGGCAAAAGGCCGAAAAAAAGGGGCCGATATGTTTCAGCATTATGTTTTTTTTTCATTATAAATTGAGGGCCGAAATGGAAAAAGGCCGAAAGGTAAAAAGGCCGATATGACTGGGGGCCGAACTGGAAAAGGGCCGAAATGACTGGCAACCAAAAAATAAAAGTCAACTTTTTTATCATACATACAGGGAAAGAAGGATGTGATGTGTAGACTACCCTCCTCCCCCTCTTCCGTGAAAAAGATTGGTTCCTTGCCACTTTAAAATGACTGCTAACGCTAGAAAGCCTTTTTATTTTAAAGCAAATACTTGTGCTTCTTCTTCTTTCGCTTTGTTGAGTTACACGACGTTTCGTCCCATATTCAGTTCGCCCAGTTGGTTTTTTTTTTTCGTAATGTACGAGTTGGCGTAAAGTAATAAATGAACTACTGCGTTCACAAGGCTCCCTGGGCCTGGGTCGCGCTTCCCGGTTGCTTGATGTAACGAGAAATAACAGGCAGCCGATGTTTATCTATTAGAAAATAAAAATCAACCTTTTGTTGTTTTTTATCATACTACAGGGAATAATCATCGACTGCCTGTGGTTGCAGTCTTCAGAAATAGGCTTATCAAAGTCAAGACCCATATTCTTCGTTATGATGGGGGCGGACAGGGGGGTACCTCTCTCCCCCCTCCCATCCTCTTATCTCCCCCTCCCACCACCACCTCCCTCCCCCTCCTTTTCACCCTTCCCTTACCTCCCCCCTCCCGCCCCTTCCTCCCTCCTCCCACCCCTTACCTCCCTCCTCCCACCCCACTTTCTCCCCTCCTCCCTCCCATTTTCCCCCTTCCCTCCCTCCTCCCTCCCCCCTTTCTCCCTCCTCCCGCCCCCCCCCCCCCCCATCCTCCCGCCTCCCTTTCACCCTGTCCTCCCCTATATTCCGCTAGATTCATTCATTCTTAATCTTTTTAAATTGTGTCAAGAGTTATCTTTCTTACAACACAGAAGAAAAAGAATAATGAATAATTTGTCGTCCAAACCCTTGTCAATATCTCCGTACATCAACAAAACTTACTCAAATATCCTTGCAGACATTGGTCTCGCCTCTACCGGGGGGGGGGTACCTCTCCCCCTTCCGCCCCTTCCCTCCTCCCCCCTTTCCACCCTTAACCTCCCTTTCACCCTTCCCGCCCCTCTCTCCCTCCTCCCGCCCCTCTCTCCCTCCTCCCACTCCCTTCCTCCCCTCCCTATCCCTTTCTCCACCTCTCTTTTCCTCCTCTCGCCCCTTCCCCCTCCCTGTCACCCTGTCCATCCCCTCCTCTAAGGCATTGATATCCAAACACCAGCGATCGGTTACCTAAAAACCAATAAATTTCAGAAGGGAGATCGACCGGGGAGTTTGCCTTGATATCGCTGTAAATTTTGTAAATGATTTTTTTTTTATTATTATTATTATTAATGAACCAGAAAAAAACTCGATGAAAGAATTGAAGGGATCCCCAAAAAGACTCGATTGCAGTACATGTACATAAAGCAAAACACCACAAATCAAAACACACGCAACCAACTGATACGGCATCAAAACACAAACCAACGAGGCCAATATTAGGCAATTGGTGCCGACTTCTAAAGGACGGCCATCTGCAAAGTTTGTAGAAAATTGTGTTATTATCCGGGTTACGTGCGCAAAACTTCCCACTTTTCCGGTTACCCAGAACGCGCAATTGTTGTGTATAATAACCTCCTCTTTGTAAGACCCAGATGAAACTCAGAGCATGCGAAAACTAGCCCGTGCCCTGCCAGCTGTCCAGAGCGATCAAGCAAGCTTATGTATTCTATCACCATAGGAGTCCGACCGATATAGAGAGGACAGTTGGTCTGGACCCTAAAGAGGTTTGGACTGGGCCCGTCATTGAGCCCCGTCAAGTCAGTCAGTAAACCTGAGTGCAATTCTTAAGAATGTGCTGGTACAGGCTGCTTGTGTCACGATACAAAAGGCGATTGATGATTCTTACACATTTTCGATGGAAATTATGTCCACCCTTGATCTCTCTAATTCTGTTTGTTTTGTTTTTTTATCATGTCACCATAAAAGGCAGGTTGTGAAATTCCCAAATTGATATACTCTCCGAATTTCAAAAGTATCTGAGCGTAGCTATTATGAAATTTCTTGAATTTATGAAAGCGAAAACCCTGACCTTTAGAAATGTTTCTTATAGTAATGTGAAAAGGAGAAGGGTCGGGAAGGGCCAAAATTGGCATTGCGGCATAATTTCTTCTTGCGTTGTTATATCAAATTTGATACCTATTTGAAAAATGTTACTCTTTTCTAAGTGACAACTTTTTTTCTTAAAAACTAAACCGAGAAAAGCACGGATAACGTCGTTTTGGGCCATGCGTTGAAAACAACACACAGGACGCATGCATATTCGTGGAAAAACGAACGGTCATCGTTTTAAAGACGCATGGCGAAATAAACAGCTGTTTAAAATAGAACAAACAGATTAGAGTGCAAAACGAACGGTTACCGCTGCAGAAAGAAGATCACCAATGCAAAACGATCATACACGGAAAGGTCGCACAGCACTTGTGCATGAATTACGCATAAACTACGACAAAAAAATTGGGGCAAACATGAAGATACGTGGAGATACGTAATCAATGCGCAAAGATACGTAATTCATACGTTTTTAATAAATTTCAAGCGAGTTTCATTCGCATTTCATTCGTCGCTATGCGCAACGAGTAGATTCCGGGATGAGTATACGTGGACATACGCGAAAACGGTTTTGAGCTGCTCAAAATTTTTCGACCTCTTGGATTTACGCGATCTATGCGTAATTAACGTAGTTTTTACGCAGTTCTTACGCAATTCATCCGTAATTCATACGCGTATGTGCGCAATGAATACGAGATTCATACGCAAAGTTGGCGATTTTTACGTCCGTTCCACGTATGTCTGCGTATGATTAACGAACATTTCACGCATAAAACACGCATATAGTGCGAATGCATCACTCATATATTGCGTATGCCGCTAAGAACTACACACAAAATTTGCCTTTCCGTAGACATATGTGTTCTTTGCGCAATTTATTCGTGTTTCATGCATAGTTTATGCATAGTTTCTACGTCGTTCTTGCGAGATTCATCTGTCAAATTCCAAGTATTACAACCAACTTTTTCCACGTATTCCCGCGTATAAATCTGGATTTTAAAATTTCATTCGTAATTTATTCGTAATTTATACGTATATGGCTTTGTGACAGGGTGTTTAGATGACGTTGAAGTTGTAGTGCAATGACATTGAGGATGGTTCGATAACAAATGGTACGTTTTTATCGAAGATATATAACGAGGATGCAACGACAACGATGATAGTGTGATAACAAAGGTGTGACAATATCAACAATGACGATGGTGCGATGGCAGTGACGGTAGTGTTATAATAATGCTGTCAAAACATTGACAATGACAAGGGGGCAATGGCAATGGTGCGATGACAATAGTGCGATAACATGGACGATGACGATAATGCAATGACTATGATGATGGTGCAACAACAAAGATGCAACAATATTGACGATGATGATGGAGTGACGAAAGTGACGATTATGTGATAACAATTGTGTCATTAATTACTTCAACAATGCAACGACGATGACAATGATGCGATAACAATGAATCAGATGCGATTTCCTCGTCAATGACAGTGGGAGGATGACAGTGACGATTTTACTGTAACATTGGTGCGATTTCATCGACGATAACGAGGATGCATTGAAAATTACGATGGTGCGATAGCAATATTTAGCGCGATAACATAGACAATGACGAGGTTGTGATGACAATGACGATAGTACGATAACAAAGATGCGATGATATCGACGATGACGGTTGTGCGATACTAATTACGATGCTGCGATGATAATGGTGTGATTACATTGACGTTGACGATGGAGTGATGAGAATGGTGCGATAACATGAACGATGACAATGCCGATGGCTAGATAACAATAGTGCAATGCTATTGGCGATGACGATGGTGCGATATCGATGACGATGGTGCGATAGCAATGACGATAACGATTACGCGATAGTACATCGATGTATTCAATTTTTTTTTACGTAGGGTTTATTTTTTAAGCTTTGAAAGCGTACAAATTTGGGTTGATTTTCAAGTCTATTCAAATGTTCTAATTTTGATAAGTCAACAATGACAGCATCGTCGGAAACCCACGCTCGGTCACGCGAGCTTTCGTGACCGAGCGTGGGTTTCCGACGATGCAATGACAGGGGAATAAGACGTCCGATTAACTCTCCTTTACTTTTTTATCATCATCTTTTTCTTCTTCTTCTTCCATATCGGGTTATTATCTAAAGAAGAGGAAAAAGTACCAATACGACCTATTATTATACAAAATCAGTGTCTTGAACCCATGCTCTCAAGCCCCCTTAAAATATGACATTCAAATGCTAACCTCAATCGAACACAAATTAACGCAAAAATACTGACTTTAAAGGTTTCCTTTCTATGCAGCATATAATAGTAAAAATCCGCTTGATTTCATCGGATTATCGCTCAATAATAACAAATCGGATACCATAGAAAATTCACAACAATACTAAGTCCGACTAATTTGGATAAAGTCAAAAGAGAGTGGTGAATTTGAAACCCAAAGCAAACATTGATATGGGACATTCACGTACGGACAACATGCATCTCTGATCATTAACAATTTGCTGTAATTGCCTCATTTCACCGGTAGATTTTATAAATATGGTTAAAGGACATTTGGGCGGACGCATGAGAAGCTAATGTTTGCTGACCACAATGATTTTATTGTCCGGCCAGTGTGACCATATGTTTAGAAAACTCCGATTTCTGTTTGTTAACCTTCCCTCCAATTTTCTTTTTCTTTTTTTTTTTTTTTTTTTCTTTTTTTCATCTTTTTATTTTTCTTTAGATCTGATTCTTACTTAGATGAAAAAAGCACCACAAAATTTGAAGAATAAATTATTTCAAATACTTTATTTCAAAAGATAAGAAAATTGTAGAAACGCGGACAGTGGTAGCCATTTTCACTGAAACTTTTTGCAGGACCCTGTATATTTGTTATTCTTCACGTAACACAGACCTTTTTTCATTTTAGAAAAAGGTGGTGCATTTTTTTTTTCTTTAACTTCGCAATTTTTATTCTACATTTCCGTGCGTGTCAAAACGATAAAAGGTTGAAGATAATTATAATATAAAACCTTATTTTATCATTTCTGTTTATACCAACGTCCGTATGAAAGGTGTTCAAAATTACCACCTACGTTAACTTAATGGACGATCGTCATAAAATAACAATAAGAAAATTCTATCGACAGTGCCGTCAACATTTCGATAGAAGTTCACATTTATAATCAGTATAGTTCACGTATTGTGTAGCCCTATCCGCTTGACCTTTCCGTAGATTCTATCAAAACCCATGTACAAATTTTCATACAGAAGAAAATAATAAGTCTGATAAAAATCAATAAAGTCGGGATTGAAATTCGAAACTTACAGATTATTCTATTAAGATCGGGATCAAATTTCAAACAAAATGTTTTATTTATAAATTCTCCCCCTTATCGTGCGAATCTACGACAAATTCTGTATGGTTCACAAACCTCATCATTTCGTTTTCTCCATTTTATTTTCTGAGGGGGAAAAGACATTTTAATGAGAAAAAGTATGATTCTCTAAATTTATTCTTTTCTTGTCAGACAGAAAACGACTATTTGTTCTATCACTTCCCTGGGATCTTATTTGAACAGTGTAATTTTCTCCAAAATTTTGATTAATTCTTTCATATGCTTCCCTAATCAAAGATTTGAACCGATACAAGTCTGTCAATATTGGTCAATTTTTTACATTCGACATATCATTTTGAGAAACTGAAAAATGTGCGAGATTTTGTTCTCAATCTCAATTTTCAAACGATTTATAAAAATACTTTTTTAAAGAGTTTAGGAGTCATTAATACTACATGTACTTATCTATTAATTCCTGATTCTGATTCTACTGAAACCCATTAAAGCCACTAATATTTTTTTAATTTGTCTTAAAAATCCGACTTACTTTCTTGAACTTTCAACTTACTATCTTGAACTTTCAATTTATTGTCTTTTAAAAAAAACTGAACATACTTAAATTTTCTTGAAATTTCAACTTAGTAGCTTGAATTTGCAACTTACCATCTAGAATTTTCAACATTTTAACTTGAAATTTCATTATACTATCTTTGAATTTTCAACTTACTATCTTGAATTTTCAACTTAATTTCTTGAAAATTAAACTTACTATCTTGAAATTTCAACTTTTTAATTTTTTTTATATATTTTTAATTTTCAACTTACTAACTTAAATTTCCAACTTACCAACTTGAAACGACTAACTAAGGTGAATTTTCAAAGTATTAATTTGAATTTTCAACTTAATACCAGTATCTTGAAAATTCAAATCAATACTAGTAACCTGAATACTCAAGATAGTAAGTTGATTTTTCTCAAGGTAGTAAGTTGAATTTTCAAGATAATAAGTTGAATTAAGTTAGTAAGTTGAAAATTCAAGATAGTAAGTTGAATTTTCAAGATAGTAAGTTGTATTTTCAAGATAGTAAGTTGAATTTTCAAGATAGTAAGTTGAAAAATAAAGGTACTTAGTTGAAAATTCAAGATAGTAAGTTGAAAATTTAAGTTACTATGTTGAATACCCTAATTGGCTTCCGTATGATTCTGGATAGTTTAGAAAAAAAATTAAGGTTGGTCACGTAAATCTCAATTGAAATCCGACATCCTACCTATCTACAAGAAGCAAAGGTCCTTGCCATCAAGTGGACGGTGTTTTAAATGGTTTATGAATTTTGAAGTAGAACTCTTCAGAGTTGAGGAGAATTTTGATCCAGGTGTATGTTACCTTAAGACGAGGTTCAAGTTTCATATTTTGTATTAAGGAAAGCCGATCCCACAATTTTCCACTTTGGTTTTCTCTATCATTAAGTATTTACCTATTCACTGATTCCAACTGGAAAATATTCATAGAGAGAAAAAATAGTACTCAAAAAAGAATATTGGATACACTGAGAAATTACCCCCATTTTATCAAAAGATGAAACCGTATTTATGAAACCGTATCCTTTTGATAATTACAATGATGAGTGCGTCCAATTTGTATTATGATTTTAACGATGATATGTTTGATGATGGTCGTAGGGTTATAGCAGGTGCGCGTTTTAGCAAAGCATGGAATTTACACGGGTTAAAGGTGCTCATAACTAAATACAATACAACTTTGTTACTTGTTTTCAAATTTAGTTTTTGTAATTCTTTTTTTCAAATTTTCAACTTTCAAACTCAAAAAATTTAGTATACAGTATGCATATCGTTTCAGCTGATAACTCAAAGTATAAAATCAGAAAAAGTAAATAAATTGAACCAATTTTGGAATGAATTTTCGCACAGATAACCTATATTTACTTGTTTACTTTAGTTGTTTTTAGATCTTCATATTGATTCAATCTTGCAACCAAGAAAAGAAAACGAGAGTCAAACACAGGGGCGGATCTAGAACTTCAATGGGGGTCCTTACAAATAGTGCATGAAAAATTCCTCGAACATCAGATCACGTGTGTCCCACTCCCTGATTCAACTCAAATAGAACAGTTCGCATTGTTGATACATGCAATTCAGTTGAAAAAAATACAGAAAACATGATTTTTTTTAGAAAGATTCCACCTTTATCTTGAAAACTGGAAAATCAGTAAATTATAAGAGGAGTCAAGACACCTCCCCCAAACATTCCCCTCTAGATGCGTTTTGTATGTAAAAAAAAATGTAAGTGAATATTTCTTGAACAACAACATTTTTTATTCAGATAATACGGAAGGGTTCCAACTCTATACCTTCGTGAAGAAAGTATAGGACCAATTCATTATGCACCAGACACCGGTGATGCTTCCAACTAACGTGATGTTCATAAGCCTCATAAATTCATTTAACTAGGGTCCTCTTGTATATTTATTTATTTATTCATTTATTTATTCTATAATTATTTTTTCAA
Source organism: Pinctada imbricata (assembly GCA_033119305.1). NCBI lineage: Eukaryota > Metazoa > Mollusca > Bivalvia > Pterioida > Pteriidae > Pinctada > Pinctada imbricata. The sequence goes on along the minus strand of VSWD01000004.1, from coordinate 12,145,426 downwards.
ATTCATTTATTTTTAATTTTTAAAAAATTCATTTACATCACAGATAGTGCGCGGCTCCAAATTTCCTGTAGGGTCGATTCAGTAGCATATTCAGTAGTATATCGCTCAACTTGCGTTCAGTCCCTGCATCAGCACAAATAACAAAACACTAATGAAAACTATTTAATTTTCAAGCAATGAAGTACGAGTCGTATTAAATAGTGCCATTTCTGGAAAAGAAAGAAAAAACGTCGTTCAAAATGGCACTAATAAGCTTTCGTAAAAAAGTAAATTAATGCCGATACTTGTACAATTTTCACCTTTGCTTTGTTTCTCGTTTTCTTTTCTTGGTTGCAAGAAAACCACGCCCCCCCCCCCCCCCCCCCCCCCCAAATGTAATAAAAAAACCCACACACACATAAATAAAAAAGGAAAATAAAATCGAAAAAGATCTAATAACACTTTGCACATTTTATAAATTAAACAAAAAATAACTGCATATGATGTTATTAAAGAAGAAGACTTTCTGTTTTCCAAATCAACTGAAAAGGTAAATTGATCTTGACAATAGGAGATCACGTGGAGTCATTTCGAATGACCTCTATTTCAATCTCAGGTAAACTCGTTCAAGACCCCTATAATGAGACTATCATCGTGTTTGATTTGATTTTATGAAACAATTAGCACACTGTCCAGTGTTTCCCACAACGAACATTGTCCAGTCCAAACCATTACCAATATGCCCACTTTGACCTTTGACATCCACGGCGCATGTCCAAAGGTCCGCAGTGTCAAAGGTCAAATAAAACCTGTCACCTGTGGCGCTATCTGAATGGTTAACTGACCGCAGGTACGGATGATTCCTATTAAAAGTTAAATCTTTGTAACTGAATCGTTTTCTATCCGTTTGATATTAGGACAAGGCAAGGTAATTACACGTACAGTACTGCAACCCACTTGTTTGACAATTCTATCCTATCCTATCCAACATCCTACATCCACCTCCTATCCACTCTATCCTATCCTATCCTATCCTATCCTATCCTATCCCATCATGCATCATATTCTATCCTATCCACCTCATTCCAATCCAATTCTATCCTACATCCTATCCTACATCCTATCCTATCCTATCCTACATCCTATCCTATCCACCTTTTACTACTTCTCATCACATTAAGCGAGATTATGATTAAAACTAAATGACTTGATATAAATTCATGCATAAGTAGTAAATTATTTGTAATTTTCGCTGTCTTTGGATTTTATTAAAATGAAAATTATTAAGATGATTAAATAACGTTTTTGCACTTGTAGTGAACGAAACAAAATATAACAACAAGCCTCCAAGTTTGTTTTTAATTGAATTAAAATTTTTATCACCCATTATGTCAAGTAAGAAATTTCAATGGATCAAATTTAATCAAATGAGTATGTTTGTCTGCTAAAAACTTAAGAATTAAAAACAGAAAGATTGGATTGAAGAATGAAGTAGACAGGATGTAGGATAGGATAGGATAGGATAGGATAGGATAGGATGTAGGATAGGATAGGATGTAGGATAGAAATGGTTAGGATTGAGGTGGATAGGATAGGATAGGATAGGAGTAGATAGGATGTAGGATAGGATAGGATAGGATTTAGGATAGGATTTAGGATATGATTTAGGATAGGATAGGATAGGATAAGATTCTATCCACTTTCTATCCTACATCCTGCATCCTATCCTATCCACCTTTTTGTCAAACAAGTGGGTTGCAGGACTGTATTGTTGAAGTGCATAATGCGTACAAGTACTAAGTATGCGGAGAAAGAAAAAAAAAGATCACACATTACGCACAAGTATTACGTACGAAACAAGAAGGTCAACATAGATCTATTTTTTTTTCAATAAAAGAAAATCCGTGAAATAAAAAGAAATTAAGAGAAAACAAATGTTCAAAACTACGACAGCTGTATTCTGTATCAAGGAGTGGTTATCCGGATTACTATCTCTCTTTAAAAGCATCCCAAAATTACAGTCTAGTTATCTTGATGCATATATACTGTTTATCATGCTATTTACATAAATGTGTCAAAAGTAAATATTGGGCATGTAGGGCAAAAGAAAGAGATTTTGTGCTCAGCTGACGGAAGCGAGTTTTTGTGTCAACATATAAACTAAAACCGAATTTCAGGAGGAATAAAGGCCAGAATTTTGTCTTCCTCGAGTTTCAGAAGAAAATGGAAAGCTTAAGTACCTAAACCAATGAATGTCCAAAATATTCACGAAGAACCACTGGCATCAGTATTCATAATTCTTCGGGATATTTTTACATTTAAACCACAAAATTACCCTGGTCTTGCCTTGGCCTTTGTGACTGAGGTCTTAGGCTGCTAACCCGTGGCGAACAGACGTTTAAATCATTTCATCGGAAAAGTTAACGTGTTTTAGTTCTTTATGGAAAAGTTTCTTTTGTATTTTGTCTTCTTTTAGAGAAGAAGGGTCACATATGCTAATGGCCGACGCATCATTGAACGCTCGGTTCAAGAGAACACAGTTTTATCATGTCTTCTATTCTTGTTCTTGGACTAAAACTGAAAATAGAGTACTTTTCAATTTTATCAATTAATTCACTCATCTCTCTTTAAATTAAGTAAGAATGATTTTTAATCAATTTATATTATTTTTGACCCTTTTATTTTGACTTTAAAGAGCAGATATATAATGTCTGGTACACTGGTAAGAAGTATCATAATGAGTTAAAGAAGATCCTGACGATAATCTCAACAGCACTCACAATAGAACACCAAATTGAGCATCGACGGACCCCTAGCAAGCTAGAGATGGGACCAGGTGCCCGGGAGGAGTAAGCATAAGATTCAAATATATGGTTATGCTTGCGTATATTATAAACGTAACGTGTATAGGTGGAACATTTGTCGTGATCATGCAAAAAAATTATAATTGTGTTTTTGAAAACATAGATCATGCATATATAGAAACGTCTTCAACGAGGTCTCAGAAGTCCTGACCCCTTCTGCTATCTAGATCCGCGCATGCAAGTAATAACAAAGAATACATCATTACAGTGACAACAACAACAACAACACCAAACAATAACAAGCGCAAAACATGAAAACATACAACATAAAATTATACATAAGAACAGCAAAATATGGAAACATATACAGAACAACAGCAAAATATGGAAACATATACATAACAACAGCAAAATATGGAAACATATACATATAACAACAGCAAAATATGGAAACATATACAGAACAACAGCAAAATATGGAAACATATACTTAACAACAGCAAAATATGGAAACATATACATATAACAACAGCAAAATATGGAAACATATACATATAACAACAGAAAAATATGGAAACATATACATATAACAATAGCAAAATATGGAAATATATACAGAACAACAGCAAAATATGGAAGCATATACATATAACAACAGCAAAATATGGAAACATATACATATAACAACAGCAAAATATGGAAATATATACAGAACAACAGCAAAATATGGAAACATACACATAACAACAGCAAAATATGGAAACATATACACAGAACAACAGCAAAATATGGAAATATATACAGAACAACAGCAAAATATGGAAACATACATAACAACAGCAAAATATGGAAACATATACATAACAACAGCAAAATATGGAAATATATACAGAACAACAGCAAAATATGGAAGCATATACAGAACAACAGCAAAATAGGAAACATATACATGACAACAGCAAAATATGGAAACATATACATATAACAACAGAAAAATTTGGAAACATACATATAACAACAGAAAAATATGGATACAAATATATATAACAACAGCAAAATATGGAAACATATACATATAACAACAGAAAAATATGGAAATATATACAGAACAACAGCAAAATATGGAAACATATACATATAACAACAGCAAAATATGGAAACATATACACAGCACAACAGCAAAATATGAAAATTTATACAGAACAACAGCAAAATATGGAAACATACATAACAACAGCAAAATATGGAAACATATACACAGCACAACAGCAAAATATGAAAATTTATACAGAACAACAGCAAAATATGGAAACATACATAACAACAGCAAAATATGGAAACATATACACATTACAACAGCAAAATATGAAAATTTATACAGAACAACAGCAAAATATGGAAACATACATAACAACAGCAAAATATGGAAACATATATACAGAACAACAGTATATCGCCTAAACACGTAAACAGCAAGACAAGATTACTTTTAAAAGAACAACAAACACCAAAACATAGATTCACAAAAAAATATACGTACACATTTCAACAGCAAAACACCCAAACACATACATATAAATAGCAACATTAAACACCAAACCTTGGAAATAATAGAACATGTACATGAAAACATCATTCAGTCTGTCGGTTAAACGAAAAGGCCCGCAAATATGTGATTGGTCTTACTAATGTACCATGTAATCTGGGGGGGGGGGGTAGGTATCTGTAGTGGTGGTGGTCGGGGTGGGTTTTTTTTTTAACTAAAAAAAGCACCTCTGCTATTATTTAAAGATAGATGTAGATGTACTGCTCAAATTTTTGGTTAAAGAACACAACTCTTTCTCTGCCTTACAAATTGTTTTGTTCTGTCTGCAATTTATGAAATCGTAAGATGCATGTTTTATCATTACTCATACTGTGTCGTTAAAAAAGACAAGACAAGACAAGGCTGGGCTGATCTGTTATATTATGTATGACAATGGGTCTATTTGTGAAGATGAATAACCTGTCGCGAGGTTACCTTGTTATTATGGTAATACCCGGTATTATCCGACATCAAATGCACCTAAGTAAATATAAAACTGACAAAATTCATACATAAATTTATGTGCAGTCTCGACGTTTCATTTATTTTCTCGATTCAAACTCCAAAAATAGCAATTTTCTTTCTTTCTTTGGTCTTGCAATTGCGGTGTAAAAAAAAAACATTAAAAATGTCGCAGCTAGATGACAATAGGACTAAAGGGAGATGTATAGTACGTTATTATTCTACAAAGCTGCTGTTTTTGCACACTTATTTCTTAGTTTTCCTATACTTCTTTTTTTTTAAATTGTCTGTCTTTAATTCTTTATCTATTTTCTTTTAATAGTTTTAATATGCTACTCAGCTATAACTGTCAAATTCTTACAGTTTTTATCTATAATTGACCATGTTGGCAGAGTACTTAAAGTTTTTGGATTCCTCTTCTCATTCTCTCCACTCAATAATTTAAAGAAAATGTCGAGATTTTGGCGGCATGTTCAAAAGGATATAAAATCACTCGTTTAAACAATAACTTATCGGGTATAAACTTCTACAACTCCCGCTTTTGAGCGCTCTTGAGCAAAGACTTTAAGGTGATAAAAGTGTGAGAGTTGTGAATATGTGTGAAAACGAGTGTTTAATATCAATAAAAGTGATAAAAGTAGATTTAAAGTAGCGTCGTCCCAGCCTGAAGAGCGTTGATCGCAATTATCTCCCTTTTCAAACATTTTGCGAAGTAACGGTAAGTCTGAATAGAGTTTGATCCTAGGACTTAAGGTGCTAATATGCTATTCTGATATCACACACACGTGTTAAGTACATAGATTTAAGTGCTAGTATTTATTGTGAATAATCTATCAGATATTTTTCTTTCTCATCAAAGTCCCGGTGTCCGTTATTGGTTCAGAAGATAAAAGCAGCACCGCATGCTTTTAAAGTAGTTAATTTTTGAATAATAACCCAGAGGTGTTGATGGGGTACAATGGGAAGACGGGCGCTTTCTTTTATAGCTTAAGATTACAGAAGTTTATCTTACAGTACCAATATGAAAATGAATGGCCAAAGTGGTGATTTTGATTATTGTTCGACCGAAATAAAAGGCGAGCTTGTAGACACGACAGGGACCGAAAGATACGACCATGTTTAAATATTCAATAAAAAGCCATATAAACTATTATCACAGGGGAATTGTCAACTTTGTATCTTTACATTTGTCATAAAAAGCAATTATTTCAACTGAGAAAGACCGCTTTTATGAAGACGTGAAATCAAAAATGACACTTTAAAGTCGCATGGCTGGGACGCCCGCCGCGAGTTTCCTCTAATTGATAAGGGAGAAGAGCGGTAATTACAAAGTAGGAAGGGACAAGCCTGTTATCAGCACAGTACCTTTTCTTAATTATATTTTGCAACTAGATTTACAGATAAATTGAATAATAAAGTCCGTCTTAAGTACGGCAAAACAGTCTGTTAAAAGTAGGTTTAAAATGATAATTTACATATGCGGCGCATTGAATCCATATGCTTTCCTCTACTCCGCTGCTTCCGGAACTGATCCGCCTTAAGTTTTATTGCCTTAATTGGATTCTAATTTAATACTTTTGCGGATTCTAACTAGATAGATCACAAGACAATTTTAATGTGTCGGTCATGCACCCAAGTGCAGACTGTTTGGTCCATGTTCGCTCTCATAACCCATCCAATAAGCCCCCCCCCCCCCTTTTTTTTCACTTGACTTTTGTATTTCTAAAATTAAAAAAGCTAACATATCTATTTTTTATCTGTTTTATATAATTTTGCTAATATTTGGATCAAAACTTGTATTTTCCCATAGCAATCAACAGAAAACGGAAAAGTTTTATTGAATTATGTTCCCTCGGATATACAGTCTCTTTTACTGGAGGTGTATATCCATGATACAAATTTTATGGAAATGTGGGGGTCTGTATCTCCGGTGGGAGCACTACCCCAGAAACGAAAAACAAAAACAAAAAATGGAAGGGGGTGCACTTTTGTAAAAATCGAACTTTTAGACCATAAATATGACAAATTTGACTATTTTTCAATAAGCCAGAGCGATGTTTATCCCTTCGTCAGTGTGTATTTCGCGCAAAAAGGCTTACATTGAAGACAAAATGAGACCGCATTTTGAGTTCCGGATTTCATTATTTCCCAATTAAAGTAGATATAACGCTCGAAATCTATTTTCGATATACAATCTGGACATATTTGATGTCTTTTAGTAAATATCTATCCATGTTATGTAAAATATGATTAAATTTGTACGGGGTTTTTTTTCTGTCGATTTCATCAGTTTTCCTATCCGAGTACCCCTTCTTCCTTTCGACCTCATTTTTAGAATTTTAAAGAGAACTTCAACACACTGGCGGATTCAGCCGGGCGGGGCACGGGGGCACGTGCCCCCCCCCCCCCCCCCCCCCCCCGGCAGTGCCCAAAGAAGGGGCACTTATGACATGCTTTTGGAAGCATCAAACTACTGTTTCCGAACTAAATTTATGAAATTAGTCAGAAATAGCCCCACAACACCCCAGAAACCACCGATTTAAATAAAATTTTCCAAAATTTTCTCGGGGATACATTTTTTTTGTAGATACATGTATCACAGTCGGGATAGATGCACTGCTGCCATGTCCATCGATCATCTAGCTGTACGTGGACGTACACGTACCTATTATGATTGAATGTAAACGTCTTCAAATTGAATAGCATCATTTAAAACCCGATAAATTTACAGCATGGACCAGACATGCACGTTTCGGGTACTTAACTTAACTTAATCATGTCCATGCGGATTTTTTTCATCTGAAGGAAAATGGGGAATAAGAGTCCTATACAAGGCATAAAACACACATATTTCTTTACCAAATCTTTGATATGACCTTCTATAAAATTGACATTTTTTTTTTTTACTTTTTTAAGGTCGTTTTAAAATTGAGGTCATGATCACTCTTTTTAATGAACGATTAGAATTATTTTGGCCAGATTGGAGCGGTTACCTCCAAGAATTTTGCAAAGAGTCAAAAATAAATGTTTTTCTATATTTTCAGAATCGAATTGCCAATAAATAATTAACCCTTCTATCTGGACGTGCTGATTCCCCCCCCCCCCCCCCCCCCAGTTTTACGTGAACTTACGGCTGGGCACCACCATTGGCTTACCTCTCTCAGTCTGCCCTTTCAAAACTTCTTGGTCCGCCAATTTCCTTAGGAAATCCTGAACATGTTGACTTCTGCATGCCGTGCGAAAACAATACAGCACCAGAAAATGTCGAAAATTTTTCAATATCTATACAAATAATCGTTGCTGACACTGACGAAATCCCTTCTAAATTCAGTTATAATACGCTTCAGATGCCACCAAATTGGTCTATTTTTTCAAAAATTTCTCGAGGAGGAGGAAGCCGAGCACAAGAAAATGTCGAAAAATTTTTAATATACAAATCATCGTTGCTGACACTGAAGAAATCCCTTCTAAATTCAGTTCAAATACGCTTCAGGTGCCACCAAATTGCTTTATTTTTTCAAAATTTTCTCGGGGGAGGCCCCCCGAACCCCCAACAATGAGAGGGGGAAACCCCTTCCCATACCCTCCCCCACTCGGGCCTCGGACGTGATTCCCATAAAAAATTGAATGTGCCCCCCGGCAGTTGGGGTTCTGGATCCGCCCCTATGCACCAAAATGTGAAAAATAAAAAAGTCTTCAAATACATCATATTACAATTATGATTTTTTTTTTCAACATGTGAACCGTCATGCGGAAGAAATACGGCACGAGATTCAGGACTAAATACGACCCTTATCTTAACAGCCCCTTTGTTGTTTGATCAAAAATTGTTTTGTTTTGTTTTTCGAGAGAGAGAAAGATAATTTTCAGAATATCAGTCGTTGTTCAATAGGATTTTGATATTTGTTGATAAAAAGGTATTGAATCACACTTATGACTCTGATATTGTATGAATATACTATATTAATATATCACTTTTGTTTCGATACAACAATAGTCGACGTTCTCGTCTTGCAATCTCAGAAAGACGTAAAAGGGGGAATTTTGATCGTTTTACTTTAATGTACTCTACATATATAAACTATCACACGAGACAATGAGCTTAGAACTAGTTTTGACTTTTTTTGGTTTTTGTTGTTGTTGTTCAGGGATTCAAGCCGGAAAAAGTTCTAGATGATAATATACTTAACTAAACATATAATATACTTAACTAAACATATAATATACGAAACTAAACATATACTATACGAAACTAAACATATAATATACGGAGCTAAACATATAAGTTACGAAACTATACGAAACTAAACATATAATATACGAAACTATACATAAATTGGTCATGTTTCATCAACTCATCCTGCTTTAAAAAGTGAGTGAGGGGGAGGGGTTATGTTGTTTATAGTTTTCAGTTGGTTTTTTCTCTCTTTTAGCTCCGACTCCTTTCACAATATTTTCAAGACTTGTAGTGTAAGAGACTTAGCATTGTTTTATGCTATCATCGGTACTTGATAAAAATTAAGATACAGGGGAAAATCCTACTTTCACTCAGTGACAGCTTCTATTTAGATGCCAGGAAAATGCTAAAGGTACCCAACCATGTGCGAAACTTTGAATACAACGAAAAATAAAGAAAAGTGTGCACTCAATGTATTCAGATAGCCTAGGCCGCTGTAACACATTCCAGTTTCCTTGAGCATTCCATGGACTTTTCCTCGGGAAATATCTTCTTAATTGTTTTATCAAGTATTGCCTTTGCTGATTACTGTTATAATGTGGATTATTATAAGTGTCTGTTACTCGAACCATTTTTTTTTTTTTTTCGTTTCATTGGCGCCATCTACAATGGATTATGTTTTCAATTGCAAACAGCCTTACAATATGGTCATTGATCTTGTTGCCTGCATGTTTCAATAATGTGTTACGTTGTTCATTGTTGTTTTGTTTGTTTTGTTTAATTGTTCTCGTTGTCTCCCGTCCGTTTGTTGAGGCTGTAGATTTACGAGTTATTCCCCTTTTTCTCGTCACATGCTATGCGTGTGTTCCACTGTGATCATTTTACCGATCATCTTTAACAGGTCTTCTCCTTACTTTATTTTTTTTTCTCATTTTTGGTGTGAGGAATGCTCGAGACCAAAGTACGAAACTACATATACCACAAAATGTATTTCGGTATCAGACCAAAGTACGAAACTACCGATACGACAAAATGTCTTCCGGCGTCAGATTTAAATCATCTTACAATGATGTCTTTGTACTCTGCAGGAAGACATTGTTGTATCATTTATCATACCTCCCGCTAGAGTTCAAATTACTGGTGACTGCAGTACGAAGTTATATTCATATTGTCCAAAATGCGTGGCATATCCGTACAGAAAAAATTAAGAATATAAAACGAGATCGAAATGGAGACAGAAAAAATGAAGATTTTCTCAAGTTTACAAATAACAGATTTATTTGAGTACAATAAAATCAATATCAATTATAACAAACAATTCAATAACAGCACTTAAAAATGTTATATCACAAAGTAGTAAAGTGTATCTCCATTGTAACCTGTTACCACGGGACGCCATAACTTCTCATTGTAAACACGTTCATTGTGATAATGTACGCGTGCCCGGATAACACTGTCTGTATTCTTCCCAGAATAAGGATAGGCATTGTCTGCTTGTTTCGAAATTTCTACATGAGAAGGCGAAACGTCCTTTGACTCTGGAACGTGCAAGGTAAAAACTGGAATGGAATTTTGTGACGGAGAATTTGATTGGTTTACATTGCCCATGTAAATTGCGATTGGTCCATTGTACACATTTCGGGCGGGAAGAATTTGAAATTGTCCTGAAACATTTGTCGTCTGCTGCACGTTGTGAACAGGCGATGCTGATAACATGGGTTGACACGTGGTTTGGTTTTGCTGCATTTGCGGACTACTTGCGACCAAAAGTCCATTTGAATTCGCAACAGGAGAAAAGTTTGAATTGTTCTGTGGAATATGAACACTTAATGGGGTGGCGACATCTATGTTGGATTGATGATGCGGTGATGTGCGATATTGTCCGTTACATGTTGACTGTGTGCGTAAACATTCACTCAAATGTCCCACAAGTCTGGATTTGACGTCTGGTTCAACATTTCTGGTAGAATTCAAATAACGAGTAACCTCGGTGGCGCATTCTTGGTACCCGGCTCGGTACTTGGACACTATGTTAGGGTCCGAGGCGATTACCGAGGACAGCTGCTGTCTTTGTATGCCGCGCAAGTACTTTACTGTCATCTCTAGGATGTCAGCTTTCTCCTAATTTTGAATATTGCGAACTCTGAAAATAAATGCAAATATCTATGAATACAAAAGTCACATTTCGATTTAAATTTCGAACATGCAGAAAACACGAAGTTTTAAAAGTTGCGGTGTCTTTACAAAACTACCCATTAAGAAGTATTCACTGTCATTAAAGATTGCAATGGGTTTTACCTATACCGTGATCTTAATGATTAGAAACTTGTACTTTTTCTCAAGGTATGAATGTGCTCTATCATTCTTATATGACTTGCAAAATTCCTTTGCCGACATCATTAACATAAGCAATCGTCCCAATCAATATTGTTTTTGACTTGAGTGATCTGATAAATCATAATTGATCCATAGTTATCAATAAAGACGGCTCGGAACTATGTCCCCCAAACAGCCAGGTTTGGTCTATACCTATAACGGAGAACTCCCCGGGGGAGGTAACCGTACTAGAACGGGTAGCCTCGTTATCAAACTGGATCTATAACGGAATGGACATCAATCGGGAGTTATCTCCCCGTTATGACATGCGATACCGCTCCCCTATTCATCGGGCTATTGTCTCGCGCGTGCTGACGTTACATGATATATGTTCGTGGGATGCCTACCGAACCTCACGTTTTTAAAATTTAAATCATCATGACTAATTAGAATTGGTAATTAATATATTAATGAAACATGTATAAATCTATATACTTACATCTTTCTTCATTGACTCCAGAACCAAGGTCTTCAGCTGTGTCAGGCAGTTGTTAATTCTGGCTCTCCTTTTCTTTTCCATGATTGGCTTGTTACTCTGAAATTTTATTGATGAATTCAATTAATTATTAATTCTTTATCATTTTTTTTTTCACTTTCAAAAAACAGCATAATAATTTTGAAAAGTGCAGTTCGAAATTAGAAACGCGCACTACATATTCGAATAATTGCAAGTAAACAACTTGTTGCATTTAAATCCTCTTCAGAAGTAAGAAAATAAAATATTTAAATTAAAAACAAACAACAAATTTAAATAAATTTCAAAATATACCTTTCTTAGTGATGTCTTGTTATCCTTAGAAGGGTAATTCTTCATTACGTCCACAGACATGTCGATTGTAAATTGCAGATTTTCTCAAAAAATTCTAAAAGTCAAATTTGTTGTTTACTGAGTGAAGATGAGATTTAAATGTTTATCTAAGAGATGGCACGGGGTTTAAATATCCCGGCGCATGAGGCCAATGTCATATCTGATGGAATTTAGTTGCCCTTTCCCACGACTGAAGTCCGACACATGTCACCAATCAAAACGCGTAAATCAAGGGTCAAAGGTTACGGTCTCGTGCCTATAGGAATTCCGACGTTTTGATTGGCTGTTGGCAGGTGGTTGAATCTTATAATGTATCGGTATGTCAATCATTAAATCTGTCATTTGTTAAAACATGAGGCACGCGCCTTGGCGATTATTAAGTATCCTTGGTAAAGTGTGGGAAAAACACGCCCCAAAAGAGCCAACTTAATGCTTGGATAACAGCGTAAACACGATCTCAGATAAACGAATCCTTTCACATAGACTTAATAAAAGTCAGGAGAGAAACCCGAGGGAAAAGTGAAGCAAGGAGGAAGAGGAGAGAGGGAGAGACAGGAAAAATAAACGTTGATTTACAAGGGATAGTAATGTCCTATATGTATTATGGGACAGAAGGGAAAGTGAAAACTTCATTTCTTTTGTCGCAATTTCAGTTGTCCTTTTCGAGACGATATGTATTTATCTGTTACCTCTTGCTTTCCATTGTTTTTATATTTTGAAAAATTATTGTAATATTAAATTAATTTCTATTTTATAAAAATTGAAAAGCAAGGTAATTTGTAAACATTGAATATATCAAAATTGAAGCATCCTTTCCGTAAACTTAGATAGATTGTATTGTTTCTTATATTTACGTGTAGTTTTAATCGAAATATTCAACTTCAAAATTAATCCTTCAACAAGTAATTACTCTTCAATTTATATGAAGGTAAAAGAATTGCTTTCTGAAAAAAAGATCGCATCTCAGGTCTCCTTTTAGGTCCGCGCTTGACTTAGTCTCGCGACCATGTTATCAGTAAAATTAGCCCGCGAGTGCTGGAATTTGAACTATTATGTTCAAATCGTGGGAAAATGCCTCTACTGAAAAAGGGGAAGAATGTGATTAGCTTAAAAAGATTTTTAAAGGAGATGTTTATACAAATTATCACAGAGAAAATTCGGGCCGGACATCTGCGCGTCGGACTTTTCTCAAGGCTCGCTCGTCATTGTCCGACGTCCAAAGCCATTATCCTATTTTAAATGTAAATTGTTGGAATTTAGATTAATTCTTTCATCGGATTTTGAAACGTTTCAAAATGTTTAGCATATAGCATTATATACTTAGATTACATTTTTTTCATGGCGCTTTTTGTGCGATTTTTTTTATTGATTGCAAACGATATTCGAAAATGCAACAAATATGAAACGTGCATTCAATTTTATTACATGTATTTGTTTTTATAATTATTTTTTCTGTATATCGCAAAATTTACTGAAAGTTTTCTTCTATTTTCGACGACGACGATGATGGACGATAATATCGACGACGATGATTGACATTGATTGTATTCTCAGGACGATGACGACGATGGTGGTGTTCTCAGGACGATGACATCGATGATGGTGTTCTCAGGACCATGACGATGATTAGGGTGTTCTCAGGACGATGACGACGACGATGATGGTGTTCTCAGGACGTCGATGATGGTGTTCTCAGGACGATGACGACGACCGACAACAATGATGGTGTTCTCAGGACGATTACGTCGATGACGGTGTTTTCAGGACGATGACTACGATTATGGTATTCTCAGGACGATGACATCGATGATGGTGTTCTCAGGACGATGACTACGATTATGGTGTTCTCAGGACGATGACTACGATTATGGTGTTCTCATGACGAAGACGATGATGATGGTGTTCTCAGGACGACGACGATGATGGTGTTCTCAGGACGATGATGACGACGATGATGGTGTTCTCAGGACGATGATGACGACGATGATGGTGTTCTCAGGACGATGATGACGACGATGATGGTGTTCTCAGGACGATGACTACGATGGTGGTGTTCTCATGGCGAAGACGACGATGATGGTGTTCTCAGGACGACGACGATGATGGTGTTCTCAGGACGATGACGACGACGATGATGGTGTTCTCAGGACGTCGATGATGGTGTTCTCAGGACGATGACGACGACCGACAACGATGATGGTGTTCTCAGGACGATTACGTCGATGACGGTGTTCTCAGGACGATGACTACGATTATGGTGTTCTCAGGACGATGACATCGATGATGGTGTTCTCAGGACGATGACTACGATTATGGTGTTCTCAGGACGATGACATCGATGATGGTGTTCTCAGGACGATGACATCGATGATGGTGTTCTCAGGACGATGACGATGATTAGGGTGTTCTCAGGACGACGACTATGGTGTTCTCATGACGATGACGTCGATGATGGTGTTTTCAGGACGACGACGATGATGGACGATAACAGCGACGACAACGACGAAAACAACGATGGATATTAATGCACACCTGCAACAAACTTTCTGGTTTCACAGAGAAAATTGACACCAGACAGAGAAAAATGTTGACAACATGTCAGATAGAAGGGAGATAATACCCTCCCGACCGGTCAGGTGGTCAAGCAAGCATTCCCATGCACAGTCACGGACACTCATTGTGATTGGATGGTAATAAAATACTTGACAATGTTTACTCCAAATGTTCAAATATGCATTTGGGATTAAATTGTTACTTCTATAAATTATACTCTCTCTCTCTCTCTCTCTCTCTCTCTCTCTCTCTCTCTCTCTCTCTCTCTCTCTCTGAACTAAAATAATTCACTTGTAAGAGTTCCTCGCTCTACTTTCTATTTTTTTCGACTTCGCAATTTTTTTCTCAACAAATACATCATGTTATGCACAAGATTGATGGGGGAGATAGGATATCAATTCATGTAATTAAAATATATGAATGTCGTTTAAATTCAAACCCTCTGAAACATGGCAAACTTTACGAAAGGCACGAGTTTCTCACGATGGGAAACTTTGATAAGTTGGCTATTTCTCGAACCAGTGGTTTTTAAGCACGCTTTCTCACGACAACTCTCTTTTATCCATTATGAGACAGACTATTTGTTGTGAATTAAAGTAAAAATATTGTCATATCATTTGTGTTATTGCGGCGTCAATGATTTGAAGGGAAAAATAAATGTTATTTTTTTCCAAAGATGAAATTTTCACCCACAATTATTATGTTTGATAACGATTATTTCAAAAGATTTTTTCTTTACATATTTATGGATTATATTATAGAAAATGAACAATGGTGATAAAAATAAAGATGACACGAACGCACAGTTCTCACCATTCATTCGAAATTTATCTCTATTAATATCACTGAAGAATCCTGAATCTTTACACAAACTCGCATTGAAAATGAAAGCATAATAAAATCGATAGAAAAATCTAACTTTTTTTAACGGGTTACACCAAGTTTCTTATATCATATGATTTAAAATAATTGCTTTATTGTTACATTAACATCGATTCTTCTGTACAAAATGATTTAATTTAAATCAAATACCCTTATAGGAACGAAAAAGTCAATAATTCGCCACCTGTACTTTTTTCTAATCAAACACTTCGACCCTCTCATCAAAATTCTATAAAGTTCTCTTTGTGACATTTCTAGACAAATCTTGAAATTGAAACAAATAAAAATTATAATTGTCAAAATGTCAACGGTGTCACACATTCCGGTACTCATTCATTATGCAAATAAACGGATGGCGTTTGGAGATGGCACGACTCTAATACCGCTACATTACAAAGAGGAGATATTTGATTTTTTGAACAAATTAAATCTTTTTTTTACGAATCTCTGACATGTGGCACGCGTTATACCTGAGTGACGGTGATATTACCTGAGACGACAGGTAAAGTAAAATTCCCACACTTCTCTATTTTAGGATAGTCAATAAAAATCCGACAGGTGTTGTGCGTTAGGCTATGTCGAGGGGACCGGACCATGGGGGAGGGTATACCTGTATCACAACAGGTAGAAATCGTCATAAATACATACATTTACACTTATAATGAAAAATATATCTACCTCGAAAAAGAGACATCGTGCTATTTTTTTATGCAATTTGGAAATTCTGCAGTTCCGCATCATCTTGTACCTCCCTGACGAGTTATTTTTGAATAATATTGAATATTTCAAACTAAAAATTTCGCAAGAAAAAGAAATCATAAAACTGTACATATCTTCTTTTTTTTTTAATTGCGACCCCCCCCCCTCCCCTCTTTTTTATACCGGTATATATATATATATATACTTAAATACTTAGCGATCTATGCATCACAATTTGAAATTTGATCTCGGTGACTTATCCACTTATGGAATCCCCCATCAATCTGACACGCTTCACCTGTTAGCTCTTCATCCATGAACAGTCACGTGACCGGTGTCATCCTTATCCAAAATAGCTCCCAGGGCTGATTGTGTATTGATGCATGGTGACGCGCACGTGTCATGTCATGTCAAAAGTTAATATAGCGACTACGTCGGAATGCAGAATGCGCGTCCCCGCATTGTTTAAAACTGAAGATGATATTTTTATGCGCTGTCATTAGTGCGGGTGCATAGATAATGTAAGGTTGACACTAAACATGGATTTTTGTCGCCACATTTCTCCACATTTAATTATGTTGCTGGCATTTCTATACACGGAGAGATGTCCGCCTTAAAACAGATGGGTCAAATCATTAAAATGGTCGTAGCTTTGAAAAGATTCGAAACAAAGTAATTTTTTGTAAACTTTACTTTAAAATGTCATGATTTGATTTTGTAAGGTGACATATCTCGCATATAGGAGACAGAAGTATGCCACCATAATTTTGACCTTTATAATGCAAATATTTACTAGAGAAACTGTGTAATTACGAATCATTGATATATCTTTTTTTGATAATTTTATTAAATATTTTCATTGAATCAAACGAAAAAGGAAAAAGGTTTTGAGGTAAATCCGTAATGCCGTGCACTGATCGAGAGTTGTATGGTTAGGAGCAACCTCCCCCCCCCCCCTTTTTTTTCACCTTATAATTATTTGCGAGGAAAATGCAAGTATATTATTAATTTAATAATGCGCGTTTGAGAATTTACATAATGAATTTAGTCTGGTTTCGCGCACATGCATTTAAAAAAAAAATCTGCGAAACATGATACACTAAGTCTTACATTTTATTTTTTAAAAAAGTTAACACTTTGAGGTTAAAAGAACAACACCTTTTATATTATATACTAGTATATTGAAACATAGAAGATGTATAATATAGAAGCTCTGCTACACAAAGAAAAAAATTATATATGAATAATTTTTGCGATTTTATTTGACAAATTTAAAAGGAGGGGAGAGGGCTGGTAACGGGCCTAGTAATGGTCACATTAAATCAATGACTATAAATTAGTCTTTACGCCAACATTTTCACCAAACCCTCTGGCATTCCGATACTTCAGGTGGGATCTCTCTTTGTCAATCGGTGACACGGCGCTAAACTCTGGTTGTTTGCGTCCAAAATACTAATCGATCCCTCCCCCGCACGTGCAATACGTAACCATGCCGACAGATGGCATCCAGGACAAATCACTCCCTGCTAGTTTTTGTCAATGCAGGCATTGTTTCAGCACGTGCGGTGCCTAAGGAAGTGACATCGATTTAACATTAATTATCAAACGCCGGAGAATTATTCCATAAATATTTTAACGATGCGGATGTAATTTTCCCGCCTTTTCTTCCCATTTCCTTTCCAGGATATGTGATTCGGGTCCTCCGAGTTTTCTTCATGTACCTGCTTGTATAAATCAAAAAGGAGAAAATATATGTAATTCTCAAATTAATTAAAATGAAAGAAAAAATATGTAGTGCTCAAATTGATTAAAATTAAAGATATTTTCCACTTCATTGTTTGTAACCCTAGGGTTGGGATTAGGATAAAATAATGGTCCTCAAAATTTTTGTCAGTGTTTCATAAAACTATAATTTCAAAAGATGTTTTTCGGTTCATGATCAAGATCCAAAGAAATTCAAGTTACATAACGGATAAGATTTACAGTTCATTTCACCTTGACCTTGGGGATATGCATGGCCTTGGTTAAAGGTCATATGTGTCATTATTTCTTATCGTGGGCAATATTTTCATATCTTTTAAAAGTTTTTTTCACTTCATTTTCACTGCGGTACAAAATGAACGAGTATGACTTGTTCCAATATATACATGTATATATTTTTTTCGAACAGAGGTCGACATACGGAAAGGTTGATGTTCTTTGTTTAATATGAGGATCCAGAAACAACGAAGTAAATTCTTTTCAATGTAGAGGTTTAGCAGAATTTCTTGTGAAAAAAATCGAAATATGTAGAGTTATTTATTCTTTTAGAATTCTTTCCTTGAAAATGTTTTGATCATGATCGATTGAACGGTTCCCAGCTCTCAGTGTTTTCAAACTTTGAGGTGTCAGGTATTCATCGCGCCAGGTGGCTCTCTAATCAGTAACACCTATATTAAGTTAATTTGCAATACACATCTCTCTCTAGATCTTATGAATACACAAAACACACCTGTACAGGTAAGATGTATTCTTTGAAGTCACAAAGCAGAAAGTTGTGTATTACATTATCGTTGAACAGATGAACGATGCGAAACCCCATTAGCCAATCAAAATGCTTGAAGCATCGTGACGGAGGGAAATTCAAAACGTAAAAAGCAGATGTTAGGCGGCATGGTCTGGGAGAGGTATTTTGCTCGGAGACGAATTGTCCTTTTTGATATAAATACATATAAAAGGTATACATGTATGTCATGGGTTATTTGATGATTAGTTTTCCTTTGTTCAGTAAAAACATCTGCTTTAGTACAAAAGTTAGACTTGTAACGGCAAAATCTGCGCCTAAAATTTGAATTTTTCAAAATTTCAAAACTATCAACAGATTGACTAATCATATGCTTTATATTTATTATTACCGAACACGAGATCATCAGACGTACAATCCACGTGCATGCACGGGTCCAGGAGGATACACGGGATTAGAACCATCCCTGAAAATTGCCAAAGATGCCGTATTTTCCATATTTTTACACATTATATTTTCTCAAAATGACGAAAAATTTCAGGAGGTTCAGCCTTGACAAGAGGAGAGGGGGAATTTTGAGAAAATATTGTGTTCATCCCCACATAATCTTGAGAGAGACTTTACATAAATAAATAAATCAAGAGACAAATTCTCACAATAAATTATCTATAACTTTTTCATCTTTTGGTTTTTATCTAGTTAAAACTTATGAAAATTTAAAAGTGATATTAGAACATATGAGATAATACTTTTACCTAAAACTTTCCATAAAAATAAACCTTACTACGCCAAAAAAAATTTTCAGCTCTTACCGCACACATACGTAAATCAGTTTTGAAGTTGCTATTTTTAGCCATTTACAGAAACCCTGATTCTATAAATGAGCACTTCCGGTAAATATGATGGAGACACGGATGACGTAGAAAGTTGTACACGAAAGACGAAAGTAGTGTAAACAATGCAATGTACTGTTGAGGTATTGAAGCTGAATTCGCATTTAATTTGCTCAGTTTCACATCTTTTGATGATTTCTTGATCATGTCGAGGATTAATATGTAAATGTTAAATGTTAGTAATTTGCATGCGACCGAGCATCTGTCCGTGAGAAAAAAAGGGGGAGGGGAAGGGGGAAAGGGTCTTGGGATGGACGATTTCACAATTGATGTCACATCATATTTTCTGTCTGTTCTATTTTACTGTTTGTTCTAAACACGCACGATTTGAAACAATGGTTGAATATACAGCCCGACGTGTTTCAAACGCAGAAGGGGGGGGGGGGGGGGGGACTTGGAATGCGTGCGACTGGAGATTCAGACCGGGAGCCCCCCTGCCCATTCTTTTATTGAGCTTAGTGTACAACATATTATTACTTATATTTATATTGTCATATACATTCACTTTAATGACAAATGACAGATGGAGATATCTTTGGCATAGACGGATTCACTGAGGAATCTAAAAATAGGGAGGGCGGATCACAGTGAACACCGAAAACAATCTTTCTGAGAAGCGTAGAAAGGGAGTGAGGGATAAAATAACTAAAACAAAACATTATTAATTTATTTTTACATATATTTTTTAAAAATTCATCTTTATAAATAATTATTTCAAAATTCACCTGCATTGGTGCAAGGGATATAGGGAAGACCTAATTTCACGAGCTCCTCAGTGGGTATTTAAAACACTCTGTAAATTTGAATATTATTCTGAGAAGTTCGATGTCACGGATTCTATTTTGATTAAAATAAGGATAGAATTTTATTCTATCAATATATATGGTCACAATTTTAGGGATTAACAACGAAAAACGATTCGATATTATTCTTTTTTTTTTTTCTAAATCATTTTAAAAGTTATGGTCACGGCTAGCGGTTTTTATGGAATAACATAATAATATAAAAGAACGAAGCAATAAATTTATATCTGAAAACATTTTTGAAATACGTTTTCATGAGAGGCAATTGATGATAGAAAAGATTGGATGATCTCTCTCTCTCGCTCTCTCTCTCTTTCTCTCAACGAATCAAAACGAACAGGGGGGGGGGGGGGGGGGGGGTACCCCCGCAAACCACAATCTAATATTCGGCATGTGCTAGATCCATAATTCCATATGTAGATACAGAATCTATCAAAAATATTGGCCAGCACGATTATTTTTCTGAATCAGAATATAAATTATGTCAAACTTCTTCTGTCCTGAATCTACAGGTGATCGCAAGCCATGAGCATGTTTAGAAATGGTGCGCCCTTTATTTATTTTTATAAATTTAATTTTATTTATTCATTATTATTATTTTTTTTTTTTTTTTTTTTGCTCAATAAATAAAAAAACTATGTTTTAGATATTGATTTTTTTATTCTTAAAACGGTAAACACATGCGTATACACATGTGCGTGAACAGGCAATCACTTTGTCGTGTACAACTTATGACGTCATTTACTGGGGTAACTACAGGAAATAAAAACCTTCTTTGTATGATTAACGAATAAGCTCGATTTGACTGACTTAAAATGCCTGGAAGTTTGTAAAGTTGGTTTTTTTCGCTTGCGACATCTTTGGCACGCATAAAAATGAAAGGAAAAAGGGGGGTCATGCATGTCATTTTTTCGCAAATTTCACTTTTTTACAGGACCCCTCCGTCCTCATCGAAAAATTTACAATTTTTACGTATTTTCAAATCGATCTGTAGATTGCATAAAAGACAAGATCAAGTTCAAAGTTAAATTTATCACGACTACCGGTCACATTTTATTGATTCTATATGCTATAAATACATTTCCAACATTTTTGACCAATGATGTGACACCTTTTATTCAGTACGGTTAACCAGTCAAAACGGAGGGGAATCCCCATGAAATTGATTTCCTGTAGTTACACCTATAGAGACCCACTAAGAATACAGTCGATCCCGAAAATTTATTGGGTAAATTGACAAAAATGTCGATTTCCTCTAAAACCAGGAATTTTTTTTCTGTGGTTACAGCATGAAAAATTTCATTTTTAAAAAGTTAATGCTATATACTATTTTCACAGATGTTCTAATATCACTTTAAAACAATTTATGTTTGCCCTTCTTGATAGCTCATACTTTGACGATACATGCAATGTTTTCACTTTTTCGGGAAAAGGAGTTGGGGGGCTGGTTCGAAACCGTGTGAGTCTGACCTAATCACACGATACTACACTGCCTTCTCTTACACAATTCAATTTCTTTACCATTATAATTCTTTATTTCCGTAGTAGGTAATCAATGCATTAGAGGAATTTTGTCCGTAACATCGTGAAAAGAATAAACTTATTTTCTAATTAAAATTTTGTTCGTTACCAGTCCATGCAGGAGGTTGACAGAACCGCTTATATTGAACAAATGGGCAAACTTATAAACATGTAGGTGAGACTAATAACTTTTCTGGACAGTAGAATGAAAGAAAGAAAATCACTGGGGGTCCCCGCAAATATCACCTATATTCATGTATTTGTATCAAGTTTACGCGCCCACCACATTCCGCCTAACCCATCTCACACAGCCGCCCCTCCTACATTACGAACGATTCTTATTTTTCATTGATAAAAAAGAGGGAATATTTTTATAATACCTGTGCAATTTACACCTTTTTTTGTGAATTAGTCACTTCGCTATCGATCTCCTTCGTTCCTTTTGAAGTAGTCCATTGTTTTTATCTGGGTCACCCAGCAGCTGCGCGGAAGACAGAAATTCTGAATGAAATTCCCGAATTAGGAATTACCTAACCAGGAGTTTCCGGTGTAAAAACATCAATATTTAAGACTGAATGTTGAAAAACGCACACTAATCTATAATCCCCTGAACTGGTTCAATTCGGCTTCAATTCTTTTCATTCTTTATAGTTCCTGCATTGATTTATAAATATCAAATTAGATTCTTTTTAAATTTCAAAGAAATAATAAAGTAGAATATTACTAATTGAACACGTGGTTGATTATTAAAAAATTAAATAACTGTGTGTATTTGGTGCACGTAATCTTAATATTAACATTAATTCTTTCACACAAAAAACATCAAAAATTAAAAACATACAGTAGATATAGTCATGAGTATATATTTGACTTCCTGAAGTATCTCAAATCCAAATGATAATAAATAAATATTTAATCCCTGAGGGATGTAAGTCCCCTACCGGCATAAATTTTTGTCCAGCAAATCTGCGTAAAGGCTTTAACAAACATTAATTTAAACTTGACATGTGCTTACATTTTAAATATGAGTATCAATAGAAAAGGTTTAGAAAATTGAAAAATTAGTGAAATTTGCTCAATTCTAGGGCAATGACTCTTGTAAAAATGGATCAATCAAAACCGTCTCACACATAATTCCTATTCGGTTATTTTTGTGTCTCACACACAAAAATAACGTGTGAGACGGGCGAAATATTGAAGTTAACCAAAAGTCAGTTCATTATCTGCAGGAAAAGTCCGGAAAACTTAAATTTCTTGAAATGCTAAGTCCAAGAGCCATAACTCTTGTAAATATAGGTCAATCGAACCCAAACTCGAACTTGATCTGTATCACATCGAGATATATTCACATACCAAAAATGAGCTCAATTTATGCAACGACAGCGAAAAAAGTCAGGAATACCTAAGTGTGACAGACAGACGGACGGACAAACAAACGGGGTGGAAGCTAGAAGTCCTCTCCGGCGAGCCAGTAGGGGACTGATAACTTTATTCGATTTAGTTTGAGCATGTTAACAAGAATATCAGTACTTTTTTTCAGCGGGAAACTACATGATAACGATCGCGGGCTATTTTTTCCGCTTCGTTCAATAAGCCACGTTCTCGTCACGGGACGGGTTCAGAGGTTAACTTTAAAAGAGCATAGGTTAGTACATTCGTCTTTGTTAACAAAACCTTTTTACCGTGAGAAAAGATAGCAGAGTCTCTTTACATTAAGTCTTTGATGGGAAACACTTGCATGAACTTGGAGAGAAAGTGTTACGTGTTGATATCAGCGTCAATGTACAACATTGCACATTTTGTAAAAAAGGAGGTACTAATTACCCTAAGGAATTGCATTACAAGGATGACTTTCACACCTACATGTTGTATATTTGTAGTGCCTCCTGTGTCCCCCCCTCCCTTGTCGTATCTCACCCCTTTCCCTTATCACTTGGCTACAACCTTTACCCTGTCACTTAGTCAACCCCCCCCCCCCCAGTGTTTGCCTCACGTCAACTACACCCAGTGTACACGTATCTTAACCCTCCCCCTCGTCTACCACACCCAGTGAACTTCCCTCATCCCACTCATCTTTACCCCCGCCCTCCTGTCCACCACATACAATGCATGTCCCAAACGATCCCCATTTTCTCCCGTCTACCACACCCAGTGTGAATCCCCCCGTCTACCACACCGTGAACCACCCTCTGGCCTTTTATCCCGTCTACCACACCCAGTCTATATCTTCTCACGGCCAATTCGTCCTAACGATGTCTCGTGCCATCATCACATAAATGGTTGACTATCTCATAAAGATTTGAAAGGGCAATTCACGGCGATATCAAAACAATTTGAACGCTTTGCACGTGTACAGCAGATTCTTTTTCCTCATACAGTGGCGGCACCGTGAGAGATAGAGGATCATGTACTTATATGACCCACACAATCTAATGATGTCGTTTTTCTTTTTCCAATAAAATGCATGAGGTTTCTAAAATAATTTCATGAGAAATTGTTTTGAAACAATTTTTGATTTCTCGATAATTATTTAGTTTATTTCGTCATACACAGAGGAGATAAAACCTGTATCGGTCTGTCTGTCTGTTTGTCTGTTTTTGCAAATATTGGGCTGATTTTGACATTTTATCTATTATGTAACGAGTTGAATTGAATTCGTTTCAGTTTCAAACAAAAATGCAATAATTAACATATATATTTTGTACACCTATAGATACATCCATATCACTATAATAGTATTTTTCTGTCACCATATTTAGTTTAGTATACTATGTATATATGGAATCGCTTTCAGTACCCTTACCCTGCCAGGCCAAGTTGCGAGGAAACAGACAATATTGCGGAAAAAAAAAAGCCGCGGCGAAGATCCCAAAATTTTTAGCGAAGTTGCGAAAAAACGGAGTTGCTACTTTCATATGGATACGATGCTGAGTTCAATGAAATTTACAAGCATCCCTACTCATAATCATTCCAGTGTCTCCGATAGTCTCCTGGAAAACTCCGCTTGGTTACGCTCCTTGTGAATAATAAAGTGTGAAGCGGGCACGGTACGCGCCACTTGATTGTGCTCGATTCGTGGGAAAGTTGTCCGCGGTACGTGATCCCAGATTCCTACGTACAGAGAGGACTTTGTTAAATGTTCATTTGATCTCATAAAGGTTTTGCAAATATCACATTTTGACACATTGACTTGATGAATGTTTACAAAAAAATCTAGATCGTTATTATCGTTTGAATAAATCCCATGAACAGACCAGCACGTGACCGTTCGTGATAAGTAGAAATGATACACCCGAACTCAGAAATAATAAAATTTAAATTGAATTAAAACCTTACGTCAGTTGAGATATCAAAATTTCAAAAGGAGCAGAATTAGGTATTAATAGAAAATTCTGACCTACCGCATAATCATTTGTTTATTATTACTTACTGTCCAACATTACCCTCTAAAAAGTCCAATTTTTTAAAAGGAAGAAAAACCCCTTCTTGTATTTTCATTAATTATATCAAGTACGAGACGATTTGGACTGCAGGATTGATTAATTTGCTGTCTTTTTAAAAACTTTTTTTTAAAATTGTCTGTGTAAAAAGTTTGTTAAATTAAATATAAAAAAAACAGGGATAAACAGGAAACTGTTATTCTAAAAAAAATTGTTTTCTTTCCTTTTTTGGATTTTGTACGTTTGTTTAAGTTTTAGTTTTATATTTGTTTTGTTTTCTGCTTATTTCCTTTATTTTCCTTTTTGATTTGTCTGAATGACTTAAGAAATAATGCTTTTAGAGTACAGGCATATTTTATAGACGCGTTGCACATTCGTAAAAATCCAAACATTTGCTGCATCGATTGATTTATGATATTGCCTCCAGCCTCCTCAGGATCTGAGTCAATAAATTAAATATTGCGCATGTGTGAGATTACGTAGCGCAGCTTGAAGTATCATTTCAAATTGAAATACGTTTCGAATTTCCCTTTATACATAGAAATCGTAACGCTGCTACCTGCAAAACACGAATAAATCAATTAGCAGTGATAGGACAATTAAATCGACTATGATTCGGTCATTTATCACTTCGGACTAACGAGATGAGTTCGACAAGCAATAAAATCGAATCCTTTCTTCCGGTGACAGTGAAATATGGGCCATCGAACCCGTGTATTTCTGATAAAAGCGCTTGGTCACATATGGTCAAAATGTCAACAGTATTATATGGCGAGATTATAAAAACTGGAGGAAAATGTGATAGAAATCAAACACTTCCTTTTCGCTGTCGTAATTGACCTATTTGACCCCGTGAAATTGATACATTAAGGACCAAATGAATTGGAAAAGACGAATTGTATTATCCAAATGCAATTGCTCCTTTCACTGAATTGCCAGAGTATATTACAATCAAATAGATACAAACGCTTTGTCTATGATATGTTTCAAACTTATATATACAAGGGTTGCTCAGTGCATTCGGATCAATGGGAAGGTAGAGCGCACGTAATCAGGATAACCTGTCTATTGTTGGTTCTCTTTGATATTCTATTGCCGATGATATTGTTGATCCTCTTTGATATAAATTCTATTGCCGATGATATTGTTGATCCTCTTTGATATTCTATTGCCGATGATATTGTTGGTCCTCTTTGATATTCTATTGCCGATGATATTGTTGATCCTCTTTGATATTCTATTGCCGATGATATTGTTGGTCCTCTTTGATATTCTATTGCCGATGATATTGTTGGTCCTCTTTGATATTCTATTGCCGATGATATTGTTGGTCCTCTTTGATATTCTATTGCCGATGATAATCTATACATCGTTGTTGTCGATACCTTCAGCGTATTACCATATCTAGTTGTTTGTTTTGTTGTCAATTACTTGATGATATTGTCGTATCTAGTTGTTTGTTTTGTTGTAGATACCTTGATTTTATTGTCGTATCTAGTTGTTTGTTTTGTTGTCAATTATATGATGATATTGTCGTATCTAGTTGTTTGTTTTGTTGTCAATTACTTGATGATATTGTCGTATCTAGTTGTTTGTTTTGTTGCCAATTACTTGATGATGTTGTCGTATCTAGTTGTTTGTTTTGTTGTCAATTACTTGATGATATTGTGGTATCTAGTTGTTTGTTTTGTTGTCAATTACTTGATGATATTGTCGTATCTAGTTGTTTGTTTTGTTGTCAATTACTTGATGATATTGTCGTATCTAGTTGTTTGTTTTATTGTCAATTACTTGTTGATATTGTCGTATCTAGTTGTTTGTTTTGTTGCCAATTACTTGATGATATTGTCGTATCTAGTTGTTTGTTTTATTGTCAATTACTTGTTGATATTGTCGTATCTAGTTGTTTGTTTTGTTGCCAATTACTTGTTGATATTGTCGTATCTAGTTGTTTGTTTTGTTGTCAATTACTATACAATTATGGACTTTTTACGAGGTGAATATGGTGTGATATTTTCTGAATTTGACAATATTGACCGAGGCGACAGCCGAGGTCAATATTTTCAAATTCAGAAAATATCACACCATATTCACCGAGTGAAAAGTCCACAATTGTTTTATTATATAGTGGACTTAATCAGTATTTATAAAGGTACCGTTTCGAAATGGCTGACATCGACTTTTCTTTGAAAATGTTTCAAGACGTGTTAATATCAGCATTTTCTGTCGCTGACTTATCCTGAACGTAATGGAATTCATTCAATGAGTCAAATGAAGAATATTCCAGGGTCAAAATCCGTAGATAGGCTCAAAATTCAAGAATTTGAGCTCAGCTTCAGGGTCCTTGCTGCTGTTTATGAAATGACGTTAATGACGTCACAGATATAATTTTCGCGCGTTTTCGATATTTCATGGTAAACCGGAAGCAAGAGTTTTCGCGGTAGTGATATTTAATGAAATCGCCGCTCACAGGTCAATATGATGTGACAATGACTCGTCACGTGATAGCTCTCGGCCAATGAGAGTGGAAATAGAAACAGACTATATAATAATTGATGATATTGTCGTATCTAGTTGTTTGCTTTATTGTCAATTACTTGATGATATTGTCGTATCTATAATTGTTTGTTTTATTGTCAATTACTTGATGAAATTGTCGTATCTATTTGTTTGTTTTATTGTCGATACCTTGATTGTATTGTCTTATCAAGTTGTTTTATCTTGTTGTCGATACCTTGATTGTTTTGTCGTATCTAGTTGTTTGTTTTGTTGTCGATACACTGATTGTATTGTCGTATATAGTTGTTTGTTTTATTGTCGATACCTTGATTGTATTGTCGTATCTAGATGTTTGTTTTGTTGTGGATACCTTGACTGTATTCTCGGATCTTGTTGTTTGTTTTGATGTCGATACCTTGAATGAATTGTCGTATTAAGTTGCTTGTTTTGTTGTCCATACATTGATTGTATTGTCGTATTTAGTTGTTTGTTTTATTGTCGATACCTTGAATGTATTGTCGTATTTAGTTGTTTGTTTTGTTGTCGATACGTTGATTGTTTTGTCGTACCTAGTTGTTTGTTAGTCCCCTACCGGCAACGCCGAAGGGGACTCTTAGTTTCCTCTCGGTCTGTCTGTCCGTCCGTCTGTCCGTCCGTCCGTCCGTCCGTCTGTCCCTCTGTCTGTCCGTCTGTCCGAATATCAGTTTTCCGGACTTTTTTCTGCAACGGATAGAGATATTCAGATGAAATTTGATACACAGCTTGGTCTTGGATAGTTACAGAGCAAGTTCGACTTTCGTCACGCTTGACCCATTTTTCGAGGAGTTATGCCCCTTGATGACTTGGAAAATCCAGTTTTTGTCAGTTTTCCGGACTTTTTTCTGCAACGGATGGAGATATTCAGATGAAATTTGGTACACAGCTTGGTCTTGGAAGGTTACAGAGCAAGTTTGACTTTCATTACGCTTGATCCATTTTTCGAGGAGTTATGCCCCTTGATGACTTGGAAAATTCAGTTTTTGTCAGTTTTCCGGAATTTTTTCTGCAACGGATGGAGATATTCAGATGAAATTTGATACACAGCTTGGTCTTGGATAGTTACAGAGCAAGTTCGACTTTCATCACGCTTGATCCATTTTTCAATGAGTTATGCCCCTTGATGACTCGGAAAATTCAGTTTTTGTCAGTTTTCCGGACTTTTTTCTGCAACGAATGGAGATATTCAGATGAAATTTGATACACAGCTTGGTCTTGGATAGTTACAGAGCAAGTTTGACTTTCGTCACGCTTGACCAATTTTTCAAGGAGTTATGCCCCTTGATGACTTGGAAAATTCAGTTTTTGTCAGTTTTCCGGATTTTTTTCTGCAACAGATGGAAATATTCAGATGAAATTTGATACACAGCTTGGTCTTGGATAGTTACAGAGCAAGTTTGACTTTCGTGAGGCTTGACCTATTTTTCAAGTAGTTATGCCCCTCTATAACTTGGAAAATTAAGTTTTTGTCAGTTTTCTGGCCTTGTTTTCTGCAACGGATGAAGATATTCAGATGAAATTTGATACACAGCTTGGTCTTGGATAGTTACAGAGCAAGTTTGACTTATGTCACGCTTGACCTATTTTTCGAGGAGTTATGCCCCTTGATGACTTTGAAAATTCAGTTTTTGTCAGTTTTCCAGACTTCTTTCTGCAACAAATAGAGATATTCAGGTGAAATTTGATACTCAGCTTAGTCTTGGATAGTTACAGAGCAAGTTCAGCTTTCGTCACGCTTGACCTCTTTTTCGAATCGATAAAGCAGATAAAACCTCAGAACTGAGCTGCACAGACAGTAAGTTTAATTTAAACTCATATATGTTTAATTGAAGAGTAATTCATAGGCAGAGTTGCAGGACATAAATATATGCCGCCGGTACGGGACTATATCGCTCAGCGATCATAACATTTTTTTGTTGTGGATACCTTGATTGTATTCTCGTATCTTGTTCTTTGTTTTGATGTCGATACCTTGATTGTATTGTCGTATCTAGTCGTTTGTTAATGTGATTGTATTGTCGTATCTAGTTGTTTGTTTATGTGATTGTATTTTCGTATCTAGTTGTTTGTTTATGTGATTGTATTGTCGTCTCTAGTTGTTTGTTTATCTGATTGTATTGTCGTATCTTGTTGTTTGTTCATGATATTGTATTGTCGTATCTAGTTGTTTGCTTATTTTATTGTATTGTCGTATCTAGTTGTTTGTTAATGTGATTGAAGAAATGAATCTTATAGTTTTTCTGTTGATGCAGGTATCACCCGAAAGCGCGTAGCGCGTTGATGCAAAAGTTTTCTGTCCAATTTTTCGGGTGATTTAAGAAATGAATCTTATATTTTTTCTGTTGATGCAGGTATAAAACAATCAATCACCGCAATATATTTCGTAAGTCGGAAGGTTTCGCAGTGATACGTCTGCCAAAACAAGTTATGGCAGCCGCCATGATTCAAACAGCGAACGATCGTCCCTCTATATCTTTGGAATAAGGACCAGTTTGAGCAAATTCTACATGCACTGTTAACTTTTGAGTAAGTAGAAAAGAAATGTTACCCTTGAAATGATAAGCAAACATCAACAAATTGTATTTTCGGCAACGAGTTCATTCGTGTTTGAGGGAACCCACAGGCCTAAAAATTGTGCTATAAATAGACTTCCGTGAAAAATTGTGTTGATCGATGTATCAACAAAATTTCTCAGCCAATCAGAAATCTCGTTTCTTGAAAATGGCAATGGAAATTAAATGATACCCGCATCAACAGAAAAAATATAAGATTATTTCTTATCATTTAATTATGGAAAACAGACTGTTTTTTTTTGGATCTAAAAACAATCAATCACCGCACTATATGTCGTAAGTCGGAAGGTTTCGCAGTGATACGTCTGCCAAAACAAGTTATGGCAGCCGCCATGATTCAAACAGCGAACGATCGTCCCTCTTTATCTTTGGAATAAGGACCAGTTTGAGCAAATTCCGCATGCACTGTTAATTTTTGAGTAAGTAGAAAAGAAATGGTACCCTTGAAATGATAAGCAAACATCAACAAATTGTATTTTCAGCAACGAGTTTGAGGGAACCCCCGGTTCTAAAAATAATGCTATAAATAGACTTCCCTGAAAAATTGTGTTGATCGATGTATCAACAAAATTTCTCAGCCAATCAGAATCGTCGTTTCTTGAAAATGACAATGGAAATTAAAGGATGGTATTATCGTATCTAGTTGTTTGTTTATATGAATGTATTGTATTATCGTATTTAGTTGTTTGATTATGTGATTATATTGTATTGTCGTATCTAGTTGTTTGTTTATATGAATGTATTGTATTATCGTATTTAGTTGTTTGATTATGTGATTGTATTGTATTGTCGTATCTAGTTGTTTGTTTATGTGATTGTATTGTCGTACTAGTTGTTTGTTCATGTGATTGTATTGTCGTATCTGGTTGTTTATTTATGTGATTGTATTGTCGTATCTAGTTGTTTGTTTATGTGATTGTATTGTCGTATCTAGTTGTTTGTTCATGTAATTGTATTATCGTATCTAGTTGTTTGTTTATGTGATTGTATTGTCGTATCTAGTTGTTTGTTTATCTGATTGTATTGTCTTATCTAGTTGTTGGTTTAATTGATTGTATTGTCGAATCTAGTTGTTTGTTTATCTGATTGTATTGTCGTATCTTGTTGTTTGATTATGTGATTGTATTGTCGTATCTTGTTGTTTGTTTATCTGATTGTATTGTCGAATCTAGTTGCTTCTTTATCTGATTGTATTGTCTTATCTTGTTGTTTGTTTATGTGATTGTATTGTCGTACATAGTTGTTTGTTCATGTGATTGTATTGTCGTATCTAGTTGTTTGTTTATCTGATTGTATTGTCGTTTCGAGTTGTTTGTTTATGTGATTGTATTGTCGTATCTAGTTGTTTGTTCATGTGATTGTATTGTCGTATCTAGTTGTTGGTTTATCTGATTGTATTGTCGTATCTAGTTGTTTGTTTATCTGATTGTTTTGTCGTATCTGGTTGTTGGTTTATCTGATTGTATTGTCGTATCTAGTTGTTGGTTTATCTGATTGTATTGTCGTATCTGGTTGTTGTTTTATCTTATTGTATTGTCGTATCTAGCTGTTTTTTATTGCATCGGGTGTTTTGGTGTTTTACTGTTGATGCTGCAACGGGGTTTTGTTGGAGATCTCCTCCCTTCTTTTTATTTGATTGTATTGTCGTATCTAGTTGTTTGTTTATCTGATTGTTTTGTCGTATCTGGTTGTTTGTTTATGTGATTGTATTGTCGTATCTAGTTGTTTGTTTATCTGATTGTATTGTCGAATCTAGTTGTTTGTTTATCTGAATTTATTGTCGAATCTAGTTGTTTGTTTATCTGATGTTTTGTCGTATCTAGTTGTTTGTTTATCTGAATTTATTGTCGTATCTAGTTGTTTGTTTATCTGATTGTTTTGTCGTATCTGGTTGTTTGTTTATGTGATTGTATTGTCGTATCTAGTTGATGGTTCATCTGATTGTATTGTCGAATCTAGTTGTTTGTTTATGTGATTGTATTGTCCTATCTAGTTGTTTGTTTATCTGATTGTATTGTCGTTTCTAGTTGTTTGTTTATCTGATTGTATTGTCGTATCTAGTTGTTTGTTTATCTGATTGTATTGTCGTATCTAGTTGTTTGTTTATCTGATTGTATTGTCGAATCTATTTGTTTGTTTATCTGATTGTATTGTCGTTTCTAGTTGTTTGTTTATCTGATTGTATTGTCGTATCTAGTTGTTTGTTTATCTGATTGTATTGTCGTATCTAGTTGTTTGTTTATCTGATTGTATTGTCGTATCTAGTTGTTTGTTTATCTGATTGTATTGTCGTATCTAGTTGTTTGTTTATCTGATTGTATTGTCGTATCCAGTTGTTTGTTTATCTGATTGTATTGTCGTATCTAGTTGTTTATCTGATTGTATTGTCGTATCTAGTTGTTTGTTTATCTGATTGTATTGTCGTTTCTAGTTGTTTGTTTATTTGATTGTATTGTCGTATCTAGTTGTTTGTTTATCTGATTGTATTGTCGTTTCTAGTTGTTTGTTTATGTTGTTGTATTGTTGTTTCTAGTTGTTTGTTTATGTGATTGTATGGTCGTATCTAGATGTTGGTTTATGTTATTGTTTTGTCGTATCTAGTTGTTTATTTATGTGATTGTATTGTCGAATCTAGTTGTTGGTTTATCTGATTGTATTGTCGTTTCTAGTTGTTTGTTTATGTTGATGTATTGTCGTTTCTAGTTGTTTATTTATGTGATTGTATGGTCGTATCTAGTTGTTTATTTATGTTATTGTTTTGTCGTATCTAGTTGTTTATTTATGTGATTGTTTTGCGTATCTAGTTGTTTGTGTATCTGATTGTATTGTCGTATCTAGTTGTTGGTTTATCTGATTGTATTGTCGTTTCTAGTTGTTTGTTTATGTGATTGTATTGTCGTATCTATTTGTTTGTTTATGTGATTGTATTGTCGTATCTAGTTGTTGGTTTATCTGATTGTATTGTCGTATCTAGTTGTTGGTTTATCTGATTGTATTGTCGTATCTAGTTGTTTGTTTATATGATTGTATTGTCGTATCTAGTTGTTTGTTTATGTGATTGTATTGTCGGATTTAATTGTTCGTTGTTTGCTGCCATCTTGTTCATGTATTTCGTTGTAAACCTTGTCACGTGGTCTTGCTGGAAAACACTTTCCATTTTCTTGAACTCTTACATTTTTGTTAAGGAACCTCATATCCTTTCTGTAATTTTATGCATCACTCTTTCATAGATCATGTTTTGATCAATTGTTAATGGAGAGATTCATACATGTATGTATGAAGAGATGATTTTGGATTCAACATAGTAAATTTATCCTGGCTTGACGGTGATGTTCCTAGATTACCATTATACGTTACGTATCTACATTTCACAGCTCATTCGGTATGCTTGTTTTGGATTTTCATAGTAGAAATTTACAAATTACGAAGAAACTTTTTGGTCAAGGTTTTCGCTTCCACAAAGTAGTAAAGACTGTCTGGAAATATTATGTATACAAAAAAATATTGTCAACAGCAACAGAAAATAAATTTACAACCTATATTTTATGGTGACATAATTAACAAAATAAGAAGGATTGAAGGTAGACAGATTGTGTTAGAATCATCAAACGCCTTTTATACCGTGGATATGATCCTTCTGTCACAAGACGGACACTTGGCTTGGTACTGGACCAATCTACAGGCCTTGTACCTGCGCATTCTTTTCACAACTGCATTTTATGGTGACAAAATTAACAGAATAAGAAGAATCAAAGGTAGACAGAATCAAACGACTTTTATACCGTGGATATGACCCTTCTGCCATAAGACGAACACTTGGCTTGGTACTAGCGCATTCTTTTAAAAGAATTGCACTCTGACTGACTGTGACGACAGGGTTCCATGACGGGCCCTGTCCAAACCTCATTAGAGAAGACAGGGCCCCGACCACCTGTCCTCTCTGAATCTCAGTCGGACATCTCGGGTGATAATATGCATGAGCTCGCTACAGCTGGCAGAGCACGGACAGCATTTCGTACGCCTTATGTTTTTATATCCATATACATATCCATCTGTGTGTTTCTTGGGCCACTGTGTCATGCTCTGTTTGTATGATCCACTTACAGTGAGTGAGGAGGTTATTTTACACCACAATTACACGTTCTTCGAGACCTCTGGGTAATCGGGAAAGTGAGAGGGTTGTATGCATTTAATCCGGATAACCACATCGACTGCTACTGTCGTGGCAGATGGTCGTCCTAGGTCGGCACCGATTTCCCATTGGTCTCTTTGGTTTATGTGTAGTCATTTGTGTTTGGCGTTTCTATGTGATTTGGCGTTCCTTGTACCATTAGCGTCTCTTTCTGTACGTGTCTGATTTGTGTTTTTGCAGTGGATGTGTTGTTGTTGGTGCCGCAACTGGGTATTGTCGGAGATCCACTCCTTTCTATTAGTCATACAAGACGTAGGGAAAATATATTTGTACTTCAACGGATGATAAAAATCAACAACAAATAATTCATATCTAATGGAAATTTAGTTTGAGAATTTCTAGCATCGTCATGCACGTAATGACTGGACATTTTATATGGAATAGCATTTGAAGTTTTCAAAGGTTGTACACTTTATACCCATTTATAGCTATCATCCAAAATCGCTGTCATACATCTCTTGTATTTTTTATGAAAACACGTGCGATAAAGAGTTTTAATTTACAAGGTGTCCAGGTTAGAGATCCATTTTTTGAAACTTTATATAAGATAAAATTTACTTATATCTTTTTAAACGCTCCGATCACGAGTCATCTTTGGAAAAATAAAAGTAATATCCAAAACCAACGCATATCACGTAATGCAAATTCCGGAATGTTATACAGAGGATTGCAGAAACTCAATCTTATGTCATTTTTCCATGTCATACATCTCTTTATCCGTCATATAACTTCCGGTTGATTGGATTACATGACCACCTTGGGTAAAGTGATTCACGTGTCATTGTAGATGACAAAATTTCACTTTCAAGAGAAATTTCCAAACAAATTACAAAACTATATGCAAATTTCTAGTTTGCATCACCGTGTTCAATTTCTACATGTGTTGTATCATTTTCTGCATTTTCTATTTTGGAATTCTCTTTGTTCAAAAAATCATTTATTAAGTGCAAAGTGCATACAAAGGTAAAATTTGTCCTTTATAATAAAGTACACAACACTATACAATGTAAATTACTCGTCAGATTACCATGCATACTATAAAAATACAAAAATGAATTATTTTTTAATCATCATATAGTTTTATAAGGTTTGGAATCGCCACTCAAAAATAAATAAAACAGGATCAATGGCTGGATCCTCTTTGCTGACTTAACGATAAGAATTCAAAAAAGGACAATCCCCTTCCTAATACATACCATAACCCTCCACACACACAAACTGTCCAAAATTCCTGGATGCCATCGTGACCTCAATAAAAAAATGTAATTCACTTATTATTTTTTTTAATTCCCCCCTTTTGTGAATCCTATCTGAAGCGAATGATGAAAATGATTTCTATCGATAACGGTTGATGCCTCTTACTAACGATTAACAACGATTAAATAATAACAATCGATAAAAAAATGATAACTGTTGATTACGATTGATAACGAATAATGTCGATTTTAAACGATTTTATTGATAACTATTGACGACAATTTATTAAAATTGATAACGAATAATGTCGATTTTGAACGATTTTATTGATAACTATTGATGACAATCGATTACGATTGATAAGGAATAATGTCGATTTTGAACGATTTTATTGATAACAACCGGTATTGACGACAATTTATTACGAATGATAACGAATAATGTCGATTTTGAACTATTTTATTGATAACCATTGATGATAATTGATAACAATTGATAACGAATAATGTCCATTTTATTGATAACTATTGATGACAATTTATTACGATTGATAACGAATGATGTCGATTTTAAACTACTTTATTGATAACTATTGATGAAAATTGATTACAACTGATAACGGATAATGTCGATTTTAAACTATTTTTATTGATCACTATTTATGACAATTGATTACGATTGATAACAAATGATGTCGATTTTAAACTACTTTATTGATAACTATTGATGAAAATTGATTTCAATTGATAACGAATAATGTCGATTTAAAACTATTTTATTGACACCTATTGATGACAATTGATTACAATTGATGTCGATTTCATTACGATTGATAACGAATGATGAAGAATGATCATAATTGTTAATGATTTGTTCATAACGATTGAAAGTGATAAATAATGATTCATAGGGAGAAATAACGATTTATAATGAGAAATAACGATTGATAGTGATAAGTAACGATTGAAAGTGATAAATAACGATTGATAGAGAGAAATAGCGATTGATAGTGATAAATAATGATTGATAGTGAGAAATAACGATTGATTGTGATAAATAACGATTGATTGTAATAAATAACGATTAATAGTGAGAAATAATGATTGATAGTGATAAATACGATTGATAGTGAGAAATAACGATTGATAGTTAGAAATAACGATTGATAGTGAGAAAATAACGATTTATAATGAGAACTAACGTTTGATAGTGATAAATAACGATTGATAGTTAGAAATAACGATTGATAGTGAGAAAATAACGATTTATAATGAGAACTAACGATTGAAAGTGAGAAATAACGATTGATAGTTAGAAATAACGATTTATATTGTCTAAAAACGGTTCATTGATCAACACGATTTATGTCAACTGATTTCGATTGATAACGAAAGATGACGATTATTCACGATTATTGATTTATTTATCATTCATTACGATTAATGTCAGCTTAATAAGAAAGATAACAAAAGTCTGAGTTAATATGTTTTTCTAAAGATTTTAGGAACACATTTTCTCAATTTTAGTTGTGATATTTATTACTGTCCAGACATTGATAAGAACTTAATAACTAAGTGGGTTTTATCTAAGAGTTAGAAAAATAATTATCATTCCTACTCGTGGAATACAGCATATTAAGTTTACCTACGTTCAATCCCTCATAACCGTCTATACATAAGGATGCTTTTAGACTGCTTATCTTTGAGGGAAGAACATGATATAAATTGCGAAATTCGTTTATCATTTGTGCAGATTTCCACCTTTGTTTAAATACTTAATATCACTTTATGTTTTGCAGAATAATTTGACTGACTTTCTCGCATGCAATGCATTCTCGTAGGGATGAAATAAACTTTAATTGTACAATTTCTATACTGATAATTATTAGGGCTAAAGTGAAAATGCTAAATATACAGACCCCTTTTTTCATAAAAATCGCATCTATTTGTCCGTTTTTCTAAAGTTCAGATCAAAGTCTCAAGATTATATACATTAAAAGAATTTAAATGTTGAAATTATAAAAGAAAAGTATCTTTATCATACCCAACGGTGTCGGTCAGTTAGTGAGTTAAATAAATCGTAAAAATCGATTTGAAAAACAGTCATTTTTTGTTATTTATGCATAGTCGTAAAAACTTTCTCATTCAATATGACTTATTCTTGCATGAGTTTTTACACCTCGTTTGGTGAACAAATGTGTAGAAATCCCTTAAAATATAAAATCGCAAATGAAGCATTCAGTTTAATTTTCAAGTATTAAAATTGTGGCCAGGATTAAATTCGAGGTTGATTCACGATAAAAAGAGATATTTATTTCGCGGGTCATTAACTAGCATCATCTGAAAACGAAGAGAAATAAAAGACATCGAATAGTTTTTTTCCAAAGTTTATAAGAAACGAAATAATTCAATTACCCTCACCCGTCTATCTGAATTGAACCCCAAGGTCCATTAATGAGATTTTAATATCTGTTAGACGGGATCATATTCGGAAGCAGTGTCCTTCGAGATCTGAATGAATTCAGATTTAATAATTGAATCTATTTCGGAAAAAAGTCACTAATAACAATAATAAGGACATATTGTTTTATACCAACTTCATGTAGTGCTTCACCGAATTATAGAAACTACCAACAAGGAGACGACCATTTAATCCGGGGGGGGGGGGGACAGTTTTTGGAAATAAATATTCTGACCCAGAAAATGTTGAAAATAAATAATCTGACCCTCTTTGTTGCAAAAATAAATATTCTGGCCCACATATGTGTTCAAAATCCAAATATTTTCGGTTCGCTTCGCTCGCCATTCGCTAGCAACAAGACCAAAATTTCTAGACTCCCTTCGCTCGCCTTACACTAAAAAACAACTACCTACTTTTGTACTCTTCGATCGATAGCAAAAACTTTCTCGGCATACCCCTCTCCCAATGTGCTGTAAACACTCAGTTTAGGTGATACAGATGTTAAATGTCTTCGAATTCAATAGCATCATTTATAAACAGGAAAATAGGATCTCAAATGATTTTCTAATTCATACGGTATTTATGAAACGAGTTGTGTGATTTTTACATCCTCGAGCCTTGGCGAGAAAATATAAATTTTTGAGAAATAAATAATCTGACCCGGAAAAAAAATTGCCAGCTCCCCCCCCCCCCCCTAAATGTTCTGGACAATGACACAGCGGGCAATACGATCACAATACTCAAACTATAATTAAAATTAAAAACAATACAAAAGACTTATTTCAAAAATCTACCAAAATCAAGTCAGAGAGTAGGTGCCAGCCCCCAGAGTAACGATGTTTTCTCTTGTGAGCGACGGAGTTTTTCTGCCTAGAAATGAACATGTCTGATACTTAACCTCAGACAGTGCATGTTTTTTTTTCTTTTCTTTCATTTCCGTGCATGCGCATCGACGGCGGGTGCGGCTAGCCAAACAGGGGATGCTAACTCCTCCCGGGCACCTGGTCCCAACTCTAGCTTGCTATAGGGGTCCGTCGATGCTCAATTTGGTACTTTTGAGATTATTGTCAGGTACTCTTAAGCTTGAGATTATTGTCTTGAGATTATTGTCAGGATCTTCTCTATCTCATTTAGTTAATCTACATTTATGAAATGAATATGAAAATCTACATGGATATGTATAAACCTCTTAATTAATGCATGCACTTAAGACAAAAAGTCAAATATGATAGAAAAAAAAAATCAGTCTCCTCAACTGCCTAGTTAGATTCAAAGCGGGATAACTCTAATTTGACTGGTGAATAGAACACTTTTTTATTCAAGGCTAATTATGAATACATAAATACATTTTACATTCATAGAAATAAATACAAGCAATTGACTTTAAACACGTGTAATATTTAATTTGGAGTATTACAAATCTCTAAAATATTGTGGAGAAAAGAGAAATATAATTTGAGAGTTTTCTAGCGCATTATTTATTCGCATTCCCGTTAACACACGTACCGTGTGAAATAAGAATGTTCAAAAGGGGGTATAGATGACTATAGATCCGCTGTCTTGCCTTGTGCTTGGTAGTACATGCAGTGATTTATATTTTAATCAATATGCACCCGTTGTCAGCATCTCCGAGTGACAATTTCGGATAAAAATGAAAATTACCCTTCTAAAGAAAATCCTCTGATAGGACAAACATAGTCTAGACAAGTGTTCTATATTGAAGTATTTTTATTTTCAATTCCTCGTCACTATAACGTCGGGGTTGTTACGCCCTTTTACTTCCTTTAATGATCATAATATTTTCTCTTTATTTCCTAAAAACAAGAACATAATTTACATAATATATTGTACCGAATGACTTTAGGTTTTTTTCCTAATTAACTCAAGGCCCCCCTCCCCCCACCTATGGTATTATTATGCGCTTTGCCGACTAATATCATGTAAGGCCAAAGTAATTAAAAATTTTGTCTTACGTCCGCGGGCGGGTACCTTTTAGGAGAATTCTCTCAGAAAAAAAAACACACACACAAACTTGGATTTTTCAGGTAAAAATATATCAGTGAATGATCTTGAATACCATCAAATGCCTTTACCAACATTAATATTAGGAGATAATCGTAGTCCTTTTTTTCTTAAATTTAAGTCAGAATTATCCACTTTACTGGAGAAAGATATTTTTTTTATGATTTCAGTCTTCCTTTCAAAATACCTTCATATTGATTTTGTGTTTGCGTGTTTCCATGCCTGGCGGGAGGGTACCTTCTTTCAGAAAAAGTTCGGGTCGTAAAACAAAATATTAATTTACAATGGCCTAATATGTAAAAGGGAATCACGCTGTATACCTGTAACGAACAGACGGAGAGACGAACAGAATAATCGTAACCGGTCCTGTAAACGTATATGACACCTTATACACAAGGGTCCATTTTCGTCAATTATTTGTTTCCCGTCATTTTCGTAAATGTCTTGGAAAATACCCTTTTAGTTTTCTTTCTTCTTTTTTTTTGCAATTCTGTATACGTAATTTTCTCTTTTTTTTTTTTTTTTCTTCTACGCAGTGTAAAAAGTGGTGTTTTCTTTCAAGGCCATCCCAAAGCATTCAAAGGTGTGCCTTATGATGAAATAAAATATATATTAACTAATTCAATTTTTGGGGTACTTTTCGTTTGAATCTTATGAACAAAATCGAATTGTTGCGAGTGTCTATTAAAGACATCGCTTCCATGTTTTTTCCATCTAAACTTGAGAAATATAGGGAGTGGTATGAAAAATCTGCAACCCGCCAGCGTCTTTATTTATTTATTATTTTTATTATTATTATTATTATTATTATTTTCCGCTATGTTTGTTTGTCCTCTTATGTGGCGTTTTTGGATAATTTTCCTTGTATTTATTTGAAATGGTTGGTTTTCCTTTGATTTTATTATCTTGTTCATGAAGCTAACTGTATTATAGAATCGGGTGTTTTTCATTATTTCTTTTTTTTTTTCTTCTTCTTCTTCTTCTTCCTTTCACTTATTAATTTTTAAAAAATTTTTTTTTGCAGTCGAGAAACTTGACTTGTATTGTGTTTTAAACAGGGTTTTGTTTTCAATGACGAGAATTTTTTTCAAATCACTTTTTTCTTTTGGTTTAATTTCCTATTTCCTACACACTGGACATAACTGGAAATTAATCTTGTAATTGCGTCATTGGTGTATCCCTTTATCGTATTTTGAAAAAGGATATCTTACAGCTAGCCTATTATGGCAAATGCATGATTCGACACCTTCATACCGGATGACCATTACAGCAAGAAACAATTACGTTTTCCATAATATAAAAAAATTGATACCATAGGGTACATGCATCTCCTGTGTATAATCAATCATTAGTAGTTGCTCTCTCTCTCTCTCTATTTCTTAGAACCTTGCAATGATATTTTGGTTCAGCTGTTTTGGTCCAACATTTATGCTTTGTGTTTCGTGACTTTTCTACTTAGCCTTGGATTCTCACTATATACAGGTACAGGTGTATTTTATGTGATTATTATCAGCAATTGACATCATCGATCATAAAAGACAATAAGGCAAGATTAAGTTTCTACAATTTATGAATTCAATTCATCATGACGATAGAATAAAATCTATATAAGCACCAACAACAGAATATTCAATATTTATTCAAAAAATTTGTAAAAGTACGGAGCACTTCTGGTGAGTTTGAGACAAAAACGGGGAATAACTCGTATTAACAATTTCTGGTCCATTTCTACCACGGACGCCATAACTTCTCCTCTTTGAGAGCCGCCGACGCAGACGCAAATTCGGGACTAGTAGAGAAGCGCTGCATTTTATGTTCGGGTGTGCTGATCATTGGCGGTCTAAATCCAACTCTTTCCGGACTAATAGATTCCGGAAAATGTACGGATAGTCTTTGATGTCCGCTTACAATTTTACTTTGCACCATTTCCGAGTTTCCCAGAGGAACAGAGTTTGTGGAGCACTGAGATGGGATACGAGAGAACGGTTTTTGTTCAACAGACACTGATTCGCTTCCTCTGTTACTAGAAGTGTTCAGTCTTGCAGTAAAAACAGCATCAGGAGACACTGAGTATGACGAGTTTATGTGAGATAAACCGGAAGACTGGAACATGGTCTGCGGCGCAGTAAGTAAACTTTCCGGTTGAGTATGGTTTACACCGAGTCCATTCTGAGCAGCGGGAATCTGCACGTGCAAAGGTTGCATAAACGCTTGACCCATCTGCAAATTCTGCATCTGTTGCGAGTTTGTATTCTGGACGCAGTTTGAAATATGTCCTAACAAGCGTCCTCGCACATCTTCGTTAATTCCGTGGGCATTATTAAGGTAGCGAACCACTTCCGATGCGCATTCATTGAATCCGACAGTGAATTTAGCGGCCACTGTGGGATCGGCAGCCACTGCTGAGCTGATCTGACGTCGCTGGAGGTTCCTGAGATACTTTACGGTCATCTCTAAAATATCTGCCTTCTCAAGTTTGGAATAATGAGTCGTCTGTAAAATAGAAAATGTTATCCATAAGTGAATCTGATAGGAGATTAATATTAAGTATTCAACAAGCAATCTTAAGTTTGATTTTAGAAATACGAATTACATAGTACGTTATCAGATTGTAATAATGCTTGTTCTTTTCAAACACAATTCATTGCAGGAAACAATGAATTAACAATCTTAATATGTACTGAAGTAATGATAAGTGTATCATAAAAAGAGATTGAACGGCAAGATTCATATCAATTGCAACGATTTTCACATAGAAAAACAGTATGGTAGAAATCTTGCAGTTTCCATTACTAGTAATAGAAAGTGATAAATCTGCATTAGTTATTATCTATACTTACATCTTTTTTCATGGCCTGCAGTACTAAGGCTTTAAGCTGTGATAAACAGTTATTGATACGGGCTCTTCTTCTCTTCTCCATCAGAGGTTTCTTACTCTGTAATTAAATAATTAAGTAATGTAATTAAATAGAATTAATATTAAAATTGAATTAAAATCACCTGACACTGCAATAGTATTCTGAAGTATGCAAGTTTCCTATTTAATAGTTTATGAATTATTGGTGAAAATGAAAGTAAAAGTACACTTACTTTTCTGGTCATGAATTTCTCCTCTGGATAAGAGCGATTTTCTTGATCAAATTCATCCATTTTTGAGTTGAGTATGTAATCTGTCAAAGATACAGCACTATTTTAAACAGAGCACTATTGCATGGAGTTTTCTACAGTGAAATAAAGTGTTTCAAGTAATTTGTTCACTATTTATAGTTATTGACATGTGTCCACTCCATCGCTGTGAAGTTATTTCGGCTCTCTTTCCCACGGTCAGATTCCAATAGACACGACCAATCAACAATGGTTCTTTTCGCGGCAAAAATCGGGCTCAAAAGGATGACAGTGCAACACGAGTTCTGATTGGTTGGTTAGACAGGTTTAATCAAAGATGGCGACATGGTCGTTGTGAAGGAATGTCAATCAAACGTTTTATCGTTTGCAAGCTGTAAGGAGGCACGTGCCGCAGTGATTACACAGAGACGGTGTACCGACGTGGGAAAACTCCGCCTTTTATACTCCATAACCATTGTGTAAATAAGTCGTGCGATAAACGGGCCTTTGTGACAATAGCTAAGTGCAGCGGTCTCGCGTCTGT
This sequence comes from Pinctada imbricata, assembly GCA_033119305.1. Classification (NCBI taxonomy): domain Eukaryota; kingdom Metazoa; phylum Mollusca; class Bivalvia; order Pterioida; family Pteriidae; genus Pinctada; species Pinctada imbricata. The sequence goes on along the minus strand of VSWD01000004.1, from coordinate 12,101,313 downwards.
ACAATCACAGTTTGACCCTGAATGTATAGGAATGTTTTTCAACGTGGGGCACTGCAGGGATTTAGACCTGTTGCATCGGGACTAATCTGAACAAGTATAAAGAAGCTTATCTTTACCCAAATTTGTTTTGTTTTGGGATCAGTTACCTTTATTTCAGACTTCAAATCAATTCTGACCACCCATGTCAGTAAAGACGACACGATGAACTTGTTCCAGTACGACGAAGTGAAATATTGCTCTCTTTTTTGCAAATCACTATTATGAAACATTAATATTTTATGTGTGTTACAGTATGTATAAATTTATGTCATTTATAACTGATTTTCAGGAAGTCATCATTTGCGCTTGAGGAGAAGTATTAAACACATATCAGTGGAAGCAGACGAACGTCAGTGAATTTACAGTTCAATACATCGAGACTAAAAATGTTAAATTTGGGGAAAAAATCTCTCAAATGAAGTTATGTTCTTCCTGCTTAGTCCTAAATTTCAAATTCTGCGTTTTATGAGTACCTTTTTCCGAGATAAGTAACAACGAAGAGGTTTGAAAATAATTCATACAAGGATGCCAATTGAAAATTAGTATATACATGTATAATTGTATGAATGCATTGGTGTCCATTTATCTAACCATGTTAACACTGTAGCTGTCAGCACACCGGATTTTGACAAATGTATGACATCATCCCAAGTGGAAGTCACCACCCCTACCATGCCTAAAGTGGTTGTTTCTATGTAATGGTTTCACTTGATGACATGGACGAAATTCACATTGTCATCACGACGTAAAATGCTGTAATGCATTGTATGGTAACGGAACTCTGAGCTGTGCGAAGAACGTGATGGGGTTTACGTCTGCCTAGCTCTACGTGTTGAATATATGCCCCCGCTGTGGTACCCCTGCGCATTATGTCTCCGCGCGTGGGAAAATACCTCAAGTAGTAAGTGAAATGGCCCTGATATTGTTCCCAATGACTGGGATACCATGAGAAAACGTTATAGACCACCTGTATATTGTTAGTGGTGAGATTACAGGGTATCCACTGACTGAGGTCACTCAGGTGGGGAGTTATGTCCACGAGACACTCGACTAATATCAAAAGTATCATGTTTCGCAAAATGTTAAGTTTTAGCTAAATTAAAAAACAAATTGTATCGCTTTAAGTTTGAATTGATTTTACGAAATTTTGGAACTGAAATGCAGTACTACTGGTATTAGTCATATCGGTTTCACTACTTTTCTGACACTCCTCCCCTTTTATGGCCTCTATCTTTAAGATTGGTCTTTAATCATACAGAGTGTAAATAAAGCGTGTTGACGTTTATTTCCCAAGAGAGTAACAAGAAATCCACGGATTAAGGATAGGTTCAATCCGATATGAAACACGCGCTACTTGGCGGAAGCGGCTAGTCATCGTTTCCCTTTGAAGAAAAACAAGCAAGTAGTTTACACACTGTTTACGGGACTTATACTTGTAAATATGGTATCAAATCTAAAATGTGTTTTTATACTAGACAGCTATCTGTGGCGCCTATGGGCGGTTGTGTATCAAATAGTACGTGCAAATAAGGAGCTTTTGGAATATATATTTGATATATTTTGATCAAATCCTTCATCCTTGATCCGCCCATTATAAAAAAAACTGGTCTATTTTGATTTGATTGTAGAAAATAAATTGAATTTGATGTGGTTAACAAATGAAGGGTGTCAATTTGGTAGCCAACCGTCTGATCTTATTTTTAAAATCATTGACTTTTGATCTTGTGCAAAGTCAAAATAAATAAAAAAAATCTTGAGTAAGGATATACTATTCATACTATTAGACTTTTTAATTGTAGATATATCAATAATTACTAAATAAGAAAAAAAAATCTGCGATGATGAAATTAGGGGATTTTGGACAGGTTACGGTAATAACATTGGCAAACTTCAATAACCCGTCCCTCAAAGGGACCATTTCAGAAATATTATTTCCTCCGTTTCTACAAATCATACATTGTGTTACCCCTGCCCTGACTTAAACCCCATACCCCCGGTCCTTTGGAAAAAATCACGATCTGCGACCTAATTCTGCGACCAATGCACCCCCCCCCCCAAAAATAAATAAATACATGTAAATGCTGGGTTCTGATACAGGCTTTCTACTGTTCCTACTTTTTCCTGCTATTTCCTACTTTTCCTACTTTTTTATTTTGATCATATTTTTCCCTACTTTTTCTTTAAAACCTCCTACTATTCCTACTTTTTCATCTCAAAAGTAAAAAATTAATTGCTTCACTTGTCATCGACATCTGAATCAAAGTTTTTAAAAAAATTTCGGGCTCGCTTCGCTCGCCCATCCTATAAATTTTACATGAAAAATAATTCTGTCCTTATTTCTCTCTGTGATTTCATCAAAGATGAACATTACCAGTCTACAATCAATGCTTACTGTGATTTGTGTGTCATACTTACTGAAAATTGTCGCCGGCTAAAAGTGATGGAAAATTTCCTACTTTTCCCCTATTAATTCCTACTTTTTCCTATTTTTCTCCTACTTTTTTTCATTGACTACTCCTACTTTTTTCCTACTTTTTCATCAAGGTAGAGTAGAAAGCCTGCTGATACATCCGGGTGCTGATATTCTTATTTCAAAAGTCAAAGCGATTCAAGAGGCGACACCTACATTAAGTGAAAGATAAACTATTATTCACAACAATTTGCTAAAATTAACAATGGAATCACTGAATGAATTCTTCTTAAAGATCATTTAACCCAGTTTCTTAAATGCAGATGGTTTATCTGTGAATTTGGAATATTCCTTCATTTAGTGTTTACAAGATCAACTTTATATATCAGTATTCATTACAATTATAAAAGTCTACTGTGTTGATTGATACTGGATACTGTTTGCTTTATGATAATTTTAACGTACATTGAGAACTGCGACTGTCGAGGTAAACAAAATTGTGTAATCCAATATAATAATAATATCATCCTGGTATGAATAATTTAACAATGGTGTTATATAATCATTTTGTTGTGTATATCATCATTTGAAGATTATTTTGAAATGTGAATGTCAGGAGACCATTATTTCATTTTGTTACATGACATTGTATGATGACAGATGAATTTGGTTGATGTGACTCCATGAGGGACACACATTCATACGATCGCAGCTGTTCGAAATGTAAACAATGAGTACAAGTATGCCACAAAGTCTACTTTTTCCTTTTATTTGGTTTTCGTTCTATTATAAATGTCTTTTTAAAAGTAATATATACTTCAACACTGAAATTGCGATTTTTTTAACATCAAAATGTTCTTTAGAAAATGACATCACAAGCGCTGCGTCGCTTCAGTCTTGATCAAAAGGTCACAGATAGATATAGGAAAATTATTATTTTTAACGTTTTTCAGTCGCCGGGTGTGATTCCAACCCTCTTGTCCGTAATTTGCTTTTGTCCATGACGCGGCAAGCCTCGTCATGGTACTACAAGCAAATCCTGGACACTCGGGTTGGATTTCCTTGTCAATGCTCACACCCAGTGATAGATTCTGTAGAATCCCTGAGGCTGAAGTATCTATACCCAAAAGAAGTTATGCATACGTTTATACTCAAAGAAGATACTGTCTCTATCCAAATTTGGCGATACAATGTTTCTATTCAAATGCAAGAGATGATGCAAGAGAAAGAGATGCATAAGGACAGAGAAATCACTACCCAAAGCCGACAAGAGAATGCTTTTTTTGTACCAAAGTAGACAAAAGAATGTTTCTGCTCAAAGTAGACAATATAAGTTTTTTTACCCAAAGTAGGCAAGAAAACGTTTTTACCTAAAGTAGACAATAGAAGTGTTTTTTAACCAAAGTAGGCAAGAGAACGTTTTTACCCAAAATAGGCATGGAAATGTTTCTACCCCAAATAGAAAAGAAAATGTTTCTACCAAAAGTCGACAAGATAATGTTTCTACCAGGCTAGAGAACATTTCTACCAAAAGCCGACAAAATAATTATTCTACCCAAAGTAGGCGACTGAATGTCTTTTCATAAGGTAGGCAAGAGAATGTTCCTACCCAAGGTGACGAGAGAATATTTCTACCCAAAATAGGCGAGAGAATGTTTCTACCATTAGTAGACAAGAGAATGTCTTATTCTAAAGTAGACAAAAGAATATTCCTTCCCAAAGTGGGCAGGAGAATGTTTTTTTTTTACCATAAGAAAACAAGATAATATTTCTACCAAAAGTAGGCGTGGGAATGTCTATACCTTAAATCGGCAAAAGTATGTTACTACCAAAAGTAGGCAAGAGGATGTTGCTAACAAAAGAAGGCAAGATAATGTATCTTCCAAATGTTTCAGAATGTATCAAAAGTAGGCAATAAAAAGATTTTTATCCAAAGTAGGCAAAATAATGTTTCTACACAAAGAAGGCGAAAGACTGTCTTTTTCTAAAGCAGACAAGAAAATGTTTCTACCCAAAGTGTGCAATCGAATGTTTCAACCATAACTAGGGGAGAAATGTTACTAAAAGTAGGCGAGAGAACAATTCTACCGAAAGTAGGCGAGAGAACGTTTCTACCAAATGTCGACAAGAGAATGTTTCTACCCAATATCGACAAGAGAATGTTTCTACCAAAGTAGGCGAGAGAATGTTTCTACCCAATGTCGACAAGAGAATGTTTCTACCAAAGTAGGCGAGAGAATGTTTCTACCAAAACTAGGCAAGATAATGTTTCTACCAAAGAAGGCGAGAGAATGTTTCTACCCAATGTCGACAAGAGAATGTTTCTACCAAAGTAGGCGAGAGAATGTTTCTACCAAAACTAGGCAAGAGAATGTTTCTACCAAATTAGGCAAGAGAATGTTTCTACCCAATGTCGACAAGAGAATGTTTCTACCAAAGTAGGCAAGAGAATGTTTCTACCCAATGTCGACAAGAGAATGTTTCTACCAAAAGTAGGCAAGAGGATATTTCTACCCAACATAGGTGAGAGAATATTTCTTCCAAAATTAGGCAAGAAAATATTAACCCAAGGTAAGCAAGATTGTGTTTATATCCAAAGTAGGCGAAAAAATGTCTTTATCTAAAGTAGGATTTATATTGTTTCTACCAAATGTAGGCAAAAATGTTTTACTCAAATGAGGAAATATAATGTTTCTACCCAAAGTAAGCAAGAGAATGTTTCTAATCAAAGTAGGAAAGAGGATGTTTTACCCAAAGAAGGCCAGAGAATACTTCTACCGAAAGCAGGAAAGAGAATTTTTCTAACCAAAGAGAGGCAAGAGAATGGTTCTACCCAAAGTAGGAAAGCGAATTTTTCTTCCAAAAGTTGGATAGATAATTTTTTTAACCTAGAAAAATTCTATACAAGTAGCCGAGAAAAAAGGCGATGAAATGTTTCATTGCAATGTTTGTAAGAAGATGATTCTCTCCAAAGAAGACGAAAGATGTTTACCCAAATAAGACAAGATAATGTTTCTACCCAAAGAAGGGAAGAGATAATCATTGTTTCTTATAAAAGTACTCGTACAAGGAACACGTACAAGGTGCTACAATGTTTCTACCAAAGTAGGCAAGAGAATGTTTCTACCAAAGTAGGCAAGAGAATGTTTCTACCAAAGTAGACAAGAGAATGTTTCTACCAAAGTGGACAAGAGAATGTTTCTACCAAAGTAGGCAAGATATTGTTTCTACCAAAGTAGGATAGATAATGTTTATACCAAAGTAGGAAAAGAATGTCTCTATCAAAGTGGACAAGAGAATGTTTCTACCAAAGTAGGCAAAAGAATGTTTCTACCAAAGTAGGCAAGAGAATGTTTCTACCAAAGTCGACAAGAGAATGTTTCTACCAAAGTCGACAAGAGAATGTTTCTACCAAAGTAGGCAAGATATTGTTTCTACCAAAGTTGACAGAGAATGTTTCTACCAAAGTCGACAAGAGAATGTTTCTACCAAAGTAGGCAAGAGAATGTTTCTACCAAAGTGGACAAGATAATGTTTCTACCAAAGTAGGCAAGAGAATGTTTCTACCGAAGTGGACAAGAGAATGTTTCTACCAAAGTAGGCAAGATATTGTTTCTACCAAAGTAGGATAGAGAATGTTTCTACCAAAGTAGGCAAAAGAATGTTTCTACCAAAGTAGGATAGAGAATGTTTCTACCAAAGTAGGCAAGATATTGTTTCTACCAAAGTAGGCAAGAGAATATTTCTACCAAAGTCGACAAGAGAATGTTTCTACCAAAGTAGGCTAGATATTGTTTCTACCAAAGTTGACAAGAGAATGTTTCTACCAAAGTCGACAAGAGAATGTTTCTACCAAAGTAGGCAAGAGAATGTTTCTACCAAAGTGGACAAGATAATGTTTCTACCAAAGTAGGCAAGAGAATGTTTCTACCAAAGTCGACAAGAGAATGTTTCTACCAAAGTAGGCAAGAGAATGTTTCTACCAAAGTTGACGAGAGAATGTTTCTACCAAAGTAGGCAAAATAATGTTTCTACCAATTTGAAAGTAGGCAAGAGAATGTTTCTACCAAAGTGGACAAGATAATGTTTCTACCAAAGTAGACAAGAGAATGTTTCTTCCAAAGTAGGCAAGAGAATGTTTCTACCAGAGTGGACAAGAGAATGTTTCAACCAAAGTCGACAAGAGAATGTTTTTACTAACGTATGCAAGAGAATGTTTCTAACCAAAGTAGGCGACATATTGCTTCTACCAAAGTAAGCAAGAGATTGTTTCTACCAAAGTGGACAAGAGAATATTTTTTACCAAAGTAGGCAAGATATTGTTTCTACCAAAGTAGGAAAGAGAATGTTTCTACCGAAGTAGGCAAGAGAATGTTTCTACCCAAGCAGGCAAAATTTTGTTTCTGCTAAGGTAGGCAAAAGAATGTTTCTAATCAAAGTATTCGAGATATTATTTCTACCAAAGTAGGCAAGAGAATGTTTATAATCAAAGTATTCGAGATATTGTTTCTACCAAAGTAAGCAAAATATTATTTCTACCAAAATAGGAAAAAGAATGTATCTTCCAAAGTAGGCAAGAGAATGTTTCTACCAAAGGAGGCAAGAAAACGTATCTTTCCAAAGTAGTCAAGAGAATGTTTCTACCAAAGTATGCAACAGAATGTTTCTACCAAAGTAGGCAAGAGAATGTTTCTACCAAAGTAGGCAAGAGAAAGTGTCTTCTCAAAGTAGGCAAGAGATTGTTTTTACCAAAGTTTGCAAGAGAATATTTCTACCAAAGTAGGAAAGAAAATATTTCTACCGAAGTAGGTAAGAGAATGTTTCTACTTAATTATGCAAGAGAATGTTTCTAACCAAAATAGGCGAGATATTGTTTCTACCAAAGTAGGCAAGAGATTGTTTCTACCAAAGTAGGCAAGAGAATATTTCTACCAAAGTAAGCAAGATATTGTTTCTACCAATGTAGGAAAGAGAATGTCTCTACCGAAGTAGGCAAGAGAATGTTTCTACCAAAGTTCTACCAAAGTGGACAAGAGAATGTTTCTACCAAAGTAGGCGAGAGAAGGTATCTTCTCAAAGTAGACAAGATAATGTTTCTAACCAAAGTAGGCAAGAGAATGTTTTTACCAAAGTAGGCAAAAGAATGTTTCTACTAAAGTAGGCAAGGGAATGTTTCTACCAAAGTAAGCGAGAGAATGTTTACCCAAAGAAGGCCAGAGAATACTTCTACCGAAAGCAAGAAAGAGAATTTTTCTTCTCCAAGTAGACAAGAAAATGATTCTATCAAAAGCAGGCTATAGAATATTAATATCTACCAAAGGCAAGTGGAAAATTCTAACAAATAGCCGATAAAAGAAGGCGAGAAAACGCTTTTATACAATTTTGTTTGCGAGAAAATGATTCTCTCCAAAGAAGACGCGAGATGTTTCTCACAAAAATAAGGCGAGGTGATGTTACTATCCAAAGTGGTTGAAGAATGTTTTCTACCCCAATTTGGCGAGAGAATGTTTCTTTTCAAAGTAAACAAAAGAAGTATTTGAACTAATTGTAAGCGAGATAATATTTTTACAAAATGTCTCCATCACCCAAATTAGACGAGAAAATATTTCACACCAAAGTAGGCGAGAGATCATTTCTATCAAAAATGGGGGGGGGGGGGGGGGGGTACATGTTTACCAAAAGTAACGAAATATTGTTTATACCCAAGTAGACAAGAGAATAATTCTACCAATGTAGGTAAGAGAATGTTTCTATCCCATGAAGGCGTCAGAGTATTTGTGCGAAAGTAGGCAAGAAAATGTTTCTCCCAAAGTGGGTTGGAGAAAGTTTCTATCCAAAGAAAGCGAGAGTATTTTTCCCAAAATAGACAAGAGGATATTTCGTCTAAATTTTAAGTAGACAATGTACCGTCTCTTCCATAGTAAGCGAGAGAAGTAGGCAAGAAAAAGATTCTATATCTATATAGCCAAGAGAATATTTCCCCTAGAGTAGGTAAGAGAATACTCCTCCCACGCAGTGAAGACCAGAGAAATAGGCAAGATATTTTTTCTCCTAAAGTATAGGCAAGAGAATGAGTCTATAACCAGAGATGCCAAGATAATGCTTCTCCAAAAGTAAGAGAAAGAATGGCTCTTTATGTGATGGAATGCTTCTATCAAAAGAAGGTAAGAGAACGTTTTTCTCAAGGTAGGTGAAAGAAAGTATCTATATCCAAAGTAGGCAACGAATATTCATTTTTCCCAAATAAGCCGAGAGAATGTTTCTTCTAAGTAAGCGCGAGAATGTTTCTCCCAAAGCAGGCACGCGAATATGTTTCTAACCAAGAGAATGATTCTACCCAAAGTAGGGAGGAGAATTTTTGTCCCAAAGTAGGCAAGAGAATATACCATTTATAGCATTTAAGAGAATGCTTCTATGAAAAATATGAAAAAAAAAAATTGGCGACAGAATTGTCCTACCCAAAGTAGACGAGATAATGTTTTTATCCTAAGAAGGGGACCGTGATTAGGAAAATGAATACTTCCCCAAAAGCAGTCGAAAGAAGCTTCTATACCTAAAGTAGGCACCAAATATTCAAATTTCCTCCCAAATTAGCTGAGATGGTTTTTTTTTCCTAAAGTAGGCGAGAGAATGTTTCTCCCAAAGTAAGTGGGAGAATGTTTTGTCAAAGACGACAAAGAATGTTTCTCCAAAGGAGACAAGAGAATGTTCCTCTTGAAGTTGATAAGAGAAATTTTCAAAAGTAGGCGAGAGAATGCTTAAATCTACAAATTAATGCGAGGGAATGTTTCTCCCAGAATAGGCGAGAAATTTTTTTTTCCAAAGTAGGGATTGAATGTTTTCCCAAATTGGCAACAGAATGATTCAATACCCAAAGAAGGCAAGAGAAATCCAATGCTTTGTCCAAGTATAGGCGAGAGAATGATTCTCCCCAAGAAGACTAAAGAAAATTTCTACCTAAGTAGGCGAGAGACTGTATTCCAAAAGGAGACAAGATATATATAATGTTCTCCCAAAGTAGGCGAGAGAGTGTTTCTGTACACCAAGTAGGCAAGATAATGATTCTGTACCTAAAGAATTCGAGTGTATGTTTCTATACCTAAGTAGGCAAGATAATGTCACTATTTAGATTAGGAGAGATAATGTTTCTATACCGAAAGTAGGCAAACCACTATACCTAAAGTAGGCAAGAGAATGCATCTATACCTAAATTAGTCCAGAAAATGTTTTCATACCTAAAATAGGCGAGACTATGTTTTTATACCTAATGTAGGCAAAAAAATGTTTCTATACTTAAAGTAGGCAAGAGAATGTTTTATACCCAAAGTAGGGTTTTTTTTTTTTTTATTTTTTTTTCTGTTAAGAAGAATACACACAGAGAAGACTTGGGTATTATGAATAGTTCTTTTAGGCTTTCATTTTTTACTTGTGGATGTCTAGCGACATGATACTTTTTTCTCTTGTTTTACTTGTTGGCCTTGTCCTGAAATTTGAATAAAAAAAAATTAAATCCTTTTTTTTAAATTTAATTTTAGCTATTTTAAGTGAAATTATCTTCAGATTCCTTGTGACAAGAGCTTTAATTTGTATTTAATTAACATGATATATTTATGACCATTCGCGGTCGCACGCGGCAATAGTAACACACACACACATTTATTAGATATCATTTTTTTTTGAATTTCTAAGTTTCATAATGGGTCCGTTTATTACAGTAGTTTTTCTTATATTGAAAAATTCATACCGTCGCTTTAACATTCAATTTTAGAGCACCACATAGATATACTAACGTAATAAAAAAAATCTTCCATGCATGCGATAATCGTTTTCTTCTTCTTTTTTTTTCTTCAATTTTCTTATTTATTAAAGCTTTGTTTCAATTAATCCTGAATCCGAGAAAACCATTAACACAGAAAATTTTGGCCCTTCATAAATTCATCTTGCGCTTCCAAAGTTAAAGGGACGGTATGAATTTTTCAATATAAAAAAAAACTACTGTATGTTGGAAATGACACTATCAAAATTAATTCGAGAGGAAATAAAAATAAAAACTTCACATATACAAGAGGTCAATATGCATCGTATAGAACCCTGCAAATTAAGCTATTGAAATAAACAAACTCATCGACTTATAATTGTATAAATTCAAAATATAATGCAATGTGCACTTTGATTTTACATTATAATAAGGAGGTGAAGTTGAGTGTTTTTAATTTCTTTTTGAGAATAAAAGTGTTTCAGAAAGTTTTCCCATCTTAGGTTCTAGAGTCTACAAGAGCTGGCCAACAAATTCACACGTCCTCGATGTAACCGCAATTTCTATTTGGGAATCATTGGGAATCTTTTATACGTTTATTTTCTTCATAAATTTTTGTAGACGAAGAAATAATCACATTTTAACCAAAGCAAATGAGAATGAATAACTATGTTAGTAAGGTAGGGGGAAAATAAATAAAATCATAAAAAGAAATTTCTAAACGAATGAATAAATAAATGAACATCATGTAAAAATACTAAAGCACTAATAGTGAAAAAAATGCATAAAAATCATGATAAATAAGTTCATGTAAAAATTAAAATAAAATAAGAATTATAGTATAAAAAAGAGGAAACAAGATAAAGAATATGAAGAAGGAAAAATCAAAACAAAATATTTCCCTTCCAAGTGAAATAGTTTTGCAATTTCTGATAAAAGAATAAGTTATGAATAATGAATCTTTGTATTTCTTGAAATGAAAAGATCATGTAGATGAGACGGATGGGATATTACAGTGAGAAAGGGGAGAATCTAAATGATAAATGTGAAAAATTATCAGAATATATGCCGATTTCTATTCAGACCAAATCGGAATTTCTAAATGAACTGCATTGGCTTTGAGAAAATCGGGATCGTCCATCAATTTTGAAACTTTTTCGCCATTTCGATTGGGAACAAAGAGATTATTTCGACACTAAAACGCTTCGATAGGATTAGATATCAAACGAAATCAAGATTGTGAGAGAAAATACTCCATTCAAAGCATTTGTTTCATTCTTAGCGATCTCGGGCTTTATTCAAAGGGAAGTATTCATCGCCAAATAGTTGAGATTGGTACTTTGGAATCGCAAGTATTTTTGGAACGGCTCTGAAGTGAAAACTGAAGAAAATGGACAGATATTTCTTAATTAAGTGGACAAATAAAGAATATTTCAAATGGAAAGATTTATATTTTCCAACACCTGCAAGGATCCAACTGAAAATTGGAAAATATAATTATTTTTCTTTTATAATATCTTTAAAGTCACCATGAAAGTTATGGATTTCAAATAAATTCATTGTGTGAGTTTAAATGCGAAAATGCATGTCAAGCGAATCGGGAAAAATCCAAGCAACTTTCAATACTTCCTAGCATCTTTGGTTAATTTTTGTCAGATCCGTGTCCGAAAAATTGAGAATTTATTCTAGGAAGAAAATATACGTATCGCTATTAAAATTTAAATGATATTATTAAAAGATTTTTGAATAATAATTCAAAGTTTGAAGAGAAAGGGGTTGGCAATCGAGGTAAAATAGTTGTTTTAATTCATTTTTTTCATTTTACTTCATCCTTTTTATTTCTTTTTCTCTTTTTTTGGGTAAGATTTATTTGCAGTATATACAGTAATGGTTGAGTATTTGAGGTCACCTTGGGCCAATCAAAACTATCTCAATGACATACATTTTGAAGATAAATTACTTTTTTCAAAGCCCGAAACATGACACTCGCATCAGGGGACAAATTTACATATCATTAATTAGTGATAGAGCAGTATCAATTTCATATAGTTTATATCATATCAGTTGTCGTTGAAAATTTTGTTCATTAATTAATAAGATTTTATCAGATTAATGAGGAGAAATTGATACAGAGCGGCCAATACGCATGCGTTGCAGGAGGAGAATATAATTGTCCCTCCTCTCCAATCAATTCTGGCTCAATAATGACAAAAAGACAAAATGAAAAAGACAAAACAAACAAAATGTCAAAAAAAAAAAAAAAAAAAAAAAGAAAGAAGAAAAAAAAAAAAAAAAACCCCGGGGAAACAGGTTTGTGAATGTGACATGTTTGAAGAGTATTTGTTTTGTTTCATGTTTTTGTTTGTTTTCCTTTGTGTTTATTGGTCTCTATATATATATTTATTTATTTATTTATTTATTATTTACTGATTTATTGACAAATCATTCATCAATAATTACAACTTGTTTTGGAGACTTTTTATGTGTTTACCTTCTATGCCTTCATACTCATGGACGAGCTCCGAACTTTAGCATCTTAATGCAAAAATTTACATAAAGAAAAATAGCAAAACAACTTCAACCCTGATGAACACATCAAAAGAAGTCCACAGTAAAATTTTATGAGTTTTTCCTCACTTATTTCTTTATTTCAATTTAACAAGCGATCTGAAGCTTCAATTAACGTTACTCGGATACTTGTCATTTCAGACTTACAAACGATGAACAGATCAAAGTTCCGGTGAACTGATCAATTTTCATTGGTCATTTGACTTGTCGTCTGCACGTCACGCGCTCAGCAGGTCATTATCATCGCGCGCGCGTTTCTATTTGATCGCCCCATGTCCGGCGTCCCGCGGGCACACTGGCGGAATCTTGAACCGTACCACGGGGAATGTGATATCACAGAGAAAAATTAAATTTCTCTAAGTAATTTTCCAGTTTTTGTTACGAATTTCTTTGAAGAATTAGAATAAAAAGATATAGGTCTTGAGACTGAAATGAAATCATATCATTTTCCACAACAAAAAGTTCAGTACCCCTCAATTCGGCAGATCTATCATAATTGCCATTTATACATACTCGAAATACATTCATAATATTAGGCAAGGGCAAACGACCGGGAATATTTTTATCATATGTCGGAAAATGCATTCTTAAGAATTGAAATTAAAATATAAAATTGGTAATTCTTTTCTTTGTTGTGTGTAGTATTGAAAAAAAAAACCAATATTTTTTTTTACATATAACACGGGTCGTTTTTGCCAAAATGATTCTGGCAGAAATAAGTAATTCATTTTTATGTACATTATTATATTTCAACATTAAATATTTTTAAAAAGAGAAGAGAATTATAGTATACAAAAATAAATCAGATAGCTATGAAATGAAGTCCTGGAAAGTTAGTAATATTTTCGGAATTGATAAAAATTCGTTTCTTAGGATCAAGTATAAACTATCTATGAAAGAATCTATCTGTACCATCTGATCGCTTCTTTGGAAAGAGGATAATATTCTCTCGAATAAAGATATATGATAACTAAAGATACATGTATAATTACCTTCACTTGTGAATACCAACACGTGCGTATTGCCATACGTTTTCGCGGGAACTAGCCATGGCAAATTCTCCAGCTTTTCTCTGAAAGATTCCTCGCAAAATTTATCCATTTGAAAATTAAAACCAAAATTGATAGAACAATGTATCACAATAAAGTTTGCTCCAAAATCACCTTTTCACAAATTCCCCCTGAAATGACTTTATCATAATTTACTCGGACACTCAATTTGAAATTTGTTACAATAAAGAATTTGGCTTTTAATTCAAGACAAATTAATTTTCGATATTTTAATGTGATCTTTCGGCGATATCAGATACATACCAAGATAGGATTTCAAATTCCCACGTTTCTTAGTTTAAGTACTAATATTTCAGCTTTAAAAAATGATATTAGAGCTACCTTCAAAGCGGAGTCTATATATCTCTTTTTGTCTCATATCCACATGTTCATTTTATAACATCATGTGTATTATATATATACAATATTATTTTCCATATGAATTTATATAAAAATATCATACGCAGGCAACGATTTTCAAATCATTGGGAGGGGATTCATTTCCTTGGGAGGGAGATTAGCATCAAAATAATTGAGAAAGCACCATTCCTAAAATTTTGACATTAATGAGCGTGAAAAAAGAAGTTCAAACTCTCCCCACTTCACCATTTCTTACTTGTATTTATATAAAAATCTTTATTCATTTATTTATTTATTTATTCATTTATTTATTCATTTTCATCGGTATTATACTTATTTTTTGCATCCTTAGGAAATGACTTCGAAATCCCGCCTGATATTCGCAAAAAGAAAAGGCGGGAACGAATGCACGAGTGCTGGTGAAATTGATAATCAATCGAGTAATTAGTGAAATATGGTTGATAAGTTACAATCAATCACTGTCGCTCGTCGGACGTCATGTGCAATGTTTATCTTCCTATGACATCAAAGATAAACACGAATACAGGGGCAGATAACTACAATCATTAAAGTGTGCTAGAAAGGGGAGACAATCAGGAGCACGTGCTATACTAACCCCATGCTGTCGTCGTTAGTTAATCTATGAAGATTAGATAGGGATAGGGACAAGATACGGACAAGTCAAAATGAAGTAAAATTGAGAAGTTTTGACATTTATTGACGGGAATTGACAGAAATTGGTTACTTCTGATCCTCATTTCATCAGGAGTTATCTCCCCGTGATGAAAAAGGGTCGACCCATGCATCTATACGATTTGAATTAGGAATAGAAACAAACATCAAATTAATTCCGTACATGCAATCTAAGTATTATCAAAATATATATTAATGTCCTATGACATATTTGAAATATTCAAATACATGTAAGTAAACCTGCATGATGACTATCATTAACTTATATCAAAATTATAATTTTGCAAAAGTAAAGTTGACTTATCTTCTAAAGGAAGGGATATATTCAAATAAAAACACAGATACCCAAATTCACTCTATGTATTAGAGTGTTTGTATTTTTTAAAATTAATCCAATATTTTCAGACGTAGACTAATGCATACAAGCGAAAAAACCGTTGAAAATTAAAACAACCTCAAACTGAAAGTTTGTTCCGCAAAATGAATTCGTGGCAATTCTTTTCACAGTGAAAAAGGGAAAGTCATACAATGTTACGGTATACATGCACAATGCCATATAATTATGAAAGATATATAAAAGTGCAAAGGAAATATGATATGTACATATTGTTCCTTTCAGGAAGTAACTTTACATAACGAGGACTATAGTTATTTCATGACGCAGAAATTTTGCAATTTGAACGTATATAATTGAGAGACAAAGTGTAAATTAAGCTAATATGCACGAAAATTTGAATTTCAAAATAGTCTGAGATTTTTTGTGGCTCTCAGCCGGTCAGAGTATTTCCCATTGTTATAACATATATAGCTACAGTAATTGGCAGTAAGTAAAGGTTTTTGTCAGACAAACTAGGTCTTCCATTGTTATAATATAAATAGCACCGTGTGACACTGTGCAATACTCTCTCTGTTTTACCTAATACAGCTAGACATCGTTTTCCCACGATACGACTGCGAACATGTAGAATATTTTAATTGAAATCCATCCCCATCCCACCTCCATTTACTTATTAATTCCCCACCCCTCTTTCATTTACTTAAATACTTCCCCTTATTAATTCCCCATCCCCTCGATCCATTCCCACCCGAGAGACAGAAATTTAGGTGTACATCTCTACATGGGGTTTTGTGCGATATCATTTGAATATGTGATATGATATGATATGATATGATATGATATGATATGATATGATATGATATGATATGATATGATATGATATGATATGATATCAAATAATTTTATGGTTTTATATGGTTAGATCCTTAATTTTCAACAATATTATTCAAGAGAAATAAAGTTTCTGGATTAATTCTTTCCTATAGCAGGATAATGAACCCTTCTGATATTCAAGTGGTCAAAGGTCAAGGTCACTGTGGAGAATGGATCTTTTACCAATTTTAAAGCAGGAAGTAATAAAATTGTTTAATTCTTTTTTTTTTCACAAATAAGTTCAGTAAAATTAGCATTTACAAGAAAAAGGAAACCTCGTGCATGGTATCGAAATAGAAATATAGACAAGTGGTTTTCCCGTCTTTTTCACTCGTTAGAATAGGAAGATAAAAAACATGGAACGAGTTTAATTACGTACGAGACTATCAACATGCTTTTTTCGTGACCTACTGGCCTAATCCGTGGATCTCATGACCTAGTTGTGACGCTGTCGTGCAGCCTTCGGCTTCCTAGTTCAGTATATAGGTAAAACAATAGATTTTAATTGGGCACTTAGTGTCAACTTCCCCAAACTTCTAACACTAAATGCCATTGCGTTCAAGTGACAATTGTACGCGTGCACTCTTAAGGGTGTATACCTACAGAAACAATGGGAAAATTTGTAGAGTTTAGAATGTAGGCTCATCTTTCTTGTCCGTACGTCCGACCGTTTGTCCGCCTATGAATATAATTTAGTTTATTATCTCCCTTATGCTTGACTGTATTTTCCTACAAATGAAATTTAACAATGCATGGTGCATTTTAAATTGGTAAAGTTCAATGTCTATGTTAAAGAAAAACTTTTCCAACGAAATAAAAGATTATAATAATTTTTGATATTCAGATGATCTTTTAAATAAATTCATAATTTCATACCTAAAAACAGGCGAAAGAAAGGCATCTCGATAGTGTCTATATATTTTTAAGTTGAAAGGGGGGGGGGGGGGGGTATGTGAATAAATTCTGGTGCAATGTAAGCTATCAAAACATATTTCACGTATGTTTGCAAAGACTAATATATATGCTGAGGTTTTTAACGAAAATCGTAGACATTTTTTTAAAATGCATACAAGTTAAATAAAATTATTAAATGAGGGTAAATAAAATAAATTGTACAAAAGTCTACATACAGCAAATTACAATATATGAGAAGTGGTTGAAGCATAAATTCTCACGCTCACCGGAGCAATAAATGTAACCAATCAGGCATATTGTAACACAATCGTGGTATTGTGTGTTACCACATTCCGTCACACACGACCAATAAAAACTGATAGTACATCGCGCGAAGACGTCAGTCAGTCGCGCTCAAAAAGCACGTGCAAAATAAGGCGGAGCTTAAGGAGACCCCGCCCCATAGGATTTTCTGCAACCTTCATTTGTTTCTTCTTGATGCGTTTGTGCACGTTGTTATCATGAACAAAAACAAATATATTTGTTTCACTATTCCTTCTTACCATTTTCCTCTGAATCTATAATTTTTGAAAGGATTGTAAAATATCTCAACTCGACAAAAGAGTGATAACTCTGACCGGAAAAAAAGGAAAGGGAATTAAAAAACAATTATGCACGAATAAATATTTGAATTAAGTTAAATGAAAAAATGCAAATAATTGTAAACTTCTGACAAAAATAAATTTAAGATAAAATAAACTATACGATGACCAAAGTAACCTTACCCAGGGAAGTGGTGTAAAATCATCAATAATCAATTTTGAAGAAAAAGTTTGTTTTACTGATGGTTTTAAACCATACAAGATTGGAATTCCCTTGACTTAGACATTAGACAAGAGACTAATTCTACAAAATTCAAGAATCACCTTAAGTTAAATTCACAAAGTACCTAGAGGCAGAGGACCATTTTTATTGTAGGTGTACATTTTTGCTCAGTCAAGATATGGAACAACCGGGCTCAGGTCAGGTCGGCCAGGTTCTAGTTTATATTTTCAGCAAATATGGTGTTGTAAAAAAATGTATGCATTTTTTAAGTCTCCCAAATCGGATATATATTAAGATTCCAACAAGTCATGGGCGGATCTCGAAATTGTCCAAGGGGATGGGGTCCAGCCTATGATTTTGAAAAACAAAAATATACGCAAAACTAGGACAAACTAGCAGTTTGGCAATTCCCGGAGGGTTGGGTCCTGACAATTCCCGGAGGGTTGGGTCCTGACAATTCCTGGATGGTTGGGTCCTGACACTTCCTGGAAGGTTGGGTCCTGACAATTCCTGGAGGGGTTGGGTCCTGACAATTCCTGGAGGGTTGGGTCCTGACAATTCCTGGAGGGTTGGGTCCTGACAATTCCCGGAGGGTTGGGTCCTGACAATTCCCGGAGGGTTGGGTCCTGACAATTCCCGGAGGGTTGGGTCCTGACAATTCCTGGAGGGTTGGTCCTGACAATTCCTGGAGGTTTTGGTCCTGACAATTCCTGGAAGGTTGGGTCCTGACAATTCCTGGAGGGGTTTGGTCCTGACAATTCGTGGAGGGTTGGATCCTGACAATTCCCGGAGGGTTGGGTCCTGACAATTCGTGGAGGGTTGGGTCCTGACAATTTCTGGAAGGTTGGGTCCTGACAATTCCTGGAGGGGTTGGGTCCTGACAAGCCCCGACGGTATAACTGCGTTTCCAACAGTATATCCAACATATACCTGTCGGAACCACAAAACACAGTACGTTTATCCCCTAAACATACTAGGCTTTGACGTTGCTAACGTCACAATTCCCCTTATACTCACAAAAATATAGATTGCATTAAATGGGAATAACTAGATACTGACGTTATGTATGCGGAAGGTAAATGTTGATTTTACGGTGCAAACATCCGTTTTTCTGGCTCCGCTAACGCGTCGCCAGAAAAACTCAGTTTGCGACCGCAAAATCAGCATTTACCGTCCGCAAACATAACGTCAGAAAATAGTTATTCCCTAAAAAGTAGGTCAAACTCCAAGAACAAAGTCATTAGGCCAAAAGTCAAGAACTCAGATGAAAGGTCTGGTCACGAGCAATATATACATGTGAAATATCCAAGCCCCGCCACTTGCAGTTCGAAATATATAGCCAATGTTACTGTTTTTGAAAAGTAAGTCAAACTCCAATGTCAAGGTCAAGTCAAGTCAAGTAATATTTATTTTGAGTCGGCAATATATACAGAGTAACAAGAAACATAGCTGTGTAGAGCTTTTTAACCGACTAGTCACTAATAAAAGTATAAAATTCAAGGTCCAGAATGAAAGATCTGGAGCCTGCTTTACAAAAATACATTTTAATCCATTAGATATAGCCCAGGTTGAAATTTTTTAAACTCCCCGCAAACAAAGTTGGGGGGGGGGGGGGTATAAGAAATCACCCTGTCTGTCCGTCTGTCTTTCCACCACACCTTGTCCGGAGCATAATTCCTCCCCCTGTGGATGGATTTCAATACTTTTTCAAAGAAATACCTTAGAACGTAAAGGTGTCTCATGACCTTGAACCAAGGTCATAGGACAAAGGTCAAAATAGACATCATTAGTAAAACCTTGTCCGCAGCATACTCCTCCCCTATGGATGGATTTCAATAATGTTTCACAGAAATGTTCCCTAGGACCTAAGGGTGTGTCATGACCTTCAACCAATGTCATAGGTCAAAGGTCGCAATAGACATCATTAGTAAAACCTTGTCCAGCGCAAAACTCCTCCCCCCATGGATGGATTTCAATAATATTTCACAGAAACGTTCCGTAGGACCTAAAGGTGTGTCATGACCTTGAACCAAGGTCATAGGTCAAAATAGACATCATTAGTAAAACTTTGTC
The DNA here is from genome assembly GCA_033119305.1 of Pinctada imbricata. NCBI lineage: Eukaryota > Metazoa > Mollusca > Bivalvia > Pterioida > Pteriidae > Pinctada > Pinctada imbricata. The sequence goes on along the minus strand of VSWD01000004.1, from coordinate 12,081,436 downwards.
CAGATCATAACTCTTCGCCCTGTGGAGGGATTTCAATAATATTTCACAGAAATGTGCCTTAGGACCTAAGGGTGTGTCATGACCTTGAACCAAGGTCATAGGTCCAAGTCACAATAGACATGATTAATAAAACCTCTCCTTCCCCTATGGATGGATTTCAATAATATTTCACAGAAATGTTCCTTAGGACCTAAGGATGTGTCATGACCTTGAACCAAGGTCATAGGTCAAAGTCACAATAGACATCATTAATAAAACCTCTCCTTCCCCTGTGGATGGATTTCAATAATATTTCACAGAAATGTTCCTTAGGACCTAAGGATGTGTCATGACTTTGAACCAAGGTCAAGCTTAAGGTCACAATTGACGCTTGACCTTGATCCCAAGATAACTTTTCAAAAATATTGCTGCGGGGGTATTTTCGTCCCGTTAGGGGCACATTTTCATTTATGTACGTCACACTCCAAGGTCAAGGCCACTATGTCACAAGTCAAGGTCCCAAATGAAGGCCTGGTCTTGAGGAATCCACATATGAAATATCAAAGCACTAGAGCTACCACGTGTAGTTCATGAGATGCAGCCCAGGTAAAGTAACGGGTTAAAGAAGATCCTGACGATAATATCAACAGCACTCTCAATAGAGCACAAAATTGAGCGTTTAAGTCAAATTCTAAGGCCAATGTCAATAGGTCAAAATTCAAGAACTCAAAAGAAAGGTCTGGTCATGAGGAATCTACACTCGAAATATCAAAGCCCTACCTTACAGTTCGAAATATAGCCAACGTTACTGCTTTTGAAAGGCAAGTCAAAGGTCAACGTCACTAGGTAGTGAAGGTCCAGAATGAAAGGTATGGTCATAAGGGATCCACATTTGAAAGCCCTACCTCTTATAGTTCATGAGATACAACCCAGGTTAAGAAAGTCAAACTCCAAGGTCAAGGTCTCTAGGTAAAAAGTGAAGGTCAAACTGATAGGTCTGGTCATGAGGAATGAATCTATATTAGAAAGATAAATGAGATACTACAGCCCAGTTTAAAGTCTTGTCAACGATCAGACTAAGACATTAGCTTTCCATACATTCCTCACAGCTCGCTAAATATTGGTCAGAAACAGTACCGTGATGCAGTATCTACATCGTATCAAGTATGTACATCATTTTTGTGATCCGACTTAACCTTGTCAGCTAAGATAAGTTTTGTTTCTTTCACGGCATGTCTGAATTGAATCAAGACTATTCTTTGTCTGCTCTGAAAACTTCAATTGGTTTAATACAATAGTAAATACCACTTTGCAGAAGAACTTTCACAAAATAGTCATGCTGTAATGAAGACAGCAGTGAATGGTGATTCTTATAAATTGCTACAGTGCTGATAACTTTCAGTTTTTACAATACTAATCTGAGCAGTAAACCCACTTTGTGTTGCATACCTGTATATAAATTAGTATGCTTACTCTATGAAGTCTTTGCTAAAATACACAAGTTATTAGTATGTCAGAACTTTTAAAAAGTTGACAGATAGATCGAAAATGCTACTCCTAAAGGGCTCAGACATCATAGCAAAGGCCTACATTAAAGCAGAATGGATTTTGAAAATTCTTACAAACAATATCAGCAACAATTTTTCATTATTGACAAGTTCTTGATTTACTAAACTGCAATGTTCAGTACGATAAGAAAAGAGAAGTAATGAATGTATGTAATGCTTTTAGATAGTGTTGGGTATCACAGCTGAAAACCGTATTGCAATATGTCAAATTTGAATCACAATTTATTGTAATACTTTAGGATTTGATATTTCACAAATAAAATAAAATTCAAGGACAAAATTTTGCTTTATGTCTAATACCTCAGTCACACCTAGCCGGATAAGGCGAACGGACGAGTAACGGATAGCAAAATCTTCAATCCGTTGGTGTCCGTTCGCAACCGTTACTCATCCGTTATTCGTCCGTTACATCTCCGTTTTATCCGTTACTCGTCCGACGATGACCGTTGGCGTACGTTCTGTCCGTTGGCAAGTTTTGAGCATGCTCAAAACTTGCCAACGGACAGAACGGACTAAGGCATCCGTTACTTAAACGTTACGTATCCGTTGTTATCCGTTTTGACCATTACTCCTCCGTTACATCTCCGGTAGGTGTCCGTTCATATCCGTTAGGTGTCCGTTGATGTCCGTTATACCTCAGTCACACCTAGCCGGATAAGGCGACCGGACGAGTAATGGATAGCAAAATCTTCAATCCGTTGGTATCCGTTCGCATCCGTTACTCATCCGTTATTCGTCCGTTACATCTCCGTTTTATCCGTTACTCGTCCGGTGATGACCGTTGGTGACCGTTCTGTCCGTTGGCAAGTTTTGAGCATGCTCAAAACTTGCCAACGGACAGAACGGACTAAGGCATCCGTTACTTATACGTTACGTGTCCGTTGGTATCCGTTTTGTCCGTTACTCGTCCGTTACACCTCCGTTAGGTGTCCGTTGATATCCGTTAGGTGTCCGTTGAAGTCCGGTAGAACCGAGTCACGAACGGACATCTACCGGACGTGAAACGGATAAAACGGAGATGTAACGGGCAGCTACCGGAGACCAACGGACGAGTAACGAATGTCCGTTTTGTCCGGTTCTTATGCGTTGCATATCCGTTTTATCCGTTGCTTTTCCGTTACTCGTACGGTCAAGTCCGTTACACGTCCGTTACTTTTCAGGTTGATATCCGGTATTCGTACGGTACATGTCCGTTCAAAACTAGTCGCAAGAGCCGCGAGCAGTGGCAGTGTTGACTTTTCACAAACTGACGACCAACGGACTAAGGATTTTGGCACATTTTTCAATCGTTCGATATCCATTCGCGCTATCCGGTAAGGTGTGACGCGACCATTAGACTCGAGTCACGAACTGACATCTACCGGACGTGAAACGGATAAAACGGAGATGTAATGGACAGCTACCGGAGGCCAACGGACGAGTAACGTATGTTCGTTCTGTCCGGTTCTTATGCGTTGCATTTCCGTTTTATCCGTTGCTTTTCCGTTACTCGTACGGTGAAGTCCGTTACACGTCCGATACTCTTCTGGTAGATATCCGGTACTCGTACGGTACATGTCCGTTCAAAATTAGTCGTGAGAGCCGCGAGCAGTGGCAATGTTGATCTTTTACAAACGGACGACCAACAGATTAAGTATTTTGGCATATTTTTCATCCGTTATAGGTCCGTTCGCATTATCCGGTAAGGTGTGACGCGACCATAAGCAAGAACTGACATAAATATTTCTGTAATGTCGTCACATGCGAGATGAGTTTGGTGCTACCAGAGTGTTTAACCTCCTCACTACAATGATCGCAAAGAGCAATATTGCTGTTTAATAAAATTTTTTAGTCAAAATGACTTAAATGTCCGAAATAGGCTTTTTTAATCATTCATATCAACAAACTTGAACTGGTATTTTGGAGAAACGTATCACGATACGTATTGGGGATCAAAATATTGCAATATACTGGTAAATCAGTTTTATAGCACAACACTACTTTTAGACAATCCCCCTCAAAGGACAACAGATTATACAAAACTTCCATAGAGTATCTGAAATGGGTCTTTGACTCCTCCATAAAGCTAATATAATCAAAGCAATGTTGATATATACTTGTCATTAGATTTTATTCTCATATAAACAAGCTTGACACAATGTTAACACAAAAATCACATATATTTTTGTGAGTTTTTATAGTACAATTTTAGTGTTACATTGTACAGTACCGAGTACAATTTTAATATTACATTCTGAATCATCAACATGATCAACAATATTTTCATATCTATGTAAAACTGAAAATCAACAACACATTGTAACTTGACTAACTCTTATTTCACATGATTTCATTCAAATCAACATAAACGACTTAGCAACATGAATGTGAATACACGGAAGCATGAATGAGAAGTAAAGATAACATGAATGTGAATAAATACATATTTGCAGGCAACATTTATCTCATATACGTACATTTATAGTGTAAAAACTTCCCTGAACAGTTGATGAATCTACTCAATAGGTTTGAATAATATTGAAAAAGGTATTCTAATATGACTTGATTCTTTTTCCCTATTAAGACAACAGACGCGAGCCAGGCTCTATTCTCCAATATAGGCCCTATAGCGATAAGCCACGCCTACCCATTTTTTGAAAGCAGATAAACCGGCAGGAACTGGTTTTTACCAAGAATCGAAAGGTCTTAGTTTGTTATCATTAGAATAGAAATAAAAAAATGACAAGCCCGGCTCTATTGTCTCATAATGCACTCGCTGACGCGACTCGGTAATAAATGTGATTGGCTGAGGACGCGAGGGCATTATGAGACAATAGAGCCCGGCTTTTCATTTTTTATTTCTTAAATAAATTGTGAATGATTCTTTCACATATTCTCCTGACTTTAAAAGTCAGAATACCATTCTACACATAGAAAATGAATGAATCAATTTGTATAATTCAATAAAATTAAGTTGTCACGGTCAAATTAGATTTGAAACAATTAATTAGACTCAAAGAATCACCTACATAAATATAGACATGACAATGAAGAAGTTTTTGTGTCACCTACGAAGCATATTGACACTTGGGGATCACTTTGTCCAATGTCTGTCTGTCCGTCTGTCACACCCTATAAAAGTGATTCCTAAGTGTCGCTATGTTTCGCAGAAGACACATGCATTCCTTGGAATGATTTTTTATTTATATACAATAACATTTATTCTTTTAACATTTGCACACTCAAAAGCTCAATACACAATTACAAAATTAAAACGATAACAAAATTTATAGCACTTTTTCAAAGAAAAAAAAAAAAAGAAAAGAAAAGAAGAAAGAAAACTCCAAGCACTTGACTAGACATCACTATTAGATAGATGGCTGACAATATATAATATATTCCAAATACAAAAACAACTGAAATTCAGAACATTTTGTGAAATAGAATACATCAATTTTATATGTATTAAAAGGTACAAGTAAATTTTATTCATGTAGCCCTTGGCCTGACCTATTTGATCCTTTAGAGAAAGCATTCAAGAAAAAAAGCCAAAATTATAATCTTTAACTTTCAAATAATTTCAGTCAATACTTTATGATTTCATTCTCAAAGCACTGTAGATTTATCAACACATACATAATATGCAAACATGTAAATCAATTCATTCTATGAAATTTACAAGTACATTTGTAGTTTAAAATAGATGCACATGTGTTCCAGTCTTATTACTATATATTATACATACAAATCGTCCATGCTTCCCCTCACTGAATAAATTAACAATACCTAATGTTAGTAAAATGAATGCCGGAATTGCCAGTGGTGGACATAATTATGGAAGCACTGTACAGTGCACCCATTAATGGACCTTTAGATTATGACATCATTATCAAGTGGCCAATTAAATACATGTAATTACTTTACATGCAGTGGGTAATGCTTAATTGATGCGACAATCCCTTAATCGACCACTGGGTTATTGTTCGTTCTACATCAAAATAGCCTTAAAATAGCCACAGTAAATCACCGTTCTGTAATGTTAAAGCTCCTCACCAGAACGGACACCATCCAATATAACACTGACAAAGGTTCTCATGTGACGTAGCCTGCTTTATCAACAACTCCACCTGGGTGGAAACATCAACCGGTTCTTCTACAGGAAAATCTTTACCGGTAAGTTTGTCCCTGACCCGGTTTACTATTCCTATTGCTTTTTTGTTCAGTACCTCTGTCTGTATGTTCTCAGGATTCAGCCCGCGTGTGGCGTCCGGCGCAGACTTTTTATGACTAGCATGGCTAAGGTCCATGTCCTCTAACATGTCGCCCTGCTCCTGACTGCTCCCTGTATATGACCCTGACCTTGTGCCCTTGACCTTCCCTTTTGTTATTGCTGTAATAAAAGAAATAGGTCAAATTTTAAATTCACTTTGAGTTTCGAAAGGTAAAAAGATAAAGCACGATTATTTTACAAGCTGATTGTTTAAAGTAATTATGTTTCTGCTTATCAATAATCATTGTAATCTGAAAGTTGGATAAATCCTTCAAATTTGAAAGAAGCAGAATGTGATAAAATATTTTTTTTAAAACAAGAAAGCTTTGTCTAACAGCAATGATAAAGTAGAGGGAGTAACATACAAAATGTGCACTTTTTAAGAATATGACTGAATAAAACATTCTCTATTTGACTTCAGTTCAGCCATGGTCACAACCCGCTGTGCGAGTTTTTTGGACGTGCGTGTTTGGAGAGGCCATGTGCGCTACGTTTTTCTAAAGACGCAAGGAAGCAAGTGGCAAGAGTACGAAAGAAAAGCGTCAACGCACATCGCACGTATGGTTATATGGAGTAACTGTTATTACATGCATCATTTGCTGCACAACAGTGGCAAGTGCATTGTTGCAGACAACGTGCATGCAACTTGTTACAACGTACAATCTCTGTGCCTCTTCTGCGTTATCGTGTGGATGTTGTACTTCCACTACTCCTAACGCACAGGTTTCTCACTCCCATATGCCACAAGTGTGTTGCATGTACTTACAATGTACTCACAATGTGATTGTCATACTTCTTTATGAATTCGTAGACCGAACGCAGACAGGACGCAGCGAAAGTTCTGCAAGCACTAAAACTGCTACCTCCTTTCTGTGTGTTCCCAAATTTGTACAGAGGCCATATGGACCACATACTGATAACGCACAGACACCTTGCAGATCCCCAAAGTTTGCCTACGTTTTTCGCATGTAGACAGCACGTACTTCTGGTTGTGACCACCGCTTTACATGAACTAATTAGTTAGACTTTGAGATCTCGTAAATTCCTAAATTTTTTTTATCAAATTGTCCAAAAGATTATTCCGAGTTCATTGCACGATGTCTACAATAGGCTCTTGTCCATAATAAAGGCACTTTACATTACACTGTCAAATATTAAATGAAAGTAGATTGATGACTTACTGTCCATCAGTCTCCAGTTAAGTAGAGGATCGTAGACGAATGCCTCTAACACGGCCATCAGACTGTCCTTATGTTCACGTAAAACCTCCATTACACTTTCACAGGTCATACGATAATTACCCTCTATACCCGTCACCTAGAACGTAAAGGAACGTTTGTTTGATTATGATAATTTTGTTTTACTTTTACTTATGTGCATGTTAACTTTCTCTTGTTCTACTGATTTACTGCTTGATGAGAATTTTTCATGTCCTATTACGTAACAATACTAACCTCCATAGCGTTTATAAGCATCCTGGTCAGACGGAAGGGTATTTTCTCCGGGAATTTCTCCCTAACCATGGCAACCTCAAAACAATCCCCAAAATCAATATGGATGATTTTACCACTCATTCTGTCTAACATCAGGTTGGAGGGATGCCTGAAATGATGATGTATCAAGATTGATTGTATCTTAACATAAATGTACATGTACATACAAATTTTTATTTTCCTTATTTGCATAATTTTGCCATAACACTGTTTTATACGACCTACAGTGATAATTGTATATTCGGATAATTTTGCTATCTTTGTTTTAATATTTTATAAGCCATATATTAAAATTTTGCATTTTTTCGATGTACGTAGCAGTAAATACATGTATTAATAAAGGTACCACGTATCCTACCATATTACATTGTTTAGATTAAGGATCACTGACAAGGGTTAAGTACCCGAAGCATGCATGTCTGGTCCATGCTGTCAATTTATCAATGATGCTATTTAATTTGAAAACGTTTAACATTTGTACCACATGGTGAGTGTCACTGCTGGAGGACCAGGAGTCCCCGAGGGCACATGTAGCCAAGTTCGATCAACTTCGATTGATCAACTTCGGTTGATCATTTCTTCAACGCATTCGAAAATTTCTGATATCAAAATTTCTTGGAATTTCTAAAACGTGGGTCCTGTAGCATCATATCCCACCCATCCTGCTACGTATTTCGGTACAATTTTAGACAAAATAACTTTCACACTCTTTGGCCATATTACATTGTTTAGATTAAGGATCACTGACGAGGGTTGAGTACCCGAAACGTGCATGTCTGGTCCACACTGCAAATCTATCTGTTCTTAAATGATGCTATTGAATTTGATGACCTTTATCATAGACATCACAGGAACGAGTGTAAGGTTGTTCATATATCCATAATATTCTAGTTTATAAAATGTCAAATGTATGACCCTGTTCTGATTTCACAGCACTATACTGATAAATACGTCGCTCAAAATGTCTAAAAACGGTGAAATCATTGAAAATATCAATAAATGAGCGAAATTTCGAAACAAATTTATCAACTCAAGTAACGCTCCAGGCCTTGCTCATGAATATTTTTGTACCAATCGATGGATTTCTGATCAGCCTTTAAATTTGCATAAAAAATATTGTGGACGAGGCCTTGATCGTAGATGAATTTTAAAGATTTGTGTGTAAGAGAGGATGATTTTCCTTTGTTTTGTGTCATTCAGGGCAAATGACGTCAGAACATGACGTCATACATCGCGCACGTGACGTTATAAGGGCTCAAAATTATGAAGCCGTATTTTCTCAAACATTCAACATTGCAAAAAGTGATAATTGATCATTCGTTTATCAAAAGCATTTTTTGTCAAAATTATGGGGCCGATATGAGGGTAAGCCCACCTAGTCCTTCTTTTCTTCTGTCAAACACTAGCCTTAGTCTACATTTATCAAGTGAAGAGTTACATGACAATAGACTTACCTATCACCAAGACCTAGCACGTATCCCACCATTGACATCACAGCCAGGGAACGAGTGTAATTTGTTCTTCTATCGAACCATACCTGAAAATATCGGCAAGAAATGAGTAATAATCTACTTTCAATTTCACCTTTAAAAGTATTTAGTACATATAAGAACACAGAAAATATAGAAATAGTTTTTCCTCAAAGCGTAACATTTTGACATTTTACATTTAATCAGAAAATTTTCCCCAGCAAAAATAACTACATTTACAGTACTTGAATCTCTTTATAAGCTTAAAATACATCAAAGATGTACAGTGCCGAATCGCAAAACTGTAAATGTAAGTACCACTATGCAGACTTACATGATTTGTTTACAGCCATGATCATTTCTGGCAAGTCTCATGGTAATTAGGTGTAATACATGATCTAATATTCCTGATCCAGAAACCATTTTTAATCATCAGAGTTCTATGACCCTGACCTTTGACTTTTTGACTCCAAAATTAATAGGGATCATCCTTGACGAAAGGGAAACATTTTCTAACAAGTTTCATGATAATAGGTGCAACACACACTCTAATATGATCTGGAAACCACTTTCAATCATCAGACTCCTATGACCTTCAAAGTTAGACCCCAAAATTGATAGAGGTCATCTTTGACTCATGGTGAGCAAGTGTATGAAGTTTCATTGCACTAACACTTATCATAACTGAATTTAAATCCATAAACCAATTGTAGACGCCCACCCATACGCTCATTTTACATCAAATTAAGAGCTGAGTTTTGCAACTCAGCTAAGAATGTACAGGTGCATGTAGCATAAATACATCTTACCTCTGAGTTAGGACTTTTATACCAGAGTATTTTAGCCAGGTCATCACCCTGTGTGTGTTCGAGGGCGTGCTCAAACACCTCTACTTTCTGCATCAACGCTAGGTGGTCATAATCTGGTGCCATCTACATGTATATACATAAAATTTACAAATTATTTGTGCTGTACAAAAAAGTATGTTCTCACTTGTATTTTGTTTATTTTTGCCAATTCCTCTTCTGACTCAAAGTGCAAAATTGATAAGTGATGAATTCAAAATTTAAAAAATAAAACTTTCAGAATCATGAAGTTGATCTCTTCTTTCCTTCCTTTCCTTAATGGTTTCTTTTTTATACAAATACTTTTGAAATCAAATTCCTTTCCTGAGAGCGATTTCACAGCAACAACTTAGTGGGAATTCAGTCAAAACTTCATGAGAATCTTACCCTGAGCATCAGTCTGTGTTCTATATTTAGAAGAATCTTTTTCTTTTCTCTGTAATCTCTGATAAGGGAATGTAAAGTGTCTGTGTGTGGTACCCATCCAATCAGTCCAGAGTTCGTAGACAGAGGGATCACAGGAAAACCTATGGATACTGGAAGAGACAAAGGTAAAGGATATTCTTTTGTATTTATGAAAAAATGTTCTAAGATCCAAGATGTACGTGTATGTGAAATTCTTTATGAGCAAGACAAAATTTAAGGAACTTTCATAAACTCACGTCAGATTCCTGCGGAAGGTTTCTGGATTATTCAGTAGCAGAGAGTTGACAAGACCAAAGAGCTGCATGACCCTTTCATCCTGCCTTAAGTCCTCATGTCCCTTCAGTAAGAACATAAACTCCATCCCATTGCTCCCTGTGGATAGAAATTACAATTTTGACATTCAATTCCGTAAGACAAAGAATTCTTCGGATGCAATTTCTACTATTTGTGCATATTGTGAGTTAAATAAATTTCCTTGTCAATGCAGCTTTTTCAATAAACAAAATTACTTCCCATTTAAGTAAATGTGAAATCATCAAATTCTTTGGAAACCAGTATAAAATTTAGGGAAAACATGTTCTAAACATGACGTTTCTATAGAAATTTCATTTCAAGAGTCAAAATGAACTTGTGCATATACATTTATACATGTAAAATTATGTCAATTAATTGTAATTAACTTTTATGTCAAGGAAAATTGTAGGGCCAATAAAGGGGTCGTAGTTCCTTCAATTCTCTAATGAATTTGATAATTAACTTACCAAATATACTGAGCGTTCTGGGTCTTTGTTTAATTAACTTACCAAATATACTGAGCTTTCTGGGTCTTTGTTTAATTAACTTACCAAATATACTGAGCTTTCTGGGTCTTTGTTTAATTAACTTACCAAATATACTGAGCTTTCTGGGTCTTTGTTTAGATGTTATAACCTGTAGGGAGGCTTGGACCCGTCTGATTTTGACAATGGGTTGATTAGGTTCGTACGTCCCAGGTACGGCTAATTCTAAATCCTGACAGCGGAGTAACTTGGGGGATACGTACTGAAGCTCCAGTGATGTCAGCTGTGGGGAATAATACTCATGTATAAATTAAGCCGATCAGTCATATTGTCATCATTCATTGTACATACACATATACATAACTTGGTAGGGGGTTCAGGTGGATTTTATTGAAATGATCAGTGGGCATGTAAAATGCTTTTTCAGAAGGTACAAAGATTAAAGAGCGAAATGCTGTTTATTTGATGAAAAAATATGCATTAAAACGAGAGATATCGCATTTTGAATGTTGCAAATTGGAGTTGATTTTGTAATTAGTCTTGTATTATGATATATAGAAATAAATGGCACCAAAAGCGCTAAAATTGTGAAAAATACATGGTTTGTTTCAATATTTTTTTTAAAGAAAGCATTACAAACCCTTTATCACCATATATCATTTTTTTCCTTATGGCATGAACTTTTTTATGGTTGTCATGGGAATTAGAAAAAAAATAAAAATGGCAACCAAGATGTCCACCATCTTAATGGCCAATACGTGTATAGAGACAGACAAATGACATAAAATAGTATTACCTTGTGCTTTTAACAGGCTTCTTTCATTTTTTGAATAGATTTTTTCAAAGTAATCAAAAAGAAGATCAACTTCCCTTCAATTTACTCCATAATTAATGTTCAGACAATCTTCATGCACAATTTTGATGCATTTTCTCAGTAAACTTTTTACAGTCTTCTCTTAAGCATGTTGATTTTTACTTTTTTGAAAAAAAAAATTGAATGATTTCATTTAAGTGAAAAATCATGATCAAATATGTTTAACTAGAAACAATTTTAATTATTTTCCCCAGTTTTACCTGAATAAAGTACAGGATTCATCGGGAAATAGGTATCTGTAGGTATGGTCAGAGGAAATTCGGGCAAAAATGGTAAAGGGTGAGGGTGATTAAGCTTCATTTTGCACTAACTGACAGTATTTTATTTGATAAGAGAAGTTTTATTCAATATATTAATCATCACTCTACTTAATATCGTATGAAATTCGACTTTTGAAATCTATTATCTTTGAGAAAATAGCGAGAAATGGGAAAAAAAGACAATTTTTTGGAGTTTTTCTAGAATTTTGATACGACCCCTGAAAGTCATCATATTTCATATTGAAAACAAAAGTACAGAATGTTATCTTCAATTTGATTGGATGGATATGGGAATCCCATCGATATGATGCCCCAAATCAAAATGTCGTCCATGTTTAGAACGTACGGGAAAACCCGCTATAAGTAGGTTACATTTTCACGACTTGTTCATTAATTCCAAGCCTTGGAAATCTATTTGAATGTAATGAATGTTAAGTTTAAGCCTTAAACTGGACACTGATGTCATACTTATGACATTCTACCCATAATATAATGTATTTTTACAAAGTAGAAAAATGCATATATTTTGTTCGAATGCCGCCTAATTACACTATAAAGTCCATGACCTGAACCCCCTAACTTGGGGGATACGCACTGAAGCTCCAGTGATGCCAGCTGTGTATAAATTAAGCCGATCAGTCATATTGTCATCATTCATTGTACATGCATATATATGTTACAGGGAATAAGTGTAATCAGGAATTTCAAGTAATTCCTGAAATTTAGGGATTTCGTGTAATCCCTGTTTCCATTAGTCATTACATGTAATTCCTGAAATTGACCAGGTATTTCATGTATTTCCTGATTTTTTCATGGATTTTTACACTTATTTCCTAACTTGACATTTACAACAACGCTTTTCCGCCCTTTTGATGCCGAATCTCCTGTCTGTCAAGTAACAGTGAATGTTTATGAAAAATAAGTGAAAACATTTGAACTAGAACAGGTAATGTCTATAAAAATATTGCTCAAATTTTGAAGTCCATTTCGTATTATCTTTGCAGAGAGGACAGAAAACTAAGTATATCTTAAGCCCCTGTCACACATACACGTTCTCTCGAGACGTTTTTACTACGACCTAGAAGTCCTTGAAATTTTTCATGAACGTAGTGAGAACGTGGCATTTTTCACCCGGAAGGGCTTTCCGAAAGAATAATTGACGACTCCTATACGTGCGCAACACGACCTTTAGCGTCCGTAACACGTTAGTAGCGCGTCCTTCCCGTCTCTAATACGTTTAGTCAAGTTCGCACTACGATCGGCCCCAAGTTCACACTACGACGGAGGCGTCTGTATTACGATAGTAAGGCGTTATTACTACGTCCTCGAAGTCCTTTCTGCGTTCATGCTACGATCATGACACGTTCAAAGGATAAATTGTTTGTACGAGGTCTATTTTGATTTTTTCGACCTCTGAAACCAAGAACGTGGTAAGGACGGCAGAGATGTGACGATCTCCATATGATTATATGTAAAAGTTTTAGACATCCGTACTACGACCCTACTACGTTCGTGACACGTTTCTAATACGTCCATGAAGTTCTCAATAGTCGTTCACAAGTAGTCCTTAACACGTTCTGTCATCAGCGCGTCCTCACTACGACTGTTTTGAACAGTTCAAAATAATCGTGGTGGCTCGGCGTACGGGCACGTTCGCCGGCGTCCTTACTACGTACGACCTCAATACGTATCAGTGAGTTCTTACTACGTTCCCTGCGTCCTTACTACGTCCACGTCACGTTTCGTACAATTTTGGCGGTCGTAGTGCGAACGCCATGCAAGAACGTGAAGGTGTGACAGGGGCTTTACGAAAAAATAGTATTTAACCTTCATCAACTTTTCTTGATTTAGACAAAATCAAAGCACTAAAGGTACTGAGTGCGAATAGCCAGAATAATATCACTTATTATGTATGACAAAATATTGTGTTTTCAAAATTATATTTGTTCCTGAACACCTTCGTAGGCCAGTTTATGGACGGATAAAGACAACTAAAATGCAAATGCATAATGTTGTCGTAATGAATTAAAAGATGATGTCTGAAAGTGAACATGAAAATTAAATAACATCACATTAAATCTCCCCCCCCCCCCCCAAAAAAAAGCAATCCAATATGACTATCGATTGACGATTGCATATGCAAGGAAAGAAGACGAATCTTATTTTCTAATTGGATCCCCACTCTCTCTTTAACCTTTCATGATCAATGTTAGGTGTGTGCTAGGAATTTGAAGGAAAATTCACTTCTTTTTTAGTATATAAAAACATAATACATCCTAAACGGGAATGTTTTGATCTTTTATTTTTCATAATTGTTAATATCATATTTCATGATGGAAGTTCCTAATTTTTCCGTCGTATACAGATTTTATTTTGTGAAGCGGGACAAAATAAGTCTACTTGAAGATAGTTTTACGTTTCAATGATTCAACTTAATATCTTTATCGATAGCACCGTTTCATTTATATATTGTCCACTAAAACAGATAATGACCTGGTAATGGAAAGGGGTTTCCATCACACAGCCTGTGTTCATCTCAGTACATACAGATGCAATTTTTCATTAGGTCATGCATGTACATAACACGACAGCTCGATTCATATAGATATAATTCATTGATTCAGACAGTGATCAGACTTTATACCAATCATGACGCTGATGCAGTCCCAAGGTACATGTAAACAGAGTAACATCGTTTATACATACTCAGTAGACGGGGCTCCCATGAGTGAAGAAATCAGGCAATCGCTATGTGCTATTCGCACAAAAATTACCCAAGTTTTTTTTTACTCTCTACTACCTTTTATCTGATATCATGAAAGGATTTAAGATACACAAAAAATGACGTATATTATTTGGTAGGCAAGGAATTTCTCCGTCCGACAGAAAGTGTAAGTTGTATAAGTATGAAAGTTCATGAAACAAATCTAACTCAATAAGTCCTGTCTCCATGGTCTTCCGGTAAAAACGTTGGGAAATTTCCATTTCTTCGTGTTTATCTAAATATTTAATTGCAACAAGTTTCATTGAAATCGGTTAATAAGAACAAGACAATATATCATCATTGCACTTTGTAATGATAGCTATATCATGTATATCGACTTACATGATCCTATCAAGATTCCATACATACAACTGTGTCCAGTGCGTTTACACTGTGGGCAAAACTTATATGAAAGACAAAATCATGCTTCGCAGTGTTTTTTTTTTAACATATCATTTTCTTTTATCTATCTTAAAAGCTATTTCTCTTGCTCAGTAATGGTATAGTATATTTGATTAATATGGACACGAAAAATATTTATCACATCCCAATTTAATAATTTTTATAAGGTTTTTGACAGTCAGGAAATAAGTGTAAAAATGCTTAAATATTTTAGGAATTACATGTAATCCCTAATATTTTGGAGATTTCGTGTAATCCCTAAACTGACTAGGAATTACACGTAATCACTGAACCTTTCAGGAATTACATGAAATCCCTGATTACACTTATTCCCTGTAACATATACAAGGTTCTCTTATATAGGAGTGCATTTGAATCGGTGATTTGGAAATTTGAGGTGGATCTTTTGAGCACTTTTTAAGAGCAAATACATGTACAAGATCAGAGGAACTTTAAACCGACAATTTCTGTCATTTGAGGCGGTGATATTTTGCCTGGTGCTACCTCTTATAGATTCTCTGCATGTACAAACAAATTTGGAGAATTCAGAAGTACTGTAAATATTTAATATCGTCATTTATTTTCAGAATCAAAGACAAGAATAAGTCTTTTGAGGATCTACATGTATGTATTTGTTAGCAAAATTTACCTCTTAGGGGCAATACCACAGAATGTTATCTCAGTACAGTGAAACCTGTCTAAACTGATATCGACTCAGACCAAGAAAAAATATCGGAACAGACAGGTTATCGGATTAGACCGGTATCGATTTAGACAGGTTTCACTGTAAATTAAGAGAATTGTCAAAATCTTAGTAAATTTCAATATTTACTGCTAAGTAAGCTATTTCAGATATCTATGTAATAGTTTTACATCAAGCACAAACCTGTGGAAGCTGTTTTGAGATCCTGCGGAACACGTGGTAGTACAGATCCCAGGCCTGAGTGAGATCCTTAACGTTACCGGATCTCTGATATTTCTTACACCAATCCTGTGCCTCCATAAGATCTCTGCCATAAGCCTGCAATATGACGTGTATATAATATAGAGGTGTGTTAAATGAACAGGTGTGTAATCATGGTAATGCAGTACACATAATGATATTTTAACCTGACATCTCTTTATGAATGGATGTAGGAGCATAATACACCTGGTTTTTGTATTTTTTTTTCAACTGGTCTATAAACAGGAAATATTTCCTATAGAACAATACTTTATCTAAAAGAGAACCCGTCCTCGATGTCAACATTTACATTTATATAGGAAGCATTACGGAGCGCAAACTTAACAGTCTATAAGGTATATGTAAATCTTTTTGAGTTCACATTGCACAAGGTGTAGTACTTGAGCCGGTAATTAAGCATCCTACAAAATACTTACTTTAATTCCAGAAAAATCTATCAAGAAACTGTATGTACATTATAAGATCTACATGTACCCTTGATGCACAAGTATGAATGTGTCAGAAATATTCTTGCATTTACCTAAAAACATAAATGGCAAAATTAATCTATATACCTGATTAAAGGATGTTTCTTTGAGCGTTTGTGGTCCTCTCTCCATCATTGCGTGTAGGGGATCCAGGGTGTTAAACATCCCCTTGACATCCCTCTCTCCGAAGTACATCCTAGACGCCTCCTCCAATCCCTCGTGCCACAACTCATGCCAAAGTATGGCTACCCTGATCAGCTCCTCACTCACCTTGATATAGAAATCAGATATTGTTATTTCACTTTGCCATTTCATAGTAGATCCTTCGATAAATAGAGCTCCGTTTGTGCTTTATTTTGGCAAATCCACATTTCATTTAAGATTTTCGTCATTCTTGTTCAAGTTACATTTTTTTTTTTAATTATTAATTCTAAGTACTAGAAGTGTACTTATTTCAGCGCAACCAAATTTAAGCAAAAACACGTCAAAATTAGGCAAACGAACATTTATCCTAATCATAAAATAAGCGCACTTGACATATTTTTCATCATAATCTATAAAAGTAACAAGACTTCACTTCTGAAGTCTGAAGCTTAGTGCAGTTTAAACAGCACTGACTCTGCTAAAATAAGAATCCAACTAAAATAAGTACACATACATGCTAGACCATATTGGAGGCTCTAATGAATTTCATGTTAATCATGATTAATAGGACAATCTACAAATTTTAGGATAATTTAGTACACAAAAACTAAAAAAAAAGAATCTTTCAACAGAGCTTTTGTAACAGTCTTACCAGCATAGCTTGTTGTACAAGAGTATTGCTGTGCTCACACATACTCTTCAGTACTTTATTAGCGGCGTTTTGTCGCGCCTGGGCGTTTGACTTGGATGCTACAGTAAGGGGATAAATCAGAGCCTGGGGGTGTGACTTGCCGACATCTATGAGGAGCTGTGATATTAACCTGGCCACTAGATGGCGAGGTGTGTCAATACGTGCAATCAATTGAGGAATCACCTAAAAACAGATGTAAAATACATGTACAAGGTAATATTTAATCAAGCCGCAAAAAAGTGAAATTATAATAATTATTCACATGTAAGTACTTCATAAGGAAATTCAAAGACTCTGCTAACTGAATATAGGGTGTTTGCCTCAAGGAGCTAACATACTCTATATGACTGTTCAATGGGGCAAACATCCTAGACCGAGGGAGTTTTAAATATTGAATATACTCAATATAGATGAGAATGAATCCACACATAATTCACATGACTTGTAAAGTTAAAGGCAATTCAAATAAGGTCAACGTCATGTTGAAGATACAAATATGCATTAGATAAAACATAATAAGAAAGATACCTGTAGCCAATGTTGGATCTGTATAGTCTTTAAACCATCATTTATAGCTTCATAAACCTCCGGCCATTGTCCGTAGTCAAACAGTAGGGTAAGTAACCTATGGTGAAAGAATATACATGTTAATAAAGTTCGAATAAAAACTCGGTTTCAAAAGTTTTGGCAATTCAAATGAGAACTTTATCTGTTCAAAACATATCATCTGTATGCTAACATTTTCAAAGTAAAGTAGGCAGAGTTGCTATTTTTTTCCCGACAGCTGTACAGATTACCTTAGTGTATCTTGTAGACTGCTATGTTGTGACAAGGCAATAGAACGGAAGAATCCCTGAACGGCAAGTACACAATACTTGTGGGTCTTTGTGGAAGCCTGAGTAAAAGTATGTTTTCCTCAAGTTAAAAGACTGTTTTCATAAATCATAATGTAAATACTGAATCTCTTGAATCAACGAAAATTGGGCCCCATAAAGATAAATGATTTCACAGTATGTTAAAGAAAAAAATAAGTCTCATTTCTAAATGAACAATGATAGGTAATCTAAATTAAAATTGTAATTACTCTAGAAAATTAAAAGTGAGAAATATCTTCCATTCTTAACAAATAAGGAGATATTCTGAAATTGTGTTTCTGTATCAGACGAAAGATTCAATTTTTAATGTTTTTCTCTACATACAGAAAGAAAACAAAAGTTATACCCAAGGAAGGAAAAGCAAATCACTGAACAGCTGAATATGAAATCTGAAAATGTGTTCAGTAAATACTAAGATAATGTATAACAAACCAGGAAGTTATCTGGTTTCTGTGAGCTGGACGTCCCTGGTTCTCCTCCATTCATATAATCAGGTGACCCTGTGGCTTGTGACCCCATGACCTGTGACCCTGACCCTGCAATCTGTGACCCAGATCCTGTACTCTGGTCTGTGGTTTGTTTGTAGAATAAGACTGCCTCGTAGTTCATCAGAGCCCAAGCATGCCACGCCTGCAATCAGGAGGAATTCTGATTTATATGTACATTATACTTACTTTTTCATGTGAAATTAATTTTATTTCACTTACATTAAGAATCACCCAAAAATTGTTCATGCAAAAAGTTTCTAAATGAAACAAGGTGTGTTCAGTGCATTTCCATTGATTCTATTGGTGAGAATCACGGGCAACTTGGACCGTGGAATACTTGGCCCGTGGAATACTTGGCCCGTAGTAGGTCCACTCAGCCCATAAACATATTAACAGAAGGTAAATCGTTCTTTTTAAGGGAAGACCATTTGATTCTGAGGAGGAGGGTTGGCAATTTTTTATCGGATGAGAGTATTTATTTTCAACCCACAGCCGGCCGGATTATTTATTTTCCAATAAAAAAAATTAAATCTCTAGTCGATTTTCATGAACATTAATTTTTTTTTCAAATAAATAACTTCAGAAACAAGAGATATTTTAGCTTTCTTTATAGCATGCTTAAATTGTGCTAAACTATATCATAAAGTCGAGTAGCGTATATTTGCGGGCCGATTGGACCTATTACAGGCTGAGTGTTCCACGGTCCGAGTTCACCTATTACCATTGGTGAAATTACCACTTCAGCCATAAGAACCCATGGCACCAATGTTTACAATTCGCATTATTCTACACACACCCACTTTTTGCATTGCAAATATACATGTATTATCCTGTCTCAAATTTGGATAAAGGGCTGTAAATATAATTTTATACTAATACATGTTCTTGTATTTGGATATTCTTTAAAATTGCCCAGATTAGCGATTCACTGTTTAAGAGTAACATGAACAGAAAAGGCGTATAATAAATATGGATGAAGTGTATAATGGCTTAAAAAATCGTGATTTCGAGCAAATACTTGGAACTATACAGACCTTGTACCAGTTTTTATCATACTCTGTGGACCTCGTATAATACTCCAGTACCTCACTTATCGACTTTTCGTTTACGCCAAGCTGGTCTTGTGCCCAGTCTCCGAGCTTCAAGTTACACCTACAATATTTTACAAGGATGTTAGACACACGAAAGTTTCCTGAAGAATTTTTTTCCCGCATCCTCTTGTATCAGTGGTACACGTACATGTAAAACATAAGACAAATTAAAAAGCTTTGTTAAACTTTGTATCATTTCTACATATTCAGCTGACACTTGTTATCTCGAAGTCGATGGGCCTACTGAAAATACTTCGACATAAGCAGAGTTCGAGATAAACATCAGTCGAATTTACTCTTTATTTTAGAATGCTTTGTACTACCTATAAGGTTTAAAGAATCGTTTTGCTATTGTATTTTATACAATAGATATCGGAGTTTAAAAGGCTATTCATGTTGACAATGCAAACAAGCATTTTATTTCACAACGTAGAAATGATTCTAGAAGTACCATAAACGTAGTCTTAACACTTAAATTTTGCGAAGAGGCGCATTGAGAACGTCAGACATTTTTATTCTTTGTGTGCCCCCTCCCTTCCGCGCAAATCGCCTCGACCCTGATATAATACCAGTTTGGTTGTTTCACTGCGTTGAAATGATTCTAGAAGTGCCATAAACGTAGTCTTAACACTTAAATGTTACGAAGAGGCGTATTGAGAACGTACAATGTAAGATATTTTTATTCTTTGTGTGCCCCCCCCCCTCCCTTCCGCGTCGATGGCCTCGACCCTGATATAATACCAGTTTGGTTGTCTTATCGATCTGTCATGTGCTGTTGACCTTCAATAATTTTAGATCATTGTGTCATCAAATTACAATAAAGACATTTGTAGTGTTGTAACGATTATCGCCGACATCGGCGACATCATCGCTAATACCCTTCGATTTCGATTAATCAATTATGTTTTCAATAATCGATTATAATTGGAAATATACAACGTAGAAAAGAATGACATAGTTCTCGGTCGAATTCGCGTGCGACAAGTACAAACAAAACGAAAGTAGATCGACAATCGTTTCTAGAGTTAAAGTACCGGGCGTAGCGTAAATAATTTGAAAAGGATACACTCTCTAAGGCATACAATGAATGGAATAAGGATTCTCATTGAATTTAATAGTAATGACAAGTTCTCTTACAGAAAACTTCAATGTCAGATGCGATACGGGCCTGCGATACGTCAATATCCACTCGTCTAGAAAAAAAACCTTTTTAGTTTTTATGCCGAACTCCTGAGCTTTGTAAGAAGGACAAGGTCAGTGAATTTCACAGTACTGTTAGCCTAAACTCCACGAAGATATTGCTTGATTCCTTGAATGAGCAAAATCTTCAGTTAACTCTTGGGTCGTATGGAACACCCCCCATCCCTGCATCTGCCGTATAAAGTTGTTGACTATTACAATCACATAGTTACTGCTGTGATCTTGATATTTCATTTACTAGACAGGATTTTATCATTCTATGGTTATAGAGTTCTTTTTAGACATTTTGCTATGTATATTAGCATAATATTTAGTGAAGTTTATTCATTACTTGTCATATTCCTTTCTGTAAAAACAAGACAAAATTATTTCCGATTAAA
The DNA here is from genome assembly GCA_033119305.1 of Pinctada imbricata. Lineage (NCBI taxonomy): Eukaryota > Metazoa > Mollusca > Bivalvia > Pterioida > Pteriidae > Pinctada > Pinctada imbricata. The sequence goes on along the minus strand of VSWD01000004.1, from coordinate 12,060,028 downwards.
TCGAAATAATCGATTAAAATCCTCTCTGATTAGAAACCGATAATCGATTATGAAATTTTTCCGATTATACAACACTAGACATTTGTGCGTACGCTATTTAATTTTTCGTCTGCTAGATTTCAATGTCGCACATGTCTTCATCCTTCGCTTGAATTCAATCGTATGCAATCAAGTCTTAGTGTATGAATTTTTATGTATGGATTATTTTGTAGATTATCAGTATCATTGTTGCTCAAATTGCTTTATTTCAGTTATGATGAATCTTGCCAATTTTTTTTTTTTTTAGCCGTTGTTTCTTTAAAAATTTCAACACAAAACAAGGCAGTTTTAATAATTGAAAAATGCACTTATTATTGTTTCTGCAATGATATTATGATCTAATTAACTGTTATCCTCCTTAATTTATTGATGTCACGGTCGATCAAACAACGGCGTTACCGGTACCTATAATTGTTTGTTTACCATGCGATTTCACTATTATTTGGAACGTTAATTGGTTTGTTTATACAAACATTAGGACTTCGACTTAACGAGTATGAAATTCATGAGGAAAGTGACTTGGGACTTAAAACATAGGTAATCACAGATTACGAAGCTCACCTCGTGACAGCAAAATTCAATTCAAACATATTTCTTAGTACATGTATATTGGCTTTTAAAGGCAAAACCACTCAAGCAGAAAAAGTAGGTCAAGGTCATTTTATGAAAGTCTGATCAAAGATACATCCAATATGCAAGTTTGGTACATGTAGCAGTTATACTTTGCTCAATATTGGCTTTTAAAGGCAAAATCACTCAAGCGGAAAAAAGTAGGTGAAGGTCATTTTATGAAAGATTGATCAAAGATACATTCAATATGCAAGTTTGGTACATGTATCACTTATACTTTGCTCAATATTGGCTTTTAAAGCCAAATCATTCAAGCGGAAAAAGTAGGTCGAGGTCATTTTATGAAAGTTTGATCAAAGATACATCCAATATGCAAGTTTGGTACATGTAGCAGTTATACTTTGCTCAATATTGGCTTTATAGAGCAAAATCACTCAAGCGGAAAAAGTAGGTCAAGGTCATTTTATGAAAGATTGATCAAAGATACATCCAATATGCAAGTTTGGTACATGTATCACTTATACTTTGCTCAATATTGGCTTTTAAAGGCAAAATCACTCAAGCGGAAAAAGTAGGTCGAGGTCATTTTATGAAAGTTTGATAAAAGATACATCTAATATGAAGGTTTGGAACATCTAGCACTTATACTTTGCTCAATATTGGCTTTTAAAGGCAAAATCATTCAAGCGGAAAAAGTAGGTCAAGGTCATTTTATGAAAGTTTGATCAAAGATACATCCAATATGCAAGTTTGGTACATGTAGCACTTATACTTTGCTCAATATTGGCTTTTAAAAGCGAAATCACTCAAGTGGAAAAAGTAGGTCAGATGCTGCATCCGATGCATGGGTCCATCTCGGCATCCAAAGATGAATCACTTGTGCAAGTTTGGTTACTGTAGCATCAGTACTTTGTCAGATATTGAGCTACCCCAAGCTTCTTAACCAAGTCACTCAAGCGGAAAATGTAGGTCAGATGCTGCATCCGATGCATGGGTTCACCTCAGCATCCAAAAATGAATCACTTGTGCAAGTTTGGTTACTGTAGCATCAGTACTTTGTCAGATACTGAGCTACCCCAAACTTCTTAACCAAGTCACTCAAGCGGAAAATGTGGGTCAGATGCTGCATACGATGCATGGGTTCACCTCAGCATCCAAAGATGAATCACTTGTGCCAGTTTGGTTACTGTAGCATTAGTACTTTGTCAGATACTGAGCTACCCCAAACTTCTTAACCAAGTCACTCAAGCGGAAAATGTAGGTCAGATGCTGCATCCGATGCATGGGTTCACCTCAGCATCCAAAGATGAATCACTTGTGCAAGTTTGGTTACTGTAGCATTAGTACTTTGTCAGATACTGAGCTACCCCAAACTTCTTAACCGGACGCGGACGCGGACACGGACGCGGACGCGGACACGGACGCGGACGAGGACGCGGACGCGGACGCGGACGCGGACGCATGGGGTTATAGCATAAGCTCACTCAACTTCGTCGAGGTGAGCTAAAAATACTTCGAGATAAGCGAAATTTCGAGATAACCGATTTCGAGTTATCCGAAGTCAAATTGGTTAGAATATGAAGGAAAAAAGTTGGGACCATCGCTCGACTTCGAGATAAACGGAATTTCGAGATAACCGAGTTTGAGATAACGAGTGTCAGCTGTATTACATTCTCCCTGACAAGTTCGTTTTGGAACATTTTAAAAACTGCATAACAACATGTAGAGCTACATATACATGTATTTAGCATCTTGTTTAATCAATCAAATTTTCAGATTGTCTCATGTGGTAGCCTGGTAGGTCTCTTTGATAGATAGAGGTTGAAAATATTTCTTCAATGAGCTTGTGTGATTTTCAGAACAAATTCGTCTTTAAGATACAATTTGATAATACAATGTACTGTACCTTGCCAATAGTTTATTGAGTTCAGCTCTCTCATACGAATCTTCAGGAGACACGAGTTGTAAAGCTCGAGCATGCAGCGAGTTTTGTACAAAATACTGAAGTTTGTGGAAGGCTTCACCCTGAATTAAATAAAATGAAGACACATGCAATGTTATTTTTCATTTGTGTGAACAGTTTAAGCAAAATGCAAATCAAGTTGTTTACTGGGAGTGCCCTTTGTTTGTTTATTGGTTTATTTCTAAATAAACATATCTATTAGTATTTTCATGAGATATAAAAATTTCAATCATCCAAAAATGCCTTCAAAAGAAACATTCTTACCTTCTGATTGTTTTTCCACATGTGTTTCATATAGGCGAATGTGACCTGTGGATTGGTGGTGGGAATGGTCTGATCTGCTGGCATTTTTGATGGGTCGATACCCAGCAGCATTACAAGGGTTTTATGGGATAGAGCCTGAAAATAATAATTAGTACCATATCTAATAAAAGCTTTTGGGACTCTAATCTTCATTATACATGTTCTAAATAATACCATATATAGGGTAATTTTGGAGCGATAGAAATTTTGGCTTTTTTGGCAAATGCAATAAAATGGCCAACTTTAAAAGCGCCAATTATCTATTCCTAAGAGTTGGAATTTATTGAGATAGAGATCCGTCGCAGTAAAAAAATATTGCATTTTCTTCTTTTGAGTTATGATTTCAATTGTGTTATATATTCAACTATGCTGACCATATCGTAATTACAGGTACATATACCTTTGTGCTAACAATTAATGTCTACCCCTGCCTTAATCCAATTATCTACAGTATTGAGTAATTAGCGATAAATTCAACAGGTACTTCTCCAAACAATGACTACGCATGCTTTAGAATACAATAAAATTGATTGCACACAGGTTGTGTGTATTGAGGGGCCAACAGGCTGTTGGTCTTTGAACTACTGAACATTCAGACTTAAAGGTCATGACTTTGGCGGATGTTTTAAAGAATCAGCTAATCATTTCCAACAACCAATTTGGCTGTGATTCACTTCTATTTGTTGCATCAAACATGGCTTACAAATGGCTAACTTGCTTTTACATATGTCAATATAATTTTCTTATCACCACTCAACCATAATTCAAGCATAGCCTGGTGTACATGTATGTTACTTTTAAGCTCTTTTTCCCAGTCTTACATACATGTAAACTTACCAATCGTCCACTTTTCCTGCACAGGCTGGCATATTTCAGCCATGTTTTCATGTCTTCTACAGGGGACACAACCAGTGATCTGACTTGTATGATTTTCTGCCAATCCTCGACCACACGCTGACATCCCTGTGAACAGGACGGAGTACAAAGAATTCAATACATTTACATCAATATAAAAACTATATTCATATACCTACATGTATACACAATGTAATTGAAATTCCTTTAAACAGTAGATTTACTTTTCATAATTCTATATTCATGATTTCCAGACCTGTCTACCTATTTCTTACCAAAAGTGTCATATTTTACACAAATAAGTGAAATTTAGAAAGTGAAGCAATCAATTGATAATTGATTGCAATGAACAATTGATTTCAATTTTGAGACAAAAAGCATAATGTGTTTTTCCATCTCAATACTGTTACAAATCTAAACCATTTACACTATTGCTTATACGATATCAAATGCTTAATGTACCAAGAATTTAAGTACATGTACATGAGTCCATTTGTTTGTTTAAAATTTTTTAAGTCATTCTGCTTGAAAATATGTTTTAGGCTCAAAATAGAGGCTGCAAAAGCGTAATTTAAAAGTCTATTTGTATATGCCAAAAATTGTAAAAAAAAAAAAAAAATACGCCAAAATCATAAAAGGAGGCTGGTCTGGATTTCATTTAAGAAATGACTGTATGCAAGTCACAGAATTTAAACATGACCAACCAGACGATACATCCATGAACACCCAAAGTCATCAGTTATATTTATATTTGTACTACTTATTAGATACAACATTTACATGTAGCATGAATATTGCATGTAGTACATGTTCATGCTATAATGCTTAAATGATCTGAATGTTGACAAATTCTTTATACTTTCAAAAATGAAACGTGAAACGACAGTAGGCAATCAGAATTATGGGATATAAATGTCTTGCCTTACGGGCGCTTAACATAAGGGTTATTCTGCAATGTAAACATACATTAATTTGTTTAACTGATGACAGTTTCTGTCGTGAAATTGTTTTTCATACATGTAATTTTATTCCTATGAAAATTTTATACAAGTATTTGTAGCAGTTTTCCCTTTAATTACATACAGGTTCCCTTAGATATATAGACTAACCTGAAGTCTGTCCCACCACATTGTTTTTATGGCATCTCTCCTTTCTGGTACAAGTTTGTACTGCATCACTTCCTCAAGCTCTGATAATAATTGTACATTTACCATGGCCTGAAAATGAAACCAACTAATGAAAATATGCATGACAAAGCTGCCATTAACTTTGTGTGTTTTACTTCATTTCTACGCATTTATATGTATAACAATTTTGTTTTACTTACAACGATCTACTATGAACAATTCACACTTCAGAAAAGGACAGTTTACAATAACTTCACTTACCCCATATGCTCGGTTATAACTCTCACCAGCCATGGCTGTCAGCTCTGTGTCTAAGATATCCCTGGCTTTGTCTATACACTGAAATATTGACAGATAAATTCTTGTTATTACAGGCATTTTAAACAAAGACAAATAAAATGTCCAATTTTGCTGCCAGAGAGCTGTCAACTTTTAATTGTTAAAAAGAGGGAGATCTCCCTCCTTGGCCCTTGAAAAAGAGGGAGATGCATGTGAACCCATTTTGCTACATTTTATTAATGAATCAAGAGATTTTGCACAAAACAAATTTTCTAATAATTTCATTGTTCTGTCATTTCAATACAAAAACATTTATAAACAATGAAACATGTATCAATAATTTATTGCATTCTATACATCTTTTCTTGCATTTTATCATGCAATTTGTCATGAATGTTGCTATCCAGAGTTATTCTTCTTTGGTAAATATGCCAAAGAGGGTGATTGGGCCAAAAAGAGGGAGATTTTGGTCTCCCCCGAGGCAGAAATGCAAAGGAGGGAGATGTGGTCAAAAAGAGGGAGATGTGGTCAAAAAGAGGGAGATGTGGTCAAAAAGAGGGAGTCTCCCTCCAAAAGAGGGAGAGTTGACAGGTATGGCTTTCAAGACAATAATTTCTAAATGTGGTGTACTAAGCATGCATGTTGTAGATAGTGGTACTTCAAGCCAAAAAGTTTCAAAATTAATAAAAAATTTCAATATGGTGCTCCTTTTCTATGAACTAACAGACAAAGGAGTGGATTAAGATAATATACATGTACATGTAGATAAAAGCTGATAATATTCTGATGTTGACATTCAAACCTGTTGAGCTAGCTGATAGTTTTCTGTATGTAGAGCGAACACTGCCCTATAAAACGCTCCATCATAGCTGGTACGGGGTATCATACACATGTACTCCTCCATGCTATCCCACTGACCGAGTCCCCACGCGGCCGCTGCAGCCATTCTGGCCATACGAGTACGGTCCTCGTCACTGCAGGTCGACCATTTGTCACAGGCTATACCATGTAACAGTCCCCTGTAACGAGTACATGTAAATAGTAAGTATTGTACATAAAAGTGTAACATTCAGCTAAATCTCTGAAGCATGTACTAAAGAAAGCCAGCTTTGCTGCCTTGAAATTTTTCTCTGTGCGAAGTAATTTTGTAACGATAAATTTTACTTCAATCGAAATTGAACAAATACTAATTTTCATTTGAGTCAGTGTCTCTAACTGCATACAACATGCCCCACTTATAAACTCTAGATGGACTCACAAGTCCTTCCCTTTCAAAAGTTTGTTATCAAATAGCTAACAATGCTATAATGTGTATGTATATGTAGGACATACATGTATAAAGAATAAAACAGTTGCAGAGCAAATACAAAATCTTACTCTCTGAGCACCTTTACAATGTAGGACACTTACCATTCAGCCAAAGCCTCCAGACATCTCATCCGTCCTAACGTTAAATTGACATCATCAGGGTTTTTCTCCTGCTTGATTTCGTATGCCTGTAAAGCTTTATTCCACTCGTGTAACTTCTCATACCAACCCTCCTGTACTTTCTGCAACAATGATTAATTGTAATTTTCAATACCTTAAGCTGTAAGAATAAAATGATGGCACAAGATAAATCTTTATTACATGCACATATTAAATTTATGGACCATATTTTGATTTTTCTAAGGACATACATGTATACATCTACTTTTTTAATGTCATAGACCAGTGATAATTTTAGGAAAGGGTACAAAGTTAAGATAAAATTGAAAGAATCTTGAGATTGCATAGTGATGAACAATTTCTCTTAGTTTCTGCACTGATTACTGGCATACTGTTAAACAACTGAAGTCTTTTATGTACATGGTACACGTTCTAAACACTCTTTGATCTACCTACCAAATCTGCCCTGTGATGACTCATGGCGTACTGTAAAACACCAGCAGCTGACTCTGGTTGCTGCAATTTGTTGTTGATACTGCAATGTTAAACAGTAAAGTGTCAGTCTGATAAAATTATTTCATGCTACGATAAGTTCTCTCAGAGTAATCTAAAAAATTGGGAAAGACGGACGGAATGATCTGTCTAGATTAAAATAATTAAAAATACTAGGGGTGTCACGATTCACCGCGGTTCTCGATTCACCGCGGTTCTTGACGACGGTTCGATACACGATACGAGAAGAGGCCGTATCATTGATTTACGGTTCGTTTTCAGCATTAAGTTTTATCTTTAAAAAATCAATATTGCGACGCCCGACGCCGGGTCGTCAAAGATACTTTTAAAAGACGCTCCTTTATATCATTTTAATATGAATCAAGGCAAAGCCTTTTTGTGCAAGCGGAGAGAAAATAAATATGATTTTAGACTATGGCGGTTTATCCTATCTTTCAAAACTTTCTGTTTGGTGATTGCCAAAAAAAAAGGCAGTATAAGGCGAGTGGAAACACAGAGGCATTTGTAAAATTGGTCTAGACCAGCAGATGAACATTTTAAGGGGGGGGGGCCTTAAAATATGGTTCTTTGTATGTTCCTGTTTTGGCCTTGACCGGCAAATATTAGATTAGGTTGAAGGGGGGGGGGATTCCAGTCAAATTTACAGAAAAATACGAGCAAACACAAAAGGTGTATGATTTTGAAACTTTATATCAACAATCTAGTTTAAAGAGCTCAGCTAGAACTGGTCAGACCAAGGATTTATAAACAGACCTGGTTATATTTCCTACATGTGATTTTTATTATTTCAAGCCATTTTAATTTTGTTATAAAACGGTTAAATGAAAATAAATAACTCATTGCATATCGCCCAAAAGAAAAAAATCCATCTCGCCGATGTCAGATACAATCGTCCAAAGCCTGTTTCATAACATTTCAATAAAGAAAACTACTTTAATATCGGACATCAAAATTATAAGTTTGGAGAAATGTTCGGATGCCTCCAAATATTATCGTAAAATCCAAGAAGTGTTCTGGATTGAGAAACTTAATAACGTGAAGCCATCCGGATTGAACACAAAATCGCCCATGGGAATACTTTGGCCGGTTTATTGACCTTTTTAGAAGCGATTACGTCAAGCAAAATACGTCCATTAAAGGAAAATCTTACAACGTCAAAGTGACATTAAGAATTTGGCGCAATGACGTCATAGAAGCACAGTAAACAAAATACTCAAACGAAGATGTTGGCTTTCCTAAAAAGATTCCGCGGTTACGCTGAGTTGTCGATGCTATTTCGTAATCTGCTTTACGAAAAATTATGTCAATAAATTTAACTTGTTAACAAAAATTGAGTATAACATATAGGTAAACTCGGAGTCGAAAAAAAAATTAAATGGCAATATTCAGCATCTCCGCAGTAACTCTGTCTGGGAGGAGACGAAAGTTTTTGAAAGCATAGTAGTACATTCTCATTCTTTGATTCAGCATATTTTCTCACTAAGGTAAGTGTATACGCGTTACCATAAGGGCGAGCTTTGCTCGCAAAGGCCCTTCGGGCCTTTGCAGCAAGCTCCACTCGCTATCAGCGATTGGGAAGGTCACGCGCCCTGCAACATAGTCCAATTCTGATGGCCCATTAAATTGGCAACTCGCTTTGCCCTGGTGCGCATTCTTCTACAATGTCCATGTTTGGTTTCCAAATCTATCTAACGTACATGTAGATATACACCAGTAGCAGTAACGTGTGGATCACAGCCAGTCACTTCTGCTCCGTTCATCCGAATTATGATACAATATTGATTTTTCTCTGACATTCTTTTTTATTCTCGTTCTGCGCCTGAGATTTAAATCTCCAACGTCCACTTACGTATCTTATCGACGCAAAGGTTATTATGTATGCGTTCGTCCGTAAAATTATTATGTCATTTAAGTCAATGGGTTCAAATTGAAATAATAAAATTTGTACAGGAATGTCAATTGCAGTCAACCCCTTTCCTCTCTTCACAAAGCTAAAAAAGAAGCTGCCCATACGTGGACAAGAAAAATACAGGATAGGTGGCTGAAAGTTTCTGTGATATGCATGTCTGTAAATTATTCACTGGAAATGGTAAAATTGCGAATTTCACGACTAAAGATGTGCAAACATCTGATGTATTATGCATACATTGTAAGCAAAGCTTTTCGAAAATTGATCATTTTTGGAATGGCCCTTTCGTGAAGAAAGATGGCCCATTGATTTTGATAGTCCAATTGAGCAAGTTTGCCTTCCTGATCGCTGTGATTTTGTTTTATATATATTGCTGAGTTTTGTACTTTTCCCCGGTTTTCTATAGTCTATACAATAATTCTCAAAGTATTCAAGTTATGAATTATCTTAATGTGTTGTTGTTAAACTTGTTTTATTAAAATATCTGACAAATTACAGAAATGCCTACATATCTACATAAAAGGTGATGTATCGTGATACAAATCGTATCATGAGTAAATATCATGATACATATCGTATCGTGAGCATAGCGTATCGTGACAGCCCTAAAAAATACCTGATCAATGCCTCTAGAGTCTCCGTGACGGGCCCTCTGTGGAACTCCTCTTCCTTGTAATGTAAAGCTTTAGCATATGCTCGGCATCGCATGGCTCTGCCACCTAACAGGGATGTATCCAGGGGTAAGGGACCCTGATATAATAAAGAAGTTGTTATTGACAATGTAGTGTAAAGCTTTAGCATACGCTCGGCATCTCATGGCCCTGCCACCTAACAGGGACGTATCCAGGGGTAAGGGACCCTGATATAGTAATAAAGAAGTTGTTATTGACAATGTAGTGTAAAGCTTTAGCATACGCTCGGCATCTCATGGCCCTGCCACCTAACAGGGATGTATCCAGGGGTAAGGGACCCTGATATAATAATAAAGAAGTTGTTATTGACAATGTAGTGTAAAGCTTTCGCATACGCTCGGTATCGCATGGCTCTGCCACCTAACAGGGATGTATCCAGGGGTAAGGGACCCTGCAAGGATAGCAATAGGGATTGTCACAACATTTCTTGTATATAATTTTGAGGCTTGACCTTATTCTTTGTGAATCGCTACATCTAATATACATGTCGTTCTGTGAACTAGGCATGATTGAGTTGAGATATTTTCAGAAATTTCTAAAATAGCTAGTTCTAGAATGAGTTGAAATTCACCTTGTCACAATGTTCCATGAACTCTGCCAGATTGAGTAGAGTTTGAGTTATTTCAGGAATTTCCTGCGAGGTTAAAGCTTGCTCCAGATTTAGAATCAACTCATCCTGTTGAGTCTCCGTCAACTCCGTCCAACACGACACAAAAGCTGCATTGAACAGATTCCTGTAATATCATATACAATACAATACAATACAAATACTCATATAAATACATTACTTCAGATTTCACACAGAAATCATACTGCAAAAGATAAATTTGTTAAGTATAATGATTTTGTCAGCAACTATATTTTGCATAAAGGTACATGTATAGGTTAAGGTAATCAGGTAATAAATGCGAGAAGAAGAAAGCTTCTTGCAAAATGAATACACATGTCAAATATGAAAGCCCTGTTACTTATCATTCTAAATTTTACAAATAGTTTGGTATGAAAAAAAGGTGGTCAATACCAAGGTCAAAACAATTTGAAATTAAGCGAAATGTAAATGTTAAGTTATGTTAAGTCCCACAGTTAAAAAAAGCTTTAAAAAGAACTTTTGAGAGAAATAAGCCTAATCAGTTACCAATGAAATGCAAAGCAAAATTTAACAGCAAGGAATGTTTAATTATTATTCTTACTTTGCCAGTGTGTTGTAGGTCTGTGCAAGTGCCCAGCATGACCTTAAAGCTGGGGAAGGAGACTCCTTCAGTAACTCTATACTCAATCTCCTGAGCCATTCTATCCAATCCTCCTTGGATTCCTTCCTCCCAGCACCCAGTGACTACAAAAGTATAAAAGATTACAATTTACAACAGAAGCCATACAAGAACCGGTGCATATTTTTATTACCTTTAGCCTGATGGATTCAAGTGAATTAATACATGCACATAATCACATTTCAACAAAGATGTGGGGAAAACATGTTTATTAAAATAGTTTACTCTTACTTAAGTTTGGATTTTTTTCCTACATGTATATTTATCTACACTGTATTAATATAAACATAGGGAATGGATGTCCTACTTTCGGTGCACATGGGTGTAAGATTCTGATTAAACATAATGAAATTCTCTGAGAATTATCTAACAAGTAACAGAATTTGCACATACATTGTGACTACCCAAACTAACACACATAAAAGTTAAAACCCAAAGACACACCTTTTGTAGGTTCAGAAAGCTGACATGTAACTTTTTAATAATAACAGTCTCCGCTTGAGTTTCTCCGGACTCCACGGATGGCTTGACCCGATTCTTACGATGCTTCATCAAAATGGGGTCATCCTCTTCCTCAGCTATTGTAGAACTCTGTAAGATAAGAATAGATTAGTGTAGAAAATGCCGATATACAGGCTTTATTCCACACTATTCAAGAAATTTCAAATATTTACAGTAGTATAATTTTGTCTCAGACTATTTCATGTACATGTACATGTATGCCCTTTTCATCACATATTTATAGGGCATACGAAATTTAACATACATGTAATATAGTAATACTCAAGGTAATTTTAACAAAGACAGGGAGAGAGAATCCAATTCTGTTTATGCATACAAAGGATGAAATAAGACTGGTATTATTCGAGATGAATGCACCACTTGGAGCAAATTCACATCTCTCTGCAGTAGGTATGGTTTTTAGTTTAAACTTATTTTATTTCCATATACATGTAATAGAAATGGGATTGGGCACAAGTATGTACGGTACAATATATTGTAGAATTATTATTTTCAATGCAAATATTTTTCTTTTAATTAATTCTTGTGGTAATGTTACATTTCTTATTACTACCTGTATATCATTCTTACCTTTATCCTACACATCAGTATTGTGTATCTTTGATGGGAGATTTTATGTTTTGACGTAACCTTGGTGACCATTGGGATAAAGATGAAGAATTTCTGTCCAAGCTGTACAACAAGGGCACATAATGTATCCATGGCAACAATCTGAAGTTCAGGGGTCGTATCTATTGTTCTTACTAGAGGATGTATTATCCTTGAAGCAAAGTCTGAGAGGTCAAGGCTATAGGTCAACTTCTCTATGGTTTCCAAGGCAACTCTGTGAATAAAATACATAAGGAATAAATATTACATACTGCCTATCGACAAATGTTGATGGACAGGTAAACAAAAGTAAGAACATGTAAGTAAGTAATATTTATTTAAATATTACTTACTTACTTACATGCACTAACAAATTCAATAGTGTTTTAGAATTCTCACTAATTCCATGAAATAAACAATTTCATACATTTGTAATTTTTAATTGTCAATGTAAATAAATCTCTGTTAAAAATGTCGCATTGATGTTTGAGATCCTGTAAGTAGTCATTCCACCTTAGTTAGTCTTACTTTCTGACAGGTATTGGTATCTCCTGGGAATCAAACAGTCTGACCACAGGAGGCAGTAACAGGTGTAGGTAGTCATCTAGGTTAGCTCCAAATAACTGTAGGGCATTCAGTAACTAACAAAAAATAAATGCAAATGTCAGGCATTGCATATATGATTATCAAGAAGTCTACACATCTAATTATAAAATCATGTAAATATGAATTCATTTGATTTATTAATCATCATTAGTTTTACAAGTATGTATTGATATAGTGTGTAATCATAAATTGACTGTTTGTAATATCAACCCTCTTACCTTAGCTGTAACTGCCCTGTATTCACTAGTATCGTGCATGAAGACTTTGAGTATCTGGGGTATGATCTGTGGGAGATACACCTTAAACTCCGTCCCCAGGGCCTGGACTATCTGTTCCACCAATAGGATTATAGTATTCTGTATTGTACTATTAGGTGTCCAATACTCCTGTAGACATGAAAAAACAATTATATCATACAATATGGATGACTTTCTTCTCCACCAATAGGATTATAGTATTCTGTATTGTACTGTTAGGTGTCCAATACTCCTGTAGGCACATGAATAAAATATAATCATAAGTTATATGGAGGAAAATGTTACACTTTTTTTGTCCTATTGTCCAGTATTATCTTATCAAATAAATGTTTAATGAATCTAGTACACCGTGTGGGATTGAAACGTATGGTGTTGTGATTCCTTCCATAGTTTTTTGGTATATTTTCATTTTCTAAATTAAACTTTACAAAACTGATGAGCTGTTACAGTAGGGCATTGCCTAATTAATCAATCCATATCGTCTAGGTACATGTATATGAAAAGGACATAACTTTTGCAAATACTTCATTAGTTTGTCAACAACAGAAAATCACTCCTTCTGACGAACTCATGAAGTGTTTGCAAAAACTATAGACTTTTTAGATATACATGTATAAATGATATGGACTTATTTATGAGGCATTGCCCTACTGCAACGTCTCATCAATTTTGTGCAGTATCACTTAAATAATGAGAAAACGTCAAAATTCTCTGTAAGGAATCACAACATCAAGCTCAAATGCTTTTTCCTAGTGATCTTTTAAAAATTTGATTTCACAAACCTTGATGAGTTCAAAGATATCATGTAGATAGTTTCTGATGTGCTGCTTTACAATGGCTATAATGACACCTAGCTGCTGGAACAGGAACTAAAAACAAGAGGAGGTAACTCTTTACTAAATTACGGTAATTTAATTCAGATTCCTCAAATAATACAACGATATGAAGTAAATCATATGACAAATAGATTGACATCAGACACCATCCAAAATTGGAAGTAACTCTGTAAATTAAAACAGCAACTTACGTCTCTAAAGTTTTGATCAGCAGTCTTTATCACCATAAGGTAAGCTGGTATGACCTGTTGAATGTATGGTACACACTTGGTGCCAAGACTCTTAAATATAAACGTAATGGCCTGTACCACCATGGTGTGATGCTGTGACAGTGACGGGTCGCCGACGATACGCATCAGTGTTGCTATGGCGATGGCTGGGTAGAACTCCTCTAGTGTTGTCGATGCACTCATGTTAGCCAGCATCTCATTGGTGTTCTCTGTAATTGATGAATAAAAACAAATATGCAGAATGTGTTTGAGCTCGTTCATTGCACTTTTGGAAATTTTGTAAAATTTATGCAAACATACATGTACATGTAGTATGATTTGTTGCATTTTGTGAAAGGTAATACTAAAATGGATTCCGCCTGGTACAATGCAAACTGTTTGTTAGAATTTTTTTCAATCCTTGAAAATTAGATTTATGATTACCATACCTGGTTGTGGACTTTCTTTTTGATCAGTAAGACTGAGTACGGAGCTCGTCTCTGTCTGTTGTATCAGTCCCAGGTTCTGTTTGTGTTTATGTGGATCTAACGCCCCTAATAATCCTAATACTCGGATTACCTACAAAATTCATGTATGAAACAATAACGTAGAATCTTTATCCTCCTTTCTGCAAAAGTAATCCAATCCTACTTTGTTAATAAACTGAAATTGTTAAATTCATAGATCTTTTTTCTGTTGCTATTGTCAGCTCTTCAAGTTTCCTATCGGATCGGAAACTTCACTTAGAATAAATGGTAAAATACATTGTAGAATTGTTTTAATAGTACTATACAGAAACAAGGAAATACTGTACTTGTATAATAAACAAATGCAAAACAGAGAATGTGGATGTCAAACAATTATGTATTTAGCTCTAAATGTGACATATTGTGTGACTACCCAACCTTACCTCACGTCTGATCCCTGCCGACTGCTCCGTTTTAAGGAAGTTGAGTAGTATACCAAGAAGAGACGGATATTTCTTATAAGGCTCTATAACGTAACCTGTACTCTCTACTAGCTGTCCAAGTGTCCACAGAGCAACCTATGGTAGAAACATCCTCACAAAATGTACTCCAGTCCTACTTATTATTGAAATATACTAGGTAAATTCTTTACTTTTACTCTGTTTTCATTTCAATTCTTCAAATCAGACAAGAGCAGCCACTTGACATGAGAAGAACGGCACAATTCATGTGCACTGTTAAGTTAATCTGTTTAAAATAATTACTAATCAAAAGTTATGGTCAATTTTAAAAAGTTTTTTTCTCAACAGAAACTTATTGATAGACTGACAGAAAGAGAAATAGACTACCAGGTCAATAAGCCTATAACACATATACATTGTATCAATGTAAAACCAAACAAAGAAACACAGAAACAAATCATTCCAGTTCAGAAATTGTTACTTTGTACTTACCTCCCTTTTCTGTAATGACGACATATCCTGTAACATCTCGATAATTAGGGGCAGTAACTCCTCCATGGACTTCCTCATTTCGGTACCGCTAACCTGTGCTTGTTCACCTATAGCTGCCAGTACACTGATCGTGACGTTAGGGTTAGGATCTTGCTCTTTCAGCTTCGGAATTAAAGCCTGGGCCGAAATTATTACAACATGAATGTGATGAAGAGTACATAAATCATCATTATTCACCATGTTCACAGTGTAAATCAATTTCCAATCTCCACATAGACAGAGAACACCAGATGAAAGGATTGGGCAAACAAAGTATAAATAGCACAATATGCAGTGAATTCTTAGTAGATAGCTGATTTACACAAATATTGTTCTTGCTCCCTATGTTTCTAACAATTCTTATCAAAATGTCCAATGTCTGGTTCTTTACATAGCCTGTCTGGCAGGTTTGTTAGCTAGAGCATTGGTTGTGAAATATTGAATATCTATTATACTTCTCTTACATGTCCAAGGTTCAATATTTTATGTTTGCTAGTCCTTTTACCTTGAGTATGGGTTCCATATATGGTCTTACGAGCCTGGCAGCGTTTGCCACTAGGTGGCCTAACATTCTGGCCGCCTGTTCTTTGTTACGTCCTATACCGCTGTGCTCTAACTCCGTCAGAATCTGAAATCAGAAGTAATAAAGTCTAAAAGAAGTCACATGTTTTGAGGAAATGTGTAGTTCCTCTACATCAATTGACCCTTCCGATTGCAGGGAAAAAATGTAAAATGTCGTGACGTTACAATGCTTTTACCTTGAACAACCAAGCTTGGAACCTCGAACAAACATCGAAATTGCATTGTGACGTCATGGAATTTCTCAAATTTTTCCCGTGTTCAAAAGGGTCAATTATACCAAGCAAAACAATTTACACTAAAGGCTTAAATTAGTTACAAGTAATAAAGAACAGGAAATTAACAAATCATGAAAATTTTTAGACTTTTTCCTAATGACAAAATATCAAAATTATACAATCATCTTTTAAATTCAAATTCAATAATTGTGGCATCAACTCATAAAATCTGCAAAGATTTAAGGAATCATTGTAATATTTTTTGGTTGATCGAGGTATCAACACCAAAATTTGAGGGAAAAATAAGTTGAGCGCATAGCGCAAGATGCATAAGTTTTCCCTCAGTTTTTGGTGTTGATATCTCGCTCAACCAAAAAAATATTACATTGATTACTTATCATTTCATTTAGACGCGTTTCAACGTTTATTTGCCGCTTTGGAATTGTGTTGCTAACGACATTGCTTATGACGTTGTTAAGCGCGTACTTCCGGTTTGGGTTGATGCAGGTATCAACGCAATTTCTCGGCCATCAGAATCTTCGTTTCTTAATTAAATGATTAACGCTACCACTGATATTTTTTATGCTTCATAAACTTACATATCATCTGATATCTTATTAAGGTATCCGTTGTACAATTGAGTCATTTTACATGGTGTTATAATCATCTCCATTGTAAAGTATGGTAAAATTTATGCCTGGTAAGGTACTATAAACTATATATTTTCTGAAAGGTAATGGTGCCCAGAGTTCAGATATAAGACTCCCAGGTCTTAAAAATCAAAGGGGAAAAACTCTTGTACAACTTTGTTATTTTGCATATGTTATATAGAGAAAATAGACAATTTAAATGCTTCGTAAGTTATTCCCCTTTGTTTTTCTAGCCCCAAAATTATAATTTCTGAGCAGTGGGCTTTATAACCTTTCAGAAAATATATAGTTTATACTACCTAACCAGGCATGGAAAAATGCCCTATTGTACATCGGATACCTTAAACATCTTCTATAAGAATGCCTCAGACCAAAAGCTAACAGTCCTCATTTCTTGAGGTCAGCATCGCTCAATGTCAATGATCCACAAGGAAAACACCAGCATAATCACTGGGTTCTCAACCTGTGACACTCACATTGGGTCTAACCACAAGTCAAAACAGACAAGTTAAATCATCGGCATTCTAATATGTAAAATACACTTCCCTTTCATATAATTACATATTAGGTACAGTATTAGAATCCGTCTCAAAGCTCCTTTGTTCAGGGAAAATGTCAAAGTACACGTACATTCTTGAAATCTCAACATACACATGTGCTAGAAGTTCAAACCTAGTTCAATACAGATATATTTCCATATATTTGGTGATCATATTATTCTAAATACCGTATATCAGGTAATTTTTGTGTCAGGTAAATTTCGCGAAAATGACCCTAAAAAGGTAAGACTAGTCTTTTCTTCGCTGAGTCTAATTTTCACTAACCTATTAACAAGATCAAGGGTTAAGTTCTGTGTCTATTTTAGCTATGCTCATTATTCACAATTTTATGATGTCTGGCGAACATAGCGAAAATTAGACACTCGCGAAAAATTTCCGATATACGGTAACCTAAATATAAATCTTTACAACGTAACGTAGTGCAGCATCAAAACTTGCATAAACTCTAAAAAAATAGCATTAGCAGATAAGGAGTATTATTGGATTTTCTAGAATCTAGGATACCACTCTAAGACTTCTAGTTTCATTATGTTTCTGCACTGATTTGAAACATAATTTTGTAAATTCTCTAAAATTTTCTTTATTTTTCTTTAACTAGGGGTATCTCCTCCTAAGCAAAGCTCTCTCCTCGGCTGTCATGTTTTGAATTTCACCCTCCAAAATTATATTCTGTTTTTCTCTCAAAATTTGACCTACAGCATCTGCGAGTGATAAGACACTATTTGTAGAAAGATGAACTGAAGTTATAACAAGAGAAATTAAACAAAATGTTTTTCATAAAAAAACAGATGTCTCCCCCCTCCCTCTAAGTTACTTTGACCTTAGGCCAAAATGCAAAATGATGTCCTTGGAGTCATGGGCAACATCATACTAAAACATGAAAGTGATTCATTACATTGTTTGAGGTAAAGCCCAAACATGATTGGCATATACAATTTCATTATAAGCATATTTAAAGAAATTGACTTTGGTCACATGACCTTGGATATAGGTAATCTGAAACCTACACTCACTGACGAGGGTTAAGTACCCGAAACATGCATGTCTGGTCCATGCTGCAAACTTATCTGCTTTTAAATGATGCTATTGAATTTGAAGACGTTTAACATTGTATGGATCATGAGCAACAAATAACTGAATTAGTGATTAGATACATGGTTCAAAATATAAAGCCTAAACATTATTAGCATAGACAATTTCAGCCTGGACATGCTTAGCATATACAATTTCATTACCAAAGTAAGAAGCTACCTTAACCATGTGACCTTGGGACAATGTGATAAGAAACATTTAGTCCTTAGAAACAACACACTAAAATATGAAAACAATTGTAAGAAGGGATCAGGAGATATAGCCCAGACAATATTAGTACGTACAATTTCATTAAAAAGAACTAAATGATCTTGACCTTGGGCACATGACCTTGGGTCAAGATGATAAGAAACCCTCCAATCCTGAGCAACAGCATACTATAGTATAAGAGTGATCCAGTATACGATTCCACAGATATAGCCCAGACTCAATAGCATTTACAATTTCATTAAAAAATGTAATACTTGACCTTAGTCATATGACCTTGGATCAAGGAGGTGTGAAACCTTTGGGTCATCAGCACCATCATACTAAAATACGACGTGATCCGATCACGGTTCAATAGATTAAGCCTGGACATAATACATGTAACAAATACAATTTCATTTAATATATACTAATTGACCTTGACTTTGGTCACATGACCTTGAGTCAACGTGATGTGAAACCTTTATGTGATAAGCAACAACATACTAAAATATGACGGTGATCTGATAAAAAGTTAAAAGAGATACAGCCCCAATGGGATAGCATGTACAATTTCATTAAAACGTACTTAGTAACTTTGACCTTGATCAAATGAGTTAAAGAAGATCCTGACGATAATCTCAACAGCACTCACAATAAGCACACAATTACGCATCGACGGACCCCTAGCAAGCTAGAGGTGGGACCAGGTGCCCGGGAGGAGTAAGCATCCCCTGTTGGCTAGCCGCACCCGCCGTCGATGTTTAAGCACGAAACTGAAAACAATATATAAAATTCATGCACTGTCTTGCGTCGTGTCTATATAGAAAGTGCTTTGGCGACAATGTCAGGGAAATATATTCAAAACACTTACTGTCAAACCCCTCGCGGGGAACTTTTTTACGAGCTCCACACGGCAAAGGGCATAAGTGTGACACAAATGAGTTAAAGAAGATCCTGACGATAATCTCAACAGCACTCACAATAAGCACACAATTACGCATCGACGGACCCCTAGCAAGCTAGAGGTGGGACCAGGTGCCCGGGAGGAGTAAGCATCCCCTGTTGGCTAGCCGCACCCGCCGTCGATGTTTAAGCACGAAACTGAAAACAATATATAAAATTCATGCACTGTCTTGCGTCGTGTCTATATAGAAAGTGCTTTGGCGACAATGTCAGGGAAATATATTCAAAACACTTACTGTCAAACCCCTCGCGGGGAACTTTTTTACGAGCTCCACACGGCAAAGGGCATAAGTGTGACACAAATGAGTTAAAGAAGATCCTGACGATAATCTCAACAGCACTCACAATAAGCACACAATTACGCATCGACGGACCCCTAGCAAGCTAGAGGTGGGACCATGGGTCCAGGTGAAACCTTTTGGTCATGACTAAATACATTCTTAAACTTGAAAGCAATCTAGTATGCGGTCCAAGGGATAAAGCCTAAACAAGAATGTATCTACAATTTCATTAAAATTGTACTAAGTGACCTTGACCTTGGGTCAAGGTGATGTGAAGCCTTCGGGTCATAAGCAAAAACATACTAAAATATGATAGTGATCCGGCAAACGGTTCAAGAGATATAGCCCGGACAAGAATGTATGCACAATATCATTAAAAATGCACTAAGTGACCTTGACCTTGGTCACATGACCTTGGGTCAAGGTGATGTGAAACCTACGGGTCATACGCAACAACATACTTAGATATGAAAGTGATCCAGCATATGGTTCAAAAGATATAGCTCGTACAGGAATGTATGCATAATTTCATTAAAAAATGCACTAAGTGACCTTGACCTTGGTCACATGACCTTGGGTCATGGTGATGTGAAACCTATACGTGATTAGCAACAACATACTAAAATATGAAAGTGATCCGGCAAACGGTTCAAGAGATATAGCCCGGACAGGAATGTATGCATAATTTCATTAAAAATGCACTTAGTGACCTTGACCTTGGTCACATGACCTTGGGTCAAGGTGATGTGAAACCTTCGGGTCATAAGCAACAACATACTAAAATATGAAAGTGATCCGGCAAACGGTTCAAGAGATATAGCCCGGACAGGAATGTATGCATAATTTCATTAAAAATGCACTAAGTGACCTTGACCTTGGTCACATGACCTTGGGTCAAGGTGATGTGAAACCTACGGGTCATAAGCAACAACATACTAAAATATGAAAGTTATCCGGCAAACGGTTCAAGAGATATAGCCCGGACAGGAATGTATGCATAATTTCATTAAAAATGCACTAAGTGACCTTGACCTTGGTCACATGACCTTGGGTCAAGGTGATGTGAAACCTTCGGGTCATAAGCAACAACATAATAAAATATGAAAGTGATCCGGCAAAGGGTTCAAGAGATATAGCCCGGACAGGAATGTATGCATAATTTCATTAAAAATGCACTTAGTGACCTTGACCTTGGTCACATGACCTTGGGTCAAGGTGATGTGAAACCTTCGGGTCATAAGCAACAACATACTAAAATATGAAAGTGATCCGGCAAACGGTTCAAGAGATATAGCCCGGACAGGAATGTATGCATAATTTCATTAAAAATGCACTAAGTGACCTTGACCTTGGTCACATGACCTTGGGTCAAGGTGATGTGAAACCTACGGGTCATAAGCAACAACATACTAAAATATGAAAGTGATCCGGCAAACGGTTCAAGAGATATAGCCCGGACAGGAATGTATGCATAATTTCATTAAAAATGCACTAAATGACCTTGACCTTGGTCACATGACCTTGGGTCAAGGTGATGTGAAACCTTCGGGTCATAAGCAACAACATACTAAAATATGAAAGTGATCGGGCAAACGGTTCAGGAGATATAGCCCGGACACGATGTGTGACAGACGGACAGACGGACAGACCGACGGACAGACAGACGGACGACGAAGGCAAAACCAATATGTCTCCTCCCCGTTGGGGGGGAGACATAATACAAGTTTAATACAGAATGTCTCAGATCATTAGTATGAGTTCTCACACTAGGTCACTACCACACTATGTTAATGGTTGACAAGGAAAACACCAGACATACGTTAACTGAGTTCTCACACTAGGTCACTACCACACTATGTTAATGGTTGACAAGGAAAACACCAGACATACGTTAACTGAGTTCTCACACTAGGTCACTACCACACTATGTTAATGGTTGACAAGGAAAACACCAGACATATGTTAACTGAGTTCTCACACTAGGTCACTACCACACTATGTTAATGGTTGACAAGGAAAACACCAGACATACGTTAACTGAGTTCTCACACTAGGTCACTACCACACTATGTTAATGGTTGACAAGGAAAACACCAGACATATGTTAACTGGGTTCTCTACCTGTGACACTAACATAGGGTCCGACAACAAGTCAACACAAACATGTTAAATCATCGACACTCTTGATCAGTAAAATGTTTTTCATTAAATGTAAAAGTCCAATTCCGTTTCAAAGATGTAAATCCGATTAAAAATCAAGCTTGCAATTAATATAATGTTTATTTCAAAATGCCTGTCCAAACAAAGTTGATACAGAATGCCTCATTGCAAGCTCCAGCTTCTCATGTCTTAGGTCAGCATCACACAATATTAATGATCAACAAGGAAAACATCAGTGTTTTAACCGAGTTCTCGACCTGTTACATGAACATTGGGTCTAACCTCAAGTCAAAAAAAGACATGTAAAATCATTGACATTCTTGTGAAGAGATTATTTTTTTCATTAAATGCAAAGTCCATTTCCCTTTTAAATACAAATAAATCCAGTCAAATCACATTTGCTATTGAAATCATAACTACTGTTGTTTTTGTTTAAAACATGAGAATGCCTCAGACCAAATATTTGGGTTTTCATTATTTTACATAATTCATTACTCAGATTTTCATTATTTTACAGGTCAGTGTTCAGAGTTCTTGAAATTGTCGGAGAAATCACCGGACATTTTCATTAATTTAGGATTTTCCTCCATATGTCATGATTGAATTTTCCCCAAAAAAACACAGGACATTAACCAAAACTACGGGAAATCTCCAGCAATCCGGCAGTTTTCAAGATCTCTGGTGTTACACTATGTTAATACACTGAGTGTAATAACTGGGTTCTCCACCTGCCATTGATACATTCCAGGGGTCTGACCATAAATCAAAACAGACTTGTAAAATAATTGGCATTCTGGTCTAGTGGTATAGATCAAAGACTCTTTATATATGTTCTTTATACTGATAGATCATTTGATTTCTTCTTTGTTTTGTTCTATCTTTTTTTATCATTTTGTAAGATAATTATATTTGACATTATTTTCTAAAATTAGTCTTTTCTTTCATAGTCAATTTTTCACTGACAACCATCATAATGACAGGGCAAATAGAAATAGATTCAGAGCTCATGAAAAGTATAAGTTTTATCGGATTTGCCGATAAAATTTTATTTGGTCTGATAAAGACAGTAACTATTATTTAGACAGATAAAATCCCTAAAAAGCCGATATTTCATGGAAGTTTTAAAAAACACTGAGATTTATTCCAACTTGATGACTTGAAATCTTAAAGATCAATTAAAGAAGAATCTGGATTTCAAATTCTCAGTTTTAACATTCCATTTTATATAATGCAATATGAAAACATGTAAATGCCTCAGAAAACTAGGAAGGTAATCATTTACCAAGAGAATCTCAAACTCAGCACATTCGTAAAGGGAAAACATCAAAGTGCAAACTTGACATCTCAACCTTCAGAAGATGAACTAGGAGTCTCTACCTGGTTCAAAACAGACGACTATCTATCATTGGCATTCATGTCATTATATTTACTAGTAGATCCCCATGTTAAACGCCCATTAGGCAACTAGAATTATATTCCAATAACTTTTGGTTGCTATTGTGACGTCATGTTCATGTTTTGCATGTAGGGAGAATTTACCATTCTTAAAATACATTTGACGCTGTTACAGGCAAATTGTGTGATGTGCATGCAAATAAAAATGACCAATATTTAGAATAAATGTAAATATAAGTAATGACTGTTTTACTTTTGATGTTCATGGGTGTATAATTCTGGTTGCAAATTACACCAAAAGTAAGATAGTCATTTCTTAAATGAACACGTCTTTGCGACTACAAGATTGTATAATTTATAATGATTGATATAATGGTGAATTAAAATGTGGATAACATATTACTATCAGCTCTGAGAAGCACCGAGAGATTTACTCTAAAAGTTTTTACTGAAAATTTTAGAGCTGTTCGCATTAGTTAATTCAGAAGTGTCATCTACATGTATATACTCTACTCTGGTTGGTCTGCATTTAATCATTTAATCAAGGGAGCTCCAACACAGCACTAAAGCAAAGGAAAAATATCAAAGTCATATAATTTGACTTCTCGATCTTTATATTAAATGTTGTCAGAGCATCCCATCTTAATCATAACATAACTCAATCATCTATAATTATTATTATTTTTGTTATTTGATGCTGCTACTGATCTTTATTGTACAACGTTAAACGCTAATCTATAAAAGTATATAATTATGCAGACGTTCAGGTTTCACAAACAACCTGTCCCTTTGAACAGAAATGCCTCAGTCACAGAACAGTAATCATTTACTCAGAGGAACTTATGACAGCGACACAGTAAAGGGAAGATGTCAAAGTAAAATCTTGACTTCTTGACCCACGAATGAGCTGCAAGCATCACTCTGGATCAAAAATGACGGAAATCGATCATTGGCATTTAATGTCATACTGTCTTATACATGTATGTGCAGATATTCAAAAGTAACATTTTTAAAAATCTACTTCCAATGTATCATTTAAGGCCTTTCATATGGCAGTCCTTTCATTCATGTAATTTATAGACTTATGCCTCAGAATACCCAAGTGTGATCACTTACCCAGAGGAGCTCTAACAGCAACATAGCAAAGGGAAAATGTCAAAATAATATCTTGACTTCTCAACCTTAATGCATGGGCCAAGTGCATCACTCTGGATCAAACTACATTCGTATCAATCATTGGCATTCATATAATATGATTAAACATGGCTCGTAAGAAAGACAACATAACTCGCCCGTTAGGTGTTTGCTTGTACAATATAAATAGCAACATACAGAGAAGTCAAAGGTCACTAGGTCAAAAGTCATGACATCAAATAATAACTCTGGTCATGAAGAACCTACATGTGAAATATTAGAGTCCTCATCCTTATGCAATGTTGTAGTTCATAATAAAATATCAAACTATGAAAACAATACTACATGTATACTTTTTACTAAATATCCAATAGAAATATGTGTATGAAATCCCAATTTCAAACCACAGTGCAATCAAATACAGTTGACTTCTTTATCTATTTTTTTTTTCTCAAAAGGTGCAATCTCTGATGTCACTTTGTTTAGCTTCGTGGGTATATATAACTTCTAAACTAGTATGGAATAATAGAAATATTTACATATGAATGACATTGCCTCAGAATAAAAACAGCCAGTAATCACTTACTCAGAGGAGCTCTAAAAAGGCATCATAGTAAACGGAAAATATCAAAATAAACTCTTGACTTCTCAACCTTTACACAAGAGCCCAGAGCATCACTCTGGATCAGATCATACCATTATCTATCATTGGCATTCTTGTTCTTCAATAGTTGATTTTCCAATATATTTAACATTCAGTGCAGAAAGACTTATTGAATTGAAAAGCTGTTATGTAATTATATCTGAACCTACCTCAGAGTTAAGACACAGGAAAATGAAGTTAGAATATTTACATAGATCTCTTGCCTTCAAGACTCTCAAATAATACTTGTAAATAAATAAAAAATCTATGAAAATATCCTACTAGACTCTCGACTGCATCCTCACCTCCAAATCAATCACTGCATAGCAACTTAAATATGTTGCTAAGCAACACAAGTACATTGCCTACACGATATGATTGTTACTTGCTTAATTAAACATCATCGGCAGGTCAAGAGGTCATAGCTCCTGATCACCATTCAGATTGAAAACTATGTAACGAGTCAGTGTCTCACACTTTATAAAATCCCATAACGGGACTTCATTCCCAAAGTGTGAGTCTCCTTACAACAAATTGTCATCATTATGGTAAAAAGGAGCTTCAATATTGTATTGAGTCTTTGCGGAATGCAGAGTTTTTTCCCCTTACAAACGGTATCTGACGTAAAACTATTGTGACGTCATGAAAATTGTATGGTAACGTCAATTTTATACCACCATTTCCCAGACTGTTAGGACTGTTTCCATAGAATTTACATAATCAGTCTACGTCAGATAGCGTCTCAGATGGGAAGTAACTCTGGTTTTAAAAAATAGCGAATATAAACATGTAAATATCACCTCAAAAGAATATTGGATATCTTTTTGAAAAAATTTGATCTGATAGGGAAGGGAGAAGGGAGAAGGATTACGATAACATTTTAGTAAAGTCTATCCTAAAGGTCGGTTAGGGGTTATTATGAATTCTGCCATCGGTATGTCTTTGACGTCTTATTTGACAGGAAAATCCAGATAAGTGGGAATATGCTACATTTGTATCAGGCTTTTTCAGTAAGATGTATATGAGGTGAAATTGAAAAACCTAAGACGGGTAGAAGTCATTACTATGAATTCCACTGTCAGTTTGTCCTTGATGTTGTAAATGAAAAAAATCTAGATCTATTTATATTGACATGAAGTCACAATTGACCCTTCCGAACGCTGGAAAAATTTGAGAAATTCTATGACGTCACAATGCAATTTTGATGTTTGACAGAGGTTCGAAGCTTGTTTGTCCGAGGTAAAAGCATTGTGACGTCACAATATTTTGCATTCTTTTCCCGCAATTCGGAAGGGTCAATGACGATACAAACTGTCATAATTACAAAAAGACTGATTTAATGCCTCAGAATATTCAATAATCACTTACTCAGAGGAGCTCTATCTGCAACATATCAAAGGGAAAATGTCAAAGTAAAATCTGACTTCTCAACCTTAATACATGAGCAAAGAGCAGATCACTCTGTATCAGATTATAGCATTAACTATCATTGGCATTTTTGTACAGTAACTTCAACAGTCGATTTTCCAGTTTATTTTTATGAGACAGCCACAAAGGAGTAGGTGCGGTAACTTGTCGTTTCAGCCCTATTTTCAAAGTTCTTTATACAATGTATATCCATAATATTCTAGTTTATAAAATGTCAAATGTATGGTGAATCCAAATCATGAAAACTTTTTTTATTTCACAGTCCTATACTGAATAATGTGTTGCTTAAAACGTCTAAAAACGCTGAAATCATTGAAAATATCAATAAACAGGCTTTCTACTCTACCTTGATGAAAAAGTAGGAAAAAAGTAGGAGTAGTCAATGAAAAAAGTAGGAGAAAAATAGGAAAAAGTAGGAATTAATAGGGGAAAAGTAGGAAATTTTCTATCACTTTTAGCGACAATACAGTAAGCAATGTTTGCAGACTGGTAATGTTCATCTTTGAGGAAATCACAGGGAGAAATAAAGGCAGATTGATTTTTCATGTAAAATATACAGAATGGGCGAGCGAAGCGAGCCCAAAATTTTTCAAATACTTTGAATCAGATGTTGATGACAAGTGAAGCAATTAATTTTTTACTTTTGAGATGAAAAAGTAGGAATAGTAGGAGGTTTTGAAGAAAAAGTAGGAAAAAATAGGATCAAAATAAAAAAGTAGGAAAAGTAGGAAATAGTAGGAAAAAGTAGGAACAGTAGAAAGCCTGAATAAATGAGCGATATTTCGATACAAAACTATAAAATCAAATGGTTATCCAGGCCTTGCCCATAAATATTTTTGTGTCAATCGATGGATTTCTGATGGGTTTTTTAATTTGCATAAAAAAAATTCGTAGGCGAGGCCTGGAGCATAGATGAATTTTGAAGATTTGTGTATAAAATGAGATGATTTTCCTGAGTTTTGCGTCATTCGGGGTACATGACGTCAGAACATGACGTCATACATCACACGCCTGACATTACGAGGGCTCAAAATTATGATGCGGTATTTTCTCAAACATTCAACTTTGCAAAAATGAATAATTGATAATTTATTTATCAAAAATATTTTTCGTCGAAATTATAGGGCCGATATGAGGTGTTAGCGCACCTAGTCCTTTGACATCAAAATAAGAAGAACATGCTCCCTGAATGTGCCCATATTATACATAGATTCCTACTTGCCTAATGTTTTATCATTGCAATAAATTTAAAGAAATGTTCTACATGTCTACTCAGATATTTCAAGAGATGCTTCCTTGGTTCGTGGGCATGGAAAACACTTCTGTGATACATTATAATTTAAATACATACAGGATTTTTAAAAGAATTATATCAGATTTTAACCATTTCTATAAACTGTGATCCTCCCTCTTCAAATTTTGTTGTTGTTGGGAAGTGAGAGTGGAGTGGTTATAATTATAATCTTGGATTACGTAAGAAATTTCAATGAAACTCAAGCTTATCTGATCATCATCAGAATAGAAAGACTTGGTGAATTCTAAAGCCGTAAATTGTTTCCTGCCTCAGATTTATATACATGTAGTTCAGATGCAGGAAAATGAAGTCAAAATATTTACATAGAGCTGTTTCTTATAGCCTGTATGAGTGTTTTACCTGTATAAGTACACTAGCCTGTATAAGTGTTTAACCTGTATAAGTACACTAACCTGTATAAGTGTTTTTCCTGTATACTGGTAAGTACACTAGCCTGTATGAGTGTTTTACCTGTATAAGTATACTACCCTTTATAAGAGTTTTACCTGTATAAGTACACTAGCCTGTATAAGTGTTTTACTTGTACTAGTACACTCGCCTGTATCAGTGTTTTAACTGTATACTGGTAAGTACACTAGCCTGTATGAGTGTTTTATCTGTATACTGGTAAGTACACTAGCCTGTATGAGTGTTTTACCTGTATAAGTACACTCGCCTATATGAGTGTTTTACCTGTATACTGGTAAGTACACTAGCCTGTATGAGTGTTTTACCTGTATACTGGTAAGTACACTAGCCTGTATGAGTGTTTTACCTGTATACTGGTAAGTACACTAGCCTGTATGAGTGTTTTACCTGTATAAGTACACTCACCTATATAAGTGTTTTACCTGTATACTGGTAAGTACACTAGCCTGTATGAGTGTTTTACCTGTATACTGGTAAGTACACTAGCCTGTATGAGTGTTTTACCTGTACACTGGTAAGTACACTAGCCTGTATGAGTGTTTTACCTGTATAAGTACATGTACACTAGCCTGTATGAGTGTTTTACCTGTACACTGGTAAGTACACTAGCCTGTATGAGTGTTTTACCTGTATAAGTACACTAGCCTGTATGAGTGTTTTACCTGTATACTGGTAAGTACACTAGCCTGTATGAGTGTTTTACCTGTATAAGTACATTCGCCTGTATGAGTGTTTTACCTGTATACTGGTAAGTACACTAGCCTGCATGAGTGTTTTACCTGTTTGAGTGTTTTACCTGTACACTGGTAAGTACACTAGCCTGTATAAGTGTTTTACCTGTATAAGTACACTAGCCTGTATGAGTGTTTTACCTGTATAAGTGTTTTACCTGTATGAGTGTTTTACCTGTATAAGTGTGTACCTGTATAAGTGTTTTACCTGTATATTAAAGTGTTTTACCTGTATAAGTACACTAACCTGTATAAGTACACTAGCCTGTATGAGTGTTTTACCTGTATAAGTACACTTACCTGTATGAGTGTTTTCCTGAGCGAGGGCATGACGTAGGCCGGGTTCTTACTGCTGAGTCGTCCTATAATACATATAGCCACCTCCCTGATCTCATACACCTCATCGTTCAGGGCCACAAACAATGCACAGAGGTTCTCAGCCTGGGCTAAATGTGGGTCAAACCTCTCATCAAGAGACACCAATACACAATATCTGATATCAGAATCTGTGAATAACAGAAAACGTAATAAAAACAATGCCATTAACATGTTAGTGATTCAAGCATGAAAATAAATCTCAGCGTGTCTAAGTATCAAAATTTATACTAAATGAAAATTGTGGATAGTACTTATATATTAACAGTAATAATACATTTTTACGTTTATCAGTTGTGGACCCACTGATTTCACAACAAAAAATTCTAAAATCATGATCCGATATACATAATTGTTGTTTACCATACAATTGTTTAATGACAGTGGCACAGTTGTTTCGTAATAATTAATTGTCAGCATAAGTCAACACATTCTATTGATTAGGCATCAGAGAATCTTGGAAAACTATTTTGATTTTGAGCTTTTTCACAAGGGATGAATCCGCAAATGTTTGTCAATGTGGAAAGGTTTTATAAGCTTGTGGTAAATCCGCGAAAGAAAATACATGTTATTAGTTACTGATGACTAGGTAACAAATTTACCCCTCCGATGACTTAATTTGATAATTGTTATAAAGGGATTAGACGTCATTATCTGATTACGCTATGACGTCAACAAGAAGGATAACATTGTGACATCATGGAGGGTCAGGTATAAAAGGCAAAGCAGCCGGTATAAGATATACCATGTCTTCATCTGAAAGTTATTAGCAAATCGCTAATCGGGATTTCACAGCTAACTTGTCAGAGGTGGGGTAAAGAATATGTTAATGATACTTTAAAGGTCTGTAACTTACCTGTATCTGTGATGCCCACGACCAGTAGTTTATGTAGGACGTCAGCTACAGTGTTCATGGCAGCCATACTGATCTGACCCTGACTCGACGACAGCAACTATATTGTATAAAACAGTATGACTGTGTACAACAGAAACATCTGTGTGAATTCTTGTGCTTGTATAGCAAATACAACACTGATACAGTATTTGTAGAAATTTAAGCAGTGTTTTTATAAACACTATTTACGCAGCCATCCTCTGACTTTTAACAGTATGACTGTGTACAACAGAAACATCTGTGTGAATTCTTGTGCTTGTACAGCAAATACAACACTGATACAGTATTTGTAGAAATTTAAGCAGTGTTTTTATAAACACTATTTACGCAGCCATCCTCTGACTTTAAAAGTACATCTCAATTATATCGAATTTGAAGAAATGCAAATATTCAGAAAATCCATTATTACGATTGCCATTTTGTTAATATACATGTACATGTATGTACATTGTATATGCTGAGTATTTCATTGGTGAAATCACCATAAACCTCATACATGTATTACACCGTTTATTCCAAAATCACATAACTGCAAACAAATATCTTTGAATACCGATCAAATGATGATTTAATTACCCTTTTAATAACTATGCATATGTAAATAGAGGGGAAATTATCAGGAATGATTTCATAATTGTCAAAATTTGGTAGTCAAGACAAATTCAGCGCGAACAAATTCATCCAGACAAACAAAACACGGCTGTAATTTCTTCCCTCTGGAAATATACATTTGATTTTATAGGAAAGATTTTATAGTAAAGATTTTATAGTAAATATTTCAAAGCAAAAATTTTATAGTAAAGATTTTATAGTTAAGATTTCATAGTAATACATGTAGTATAAATGTCACTTGTGATGTTGGGCCTTGGCGTGTCCATAATACAAGTCTAGCGGTGATATGAAAATGGCCTAATTTTTTTTTAACTAAAGTCATAATATTTCAAAGGACAAAGTTATACTCTGCAATCAACTGAAGAGCAACCATGAGTCTGTTATCAAAAAATACAGGACAATATTGAAGGTATAGCTTGGAAAAACTCAAATTATACTAAGAATTATAACTATCTTTTAATATCTTACGGTTAGTAACGGGGTCAGTAGCTTGGCACACGTTCTGACCGCTTCCATACGGATCTCCTTGTGTTCACTGGACAGGTACTGCTCAGCACAGTGCTTCACAAACTGGGTCAATGAATGACCTGAATAAATAATAGATTTAAAATGCTGAATTCATTCAATAGTCATTTTCCAATTAAGGAGGTATTGAACACTTGGACGCCAAATTCAATTTTTCTAAAAATTTCTGAAATTATATATTTCTTGTCTGTCCTTGACTATACAAACTTACATTTGATTCTATCCACAGGAAACATTTCTAAGAGACTTTGAAATATGCATGAATCGACGTTTTCGTGAATTTCTTGATGACGTCATAATATTGAAAGTGTCATTCCAGTTCTCGTAAAGCTATTGGAAATTAATTTTGATTTAACTTCCAAAATATCCATAAATATATTGCACTTACATATGGAAAAGATCAAATGAATTGTGTTTTAAACACAGGCAGGATACTTGAATAAAAGATGACACTGTCGCTAAAAAAATGTAATTTCGAACCAATTTACTCTAGTTGCTAGTTAATTATTAGGAATTCTGTGGATGAATCTTTGTCAAAAACTATCAAAATCAACAAGAATTTCCAGAGATGATGTCATGATAAAATGGGAAAAATTGAATTTAGGATTAAAATATTACAAGGCTTTATATTTTCCAATTTTTTCTTCCAAAATCGTCCATTTTCAATGAGGTGACATCCGCTTTCCTGTAACGTAAATTTGTAAACGAATACACTTTGATTAAGAATTAATTTTCTATTTCATACATGCCAAGTTTCAATGCAATACGACCAGTAATAATGTTTTTATTGCATTTTGAATGCGAAGGTTTGTGACGCCATTTTTCTCGATAACGTCAAAATGACGTCGTGGTTTGCTCATGGATAAAACTCCCAAAGTCCTAAATTTCGAAAATCGCCATAATTTCCTCAAATGACGCCGGAAGTTATTAAAACTTTATCAGGATACTCAAATGCGTATATCAATCAGAGTATCAAATGGTTTAAGGGAGTTAAGACTGTACTTTTCCTAGGAAGTGAGAAAACAAATAATGCCGCCGCCATCTTGGTGTTCAATCCCTCCTTAAGAGCTGTGACCATTACAAAGCTACATGTACATGTACATGTATATGTGATACACAAAGACACCAGACATCACATCCTTTGGAAAATGTATCCATTTTGACGTCATATTTGACGACACCACCTTATATATACTGTACGTACCTGGATGCATTGTCATGTTTTCTGTTTTTACGTCATAATGAAAATATTGCCATATCTTGAGAAGTCAGGTGGCTAGCTGTCTGACTATACATGTACATGTATTACTAATAAGTTACCTATTGATTTGAAAAGTAACAATTTTCATCTCTTCATATAAGTAAATTACATGTATATAATCATTAGGATTACATCTTCAACATACATGTATCATATTCATACCTGTCAACTTTTTTCAGACAAAAGAGGGTCAATGACCCTCTTTGGGGAATGAAAAAGAGGGTCATAGCGCGCGAAACAAAATCGCGGCCTTTTGCTTGTGTCATTATAAATTTAATTTACCCTCCCCCAAAATACAGGTCAATAAAGTTCATTTTATTGTAAGACATGTAAAGCATTTATCTAAATTGTAACACTGCATAATCATGATAATGTAGCACATGTGTAAAATTCTAGGACTTATCAATCAATGTCTGAAGGTTCATAGTTGAATTTGCTAGGCTAAATATATATTTATGTAGTCATTGCTATACCATGATAAAGATTTTGTGTAAAATGAACTCTACATTTCACTGCTTCAATTGTTTTAAACACTTTAAAAACATTTGTCCCTTTTCGTCTGCATAAATCTCCGTGTTTACGATCGTCTTTCCATAGACATTCCCATAATAATCCGAGCCCAGGTCGTTAAAACAACATGAAAGTGGCTAATTACTTCCCATATCACTAAACAAACAACCCAATTAACCTGTAAATGTAGGTGTTTTAATTGAAAAGTCACAGCTTGAAATTTAAAGTCCCAAGTAATAGACGGAACAAAATCGGAATCGGGTCAGCAACGAAAAATCAGGTGAAAGACATGACCCGCGCGGGTGATAAAAAATAATCCGGTCAAAGGGTAAAAAAGCGGGACTGACCCGCGGAAATCGGGTCAGTTGACAGCTATGATCATATTACTTATGAAACCTTGGTGATTTCCTTTTTTTCAAATATTTACATCACTGGTAGATTTCCCAAGTTGAACACCCATTAGGCAACTAAAATTATATTCCAATAAATCAGATTGCTTATTGTGACGTCATGTCAAAGTTTTGAAAGTAGGGAGAATTTACCAACATTAGAATACTTTTGATGCTGTAATTTGCTGGATAAGCAATGTTTGTGCAGCATAAGGGTGTCAAATACTTAACAAAAATGTAAATATTAGAAACAACTGTCTTACCTTTGGTGATCATGGGTGTATAATTCTGGTTAGCATACCTGCAATTTTTCAGAGAGTCGCTTCGCGCTTCACAGAATTTGCACGTGTCCAACCAGAATAATACAACCATGAACACCAAAAGTAAGACAGTCATTTCTTAAAATAATCATCAAACACACAAAGAAATAAATGTAGAACGTTCTACATCTCAAATAAATTTACCTTCAAAGTCGAAGCTTCCAAGTGTTTTGAGAGCCAGAGTGATACTGGTGACATCATGTTGCTCTGTTAGACCAGGTACAGAACCTGTATGTTAAAGTACATTGGACTAAATGTTAATTAACAATTACTTTTAGTTTCTAACGTTTAATCTATGTGTATGTTGACAATAATGAAGAGACAACTATGGATTTAGAGACAGTACATTTACCAAAGACGCTATAAAAGAAAGTATTTTTACCTGAGGGCGATAATGGTGAGGTACTAGTTTTAGGTGCTCCGGGATGTTTAAGTTTACTGCCCATCAATATAAGTGACAGATTTTTCAGCAGTCCGTCTTGTATATCTTTCTTTAACTGTGGGATCTGGGTGGCTAAGTCTCTCAGTGCGGCCGTCAAAGCCGGGCTGTAATATAGAATATACATGTAGAATACATAATTTCCATATTAATAAACTACAAATAGTTAATTACAACAATTCAAAATATTCCGGACTGATAGGTAGTAGTTGCACTTAACTGTATGGCACATGAAGGGTATGGTATTAGTTATACAGTGTTTTACAGGGGGGATACAGAAATATATTGGGTCGATGAAAAAAAGTATTGGGCGAGGCAAAGCCGATATCCTGTCAGTAAAATAGTACATAATATTTGGTTCTTCTCAACCAATCAGATTGCAAGAAATCTGCCAGAGGTGGGATAATGCTTGTTATACATGTATGTTTCACCCTGAACATGTGACCTTGACAGTCATCTTATCTATATTGTGATTTTACTTTTATCATGCATGACAACATGTAACTTTAAATTTGATAGAAGTAAAATACAAATCGAGTAAGTTACATGTATAACGATCAATAAAATATATAGATGAAGAAACAGATAGACATCTGAGAAAATCATGTTTGAATATGACTTTTGCTTTTCAGGCATAAAAAAAGTGGCAGCCAGGGGAAGGGAGGGGAGGGGTTAACATATATTATACTTACCTGAGCCCAGTAGCAAACATTGACTCTAGTAGCTCTCTGACATCTTTTATCATACTGGGTCCTACAGCCCTGGCTAACATACTGATACATGTAAACACCACTGTGTGTGTTGGGGAGGGGGGGGGTATCATAACTTATACCTACCTAAGTCCAGTAGCAAACATTGACTCTAGTAGCTCTCTGACATCTTTTATCATACTGGGTCCTACAGCCCTGGCTAACATACTGATACATGTAAACACCGCTGGGTCCACCACAAAATTCTTCACTTTCCTTAGAAACATTAAAAATAAAAGAAAATTCCAATTAAGGCATTCTAAATTATGACACATGTATCTTGAAAATAAGATGGAAATAAAACTGTGTTTGTGAAACACAAATGCCCCTAAGGGCATATTTGTAAGTATTAACAACATTTTCTGTTAAGCAGGTTAAACTCACTGATAATGCTGAAGTTTTTAAGAAGTCAAGGTCAAGGTCACAAGGTCAAATATTTTGGTATCAATGGAAAGGTCTTATCACAATAAATACACATCTTAAATAAGAAAGGTCTATCACCTTCCATTCAAAACTTATGCCCAATGTTTAAGTTTTTTAAAAAGTAGGTCAAAGTTCAAGGTCAAGGTCACAAGATAAAAAAATCTGATATCAATGGAAAGGTCTTGTCACAAGGAATACACATGTGAAATATGAAAGCTTTATCACTTTACATTCCAAAGTTAGGCTCAATAATAAAGTTTCTTCAAAGTAGGTCATAGTTCAAGGTCAAGGTCACTAGGTAAACACATGTGAAATGTGAAATTTCAAAAGTTATGCCCAATATTTAAGTTTTCTGAACAAACAGACAGACAGGCAAAAAACTATATGCCACAGAATATTTAATTTAGGAGTCACAGGAATGTATTACATTAATTGTCTTAACTCTGTGCTGCAAACTTTTGAGAATGACTGAGGGTAGATAATGATAAAATTGGAATACATTTCCATGTATTAAGGTATCAAACCCCTAATACAATTAAAATGAAAAATACCCCCAGATAAAAAATTGTTCTCATAAAAAAGAATACTACATGTATATATATTATTATAGCACAATTAAATGATAGCTCTTCTCGGACAACGTAATGACTTTTTTGTCCTAACAGTAACTTTAAAAGAACTTTGAAAGACATTGGTAAACAAAAATATAAAATTGTGAGCATATGTCAGAAAATTTAGAAATTGGGAATTTCTAGGCAAAATAACCAAAAGTACTCTATTAGGGAATGGGATCCTTTAATTCGAGTCATTCATAGCTGTAGTATCATGGGTATGCACAGTAACACAAGCATACAGGTGTGACTGAACATATCAAACATACTTAGCAGGTAGATCCTTTGGAGGCAGAGATGATCTTATGACGTCCATAATCCGGGTCAGGTGCTTGAAGATATTGTCCTTCACAGAGATTGATAGAAGACCAAGAGCCTGGAACGTGGCCGTACGGTCCTTGGTGCTACGTAATGTACCCAGCAAAAATGCTAATGTGTCCTCTAGATACCTGTGTATTATATGCAGCTTAAATGTCAATTAAATCAATAATGAGTAGCAAAAATAGCACATGTACAGGTAAGTATATGTACTAGTCTTAAAGAGAAAGAAACTTTACTTAATTTAAAGTATTACACACAATACATGTGAGTGGACAAAGTATAGAAGTATTGAGGGATTCCAAATGTCTGAAATTGCACCTGTTCAAGGTCTAATACATTTTGAAGAAGTCTTAATTTTGAAAGTAAACAAGGATTTGGCGATCCTTCAGTTGACCCTTCCGAACACAGGAAAAATTTGAGAAATTCCATGACGTCACAATGCAATTTCGATGTTTGACCGAGGTTCGAAGCTTGTTTGTCCGAGGTACAGTAAAAGCATTGTGACGTCGCGAAATTTCGCATTTTTTTTCCCAAAATCGGAAGGGTCAATTCCCTATACATGTATAGAGATCTACATGTAAAGATCTATAGATCTTGAGGAACTTTAACTCTGAATTAATTTTCAATTGAAAATCAACAAAATATGTAAACATTAATACATGTACATAATTTGAGAGGAGAATTGCAAAAAAGACTGCATATCCTTGAAGCAAAATCGGCACTATAGAAAACATGTAGTTGACAAAAAATAGAAACACATACATGTATTTGAGGCAGGCAGTTAATAAATGAGACTTACAATCTTGAGAATACTGTTGGCATGAACGCTGCAAGACGAGGGAATATTACCAATAGGATCTGTTGTATGTGAACGCTACGACTGTTTCTGTGTTTAAGGAGCAAACCACACACCTATGATAAATTACAATAATTATGATAATTTAAAAAGATATGTAAATAATCACTCATGTCATACAAGTACAACTACATCTACATCTACATGAAATATTCTTACTGTCAATACTAAGTACATCTAAATCTAAACTTGATACATTTTTAAAAGTTTAACAACTTGTATGAACGTCTCACTTTGGCTCAGATGAGCAGGAAAAATTGGATAACCAGGTGAAAAATTTCTCCAGACCAGGTGGACGTCCACATTACTCTCTCACACAAGGCACCAAGACCACGGGGACGTCAACATTACCCTCTCACACAAGGCACCAAGACCAGGTGGACATCCACATGACTCTCTTACACAAGGCACCAAGACCAGGTGGACATCCACATGACTCTCTCACACAAGGCACCAAGACCAGGTGGACATCCACATTACTCTCTCACACAAGGCACCAAGACCAGGTGGACATCCACATTACTCTCTCACACAAGGCACCAAGACCAGGTGGACATCCACATTACTCTCTCACACAAGGCACCAAGACCACGGGGACGTCAACATTACCCTCTCACACAAGGCACCAAGACCAGGTGGACATCCACATGACTCTCTCACACAAGGCACCAACACCAGGTGGACGTCCACATTACTCTCTCACACAAGGCACCAAGACCAGGTGGACATCCACATTACTCTCTCACACAAGGCACCAAGACCAGGTGGACGTCCACATTACTCTCTCACGCAAGGCACCAAGACCAGGTGGACGTCCACATTACTCTCTCGAACAAGGCACCAAGACCAGGTGGACATCCACATTACTCTCTCACACAAGGCACAAAGACCAGGTGGACATCCACATTACTCTCTCACACAAGGCACCAAGACCAGGTGGACGTCCACATTACTCTCTCACACAAGGCACCAAGACCAGGTGGACGTCCACATTACTCTCTCACACAAGGCACCAAGACCAGGTGGACGTCCACATTACTCTCTCACACAAGGCACCTGGCCCAGGTGGACGTCCACATTACTCTCTCACACAAGGCACCAAGACCAGGTGGACATCCACGTTACTCTCTCACACAAGGCACCAAGACCAGGTGGACATCCACATTACTCTCTCACACAAGGCACCAAGACCAGGTGGACATCCACATTACTCTCTCACACAAGGCACCAAGACCAGGTGGACATCCACATTACTCTCTCACACAAGGCACCAAGACCAGGTGGACATCCACATTACTCTCTCATGCAAGGCACCAACACCAGGTGGACCCACATTACTCTCTCACACAAGGCACCAAGACCAGGTGGACATCCACATTACTCTCTCACACAAGGCACTATGACCAGGTGGACATCCACATTACTCTCTCACACAAGGCACCAAGACCAGGTGGACGTCCACATTACTCTCTCACACAAGGCACCAAGACCAGGTGGACATCCACATTACTCTCTCACACAAGGCACTATGACCAGGTGGACATCCACATTACTCTCTCACACAAGGCACAAAGACCAGGTGGACATCCACATTACTCTCTCACACAAGGCACCAAGACCAGGTGGACATCCACATTACTCTCTCACACAAGGCACTATGACCAGGTGGACATCCACATTACTCTCTCACACAAGGCACTATGACCAGGGGGACATCCACATAACTCTCTCACAAAAGGCACAAAGACCAAGGGTACATCCACATTACTCTCTCACACAAGGCACCAACACCAGGTGGACATCCACATTACTCTCTCACACAAGGCACCAAGACCAGGTGGACCCACATTACTCTCTCACACAAGGCACCAAGACCAGGTGGACATCCACATTACTCTCTCACACAAGGCACTATGACCAGGTGGACATCCACATTACTCTCTCACACAAGGCACTATGACCAGGGGGACATCCACATTACTCTCTCACACAAGGCACAAAGACCAAGGGTACATCCACATCACTCTCTCACACAAGGCACTATGACCAGGTGGACATCCACATTACTCTCTCACACAAGGCACCAAGACCAGGTGGACGTCCACACTACTCTCTCACACAAGGCACCAAGACCAGGTGGACATCCACATTACTCTCTCACACAAGGCACTATGACCAGGTGGACATCCACATTACTCTCTCACACAAGGCACAAAGACCAGGTGGACATCCACATTACTCTCTCACACAAGGCACCAAGACCAGGTGGACATCCACATTACTCTCTCACACAAGGCACTATGACCAGGTGGACATCCACATTACTCTCTCACACAAGGCACTATGACCAGGGGGACATCCACATAACTCTCTCACAAAAGGCACAAAGACCAAGGGTACATCCACATTACTCTCTCACACAAGGCACCAACACCAGGTGGACATCCACATTACTCTCTCACACAAGGCACCAAGACCAGGTGGACCCACATTACTCTCTCACACAAGGCACCAAGACCAGGTGGACATCCACATTACTCTCTCACACAAGGCACTATGACCAGGTGGACATCCACATTACTCTCTCACACAAGGCACTATGACCAGGGGGACATCCACATTACTCTCTCACACAAGGCACAAAGACCAAGGGTACATCCACATCACTCTCTCACACAAGGCACTATGACCAGGTGGACATCCACATTACTCTCTCACACAAGGCACCAAGACCAAGTGGACATCCACATTACTCTCTCACACAAGGCACCAAGACCAGGTGGACATCCACATTACTCTCTCACACAAGGCACCAAGACCAGGTGGACATCCACATTACTCTCTCACACAAGGCACCAAGACCAGGTGGACATCCACATTACTCTCTCACACAAGGCACCAAGACCAGGTGGACATCCACTTTACTCTCTCACACAAGGCACCAAGACCAGGTGGACATCCACATTACTCTCTCACACAAGGCACCAAGACCAGGTGGACATCCACATTACTCTCTCACACAAGGCACTATGACCAGGTGGACATCCACATTACTCTCTCACACAAGGCACAAAGACCAGGTGGACATCCACATTACTCTCTCACACAAGGCACCAAGACCAGGTGGACATCCACATTACTCTCTCACACAAGGCACCAAGACCAGGTGGACATCCACATTACTCTCTCACACAAGGCACAAAGACCAGGTGGACATCCACGTTACTCTCTCACACAAGGCACTATGACCAGGTGGACATCCACGTTACTCTCTCACACAAGGCACAAAGACCAGGTGGACATCCACGTTACTCTCTCACACAAGGCACCAAGACCAGGTGGACATCCACATTACTCTCTCACACAAGGCACTATGACCAGGTGGACATCCACATTACTCTCTCACACAAGGCACTATGACCAGGGGGACATCCACATTACTCTCTCACACAAGGCACAAAGACCAAGGGTACATCCACATCACTCTCTCACACAAGGCACTATGACCAGGTGGACATCCACATTACTCTCTCACACAAGGCACCAAGACCAAGTGGACATCCACATTACTCTCTCACACAAGGCACCAAGACCAGGTGGACATCCACATTACTCTCTCACACAAGGCACCAAGACCAGGTGGACATCCACATTACTCTCTCACACAAGGCACCAAGACCAGGTGGACATCCACATTACTCTCTCACACAAGGCACAAAG
Organism: Pinctada imbricata; assembly: GCA_033119305.1. Classification (NCBI taxonomy): domain Eukaryota; kingdom Metazoa; phylum Mollusca; class Bivalvia; order Pterioida; family Pteriidae; genus Pinctada; species Pinctada imbricata. Next base: position 12,018,853 of record VSWD01000004.1, on the reverse strand, counting down.
ACCAGGTGGACATCCACATAACTCTCACACAAGGCACCAAGACCAGGTGGACATCCACATTACTCTCTCACACAAGGCACCAAGACCAGGTGGACATCCACTTTACTCTCTAACACAAGGCACCAAGACCAGGTGGACGTCCACATTACTCTCACACAAGGCACCAAGACCAGGTGGACGTCCACATTACTCTCTCACACAAGGCACAAAGACCAGGTGGACGTCCACATTACTCTCTCACACAAGGCACCAAGACCAGGTGGACATCCACATTACTCTCTCACACAAGGCACAAAGACCAGGTGGACATCCACATAACTCTCACACAAGGCACAAAGACCAGGTGGACATCCACATTACTCTCTCACACAAGGCACCAAGACCAGGTGGACATCCACTTTACTCTCTAACACACACAAGGCACTATTACGAATCTCAACATAACCACTTTCTCATTTCATCCTTACCACAAAGAAAGAGTACGTAAATTGTAAATTATTTTCTATTTTTCTACGCCATTCCTATAAATGCTAAACGCCTTCAAATCTAATAGCATCATTTAAGAGCGGATAAATTTTCAGCAAGGACCAGATATGCACGTTTCGGTTGCTTAATCCTCGTCAGTGATCCTCAACCTAAACAATGTAATATGGCCAAAGATTGTGAAAATTATTATGTCCAAAAATGTACCGAAAGACGTAGCAGGATGGGTGGGGTATAAACTTACTTCATCAAAGTGGGTTTCTATAAGCTGTTTACACGTCCTGCTCTCAAAGTTGATTTTATTCTGATTTTGCCGATGCCCCAGGATGAAGTTACCGATCGGTGACGACTTCTGTTGGAATTGTAGTGCCATGCCTCCACTCTGTGTCTTGTGGGACTTAGACATTTCCTATAGAAAAGAGAATTCCTCTGTACACACTATCTGTGTGGTGACTTTACAATAGGTAAATTTGTAAATAAACTTACATGTACATGTACCTCGGCTCCGTCTTAATTTGGATTTCCTCACCAACTTCAGCTTTTCACAAAGTTGATACATTTTGCAAACAGAAGACAGAATGAAAAAGTAAGCAGGGTATGAACTCTACTTAAAATTTTACTAGCCATGTGGGCTCGTAAAATTTCAATTTTAGGGGCCCACACAACTTTTTACGAGCCCACACAGAAAACCAAAGCTTTTTGGGGAAACATTCCCTTTCAAGACCCCCTCCCCCTTAAAACTGACCCACCTGTACCTGCTTGCGAGACATGTAACAAATTTTATAAGTCTGTACGTAATCAAAATGCCGTATCAACAAAAGTTTTAAAGAAGTCATACAAGTACAAACTCAAGGATTGTAGGCATCAAAAGATTTAGATGAATTAATTTGCTATATCAGCTTTAAAATACAGCCCCCCCCCCCCCCTTCCCCGCTATAACGTCCCCTGTTATAATGCCAAACTCACATACCGCCACAGAAATCTTTTATATAAAATCATTTCATATATTAAACCTCCTTTTATAACGCCAAACCTGCATACTGCCATCGGCCCCTGATGTAAAGGTACAAAGAAGCATTCATCTGATAATACCTCCAAACAAAGTAATTATCCAGGTAATTAGGCGTTTTCTTATAAATACAATTAAATTATCTGTTTATTTTTCTTAAATAAACACTGTCCCAGGTAAGATTATTATTCAAAAGAGTTTGTTGTCACGTATGTATTTGACTGTGCGGCCGAGATTTACACTTAAGATATACGCCCTTCACAGTGGGATGATACATGTAGGGGGAGGGAGAATACAAGAGAATCAAATCGTTGTTTCTTCTCTTCATCATCGATTCGATTAAATAACATCCTGTGAAGTGATTAATTCAATTTTTTTGACAATTGAATTTTCCGCCATCGATGTTGCGCCGTATATTACGTAAAAAGACTATGGCAAATAATTTAACGGCTAACAAAGAACAATGGATCTGAAGCTTATTGACAATGAAATAAAGAGAATTTATTTGTTAATTAGATATGGATATCAAATAGGCGATCAATGAACGCGTTCGTGTATTTTAATCATTTTACATGAATATAAATCTCATTTATAATACCGACGGACGAATGTTTACAGTGTTATTGATACTTACGTTGAAGGGTAGAAGTATAATTCATTCGCCACGTGGGCGAGTAAGTGGTAATTTTTGATCGCCCACAGGAAAAAATACTCGTCTTGGGCGAGTGGGCGAGCGTTAAGTTCATACCCTGGTAAGAATTAAACCATACATGCATGAAAATTTATCTTATAACTTTGTACATTTTGAAAAGCAAAACAATATCAAGGAATCTGATTCCATATTTTACAATTATTCCATGTTTTAATTGTATTCATACATGTATATACCAGTATATTAGTGTACATGCAAGTTGTCTTACATGTATACATATTAAAGGTTCAGATTAGATAAATTGTCTGTTGCCGGAATTCCTTGACATGTCAACCATCTCTGATGTTGATGAGGAAATACATGTGTACATGAATGCATGCAATCAGATGAAATGAGGCAGACATACTTTTTTTAAATATTCATCATTCCAAAATTTTGTGTGTTGAAACTTGTCTATTGAATATTTACATAAACGACTTTTACCTAAATAGGTTTTCCCCATAATCATCAATGTCAGATACTGCTGATTGGTTATTAAGGACTGACCTACCTTAAGTGTTCTTTCATGTTGATACTGCTGATTGTTTATTAAGGACTGACCTACCTTAAGTGTTCTTTCATGTTTTATACTGCTGATTGGTTATTAAGGACTGACCTACCTTAAGTGTTCTTTCATGTTGATACTGCTGATTGGTTATTAAGGACTGACCTACCTTAAGTGTTCTTTCATGTTGATACTGCTGATTGTTTATTAAGGACATACATGTACCTACCTTAAGTGTTCTGTCATGTTGATACTGCTGATTAGTTATTAAGGACTGACCTACCTTAAGTGTTCTTTCATGTTGATACTGCTGATTGGTTACTACGGACAGACCTACCTTAAGTGTTCTTTCATGTTGATACTGCTGATTGGTTATTACGGACTTACATGTACCTTCCTTAAGGGTTCTTTCATGTTGATACTGCCGATTGTTTATTAAGGACAGACCTACCTTAAGTGTTCTTTCATGTTGATACTGCTGATTGGTTATTAAGGACAGACCTACCTTAAGTGTTCTTTCATGTTGATACTGCTGATTGGTTATTAAGGACAGACCTACCTTAAGTGTTCTTTCATGTTGATACTGCTGATTGGTTATTAAGGACAGACCTTTCTTTAAGTGTTCTTTCATGTTGATACTGCTGATTGGTTATTACGGACATACAGTAAAGCGCTACGTTTTCTTGCTAATGTAAACGTCTTCAAATTCAATAGTATCTTTTAAGAACAGATGAATTTGCTGTACATGTACCTACCTTAAGGGTTCTTTCATGTTGATACTGCTGAGTGGTTATTAAGGACAGACCTACCTTAAGTGTTCTTTCATGTTGATACTGCTGGTTGGTTATTTCTTCCATCTCCATCCGTAGTCTCTGTAAACACATACAACAAACATAAGGTATCTATAGACATGATAGAAATTTAGTTACATGTATATAATCACATAAATTGTATTTTTAAACAGGTACACATACGGCAACGCGGAATTTTACTGAGCCCACCTATCGCGACTTGGTAGGTTATTGGGAATTCCACCTCAGCATCGCCACTACTCCCATTAAATCGCTTCATTTCAGTGCAGCGATTACAATCACAGGGGGTTGCCCATGGCATTGTGGTTAATGTAGTTTTCAGAGTTGTCAGTTTGATAACGTATTGTACTATGTACAAGTACTTTTGGTAAACCTAAAATGAGGGATTGCTAAACATCCGGCAATGCACTTGTCAGTTAATTATCTGATTATGACAGGCCACTGATTATCTGATTATGACAGGCCACTGATTATCTGATTATGACAGGCCACTGATTATCTGATTATGACAGGCCACTGATTATCTGATTATGACAGGCCACTGATTATCTGATTATGACAGGCCACTGATTATCTGATTATGACAGGCCACTGATTATCTGATTATGATTTCATAACGTCAAAGTGAACAAAAGAGTGATATCTGACATTTCATCGAGTAATTGAATTTACTTTTATCAAAGAATCTTTTGGATGATGTCTATTTAGTTTGCTATCAATTCTCTTCAAAAGACTTAAGAAATAATACCTTTAGTTTCTATGAGTATTCACTCAAGATGCTTTTTTTAACAATGTACAGTATTAAAATCTTACCTCTCCTTCAATGTTACTGCATCGTAGCAGTTCATTCATGATGAGTAGAGAGCCGTGTGCCCAGTCATCTCTTGTCATTTTTCTCTCTCTTCCCTGGGGGTCATCAAACAGCCGCACAGCCTCATCATAACATTGCTACAAAGACAATTTTGTCCAAAATTTCATGTCATTTTAGAGAGATGTAATTTATATCATTGTTTCGTCAAATGATGAGAAAAGTTTAGAACATAGAGAAGGATGAAGTTTACACAGTGAACATACTATAAGGAAAATTAAAAAAAAAAAATTATTGCTCTCTATGAATTGCTACTTTATAAAAGCCAGACAGATACACATAGACGTATTTACCACTGTGACCTTATCATGACCTTCAATGGATGGGTTTATATGTTTATTGTACATGTATACCCTTGTTACATGTAATATATTGTAACCTTGATTAATATACAATATGAAAATATCATACCACCTGGATTATATTAATATACACAGCCACTTTTGCCTCACATGAAATTCATATGAAATGAGTATCATATTGATTTCACATGAAGGTTAATTCGAAATTTACAGAAATTTAACATAAGATTTACAGTTCTGTAAATTCATTGCTCTTTTGTCAACGTTTTGGCCGAAGCCTTCTTCAGGACGATAAACTACAACTCGACTACATCTTTAAAATAATATGCACATAACTGTGATTGTTCAATAAGAAGTCCAACGTTAAATTTTGTTTATAAGATTTACATGTATGTGAAAAAATTTCACATGAATTTCACATAACTTACTTCACATGAATTTCACATAACTTACTTCACATGAATTTTACATGAATTTTTCTATGTGACTTTCATGCAAAATTGAATTTATACGAAATTCATGACAGAAACTTTACATGAATTTTATGTAAAATATTTCATGTAAATTTCATGTTCGTGCTCGTTTCATGTGAACTTTTAAGTAAAGTTCATGTAAATTTCACATGAATTTCATATAAGGCACAATTGGTTGTGTACATTGTAAGATAATGACCTTATACCACTGTGACCTTTGTGTAGCTTTACTCTCCCTTTGTGATGTAACAGTCAGGGCTGCTCTTAATGTTACTTTGTACATGTAAAAAATTTAAACTTTATTTATTTTACAACATTTAACAAACAAGTTAAATAACTTATATTAATGTCTCACGTTGGCTCAGATGTTGGCGTGAGGGGGTCCAAGGAGCAGGTACATGTATATATAGTTACCTTATACGACTGTGACCTTTGTGTAGCTTTACTCTCCCTTTGTGATGTAACAGTAAGGGCTGCTCTTAATGTTACTTTGTACATGTATATATAGTTACCTTATACCACTGTGACCTTTGTGTGGCTTTACTCTCCCTTTGTGAGGTAACAGTAAGGGCTGCTCTTAATGCTGATACAGCGCCTTCTCTGATGTTTGCCTGAAATATTATCATTGCTTTGAAATAAGTTCATTGTACATTACTACATATAAGGAATGAGTGTCTGTTTTTATTGCATTCATGGCATTTACACTCTGGTTCAATAGGCGCAAATCTCATGAATCACAAAGCAATTCTCGAAAGATTTGCACCTGTGGAACCAGAGTGTAAAAGCCATGAACGCCTAAAATAAGACACTCATTCCTTATATATTTACATTCAGAGATATTCACATGTTAAACATCTTTGAAAACATCCTCGAATTTTCACAGAAATTGAGTGAAAATTATGTTTCACACATGTCAATTCTCCCTACCAGGAAGGACAAGAAATAATCCATTGCAAAGGATAATTACTGGACATTTTTTATTTTTAAAATGTTATCACAATGAAGCTTAACTTTTTATAAACAAATGGAAGAAAATAAGGCCTTATCTATAATGAGAGTAGCGGCGCCCCATTAATTCATTTCGGTGCGCAATCTACATCGAGGTTGGTATTTACAAACAGACTGTTAAAACGTTTTCACAATGTGTATACCTGTTGTAAATAATTGTTTGGCTGCCACGAGCTGAGCTTCGTAATCTGTGATTACCTATGTTTCTATATATGGATAGAATAATTATCTATCATCTATGGGTGGTCTTTTTTTAAAGTCTGATAATCGATTTTCAAAATCATTCTCGATTGTCACCGACTTTGACATTTCAACAACGATATCGGCGATATCAGCAACAATCAGTTCACCACTAACATATAAATACAGCTGTTATTCACATTTCAATGATTTGAGGGAATTATTTTGGTTGTCCTTGTCAGTTTCTTCTCTTTTTATTGTCTCATTCACTATGGCCTTACTACTAATTACCTTAGAATCTCTGACAGCGTTAAAGATACAATCAAAGAACTGCTGGACTTGTTGGAAGAAGAAAGTGGGCGTGTTCACTGCAAGCTCTTTCAATACCAGAACCTGTAAATAGTGATAAATCATCAACTCGTCAGCATAGGATTGTGTAATTTGGAGTATTATACTATACACATGGACAGAGAACACATAAAAGGATAGATGTTATACATTCATTGACTTACAATAAGTTACATGTACATAATCTACTTTAGTGTTGAATTTCAGAAACATACCGCAGCGTATCTTTTTCCCTCCTGTCTATCACCTGTCAGCCATTCCAGTGACCTTTTGACCTCAAATTCCACATAATCTGCAGCATACGATCCTGAAGAGAAGGCAAGAAATCCCACAGCCCTTGAGGCCATCTCCATTACCGATACATCGTTTGACGGCAGAAGGTTACGTAGGTAGTTAGAGAATCGACTGCGCCGTGTTGAAGTATTCCCTACATCCACCCCTGTAAGGCTCACTGAAAATGGTACATAATATTATAACAAGAGATGGCTGCATTGAAGCATTACTTAGTTGAATTCCCAGCATTTTCTATTGTTGTGATATTGAATTGTAAATTTTCTTCTACTAACAAGACTTTTATATTACAATTGTTTTATCTACTGTAAACGACTTTATATTTGTGTGACCTTATTTTTGTGACAAAAATTTGATCTAGTTTTTATTTGTTGGACGGACTTTTTATTAGAGAGGACTTTATTTTCGCATTGGATCAAGCTCGCGAATTTACTTGAAAATAAAAGTCCTTGTTAATAAAAAGTCATTTACAGTATCAAATTGTATATTTTCTCCAACAGAATCAAACATTGAGTCAAAGGATAAACTGAACTTATGTAAGCTTACAGATGAGTTTTACGTGATACCGGTATGGCCTAACTTATGATTTTTTTAAATATCTGCATGGAAGTTCTACATGCACATCCTCATGTCACTTAAATGTCTCAAACAAGTCTTTAGAATGATAGTTTGTATCATGTTCATGTTTATAACTAATCTGCACATCAATTTTCAGTGCAACCAGAAACACAAACCTGGAGCAATATCAGCTAAAACACCCCAAAACATCCCCTCAAATACAGATTACAAATGTCTACTTAAGTCTATATACATGTATATATAGTCTATGTTTATAATTATACCTATGGCTAAGATTCCACCTTTCCTTTCATTCAGATCAGAACTTGATACCATCTCAAAGATGTAGTGATTAAACTTGTCCACAAAGTAAGTGTTATCTTCAGCTGCCATTTCCCGCAGTTCTGTGATGGCAAACTTGTATAGATCAAAGGCTGCTCTATTTCGCACCTGAAAAAAAAAACATGCATAAATTAATTTCATAAGCTAAAGTAAAAATTTCTTTGATCCTCAAAATGGAAATGTAAAAATTGTAATGTGACATAACACATAAGTAACACAAAGCTGTATATTTACCTCCTCATTTTTATTCTTCAGTCCAGCCACAAACTGGGCTATGTGTTCTTCTAACATCGCTGGCATTTTCTGGCACAGCTGTGGTACTCTAACGGCTCATTTGATGTTTAAATTTCTATTAAAAAAAGGTCATTGTAAATTTTGTTTTATTGGTATATAGCCAATATTGTTGCTTAAGTTCTCAGGCATAAAGCATGCATCTGAGAATTTTATTACTAAATATCAAATTACATAACACTAGACCACCACTTCTCCCTATTTTGAGCTGAAGGAGAAGTGACGTCTCCCTAAAGTTTTGGTCTATAGAGATGTTTTTCAATAGATATTACATGTGTATTGAAATCTAGAGGCTGGAGAAATGTACCGCCCTCCAAAACTTTGCATTTGTTTCTATGAGAATACCCGTCCATATATTTTTCTAAGATTACATATAAATCTCTTGAGAAAGTCAGACGACACCATAAACATGATAAAGTGTAGCATTCCTCAAAAAAAAAAAAAAATTTGACACAAATGAAAATCACAGGGTCAACATGCTAAGACTTTTCTTAATTCAAATTACATGTATACACCAATTTTAATGAATCGCCATTGTACTGTTGTGATATGTGATCACAACGTTGAAAGATCTAGGCTCGGGATTGGACAGGTGACCACATGAGCAGACTGACGAGTGGCTCACGTCTCATCGCAAGCCTCAGTCTTTCCATGTTGTGATCACATGTTAAAAACAACAATATGGAGCAGCAGATTTACCAGTTGATTGGAAACTGTCATTTCTCTGATTTCAAGCGGGTTTTTCTTTCTCTAAATACTGCTTGACCCTCGCATGGAGTTAACTTAGCAGGTTTTTAAAGCAATGAATGTCATAGATGGTACAGTTCAGTTCAGTTCAGTGTAGTTTCCTCCTATGCATAAGGAGCACCCGAAAAATCGGTGAATACAGAGTTGTAATTTAGTAATTAAAGGGGCACTTAATAAGTTAAAGTGACTTAATATAAATTTATACTTTAGAGAAATATTCTATATATTTGAGAAAGTTATTATTTCCAGTAGCATTAGTTTAACAAGAAGTGAAGGGTTAGTATTATACCTAAGTAAGGATGTACATGTACAGGTCATGTGTAACTCAGTATTTAAAATGCAATAAAATCTATTAAAAACTGAACTATTATCTACATTGTACATTAGCTTTACATATTTACATTAGGCCATAACAATTTATCCAGCTTGTCTTTATGCAGTTTATAAGAGATCAAATGATTTCATTATAAAATAATAATAAACGGTGTTTTATGTTAAAGTGGGTCATTCTAATTTCATTAAAAATGGAAGAATTGAGTTAAATTAATTCTTGAATTCTATCAGTAATCTAAAATATGACTTAGATAAAAGTTACTTAGATGAAAATAGTAACTTGGATAAAAAGGAGTTTTCCACTATTTATGTGCTAAAATATCCATGGGGCACTTGTAGCATTTAGATTAAAGGTTATTAAGAATCAGATGTAAATGCATGTTGTAAAAATATGTTAGGAAATGGGGACAATCAGTCAATGGCAGCATAATAAAATGGTCTGTACCCCAATCCCAAGAGGGATTATACATGGACAGATCATCCGCATAAAAGTACTTTTACTTCTACTTCTTCAGTGATCGCCTTCAACACGATGAAGATTATTATCTCTTGGGTTGCTCTGACTGGATGTGAACATGTAAAAGTGGTATTTCACAACTTGGCGCTGCAAGAGTGAATCAATCTGACTATGTCAGTAAATTGCAGATTGTTTTCACATATAACTTATTTTTCCCTTAAAGATGTGAATATATAGTGGTATTGCGGCTATCGCCCAAAATTAACCCCTGCTCATCTGCAACATAAGTCAGAATTAATTCGAGCTAAAGTCAATATTTTAAAAGTCCTAATTCTCTTACCAGATTGCCAACTTGCAAGCCAAGCAATTTTATCAAAGAGTGATGTTTATTCAAACTACCTTTAGCGATACCATTTTAGTACAATCTCGAAAGTTTTAAAGAGAATCAACATGTTCACGATTTCGAATTTCCTCGGCCTATCATTTGTTACGACATATCAATTCTTAAAAATTTGATCAATTAATCATATCTAAAATATTTTGTTTATTCATTCAGATAAAAATCTTACACTGATTTAAACATAATCATAAATTTGATGGGAAAAAACATACATTTTACGACAACTGTCGAAAAACAATTGAACTTCCGGCAAATATGTAAGCTGCACGTTGACTTTCATCACATAGAAAAGACTAATGTCAACGAGAGTTAAAATGACAAATCCTGTTGTGAATGGAATAGATGATTCCAAAAAAGACAAAACCAAAGTTAAATCAGACCCTGGTTTACTTAAAAGTTACATAGCTGCATTAAGACCATGGTCCTTCACTGCGTCATTTACGCCTGTTGCACTGGGAAGTACGCTAGCTTACAAATCAGACCAGAACTTCAGTTTCTTAGTGTTCGTTATAGCAGTTCTCACTGCACTATCAGTCCATGCTGCAGGAAACTTGGTCAACACTTATTTTGATTACATACGGGGTATAGACAACAAATCCTCGGACGACAGAACGCTTGTTGATCATGTACTTGAGCCAAGTGTTGTGTCTAGGATGGGTGCTGTATTTTATTCATTAGGATGCCTTGGATTTTTAACACTTGCAGTTGCATCGGAGGCTAAAATGGAGCACCTTGCCGTGATGTACTTTGGAGGATTGTCGAGTAGTTTTCTTTACACTGGAGGACTGGGACTGAAATATATCGCCCTTGGAGATTTATTGATTTTTTTCACATTTGGACCTCTGACAGTAATGTTCGCTTTCCTTTCGCAGACAGGAAAATTGACTATGATACCAGTGCTGTATGCATTGCCGCTTGCATTAAATACAGAGGCTATCTTACACAGCAACAACACACGAGACATGGATTCTGATCAGCGTGCCGGCATTGTTACCATGGCAATACTACTTGGAAGAACTGGGTCTTACACCTTTTTCACCATGCTTATATTTCTGCCATTTTTTATATTCGCTTTGATGGGAATGCACTATTCATTATGGATGTTACTCCCCATGTTGTGTATATTTGAAGCTTTTAACGTAGAGAGAGACTTCCGCAATGACACGTTGAAGGGACTACCTCAGAGAGTAGCAAAAATGAATTTAATTCTAGGAATCTTGTACACTGTTGGTTGTATGTTAGCAGACAAATCAGCATTTTCCTTTTAATTTTCTCATTGACAAGTGACTTAAATGTACATCATGTAAATTATTCTGTACCTCCATGATGTGCAGATTTGTTCTGTAAAAGCTTTTCATGCTTTGGTCCATAATGAAATGCATTATGTTTAATTTGATATGCTTTAACATATTGGTCATGATAATTGATCTTATAAATGTGATTATGAGATACATTAAACATGTTCATGTATTTGTTGTGAACATACGTAGCATGAACCAGGGCTCTCGATCAGCCTAATTTGGGGTCAATATACCTGTACATGTAGGACCCAATCCAAATGCAGAATAATATCTTTTTTTTTCCCAATTTATTTACATCTTTTCCCAATTTGACAACTAATGAAAAATTCATCCAACTGAGTTAAAAATTCTCATTTTCTACAAATGTTCTAGTCAAAAGACATCCAAACTTATTTTAGATATTTTCCCTACACATATTTCTAAGAAAATGTCGCTATTTTTCCCAATTTCAAAGGCCCCAGTCCCAAAAATGGGTGTGAGAGCCCTGTGTAAAGATGTTTACTTGTTGCTTACAGATATCATTGAGATATTTCTATGGCATATAGTGATGATATACAAATGTACATCATGTACACTTCCTTCAACTTTAAGTACTTTTAACATTGCAAAGTTTCAACAATTTTAAGTGTTATTTTTCATTTGGAAAAAGACTGTCATAAGATAACATATCAATTCAGAAATACAGATAATAAAACATCAAGTTTAAAAAGGCACAACTTTGTATCATAAAATGAAAAAGATAATTGTTAGGGCCCTTCATGGCACCACTTTGTATCATAAAAAGATAATTGGTAGGGCCCTTCATGGCACCACTTCGTATCATAAAAAGATAATTGGTAGGACCCTTCATGACACCACTTTGTATCATAAAAAGATAATTGGTACATTTAGGACCCTTCATGGCACCACTTTGTATCATAAAAAGATAATTGGTAGGGCCCTTCATGACTTTGTCAGTGTTCTACATGTTGTTAATATTTTAAAGAGCTTTTATCATGTGTAAGTGAAGTTGATGATCTCCTACACAATGATGAACAACTGAGTTTAACATATTTAATGTATAGTGTACAATTATCTGTTTCATCAGTGAGTTTCAGTTGTGAGTTAATATGAAATGGAAAGTTTGTAATCATGTTTGACATGTTAAATACATGTATTTCATGGTTCTGTTTGTTTCAATTCATATTATACTGTACTGCCAGGTATTATTATTCATCAAAAGCTGTGTCAGCATTTTCACACAAATCATATTATTACGAGTAGATTTTTATCCTATCGCATCAGTCTTTATGAAAACTCACTAGCCTGATGCCCGTGGCTAGTAGAAATGTTGTCGGGCTAGTGGAATTTCACTATATAAACTATACAAAAAACTTGTAGGAACTGTTTTCGGGCTAGTGGTTTAAAAAAGTTTTCGTAAAGACTGTCACATACATGAACATATAGCATGTGTAGAGAGGAGATTTATAAGTCAATGTCTGTTTATTTGTTATAATTTTCCTAGGCTCTGTCTCTTAATACTATAGCTATTCATCACAGGAGCAATTATAACAAATGTTACCACCTCTACCGTACTTGGGATAGGAAGGGGCGGGTGTTATTGAGGGTCGTTGGCATCAACTCCTGTGCTATTCATCATATTCATGTAATTCTTATCACTTTCAGTAAGTGTCATAAATAAATCATATGCATTGGCAGATTCAGGGGTTGTTCTTGGAACAATCTATCAGCAGAGCTAGTCGATTTTAAGTTTGTTCTTTTACGCCATAGAGGCTTGTTATCTTAATTACGTTAACAAGAATTTTTTACAAAGGTACATGTACTTTATTTAGATTTACAACGTGCTTCTCTCTCTCTCTCATACTTTATGGTGCAGTATGTTAAAGTCAATATCATCTACGCTATTTTTGTATCAAATTCAAACCAGTATTTTTTCTAGTGATGTGCTTTATATGGGGGAATCCAGTTACTCCGACACTTTTTACTCCGACAGTATTTACTCCGACAGTATTTGCTTCGACACTTTTTACTCCGACAGTATTTACTCCGACACTTTTTACTCCGACAGTATTTACTCCGACAGTATTTACTCCGACACTTTTTACTCCGACATTCCATTGGGTTAATAAAAAACTACAGGTCCAGATGACATTTTGCGGTTTTTCGGCAGTGACTCAACTTCTATAAATTCAATCACCATGAAAATTGGAATGAATAATGCTTCATCCTTTAGCGGTGTTTTATCTGTACTAGCATTGTTGATAAAACAATTTACATATATTGTACTCTGTAACTGCAGGTGACCTTTTTTCTATAGATTTCTATGGGGAAAACTATTGTTTCAACTCAAATATCGGTATTATGAATAATGTGCGCACCAGACATTCCATTTTAGCCATACAACTGTCATTTTTACAGGAAAAGAATCTTTTATCTTATCGTTACATTTCATACTAACAATTCCTTAAGGTTTGTTTTTCGATGGATTGGGAGATTAGAAGCCTCGTTGGATGAAGGTACATCAATGTATTTCTAAATCACAAAACATTGGTAATCACAGATATTACGAAGCTTACCTCATGACAGCAAAATTCAATTCAAACATATTTCGATGTATATTGGCTTTTAAAGTCAAAATCATTCAAGTGGAAAAAGTAGGTCAAAGTCATTGTATGAAAGTTTGATCAAAGATACATCCACTATGCAAGTTTGGTGTATGTAGCACTTATACTTTGCTGAATATTGGCTTTTAAAAGCAAAATAACTCAAGTAGAAAAAGTAGGTCAGATGCTGCATACGATGCATGGATCCATCTCGGCATCCCCAGATGAATCATTTGTGCAAGTTTGGTTACTGTAGATGCTACTTTGTCAGATACTGAACAACCCCAAACTTCTGAACCAAGTCACTCTGAGCTATCCAAAACTTCTGAACAAAGTCACTCTAGCAGAAAATGTAGGTCAGATGCAGCATCCGATGCATGGGTTCACCTCAGCATCCGAAGATGAATCACTTGTTCAAGTTCGGTAACTGTAGCATCATCACTTTGCCAAATACTTCTTCTTGTCCGAAAGGGGCCGTCCACGCGGACACGGACGTGGACGCGCTTGGTCATATGCTCACTCATTTTCGTTGAGGTGAGCTAAAACAACAACAACCACCAAAAAAAAAAATCCTAGGAAACTGTATGATTTTTCATAGAATCTAACCTTGCGCAAGGTCCTCTATAATTCATTCGTATACAATGCTTTGCTTCCTCTAAACTGTTAAATATATATATATATATATATATATATATATAAAGAGAATAACCGAATATTCGTCGAAGGAGAAAAATGCTTTTACCAGCACTATATTAACCCATCAGATTCATTGTTGCTACATGTATTGGTACTAAGGAAAAGTAACCACATTCAAATAACAAAGTATCATTAATTTTTTTTTCAAAATTAAGGTTGCACCATCTTCGTTTTGTTTGAAGTTAATGCGTACATTTTTTTATTTATATAAAAATCTTATTCATTTCCGTAAACTATCGAGTTATCACAACGGAAACACCCGATTCAACCCCGCGCGCATTCACACCATGGCGTACATATCGTCTGGAGAGAGACGGGGTAAAATACTGATAAATGATGGCTATAAATACCAGAAAAACCGAGTACGGAAGGATAAAATTCATTGGAGATGTTGGAGAGAAGATTGTCGTGCCCCTCTCCATACAAACATATTTGATGTATCTGAAAACAATCCTACTATTAGAATACTCTTTGTAAGTTCTTTAATAGCATAATTAATGCGTACATTTTTTATCCAACCTGCAAATATTCGCCTTTGCCTTTTTCTAAATTTACAAGACATGTCACTAAGTCTGTATGTCCCGGTATCAAAATTGATCTCTGGTTTGCTCATCTGGTAATTATAAGTTAAGGTACTTTTGATTTAGTTAGGGGTTTTATTGCGATACCGGTATTACAAGTTACATGGTGTGTAGTTTACCTGATATAGGGGATATGGGGATAGTAAATTTCATATGGGACGAGTATATATGTATGATTTTTCAGATCATTTTCATGTCTAAAACAAAATGGAGTCTAAAGCGAAATTTCTAACTTTTCAATTTGTGGTTGGATTTAAAAATTGCTTTCTCCATTGAAAAAGATCGTACGTAAAAAATACATGCCTCAATTAATATATTAAAATATATTAATTGAGGTTTTACAAAAAGAAACGCGGTACTTGTTTTCAAAAACAATTGTTTGACGATTATTGTGTTTGTTCACATATTTACACGTTTCTTTGAAATTTATGAGAGAGCTTGCGAGTTCGCACCATATATAATTATAGGGTGGTTCGAAATGTCATAAGTGGATATAATTCTTACATGTATGTCCATGTCACTATCATGTAACTTTTTCAAAAGTCGTACGCCACGAATAACATCATTCCTATTCTCCTCTTCAATATCATGAAATTAAGACCATAATTTTCTGTTGAACATTTTTTGAAATACAGTAGATTAAAAACAAAGTGTCCGAACTCTACTGAAAATCTTAAAGAAATATGGTTTTTTGCGTTTAGAATATTAAGTCAATACACTACATGTGTCAAGGACAAAGGAAAAAAAACTTATTGTGACTGATATGCAAAAGACATACCATAAATCCTATTCAACTGTTCATCATGGTCATCTTAGTTTGATTCTTGGCCAGTTTCAAGTTCATGATAATGTCTTTTTCTGACTTTAAATTTTGAGAAACTACTGTCATGTTCTCACTTGAAATTTTCTCAAAATTTAAAGTCAGAAAAAAACAATAAGCAGATTGTTTATGCGTGTCCTCTAAAATGAAAGTGACAAATCTTTCAAGAAATAGACGTTGGTCTTTTCCCTCACGTTATTCTTAGAAACGTCTTATACCGTTTATTCTCTATAACGTGTCCACGTGTCCACCCATGTCTTAGGCACGGTCAATTTTATATTCGGGGGTAGGGGGGGAGGCTTGGATTTTTTATTTTTTTTTTTTGGTCGGAGCAAGATTAATTTTTTCGCCCAGGACCAGAGAAAAATTATTTTTTTCTTGTTGGAGCAAAGAATTTTTTTCTAACAATTGATGTCCTATATATTAAGAATGTTTGTGTTAAAATTTTATCAATAGAAAATCTTTATTTGTACTAAAAACTCTAAAGTATTACTTTATTTTTAATGCAAAAATTTAATCTCTTCTTAACAGAGAGATAAAAGAATTTTACAATATAATCCTCGGTAAACAGAATCTATATAAGGTACAAGTAAGAGGGTTTGAAGGGAGGGTCTTCTAGACAAATTTTCAAATTTAGAATTGTAAATTGGTGAAAAACTGAAATTCTCCTTCCAAGATTGTATATGAAATCTGTTAACAGTAATACATTATATTGATAATATATTTTAGCCTTTAAGGAAGTCCTTTTTTCATTAACACGCATTCTTTTGATATTTTCAAATATGAATTTTGCCATTAAAGAAATAATGTTTTGATAGGAAACTATGGCGATCGAAGTGAGCTGAAATTTGTTTATACAAATTAAAAGCTGCGGTGAGCGAAGCGAGTCGGAAAATGTTCAGGAATTTAAAGCGAAATTTTAAGATAATTCTTCAAATTCAGATTACTTGTAAGAGCAAGACTTTTTTTTTTTATGAGACATCATAAACAAATTATTTTTTTCATCAAAATTCATAGCAAATTTTTTTACGAAAGAAAAACCAAGCCCCCCCCCCTTCCAGAACATCAAATGGACCGTGCCTTAGAAGATTGTCACATTTAAGTTTGCATTCAACCAGATATTCATTGAATGCTATATGGACTTCGACTGTCAAATTTGTTTGCACATGCACATAAAATATTGCATACATTAATGAAATTTTGAAATAATACGGAAGTGTTCAAACTCCATACATTCTCGAAGAAATTTTCGAACAAATCTATAATGCACCAGACACGTGTTTCGGATATCAAATCCTCATCAGTTATGCTTTCAGCCAAAGTGATTTTCAGAGTCGCCAACATTCATTTCAGTAGCGCCCTTTCTTGTCCATTTACTTTACAGAGAGTACGCGGCTCCGAAACATCGAAAAAAGTACCCATTAGTTTTAAATCAAACTCATTAAAATTCCATTAAAACACTTGCGAACCCCAGAGTATTTAAACAATCTTCCGAATTAAGACCAGGTCTACGGTGAGAGTCATCATCTCCTACTGCATGCATGGAAACTTGTCAAATTCGGCAATTGTCTCGATATACATGTTGATATACATAAATGATGTCTTGTTTGGTTATGTTGATGGAATATTCAATAGGAATCCAGATTCAGTTTGACTTTAATGAACTTCTGGATACTTTTTGAGTTGCAACATACATGTTTGTGAGTGGGGGTTTTCTGTCGAATTTTCCTAGAATGTACCCGCCCGTGGACATAAAATGAAATATTTCATAACTGTAACTCCAATTGTGTTTAAAATTTCGTATGGATTTCCGAGCATCATGTATGAGATAAGCATAAAGAGTACTGAATTTTACAGTAGAAAAATAATGCAAACAAGAACAAGAGGCCTAAGGGGGCTGAAATTGGCCACTTCGATAAAAGGCCCTTTACAAGTACTTGCATCCAGTACGATTTCGTGAAATTCTTTGTAATGGTTGAAATGGAGATTTCGAAAAGGTTGAACCTTTACGCTAAATAACAATAGTTCACTTGAGCTTTGCTAAGGTGAGCTAAAATCATAACATGGACGACGTACGGAGATCGCACAATGTAAGCAAGTTGCACGCACGTGCACAACATATGATAAACAAACGGTCAATATAACAGTTCGTAATATGTACATTGACGTACTCCTCCCTTACTCTTGCTAACGTAGCAACCACACGGCAAAAATACGCAAGGTAAAAAAAAAATTAATAAAACACGGCGGGTTATGATCAGGGCTTTACAGATATTTTATCAAGCAACACTGAAAAATTATATACATGTACTGTGTAAACGATCGCATTCATGTTAAAAGGAGACTCTGTTGGTCATATATATGGCCATGTTGTTTTTGTTCTAGTAATTGCCTAAGTTTCATTATTGTGGTGTTTTGTTTGTCAGGCTGCTGATCATGATCATGAAGTTGATGAAGAAAAAATAGAAGCTTCTCGTATAAGAAGGGAGATGATAGCGGGCGTGTCAGCAGACCCGTCCATGTCGGCACGGCAGGCATACGAAAGAGTTGCCCAAAATGTACAGCAACATCAAAGGGACAGTATTCCCCCATTTTCACAAGTGCGCTCTAGTCTAGACCAGGAAAGAAGGCGACATATTCCAGCTATACCATCAACAGTCAACCAAGTTGCTATTAATGGCAGATGGCGGAGAACTGAATCTGGAGGGCGCTTTTTAAGCAAACTTGACAATGGTTGGGGGATAGCGATATTTTGTACGGACGAACAGCTTCGTTGTCTTGGAGAATGCGAAGATATCTATCTGGATGCCACATTTAAATCAGTCCCAAGGCCATATACCCAGTTCTTTACTTTGCACGGTTTCTATCAGGACAGAGTCATTCCATTTGCGTTTGCGTTAATGGCGAACAGACAAGTTGGTAGTTACCGGCAAATTCTACGCCATTTAAAGACCAGGTACCATCGCCTTACTAACAGGCACCTTCAGCCAAGTCGGATTATTGCGGACTTTGAAACACCTATGAAAACGGCGGCAGAGACAGAATTCCCTCAGGCAAGATGGTCTGGGTGTTTCTTCCACTTCTGCAAGAGTATCTGGCGCCGTATTGTGAAGGACGGCCTGAGACGTCCCTAAAATAGAAATAGGGAGTTTCGAAAGTGTGTACGTAAGCTAATGGCTTTAGCTTATCTCCCAGTGGCTCTCGTTAGGCAGAACTACCTGTTCTTACGACAACGGGCAACTACAAGACTGATGTGTATCAGGTATCCTCGACTGCTACAATTGTTCTTGTACTTCGAGAGGAACTACTTGAATGGGCAGTTCCCTCCTGCTTGTTGGAACGTCTACAATAGAGACATGGATAATAGGACCAACAACCATGTGGAATGTATATTAAATTTCGCTATAATTAATACAAAGTTTAACATGTTTAATAATGCGGTAGGGTTCCAACTCTTTACCCTCTTGACATCCTCACACAATAGTTTATTTATCAAAAATGTTTGCACTAGGACACGGCCTTACTAAAAGCCGACGGGGGACTAAATAAGGGGACAGGAAAATTTTGTCATTTCCTCACTGACCACTATATATAGGGTTAATATCTCTAATTGACATCTGATTGGTTCCTTTTAATCCTTTTACCCCTATCAATGTTTGATTGACAGCTTAAAACAGATGAGAGCATTAGCATAATAAAGGATAAGCTGTCGGTATGTCTTCGATGTAACACGCCGCTCGCAGACAGTGTTATCTTCAAAGACAGTATACCACGCCTATCAATCCTTTGTCATCCAGATATGCATATTAATGACCGGATGGTTGCCAACGTCGGCCTTAGCGCGATAGCTCTTTTTATGTCGCCTGCCACGCAAAAGCGACATACAGGGATCCCTTTGTCTGGTGTCCGTCTGTCTGGTAGTCACATTTACACAATCAATTTGGCTATAACGTCCTTGATCTACATCAGACAATGTTAAAGCATGATGATGAGATCGACTCAACACTTCCAAGGTCAAGGTAACGTACTAATTATGGTCAAACATGAAACAGGCGACATACCTCTGTCTTGTTTCCTACCTACTTCCTCATTATAGACGCATAACATTTCAACATAAATTGTATAATTTAAATTTCCGTGTATTCCTCGACGGTCTCCTGCTCTCATTCTTGTAGGTACACAAAAGAGCCTTTCAAGATACATTATATAGTAATAATGATATATTTTCTGCATACCTATCGTTGTGCAGAAGAAATATCATAATAATGATCGATATTCGATCAATTAGCGAATTTTCAAAACAGTAGATAAAGGAAAGAAGCCATTGTCACCTGCAAGAAATCATACACATATACACTTTTGAAAACTTATTTTCTCTTATACTTCTATATAGCGTTCAACAGGCGATGGAATGCGACCGTTGGGAGGGTTCATCCCAATCTATGGTACTTTCTCCGTAAGTTGAGGACAGAGGAAAAGCGAGGCTCGCTCGCTATTGCAGCGACAAGACGAGGTGATCCTCCACCGCCTCGCAAGAGAAAATACAGAAGACTGCAAGAGAGGATAGATAGGTTACAGCAGGATTATAGGAGGGGTAGAAGGACGGCCGTCCAATATTGGGAGGCCATGGTGTACACGGTGGCCCAGTTCCATTAACTCTGGTGACCGATAGATTGAGATCCATCTGACATCTGCTTTCACACAAATTGTGTTTTGTTTCATTCATCAATCAGGGTCATAGATAATCTGTTCATAATTCTTTTCTTCTGTTGATGATGAGGAGATTTTAAGGTTGACTTCGACCTTCCCTTCCTTTTTACATCCTTTTAATATCTATGACTAATATATTCACTTGAAGGTACAATGTAAATCCATTCCTCATGACTCTAACACGCATTTTCATACTTCATGAATTGTTAAGTTCGTTGCGTTTATACATATATTTCATATTTTTCGTGTCAATAATTCATAAAATAAATGGATGTTACTTGTTATCAAAATGATTATAACAAACACTTGATGGAAATCTTTTTAAGTATACATGTACAGTAAATGACGGCAGACGAAGGACACATACATTTTTTTTAAATGAAAGAATGTGCAAACAATAAGTTGGGTTTTTTTTTTCAAATGAATGTACACGTACATTAACTCCTCTGTCCATCCATTAACAATGTTTACTTCTTAATAGCTCTCCGAAAATTGTCTCTCTTGATTAAACTTGATGCAACACGAAAAGACAGATTTGCTTTGTTTTTATGCTTGTGAAAAAATCACAATTTAAAACATGCAAAATTGTTGGCAGGCATTAACGTCTCAACAAAAAGAGATAAAACTTTGGCTTTACTACAGTACCATAAGAAACAGCAAACTTTTGGATGCATGTTCCGTTCCATCAGACATTGGAAATGGGGGAGGGGGGTCTGTCATGACTCACATTGAAACAATAAATAGATATAGGAGTAATGCTTATGTATACAGAAGACCGGGTTAGCGCAGTGGTAGCGCGCTCGTTTCTTACCTCTAAGGTCCCGGGTCCGAATCCCAGATTCGGCGAAGGGTTTTATGTGGGAGGGTAGGTGGTCCCCAACCCAGGCCTCGGCAGGGTTTTTTTTCCGGGTACTCCGGGTTTCTCCTGCTCCTTGGACCCCCTCACGCCAACATCTGAGCCAACGTGAGACATTTGTACGTGTACAAATTTGTAAATTGTTTGTCAAAGGTTGTAAATTAAAGTTTAAATTTTATAATGTTTATGCACATTCCCCTCCCCTATCCAAATTTAAAATCAAGTCAGTTTCCAATTCCTAAGGACTCATTGTTCAGTTTAACAAAGATTTAATACATGTTCAAATTATTATATAATATCCTTGCTTTAAAACGGCACAAAGTGTCATATACGTATATAATCAGAGCACATACTATCGAGTAAATACTGTCGGAGTAAAAAGTGTCGGAGTAAATACTGTCGGAGTAAAAAGTGTCGGAGTAAATACTGTCGGAGTAAAAAGTGTCGGAGTATATACTGTCGCAGTAAAAAGTGTCGGAGTTAAAAGTGTCGGAGGAACGGGATTATCCCCTTTATATATGAAGAAGGGACTGTTTCATCACATACATGTACTTAAGTTATATTATATTATACGAGTCATGGTTTCACATATATTTTGAGTTAGTGTTCAGTTTTAAATGTTTAAGAGAAATACATGCAAGACCCCTGACCTTGAATACAGGTTCAAAATGCATGTTACATCCAACATACTACATGTATATCCTTGGACCAGTTAAAAAAATATATGGTACTCTCCTATACCTGTATCAAGTTGTATGTGATATTGACAGGGAAAGGGAGGGGCTAGACGTAGGAAGAGCTTTGGCTAGTTATTGCGTTCAGTTTGGTGGAAAAACTTTACATATTTGGATATTGAGAAAAGAAACGATTTTTTTCAATCTTTCGTAATCAAAATTAGTGAAATATACATGTATATGGTAAATTACAGATTGGTGTATATTGAATACAGGGTGCTAAGGCCAAAAAAATAAGAAATAAAACAATTGTCTGTTTCCACTCACCAGATCTGAAAAAATAGGGTAGGTAGGTACATGTAGGCCAATATTTTTTAACAATTTTTTGACGTAATGATTGTGTTGAAATTTACATTGTTTATGCTTGAATTGTTACCAGTTACAGTGGCCCTCTGGCCCTTTGTAATAATCAAGTTAGGAGACCAAGCATTGGCTCTTTGAATAAGGAATAAAACCATTTTAAATGATTAAGTGTCACAGTATATATTAAAAAAATATAAAAAATACTTTGAAATGACCAAAAAAGTTTGAGTTTGGCAGCTCACAATAGGGTAGTGAGGGTGAGCAGAAACATTGTTTGGTTTTTTTTGGGGGGGGGGTGCCTTATTTCTATTTCACAATTTCTCATTTTCATTAACATTCCTTTTGAAAATTGTATACATATATTTTGTGTCAAATCATGTCTAGTCTGTAGGATTAAAGTTAAAGATTATCAATATATTATAATACGAGATGTGCATTATTTTAGTCCCGCTTTTATAATTGTCAATAATATTTGATGAATGGTGTATGTCTATTTTCAGCTTTAATGATTGATCTGTATTTTGTGTGTGGATGTTCCAAATAAAAATGTTTAAGATTTGATGACCAATCTAGTGCTTTATACATGTAAAGGAAGATTAGACAACATGGATATATCAAGGAGGAAAGGTCCAGAGATGTGAAACGTCCATTTCAATTGTCTTGAGCAATACATTTCCAGCAATAATTAGAATGATACAATGTACATGTATATCCCCCAACTTTTTCCTTAGTGCAAGAGAGATAACTCTAGATTTGAACAGAACTTAAAAATCACCATGTCTATCTTTTCATTCGTTTTCATTGGACTGTAAATCACTACTTACATGAATTAACTAGAAGTTTTATGTGTACATAAACTGAAAATACTCAGTACAACGAAAAATTTCACAGATTTGTTGCCGAAAAATTGCTTACATCTTGAATGTAAGTGGAAGGTCAAGGTCACAGCAATTAATGCAATATTGTGATGATAATAAAAGACAAACTTTACAGGGTAGAATATCACACTTTTCACAAAAGCTAGCAATGCAATGCTAGTGTATTTCGCCTATTGATTTTCAATGTCAGAGGAACAATGTCAAGGTCAAAATGGGCAATGAGAGAAAATTTTGTAAATTCAAAAGAAGACAAAGTAAACAGCACAGATTCATCAAACATTTCGAAAAGCTAGGTATGAAAAGAGTATTTCCCCTATTGCTGTCAGAGGTCAAGGTCAAAATGAGGAATGTAAGAACATTCTTATGAATAAAACAGGAGACAAACTAAGCAATGTCAAATCATCAAAGCTGGGTACAGAGAGAGTATTTATTGTATGTATATATTATTGATTTAGAGGTCAAGGTCAAAAACGGCAATGTAATACAAAGCTTGTGAATACAATAGAAAACAATTTAAACTGTTTAGATAAGTTAATTGTTCACAAGTGTCAGCCATGGAGAGAGTTTGACCTCTATTGATTTTCATTGTCAGAAGTGAAAGGTCAAGGACACTAAGGTACACACTAAATAGTGCAGCATCAAACCCTAACAAATTCTACGTTTTATTGTGCACCGTCACTAAACAAGCAAATTCAGGTTCCGCTTTTGGATGTATGTTACAAGAGTAGGTCAAGGTTACAAGGTAAAAAGAACTTGTGTATTGATAGAAAGATATAATTAAGGCTCTATCACTTGTCATTCAAGTTATGCCCTTGGTTTATGTTCTTAAAATGTAGGTCTAACGTCAAGGTCAAGCATTTTAGCATCAATAGAAAGGTCTTGTCTCAAGAAATACACACGTGAAAAATGAAAGCCCTACCATACTAAAGTTATGTACAAGATTGAAATTTTACCCCCTATCTTTCGCGAAAGCGGGTGACAAAATGTCAAGGTCACAGTGTCAAAACTCATAGAAAAAAATGAAATATTTGGTTACAGGAAAGACACAAGAAATATTAAACACCCATCTTTTATGATTCTAAGATGAGGTCCAACTAAATCGTTCCCCCTCAAACAAAGTTTGTGGTTATAAAGAAATCACCAAGTCTGTCTGTCCGTTTGTCTTTCTGTTCAACGAGCTATTCCAGGCATGCAATACCTTCTTAATTTCTCTGTTTATCGATTTCAAAAATATTTCACAGAATTGTTATTTAAGATCCCAGAGTGTGTTATGACCTTGAACCATGGTCGTAAGCCTAAGGTCAAGGTCACAATAAACTTTATGATGAAAACCTTGTCCGGGACATTATAACTCCTTCCACTCTATACGAATTTCGAAAATTTTTCATAAAATTGCCACCACGAGTGTGCCATGACCTTGAACCAAGGTAAAAGGTCAAGATCACCATATTAGAATTTATGCGTAAAATCTTACCCAGGGCATAGCTTCTCCCCCCCCCCCCCCCCCCCCCCCGGTCGAGCTACCCTTCTGAAAGGAATATCGGTAAGCGATCAAAAGAAATTTATTTCTAGCTTTATCGTGACAAATAGCTTTGTTGTCTCATGACTTCTTCCCCTCTGAAGGAAATTTATTTCTAGCTTTTTTCGTAACAAATAGCTTTGTTGTCTCATGACTTCTTCCCCTCTGAAGGAAATTTATTTCTAGCTTTATCGTGACAAATAGCTTTGTTGTCTCATGACTTCATCCCCTCTGAAGGAAATTTATTTCTAGCTTTATCGTGACAAATAGCTTTGTTGTCTCATGACTTCTTCCCCTCTGAAGGAAATTTATTTCTAGCTTTATCGTGACAAATAGCTTTGTTGTCTCATGACTTCTTCCCCTCTGAAGGAAATTTATTTCTAGCTTTATCGTGACAAATAGCTTTGTTGTCTCATGACTTCTTCCCCTCTGAAGGAAATTTATTTCTAGCTTTATCGTGACAAATAGCTTTGTTGTCTCATGACTTCTTCCCCTCTGAAGGAAATTTATTTCTAGCTTTATCGTGACAAATAGCTTTGTTGTCTCATGACTTCCTCCCCTCTGAAGGAAATTTATTTCTAGCTTTATCGTGACAAATAGCTTTGTTGTCTCATGACTTCTTCCCCTCTGAAGGAAATTTATTTCTAGCTTTATCGTGACAAATAGCTTTGTTGTCTCATGACTTCTTCCCCTCTGAAGGAAATTTATTTCTAGCTTTATCGTGACAAATAGCTTTGTTGTCTCATGACTTCTTCCCCTCTGAAGGAAATTTATTTCTACCTTTATCGTGACAAACAGCTTTGTTTTCTCATGACTTCTTCCTCTCTGAAGGAATTTCGGTGGTATTTCACAGAATTTTTACTTAAAAAAAAACCAGGATGTATCATGACCTTGAACCAATAATGTCGTATAGGTCAAAGGTCAAGGTTTCAAACTTTATGGATAAAATTTGTCCGAGGCATTTAGGTGTAGTAATTACAATGGGGTCTTGTTGTGTGTGTATTCCCTGCTGTAGTAATTACAATGTGGTCTTGTAGTGTGTGCCCCGCTGTAGTAATTACAATGTGGTCTTGTAGTGTGTGCCCCGCTGTAGTAATTACAATGTGGTCTTGTAGTGTGTGCCCCACTGTAGTAATTACAATGTGGTCTTGTTGTATGTGTGTGCCCCGCTGTAGTAATTACAATGTGGTCTTGTTGTATGTGTGTATCCCGCTGTAGTAATTACAATGTGGTCTTGTTGTATGTGTGTACCCCGCTGTAGTAAATACAATGTGGTCTTGTGCTTGTGTGTCCCACTTTAGTAAATACAATGTGGTCTTGTTGTATGTGTGTACCCCGCTGTAGTAATTACAATGTGGTCGTGTGCGTGTGTGTCCCACTATAGTAATTACAATGTGGTCTTGTTGTGCGTGTTTGTCCCGCTGTAGTAATTATAACATGGTATTGTTGTTGTTGTGTGTGTGTCCCACTATAGTAAATACAATGTGGTCTTGTTGTATGTGTGTGCCCCGCTGTATTAATTACAATGTGGTCTTGTAGTGAGTGCCCCGCTGTAGTAATTACAATGTGGTCTTGTAGTGTGTGCCCCGCTGTAGTAATTACAATGTGGTCTTGTTGTATGTGTGTGCCCCGCTGTAGTAATTACAATGTGGTCTTGTTGTATGTGTGTACCCCGCTGTTGTAATACAATGTGGTCTTGTTGTATGTGTGTACCCCGCTGTAGTAATTATAATGTGGTCTTGTTGTATGTGTGTACCCCGCTGTAGTAATTACAATGTGGTCTTGTGCGTGTGTGTCCCACTATAGTAAATACAATGTGGTCTTGTTGTATGTGTGTGCCCCGCTGTAGTAATTACAATGTGGTCGTGTGCGTGTGTGTCCCACTATAGTAATTACAATGTGGTCTTGTTGTGCGTGTTTGTCCCGCTGTAGTAATTATAACATGGTATTGTTGTTGTTGTGTGTGTGTCCCACTATAGTAAATACAATGTGGTCTTGTTGTATGTGTGTGCCCCGCTGTAGTAATTACAATGTGGTCTTGTAGTGAGTGCCCCGCTGTAGTAATTACAATGTGGTCTTGTAGTGTGTGCCCCGCTGTAGTAATTACAATGTGGTCTTGTTGTATGTGTGTGCCCCGCTGTAGTAATTACAATGTGGTCTTGTTGTATGTGTGTACCCCGCTGTTGTAATACAATGTGGTCTTGTTGTATGTGTGTGCCCCGCTGTAGTAATTATAATGTGGTCTTGTTGTATGTGTGTACCCCGCTGTAGTAATTACAATGTGGTCTTGTGCGTGTGTGTCCTACTATAGTAAATACAATGTGGTCTTGTTGTATGTGTGTGCCCCGCTGTAGTAATTACAATGTGGTCTTGTGCGTGTGTGTCCCACTATAGTAAATACAATGTGGTCTTGTTGTATGTGTGTACCCCGCTGTAGTAATTACAATGTGGTCTTGTGCGTGTGTGTTCCACTATAGTAAATACAATGTGGTCTTGTTGTATGTGTGTGCCCCGCTGTAGTAATTACAATGTGGTCTTGTGCGTGTATGTCCCACTATAGTAATTACAATGTGGTCTTGTTGTATGTGTGTGCCCCGCTGTAGTAATTACAATGTGGTCTTGTTGTATGTGTGTACCCCGCTGTAGTAATTACAATGTGGTCGTGTGCGTGTGTGTCCCACTATAGTAATTACAATGTGGTCTTGTTGTGCGTGATTGTCCCGCTGTAGTAATTATAACATGGTATTGTTGTTGTTGTGTGTGTGTCCCACTATAGTAAATACAATGTGGTCATGTTGTGTGTGTGTGCCCCGCTGTAGTAATTACAATGAGCTTTTCCTTTTTGTAAGTCTTATTTCGTGTGGATAGACCCATACAATATGAACCGAGAGTATTTTGTAAATTTGAGAAAAAATCCTAATATTTTATGCTTCAATTATACTTTGTTATTTTACTTTATTTATGAAAGTCAAAGATACAAAGTAATAATATATCGCAGATATGTTTGATCATACAGACGTCATATCGTACAAAAAGTGTACTTTATCTTATTTATCTATTTTTTCCTTGTTTGTATATTTTAATTTTGTAAGTTGTTGTTTCTTTGTTTTTTAATAAACAAAATAAGACCTTTCTGAGATCCAGATGTGTTTTGAAATTCTGAATTGTCATATTGTTGCCATTTCTGTCTATTTTGTATGATTGTTTTACAACACGTCTTTCAGTCACTGTAATTACTTATCTTGTTGTGCGTGTGTGCCCCGCTGTAGTATTTACAATGTGGTCTTGTTGTGTGTGTTTGTATCCCGCTGTAGTAATTACAATGTTGTCTTGTTGTGTGTGGCCCGCTGTAGTAATTACAATGTGGTCTTGTTGTGTGTCTGTATCCGGCTGTAGTAATTACAATGTGGTCTTGTTGTGCGTGTATGCCCCGCTGTAATAATTATAGTATGGAATTGTTGTTGCTGTGTGTGTGACCCGCTGTAGTAATTAAAATGTGGTCTTGTGTGTGTGTCCCACTATAGTAAATACAATGTGGTCTTGTTGTATGAGTGTGCCCCGCTGTAGTAATTACAATGTGGTCTTGTTGTGCGTTTGTGCCCTGCTGTAGTAGTTACAATGTGGTTTTGTAGTGTGTGCCCCGCTTAAGGAATTACAATATGGTATTGTTGTGTGTGTGTCCCGCTGTAGGAATTACAATGTGGTCTTGTAGAGTGTGTGACCCGCTGTAGTAATTACAATGTGCTTTTGTTGTGTGTCTGTGTCCCGCTGTAGTAATTATAATATGGTCTTGTTGTGCGTGTATGCCCCGCTGTAGTAATTATAATATGGTATTGTTGTTGTTGTGTGTGTGACCCGCTGTAGTAATTACAATGTGGTCTTGTGTGTGTGTCCTACTATAGTAATTACATTGAGGTCTTGTGTGTGTGTCCCGCTGTAGTAATTTCAATGTGGTCTTGTTGTGTGCGTGTGTCCCGCTGTAGGAATTACAATGTGGTCTTGTTATGTGCGTGACCCGATGTAGGAATTACAATGTGGTCTTGTTGTGTGTGTGACCCGCTGTAGTAATTACAATGTGGTCTTGTGTGTGTGTCCCACTATAGTAATTACAATGTGGTCTTGTTGTATGAGTGTATCCCACTGTAGGAATTACAATGTGGTCTTGTTGTGCGTGTGTGCCCCGCTGTAGTAGTTACAATGTGGTATTGTAGTCTGTGTCCCGCTGTAGTAATTACAATGTAGTCTTGATGTGTGTGTGTGTCCCGCTGTAGGAATTAAAATGTGGTCTTGTTGTGTGGGCCCCGCTATGGTGATTATAATGTGGTCTTGTTGTGTGTGTGGCCCGCTGTAGATATTACAATGTGGTCTTGTTGTGTGTGTATGCCCCGCTGTAGTAATTACAATATGGTCTTGGTGTGCGTGTGTGCCCCGCTGTAGTAATTACAATGTGGTCTTGTTGAGCATGTGTGCCCCGCTGTAGTAATTACAATGTTGTCTTTTATGTGTGTGTGTGGCCCGCTGTAGTAATTAAAATGTGGTCTTGTAGTGTGTGTTGTCCGCTGTAGTAATTACAATGTGGTCTTGTTATGTGTGTGTGTGTGTGCCCTGTTGTAGTACCGTTGTGCGTGTGTGGCCCGCTGTAGTAATTACAATGTGGTCTTGTAGTGTGTGTGTTGTCCGCTGTAGTAATTACAATGTGGTCTTGTGTGTGTGTGTTCGCCCCGCTGTAGTAATTACAATGTGGTCTTGTAGTGTGTGTGTTGTCTGCTGTAGTAATTACAATGTGGTCTTGTAGTGTGTGTTGACCGCTGAAGTACCGTTGTGCGTGTATGAACCGCTGTAGCAATTACAATGTGGTTTTGTTGTGTGTGTGGCCCGCTGTAGTATTAACAATGTGGCTGGGTGTGTGTGAGAGGGTGTGAGGGTGTGTGTATTTGCCCCGCCGTAGTAATTGCAATGTGGCCTTGTTGTTTGTGTATGTGTGTGCCCCGCTGTAGTAATTACAATGTGGCCTTGTTTTGCGTGTATGACCCGCTGTAGTAATTACAATGTGGTCTTGTACATGTGTGCCCCGCTGTAATAATTACAATGTAGTCTTGTTTGAGAGCTTTTTCCTTTTTGTAAGTCTCATTTCGTGGAGATTTAAAGTTGATGACCGTCCATATTAGACCCATACAATAGGAACTGAGAGTATTTTGTAAATTAGAAAAAAAAAATCCCCAATATGCTTCAATTATTCTTTGATATTTACTTTATTTATGAAAGTCAAAGATACAAAGTAATAATATTATCGCAGATATGTTTGCTCATACAGACGTCATAACGTACAAAAAGTGTACGTTATCTTATTTATCTATTTTTTCCCCTTGTTTGTATATTTTTTATTAATTTTTTTTTTATTTATTTTTTTTATTTTTGGTGTTTGTAAGATGTTGTTTCTTTGTTTTTGGGGGTTTTTTGTAAACAAAATAAGATCTTTCTGAGATCCAGATGTGTTTTGAAAATTTGAATCGTCATCTTGATATCAAGGTGATATAAGGCAAACTTTTTATCTGTCTTTTTCCAATACATAACGAGGTGATAATACATTGGGGAAAGGCATTTCTTGTATGAAATGACGTCCATTCTCACAGTACCCTGTCAAAGAGGTTCTAATGGGGAAATTGTAATGGTGATGATAGTGTTATATTACTAAGTTTTGGAAACACCTGCTCAAAGCACAGAAGGCATCTTCATCATAGGTATGTAAAATATATTCTTTTTTTTTAAACTTGATTTTCTATGAAAGGATTTGATTTTATCACTTATTCTTGGACATCAAGCGAATTTTTCCATCTTTTTTTATATTACGTGTGATAGAAATATTTTCTTTTTGTTGGCTATGACGGTGTAAAATAAGAATTCCGATAAAAGGAGGACACTTTTTTCAACAATCTAGAGAGAGAGGTTTGATAAGAGATACGCAAATTTCCTGAAAAAAGGTGGGTGGAGATCCTTCGATTCAAGTCTGTCTAGCCTTTGATTTTTATAAAATCATGCTTGAAAATCAGAAAAATAATCATTAATCACATTCAAACGATACGACAGCGAAGACAGTGGTCAGACATTGGGAGTTCTCCGAACACACAAAATGTCGCTCCAGTTCATATTTGTATTTATGTGTGTTTTCCGATGGATATTGCCATGAAGTCTTGCAGGAGATTCCTCTTCTTCTAATCCACTGAAAAACGAGAAAATCTCTTACTACTTTTTTTTTGGCAAATTTTTCATTTTTCATTTCAGAGGTAATCATAACACGCCGTGATGCAGTTTAAGACCATATTACGACTGACCGTTATATCGGTCATTTTAACAGTCTGGTGGCTGAGACTGATCATACAACTTCTGGTCCATTTAGATGATTACTGAGAGATAATAATCTGATTCAAGTCGAAAAAAAACCTAAGCGAAATGGATGCAATTGGCGGGTCAATGGAAAGTGTTGTAAACAGTTCAGCGCAACCGGAACCGGAAGGAAACCATTTATCAGACTTTCCCTGGATTGATTTTGCGTTTTTCTTCACGACCACTACACTGATTTTAACTCTAAATGGAACAGTTCTCGTGGTTTTGGCGAAAATTGGCGTCAAGAAACTCAAAAAGAGCGTCCACAACGTTCAGATACTGAGTCTTAGTGTAAGCGACATCATGGTAGGCGTATCCCTTATACCCATGCAGGTGTCATTTTACGCGGGAGAAATGACGCACCTGCAGTGTGCCGTGCGTTGTGGCGTCTTTATGGTGGCGTTCATGGCGTCAATGTTACACGTGTGCATAATTTGCATAGACAGATGGTGGGTTATATACTTTAAAGTTACCCAGACAAAGACGCAGTTCCTGCCCCGATGTATGTTACTAATAACCTCCACGTGGACTCTAGCCTTTGTTGTAGAGTTTATCCCCCTTGTACTGTGGAGGGACAGTAGGGCGCATGTCATATGTTCCATCGGAACGATTTTCGGCGACTTCTTTAATGAAGCGTTTGCGTATCTCGCCTTTACGCATACTTCCGTTCTCGTTTGCGTGACTATTTTCTATTGTTTCATCATCGTTTTCATTATGAAACGGAGGTCAAAGATCAATGTCGTACAAAATGAGACCATCCAGATAAGCATATCAAATAATACCGGAAACGGAAGTGGATGCGCTGTAAACACCACAGAGAGTCCGATTCCATTTCGACTTCCGAATTTTTTCTCCAATGATGGGATTCCAGCCTGCGACTCAACCAAATCTACCCCACATAATAAGAAGAAACGCAGTGTTGTCTCAAATACCAACAGCTGTAGATCTACCGTGGTCCGCAAAAGTGACGCGAAGCAAAGACGGGCACTGAAGACCATCGGACTGATTGTATCATTTCACGTCCTCTGTGTGGGACCTTTGATCATCTTACTTTTTGCGGAGGTCATATCCGATGATCGCGCTTCACTGACCTGGCACCATGCCATGTTCTGTCTTGCGTGTCTGAGTTCCGCCATTAACCCGCTTCTCTACGCATTCAGAGTACCGGAAATAAGGAAGACTTTACTTTGTAAGGATGACGTCGACAACTAGCGACCAAGAATGATCTAATATTGCATGGTCTCATGAAACTTATTTTTAATGTTGAAATGACCAAATACAATCATAAATTAATTTTACATTGACGGAGCATGCTGGTGCGGATGTTGATAGTTATAATATGACATTACTTTCTTCAAATTGCTTAATATATATATATATATATATATATAAACTGTTTTAAATATTTTATCATAGTTGCAATGTTTGTAGTTATAAAATATTAGGTGTTAAAAAATAAACAGTGTTTTGTTTCATACATTGCAGTGGACTATTTCTTATTCTTCCAGGTGAGAACAATCGTACATTATCGGGCCTTTCCGTCGCACACTCGTTGTTTGATCGATAATTTATGTGCGATTGGTAGGGAGCAACTTATTCTAGTCCAAAAAACCTTGACCTAATCCCAGCCTCTGACGGTTATTTGGACGGTAGGGGACCAGCCACCGTCCAAATAACCACCAAAGGCTGGGTTTAGGTCAGGGTTTTTCGAGGCAGCCCCCTACCGTCCAAATAACCGTCAGAGGCTGGGTTTAGGTCAGGGTTTTCGGGGCGGCCCCCTACCGCCCAAATATTATCGATATGAGAAGTCCATTTACCATCGGATCTAAAAGTTACGCCTAGGTGTTTGTGGGAAGCAGTAGTATTTAGTTCATGATTTCCAAAACGAAGGTTTAGTTGATCTGTTTCTCTGTTACTTATAATAAGAACATCGGTTTTAGCTGGATTGAAAGACACTAACCATTTATGAGACCATGTGTATATTTTATCTAAATCTGAATTTAGCGAGCGTTCGATTTCGGTAAGTCTCTTGGAAGAATGAAGCAAAGAAGTATCGTCTGCAAAA
This sequence comes from Pinctada imbricata, assembly GCA_033119305.1. Taxonomy (NCBI): domain Eukaryota; kingdom Metazoa; phylum Mollusca; class Bivalvia; order Pterioida; family Pteriidae; genus Pinctada; species Pinctada imbricata. Next base: position 11,985,305 of record VSWD01000004.1, on the reverse strand, counting down.
AGACGGGCAAGACTTATCAAGTTATCAGCAATATCATTAATGAAAATAAGAAATAGAAAGGGTCCTAATACCGATCCTTGGGGCACTCCTGCATTTATTTGTTTGAAAGACGAAACATTATTATTTAGCATTACTGATTGTTCGCGTTTTGATAAGTAGTCTTGGAGAAATGCAAGCAAGTTACCAACGATACCGTAAGAGGATAATTTAATTAGGAGACCTTTATGCCAAACCTTATCAAATGCTTTGGAAATATCTAGAAAAACTAAACCAGTGTGTTCATTTTTTTCCCTATTTAAGCAGATGTGGTGATACAATTCGATTAATTGGTAAGTTGTGGAATGATTAGGTAGAAAGCCTGACTGAAATTCATAGAACAAATTGTTATCTAGCATGTAATTATGGAGATACTTGAATATACATCTTTCAAAAACCTTTGCAACGGTACTTAATAGAGATATTGGCCTGTAATTTGAAGGTAAGTTTTTATCATCTTTCTTATATAGAGGTAACACTAAAGCTTTTTTCCATAAAGTAGGAAATCGGTTAGTGTTAATAATTGTATATGAATGAATATGTAAGGAATGATCGAGTGTCTAATTAATATTTTGTATATCCATGGCCTTTACTCTCTGCATGATTCGACAGGCGAAAACGTTACGAGAACCGCTTCGTATATCATATGGTGCTGATTTTTGTTTTTGTTCAATATCTCCGTTCATTGAAAGAAAATATTTCATATGATATGATTCGTATATATGATGATTTGAAAGAAACAGAAAAATCCAGAAAATAACATCTATGACAAAGGTAACTTTAATATTTGATTACTAGTTTGGCGATTTCATACTTATGCCCCATATTGCAAGGTATTTAGTATGTGAATTAGGCTATCAAATGTCAAAGTTGTTTGAAATTTTACAGACAAGAATTAAACAAGGAACAAAAAAAAAAATCCCCACGAGGAGTCCTTGTCAAGTTGTTATTTTTTCAGTTCATTTAAAACATCACTATGAGTTTGAACTTTTCACTTTTATATCATATGCCATCAAGCCAGAACATTACTGGAAAATAAAAATGAAGTGAAAATAAAGAAATACACACTTTCAGAGATAACACATGTTTACAATTGGTCATTAAGATCGATTACATCATTTTGATCTTTATCAATACATCTGTACTTTCGGGCTCAACATTGCGTAAAAGCACGTATTGACTGCTGACGTAATCGTGTCACCTCGGGAATCTCCGACGGTTTTCGTTGATCCGCGAGTAGACGGAATCGCCCGAGGGCAGTTTAGTACGACGAAACAGACGGTGACCGTTCACCTGTGTCGTTCTGATTGAAGATAAACTTTTGTTTTATTTGAATTTCGCCGTTTTCAGTCTATTAACTGAGTACATTTGCCTACCCTCCCCTAAAATGTAAGCCATGACATTAGCACATCAGATATTTTCGCCTCGAGCCAAAGTTACAAATACCGAGTATAGAATTAAAGGTATCAAAAGATGTGAATGTTCGCAGTTAACATAGATAATTACTAAATATTTAGGTCGGCATTTTCCCTGATTTCGAAGATTTACTATTTGAAGCTTACGAGATGTAGAATTTTGCAAAAAAACGAGGATATTAGAATATGGGAAACATTAAGATAACATCTTTATATGTTTAGCAGAATTTTGTTAAATTATGAAAATATTTATATTTCTGTGTGCCATATACGTTTCAAATGGATTTCCATTTAGATACAGAGGCAATAATTTTAAGCATGGAATCGCTAACGAAGGTAAGAAAAAACAAAGAAATTAAAGAAGTTTTTTTTTTTACAGAAAATTAATCAATGGACGGAAACCAAGGCTATATACATGTATTGTAAATAATAGAAAATGAATAAAAGCAAAATTTGAAGTTAAAATACATTATAATTGGAAGACCCAAAATTGACTTTTTATAATGGAAAGAATTATCGATGATAGACTACAGTATCTAGAAATGTACAGAATTTCCGCAGTTTATTTTTTTTTTATTTTATTATTTATCTTTTTTTTTTGGGGGGGGGGGGTCCTAGCACAAAGAAAATTATGAAAAACAGTAATAAGAAAATATAAATCAAAACTAGATGAAAGGAAAAATAGTAAAGAAATAGAATATCATGGAGGCTTTTGCAGTGTTTTATTTATCTTTTTAAAACTCATGAGAAAGACAAACCTTGGATTTTTTACGAGAAGGGGGGGGGGGGGTTAAATCACTAAGGCATGCGATCGTTCTTTCTTAATCGTTTTCTTTTATTATTGATTTTTTTATAACTCTCCTTTTCATTGTCACATTTTCTCTTTTTGGAAGAATACACAGCTAAAACGATGAAAACTATGTTCAATGTTAAAAATATCAAGATTGAAAAATAAAAGGCTCTTCGTTTTGCTTTGTTTTGATATTTTTATCGTGATCGAGATTTAAATCCATTACAATTCAAAGTACAATAAAGAGTTCAGAATAGTAAAGCCCTTGTTCACATGAGTCTCATTATCATCAGTGGCGGATCCAGCGCCCTCTTTGCCGGGGGTCACGGGACGAATTTTGCCGATTATTACCGTAAATTGGCCAAAATATGCCTGTTTTTGGAATTGTTTGGGTCAGTGCCGGGGGGGGGGGGGGACGCCCCCTCCGCACCCCTCTAAATCCGCCACTGATCATTCAAAGATTTTGGATGTAATAACGATATTAATAAAAATCATTGAAATTAGAAAAAAAAAATATCGGAACTAACTCAAACTCAAAAGCATTGTATAAGTCAACCGTGACCCCCCCCCCCCAATTTTCTTTTAATCCAGACCTTATGAAATTACAAAAAAAAGCTTCAAAGAAACAACAGAAAATGAAGGGATTTCAAAGATTATAGTTTAAAAAATCTAATAAGACATAATATACGTATCAAAAACTACAACACTTTTCTTTCCAAAAATCCTGTCCAACAACTCGATGATTAATTGAATATACAATGTATTTTTTCGATAGAATGTATGTTCCAAGAATAAATAAACTGAACTGAATTGAAAATATTTAATTTGTTCGTTCCTACAGTATTGAATTTCAGATATTCAAAAACAAAAAAGGGATGTTTTTTTTTGGGGGGGGGGTGGTTGCACTCCCCTGTACATTGACGTACTTTTGTCGTGAGTCGATTGTACTATAAGATTTTAAGAGGGTATAAAGAGTACAGTAACCAATCAAAGTTTATGTTGAAAATATTCCCTTTGGTTAAAAGAAATAAAAATTCCATCAAAGTGCTCCACTCTATCACTAGGCATAAATGTATGACTCAGTCTTTGAAAAACGTAAACTATTACAAATAATTCTACACACCCTATCTTGAGGCAACTTTGAACGACTTTATTTGGTATTTAAAACTATCATCTTTTTACTTTTATTTTTGTACAGAAATCGTCCCTATAGAGCTAATACTAGATGATAAGCCGCTTGAGTTCATAAGGAATCGGCGGTCAGTATCGGACTTTGACCACTTTCCACAAACTCTTTCTTTCAAATTTCAAACGAGTTTCGGAGAGGTGAAGCTCGACTTACAAAGAAATGATCTCATAAACATCCCTCCAGTCTACCTGTGGAATGGACAACAAGTCGTCAAAAATGGAGAACTCAAAATGCAGGTAAAATATTTCTTATAAATCTAAATTCATTCATTCATTCATCCATTCATTCATTCATTCATTCATTCATTCTAATAACCACTAATAAAGAGTTGTCTCCGTTTGAGTTTTTTTTTATTCAGGAGGTGGGAAAGGTGGGGGGGGGGGGGGGGGTAAATGATTAAATGAACGTTTAGAAACTCAGTTTAGAAATCACAAAATCAATATCTATAAATCAACTTACATTTATAAAGTATCACAAGGTGATGATAATGTAGATATTGAAAGTAGATCATCATAAAATCATAAAATTCCTATTATTTTGTAATCCAGCGTGATTTTGCGGTTTACCAAGGTGACGATATGGGGGCCAGTGCCTTGGTCACGTTTCCATCCAATGATTATACACAGTTTGAATTGGTAAGCGTATTTTTTTTTAAAGTACAGTAATAAATTTTAAAAGAAACGTTTTCTTTTTATTGGCAATACCTTATATCAAGGAAAACTTCTGATTTCTCAACATTGCAAAGCTTTAGCAATGTGTAAATAATATATGAATGAATAAAGCTTTAAGCTTTCTTTTCAATCCTACTTAGATACTATTACTTGCATTGTATATGTAATATGTCTCATGTGATAATCGAATAAATATGTTTAAACTAAACCAATAAATGATGGAGATTAAAGCCAATCGATCCACATATAGTCAAATAAATAATTGCAATTTTTACAGAGGATATTTCCTTATATAAGAGGAAATAGGGTACGAAAAGAAAAGGAAAAAATTGTTGTAATTGAAAGTAAAATCAAATCAAACAAAAAACAAAAAGTAAACATAGCAAACACAGAAAAAAAAAACATAATACAAGAAATTCTTTTGCATGACCATATAGTCCGTACGTCCTTTATATTTCAGCATGCCAGCTACATGAATAACGGCCAATGGTTTTCTATAGAACCTTTGAAACCTTCCAGAAATAAACGATCAGTGCCAATACAGGTATTATATAAGTATTGATTTATAAAAAAATGTTATTTCTTTCTTACTTGTAGAAATTACAGGGACTATTCTTGTAGAGCCTTACCTATATAACGTTACCAAAAACAAAAAACAAAAACAAAATTGATATACAAAGGATTCCTGCTCAAGGAATATAAAGAAAGGTCACATGCATATAATGATTTCATTTGAGGATTAAGGTATCCGTTGTACAACAGTGTCATTTTACATAGCGTTTTAATCATCTCCAATGTAAAGTATGATAAATTCTATGCCTGGTAAGGTACTATGAACTATATATTTTCTGAAAGGTAATGATGTCCCGAGTACAGATATAAGACTCCCAGGTCTTAAAAATCAAACGGGAAAAAATTTGTACAACTTTGTAATTTTACTTATGTTATATATTGAAAATGGACAATTTAGATGAATAATCAGTTATTCCCCTTTGCTTTTCTCGTCCCAAAATTATTATTTCTGAGCAGTGGGCATTATGACCTTTCAGAAAATATATAGTTTATAGTACCTTACCAGGCATGGAAAAATGCCCTATTGTACTAGTCTTAAAGCTTTGGTACCCTAGCATTGATATCAGATACATGTATATCACTATATGACTAAAGTCTCTTTTATTGTAATTTTATGTTTACAGAAACCGGTGTTTCCCACTTTCCCGCCAACAACTCAGCATCCGGCGGCCATCTTGAGATCACATCTTATACAGAAGCTAATGGAAGACCTAGATTTCGGAGATGACTATGTTATTATTAGTATGTGATTTTCAGCTTCTTTAAAAGACGTGTCATGAATTTACTTTTAATCTGTATAGCAATACAAGCGGCAAAATGAATTTAGCTTGCAACATTTGATCTAAGCCAATCACAAGCTCTGAAATTGCTCGTCTTATTTTTGAAGAATCTGTGAAGAAACCTTCTTCATGGATCCTGCATCCTACAAAAGCTGAACAGTATATACTTGAAAAATATGTGGCCTGAACGCGGTTCGAACTCGAGACCTTCTGCGTGCTATCCGGCTTGCTAACCGGGGGCGCTACCTCTACGTCCCAACTATTTGGGATTATAATACAATTAATGCTATCCTCTGTCTGTCTGTCTGTCGTCTCCAATCCTTTTTCAGCAATGACTCGAGATATTGGGTTGAAATTGGACACATTATATAGTCTACCGAATAATTGCTGAGCAAGCTTAAATTTGTTCATAGTAATTTTGGGAAGGATGTGCTCCTAGATGACTTGCAAAACTTGTTTTACTATCAATGACTTTGTATGGCTTACAATATAACAAAAGTCCATACGCCTTGTTAAGAAAATGTAATATTTCCATACTGTGTTCGGTCGACGATTATATGTCCTTGTCGCCATTAAAACGTCCATAAACGTTTATTACTCCTGCCCAGTACATTATAGAGTCCATCATATAGACGTTTGGGTGTTTCTAAGACCTTTTTCTTTCTCTCTTTATGATTTACTTTTTTTTAAAATCCATGAGAAAATTTCTGAAAAGTTGACGTCCGTTGATTGAATAAGTGAATAAAAGTCCTATCCTGATCCCGAAATCAGAATCATAAAATCACAATCAATACGCTTATAAATTCCTGAGGATTATAAGACAAAATAAAGATAGGGAGAAGATTACCAAAATATAAACACAAAACCATAGAAACACGTAGGATCACACCATTTTTCAGAACAGAATATATTATAGGTGGCGCCACTCAGAGCACGTGATGAGTTAATTAGAAAAATATAATAAATTGGTATGGAATTTTCTTCAAGAAGGTATAGAGTTGGAACCCTTCTGCATTATTAAAAAATATGGAAAGGCCATCTATAGTAGTATGGATAGCCGGGAACTAGGAAAAGAAAACTGTCAAAATATATTCTGAGTGAATGGCAACCCTGAGTAAATGCAAAGATTGTATAAAGAGTACTACACACAATGGTCTATACTGTAAAACGGAATTCGTTGTAGGTGGTACTTCTAAAACAAATTAGAGGTCTAAATAAAATAACTAAAGACGTACATTTTTATTTGAAATCACCTCTGTACCTTATTAACTTCTTTCCAGACAGATTATTTTGTCTGGGTTTCAATATCTATCATGAGCCGACCCAACAACAATTCAAATGTTGAAAATATTGCGGCTAATCAACCAATGGAATTTCCCGAAATCATTTGAAGTGTGACAAAACTTATGCTGATTTCCTTCATTACACCAGTATTTTGTACTTTCTGTGTATAATCTTATCTGATTTCCAAATATTTCGTCATGACCGGTCATCCACGATAATTGATTTTACATAGTTTTTGGACATGATCAAAATAGCAATGTCCGAGCGACTCGTCTGTAAGAAGGACAGATAACATTTCTGAATAACACCTTCCTATCATTCTCCTACGCATGCGTCCGATTTCAGTTCCGCTTTTCTTCACTTTGAAATCTACATATTGCAAGCCTGTGCCGCCTATGACCTTGTTGCAAGTTGCCTTCCTATGTCACATGAACTACCCCTCAAATAAGATACTAGTAATAATTCATGCACTTAAAATGTTTTGATCCGGGGGGTTGTTTAAACATATTTTATTTCATTATATAATGGTAGAAATGGGATTAGGCAAAAGTTTCACAACATTACAAGATGCCTTCTCCCTACAATGTATATTGTGAAAAGTATAAAGTCATGATGGCTGGTGTGAAAATACATAACTTGTGAGTTTCGTGAACGTAAGATTTCAAATAAAGTATGAGAGAGAGAGAGAGAGAGAGAGAGAGAGAGAGAGAGAGAGAGATAGCCCAGTAGTAAAAATCTAACACATGATATTTCATATGGTATAGAGGAATAGTGATAATGAATATGCAATGACTTGAAAATAAGCAATATTGATAATGATGCAATGGTAATATGTATGACATGAGTAAGCATGGAAGTAAGCAATAATGAAAATAAATATATGCAATGGGTATGTGGCATAGAAATAAGCAATGATGCAAATAAATACTAGTACTTACAAGGAAAATGTGTGTGACAAATAAATAAGCAATAATGCAAATAGATAATTCAAATGGAAATGTGCGTGACATAGAAATAAACAATAATACAATGAGAGATAAGCAATAATGCAATGGATATGCGTGTGGCATAAAAATAAGCAATAATGCAAATAGATACATGCAATGGAAATACACAATGGAACTACGCAATGGCAATGTGCATGATCCGGGGGGTTGGGGTTGGGGGGTGTTCAGGCCATCGTATTAAAGCCTTTAGTTTAAAGATTTTTTAAACGAAGTTTTCTTTAAATTTTCCATTAGATATGACCTTCCTTTCCCCTTTCTCTAAATCTGCAACTTATATACAACAAGATTATACGGGAGCCAGTTCGTGCCATGTTATTTTTTTTACTATCTCGTAGTTACGGGAAAGAAATCTCGTAGTGCGTTCGATTTTTATCTCGTAATTACGAGATTTGTTTCTCGTAACTACGGGAAAAGTTTCTCGTAACTACGAGAAACGTTTCTCGTAACTACGAGAAAAGTTTCTTGTAACTACGAGAAAAGTTTCTCGTAACTACGAGACATGGTTCTCGTAACTACGAGAATTTTTTCTCGTAAGTACGAGAATTTTTTCTCGTAACTACGAGAATTTTTTCCCCGTAACTACGAGAAATGTTCGTTTCTCGTAACTACGAGATAGTAAAAAATATAATGGCACGAACTGGCTCCCGTAAGATTATGGCAAAAAGGAGTAATTATGTAAATCAAGAATCTTAGTATGACATATTAAAATTGAACTATACGCAGTAATTCAATTATAGGGAACAAGGATATGTCATTTCATGATTTTTTTTTATAGCGAATGATTCCATCGATGATATATCATTGTCCAAGCATGGAGATGAACAGATCAGGGTACAAAGAGTGTCAGGTGATAGCGGCAGGCATAGTAGCACCGGAAGCGGAAGTAACGTAGGTGGCGACGGCAGCAGCGGGTCAGATGATGGAGATGATGGAAAAAGCGCCAAGGATCAAAGGTCATCCATACCAATCACAAAAATTAGAAATAGGGTAATTGTTTTGATAGACCTGAGATTACCGGTATCTTAATTGAAAAAAAAATTAAAAAGAAAAATAAAAGAAAATATACAAACCAGCAACAAAAGGAAAAAGGTACCATATTGCGTTGGTATTGAAATAACGATTTTTAGCAAATATCTACGGCAGGGGCAACGGATATTAGTTAAGATTTTTTCTTATGAAATATTTCAGTGTTTTCCAAATGAGATTTGATGTATAGAGTTCGATTCACTTTCACTGTCTTAATTGTTATATATTTCTATTTTCAGCAAAGTAGAAAGAAGAGGAGTTTTAAAGGTACATGTATTTTATTTATCTGAGATGAAAAAGTATCAGGTTATCATTTCTGGAAAAAGGTAGCGCTGTTCAGTGTCGTTAAATGAATGTATTATGATTTTATATAAAAGCCTGTATCTTTAATATGAAAATTACGATTATCCATAATATAATTTTGGAGGGGGGGGGGGTGTTGTCTGAATACGTGAATTTCCTTTACTACTTTACTAAAGGAATATGACTGTCATATACGTTTCTACTTTCTATTCATTCTGCTTCATCTAATGTTTCAGATCAAAATTTTTATAATGCCAAACATCGACGGAAACGACAAAGTACGAACCAACTCTACATCGAATACCTCGTCTGTGTCGATTATGCTAATTATGTCATGTAAGTTTGATTTTCTTCCTCGAAACATTTTTTATCACGGAGAAGTGGCACAATCTACATTCAAATGTTAGCGCTTGCCATAGATTCAACAAGAACAGTAACCCTGTGTGGAATTTTGTCCCCCGTACCGTCTCGTGGAAGGCTTAAATTGTTTTGTCCCGTCTGTCTAACCGTCCGTCTAAATGTCTACATCTACATGAACTTTAATCTTGATTCTGCCTGTCTAGAACTTTAGTAATCTTGACCGTAACGTTTGAACCAAGTAGGATACTCTTTGATGTTTGACATTAGAATTTGATCATCCTCGGTACCCAGGCTATTTGCGCTTCGGCTGAAGCCTAGGTACCGAGGATGGAATTTGGTACGCTTTTAGGAAGATGCACTTTCGGCGATACCTGTTTTGCCCTAAACATATGCATTCCTCATATTGACTTAAACCTTGACCTCATGCTTAGATTTTGTCCAAAACTATAACTTTTGAGTCATATTTATAACAATTATACATACATGTACAGCTTCTATATTCCACATGTGCAGGAATTGAATTGATTCCTCTACCTTTTAGCTATTGCTTTTTTACATTTGTTTGATCCACTTTTAGGAAAATGCAATGGCAATACATAACTGTCATTACATTTCACATTTATATTGCTTGTGACAAGAGCTATCGTTTGTGCCCTTGACCTTTAACCTAGTGACCTCGACCAAGGAGTTTGAAATTCTTTAAGAAAATACAGTTTCCTGACATCTCTTTCGTTTTCTTAGAAAGCGGGTTCTTCTTTCTAATGCCTACTAAGTATGTTAAGAACTACTGGTATTATGCTCTTTCACTCCTCTTCTTCTTCTTCCGAATGAGTGCATAACCGCACATTTCGTATTTTCGCACGCGGTGTTCTTGATCTTGCACTTGCTTTAAATGAAAAACTACCGACTGGGGCATGATAGTGTTTCACAAGCACATCTTTCTGAAATTGCTTGATATGTTCAATTGTTGATCTTTACGATTTTAAAGATTTTTTTTAATTTTGACTGTATAAAATATTGAAAAACTTCAGATGGCAAAGTATGATGTCGGGGTCTACAGACCAAGAAATACAAGATCAAGCCACGGCTGCTATCACAAAGTATTATCTTTACCTTGTTAACGGAGTAAGTCAAGGAGCATTTTTATTCCCTTTTCTCTTTTAAAATTTATTCTGAAAAACGCATTTGATCACTGTTTCGATATAGAGAAAGACTCTTGATTGTGGAAAAAACAACAACAAAAAAGAAAAACAAAACAAATACAAAAACGAAAGCAAGTAAACAAACAAACTTACATACTATATTACAGCAAAAGTTATCTCAAATAATTAGAAATGTGCAACAACTTTTTTTTCTATTTTCACTTTGCTATCTTTCATAGATGGACACTCGTTTTAAGACCGCTCTTACAACACAAGGGGATCTACGTGTCGGTATAGCAGGGCTAGTTTTAGCAATGGTGAGTATAATATTCTGGATAGAACGGGGAAATACATTGTATAAGGAAAATATCTAAACACTGCAGAAAACCCTTACCGATAATATTGTCTTTGATGTACACCTATGGGCATAGAGGGACATATACATATATGCATAACTATTATGTGTTTTAAGATAGACAAACCGAGGCTAAGCGAGTATTAGTTGGGGCAAAAGTTTATCCATTAAGAACACTGCAGTATTTTGAATCTAACTTACAACGCTAATTTTTGGATGTGGTGATTGTCCGGATCATCGGCTCATTCTTCAGGTCCACACTTGTCGAAGCATTATTTAAAGCTACAATACTGTCTGAGAAACAGAACAGTTACATTTGTATAATATTGATTGTACAAAACGCATGTTAATAATGTTGTATTTTTTCCAGGACCCCGATTCCTCAGGATGGACAGAGGATAACGTGATCACGGGTAACCTGGTGAATGACGGGAATACGCTCCTGAACTTCGCCCAGTGGGTTAACTCTCAGAGCGGTACACTCCCTACACACGATCACGCTGCACTCTTTACTGGGTTGGTCTCACTTTTTTATGTGTTTTTTTTTGTATTTTATTGGATTTTTTGTGAACTTCGCCCAGTGGGTGAACTTTCAAACCGGGACACTCCCTACACACGATTACGCCGCACTCTTCACTGGGCTGGTTTCACTTTTTGTGTGCGTGTTGGTTTTTTTTTTTTGTATTTTATTGGATTTTTTGTGAACTTCGCACAGTGGGTTAACTTTCAGACCGGTTCACTACCTACACACGATCACGCCGCACTCTTTACTGGATAAACGTTTCACTTATTTGGGTTAGTTTCTTTTTGGAGGGGGGTATTTAATTGGATTTTTGTGAACTTTACCAGTGGGTACATTCTCAGACCGGTACACTACCTACATGTACACACGATCAAGGCGCACTCTTTACTGGGTAGGTTTCACTTAGGGGGGGGGGGGGCATTTTATTGGATCTATATATAAATTACATACTTCAAGCGTTTCGTTTTTACATTACATTCATTGGTGAAACACATCTTCTTTTCCTAATTCTTCTTTTCTATTAAATGTATGTATAATCGGTATCCGGTCTTCTTTTTTCCCAGATATAATCTAGCAGAATCAGCGTCAAATAGCAGAACAATAGGTAAGCATTTTCTTTCGTTTGATAAGAAGTTTAAATAAATTGCTACTGAAAATATAAAGAATTTCTCCAAATAACTCAATCGTTATCTTTGCCAAGTCTTGATCCCTACCACTTGATCCAATTTTGTGGTATACAATATTCAGTAAAATAGGAAATAAAAAGAAAGAAATAGATACTAGTATAAGAAAGAAGGAAAGGACTAAGAAGGAAACACGTTTAGGGATAATATTACATTTAAAAAAGACGAAAACAAGATTTTAGCTATCTTTGTTAACTTCTTTTACAGACAGAATAGAAAATGAAAAATAGCTCGAAGCTAATTTTTTGTAACAATGGACAAATATCTGTCATAACGTATCTAACTATTATTTGCTGAAAAAGGACACAATTTTAAGAATACTGTCTTTGGATATCTATTCTGTTATAATACTGTGTTTGGTAAGCAGGAATTGCCTACCTGTCCCGTGTATGTATATCGTACGCTTCATCTGTCAACGAAGAGAATTACAACTCTGTTACGACACACATCGCTGCACATGAACTGGGACATAGGTAAAATGTATCTGACTGCTAAAGATCCAGCTTTTGATGATAATATTAAGTGCTTAGACGGCTTCATGCGACGCCCCCTTTGCGTTATTATATATGCAATCAGGTATTTGAAATTGGTTTATTTTATGGAAGCAGAAGGAATGGAAATCTTTCAGATGGCATCACAGTCTTTTGATATATCATCTTTCCAACTTTACATTCAAGGTCACTCTCAAGGTCAATGTCTCTTTCAATCAAGGTCAATGTAAATTTTTTAGGGGCAAACATGCGACAGGCGACTTACCTGCTATTTTTCTGACTGGCTTGGTAATTCAAAACAGATGCACTGACCATGCTGACCTTTGTGCAGACGTATTCTGTAAGACAAGGTTGCTGTCATACATGTTAGTTCAAACTGCACGCCGCCCATTGCCGTTATACCAATGGGTTGGAACTACGCGCCACATATAGCTGTTATACCAATGGGTTGGAACTAGGCGCCGCCCATTGCTGTTAAACCAATTGGTTGGAACTGCACGCCGCTCATTGCTTATTGTTTTATCTTAAAAAGAAAGAAGCTAAACTATTTTTTCTTTTTTATTTTTGGAAGAAATTACGTTCTCATAGCATCAAAATCTTTTCATCATAACATATGTGTGAAAATATTAAGGTCTCGCTTACAAGTCACTGAAAAATATTAATTGCTTTAGTAAATATATCGTCTAGCCTTCGCTTATATATATAGCACAGGTGTATTAACAGATGTGTAAACAGGTGTGTATATCAATATAAAGCACAGGTGTGTAAACAGGTGTGTTTATCATTATACAGCACAGGTGTGTTAAGAGTTGTGTAAACAGGTGTGTTTATCGTTATTATAGGGATATCCTACTTGTCTCGGGTGTGTAACACATACGCCTCCTCCGTCAACGAGGAATTATTCAACGCCATATCCATTCATATCGCTGCGCACGAGTTGGGTCACAGGTAAATGCTTGTCACGCTTCATTGCTTTCTATTTACGCTTGAGTAAACATATCGTATTTTGAAAGAAAGGAGGGGATCTCCAACAACACTCGGTGCAGCACCCACAGCAAAACTCCAAAATACCTAATGCAAAACTCAAAGCAGATACCCACAGAAAGAGACGCAGAAGAGACAGGGAACACCAACTGACACCAACACAACTCACTTCTTGAAGTCACGTGCTTCTAATACATGTCATTTCTACTCCACTGAAAGATAGATTTCCAGCAATAACTTCGGAGATTTCTATATACTCGTGTAGGATGCCAATGCCAAGTAATATATACTGAGCAAAAAAAAAAAGGTTAAGTACCCACTTTTTCCTGTATACTCAAAATGGACTGTTACAAGAAAGTGTAGAAGCAAAACCTCCAAAATCCTGCTTTTTGAAATGAACGACATATTATTAGTTTGGCTTCGCCTCGCCTCCTATGGGCTTGATCAACCCGACAAATCTCTGTAGACGGTCAGTAACAAACTGTTGCAGACTGTTTTATTTTGTCGAAGACCAAAAGCTCTGTTTTCTGTTGCAGATTTGCGTTTCACGATTCCTTTTACATGCAAATTCATTTATAAGGCAATGACGGAATCGCTAACGGTCTATAGAAATTTAGACGGTGTGCACGTGACGCGATTTACGCCCTCTGATTGGTTCAAACTAGTCCGTGGCAAAATAATGTTTGTTAATTCATTTTTATTTTCGATTCTTTCATGTTCCTGATAAAATAATGATGTCATCATCATGGTGAAAACAATTAGGGTAACACTTCTTCGATTGTTTCTAGCACGGGAATTTCTTATTCCAATAGAAATGCAATTACACATGTAGGATATGTCTATTCACTGTATCGGGTTATCGTCCAATGTGCTTAGAGTCACCGACATTGCGCATGACCGCCGTATGAATTTCCAGTAGCCTTTCAGCTAATTTTTCTTGAATTATAGGTCATTTTGTCGCAGATTCGAAAGCAATAGATTTCAAAATGGTTTTTTCTTCGGTTCATTTTTTTTTAGAAAATGTCCTTGCTCATTTTTTTAAAGCACTTTTCTTTCGAAAGCAGTCAACCAGAACAAAGAAACATAGAAATTTCACTTACGATAAGAAAACTCCGTGATTTGTCACGCATTCGATGCCAAAGCGGTAAAATGGTATCATTGTTTTTCGAGTACACATCAATTAGAGGAATATGATGTTTTAGTACGTGAAATAGCTTATCAAATGGGTACTTACTTTTTTTTGCTCAGTACTGTATACATCACAGGGATTTATCACGCTAATACCGGTTGCTCTATTTGATATGTGTTAACTTATAGTAAATAGAGCAACTGGTATTTATAGCATGATAAATCCCTGTGGTATACATGTATTAGTTGTTCATTCTTTTGCTTTTGGACGATACAATTAAAGTTGAATATGACAGCAAGTACTATTTCATATAGATAAAAATTATATTCAATTAACGCTTCAATTGACTGTCTCAATGAAATTGATGAAGTAAGAAATTTTCACGAGAGGTTTCCAAAATAAATGATTGCATTGCATGATTTGAATTCTGAAAACAAGTACTGCAGTGTGACTTTTGTTCATTTACATTTTGACAGTGTCGGAGCATCACATGACTCGTCAAGCTCCTGTCCATCAAGCATGGTGTATCTAATGGCGGGAACTCTACCTAACCCTGCCAATCTTAGCCCCTCCCTCGCTCAGAATACATACATGTTCTCATCTTGTTCTCGCTCAGCCATTGGCCAGTACATCGCCGGATTGTCCACGTGAGTTGAATTCTGTTTAATAAGATGATAAACATAATGTCATTTTTTAGAAATGAATACTAATATTCATCATCATCATCGTCATCATCATCGTAAAAGTTGTGCATCAAGATATTCTGAATTATTTCATGAAAAGGTAAGATGCATCATGAAGAAAATATATATTGTAGGAACTGCCTGAGCAATGAACCGCCCTACCTGAATGTATTAGCTGGATCATCACAGACACCATACTACGTGGACGAACAGTGTCAGCTGACGTACGCTCCGTCTACTGATACGTCATTCTGCAGGGTATGTTCATATATAACAAAAGTCTGGTCAAGGAGATATGAGAATTCATCCATAAGACAGGGTTCGTGAGATCCATAATCATATCATTTTCGGCACATATGCAAGAAAATGAATCTGCTAAAACAAGTCTTCTTCTTCTTCTACGACGTCACAGAAATGCCATTTGAACACTTGATATGATATTCGATTGGTTATTTCATTTTGTAAGTTGTAATATCATTGGTCGGACAATGATAAGTAACATATTCTTTTGGCAGGGTTAGCAAGCAAAAAATCAAATTCTGTCCTAGTTCCCAATCTCTCTTTGATCGATCACAAAATTACGGAATTTAAAGAACCATAGTGTTTTGCAAACTTTGAATGCATTATTGCTTTGAAGACATATGTACTCTTTCTATTCCATTAGGAAAGTTACGTAGGTACTCAGTTAAAATGGAGTGAAATATGCCACAAGTTGAGGTGTAAAATACCCGGATCTTCATCCTGTTCCACACATTTCTCTGTAGACGGTACCCCATGTGGAAACTACAAGGTAAACTTGATAAACCACGTGTCTACCACGTGTCTACTTTCACCTTGTTAAAAAAAGTGTCCGTAGAGCTGAGTCAAAAGCTGGAGTTGCAACCCTTTGTTCGCCATATTACAGCCATTGTGTTTAACTCACGGGGAAGCTTGTACCTCACAAAATTTGTTTGATTAAAATCGAACTAGAAACAAAAAAGTTATTAACGAAAAAAAACTTTGATGATTGATTTTTAAAAATTGTTTAAAATGATTTTATTTCTAAGCAATTAATTTATGTATTATAGGCGTGTTTGGTATCAAATGATTCAGAATTTTAAAGTGCTAAAATGAATGTAAAAAAAATAAATAAATAAAAGTTTGAAAAGATCTAGATTTTAAGTTCGGTTTGTCGGCACTTCAAAGACTTGAAATTACTAGTTATTATTTCAACAACAAGAGGAATGGCTATATATGAACGGTTAGTTCCGAAGGTTTTCGTTTCTTCTGTCCCACGGGGTTATTCACACGATGATATGCAGTAGAAATATGAGAATTTTGAAAAATAATTTAAACTAGTATCTGAAATTAAAGTTTTCTCATGAACGAGTGTTTTACAATTTTGCTCTGCAAAGCCATGTTAGTTTTAGTATAGAATTGCTGACAACACTAGCGTTACTCTCAAAATGAATAAACGATGAAAACTTCTATGATTTTTTGTGAATGAAATAAGTGTGTAATAAAAAAAAAAGTAGTCTCAGACTTCTTCACACTCTTGCTTACTGTTTTAATTTATTTAGTGGTGCCAACAAGGTGCATGCGTGAGTTCACTGGATGCCCAAGATGTTCCAGGTAAGAATGTACATGTACTCAGCTCAGAAAGTAACATTTTGATTTATTTTAAGTAACATTTTATATTTGTTTAGAATTAAAATTCAATCCGCAAAAAAATTGTAGAGATATACTAGAATTAGGCACAAAAGGGGAATAAGTTTGGAACATTTTTATTTTGTGTGTCAATAACTGCAGTTTAACCATTGATATTTCCTACCAGATATATGTCCTTTTGTGTGTCAATAACTGCAGTTTAACCATTGATATTTCCTACCAGATATATGTCCTTTTGTGTGCCAATAACTGTAATTTCCTACCAGATGTCCTTTTGTGTGTCAATAACTGTAGTATATGTCCTTTTGTGTGTCAATAACTGTAGTTTAACCTTTGATATTTCCTACCAGATATATGTCCTTTTGTGTGCCAATAACTGTAATTTCCTACCAGATGTCCTTTTGTGTGTCAATAACTGTAGTTTAACCTTTGATATTTCCTACCAGATATATGTCCTTTTGTGGGTCAACAACTGTAGTTTAACCTTTGATATTTCCTACCAGATATATGTCCTTTTGTGTGTCAATAACTGTAGTTTAACCTTTGATATTTCCTACCAGATGTCCTTTTGTGTGTCAATAACTGTAGTTTAACCTTTGATATTTCCTACCAGATATATGTCCTTTTGTGTGTCAATAACTGAAGTTTAACCTTTGATATTTCCTACCAGATATATGTCATTTTGTGTGTCAATAACTGTAGTTTAACCTTTGATATTTCCTACCAGATATATGTCCTTTTGTGTGTCAATAACTGAAGTTTAACCTTTGATATTTCCTACCAGATATATGTCCTTTTGTGGGTCAACAACTGTAGTTTAACCTTTGATATTTCCTACCAGATATATGTCCTTTTGTGTGTCAATAACTGTAGTTTAACCTTTGATATTTCCTACCAGATATATGTCCTTTTGGAGACGATCCGTTAGAGACGTGTGAATTCAGTCAGTGTTCTACATATTCTACACAAAAAAGGGAAGGGAGCTGTTGTAATACATGCCTTGTACCAACAACAACAACGTCGACTACAACACAGCCAACGACAGAAACAATGACCACTTCACCAACGACGACTACAACGCCCACAACGACTACAACACAGCCAACGACAGAAATGGTAGAAACAATGACCACTTCACCAACGACGACTACAACGCCCACAACGACCACGACATCGACTACGACAACGACACAGACTACGACTACAATGCCAACAACAACACCCACGACCACTACGACACCCACTACCACTACAACGCAAACGACGACTACAACGCCCACAACGACTACGACACCGATAACGACAACCACATCACAAACGACAAAGACATCCACAACGACTACAACACCAACAACGACTACAACACCCTCAACAACTACAACACCAACAACGACTACAACGCCAACGACGACTACAACAACAACGACTACAACGCCAACGACGACTACAACACCAACAACGACTACAACACCAACATCGAATACAACACCAACGACGACTACAGCACCCACAACGACTACAACACCCACAACGACTACCACACCTACAACGACTACAACGTCAATGACGACTACCACACCCACGACGATTACAACACCAACAACGACTACAACACCCATAACGACTAAAACACCCACAACGACTACAACACCCACAACGACTACAACACCAACAACGACTACAACACCCACAACGACTACAACGTCAATGACGACT
This sequence comes from Pinctada imbricata, assembly GCA_033119305.1. Lineage (NCBI taxonomy): Eukaryota > Metazoa > Mollusca > Bivalvia > Pterioida > Pteriidae > Pinctada > Pinctada imbricata. The sequence goes on along the minus strand of VSWD01000004.1, from coordinate 11,966,519 downwards.
ACCACACCCACAACGACTACAACATCAACGACGACTACCAAACTCACAACGACTACAACAGAAACAACGACTTCAACACCAACAACGACTACAACACCTACGACTACGACACCAACAACGACTACAACACCAACAACGACTACAACACCAACGACGACTACAACACCCACAACGACTATTAGTACAACAACGGCTACAACACCAACAACGACTACATCACCAATCACAACTTCAACAACGACTACGACACCCATGACGACTACAACCCATACAACGACTACGACACCCACAACTTCTACAACACCCACAACGACTACAACGCCAACGACACCCACAGCGACTACAACCGCAACGACGACGACAACAACACCCGAGACGACTACGACACCAACAACGACAACATATACGACGACTACAACATCCACAACAACTCCGACACCCACTACACCAACATCGACCACTACACCAACAACGACCACTACACCAACAACGACTACAACACCAACAACGACTACAACACCAACTACGACTACAACACCAACAACGACAACATACACGACGACTACAACACCCACAACAACTCCGACACCCACTACACCAACAACGACTACAACACCAACAACGACTACAACACCAACTACGACTACAACACCAATGACTACAACGCCAGCAACGACTACGACGACCACAACGACTACAATTTCAACGGTGACCACAACATCCACAACGACTACAACACCCATAACGACTACAGCACCAACTACGACTACAGCAACGACTACGACACCAACGGTGAACTCAACAACAACAACGACTACAACACCAACGACCATTACTACACCAACAACGACTACATCTCAAACAACTTCTTCATCGATTCCGATAACAACTCCAGTATCATCAACAATTTCCTCAACAGAGACACAGACGATATCATCGTCACCAGAGGAATCATTTTCTTCAATATCGACTGTTGCTATGACTACCTCGCCGTCTATATTACCAACATTTGTAAATGAGGCAAATTTTGAACTTCTGACTAAAATAGCCTTGTTTCAGTCTCTTGTTGCTTTCATATGATAATGTTATTTAGATTTCTGAAAATATATTGACAGAAAATACAATTTTTGTGTAGTATGTTTTTAATTTGCATGTTGATAATGAGATGTTTGTTTGATTAGTGTTTTGCTTTAAAGTGATTAACCCTGTTTGACAGATTTTAAGACATCGAATAAATCTTAAAGTAAACAGAAATGTTACTTTATCATCCGTCTGTACGTTTGTCTGGCTGTACTTGAGAAACAAAGGTTTATTACCCCCCCCCCCCCCAAAAAAATGAAGAAAGCATTTTCATAAATGGATCGATAGCAATTAAAGGGAAAACACATATAAGGAATTAATTCATAAAAGATCTCATTGACTGAGGGGTAGAATACGAGTTCTAATTATTTTGTTGTGTAGCTCTTATTAATTCAAGTAGAAAAAATGCGTAATACTGTTTATTTCTGAAAATTTTTGTTTACAATGAATCTTGTTAATGAGTTCTGATCTGTTTGACTCCTGGTCCTTCTATATAACGTTGACATTTTCGCGCGGGGATGTATTTCGCGATTGTATTCTTATCGCGAAAGTAACTTCCGCGTGAAAATTACACCAATATAAAAGACAATGGAATACTACTGATTTCACCAAAATTACAACCAATATAAAAGACAATGGGATACTACCGATTTCACCAAAATAACAACCAATATAAAAGACAATGGGATACTACCGATTTCGCCAAAATTACAACCAATATAAAAGACAATGGAATATTACCGATTTCGCCAAAATTACAACCAATATAAAAGACAATGGGATACTACCGATTTCACCAAAAGAACAACAAATATAAAAGACAATGGGATACGACCGATTTCACCAAAATTACAACCAATATAGAAGACAATGGGATACTACCGATTTCGCCGAAATTACAACCACTATAAAAGACAATGGGATACGACCGATTTCACCAAAATTACAACCAATATAAAAGACAATGGGATACTATCGATTTCGCTAAAATTACAACCAATATAAAAGACAATGGGATATTACCGATTTCGCCAAAATTACAACCAATATAAAAGACAATGGGATACTACCGATTTCGCCAAAATTACAACCAATATAAAAGACAATGGGATACTCCCGATTTCACCAAAATTACAACAAATATAAAAGACAATGGGATACTACCGATTTCGCCAAAATTACAACCAATATAAAAGACAATGGGATAATCCCGATTTCGCCAAAATTACAACCAATATAAAAGACAATGGAATACTCCCGATTTCGCCAAAATTACAACCACTATAAAAGACAATGGGATACAACCGATTTCGCCAAATTACACCAATATAAAGGACAATGGGATACTTCCGATTTCGCCAAAATTACAACCAATATAAAAGACAATGGGATACTTCCGATTTCGCCAAAATTACAACCACTATAAAAGACAATGGGATACTACCGATTTCGCCAAAATTACAACCAATATAAAGGACAATGGGATACTACCGATTTCGCCAAAATTACAACCAATATTAAAGACAATGGGATACTACCGATTTCGCCAAAATTACAAACAATATAAAAGACAATGGAAAACTACCGATTTCGCCAAAATTACAACCAATATAAAAGACAATAAAATACTACCGATTTCGCCAAAATTACAACCACTATATAAGACAATGGGATACTACGGATTTCGCCAAAATTACTACCAATATAAAAGACGATGGGATACTCCCGATTTCGCCAAAATTACAACCAATATAAAAGACAATGGGATACTACTGATTTCGCCAAAATTACAACCAATATAAAGGACAATGGGATTCTACCGATTTCGCCAAAATTACAAACAATATAAAAGACAATGGGATACAACCGATTTCGCCAAAATTACAACCAATATAAAAGACAATGGGATACTACCGATTTCGCCAAAATTACAACCACTATAAAAGACAATGGGATACTACCGATTTCGCCAAAATTACAACCAATATAAAAGACAATGGGATACTCCCGATTTCGCCAAAATTACAACCAATATAAAAGACAATGGGATACTACCGATTTCGCCAAAATTACAACCAATATAAAAGACAATGGAATACTAACGATTTCGCCAAAATTACAACCACTTTAAAAGACAATGGGATTCTACCGATTTCGCCAAATTACACCAATATAAAGGACTATGGGATACTTCCGATTTCGCCAAAATTACAACCACTATAAAAGACAATGGGATACTACCGATTTCGCCAAAATTACAACCAATATAAAAGACAATGGGATACTACCGATTTCGCCAAATTACACCAATATAAAGGACAATGGGATACTCCCGATTTCGCCAAAATTACAACCAATATAAAGGACAATGGGATACTACCGATTTCGCCAAAATTACAACCAATATAAAAGACAATGGGATACTACCGATTTCGCCAAAATTACAACCAAGATAAAAGACAATGAGATACTACCGATTTCGCCAAAATTACAACCAATATAAAAGACATTGGGATATTCCCGATTTCGCCAAAGTTACAACCAATATAAAGGACAATGGGATACTACCGATTTCGCCAAAATTACAACCAATATAAAAGACAATGGGATACTACCGATTTCGCCAAAATTACAACCAAGATAAAAGACAATGAGATACTACCGATTTCGCCAAAATTACAACCAATATAAAAGACATTGGGATATTCCCGATTTCGCCAAAGTTACAACCAATATAAAAGACAATGGGATACTACCGATTTCGCCAAAATTACAGCCACTTTAAAAGACAATGGAATACTAACGATTTCGCCAAAATTACAACCACTATAAAAGACAATGGGATACTACCGATTTCGCCAAATTACACCAATATAAAGGACAATGGGATACTCCCGATTTCGCCAAAATTACAACCAATATAAAGGACAATGGGATACTACCGATTTCGCCAAAATTACAACCAATATAAAAGACAATGGGATACTACCGATTTCGCCAAAATTACAACCAAGATAAAAGACAATGAGATACTACCGATTTCGCCAAAATTACAACCAATATAAAAGACATTGGGATATTCCCGATTTCGCCAAAGTTACAACCAATATAAAAGACAATGGGATACTACCGATTTCGCCAAAATTACAGCCACTTTAAAAGACAATGGAATACTAACGATTTCGCCAAAATTACAACCACTATAAAAGACAATGGGATACTACCGATTTCGCCAAAATTACAACCAATATAAAAGACAATGGGATACTACCGATTTCACCAAAATTACAACCAATATAAAATACAATGGGATACTACCGATTTCGCCAAAATTACAACCAATATAAAAGACAATGGGATACTACCGATTTCGCCAAAATTACAACCAATAAATAAAAGACAATGATGAAGATACTACCGATTTTCGCCCAAAATTACAAACCCACATATAAACAGACAATGGGATACTAACGATTTCGCCAAAATTACAACCAATATAAAAGACAATGGGATATTACCGATTTCGCCAAAATTATAACAAATATAAAAGACAATGGGATACTACCGATTTCGCCAAAATTACAACAACTATAAGACAATGGGATACTACCGATTTCGCCAAAATTACAACCACTATAAAAGACAATGGGATACTACCGATTTCGCCAAAATTACAACCAATATAAAGGACAATGTTATACTCCCGATTTCGCCAAAATTACAACCAATATAAAAGACAATGGGATACTACCGATTTCGCCAAAATTATAACAAATATAAAAGACAATGGGATACTACCGATTTCGCCAAAATTACAACAACTATAAGACAATGGGATACTACCGATTTCGCCAAAATTACAACCAAAATAAAAGACAATGGGATACTACCGATTTCGCCAAAATTACAACCAATATAAAAGACAATGGGATACTACCGATTTCGCCAAAATTACAACCACTATGAAAAACAATGGGATACTACCGATTTCGCCAAAATTACAACCAATATAAAAGACAATGGGATACTACCGATTTCGCCAAAATTGCAACCAATATAAAAGACGAATGGATACTACCGATTTCGCTAAAAAATTACAACCAATATAAAAGACAATGGGATACTACCGATTTCGCCAAAATTACAACCACTATAAGACAATGGGATACTACTGATTTCGCCAAAATTACACCAACGCGTATTTTGCAATAATGGCCATTTCGCGAAAATTTTCCCCCAGCGAAAATAACGACGTTTACAGTATACAAAATTTGTCGTTTTTGATTCTTTCTTTTGTGTATGTGTTGACGGCTTTCTCACCTGTTTTGGCGATCGAGAGGGGACTTTCAAACTGATTCATCTGTCCGTCCACTGTAGTGTCTGTCGGTCACAAGACTATATATAAAAGTTTAGATACCAATTTGCTTTACTTTTTGACCTTGACCTTCGAGTTTTACCTAACATTGTGACATATATTCAAATCTGGGGACCACAACTCTATGAAAGTTTTAATAATCTTTCGTAGGAAATGAGAGAGGGCAATAGAGACTTCTTGGTACAAATTCTGGACCTCTTGTCCAATTGAAATGTGATGTTGGTGTATTTAGACAGATGTTGGAATTTATACTATACAAACTTTGTACTAGGATAACAAGATACATTCAGAATTGAGTGATGCCAAAGTTAACATATGCAGATATTAAGTGGACATACTTAATGTATAATATAGAGATAGGTTCATAATGTTATTTATTATGCAATTCTGCATCCTGGTTCAAATTTCTTTTACTTATGCCCTCTTGCTACGATAGTCGTATATATAAATGCATTCACCGTCTTTCAATATCGCTTTATCGCAGGATCGATTTCTACGTATTGCGATAATGAACTAGATATGGTCTTACAATTGAGTTTCCGAAACTTTGGAAATACTGAGATCCTTGTAAATCAAGAACCGCCAATTGGCAATTTGCAGTAAAGGAGAGTCAATCCCAATAATGAAACGTCAACAGTAAAGGGTAATAACTCATAATAATCGACATCTTTACAAATGTTGATATTCTGCTTGAATGTTTATTATGTTTCTCCTGACCTCAAGATAACAAAATGTAGATAATTATATCTAAAGCAGGAGTTCTTTCATTAGATACGATTCAGGGGTTTGGCTATCGAAGTTATTCCCTCCTTATACATGTACCCTGGGTGTGCTCATGGTCCCGGAAATTTTTTTCTAGACCAGCAATGTGCTGCTCTGTTTCATTTTTACATTGCCTTTTTTGTGGGCTGCATATTAATTCAAGTCAGCGTATTGAGCCGTGCTCTGGTGTCTAGTTGGAGACTATTTCCTTCGAAAATGGGAATTTAAAATACACACCCACTGAAAAAAAACCAAACAAACAAACACTCAAATAAAGCAAACAACTCTTCAAGTTTACAACTTAAAAATCAATTTATTTGTAAGCAAAATAACTGCATATAACCTTTATTACAAATTTTAACGTATAACCTTTGTTATACAAAATGTTAGGTATAACCTTTATTACAAAATGTAATTTTAACGACATACAAACGCTCAAAGATGTCTAAGGTCAAGGTAATCCAGTTATGACATCACGAGAGGGAAGAAATGAGAATGAGAAATTGGTTCATTTATCCAATTTTACTATTTTTACAATTTTACAATATATTTACAATTTAACTACATTTGCGTACAATATTAACAATTTTACTCTACATTATTTACAATTTTACTATATTTACATTGTTAATTTATATTCGTAATAATTTATTCTTCGTCTTATCATAATTGACCAATGACACCACCTCTATATGATCACTTCATGACATGAGTAACGGTTGTCACACCGGTGTCACTGTCGTTTCCAGTGGATAGATGTAAGTAAATAAATTCCTTAATATGTTATTTCCGAGGATTGTGTTTGATAAACGTCTTATCTCAAGACTCTATCCCAGTAAAACATCGATGTAATATAATATTTACATTGCAAGTTGATTTCCTATATTAAACGCCTATTCAATTTTGACGTCCATTTCACGATGAACACAGGTTGGCCCCAATCACATAACATGCGCGCAAGAAGTTAAAACTGTGGGCGGGGCATACTGATGCGATCAGGAGGAGATTCCCAACATGCGTACGGGGAATGAGACGATATAAAAGAGAAGAAACAGACGGGGACAACCAAAAAAATCCTTGAAACCATTGAGATATGTATAACAACTCTATGTACGTGTATTTGCACAGTTTCCACAGAGTTCATGTGTACTTCAATGTAGATGGCGCTACCGAAATGAATTTATGCAGCACCGACTACTCCGATATTGTAAATAAGGCTTTATTCTCTTTAAATTGTTTATAAAAAGTTAAAATCCATCATGAAAACGTTTTAGCAGATATTGACAACATTGTGAAAACGTTTTAACAGTCCATTTTCAGTGGCGGATCTAGGATTTCAGAAAAGGGGGGGGGCCCAAGGTTTCAGCTCGAAGAAAATTGTTCACGGTAAAACTGACAAGCAAAAAAAAAAAAAAAAAAAAAACGGTCGAGACGAAAAACGTGACCCTCAAGAATGCTGATCTATTTAAGAAGTGGGGAGGGGAGGAGAGGGGAGGGGAGTTGATTGATTCATTTACTATAGTTTTTAGACTGGCGAGCGTAGCGAGCCAGAAAATTTTGTAAGATATGAAGTTTTCATTTGTTTTCAAATGAAGTCATCCATTCAAGTATATACAACTTTATTCTATATTGGCGAGCGGAGCGAGTCTTAAAATTTTTAGAATAGATTGTTACATCTTGTCATAAGAATACAATCTCTCTCTCATTTTCCATGCTCCATTTTTGTTTGACCAATTGGGGAAGGTTGGGAAGATTAGGGCATTACAACCCCACGATCCACCTGTCTAATCTGGTTAGATCGGCCCATGAAAATGAAGCATTTGGTAATTAGTTTAAACTGGTATTTATTTCATTATGCATACATAAGTTATTACAGACAAAATACAATGGATTGGGAAACAAGTAAACAAGTAAAAATAGACATTTGGTAATTATTCAAGTGTTAATTTGATTTTGAATTTTGTATATGTTTATGACAAACACGATGACAAAGAAAGTTGAAGACAAAGTGAAGACGAAAAAATAGACAACTATTGAAAAAATTAGTGCGGCGAGCGAAGCGAGCCGAAAATTTCCCCAAAATTAAAGAGAATAAGCATAAAAAGAGTACTCAGAATCAATAACTTTGGGTGAAAAAGGGGGGGGGGGGGCCCGTCCCCCCCCCTCTAAATCCGCCACTACTTCCACAGAGTTCATGTGTACTTGAATGTAGATAGCGCTACTGAATTGAATTAATGCAGCACTGACTTTTCAAATTATAAATAAGGCTTTATTCTCTTCAAATTGTTTACAAAAAATTAAGACTCATCGTGAAGACATTTTAAAAATAAGAATTATTCGGTAATTTTTAATATCAAACCGTATATTTTGGCCCTATGCAATGGAGTATTTCTAGCCCTTCCTGGTAGGGAGAATTGACACACGTGAAAAATTTAGATCTTAATTTTCACTCAATTTGTATAAGATTTCGAGGATGTTATCAAAGATGTTTTACATCTGAATGTTTCTGAATGTAAATATAAGGAATGAGTGTCTTATTTTTTGTGTTCATGGCTTTTACACTCTGGTTCGCAGGCGCAAATCTTTCGAGAACCGCCATGAACGCAAAAAATAAGACACTCATTCCTTAAATGAATCATCTTCACAATTGTAACCGACAAATGTTACGTACATGACTGAAAAGAAAACGTACTTTAAAAAGATGATAAAGATGGAAGTATTGAAAAGTAAAGAAAATAATTCGTTATATTGTAATAATAAATTTTTCTTTTTAAAACAAAGGAGGGGATCTCCAACAACACCAGGTTGCAGCACCCACAGCAAAACCCTAAAACACCCAAATTGAATGCAAAAACACAAAGCAGACAAACACAGAAAGAGACGCGTAAGGGACAAGGAACGTCAACGCACAACACAGAAACATCAAACACAAAGGACTACACATAAACCAACGAGACCAATGGGCAACCGGTGCCGACTTAGGACGGCCATCTGCCACGGAAATAGCAGAAGGTATGGTTATCCTGGATTACGTGCGCACAACCCTCCCACTTTTCCGATTACCCAGAGATCTCGAAGAACGCACAATTGTGGAGTAAAACAACCTCCTCACTGTCAGATGACCACACACAAACAAGACCGCAAAACGCAGGGGCCCAAGCAACACAGATGAATATGTAAATGGATATAAAAAGAGGGCGTACGTAATACAATCCGTGCTCTGCCGCCGCGAGCTCATGTATGTTATCACCCGAGGAGTCCGACTGACATTCAGAGAGGACAGGTGGTCGGGGCCCTGTCTTCTCTAAAGAGGTTTGGACAGGGCCCGTCATGGAGTCCCGTCGTCACAGTCAGTCAGAGTGCAAGTTTTAAGAATGCGCTTGTACAAGACTGTAGATTGGTCAAGTACCAAGCCTAGTGTCCGTCTGGTGACATTAGGATCATACCCACGGTATAAAAGGCGTTTGATGATTCTGACGCATTTTCGATAGTGATGTTGTCTATATTTGATCCTTCTTATCTTGTTAATAATGTCAACATAAAATTCAGGTTGTGAAATACCCAAAGTAATATACTCTGTTGCCTGTATTGGTCCGAATTTCAGAAGAAGTAGACAATAATTTTTGTAAAATTTCCAGAAAGTCTTTACTAGTTTGTGAAAGCGAAAACCTTGTCCTAAAAGTTTCTTGGTACTTTGTAAATTTCTTCTATGAAAATCCAAAACATCAGTACATGCTCTAGCATACCGGATGAGCTGTGAAATATAGATACCATAGGACGGTAATCTAGGAACATCACCGTCAAGCCAGGGGAAATTTACTATGTTAAATCCAAAATCATCTCTTTTGTCATACACACTTGTATGGATCTCTCCGTTAACAATTTTGATATTTAGGTCCAAAAATGGTGTTTCTGTGTTTGAAACGTTTGCCTTGTTTAGAATCAATTGTTGTGGATAAATAACATTTTTATATTTTTCAAAAACAGGATTGTCGATAGTAAGAATATCATCCAGGTACCTAGAAGTACCAATGAAACATTTCACATCATCATTTTTTCTTTGTTTTTGAATATTTTGGATAAATTCCTTTTCATACGTGTATAAAAATAAATCTGCAACAAGAGGCGCACAATTAGTACCCATTGGAATCCCTACAATCTGCTTGTAGAGTTTCTCACCAAATCTTACATAAACATTGTCCAAAAGGAAGGACAAGGCAATACACAGGTCACCACATGTCCATGATTTGTATGATTTGTAATCTGTGGCGTAAAAGAAACCCTTCGATTCAGAAGTACAAATATAAGTTTTCCCCTCTCGATCAAAGCACCATTTAACGAGTTTGGACAGTCGATCATTTATCTTGTCGTGAGGAAGCGTGGTGTACATATTAGAAAAGTCGTATGAAGATATCGTATTTGCCTCAAAATTTCTTGATTTCATTTTGTCAATCACATCCCCTGAATTTTTAATAGACCAAAAGAAGTTTACGCCATTCCTGTTCATGACAGTTTCACAGTAAATAATCTAAATATTCATCTTCATCAGATAGATATTGTTTAGATTTTCTATGTACTACATTACAGCATCTTTGAAACACATACATGTAACACATACGTGAGACACATAAGTATATTCAATAAGGAATGGATATAGAGATTAAAGTACTTTTAAAACAAATTCCAAAAAAAAAACTCCCATATTAACGCACAAGGGAATTGATTCAAAATCAAACAAAAAATTAAGATATTAAATGGTTTGGAAAAGTGATAATTTAAAATCAATTGTTTTTTGTTTGCAAAGATATATGAAAAAAGAGTTTTAAAAATTGCGAGAAAAACAACAACAACAGATTTCAAAGAACAACATCCCCCCACTAAATAAAAAAAGGAAAATATTCATATATGTACATGTTTACCTACAAAATTATGTAACAACAAGCAGAGAAAAATAACCCAATAATATTTTCATATATATAAACATCATTTATATGTCATCATGATTTCGGCTTTGGTAATCAGAGACATTCGCAGAAAGAAACAACAAAAATATTTGGGAAAAAACCCTTCAAGCGTTTCATACTCAAAGTCCAATTTTCTCTTTGCTTGCAGTAGTTGACCTGTCCAAAGTTGAAGCAGTCTCAAAATGACCAGTTTCGAGGGTGACTTTGGTATGAATTTTGCGCAGGCGCGAGATGAACATGTCGTACAACGCCGACCGGAACTGTTTGCTCATGAAGAAAAAGATCCAAAAATTGCAAGCATATCCAATCAGCGAGATGGTCGTCGATATCGTGTCCCATTTAATATCAGCGTCCTCTGATAGAATCATTCCTTTTTGGTCGCTGGCCAGCTCAATCGCATATATGATAAAAGCGACCCCGTCTTGCAGTTCAGCTACCAAGAAAACAACCATGATTGCTAAAATAATTATTGTTATTCGTTTGTACTGGGCTTCTTTCTTCTGTGAATCTTTTTTGACATTTCCCGGTGCAAACGAAAGTGATCTCATCCGAAGAAAGTATGCCAATAGTATTGTAGTAACTGCTAAAATCACAACGGGGATGATTCGGTATAACAACCCTGAAAAGATGTAGAAAAACATCATTGATTTATTCTCGTTGCCTACCGTTGCATTCACTTTCTCCGAAAATGTCCGAAGACATCCGGAAGTCATCGATTCGTTGTAAAAACTGGTTGTATATATATTCAGTTCGGTTACCTGGATGGCCATCGTTTCATAGATGTTCAATAACACCGCCATGACCAAAATAACTACCAGAGTTACAATGGTGACACGCATGGAACAGATTGTTTTAAATTTGAAGGGAGTGACGACTGAAATACATCGCTGAAATCCAAGACCATGACCAAAATAACTACCAGAGTTACAATGGTGACACGCATGGAACAGATTGTTTTAAATTTGAAGGGAGTGACGACTGAAATACATCGCTGAAATCCAAGTAGAGCCGTGATCCAGTTCGACATTATCCTGAAAATCTGGTAGATGATATACAAGACATGGTTAGCCACGCACCAATTGTATGTCACGTACAAGGCATCGTAGTATCCATTGATATTAAAATGAACCGCTTCTGGTATTCTTGTGACGCAAATGATGATGTCAGAAACAGCCAATGACGAAAGCAGAACTGTCGTCTGCGAGCGCGTGCTTCGTCTGATGAAAACGAGGATCATAACGAGATTGTTGATAAGTGTGGTAAATGCTATCAAGAAGTTAATATGTCCCCGAAAATATACCTCCCATATGGCTTTAATATTGTATTTGTGAGGTACGATGTTGTCCTCTGGGTAATAATCATACACGTACGATCCCATGTTCTCATAGAATTCATATTCGTCCTCCTCGTAGTTCGACATTTTGACAGGTTTTATCCAATGAATTTCTCTCACCGAGTATTTTCCCCTAGTTAATATCTTCCTCACCAAGTTTTATGTCAATTTTAACCGATTTAATGCAAGTCTCCTCCTCGACTCCTTTATTAAAACAACATTATTGTTACATAATTCTATTTATGTCTGATGATTTTCCTGTTAGTTGTTTATGTACTGTTGTAGATTACAAATGTACCTATTATCTACCTATACAAGGCTTATACTGTGATACCAGATGTTTTGAGTTATTGTTCACTGCTCTAAATTTACAATGTAGCCCGTCTAATAAATAATGTATGCAGGAACTCAACCAATCAGAAAAGGTCGATTAAAATAACAACCAATCAAAATCCAGCTAAATGATATCATCACTTTAGAGAATCTCAACAAGAAGCACAGTGTTATTTCGCAAAACTTTTTCGCAAATTCCATCTCCCTCCCCTCCAACAATATTCTATTTGAAATAGTTTTCCTTTTGTCATTTGATTATTTCAGTTTTATTATCGAGTAGTCAATGTAAACATTGCATATCCTTTTCTATAGTCATATTGACGTTGATCTCAGCACCAGCGACTACAACGCCAACGACGACTACAACGCCATCGACGACAACAACACCAACACCGACCACGACATATACAACCACTTCGACACCGACTACGGCAACGACACCAACAACTACAACGACGACTACAACGCATACAACGACCACAACACCGACTACGACACCCACAACCACTACGACACCGACTGCGACGGTACCCACAGTGAGTTCAACGCAAACGACGGTACAAACGACGACACAAACGACTCCAACAACAAAGACATCTACAACGACTACAAAACCATGAACAGCTACAACACCTTCAACAACTACGACAACAAAAACGACTACAACGCCAACGACGACTACAAAAACCACAACAACTGCAAAACCAACTTCGTCTATAAAACCCACAACGACTACCACAACTATAACGACTACGACGTCAATGACGACTACCACACTCAAAACGACCACAACACAAAAAACGACTACAACACCAACAACACCTACGACTACAACACCAACGACGACTACAATACCAACGACGACTACAACACCAACATCGACTTCGACACCCACAACGACTATAAGTTCATCAACGACTACAAAACCAACGACTACTACAGCACTCATAACAACTTCAACAGCGACTACGCCACCAACGACGACTACAACCCATACAACGACTACGACAACCATAACTTCTAAAACACCCACAACGGCTTCAACGCCAATGACACCCACAACGACTACAACTGCAACGACGACGACAGCAACACCCACGACGACTACGACACCAACAACGCCAACACCCATGATGACTACAACACCCACTACGACTTTTAATTCAACAACGACCACTACACCACCCTCAACAACTTCAACAACGACTACGACATAGATGACGACTACAACCCATACAACGACTACGACAACCACAACTCCTACAATACCCACAACGACTACAACGTCAATGACACCCACAACGACTACAACTGCACCGACAACGACATCAACACCGAAACACCAACAACGACAACATCCACGACGACTACAACACCAACAACGACTACGGCATCCAATACGAGACCTACTAGCTCTACAGTGACAACCACACCCACATCGACTACTACACCAACAACGACTATAACACCAACAACGACTATAACATCGATGACTTCAAAACAGCAACGACTACAACGACCACAACGACTACAATACCAACGGCGACTACAACACCCATAAAGACTACAACACCAACGATGACGACACCAAGGATTACCTCAACAACAGCAACAACGACTACAACACCAACGACCACTACTACACCAACAGCGACTACATCTCAAACAACTACTTCATCGATTCCGATAACAACGCCATTATCATCAACAATTTCCTCAACAGAGACACAGACGATAGCATCGTCATCAGAGGAATAATTTTCTTCAACATCGACTGTTGCTATGACTACCACGCCGTCTATATTGCCAACTTTTGTAAATGAGGCAAATTGTGAACTTCTGATAAAAATAGCTTTGTTTCAGTCTCTTGTTGCTTTCATAAAACAAAGGAGGGGATCTCCAACAACACCAGGTTGCAGCATCATATGATGTTATTAAGGTTTCTAAAAATACATTGACAGACTGGCTGTCCTTGAGAAATAAAGATTTATGATAAAAAACAAAATGCAGAAAAGATTTTCATAAAAAGATCAATGGCAGTTAAAAAAAACACATAAGAAATTGATCCAAGTTTACAGAATCGAAAACAAAAACATATGAAAAAAAAATTGATCATGCTTATTGGAGTATATAAGTTTTGCCTCTGACGATCACATTGAGGTAAGATATGAGTTCTATCTTTTTGTCGTGTGGCTGTTTATTCAAGTTAATGAAATACGTGTGTTTATTTCAAAATTTTTTTGATATAATGAATGTTGTTAATGAGTTCTGATCTGTTTGAGTCATGTTCCTACGATTAAAGTGGATATTTTCGCGCGGGGATGCTTTCCAAAATAACCCCCCCCCGAGTAAAAATTACAACCACTATAAAAGACAATGGAATACTACCGATTTCGCCAAAATTACACCAATTATTGTTGCAATGGCCAAAAATGTCCACCAGCGAAAATAACCACGATTACAGTTTATAAATCTTGTTGTTGTTGATTCTTGTCCTGTTTAGATCTATATAGTTCGATAAGACTTCTTGTGTGTATATGTTGTCATTGACGGCTTTGTCACCTGAGTCTTGTCCTGTTTAGATTCATATAGTTCGATAAGACGTCTTGTGTGTATATGTTGTCATTGACGGCTTTGTCACCTGATTCTTGTCCTGTTTAGATCTATATAGTTCGATAAGACTTCTTGCGTGTATATGTTGTCATTGACGGCTTTGTCACCTGATTCTTGTCCTGTTTAGATCTATATAGTTCGATGAGACTTCTTGCGTGTATATGTTGTCATTGACGGCTTTGTCACCTGATTCTTGTCCTGTTTAGATCTATATAGTTCGATGAGACTTCTTGCGTGTATATGTTGTCATTGACGGCTTTGTCACCTGATTCTTGTCCTGTTTAGATCTATATAGTTTGATAAGACTTCTTGCGTGTATATGTTGTCATTGACGGCTTTGTCACCTGATTCTTGTCCTGTTTAGATCTATATAGTTCGATGAGACTTCTTGCGTGTATATGTTGTCATTGACGGCTTTGTCACCTGATTCTTGTCCTGTTTAGATCTATATAGTTCGATAAGACTTCTTGCGTGTATATGTTGTCATTGACGGCTTTGTCACCTGATTCTTGTCCTGTTTAGATCTATATAGTTCGATGAGACTTCTTGTTTGTATATGTTGTCATTGACGGCTTTGTCATATGATTCTTGTCCAGTTTAGATCTATATAGTTCAATGAGACTTCTTGTGTGTATATGTTGTCATTGACGGCTTTGTCATATGATTCTTGTCCAGTTTAGATCTATATAGTTCGATGAGACTTCTTGTTTGTATATGTTGTCATGTATTGACGGCCTTGTCACCTGATTCTTGTCCAGTTTAGATCTATATAGTTCGATGAGACTTCTTGTTTGTATATGTTGTCATTGACGGCTTTGTCACCTGATTCTTGTCCTGTTTAGATCTATATAGTTCGATGAGACTTCTTGCGTGTATATGTTGTCATTGACGGCTTTGTCATATGATTCTTGTCCAGTTTAGATCTATATAGTTCGATGAGTCTTCTTGCGTGTATATGTTGTCATTGACGGCTTTGTCATATGATTCTTGTCCAGTTTAGATCTATATAGTTCGATGAGACTTCTTGCGTGTATATGTTGTCATTGACGGCTTTGTCACCTGATTCTTGTCCAGTTTAGATCTATATAGTTCGATGAGACTTCTTGTGTGTATATGTTGTCATTGACTGGTTTGTCACCTGATTCTTGTCCAGTTTAGATCTATATAGTTCGATGAGACTTCTTGTGTGTATATGTTGTCATTGACGGCTTTGTCACCTGAGTCTTGTCCTGTTTAGA
This sequence comes from Pinctada imbricata, assembly GCA_033119305.1. NCBI lineage: Eukaryota > Metazoa > Mollusca > Bivalvia > Pterioida > Pteriidae > Pinctada > Pinctada imbricata. The sequence continues at coordinate 11,949,821 of VSWD01000004.1, read as the reverse complement.
TCTATATAGTTCGATAAGACTTCTTGAGTGTATATGTTGTCATTGACGGCATCGTCACCTGATTCTTGTCCTGTTTAGATCTATATAGTTCGATAAGACTTCTTGTGTGTATATGTTGTCATTGACGGCATCGTCACCTGATTCTTGTCCTGTTTAGATCTATAAAGTTCGATAAGACTTCTTGCGTGTATATGTTGTCATTGACGGCTTTGTCACCTGCTTCTTGTCCTGTTTAGATCCATATAGTTCGATAAGACTTCGTGTGTGTATATGTTGTCATTGACGGCTTTGTCACCTGATTCTTGTCCTGTTTAGATCTATATAGTTCGATAAGACTTCTTGTGTGTATATGTTGTCATGTCTTGACGGCTTTGTCACCTGATTCTTGACCTGTTTAGATCCATATAGTTCGATAAGACTTCTTGTGTGTATATGTTGTCATTGACGGCTTTGTCACCTGATTCTTGTCCTGTTTAGATCTATATAGTTCGATAAGACTCCTTTTGTGTATATGTTTTCATGTCTTGACGGCTTTGTCACCAGATTCTTGTACTGTTTAGATCTATATAGTTCGATAAGACTACTTGTGTATAAATGTTGTCTCGTCATGTCATTGACGGTTATGTCACCTGATTATTGTCCTGTTTAGATGTATAAATTTCGATAAGACTTCTTGTGTTTACAGTTGTCATTGACGGCTTTGTCATCTGATTCTTGTCCTGTTTAGATCCATATAGTTCTATAAGACTTCTTGTGTGTATATGTTGTCATGTTATGACGGCTTTGTCACCTGATTCTTGACCTGTTTAGATCCATATAGTTCGATAAGGCTTCTTGTGTGTATATGTTGTCATGTTATGACGGCTTTGCCATCTGATTCTTGACCTGTTTAGACACATATAGTTCGATAAGACTTCTTGAGTGTATATGCTGTCATGTTATGACGGATTTGTCACCTGATTCTTGACCTGTTTAAATCCATATAGTTCGATAAGGTTTCTTGTGTGTATATGTTGTCATGTTATGACGGCTTTGTCACCTGATTCTTGACCTGTTTAGATCCATATAGTTCGATAAGACTTCTTGTGTGTATATGTTGTCATGTTATGACGGCTTTGTCACCTGATTCTTGACCTGTTTAGATCCATATAGTTCGATAAGGCTTCTTTTGTGTATATGTTGTTATGTCTTGACGGCTTTGTCACCTGATTCTTGCCCTGTTTAGATCTATATATTATCATAAGACTTCTTGTGTGTATATGTTGTCATTGACGGCTTTGTCACCTGATTCTTGTCCTGTTTAGATCCATATAGTTCGATAAGACTCCTTTTGTGTATATGTTGTCATGTCTTGACGGCTTTGTCACCTGATTCTTGTCCTGTTTAGATCTATATATTATCATAAGACTTCTTGTGTGTATATGTTGTCATTTACGGCTTTGTCACCTGATTCTTGTCCTGGTTAGATCTATATATTATCATAAGACTTCTTGTGTGTATATGTTGTCATTGACGGCTTTGTCACCTGATTCTTGTCCTGTTTATATATATATATTATCATAAGACTTCTTGTGTGTATATGTTGTCATTGGCGGCATTGTCACCTGATTCTTGTACTGTTTAGATCTATATAGTTCGATAAGACTCCTTTTGTGTATATGTTGTCATGTATTGACGGCTTTGTCACCTGATTCTTGTCCTGTTTAGATCCATATAGTTCTATAAGACTTCTTGTGTGTATATGTTGTCATTTACGGCTTTGTCACCTGATTCTTGTCCTGGTTAGATCTATATATTATCATAAGACTTCTTGTGTGTATATGTTGTCATTGACGGCTTTGTCACCTGATTCTTGTCCTGTTTAGATCTACATAGTTCGATAAGACTTCTTGTGTGTATATGTTGTCATTGACTGGTTTGTCACCTGAATCTTGTCCTGTTTATATCTATATAGTTCGATAAGACTTCGTGTGTATATGTTGTCATTGATGTCTTTGTCACCAGATTCTTTTCCTGTTTACATCCATTTAGTTCGATAAGACTTCTTGTGTGTATATGTTGGCATTGACGGCTTTGTCACCAGATTCTTGTCCTGTTTACATCTATATAATTCGATAAGACTTCTTGTGTGTATATGTTGTCATGTCTTGACTGGTTTGTCACCTGATTCTTGTCCTGTTTACATCTATATAGTTCGATAAGACTTCTTGTGTGTATATGTTGTCATTGACGGCTTTGTCACCTGATTCTTGTACTGTTTACATCCATTTAGGTCGATAAGACTTCTTGTGTGTATATGTTGGCATTGACGGCTTTGTCGTCAGATTCTTGTCCTGTTTACATCTATATAATTCGACAAGACTTCTTGTGTGTATATGTTGTCATGTCTTGACGACTTTGTCACCTGATTCTTGTCCTGTTTACATCAATATAGTTCGATAAGACTTCTTGTGTGTATATTTTGTCATTGACGACCTTGTCACCTGATTCTTGTCCTGTTTAGATCTATATAGTTCGATAAGACTTCTTGTGTTTATATGTTGTCATTGACGGCCTTATTACCCGATTCTTGTCCTGTTTAGATCTATATAGTTCGATAAGACTTCTTGTGTGTATATGTTGTCATTGACGGCTTTGTCACCTAATTCTTGTCCTGTTTAGATCCATATAGTTCGATAAGACTTCTTGTGTGTATATGTTGGCATTGACGGCTTTGTCATCTGATTCTTGTCCTGTTTAGATCTATATAGTTCGATAAGACTTTTTGTGTGTATATGTTGTCATTGACTGGTTTGTCACCTGAGTCTTGTCCTGTTTAGATCTATATAGTTCGATAAAACTTCTTGTGTGTATATGTTGTCATTGACGGCTTTGTCACCTGATTCTTGTCCTGTTTAGATCCATATAGTTCGATAAAACTTCTTGTGTGTATATGTTGTCATTGACGGCTTTGTCACCTGATTCTTGTCCTGTTTAGATCTATATAGTTCGATAAGACTTCTTGTGTGTATATGTTGTCATTGACTGGTTTGTCACCTGAGTCTTGTCCTGTTTAGATCTATATAGTTCGATAAGACTTCTTGTGTGTATATGTTGTCATTGACGGCTTTGTCACCTGATTCTTGTCCTGTTTAGATCCATATAGTTCGATAAAACTTCTTGTGTGTATATGTTGTCATTGACGGCTTTGTCACCTGATTCTTGTCCTGTTTAGATCTATATAGTTCGATAAGACTTCTTGTGTGTATATGTTGTCATTGACTGGTTTGTCACCTGAGTCTTGTCCTGTTTATATCTATATAGTTCGATAAAACTTCTTGCGTGTATATGTTGTCATTTACGGCTTTGTCACCTGATTCTTGTCCTGTTTTAGATATATATACTTCCATAAGACTTCTTGTGTGTATATGTTGTCATTGACTGGTTTGTCACCTGAGTCTTGTCCTGTTTATATCTATATAGTTCGATAAGACTTCTTGTTTGTATATGTTGTCATTGACGGCTTTGTCACCTGATTCTTGTCCTGTTTAGATCCATTTAGTTCGATAAGACTTCTTGTGTGTATATTTTGTCATGTTTTAATTTATACTACAAACCTTGCTTTAGGCTTATTAATAAGAATCAGAATTGAGTGATGCTAAAGTTGACCCAACCAGATATTACGTGTATATAATTTGATTTTTTCAGATTATTTCACATACGAATTCCTTCAAACCGAGTTACTATGGTTATGCGAGGTTTACACTTATCCACGATCGCCCCGATTGAGGTGAATATTAGAGATCGTAAGAGAGCGTGGGGTTGAATCGTGACGATCGTAAGAGAGCGTGGTGGAATCGTGATGATCGTAGGAGATCGCAGAGATCGTGGCAAAATTTTTGATTCTCAAAAAATTTGCTACCATTGTCCCGATTGATCCTTACATCGTGAGAGAGCGTAGTGGAGCGTAGTGAACGTGAAGGAGCGTAGTAGAGTGTAATAGATTTGCGATCATATGCGATCGTAGGAGATCTCGGTGAAACACGTTCTCCTACGATCCACAACGATTTCACTATCGCTCTTTGATGATTTGTTACGGTTTCCACGATTCAGTCCACGATCTACAAGATTCGTCGCGATACAAATATTCCTATAATGAAAATTATAATAAGACAACCCGTTTTTGATGGATTACAAGAATTTTTAACATCAGCAACAATTTCTAACATATGAAAAATACTAAGAAAAGAAGTCTTGATAATCAGTGAGGTGCTGCATTTATTGTCTGAACGAGTTAAATATATACTCGCAATCAAAGATTTTAATTGCTCAACAAAAATGTTACCTTTAATAATCGAAAAAAGAAAGATCAAATAAGGTTCATCAATGCCATTGTCTATTTCATATCAAATCGTGTTAAATCGCGGCAACTCGTAGTCCTGCATCGTAACAGATCGCAGCAAAACTTGATAAGCGTAGGGAACCGTGATAGAGCGTGGCAAAGCGTAATAGCTCATCGTAGTAATCGTACGGGAACGTAACGAAGCTTGAGAGAACGGGATGCAAATCGTAACAGATCTTATCTACAATCGTAACAAATCGCTACAGCGCGTATCAGAGCGTAATGGAGCGTCGGAGAGCGTGTGAAAACCAATTTTATTAATAGAATCGTGGAGCTCCACGATTTTGCTCAATCGTGGACATCGTAGGACATCGTGGCTAATTACAGTAGTAATTACACTGATACGGTATTTTTGTATAGAAACTAACTGGTCGATATGGAGAACCCAACGTGGTGGGGATATCTTGAATCACAGATTGAAACTGTAAAAGTACGACACTGAAAATTTTAATCTGGTGACTTAGTACTGACCTTGTGGTTATACGAAGAATTATATATATGCTGCGACCACATCTTTAATTCAAATTAATTTTCCCTATTTCCAAAATGGACCCACTTAATATAAATATCAACTAACTTAATGCATATCTGAATCTAATGTCCAGTTGAATAAATTATCAATAACAATACCGATATTTTGCTTAAAATGTGCGTTGTTCTATAGAAATCAATGGAAAACGGAAATTGTTCTACGACATTGTTCCATCCCGAGTTACAAAATGCCATTTTTACCAAAGGTGTATATTATCAATACCAATTTCCTGACCAAGTGTGGTTCTGTAACTCGGAATGGAACAATGTCCCTCAGATGTGCATGGTCCATGTCAAACACTTCAACAGGCTGGGTAACTTGTGAAGGGGTTGGGAAGGGGTTAAGTTAACATGGATAATTATTCCAGCATGTCAGCTCTTGAACTGTGGGCTACTCTCAGCAGCTCTGTCCTTGACAGGGCCAAGATTTCAATGTGTTAAATTAAAGTGCATGTTGCATATATTGTACTGGATTTGTTATGAATATTATGATTATTTACTTATAGTTGTACATTCAAATTATTTGATAAACATGGTTTGAGTATCTTATAGTAACTGAATGATCCTATCATTACATGTAAAGACTGTGTAACTCTGTGTCTATATAAAGACAAATGTACTGACTTGATTGGCACAATTGGACCCACATTGAATTGTGAGGCAGTTGGAGACTCTAAGATACAAAGATTGATAGAATCCCTAAATGCATGTAAAAACAACAACAACACAAAAAAATTAAATAAATAAATAAACAAACTAAGAATGTTGCTCAGCATCTAAACTCTTGAATGTATGGAGTTTATAAATTATTTATATTATGTTCATGAAGTCTTCTGTCATGAATTTTCATGAAGCGTATGGAAATTTCATTTTCGTGGCAATGTTCCTATTCAAGAAGTACATTGATTAACTAGTCATACATTATATTTGAGGAAAGGCTTCATCTATTATAGGTTTTGAAAAAAAAACATAACTATTTATAAGAATTAACTATTCATTTTTTGCATTTTGCATGAACATGATTGAAGTAAGTGTTAAAACAAAATTATTGATGTTTCAAATGAGGGGTTTATATATTCAAGATGCAGTCATACATAATTGGTGAGGGTAGGCTTCTTCTTTACTAAATAAAGAGTTTAGTGACTTTTTATAAACTTAATATATGTTTGTTTTTATTTATGAGATAAAAATAGCATCTTTACAGATTTGATTCTACAAAATTTTGCATGAAAGTGAACATATTTACTACAAAATTGATGTTTTATATAAGGGGGTATATGTATTCAAGGTGCAATTAAATACAATAAGTGAGGGGTGGCTTCTATTATTGTGACTTTTTTAAAACTTAATATATCATTCCTATTATTTATGAAATAAAGTTTACATCATAACACATAGATTTGAAAAAAATTTGCATGAAATTGAAAAATTTTACCACAAAATTGATGCTCAAAATAAGGGGGTATACATATGCAATATACAATTGCACACAAATAATGTGGAAAGGCTTCTTCTAGTTAGTATTTTTATAGACCTAAGATATAGTTCTTGATATTTATGCAAGTTAAAGTATGTCTTAACTCCTTTGGTTTTGAGAAATTGTAATGAAAGTGAACATATTTACTAAATAAATTGACGTTTTAATTAAGGGGGTATATGTATTCAAGGTGCAGTCATATACAATAGGTAAGGGGAGGCTTCTTCTATTGCTACTTTTTTGAAACATAATATATTATTCCTATTATTTATGAAATAAAGTATACATCATTACACATAGATTTAAAGAATTTTGCATGAAAGTGAAAATTTTACAACAAAATTGATGTTTGAATGAAGGGGGTATACATATTCAATATACAATTTTACACAAATACTCTGGGTAGGCTTCTTCTAGTAAGTCTTTTTATAGACCTAAGATATAGTTCTTAATATTAATGCAAATAAAAGTATACCTTAACACCTTAGATTTTGAGAAATTGGCAAGAAAGTGAACATATTTACTACATAAATTGACGTTTAAATTAAGGGGGTATATGTATTCTTAGTGCAGTCATATACAATAGGTGAGGGGAGGCTTCTTCTATTGTTACTTTTTTGAAACATAATATATAATTCCTATTATTTATGAAATAAAGTATGCATTATTACAGATAGATTTAAAGAAATTTTGCAAGAAAGTGAAAAATGTTACAACAAAATTGATGTTTGAAATAAGGGGGTATACATATTCAATATACAATTGTACACAAATACTCTGGGTAGGCTTCTTCTAGTAAGTCTTTTTATAGACCTAAGATATAGTTCTTAATATTAATGCAAATAAAAGTATACCTTAACAACTTAGATTTTGAGAAATTGGCAATAAAGTGAAAAATCATTACTTTTTTTCAATGAACGTTATGGTTTAAAAATACCAAAATTTCACATTATCATGAAAAATTCCTATATTTTTTCTATTAAGAATGTATACTGAATTATTTTCCATAAAACTGATGTAAAAGAAAATGTTTCAGAACATTCATCAATAAACAAGTGTACATGTTATAACTATATTCTGTATTTGTTGAAAATAGCCATTTTGTATTTCCAATGGGTGGCCTCGAACTGTATTTTTAAGAAAATATGTGGATGATCTCTTAGATTAAGGTTTCAATTGCAAGATATTAAGTTGTTCTTTCAATTTTATCCAAAAAAATACAGGGTAAACAGGCTAATTTCAAAAGTATCCATTGGCCTTAAATAAAATTCTTAAGAGAAATCTTCTAATACATAATATTTTTATCCTGAACAACCGTTTCCTTCAAAGGAAGGAAAGCGCACGAGAAATAATCGATTGATTTCAGGGCTAAATCAAGCCCTTATCGTTACGGCTCCTTATAAAATGTCTTTCCTTGTGCATTATATCACACTAAAATCGATACGTATTTTCACATGCAATTACCGTCTTTCTATATCGCACTATCGTAGTATCGATATTACATTACATTATCTAAGTACGATCGATATTGCAATAGTGAATAATTATACGATGTCTTACAATTGAGTTTCTGAAACTTTGTAAATACTGTACTGAGACCCTTGTGAATTAAGGACCGCCCATAATTGACAGTAAAGGAGAGTCAAGTTTACAAGGAAACTATTGTCACAGTTTCATTTTCTCCCTCTTTCGTATCAGAAGATTCGAGACTGAGTTTTTAAAATCGACAGGGAATTTAAAAAAAAATGCATTCTAGATATATCTTAGCATTTTCGTTTTGCATCCTCTGTTAGGCCCAAATAATAAAACGTCAACAGTAAAGGGTAATAACTCATAATAATTGACATCTTTACAAATGTTGATATTCTGCTTGTTCTCCTGACCTCAAGATAACAAAATGTAGATGATTGTGTATGAAGCTAGAGTTCTTTCATTAAATACGAATCAGGGGTTTGGCTAACGAAGTTATTCCCTCCTTTTACCCTGCGTGTGCTCATGATCCCTGAAATGTTTTTTTCTAGACCAGCAATGTACTGCTCTGCTTCGTGTTTACATGTCCTTTATGCTGGCGTCACACTGTCCCGATTTAAGCAGCCGATGGCCACACGATAAATGTTTTTTTCAAAATCGGATGTGATCGTAATATCATCGGGCTATTCGTAAGGCCATCTTGAACCATCGTATGACCGCCGGCTTGATTTGTCAAACTTCGGGAACAACTTCGGGAGTGCTGTCAAAATCTTTGGCATGCCAAAAAATTCCCGATGGCACTCCCGAAGGACCATCTTCGAAACAGGTTCGTGTAATCATCTTGCCCTTCGTAAGATCATCGAGAAGGCATCTTGCGTATTCGTAACATCTTCGTTTCTGCTTCGAATTACCATCGGGACCATCGGCGAAATTTTGCCATACGAAGGCATTACGAACGTGTCTAGAACCTCCCGATGGAGTTAGGAAGGCTATACGACTTCGTGACAACCTCGTAATTCCATCGAAATGACATCGTAATGTCATCGTACTCTAGTAAGATGACGTTAAGATGGGATCCCGATACAAAAGATGACAGACACAATTATCCCACCTCTGGCAAATTCCTTGCAATCTGATTGGTCGGGAAGAACCGAATATTATGTTGTATTATGTTACTGACATGATATTATTTTAATATCCTGCTTCTACAAAGACGCTTTACGCTTTTGACGTCACCGAGATGCTTTTTAAAATATGTTGACGTAACATACACAAACCAAAAGCCATCGGTGGGATAAATTCGTTATACAGTGTTTTACAGGGGGATACAAAAATATATTGGGTTGATGAACAAAGTTGTATAAGCCTCGCCCAATACAACTTTTTTCATCGACCCAATATATTTCTGTATCCCCCTGTAAAACACTGTATAACTAATAATGTTAAACAAAACATTTCAAATACATAATATTCAAAGCCATTTTCAAAGTATTTTTCTAAGTTAATCCAAATTTATCTCAATAAAATCTTTTCTGTCTTCTTCAAATTTGCAAGTTCACAATCAATGCATTATAAAGCAAAATGACGTGCCTTGATAATGCATTGCATCTTTAAATGCATCTATGAGAGCATGTACCGACTCAGTATTTTCTATAATTACTGGTAATACTAGTATCTTGTTGTGACATATACCCATTTTTATCTTTCTTACATGGAGTCATAATATCTTCCACTTGTTTCCACCAATGATGTTTATAAATGAAATTCGTGATATTTTAAGACGATTTTTGGTTGACAAAAATACATGTCAACTGCTACGCAAAGGTCACTGATAACTGAACCCGTTGTCTATTTATCCGTCTGGTAGTCACACTTTCACAAGAACTGTAATGATATGCCTTGTAAAATCAAACTTTCAAAGATGGTCGAGCATGATAAGAATCAACATTCATATATCATTGCTAACCATGCTAAATAGACAGTGCGATTCAGATATTCGATAACATATATTTGAGTTACTTACTTTTGGGTATTTTTTGTATTTTTCTGAGAAATAAATAATAAAAGGCGGAGGAAGAAACCATTGATACTGTGCTACTGATTAAACAAGAATTTTTAAACATCCAAAACGTGATGCATTCCTGGTTATAATCCGATGCATCGCATTCAAGATACGACGTCGTGAAGCAATCTAATAGCCTTCGTTAATACATCGTAAGCCTTCGTATGACATTCGGATATGTTTTAAGATAAAATTCGTCCCCTCGTGTTGTCATCGGGAGCGGTTCGGATACAATCGTGTAGTCATCTTTTAGCATCGTGTAATCATCTTTTAGCATCATAAAAACATCGGTTGCTGAGCGGATCTTAACCATATTCGGGAGTAACTTCGCACGAAATTGAAAATTTCATATTCGTGTGTCCATCGGATATCATAATCGGGACAGTGTGAGGCCTACATTACATTGTCGGTGTGGTTTTTGTGGGCCGCGTATTAATCCATGTCAGCGTATTGTTGTGTCTTGCTGAGCCATGCTCTTGGGTCTAGTTTGATACTATTTCCTTCGAAAATGGGAAGTTAAAAATACACTCTCTCCAAAAAAAACAAACACCCAAACAAAGCAAACAACTCTTCAAGTTTACAACTTAAAAATCAATTTATTTGTAAGCAAAATAACTGCATATAAGCTAACCTTTATTACAAAATGTAACGTATATACTTTACTATACAAAATGTTACGTATAACCTTTATTACAAAATGTAATTTTACTGACATACATAATACAAAATTGCACATCTGGTCGTTCGAAGATGTCTAAGGTCATGGTAATCCAGTTATGACACGACAAGAGGGAAAGAATGAGAATGAGAAATTGGTTCATTTATCTTATATTACTATATTTACAATTTTACAATATATTTACAATTTCACTACATTAGCGTACAATATTAACAATTTACGTTACATGTATTTACAATCTTAGTATATTTACACTTTTAATTTATATTCGTAATAATTTAATATTCTTTATATTATCAAAATTGACTAATGACACCACCTCTATAGGATCGCTTCATGACATGAGTAACGGTTGTTACACCGGTGTCACTGTCGTTTTCAGTGGATACATATATAAGTAAATAAAGTCCTTTCATTATATATATGGCTTATTTCCGAGGATTGTGTTTGATAAACGTCTTATCTCAAGACTACCTACTTATCTAACCCAGTTTAACATCGATGTAATATAATGAATCATCTTCACAATTGTAACCGACAAATGTTACGTACGTGACTGAAAGGAAAACGTACTTAAAAAAGATGATAAAGATTGAATAAAAGGAAGCAGAGTATTGAAAAGTAAAGATAATAATTTGTTATTTTGTAATAACAAATTTTTCTTTTTAAAAAATCTAAGTTTTCATCTTCATCAGTTAGATTGTTATGATTTTCTATGTACTACATTACAGCATCTTTGAGACACATACGTGAGACACAAACGTATATTCAATGAGCAATGAATATAGAGATTAAAGAACTTTTAAAACAATTTCCAAAAAAAAAAAATTAACGCACAAGAAGGAAATTGATTCAAAATCAAATAAAAGAATGAAGATTTTAAATGGTTTGATAAAGTGATAAATCAATTTTCGACAATGTTTTGCAAAGATATATGAAAAAAGAGTTTTAAAAAATTGCGAGAAAACCCAACAACAACAAAAAGAAGAAGAAGAACAACAACAACCCAAAAAACCTGGCTCTATGGCCAAAAAAGAAAATATTCCTATATGTACATATTTATCTACAAAATTATGTATACAACAAACAGAAAAAATAACCCAATAATATTTTCATAAACGTCATTTGTATGTCATCATGATTTCGGCAGTGGTAATCAGTAAAATTCGCATAAAGAAAACAACAAAAATATTGGGGAAAAACCCTTCAAGCGTTTTATTCTCAAAGTCCAAATGTCTCTTTGCTTGCAGTAGTTGACCTGTCCAAAGTTGAAGCAGTCTCAAAATCACCAGTTTCAAAGGTGACTTTGGTATGAATTTTGCGCAGGCGCGAGACGAACATGTCGAACAACGCCGAACGGAACTGTTTGCTCATGAAGAAAAAGATCCAAAAATTGCAAGCATACCCAATCAGCGAGATGGTTGTCGATATCGTGTCCCATTTAATGTCAGCGTCCTCTGATAGAATCTTTCTTTTTTGTTCGCTGGCCAGCTCAATCGAGTATATGATAAAAGCGACCCCGTCTTGCAGTTCAGCAACCAAGAAAACAATCATGATCGCTAAAATAATTATTGTAATTCGTTTGTACTGGGCTTCTTTCTTCTGCGAATCTTTTTTGCCATTGGCCGGTGCAAATGAAAGTGTTCTCATCCGAAGAAAGTATGCCAACAGTATTGTAGTAACTGCTAAAATCACCACGGGGATGATTCGGTATAACAGCCCTGAAAATATGTAGAATAGCATCATTGATTTATTCTCGTCGCCTACCGTTGCCTTCACTTTTTCCGAAAATGTCCGAAGACATCCGGAAGTCATCGATTCGTTGTAAAAACTGGTTGTATATATTTTCAGTTCGGTTACCTGGATGGACATCATTTCATAGATGTTCAATAAAACCGCCATAACCAAAATAACTACCAGGGTTACAATGGTGACGCGCATGGAACAGATTGTTTTGAATTTGAAGGGAGTGACGACTGAAATACATCGCTGAAATCCAAGTAGAGCCGTGATCCAGTTCGACATTATCCTGAAAATCTGGTAGATAATATACAAGACATGGTTAGCCACGCACCAACTGTATGTGACGTACAAGGCATTGTAGTATCCATTGATATTAAAATGAACCGCTTCTGGTATTCTTGTGACGCAAATGATGATGTCAGAAACAGCCAATGACGTAAGCAAAACTGTCGTCTGCGAGCGCGTACTTCGTCTGATGAAAACGAGGATCATAACGAGATTGGTGATAATTGTGGCAAAGGCTATCAAGAAGTTAATATGTCCCCGAACGTATACCTCCCACATGGCTTTAATTTTGTATTTGTGAGGTAGGAGGTCGTCCTCTGGGTAGTAATCATACACGTAAGATCCCCCGTAATCATCACGGGAATGGTTCCCCATATTCTCATAGAATTCATATTCGTACTCCTCAATGTTCGACATTTTGACAGGTTTAATCCAAGTTTACACCTCGAATTCTTCGGTAAAATTGAATTAGTCTCACCGAGTATTTTCCTCTAGTTTATAACTTCCTCACCAAGTTTTATCTCAGTAGCTTGGCAAGTAGTGAAAATGAACTTAAATTTCGGAGTTTGTATTTGTCCCGTATTATATTACTAAGTAGTGGAAGGAAGATGACCATCATATCCAAGTGGGTGTCATTTGTACTTGCTTCATCATTCGTCCACTTTCCGAATCCATCCCATTATGCTGTGATCAGGAAGTTAATATATATGTACATGTAAGAGGGCGCTCTGTGGGAAACGTCATTTGTGGTCCAATATGTATAAGCTAAAGATGAAAAAATATACAATATATATTATAATCATAATATGATATTCAAGTTCTTATCAAAATATATTAATTAATACAAATACGTTGCTCTAGAATGAAAAAGGAGCTATAACATCGACAGTATTGAAAACTGAAATCAATAAAAATTTATAGTTTATTTTGAAATATTCATTAGTTCTACCAGAGACGAACCAGAAATGAGCTCTATGGAAGTTTATCCAGAGAGTCCAGCCCAGCAAAGTGTCCAGTCTATGACTTTAAAATTTAATAATAAATAAAAATAATAAATAATAATGGAAAATGAATATTTTGGTTTTCAGGGAGTCCCCCCTGTCCCCGTTATCCCTCTAGTTCCGAGCGTGTTGTGAAACATTTCAACAGTAGTAGTATATTCTATCAAAAATCGTAATGAAGCGGGCCGGGCCACTGATTGTTGCGCATTAGTATTTCAGATGTGACACCCCATTACTCATTATCTGAAATCTAAAACATTTGAATTCAAACGAAACGCACGTGTGAGGAGTAACCAAAAGAAAACTGTTTTGATATCAAGGGAATATGATAACGTTTAACTCTCAATGTTTGTTCTCCTATCAAACAGATAATAAGGGGACGATCATTTAATCCTGAGAGGGGGCTGGCAGCTTTTCTGACCCGGAAAATGTTGAAAATAAATAATCTGACACTCCTTGTTGCAGAAATAAATATTCTGGTCCACATATGTGTTAAAAATCCAACAATTGTCGGCTTGCCATTCACTGAAACAAATTTCAGCTTGCATCGCTAGCAACAAGACCATAATTTCAAGATTCCCTTCGCTCGCCTTATGCTAAAACAGAGTCGTTTCGCTGGCCCTACCACAAAATTTAATATCAAGTGCTATGCTATTTAGACAGTACCACAATTGCAAGTATAAAAAACAAAACCGCATATTTGATAAGCTTCAAGTCTAATATAGGAATGCCAATAGTACATTACAAATGAACTACCTACTTTTGTACTCGACATGGCAAAAACTTTCCTGGCATACCCTCTCCCAATGTGCTGTGAAAACTCAATTTAGAATATGCAGGTGATACATTAACATTCATATGTATATAGACTTATTGTCTTGCACATTGTAAATAACCAGGGTGTATGAGTGCATATATTCTTGGTTGCTTTTTTTTTTCCTCGGTTCGTCAAGATTGTTACAGGTTGAAAATAAATATTCTGACCTTGAGTTACTGGAAAATAAATAATCCGGCCGGCCCTGCGTGGAAAATAAATACCTGTAATCTGACCCGAAACCCCCCCCCCCCCGTCAGGATCAAATGGACGTCCCCTAAGAAATTTCACTGTGACGGATCTCATTTAGTTTACAAGGGTTGAAGATAATTACAATAAAAAAAACAAGACTAAAGAAAGAAAAAAATTAGATAAAACCCAGAAAAAAACCCCGTGTACTTAGTCTATATAATGGTAAAACTTGCTTTGCAGAAAGCCTAATAACTAGAAACATATTTTTTCACTTCGTAGCTTTGTGCATTCGACTGAGGCAACTGTTGTTCAAAAGTCTCTCAATTTACTTATACAGTTTAAAATTTTGATGTTTTTTTCATCCTACTCCTTCATAAATAAAATAGGAATTATACATCTATATGTTTGTTTCAGGTAGAGCATCCCTCAGGTCTCTGATGCTCATGTTTCCTAAATGACAACTTTTACAATATTTTCAGTTCCATACATTCAAACATAGTTTCATGATTATACCCAAAGCTTAGGCCGTTTGATCTTTTTAAAACATTAAACCCTATGGGAAAAGTAAGAAAGTTCCCTTTTGAGAGGTGATACAATGTAACTACATGTTTAGAAGTTTCTTTTCCCAAAACCATAAATAGTTTGATAATCTGAACAATATTCTGAAGAGAATAAAGCCTGTGTTTGTGAAACACGAATGCCCCCGATGACATCTTTGTTAGTATAAACGCCATTTTCTGTTGAGTACGTGAAAGGTCAAAGTCAAGGTGACGAAGTCAAAACTTTTTGCTATCAATGAAATGGCCTTCTCACAAGAAACACACATGTGAAATATGAAAGCCCTATCACTTACTATTCAAAAGTTATGCCCAATGTTAAAGTTTTTGAAAAGTAGGTCAAAGGTCAAGGTCACGAGGACAAAACTTTTGGTATCAATGGAAAGGTCTTGTCACAAGGAATACACATGCATGTGAAATATGAAAGCCCTATCACTTACCATTCAAAAGTTATGCCCAATGTTAAAGTTTTTGAAAAGTAGGTCAAAGGTCAAGGTCATGAGGTCAAAAATGTTGGTATCAATGGAAATGTCTTGTCACAAGGAATACACATGTGAAATATGAAAGCCCTATCACTTACCATTCAAAAGTTATGCCCAATGTTAAAGTTTTTGAAAAGTAGGTCAAAGGTCAAGGTCATGAGGTCAAAAATGTTGGTATCAATGGAAAGGTCTTGTCACAAGGAATACAATTGTGAAATATGAAAGCCCTATCACTTACCATTCAAAAGTTATGCCCAATGTTAAAGTTTTTGAAAAGTAGGTCAAAGGTCAAGGTCACGAGGTCAAAAATTTTGGTATCAATGGAAAGGTCTTGTCACAAGGAATACAATTGTGAAATATGAAAGCCCTATCACTTACCATTCAAAAGTTATGCCCAATGTTAAAGTTTTTAGGTCGGACAAACAGACAAACAGACAGACAGACAAACAGACGGACAGGCCAAAAACTATATGCCCCCGAATCTGTGATTCCGGGGGCATAAAAATAGGATATCCAGGCCATAAATTACCAGCAAAATTTTTATGACCTGAGGGATACTCTACCTTACATTGCACTAACATACAACGGAAAGCCTCCGTGACAATGTTAGTGGTACTTTAAACCTAAACATAAGTGGCAAACGATGAGAAACTTTGAAAATTTCACTTATATTTTCACAAAGCTTATGAAGAATATGTATCGAAAGATTGCAAATAGCGACGACGTACGAGTTTTAATATTTCATATTCCATTTCAGCGGCGCCATCTACAATGGTTTCAATAATATTATTTTAAATTCTCTTTTGTCAAATGATACGGAAAATCTACTTCACGTGTTTTTCTCCAGTCAAAACAAAAACAGCTGCAATAATTAGTCAAAACAGCTACAACGATGCCACAATTTGGTAATGTTGCCTCAAGAATGGTCTTAGTATCTATATAGTATAAAATGTATGACCCAGTTGGGAGGGGGAACACATGAAGGATTAAAGTTTAATAAACCAAGAAAACTCATGTCACATTCGGACTTCTACTTCAGGGGCTTTGCCCTCGAGCGACATGGTGTAAATCTTAACCATGTGGGAAGGAGACGTGAAGAAATGGAAGCGAGATCATTTTAAGTTCTCCCCGTTGCTAGGTCCTTATCTTTTCTGTATCTCTTCTGTGTGCTAACTCTGATATGAATTTAGGGAGCAACTATTTGATTCTTAAGGGGGGGGGGGGGGGCTGTTTGCACAAAAAAATCCGGATCATGAAATCCCCCCCCCCCCGCGTCTTCCGACCTTTGCACATACCCGGTAAGCACTTTTTTGTGTGTTATTAACTCAGCACGGTAAAAATTAAAATATGAAACAAACTTAATACTAAGGAACGAGATCAAATTCAAAAGTCATTAGCACCATATAGTCTGTCTGCAAAGAGTTTGAGAATGAGTATCCGAATGGGAAGGATACGTCTCTGTGAGACATGACGTCTCTTGAGGGAGACATATGAAGATTTGTCTCCTGCCCACGTGACTTCTCTAGACCATTACATTTCTTTACTCGTAGTATCAATAATATGAGGTAAAATGATATGAAATGTTTGGTGAAACTCTTCTCACGAAGGATTTCACAAACCAACATGCTATTTATTTTCCGCGAGTACGACCATCATGGAGGCGCATATTCAGGATGTATCTTTAGTTACTGATTCCTACAAATAGTCAGGACTGAACAAAATCATTGAATAAGATTGTATTAAGGATAGATAGTGCTTAAACGCTAACACAGTCTTGCTGTATAAGATTCTGAGAAATTTATAAAGTGTATACACGGAGAGATTCTATATTATAATACAATGTACAAGGTTACAGGACGATCTTACCGTGTGTACATGTGCCAGGCTGTGTCAACATATTCCTCGGCCCCAATATTAATACCTCTGTTGAGTTGAAATATCTATTTGTTGAGACATAAAAATGTGACACTTACTCCAAGACTCACACATGTCATCACTGAACAATTGTCCACGATATTGTTTAAATAGCTCACAGTTAAAACGGAAAATGCATACCTGTGTTATATGTAAATACAATGTATTGTCCTAATTAATATGGTAATTTAATCAAAATTGTTTAATAATGAAATTCGAAACTTCAAATACGGTCTCATTTTGCATTCAATGGCTACAGTGTACGCTTTTTAGTGCGAAATAAACATTGACAGAGAAATATTTATTTCAGTTTCTGAGACTTGAACACTCCAAAAACAATTGAACGGAAGGGAGATGATGAATCGATATAACCTTTTTCCTGTTTTTTTCTCTGAATTTAAAGAAGGAAATATTCAAGAAATCGATGAATGTAAGTCACAAAATAAAAATAAACACGCAAACATTGAAAATGGCGATGACAACTAAAGAAAAGAAGCATTTGCAAGAAATGTTGCACGTCTTCAAATTCATAGCATCTTTTAAGAATTGATGAATTTGCAGCATGGGCCAGACATGAACGTTTCAGGTACTTAACCCTCGTCAGTGATCCTCAATCAAAACAATAAAATACGGCCAAAGACTATGCAGGTTATGTTAAAAAAAATACCGAATGACGTAGCAGGATGGATGGAATATGATGCTACAGTACCCAATTTTCAGAAATTCCGAGAAAATGTGAAACATAAAAAACCTTATGAGTCAGACTACAAATCAAATGAATTCAGTCAATGAATTCGGTATTCCCCAAAACAGCCTTTTTTTGCTGTCGGTATTAAAACCACACTACATTGTGAACATAAGCTGACTCTAACAATGGGATCATAACCAAAGCCCGGGAGGATTGAGCATCATTTGCCAGTATGCAACATTCGTCATCAATGCGTCAATTTTTGCAACATCCCTGCGAAGTCTATATCCGTTTGAAAGCTGAGTGGTTAAGTACCCGAAACATGCATGTCTGGTCCATGCTGTAAATATATCTGTTCTTAAATGCTGTTAGATCTATTGAATTTGAAGACGTTTAATATAATTTTTCTTCTGGGATGAATTAAAGGAGGTACTTAAAGCATCATGATATTAGCTAATGTTAATTTTTCGTTCTTCAGAATTTGGGCTTCCTCAATTTCTATCAATTTTAAGAAGCGCTTTCGTTGTGTTTTAATATTTACGTTCATCCTGTGGATTCCCTTAATTTCGGCCTCTAGCATCACTGATGAGACATTTTCTCCTTTCTTGTTGAGATGCGCATACGGTGCTTTGGAATTATTAAAATAGAAAATAAGTTTCAATATTAAAATTATGCTTCTTTTTTATCCTGATTTTGTATACCTTCGGTATATGATTTTCTGAATAATCGATTTTGTACTATGTATTGGGATATGGTCATTATCCATATTTGTCATTGATGAGACTTGTTGTATTTTCCAGATAGAATGGAATGATTTTCCATTCAACATTCAGTTTATAATATACAATTCGCCTCGGTCAATATTTTCATAGTATGTCAATATCACATCAATTATATATTATCACAAATTCGATTTTTTGATATCACTAATTCCATCATATTTTGTGATATCAAAAAATCGATTTTTTTATATTTTTGATATCACAAATTCTATTTTGTGATATTACAAAATCGATTTTTTGATATGACAAAAAATTCGAATTTGTGATATCAGAAAATCGAATTTATAATATCGCAAATCCATTTTTTGATATCAGAAATCGAATTTTTGATATCATAAAATCGATTATTTGATATCACAAATTCGATTAATATTCGATATCAAATATCTATTTTATGATATCAAAAATCAATCTTATGATATCAAAAAAATCAATTTTATGATATCGAAAATTCTAATTTTTGATGTCACAAATTCGAGTTTTTTTGTTATCAAATAATAGATTTGTGATATTAAAAATGAATTTTAGATATCACAAATTGTTTTTTTATATCAAAAATTCTTCTTTTTTTATATCAAAAAATAAGTTTGTGATATCAAAAAATAGGGAATAAATATTAAAACGGCGCCTCAAAGTGATGTATGACATACATGTATAAGCTTCCTAAACACTTCTTTGCATTTTTTTGTTCACATTACCGATACACCTTTTCATTCATAGGACTGACATTTCTTAGAATAAAAAAGCAGTGATATAAAAATCAAAATGTCTTACCCCAAATATACGTAGAAGCCTCTCCTTATTGACAGATCCTCTTTAAGTACAGGTCCATGTAAGGATAAGGCAATCGAAAAACCTTAAAAATTTTGCTAAACTCTTTTCTTTTAAAATTTGTCCAGATCAGCCTCCATATGAATGTTCTGAGGGAACTTTCCCCATACTTGGACGGTGAAGAAAGCTATAGGGATAACAAATTTGGACGAATTATATAAGGATAATTTTCTCTTCACAATCCTTTATTAAAATATAAGGTAAATATCTCGCTTCACCATCCGAACCTTGAGAAATGTGTCCGTACCACCTATATGTCTCAAAACAGGAATAAAAAGTTCTGCCAAAACATGTTCATTTATCACCCCTGCCTGATTCCTATGTTGACCTATACTTGACAATAATTATTCAGGTATCGATCCTACACATGTGGATAATTTAATTCACATTCCCTCTCAAATATCTACAAGTGTAAACGTCTTCAAATTGAATAGTATCATTTAAGAACAGATAAATTGGCAACATGGACCAGACATGCACGTTTCGGGTACTCAACCCTCGTCAGTGATCCTCAAATCTTAACAATGTAATATGCCAAAAAAAGGTATGAAAGTTACTTTGTCGAAAAAGCGTACCGAAAGACGTAGCAGGATGGGTGGGATATGATGCTACAGGACCCACGTTTTAGAAATTTCAGGAAATTTTGATAACAGAATTTTTAGAATGCGTTGAAGAAACGATCAACCGAAATTTATCGAACTTGGCTACATGTGCCCTCGGGGACTCCTGGTCCACCAGCAGTGGCACTCACCAAGTGGTATAAATGTAAACGTCTTCAAATTGAATAGCATCATTTAAGAACAGATAAATTGGCAACATGGACCAGACATGCACGTTTCTGGTACTCAACCCTCGTCAGTGATCCTCAAATCTAAACAATGTAATATGCCAAAAAAAGTATGAAAGTTACTTTGTCGAAAAAGCGTACCGAAAGACGTAGCAGGATGGATGGGATATGATGCTACAGGACCCACGTTTTAGAAATTTCAGGAAATTTTGATAACAGAATTTTTAGAATGCGTTGAAGAAACGATCAACCGAAATTGATCGAACTTGGCTACATGTGCCCTCGGGGACTCCTGGTCCACCAGCAGTGACACTCACCAAGTGGTATAAATGTAAACGTCTTCAAATTGAATAGCATCATTTAAGAAAAGATCAATTGGCAACATGGACCAGACATGCACGTTTCGGGTACTCAACCCTCGTCAGTGATCCTCAAATCTAAACAATGTAATATGCCAAAAAAAGTATGAAAGTTACTTTGTCGAAAAAGCGTACCGAAAGACGTAGCAGGATGGGTGGGATATGATGCTACAGGACCCACGTTTTAGAAATTTCAGGAAATTTTGATAACAGAATTTTTAGAATGCGTTGAAGAAACGATCAACCGAAATTGATCGAACTTGGCTACATGTGCCCTCGGGGACTCCTGGTCCACCAGCAGTGACACTCACCAAGTGGTATAAATGTAAACGTCTTCAAATTGAATAGCATCATTTAAGAACAGATAAATTGGCAACATGGACCAGACATGCACGTTTCAGGTACTCAACCCTCGTCAGTGATCCTCAAATCTAAACAATGTAATATGCCAAAAAAGTATGAAAGTTACTTTGTCGAAAAAGCGTACCGAAAGACGTAGCAGGATGGGTGGGATATGATGCTACAGGACCCACGTTTTAGAAATTTCAGGAAATTTTGATAACAGAATTTTTAGAATGCGTTGAAGAAACGATCAACCGAAATTGATCGAACTTGGCTACATGTGCCCTCGGGGACTCCTGGTCCACCAGCAGTGACACTCACCAAGTGGTATAAATGTAAACGTCTTCAAATTGAATAGCATCATTTAAGAACAGATAAATTGGCAACATGGACCAGACATGCACGTTTCAGGTACTCAACCCTCGTCAGTGATCCTCAAATCTAAACAATGTAATATGCCAAAAAAGTATGAAAGTTACTTTGTCGAAAAAGCGTACCGAAAGACGTAGCAGGATGGGTGGGATATGATGCTACAGGACCCACGTTTTAGAAATTTCAGGAAATTTTGATAACAGAATTTTTAGAATGCGTTGAAGAAACGATCAACAAGTTATGATTTGTCCTTAAATCTCTCTACAATTGTTAGTGCAATCCGATTAAAATCATCTGTTTCGCGGTTTGTTTACCAAGGAATCGGAAATACATGATTTCAATCAGATTGTTTTAACTGCTGATCTTTTTTCCCCACTGAAAATCTCCTATAAAGAAGAGAGGATTGATTTCCGAGAACGGAACTCTCTCTAAACAATAGAAAGGAAGGGTGTAATCTTCTTCCTGCTCCCTCTTTCTGTGAAAGTTTCAATATACCAAAATACGCCACTAATGTCAAAATGTAGGTTGCGATAGAACTTGTGTTATTGAATTTATATTGTTCATTTCTATTTCAAGAAATATTATAAGAAGGATCAAAGGTAGACAGCATATGTATCGAAAATGCGTCAGAATCATCAAACGCCTTTTACACCGTGGATATGATCCTAATGTCACCAGACGGACACTAAGCTTGGTACTTGACCAATATACAGTCTTGTACGAGCGCATTCTTAAGACTTGCACTCTGACTGACTGTGACGACGGGACTCCATGACGGGCCCTGTCCAAACCTCTTTAGAGAAGACAGGGCCCCGACCACCTGTCCTCTCTGAATGTCAGTCGGACTCCTCGGGTGATAACATATATGAGCTCGCTACAGCCGGCAGAGCACGGACTGTATTACGCACGTCCTCTTTTTATATCCATTTACATATTCATCTGTGTTGCTTGGACCCCTGTGTTTTACGGTCTTGTTTGTGTGTGGTCACCTAACAGTAAGGAGGTTGTTTTACACCATAATTGTGCGTTCTTCGAGACCTCTGGGAAATCGGAATAGTGGGAGGGTTGTGCGCACGTAATCCAGGATAACCACACCGTCTGCTATTTACGTGGCAGATGGCCGTCCTAAGTCGGCACCGGTTGCCCATTGGTCTCGTTGGTTTATGTGTAGTCTTTTATGTTTCATGTTTCTATGTTGTGAATTGGTGTTCCTTGTACCTTTTGCGTCTCTTTCTGTGGGTGTCTGTTCTGTGTTTTTTGCATGGGTGTTTTGGGATTTTGCTGTGGGTGCTGCAACCTAGTGTTGTTGGAGATCCCCTCCTTTCTTTCAATACATATTTCTTAGACTTTTGTTTCAATGGTAGACGACATTTAATATTTTCTTCCTCTTGAGGCGTCTTGAAATTCAGCGTAGCAACTGTGGGTGAAAACTTGAAATATTAACAAAACTGTACGGTCGGCGGACGGACGGGAGGCAGACAAACGATAGACGGGTACCGTAATTGCCGTTGAGTCTTGAGAGCTAATACCACGAAATACTTCAGGGATTGACATGAACGAAACAGGAATGACGTTGAATGAGATAAACAAGTAAAAATTCAGTGTCGAATTTGAACTGCTGTTTATTCAGATTAGTGCGAAAGATCATTACACTCATCTGGATACAAAGAGTTGCATTTAATTAAACATACATTACCATACAACAATGTAGCATCCATGTGTGCCTTAACTACACGTAGATGGATGTAAACGTCTTCAAATTGAATAGCATCATTTAAGAACAGATAAATTGGCAACATGGATCAGACGTTCTATTTAAAAAGAATGGATAAAAATGTATGGAGCTTGCGACGCAAGGTCCGTTCTCTACCCTTCATGCAAGCTCATATATTTATTAACACTGGAGGCCTGATCACCTTTCAGATTCGACATGAAGTCAGGGTCAAGCCCTCTGAGATTTGATGAGATTTGGATTGAACACGTCATAGATACCTTTTGTCAAGGTTGTTCAGTGACAAGGTTGAATTTTAGATCGTACAAAGTACATTTAAAATACATAATGCTGTTTGATGACATGAGGGTCATATTTGCAGGTAAAGAAGGATCTATAAAAATTTAGTTTGGATTGAAGACCATCCTATCTTTCATCGCTCTATTCACTAAGTTGCAATGGATTTCACATGTTTCATACACTGATGCTAGAATAATGACCACACTTTTTTTTAAAAAAGGTATTCAGGGCGACGTGGTAGGATTGGTGGGATATGATGCTACAGAACCCAAGTTTTAGAAATTTAAAGAAATTTTGATAACAGAAATGTTCGAATGCGTTGAAGACACGATCAATCGATATATCGAATACATATCTCAAAAGAAAAAATGTAGTCACAGAATGTTTCCCACTCACTCAAACCTATTGAATGACGTAGGTATGCATTCAGGTAAGCAAACAGAGAAACTGGTGATCGAACCCCAATAATGTTTAACGTCTTCAAATTCCAAAGCATCATTCAAAAACAGATAGATTTGCAGCATGGACCAGACATGCAAGTTTCGGGTACTTAACCCTTGTCAGTGATCCTCAATCTAGACAATGTAATAAGGCCGAAGAGTGTGAAACTTATTGTGTCGAAATATGTACCGAAAGACGTGACAGGATGGGTGGGATATGTAAACCGGTGCGGGCTTACAAACCATCCTGATTTTGTATGCCTTCGGTTTCTGATTTTCTGAATTATCGATTTTGTACTGTATACTGGGATATGGTCAATATAATATCCATATTTGTCATTCTTCGTACTTCGCGTTGTGTGATTAATAAATGTTCAGTACTTTGTCATGGAAAGAAAACATTGTTGAAATTTTACAAAGTTTATTTAACGAAACATTGTAGACAGAATCCATTACATGCGAGAAAGTAATTCTGATAATTGAAATTTAAATAAGGGAGGGGAATTGCACAATATGATGGACATATTTCTAGATAATCCCTTAAAGATAAGGTTGTCTAAAGCTCTTCAAAAGCATCTGCAATTATGAGGGATTGTACGTAGATAAACTCAATATGCTGGTATTTCACGTGCAGAATTGACGATCATTTCTACAACTCATAGATAAAGCCAATTTGTTATTAAGTTCTTATCAATCTCTTGACTTTCCAAGAATGGAATAATCAATATTACAATTATACATGTTAAAGTTGAGAAAATATTCCCCATAAAATCTTAAGATTAACTTATTAATTGAGAATTTCTTGAATCTGGTTCTAATCTTGTTTCAAAGTTATCTTTCATGTGAGGGAATTAATTTACTTTTGTGTTCTGATAAATACATCGATTTAGTTTAGAGTTATTCTTCTTTCTACAGTGTACAAATATAAAAGTGCGACATAAATATTGTGGGGGAGGGGTAATTTGGTTACAGATATGATGCTACAGGACCCACGTTTCAGAGATTTCAAGAGATTTTGATAACAGACATTTTCGAACGAAGTTGATCGAACTTGGCTACATGTGCCCTCAGGGGCTCCTGGTCCACCAGCAGTGGCAATCACCCTTCACGAATGGAATTGTGAAACAAAACCTAAAACGAAACCGTCCAAAGTCCCAATAAGGCACGGTCCATTTGATATTCTGGGGGCGGGGCTTGGGGTGTTTTGGAAAAAAATAATTTTGCTCTGAATTTTGATGAAAAAATAAATTTGCTTATGGTGTGACAGAAAAAAAATAATCGTGCTCTTACAAGTAATCTGAATTTGAAGAATAACCATAAAATCGCTTAAAGTTCCTGAAAAGTTTTCGGCTCGCTTCGCTCGACGCAGTTTTTACTTTCTATACAAAAATTTTAGCTCGCTTCGCTCGCCATTGTTTTCGTCTGTAATGGTAAGTTCATATTTGAAAATATAAAAGAATGCATGTAACTGAAACAATTAAAATGCTTAAATACATTATCAATATAATTTATTACTATTAATAGATTCATGCATCACCATAGTGTCTAATTTTATATACAAGCTTGGAAGGAGAATTTAAATAAGTTTTTCACTAGTTTTCATTTTTACATGTAAAAACTAGCTGGCATCAGGCCCTCTTACATGTTTAATGACCTTATATACATTTTGTTTACTAAAGATTATTGTAAAATCTTTAATCTCTCTCAGTTTAGAAGTGAATACAAGTTTAAAAATAATGTTTGGAGTAATTTAAGTAAAAATAAAGAATTTCTATTGAAAAAACACAAACATTCTTAATATTCACATCAATTGTTATAAAAAAATTTCCTTGCTCCAACTTTGTAAAAAAAAAAAAAAAATTTGCCCCGGTACAGGGCGAAAAAAAATTTTGCTCCAAAAAACCCAAGTGCCCCCCCCCCCGAAAATCAAATGGACCGTGCCTAAATCCTGATATCACGATGTAAAAATAAATATATTTCAATATGAAGATATCAACTCTTGCGTAAATTTAATTTATCTAGGGTCAAATATTCTAATACATTACTCAAATTTTTTTTTTACACGGAAACGCAATAAAACGGTTTTTTGTTCATTAATAAGTAATTTAACTAGATATCAATGGGATAATGGAGATAATCCTCTAGCAAGAACGGGCACGTATGCTTTGCTCGAATAATAAGATTAAGTTATGTAAGATTCTTGTCATGTTCGTAATATATGACGTCTGGTTGTGACAACATTTGCTTTGGATAACGGAAAATGAAGGAAAATCACCGTATACTAAGCAAATATCTTTTAAGTAATACGGACATGTTCCAACTCTTTACCTCATTTAAGAAAATGTCAAACCAATTTTAATGCATCAGACACGTATATTAAAATTCTCATCAGTGATGTATCCAGCCAAAGAGATTTTTAGACCCAGCCAAAATTAATTTCAGTGGCACCCACTGGTTTTATTATCATTATTTTTTATTTAAATTTGTGCAATTTCTTTGCAGAGAGTGCGTGACTCCTACTTTCCTGTAGGGTCGATTCAGTAGCAAAGTTAAATAAATCGATGACAAAAATATCATAGGAGGGATAGTGCTCAGATGATATCCTCCTTTAATTTCAATGATATTTTTGGATGAAATGATAAGTTTCCGAAATAGCAAAATTACATATATGATGGCAAATTGATTAATGTTCTAAACACAGCTTCTTTCAGACGAAAGAGCTGGAAAAATGTTATTAATACACATTAAACATAAAGCCACGGGGAACGAGTTTAACTGCTCCACACTGCAGCAAGAAATATGTATTTATAATAGTAAATCGGAAAGATTTAAAATATGCTTGCTAGGGGTCAGTCGATGCTTAATTTTGTGCTCTATTTTGATTGCTGTTGAGATTATCGTCAGGATCTTCGTTAACTTATTTTGGATTTTTAAGGATTTTTTTAAGTTTGTACATAGGTATGTTTGGACCCAAGGGTAGTGGGTTCAAATCCCGGCAGGACCTAAAAAAAAATTTTTATTACCTTTTCAATTTTTTCTCATTTTCTATTATTATTTATTATTAGAAATTTAACTATGAAAGAATTTTGTCAAAATACATGTATAAACTTTTATATTTTTAATGATTTTTTTTAAACTTAAAAATTGTATATATGGTATGTTTTGCATGCCCTATGGTCCCAAGGGTAGTGGGTTGAAATCCCACGTACTGACAAATTGAAAGCATCAGGATGATCTAGAGAGATGTCCTAAGAAGGGTTGTTAATTTTGGTTCCACTTCGAAGTCAAATTTTCGACGCGTTTTGACGTCTTTTCAGACTTTGTCAGAAATGCTCATTTTTTAACCTTTTTCTTTGAATAACTCTATTAATGTGTCATATTGTGCACACATATACTGTATATTTATCACATTTTAATTGTTCAGTGGCTTTGAGTGAATTTTTTTTAAATTTTTCATGAGTTTTTATGTTGTAAAGGACAAAAAAAGGGGGGGGGGGTATTTTCATACATATTGGACTTCTTCTCCAGAACCAGCACAGATATTTTGATGAAACTTAGTAGAAATGAAGTACTTATGGTCCCTTACAAGTGTTGTTTTTTCTCTGGATCCGTCAATAGGTGGCGCCACAGAGTATATTACTTTGGGTATTTCACAACCTGCATTCTATGGTGACATTATTAACAAGATAAGAAGGATTAAAGATAGACAACATCCCTATCGAAAATGCGTCAGAATCATCAATAGCCTTTTATACCGTGGATATGATCCTAATGTCATCAGACCGACTCTAGGCTTGGTACTTGACCAATCTACAGTCTTGTACAAGCGCATTCTTAAAACTTGCACTCTGACTGACTGTGACGACGGGACTACATGACGGGCCCTGTCCAAACCTCTTTAGAGAAGACAGGGCCCCGACCACCTGTCCTCTCTGAATGTCAGTCGGACTCCTCGGGTGATTACATACATGAGCTCGCGGCGGCAGAGCAAGGATTGTATTACGTACGCCCTCATTTTATATCCATTTACATATTCATCTGTGTTGCTTAGGCCCCTGCGTTTTACGGTCTTGTTTGTGTGTGGTCATCTGACAGTGAGGAGGTTGTTTTACACCACAAGTGTAAGTTCTTCGAGACCTCTGGGTAATCGGAGATGTGGGAGGGTTGTGCGCACGTAATCCAGGATAACCACACCTTCTGCTATTTCCGTGGCAGATGGCCGTCCTAAGTCGGCATCGGTTGCCCATTGGTCTCATTGGTTTATGTGTAGTCCTTTGTGTTTGATGTTTCTGTGTTGTGCGTTGACGCTCCTTGTCCCTAATGCGTCTTTTTCTGTGCTTGTCTGCTTTGTGTTTTTGCATTGAGTGTTTTGGGGTTTTGTTGTGGGTGCTGCAACCTGGTGTTGTTGGAGATCCCCTCCTTTGTTCTATTAAAATGAGTTGATTTCAGATGTTCTTAAAGTTCCTTCGAATTCTTTAAAATCCAGATCTGGTCGATATCGCTACGGGAATATTGTGTCGAACAATATTTTTGAAGTCCAGATTTGATTTCAGATAAAACTTTGCTGAGTAAGATCGATACAGATTTGGTAGAATTCGAGCATTTTGAGGAACCAGCGATGAAACGTTGTTAAAAGCAGTATAAATATGGTAAATCTAAATCTAAATTGTCTGTGTCGAAGATAAAGGAAGCGAGAGCTGATTTGTTGTTATCTATTATTTTAGAGGCAGAAAGTTTATTGCCAATTATTGGGATGTAAGTGGGATTTCAAGGTGTCGAATCTAAACCCAACTCTTTAACAAGACTGTTGAAATAGTACTTTTTGCAAGTAAATGTGTAATTATTTGAGGCTTTGTCCGCTGGTGTGATGACAATATGTTCTTGGAGGTAGGTAAGCTCTGTGATAACATCAGGGTCTTTCAAGATAGACTCGAATCTGGTGTTCACAGTTGATTTTAATCGGTAAATTCTAGATAAAAGTAACCCTCTGATGGATTTTATCCATTGAAAAAGGGTTTCGATCTGTACATACTCTTTCTTTGCCCAACGTCTTGCATATTCCTCACAAGAGTCCATGATAATTTTAAAAATTTACGAATTCCTAACAAACAGCTAATAAACATCTAACAAACATGAAATAAACATTGAAAATGCTGCCTATTACTGCTGTTTATTACTGATCCATTTAACAAACATCAAATGGATAGCATCATTCCATTTTTGGAACACGATGTTTGAAAGGTGTTTGTTTCAGTATAGGTGTTCATTTGGTATTTGTTCAGTGTTTATTGAATGTTTCTTAACTTATCATACATGCCAAGCATTATATTGCACTATCTGTTGTGTTTGTTAGCTTGTAACGTCAGTCAGTAGTGTTTATTCAGTATCCATTGACTCTGAAATTAAAAGAATTTGCTGTGTGAAGCTTGTGGTGTTTATTTATGATCCAATGACCAGCTGACCTAGAAACTTGCCCTAAGATATGTAGGAGTGAAAGAGAAACATACTAGTTGGCTTTCCTTTGACCAATCAAATTCAAGTCCGCCAGTTTCAAGCAAAGAGGGCAAAGAACTGGAGATTTTAGCATGTGAACAGACATTTGTACATTTATTGGATATTTTGTACCTGATTGAAAAAAAAAACAGTATAGGGTGGATGTTATTATCAAGTATTTGAAATCCATGAGAAGGATATATCAGAATATATTGTGTCAAACAAACTTATAGGAAATTAATTACTGTGACTGGGGTTCTGTTCAGAAGGATCAAATAAGGTGAGCAAT
Source organism: Pinctada imbricata (assembly GCA_033119305.1). Classification (NCBI taxonomy): domain Eukaryota; kingdom Metazoa; phylum Mollusca; class Bivalvia; order Pterioida; family Pteriidae; genus Pinctada; species Pinctada imbricata. The sequence continues at coordinate 11,919,839 of VSWD01000004.1, read as the reverse complement.
ATTCACTAAAGGTTTATATACTGTAATCACATATGTAGAAAATCCATACATCATGAAATTTACAAATGAATTTAACATGATAATCAATATTAAACTCGAATTTCCTCCTATATGAAATAAGAGATGACAATTTTCAGTACATTGTACACTGTCTGTGATATTCAACTTTCCAGTTACCATAATTGGTAGTACTGGAAATAATTTGTTTAAATTATTCTTTGCGCATTTTGTCACAAACGCACAATAGAGGATGCACATGAAAGTAGGTCAACCATATAATTCAAAAGATGTCAAAAGTTCAAATCCAGTGTTTATTGGATGTTTGTTAGCTGTTTTTATGCATCTGTAATTTGCTGTTTATTAGATGTTTATTTGGTATCTATTAGGTGTTTTGTTGGAGATCTCCTCCCTTCTTTTTATATCTACACTTATTTCGTGTTGCATTGTGGAGTTGGTAAAGCAATTCCCCGCGACCCGATGTTTGAAGTGTCTTAATTTCATTGTGTTCTCTAACTTGGCTTTGTTGTAGTGTCTTCTACGTAAGACTCTAATTCACTTTTCTTCCATTATCGCATTATGGCATTTTTAAGGTCACCTCGTATCAAACTAACCCCCTTGAGATTACCCTCTGTCACTACAGTCACTTTACCATCATCGACATTCAACAGTAAAACACTTTTTTCCTCACCAAGAATACTCTTATCACCTCTCAAATTTAGACCCCACAGTCGTATTTTACGCACTACTCCATCTGCAGGCTCTACATTCAACAACAGACACAGAGGGTTCTCAATTATTTCTAAGTGCAAAAGTAAAAGATGCTCGTTGTGTCACCTCATCAACTGCGACTCCATAATATCATCTAGTGTAAATGGGCAGAAATTCAAAATCGAGGTAGACCAAGACATCGATTGATCGTCTCAAGATCTTATTTACGTAATGACTTGAAATGCCAGGGGATGTGGCGCACAATATGTAGGTGAGACAGGCCAACCTTTAAAATCTCGTTTAAGGAACCATTCTTATAAGATCAGAACCTCACGTCAACAAAAACACAGAAACTTTCTTTATAATCACTTTGTTAAATATAATCATTCTATTTCGGATATCACCATTACCCCAGTTAAGACTTTTCCAAAACGTAACAATGAAAGTAAGACCGAAATTAAAAAAAACGCCGACTACAAGCTGAACTTGCCTGGATCACCAAACTTCAGACTGCGTACCCTCTTAGTTTAAACGATCAAATTTATGGACAAGGAAACATTTCCTCAGCTTCTACCAATATCAACATCTTTTCAATTCGCCCAAGCACTAAAAGGAAATACAGGTCGCACGGGAAAAGACGAAACAGACAAAAAAAGAAAACGATCCAGAATATACCGCTCTCTCAACGATTTACTTACTATAGCACGCAATGGCGGAAGACATGAGCTGTTACATGCTCTGTCGTCAATACCAGTTATGCACTTGAAATCTATCTTGGATGAAGCAGAGGTTGCATTCTTAAGAAACACTGACTGATTCACACTTAATATCATTGTCTCATTCGCACAGTATAAACTTTATCCTATTGTGAAAAACACCTCACCTAAAAGACGATTCATAAAAATCCCGTTTATTAACAAAGGTTTTGATCTTCTAAACATCTCAAATATTTTACGGGATCATCGCGTACAAAGTACCATTCCTCAATATTTTGAAAATTTAGAGCCACCTCTTATTTGTTATAAGTACAAGAAACCTATTCGAAACTTTGTTTTTAACTATAATAAAGTTACAACGGATCCTGACATACTTGAATAGTGTCCTGCTTCTTGAGAATGTGCAACTTCTAAATATCTCTACAAACCAGCTGGCCATGTTGTTACAGGTGACTTTTCAATTATCCAAGACAGACAGCTCCGTGGTCTTCTTAAAAAAGGACCTAAGTATAGAATCCCATCCAAGATAGATTTTGTCAAATGCCGTGAAGTGCTTACGGAAGCCTTAGATAATTATACGAAAAGATGGTGTAAATCAGAAGGAGTCGAACCGCATGCTCTGAATGACTGGAAAAACCTCATTTTAGATATTACGGATATTCGAATAGATAACTTCCATAAAAACCCTCATCTTTTTCAAAATCCACCTTCCAAATCAGAAAGATATTTCAAATCCAAACTAAGTAAATTGCATGAAAAATATGTCTTTGCACCAGCTGATAAAGCAGCCAACAACACCATTATCATTTGAAAACGTTACTACATATCAACTTTGATTTCGGAACTTTCGTCTACTAATACATATATCAAAAGCAATGAAAGTGCATCTAACATTTTAGGCAAGCATAACAGTGAACTGTCTTCATTCAATATATCTATTTCTAAATTGGATCTCCCAACACTATATTGCATACCGAAACTGCACAAGTCTCCTTACAAATTTCGATTTATTGCTAATTCTAGTAACTGCTCCACTACAATTTTGTCTAGAAATCTGACGTCAGCACTTGCTGCTATTAAAGAACACATAACTAGATATTGTGAAACGGTTCTAAACAGGAACGATGTAAATTTATTTTGGTCTATTAAGAATTCAGGGGATGTGATTGAAAAAATGAAATCTGAAAATTTCCAAGCCAATACGATTTCTTCATACGACTTCTCTAATATGTACACCACAATTCCTCATGACAAAATTAATGATCGATTATCTAATCTCATTAAATGGTGTTTTGATCGAGAGCGAAAAACTTACATTTGTACATCTGAATCGAAGGGTTTCTTTTCCTCGACAGACTACAAATCATGGACATGTAGTGACCTGTGTAATGCCTTGTCCTTCCTCTTGGACAATATTTATGTTAGATTTGGTGAGGATCTATACAAGCAGGTTGTAGGAATTCCTATGGGTACTAACTGTGCGCCTCTTGTTGCAGATTTATTTTTATACACTTATGAAAAAAGATTTATCCAAAATCTTCAAAAGCAAAGAAAATTTGATGAGCTGAAATGTTTCAATAATACTTCTAGGTATCTGGATGATATTCTAACCATTGACAATCCTGCTTTTGAATTATATAAGAATGAAATTTATCCACAAGATTTAACCCTTAACAAGGCAAACCTTTCAAATACAGAAACACCCTTTTTGGACCTAAATATCAAAATTGTAAACGGAAAGATTCATACAAGTGTATATGACAAAAGGGATGATTTTGGATTCAACATAGTAAATTTCCCCTGGCTTGACGGTGATGTTCAAAGATTACCGTCATACGGCATTTACATATCACAGCTCATCCGGTACGCTAGAGCATGTACTGATATTTTGGATTTTCACAGTAGAAATTTACAAATTACCAAAAAACTTTTAGGTCAAGGTTTCCGCTTTCATAAACTAGTTAAGACTTTCTGGAAATTTTACAAAAATTACAGTCAACTTCTTTTAAAATTCGGATCTATACATGCAACAGAGTACATTACTATGGGTATTACACAACCTGTCTTTTATGGTGATATGGTAAACAAAATAAAAAGGATCAAAGGTAGGTAGCACAACCATCGAAAATGCGTCAGAATCATCAAACGCCTTATATACCGTGGATATGATCCTCATGTCACCAGACGGACACTAGGCTTGGTACTTGACCAATCTACAGTCTTGTACAAGCGCATCCTTGAGACTTGCACTCTGACTGACTGTGACGACGGGACTCCATGACGGGCCCTGTCCAAACCTCTTTAGAGAAGACAGGGCCCCGACCACCTGTCCTCTCTGAATGTCAGTCGGACTCCTCGGGTGATTACATACATGAGCTCGCTACAACCGGCAGAGCACGGACTGTATTAAGCATGCCCTCTTTTTATATCCATTTACATATTCATCTGTGTCTCTGGGGCCTCTGCGTTTCGCGGTCTTGTTTGTGTGATGTCATCTTACAGTGAGGAGGTTGTTTTACACCACAATTGTACGTTCTTCGAGACCTCTGGGTAATTGGAGAAGTGAGAGGGTTGTGCGCACGTAATCCAGGATAACCACACCATTTGCTACTTACGTGACAGATGGCCTTCCAAAGTCGGCACCGGTTACCCATTGGTCTCGTTGGTTTATGTGTGGTCTTTTGTGTTTGATGTTTACATGTCGTGTGTCTCTTTTCCGTCTCGTGCTGTACTCGTCTTTTGTGTTTTTGCATCGGGTGTTTTGGTGTTTTACTGATGATGCTGCAACGGGGTCTTGTTGGAGATTTCCTCCCTTCTTTTTTGAATTATGCAAATAAGATGTCTATTAGATGTTTCATACCAGTATCTGTTTGGTGTTTATTCAGTAGTTGTTCAATGTTTATAAGGTATCCATTAGAAAGCTTCTGATCACTGAATATCCCTGGTGTTTATTTGATGTTTGTTGAGCTCGTATAATTAGGTGTTTGTTAGCTCATTTGCATGCGAAATTTTACCACTAATAAACACCTTTCAAACCATGGTTTGTAAGGTGTTTGTTACCAGTGTTTGTTAGGTGTTTTTCGTTTGGGAAGGTCACCAGTAATAACGTGTCCACAAGGACAGTACGTAGTTGAAATCCGATGAAGAACATTCGCAAGGAAGTGGATGTAGTGAGGGATTACTTATATCAATACACTGCAGGAATCGTTTGTAATTGTAAATTTTAGATGCAACTGTTGGTGTGTAGCTATAGGAAATACAAAATGTGACCAAGATTCAATTTATCAATACCTTTGTTTGCAAATCTTACTTTAATGAAACGGCGGTTTGTTTTCTCTTTTGTTTCTTTGCGTGTCTTCTTTTTGTTTTTACAGTTGGTGTTTTGGGGGTTTGCTGTTGGTGCTGCAACCTGGTGTTATTGGAGACCCCCTCTATTCTCTTGCTTCCTTTAGCCGTCGCGACATTTAATAAAATCGATATTGGATGAGATTCTATACTTAGGTCCTTCTTTAAAAAATAAGACCACGGAGCTGCCTGTCTTGGATAATTGAAAAGTCACCAGTAATAATATGACCAGCTGGTTTATATAGATATTCAGACGTAGCAGATTCTCAAGAAGCAGGACATGATTCAAGTATTTTAGGATCTGGTGTAACTTTGTTGTAGTTAAAAACGAAATTTCGAATAGGTCTCTTATATTTGTAACAAATGAGAGGAGGTTCTAAATTCTCAAATTATTGAGGAATGGTACTTTGTACGCGATCATCCCGAAAAATATAAGAGATGTTAAGAAGATCAAAACCTTTGTTCATAAATGGAATCGTCTTTTAGGGATGGTGTTTTTAATAACATGAAATAGTTTATTCTGTTCGAATAAACTACTTTTTTCTATGTGAATAAACTAGTTCAAGGTTACTATATTGGCACTATGCAGTAATCCTAGATTCCCTCTGATAAGTTTATCGACCAGTTCATAAAGAGTTCGCCTAACAAATTTTCCGTATGTTCCATCCTTTTTTCTCGTTTGATGAGTGGGTTCACTGCAACGTCATCTCTTTCAAACTAAGAAGATAGATTGTATGTATATATTGAGAATTTAAATTAGAAATAACGTCTCTGCTAAAACCATAATGTGCTCTTCAATATAATGACACAATTTAACAGATTGTAACGAACAGATAAATTCTTATAATAATCTCCTGGAGTGAAACAACGAGAAAAGATCCCAAAAATATTATGACCTAACTGCCTGTAACAAATGTAGACTACCTGTACATTATGTACAGTTCTGTACACAATGTAGGCCTGTAACTAATATAGACGGCCTGTATCCTATGTAGACGTCATGTAACCAATGTTGACGGCCTGTAACCAATGTTGACGGCCTGTACACAATGTTGACGGCCTGTAACCAATATAGACGGCCTGTAACCAATGTAGAAGGCATGTAACAAATACTAGAGTAGATGGCCTGTACACAGTGTAGACAGCCTGTAACAAATGAAGATTGCCTGCTTTAGACTGAGGAACACTGATGAGGGTTACTACACGAAACATGCTGTAAATTTATCTGTTTTTATCTGCCTATAATCAACGAAAGCGGCTGCTGTAACTAAATTGAATGTAGGATCATGTTAATACGATGCAAATGCTCAGATATATAACAAAATGTATGGTTTTTCAATGGCTTGTATAAATGACACGGGGTAGAAAATAGTGAATATTGAATGAAAATTAAGAAATTCTGCTTCTTCCTCTCTAGAACTGATGAGTTTTGCTTCAGGCACAAACTTTTGTATAAATTTAGTTGTAACACAAACACATAAAAACAAGTTGTCACTGATGACACATTATGTTATTTGCCCCTATACGCCAAAAAATTGGCACATTGAAATTTTTTTCATCAGAGCATATATTTCAATACTGATAAATTCAATCACTAGTTCCCAAGTACATTATGGACCTAGATTCAGAGTTTTTCGGTACTCGTTTAGAAGAAAGGAGGGGATCTCCAACCAGACGTGGTTTCAGCGCCTACAGCAAAACACCAAAAACACCTGATACAAAAACATAGAGTAGACAAGGACAACAAGAGACGTAAAACAGACACACACGGCATATAGACACCAAAGACTATGTACAAAACCAACGAGACCAATGGGCAACCGGTGCCGACTTAAGCCTACCGACTTTGAAATATTTTTGTATATTCCGCGTTACCAACCTCCCCTCAGGCATGATTTTGTTCTTAATTGGTTCTTTGGCATACATTTAGTCAAGATTTAGAATTTCGCTCTTTGTAATAAACGTCCAACATCTAAATGAGACCGTCAGTCACGTGCGTATTTGAAATATTATGTCTACTACTACATGTTATTGTATGGATCTTAAGCTAAGTATGGAGTTCAAGTTCAAGTTTACTATAAGAGCATTATGCAGCTGTAGTCCTATAAATCCCCCCTTGTATGTTTTGACGACTAGTTCATAAAGAGTTCGTGTTGTATATTCTGTTTGTGTTTTATTTATAGAATCACATCCATGACTAATAAAATATGCCTTAGAATGTTTATTATTTTCGATTTGACATATCCTTGACTACTTTAACAAACAAAAAACGAGCAATATAAACACAAGTTGAGTTCTTGTAATACTGATATTACAACAAATTCCAGAACATCCATATCAAATCAAAATGTATGTAGCGTACATATCATCTTCATGCTTTTTAGACATCTATCCATAATAGTCCATAGATTTTATTTTCTACTGTCCTGTTCACTAAATTCAGAGCTGTTTTGGTGATTTATTCTGTCATCTGAAGAATTTTGCTATAAATTATAGTCTCCGAAAATTGACCTATCAGCTGCATTTAAACCGCAACATGAAAAATAAAATGTCTACGGGAAATTCCCATATTAATTTCAAGCTGCCGCCATATTGTTCTCCGTGTCAACAATAGTAAACAATGACGTCAAAGTGTCCGACGTCACGCATTTTCAGTGATTTTACTATAGAAAATCTCCGTAGAATTTTTATTTTCCGTTTATTTACAGCCAAATCAGTGGAATTTTCTGTTACGACTAAAGCAGTACGATAAAATATATCATTTTGGAAGATGACAACATCATATTTTAGAGAAAACCGGGAAAACAGGGTGCTCTGGATTTAAGTGAACAGAAAAATAGATTTTTGGGCTCTGTTCCCTTCGGTCTCAGTGTTTCTTCAACAAATGTTTACCTACTCGTGTACTGTTAGTCCCCGAGGATACCATTACCCTACTTTCACAGTATTTGTACTTGAATCTCTGTCACTCAGCTTGGTGATTATTTTTTTTAAATATGTAAGGGGAATCTCCCTAATAACTTAATTCTTTCTTAGCTGGCTCTTTTGTGTAAATTTTAGGATTGTGTCTATTAATTCGCTCTTCATTTATATTCACTTTATGGATTTCATCTATTTCGACCTCGAACGTCAATGAGCCATTACAATTATTACGTTTTAAAATGTGACTATGATATAATTATTTGTTTTACTATAGAACACATATTTCAATTATCTCTTCATTGTTTTTTATTTCACTATGACGGTAGATATGTTGCAGGGTAAAAATCAAAGGGGGGGGGGGGGGGGATCTCCAACATGACACGGTTGTAGTTCCTCCACAAAACATAAAAATCATCTCTGAATCAGCTTCCAAAAATCACATTCAAAAGGCTTACAAATTCTTGAAAGAAAAAATAAAACAGAATTTTCTCACGAGAAAAGAAAATAGGACAAACTGAAAATACAAGAACACAACTTCATAGGAACACGAAGCACAACAATCTCCAGACTCCAGTGTGTGTATGGAATGCATGTATAGGTAGCAAAAAGTCACAACAGGGGCAAATGAGATAAAGAAGATCCTGACGATAATCTCAACAGCACTCTCAATAGAGCAAAAAAACAGAGCATCGACGGACCCCTAGCAAGCTAGAAGCGGGACCAGGTGCCCGGTAGGAGTAAGCATCCCCTGTTGGCTAGTGAACACCATCACGGCAACGAGCACCACATACCACATACCAACACTAAACACAAACCACACATAAACCAGTGAGACCAATTGGCGATCGGTGTCGATGTAGAACAGCCATCTGCCACGAAAGTAGCAACGGTGTGGTTATCCGGTCAAGTTTCTCTATCTTTTTAAGGTTAAAATTTACAGTGTAAAAGGAATTATCTATCGACTTTGGATATTTTGCATTAGAAATGGATTCCATATTGAACCAATCATCCTTGAAGTGTTCCAACTCTACACCTTCTAAAAGAAAATTTGAAACCAATTTCCATGCAACAGACACGTGTTTCGAACATTAAAAATTCTCATCAGTTGTGCTTCCAGCCAATGGCTTTTCATAAGGCGACCAAATTAAAACATAAACCAACGAGACCGATCGGAAGTCGGTGCAGACTTAGGAGTTATATATACATGTATGAAAACAAAATACGAATTAAAACTATGCACTGTGCCAAAGAAAGTCATATAAAGACCAAAATTAGAGTATGACACTTTCTTACCCCCTTTAAGGACTTTTAGGACAAAAAAGGAATTTATTAATGAATGCCAATTCTAAATGAAGAATTTCAACGATTTTATGATACTAGTAACTACTACTGTCCTGTTCACTAAATCCAGAGCACCCTGTTTTGGCGATTTATTCTGCCATCTGAAGAATTTCCTATAAATTATAGTTTCTGAGAACAGACCTCCTTTAGTCGTAACTGGAAATTAACTTCAACTTATCCTATCAGCTGCCTTCAAACCGCATTATGAAAAATAAAATGTCTACGGGAAATTTCCATGTTAATTCCAGGCCGCCGCCATATTGTTCTCCGTGTCAAATAGTAAACAGTGACGTCAAAGCTCCCGACGTCACGCATTTTCAGCAATTTTACTATAGAAAATCCTCGTAGACTTTTTATTTTTCGTCCTATTTCTAACTTAGTTGACGTACAGCCAAAACATTGGTATTTTCTGTTACGACTAAAGGAGTACTATAAAACTGACATCTTTTTGGAAGATGACAGTATCATATTTTAGAGAAAACCGGGAAAACAGGGTGCTCTGGATTTAGTGAATAGTACAGTAGTATATGAAAGAAAGGAGGCGATCTCCAACAACACTAGGTTGCAGCACCCACAGCAAAATCCCAAAACACCCATGCAAAAAAAAAAAAAAAAAAAAACACAGAACAGATACCCACAGAAATTACTATATCGATGTCAAATTGTCAATTAATTATTTTATGAAGGAAAATAAGTAGGTCCGTGATGAAAATTAAGATTTTTGCTTATTTGAAAAAGTGGGTAAAAATGCCGGAAACTTGTTGATGAAAATAGTACATTTTATAAAGAAAATACAAAAAGTATTGAAATGTTTTAATTAATTGTTATATGTGTTTTGGTTTTCTTTGTTAATATACAATAACACAGTTTAGAAACTTTGTAGAAAACATGAATTTGATAAAGTTTTACAATTGTTAACAATTTCACCGATGATAAAAAATTTCCTCCATTTTACAAAAAATAAATAAATAAATAACGAAAATTATCCAAGTTCATGTCAAAATTTCACAGATACTGAATATCAACGATTTTTTGAAACTCACAGTAACATATGCTCCTATGGAAGACTTTTCAAAATATTGAAGAAAAAGTAAATGTCCGTGTTCAAATAAGAGAGAACAAATGCTCACAAATAGTGCCATTTTGGGGTTTTCTTGAAAAAGTGTGAAAGTGGTAAAATTTGCCTTATTTTGAGTACAATTTAAACAATCTATAATTTTTGGTATCCATCAGCTTTACCTTATAAAGCAGTTTAAAACAATAATATTCCATACGCAACACAAAAATCCGAACGGTTCAAAAAGGTACCTTCATCTCGATTTTTATAGCAATTACCGCGAAGCATTTCCTTACACATACATCATTCAGTTTAGATAAAATTTTCAAAGTTATTCGCTTTTAGGTGTGTAATGAATTTAAGTCTTAAATCGAGTCAGAAATTATACATTGGCCATAATAAATTGAAAGATCTCTAAAATTCAAGCTCAATGAGGGCTAAAACAGGAGATGCACAAGAATGGTCCAAAATCAAAAGCAATGACGAACCTTAAAATTTAGCATGCTGTAAATTTATCTGTTCTTAAATGATGCTATCGAATTTGAAGACGTTTAACATTTGAACCACTTGGTGAGTGTCACTGCTGGTGGGCCAGGAGTCCCCGAGGGCACATGTAGCCAAGTTCGATCAACATCGGTTGATCATCAGTCTCTTCAACGCATTCGAAAATTTCTGTTATCAAAAATTCTTCAAATTTCTAAAACGTGGGTCCTGTAGCATCATATCCCACCTGTCCTGCTACGTTTTCAGTACATTTTGGACATAATATTTTTCACACTTTTTGGCCATATTACATTGTTTAAATTGAGGATCACTGACGAGGGTTAAGTACCTGAAACGTGCATGTCTTTTCCATGCTGTAAATTTATCTCTTCTTAAATGATACTGTCGAATTTGAAGACGTTTAACAATTGAAACCTTAGAAATGAAAAGAATTTAAAATACCGATACTGTTCCCCACCATGGTACAGCATTCCCTTTACATCAGAATGATAAGTAGGATCACGAAGCAAGCATGCACGACACATTGAAATAAATGTTCTATAATAATTCTAGATAGACCACCATATGCACATTCCAACAATGAAACAAAATGTCATGAGTCATACACGAGGCCTAAACATGCATGTTGCGATTCAATTCAGTGCTTGAAGGTCAACTTGTCTTATTTTACAGTGTATATCAAGTACATATGTTACGTAATTCTTCAATTTCATAGCATCATTAATTTTAAGAACAGATAAATTTGCAGCATGGACCAGACATGCACGTTTCAGGTACTTAACTCTCGTCAATGCATGTATTTGTCACGGCATAAAAAGTCTCGAGCGCCAATTACATCAAATCGATGTAAAAGTACAATGTAAAAAGGCACTTTTTCAACATACTAAATTTTCTAACAAGAGTGAGTAATGTTAAGATAAATATCAAAGAAGTACCTTTCAGTTATTCAGTTTCAAAGTCGAGAAGGCAAGGCAACACCATTATAATTTCCATAGGAACAGTTGCGAACCCCGAAATGAATAACACTCCGAAGTGAGACCTGGTGTCCGGGAAGAGTCAGCGTTTCCTGATTGCATGCAACACCCGCCGCAACAGCTCCATTGAAACTGTAACAAAAAATATATGATATATGTTATATATGGGTACAACACGAAGAAGACACGTACAGAAAGAGACGCAGTGGTACAAGGTACGTCAAATCACAGAAAAACATAAAACAGAAATGACTACACATAAACCAACGAGACCAATGGGCAAACGGTGCCGACTTAGGACGGCCATCTGCCACGTCAGTAGCAGACGGTGTGGTTATCCTGGATTACGTACGCACAACCCTCCCACTTTTCCGATTTCCCAGAGGTATCGAAGAACGTATAATAGTAGTGTAAAACAAGCTCCTCACTGTGAGATGACCACACACAAACAAGACCGCATAACACAGGGGCCCAAGCAACACAGATGAATATAAAAAGAGGGCATGCGTAATACAATCTGTGCTCTGCCGGCTGTAGCGAGTTCATGTTTGTTCTCACCCAAGGAGTCCGACTTACATTCAGAGAGGAAAGGTAATCGGGGCCCTGTCTTCTCTAAAGAGGTTAAGACAGGGTCCGTCATGGAGTCCCGTCGTCACAGTCGGTCAGAGTGCAAGTATTAAGGATGCGCTGGTACAAGACTGAAGATTAGTCAGGTACCAAGTCCAGTGTCCGTTTGGTGACATTAGGATTATATCCACGGTATAAAAGGCGTGTGATGATTCTGACGCATTTTTATGGTAATACTGTCTACCTTTGATCCTTCTTATTTTGTTGATCATGTCACAACAAAATGCAGGTTGCGAAATACCCAAAGTAATATACTCTGTTGCTTGTATGGGTCCGAATTTCAAAAGTACATTTTTGTAGTTGACAATAGTTTTTGTAAAATTTCCAGAATAGAATAGAATACATTTTCAGAATGGGCACTGGTGGGAATAATGAATGTAAATAATTTACATTACACACAATTAAAAATTAATACGAAATCATAAGAGTACATTTAAAAACACGTGAAAGTAAATATAATGAAAATGTCAGAATTTAATTATAACTATGTCATGATGACTGGTTCTCTGAATTTGAAGACGTGTAACATTTGGTCCAAATAGCAAAGTGTAACCGAGTGTCTCTGCTGCTATATTTATACGACAAAGTCGTCCTTCTTCCTGGAAGCAAAGGGAATATTTTTTTCTCGATTGAATGTCTCATCTCTAGTAATATTGATTACTAGTATATGATGCCATTCAAGGGTTCATTTATTGATTTATGTTTATTGTGCAACTGTTTCTTCTGCGTCCTCGTGCTTGTATGTTTTAGTCCCCTACCAGCTCGCCGGAGGGGACTTATAGTTTCCACCCCGTTTGTCTGTCCGTCTGTTCGTCCGTCTGTCTGTCCGTCCGTCACACTTTAGTTTTCCAGACTTTTTTTCGCTGTCGTTGCATATATTGAACTCATTTTTGGCATGTGAGTTTATCTCAATGTGATACAGATCAAGTTCGAGTTTGGTTTCGATTCACTTATTTTTACAACAGTTATGGCCCTTGGACTTAGCAAACTTTATGAAATTCTCAGTTTTCCGCACTTTTCTTCCATGGTATCGAGATATTGAAATCATTTTTGGTACGTGAATATATCTCAGTGTGATACATATCAAGTCCGTGTTTCAATTTGATTGACCCATTTCTACAGGAGTTATTGCCCCTGAACTTAACAAATTTCTTGAACTTCTCAGTTTCCAGTCTTTCATGTCTGTTGTTATAGATATTGAGCTGATTTTCGGTATGCAGATACATTTTAGTATGATAAGTTAAAGTTGGGTTTTATTTATTTGTTCTTACAAAAGGTATGGCCTCATAGCAAATTTCATTAAATTTTCCTGTTTTCCATACCTTTTCTAATACACATATTGAACTTATTTTAATGTTGGATTCATCTTTTGGTGTAAGTACAGGTCAAGGCAGAGTTGGAGGACATGGATTAATGCCGGTAGGGGACTTATATCGCTTGCAATTCATAATTTTTTAATCTCGAGACAAAGAAAACGAGCAGTATGAAAATCATTGACTTCATTCATCTTTTGGTGTAAGTACAGGTCAAGGCAGAGTTGGAGGACATGGATTAATGCCGGTAGGGGACTTATATCGCTTGCAATTCATAATTTTTTAATCTCGAGACAAAGAAAACGAGCAGTATGAAAATCATTGACTTCATTCAAATTTTAAGGAGGTATTGGACACTTTGACGCCAAATTCAATTTTTCAATTTTTAATATCTTGTAATTGTATAATTTTGATTTAGTAATATCAATGTATGACTATTATATTAACCTTTAACATTTTAGGCAAACGTTACGTACACAGAAACATAATTATTTTCTTTGGCGTTTCCCCTTTCTGTTGCGAAAATCGAGTCAACGGTTTGCTAAATTATATATTTTGCCAAGTCATATAGTCTATAGTCTATACTACGTTTGAATTAAACATCTTGGTATATGTATATTTAGTGAACATAGACTAGTGAATTAATGACATGTACAATAAAATATGGAAAAGCAGACAAGCGAGTTTGTATAATTCCCCATGTATCCAGACAGCAGAACACCCCCCCCCCCTGAAAAAAAAAACCACCATGTTATAGGTTTTTCAGTCTTATTTGATTGCTTCAAATAGTCGTTGTTTTGAATGTTTGCTGGCGTGGTTGTTGAATGTCCATCTTTCGTTGTGATGTTGACGAGCTTATAATCACATTACACCTCCACAAACATAAACTTGGCGTAAAAAGCCGAAACCGGACTCCAAATTACCACAATCAAAAAACTTAGAATTTTTTTTGGGGGGGGGAAACAAAAGAAAGTTTTCCCACACGCAGAGAAAAATTGGACAAACAGACGGAGACAATGACACAGCCGCACAGAAACACGAAGGACAACTTATCTATTGAACTTCTCCAGTGCAAGCGCGTGGAAAGAATTGTACAATGCATTATATATAGTTGGCGCCGTATTAATTATTTTCATGTCACATATCTAATCCAAGTAGGTAGGACCGAAAGGAACCCAACAGCCCATAACAATTTCTGTCTGTTCACGGATTGACCAAAAACATTGTAAGAAGCGCCACCCCGAATAGACGTACACTTAGATACCACAGCCTGTCAAACATGACGGTGGAATCTGCCATAACAAAGTAGAAACACAGCAACCACTAAAATAAGACAACAATCAACTTATTATAAACATTCTATTTGATTCAATATTTTTTAACAAAGACAAAATCACAGACTATTTATTATTATCTATATTAATCTATCTATAGCTATTTAAATTGATTTTTACAGCGCCACCTACAATACATTTCGACATTGTATTTTATTTCTTAGAGGCACATACTGTACGAATGTGGTAGAGTGAGTTTGGACCCGTATTTATTTATTTATATTTACGTCCGTTTTTATCCCATATTTACATATGTACTTCCTGTTAAATAGTACGCGAGTCCCGGTCATGCGCGCGATTCATTTCCGTTTAATTAATAAAGCGATTTAAATGCCGCATTGCGCACACTGCGTCACTTAACTAATTACATACTAACCAATTACCGACTTTCTTTAAGACATATGACTAAATGACACCTTTTCATTGGTTAAGAACATTCTAGCGCCTAAGCCTTTGTTTAAGACTCCCGCTCGGCCAGATTTGTCCTGAGCCCCGAGCTAGTCAGACGGACATTGTATTTAATTTATGATTGTCTTCTCGGAGTTTGAGTTGTTCACACAATTAATTAAATACAGTACCTACATTCACTTGTATACTTACCTGGTGCAGAACACTGTAAGTTACTTTCCTTTATTTTCTCCATTTTCCACTTTCCTCTTTATTTCTGAGATTAACGTTATTTTAACTTTGAGAATACGAGATGAACGAAAGGTAGCTTTATTTAGTTAAGTTATTTATGAAAGAGTAATTCTGTTACAAATCCGTATATTATGAACTTTTTGAATACTTACCTTTTTCTGAGTCGAAGATATATTTTGTATGGTCTCTCAGACTTTATGAGTTATATTTTTGAATAGATCAGTTTGCTATCGTTTAGAAAGCTGTTTTCATACTTACCTTATTTTAATTCGCCCGTACAAATATTGTATCGAACTTTATATTGTTTGTAGTATTTGACCATCATGTAGTTGGCTATAGAGATTTGAGGATAGCTAAGACGAGTTTATCGCAACCCAGTCTGGTTCCATAAACTGGTACGCAATATTATTGTTCATTTTAAATTAAATATTTTGACCTTGATATTTACGCAAAGATAAAATACAATCTCTATATATACTTACCGTATTTCTATTTTTTGAATTAGAGTTATTTCCCTTAGAAATGAGATGCTCGATTGAATTGATTCATTATCAGATTTGTAAATTGGTCATGTTTAAATACAATATACCGTGTCGATAACATAACTATGCAGACTGTGATTTTTGTGTGATATGAAATAATATATATGAAATACAAATGATATTATTTTCTATATACTTATGTTGATTATTAATATGTTTCAGGACTGTTTATTAATTATACAGTCAGTAATAAAGGATCCAAACTTTATCCACCGGACTTTGGTTATTCATTACACCACACCAAATCCACCCCGGTAACAATGGCGCCCAACGTGGTTTGGATCCACCACTGATTGACGACAGGCGCATATCCAGGATACTTTCCGTGTGATACGAACATTCAAGTGACGTTATATCGGACAGTGTTATAGATATAGACGCTATTCAGTGATTCTAACTTTGATAGTGAATACATATTCGGACACTTCGATGTGCAGTATACCACAATTGACATTTCTTTATACTTCTAATATCAGTATAATTCATAGAAAGATTTGTATTAGTGTTACAGTCTGCGACACGGTAAGAAATCACCTTTTGATTAGATTTCATTTCATGCATGTATAGTCTATTACCTGAGCTATAGACGGTTTCACTTGACCAAACAACAGGTGAAAAGCTGGTTTAATAAAACAGCTGATTTTGACAACACTGAAAAGTTCCCATATACAGAACTTATTTTTTTCATTATTTTATGTAACTTTAAGATAAATGTATTGAGGTATACAAGAAGAGTGTTCGAGATGCATATTAATGCTCTAACAAGCTATAACTATCTACTATGATGCCTTTCTGAAGTAGTCTACATACACGCACGTACATATTCACACAGTGAAGACTGTCTGTCTGTCAGTGTATATAGTATAGTCGTCTGTCTGTCGGATTGAAATGGACAAATTTTACTGCAAAGTGTTGTTGTGTTCGACAATCGAACTTGACGCCTGACTGTTTTGCATGTTCATATTTTAATGCATTAACTTTGCACTTATATAGCGCATACGCATACTATTTATAGAAAGTCACTCATTTGTACTTTCATTCGTTTGCTGGTCGAAACGTCCCAGATATTGACCCTTACTCATTCTTCTGTCAATTCGTTCCATAAATTGACCGTTGTGCACAAACCCGTTACGCGATATTTTTGCCTATTTGATCATATGGACAGCCACTCAGCAGTAATGGTATGTATCTTAGATGTAGCATTTTAGAACTTAGTTAGTTTAGAATTAGCTTTAAGTTACATCAAGTCAGTGAAACTTCGTACTTTGACTTGTCACTTTTTGATTCATTGATTTTCATTGACTCAAGTCATTCAAGAGTTACGCACCTTGGTCTCACTTCCGGTTAGAGTTGTCTTCCGTAACACGGGGCTACTCGAAAAGTGGATTACCTCCCTTTGATTTTTGGTAGATTGTCATTTTGCAAACTTTGCAAATTATTTTAAGTCACTTTTGACTTTGTATTTTTTTTTCATTAGCTTAGATATTTCTTAGTTGAAATATATTCAACATTTATCTGACATTTTCGGATGTTCTGATTATGTCACTTAATTAGGAGTTAAAGTTATCAGTCGGATCATCTGATCGATAACTACTTTGAATTTTTTCCCTGTTACATTGATAGAATACCTACCTTAGAATTTTTACACAGATTTAGCATATCTGTTTGTGCGCTATATGTATTTTTGATCATGATTGTGTAAATACTTTTGAACATTTTTGTATTCTTTAGCATAGAATACACACATACTTTGTCAAATATTTTTGAGTGTCATTTGACATATTTTGATCAGAATTGTGTATGTACTTATATTTTACTTTGTCATTTTTCGTTTGTACTTACATAGTACACTTAGTTACGAACTGTAGCTTACATAGCTTACATCAGACATTCATCATGTCAGAACTCAGTGAAGACGAATTGAAAGCTATGTCAGACGCCTTTAAGGAAATGGGAATAAAACCATCCGCTAAATCGAAGGAAGATTTCCAAAAATGGCTGCTAGATTTCTCAAAAGGAGCAAGGTCTAGAGAAGGAACTAAATCAGAACCTGGTAGATCTCAACAACAGCAACAAATCACCACTACATACCAACCGCCCAGACTTCCAACCTTTTCTGGAGATAAAAAGGGTGATGCTACGTTTGACCTATGGAAGTATGAAGTAGAGTGTCTCATGAAAGATAAATATTCGGATTCCATCATCACACATGCCATTAGGAGGTCAGCTAAAGGAGAGGCAGCTAGAGTTATCATGCGCCTTGGCTCAGAAGCTTCCGTAAGCGAAATACTTTACAAACTAGAAAGCATATTTGGCAGCATAGACACTAAGGCCAGTGTACTTTCAGAATTCTTTAGTGCACGACAAAAGGAAGATGAAGATGTAGCCAGTTGGGGATGCAGGCTTGAAGATCTTATGAATAAAGCCATTCTTCATGGACAAGTTAAACCATCAGAATCCAACGAAATGCTCCGAAACATGTTTTATGAAGGCCTTAAACCATCACTCCAAGATACAGTTGGACACATCTTCGATAAATCACAAGATTTTGATAATCTAAGAAGATCTATTAGAAGAAAAGAAGAAGAAATAAATAAAAGGAAATCAACTTCATCAAAGGAACACGTAAAAGCTATAACAACACAGCATTCCGATCTCGATGAATTAAAAGCTATGGTTCAGAAACTTACATCTGATATGACAGAAATGAAAAAGGACATGGCGGATCAAAGGGCAACAACACAACAAGTCGAACAGATCAACACAATGCAACATCAGCCACATTTTAGCAATGATAGAGGTAGAGGGATATACAGAGGTCAAACAAATAGAAGTCACTATAACAGTGGCCGAGGACAACATAGATACCAACAACCATTTTACACGTATAATCGACAACACTATGAACAACAGGGACAGAATAATTATGATGGGAAAGATCCTATATGTTACAGATGTGGACAAGAGGGCCACTTGGCATTGGGCTGTAGAGTTAGACTTGACCATTTGCGACGACCACCGTTAAACTACAGGAGACCTGGGTCACGACGCGGACACTAGGTCATATAAGATCACAGCGTCATAATAACAGCAACAATACAAATTTAGTTGGAGAATCCTGCGAAATAGACATAGATGTAGAAAACACAAACACAAGAGCATTATTGGATACAGGATCAACAGTATCAACGATGGCATTGTCATTTTACCAAAAGCATTTATTAGACAAACCGTTGCTCAAATTAAATGACATCTTCAAACTTCAATGTGCTGATGGAAATCACCTACCTTACCAAGGATACATTGAAACGGAAATATCAACACAAGGACTTCAGAGTTCCAAGAAATATCCATGCATCTTTCTTATAGTAGAGGACACAGACT
Source organism: Pinctada imbricata (assembly GCA_033119305.1). NCBI lineage: Eukaryota > Metazoa > Mollusca > Bivalvia > Pterioida > Pteriidae > Pinctada > Pinctada imbricata. The sequence continues at coordinate 11,900,436 of VSWD01000004.1, read as the reverse complement.
ATCACCATAAAGTACCTCTGCTTATTGGTACCAACATCCTGTCAGTTTTACTCAACGATCTCAAAACACAACATGGCGTACGATATCTCCAGGAAGCAAAGTTACACACACCTTGGTACTTGGCATTTAGATGTCTAGCACTTAGAGAAAAAGAGCTATCAAAGAACAATTTCAAACTCGGGATAGTAAAATCTGCTGAAACATCTAGAATTACTATATCACCAAACAGTAGCACTATAGTCAAAGGATACGTTGATGGAAAGATACCGTATCAGTCTTCTTGTGCAATGTTACAAACCACTACGAACTCATCACTTCATCAAGATTTAGACATTGTACCAACTATCATCACGTACAACTACGAACATCAGACCGAAGTACCTGTTCACATATGCAACATTACAACAAGGACAGTTACTATATCACCACGAGCAGTCTTATGTGAACTACAAACTGTCAATATAGAAAACATTCCAGACCAAAAGGAACAACAGATCGACGAGAAATTAGACCTTATCAACATTGCTACTGACAACCTTACACCAGGACAGTACCAGGAAATAAGATCATTCTTAGACAACAACAAAGACTTATTTTCATGGAGTGGAACAGATATAGGACATGTTACATCTGTTGAGCACAACATCGAGCTTACTGACCCTACTCCATTCAAACAAAGACATCGACGTATACCACCTTCAATGTACAATGAAGTCAGAGACCATTTGCAACAATTGTTAGAGGCAGGGATCATTCGAAAATCAAAGTCACCGTTTACCAGTAACTTAGTACTTTGTAGGAAAAAGAACGGCGAACTGCGCATGTGTGTTGACTACCGACAATTGAACAGCAGGACCAAGAAGGATGCATATGCTCTGCCTATCGTAGAAGAGATACTCGAGAATCTAAGTGGAAACTCATACTTTACTGTTTTGGATGCCAAGTCTGGATACCATCAAGTTAACATCAAGGAAGAACATAAAGAAAGAACAGCGTTTACTGTGGGCCCATTGGGATTCTACGAATATAATAGAATGCCCTTTGGTTTGTCCAACAGCCCAGCAACATACCAGCGTCTTATGGAGGATTGCTTAGGAGAGTTACACTTGAACATCTGTTTCATATTTCTAGACGATTTAATCATATTTTCTAAAACATACGAGGAACATCTTCACAGACTTCAACTTGTTTTTGACAAACTTAGAGATACAGGACTAAAATTATCACCGAAGAAATGCAACTTTCTCATGCAAAGAGTCAAATACGTAGGTCACATCGTTTCCAAGGAAGGAATAGAGACAGATCCAGATAAAACAGAACGAGTAAAGAATTGGCCTACACCGAAAACACCGGAAGATGTCAGAAAATTTCTAGGATTTATAGGATATTACCGTCGTTTTATACAGAATTTCAGCATGATAGCTAAGCCACTTACTAGCTTAATGCCAATAGGGAAAGATAAAGCGAAAGGAAAACAGGTAGCTCGAAAGAAATGGACATGGGGTAAAGAACAGGAAGAAGCTTTTAATACACTAAAAGACAAGTTGTCCTCACCTCCAATCTTAGGATTTCCGAATTATCACTTACCATTTGAACTACACACAGACGCAAGTGCACTAGGATTGGGGGCAGTACTCTATCAGGAACAAGAAGGACAGAAAAGAGTCATCAGTTACGCAAGTAGAGGTCTTACCAAATCAGAAATGAATTATCCAGCACACAAAATGGAGTTTCTAGCATTAAAATGGGCAATTTCTGAGAAATTCAAGGACTACCTTTACGGACATTCGTTCAAAGTTTATACAGATAATAACCCCCTAACATACGTATTATCATCAGCGAAACTTGATGCTACAGGACACAGATGGCTAGCCGATCTTTCAAACTTTAACTTTGAAATCATTTATAGACCAGGGAAGAAGAACGCAGATGCGGATGGATTATCTCGCATTAAGTCAGAAACAGAAGATGAAAAACATATCATCAGTGAGGATTCAGTTAAAGCCATTTGTCACGCAGTACACACAGATACACTGGTTGACTGCTTTGCTCTTGGTACACAAGTATTAGACAACAGCGATGCTGGTACAGCAATATCAGACATTCAAGATATTGACTGGAAACAGAGGCAGAACTTAGATCCTGTAATCAAAGAATGGAAGGAAGTTGTTAGGAAAGGAAGGAAACCAAAAGCAAATGAAATGAAACATACTCTAGACTCTTATGCTTTACTAAGAAACTTCAACAATCTTGTCTTGGAAGATGACATTCTGTACAGAAACACGAAAATCAACGGCGAAGACAGAAAACAACTTGTACTTCCTAAATTCTACATCAACACAGTACTAGATTTCTTACACAACAAATTTGGACATCCAGGAAGGGAAAGAACTATATCACTAGTACGAGATAGATTTTATTGGAACGGAATGTTCAAAGACATAGAAGATTGGATCAAGAAATGTCACCGATGCATAAAAAGGAAAACACCAACGAATCAATGTGCACCACTCGTCAACATCGAAACTACATATCCGTTAGAGTTGGTGTGCATGGATTTTCTCACACTGGAAAGATCGAAAGGCGGATTTCAGCACATTCTCGTTGTAACCGATCACTTCACGAGATTCGCACAAGCAGTACCAACACGTAATATGACAGCGAAAACAACAGCTGAAGCCTTATTCAACAACTTCATCACATTCTATGGAATTCCAACAAGATTGCATAGCGATCAAGGAGCTAACTTTGTAGGAAACATCATTAAGGAGCTATGTAACATTACGGGAATGACGAAATCTCGAACGACTCCCTACCATGCTATGGGAAACGGGATGACGGAACGTTTTAATAGAACCTTGTTAGATATGCTGGGAACCCTGGAACCTCAACAGAAATCCAACTGGAAGCCGCATGTTGCACCACTAGTTCATGCTTACAATTGCACCAGACATGAGAGTACAGGTCACTCCCCATACTATCTACTATTCGGCAGAGAACCCCGTCTTCCCGTCGACCTTGCATTTGGTATCAACGAACAGCAACAGAAAAGCCTGACTAAGTATGTTGAAGAGTTAAGAGACAGAATGAAGAAAGCATATGAAGTTGCAACAGCAAGTGCACAGCAAGCAAGATCTAGGCAAAAGGAGAATTATGACTATAAGATAAGAGGATCTAACATCAAGGAGGGAGATAGAGTATTGGTGAAAGTAGTTGCGTTTGACGGAAAGCACAAAATAGCAGACAGATGGGAAAATGATACCTACATAATCGTGAAACAACCTAATCCCTTGATACCAGTTTTTGTTGTAAAGAAAGAGAATGGAGAAGGAAAGAAGAGAACTCTGCACAGGAATTTACTTTTGCCTATAGGATATCTAGAACCATCTGACACAAAAAGACCAATACCAGCACCCAGAAAGTCAACCAACCACACCATCAGAAAAAGAGAAACAACAGACTGATATCATAGATACAGAGAATGATAATGATACAGATGATGAAGAGGTACCGGTACCGCAAACAGTGGAATCTTTCATCCCACATGATGAACTAGATAGTACCACTGAGTATGAGTATAGTCAGATAGAAGATGTTGAGGACGCTCAACAAGTTGAATCTACTGACACAGAGATCAGAGATCAGCATTCTTCTGCTGACAGGGTTGGGATGTCACATTCTGGTGACAATGTTGATATTTCAGGTAACACAGATGGCGTTCCTGATAATGAGGAAGCAGATGTCAGTCAAGATGATGATAATGAGTATCCGAGACGCAGTACGAGAAATAGATCTCAACCTGCTTGGATGTCTAGTGGAGATTTCATAGTAAATACCATACAAAGAGGTAAGAATGGGGACTGGAAAGAAAAGGTACAATACTTGCAAAGCTTGATTACAACAGGCAGTTGTAAAGGCTTTGAGGAAAAGGTCATTGATACAATGCTCAGTATCATAAAAGAGTAAGCCTGATTTGTATATATCATTTTAACTCTTTTTGCAAAATCATTCAGATGGAAACCATTTCATATTTCACATATAGATTCCCTCTGATTGAAGCAACATATGATGAGGCAATTGTTTTATTTGAATTGGTCATTATTCTGAAGATATAGTTCAGAAGTATGCTTCCTGAAAAAACTGTCTTTTTCATGATACCAACTTTTAGTATGATGAAAAGTTTTGTCAAGGTTTATCATGATATGACCTACCATAATTATTGACTTGCATTGACTTTTGATGATTTCTTCATATACTCCCTATTTTTATTACATGGAAATGACGAGGACGTCATTTTTTTCAAGCAGGGGGAGTATGTGGTAGAGTGAGTTTGGACCCGTATTTATTTATTTATATTTACGTCCGTTTTTATCCCATATTTACATATGTACTTCCTGTTAAATAGTACGCGAGTCCCGGTCATGCGCGCGATTCATTTCCGTTTAATTAATAAAGCGATTTAAATGCCGCATTGCGCACACTGCGTCACTTAACTAATTACATACTAACCAATTACCGACTTTCTTTAAGACATATGACTAAATGACACCTTTTCATTGGTTAAGAACATTCTAGCGCCTAAGCCTTTGTTTAAGACTCCCGCTCGGCCAGATTTGTCCTGAGCCCCGAGCTAGTCAGACGGACATTGTATTTAATTTATGATTGTCTTCTCGGAGTTTGAGTTGTTCACACAATTAATTAAATACAGTACCTACATTCACTTGTATACTTACCTGGTGCAGAACACTGTAAGTTACTTTCCTTTATTTTCTCCATTTTCCACTTTCCTCTTTATTTCTGAGATTAACGTTATTTTAACTTTGAGAATACGAGATGAACGAAAGGTAGCTTTATTTAGTTAAGTTATTTATGAAAGAGTAATTCTGTTACAAATCCGTATATTATGAACTTTTTGAATACTTACCTTTTTCTGAGTCGAAGATATATTTTGTATGGTCTCTCAGACTTTATGAGTTATATTTTTGAATAGATCAGTTTGCTATCGTTTAGAAAGCTGTTTTCATACTTACCTTATTTTAATTCGCCCGTACAAATATTGTATCGAACTTTATATTGTTTGTAGTATTTGACCATCATGTAGTTGGCTATAGAGATTTGAGGATAGCTAAGACGAGTTTATCGCAACCCAGTCTAGTTCCATAAACTGGTACGCAATATTATTGTTCATTTTAAATTAAATATTTTGACCTTGATATTTACGCAAAGATAAAATACAATCTCTATATATACTTACCGTATTTCTATTTTTTGAATTAGAGTTATTTCCCTTAGAAATGAGATGCTCGATTGAATTGATTCATTATCAGATTTGTAAATTGGTCATGTTTAAATACAATATACCGTGTCGATAACATAACTATGCAGACTGTGATTTTTGTGTGATATGAAATAATATATATGAAATACAAATGATATTATTTTCTATATACTTATGTTGATTATTAATATGTTTCAGGACTGTTTATTAATTATACAGTCAGTAATAAAGGATCCAAACTTTATCCACCGGACTTTGGTTATTCATTACACCACACCAAATCCACCCCGGTAACACGAATTGCCAGGCGATCTTTCGGCCTGTGATCTATTCTATGACATATATAAGCCACACCTCTCCCTATTTATGTTCTGAAAACTTGAATCCTTTTTTTGGCCGGATTGCAAAGCAATTTCGGTTTATGGATTGACGATGTCCGTCTGTCGTCAACTTTTTGGTTAAAGTTTCTGGTTGAGGCAAATTCTAAGGAACTATATGCAGTAGAAACTTTATATTATACATGTAGGTTGCATATGACAAGACCTTTCAATTAATGCCGTAACATTCGACCTAGTGACCTTGACCTTTGACTTTGACCTAGTTAAAGATTTTGGTTAAAGTTTCTGGTTGAGGCAAAATCTATTGAACTGTATGCAGAAGAAACCTTATACGTTATACATTTAGGTTGTCCATGACGAGACCTTTCAATTTATGCCGTAACATTTGACCTAGTGACCTTGACCTTAGACTTTGACCTAGTTAAACATTTTGGTTAAAGTTCCTGGTTTAAGCAAAATCTATGGAATTGTATGCAGTAGAAATTTTATATTATACTTGTAGGTTGCCCATGACAAGACATAAATTTATGCCGTAACATTTGACCTAGTGACCTTGACCTTGGACTTTGACCTAGTTAAAGATTTTGGTCAAAGTTTCCGGTTTATGCAAAATCTAAGGAAATGTATGCAATATAAACTTTATAGTTTACATGTAGGTTGCCTATGACAAGACGTCTCAATGTATGCTGTAACATTTGACATTGTGACCTTGACCTTGACCTTGGATTTTGACCTAGGTGAAGATTTTAATTAAAATTTCTGGTTTAAGCAAAATCTAAGGAACTGTATGCAGTAGAAACTTTATATTATACATGTAGGTTGCCTCTGACAAGACTTCTCAATGCATGCTGTAATATTTGACCTAGTGACCTTGACCCAGTTGGTGACAAAAACTTACTTTGTAATCCGGCCTTACCGTCTTTAGTGGCGTTTTGTTAAAATTTTCGTTCACATGTGACCTTCAGCCACGTGCAAAATCGACATTATGCAAGTATATAGTTCAAGTTCATGTTTACTACTCGTACGTATTATATTGGCTTACCCTTTGGAATGTATTGTTGGCGAGCTCACAAAAACTTCATTGAACCAGTTTTACACAATGTTTTGAGATCAGTATCATTTTAAATGACCTTATCTTAATTAAGGTAGTCTTATTTTGTATTGTATACAGAAGACATCTAAACAAATGATGTCCAAATGGCGTATAGTCCTGCCCTACTTATACATGAACCGGTGTGTAGATTTTGAACTGACAAAGAGATCTCGAGAGAGAGAGAGAGAGAGAGAGAGAGAGAGAGATATTAACCCTATAGCTAGACTTGTCGTTCTTGATTGTTTTTAGCGAGATTCAAAGCTTTAGAGCTTTAGAATGGGACAGAAACGTCCCCCTCTTTGAAAATATAGGAAATATACACATAAATAATATCTGATTAGGTGGAAGTTTTTAAGCATATTTAAGATGGAGTAAGTTGAACTAGGGTTGTCGTCGGAACCTCTTTATTATCGTATATTTTCTTCACAGGAACTCTTTTCGTAGCACTAATGCTTTCCTCTACAGAGTATGTTTTGTAGTATAGACTTGTAGAAGGGGGGGGGGGGTACCAAGCTATGATACGTTACCCCTGTGGGTATTTTTTAAAGATAAGTATTCCAGCATATTGTGAAGCTTCAGTCACATTTCGCGTAGACTAGTCCGGTCGCATATATATTTTTTCAAGGGGGAGGGGTGTTCCAGCCCATCAGGGGATCCATTCTAAGGTTTTGCAGTAATCCACTTACCACACCCCTCCCCTTCTAAATCAGCGTTTGGATCGAGTCTAAAGCACCTCTACCTCTCTCTCTGGTACCCCCAGCCTACCTCACCCTTTGACTTTGTTTAACAATAATCAGCTGATTTTTGACTCGTGACGGTTCATCGAACCGTGGTGATGATTACTCACTCGAGTGTCAAGTGCACTTTATTTATGATCTAGTTCCCCCGCGTCCGCTTAGTCGAAGTAGGACACACACAGCGCATCATACAATCAGACAGTCATAGACTCGTACACAGGCAAACAACTGTGGGAAATTCTTATACAAAGTCGTGTAAAGTAAGTACTTGTGTCAAGTTATTTTCACATAAATATATTTTGATCTCCTTGTTTCTTTTACAGAATTACGAAAATGTGGATTTTAAAGAAATATTCTGGATGAAATCCTTGCTAATTACATCGCGTTAGTTTCTAGCGTTACATGTATTACTGTTATATATGCATCTAAGATATCGATTTTGACCGAGATTTAGAAATAATCAGCTAACGACAGATGTATGTTATCAAAGTCAACATTTTTGATACAAAACGTCCACATATATATATGAAGTATAGATCTATACTATGCATAGATCTGTAATCTTAGTGTAACACTTTGTGATGATGCAACATCACCACGGAATCAGCTGATCAGGAGGTCACGAACTGGAATAAATAACAGACAGTAAACATTGGGCCGCGTCGTACAGGAAAGAAAAAGGAAGGTGGGTGTAATTCACTTGATGTAACAGTAAATCTTTGATATAAAAGTGTACTTTCAAATTCTACAATATTAGCACATGTGAACCTACAACATAACAGAATATATGCTTAACTAAGGAGAAGAAAGGGGGGGGGGGGGGGTAGTCCTGCTTACAAGACTCCGGTATACTGCTAACGCGTCTCGCTGCGAGGTTATATGTTATAGAACTAGGGGGGGGGGGGGGTTGCACTGACATACATGTATTTCATTATGAAAGACTACAGGGCTCGTCGATGGGCCTAATTTGGATCCATATTCGGTCCCATTCCCAATACAAAATAGTATCTTTTTTATCAATTGATGGACCAATTTTCCCAATGTTACACCTCGTTGAAAACTTGAAAAAAAAAGATTGTCAAAAAATGCTTAATTTCAAGTGAAATTTGTCAAGAAATCCATGTAAGGAAACGTTTGTTTGTAATTGAAATATCCAAATAAAGGCATATTCTACTTCATTTCGTATTTATAATTTTCCTAATTTTTGAGAAATCGTCGCTATTTTGCCAATTTCCTACGTCCCAAAAATGAGTGTGAGAACCCTGGACCACTGGCATCGCTTCACATAATAATAGGAAATCGACTTTGTGACATAATGTGAACAAATAATAAAGTGTGTATGTGAAACACAATTAATTATGCTCCCTTCAGAATGTTTTTGTCAGTTTATAGCCCTTACTAACCTGAATGGTAATTTTAATATAATTTTTATTAGGGTTTCATATTGTGACAAGACCTTTTTACTGCTTCGGTGTGGGTACTTTGAATCCCATACACTGACCAAGATATAACATGGGGGTAGGTCGGGGATTGCCGAATTTATACATGTTTTGGACATTCGTAGTCACTTCCTCAAACCGCCACCCCCCAATAAAACCGTCCTGATCCTGCTCCCTCCCCGTGGAAAACTTATCTAGATCCATTCATCATGTTCATGGCCCATTTCTTGTCTTTTTTTCTGTCTCTGAATGATAGGGATAATACTACATATATATATGGAGGAGGGAGGGGGTGAACATTCAGATTCAGTGCCTTGTGTACTGTTTGTTAGGTATCATATACTGAGCTATATCAGGGTTACATTTTTGATTCACCTATAGGGGCTTAACCAAAAATGTAATCATGGTAAATACATTCAGTATATTGAATTTTAAACACTGGTTAAGGTCATGGACAGTATTTTCAAATCTCTATTCATACTGCATTTAATCCTTTATAATACTTTCAGATCACACGTGATGCTTTTTATATATGTGTTTTAATATTTTAATCCCCATTTGTGCAGTATATATAAGCCATAGAAATTCAAAAATTGGGTATAACAGATATTTCTACTAAACACAGCACAACCACCAAGGTAAACTTTTTTTCTTGTTTTAGCTATCATAGAATATTAGTTTGTTGAATATCTAACTTTGTATTAATGCCATACTTCTGTCTCCTAGTTGGGATAACATTTTCCACAGATTATGTCAACATGCAACTTGGTTATTTATGCATACATTTATCGACCAAATAAAAAAAGAAAAAGAAAAGCTTGATTTGCCATGTATAAGTCTCATGTCGATATAGAATCTAAAGAAAAGATATTATACCAATAGGCACTGTAGGATACAGGAATATAAATGTCTCCTTGCCGTAAAGTATTGATTTCACATCACTCTTTGTCCTTGCATGTAAAACTTCGTACCGGTGCGGTTCAGGTCCGATGGGATGATGGGAAAAAGGGAAAAAAAAAAGGGGGGGGGGGGTTCTAGTCTATTATTTAGAGAAAATAACATGTGTATGCAGAACGGAAAATTAATTATCAATGACAAATTCCAGAGGATGTGTTTCTGAGATCCGACCCCTCCCTCCCTCAAAGTCCTGTGGATATTCCGAGGTACTGCACTGCATTCCCAAAAATATTCATTTAGTGATTTCGCAAACTGTTTCATAAACGCCGTGTTGTTGTACTAGCGGAGGTATACATAAGCCTATAAGGTAATAGAATATAAAGACTTATCATAGCCTATATATAGAAAAAAGAACAATAGCAGAAAGGAGTGATTATAAAGGATTACGCACAATACTTATGAAATAAAAAAAAATGGCTCAGGGAAAAGTTATTTTTAACTCACGTCAATAAATATCTAGTACAAATGGACGTAACGCTCTGGACATTTGCGAATCGCATATACCATATAAACATATTGACATGGATCAGCTGTGAGAAGCCAAGGTCAAGGTTTATCTGATATAATTACTTGGGAAAAGTAGTAAATAAACAAAAAGCTACGCTATAGGGCATCGTACACTAGGCCAGAGGTTTCATAACTCGTAAAATTCGCTTGGGAGAACTCTATACTATTGAAAAGGTTGGTAATTCAACTGTTATTACTCTGAAATTAGAGTGACATTCTATGAGTAGAGATCTCTACCTGTAGGTTTTTAATACGTACCACCTGGTTCCCGTACCTGTTATCATCAGTCAGCTCAGGTACAAATTTTACCTGCTCGTCCAGGAAGATTTTAAGAAAGTTTCTTTGTCTTTTTCAGTAAGTAAACATGTCTATAACATCAGCAGCAACAGACAAGAATGTCCTGGCACGGTACAGCGATCTGGACCAGGGCAAAAGGGTCATGTGTGAATATATATGGATAGACGGTACAGGCGAGGGCATCCGTAGTAAATGCAGAACTCTGGATCAGGAACCCAAATGTGCAGGAGGTAAGACATTTTTATTTACTTAAATGCTAATTAAAGAAATGAGGGGATATTCAACAAGACTTGGTAGCCGTACCCACAGCAAATCCCCAAATTTCTCTACATCATGTGAAAACACTAAACACAAAAAATCTGCACATAAACCAATGAGACCAACTAACAGTCAGTGCCGACTTAGGACGGCCATCAGTGCCGACTTAGGACGACCATCTAGCTGCCACGTAAATAGCAAATCGTGTGTTAATCCGGATAACGTGTGCATAACCCTCCCACTTATGTAGTTATCCTGTGGTCTGGGCGGCCTCACGATTGTTGTTTTGTGGTGTGGTTTCATATAGATGTAATTTTGACTATAGGTGTTTTCTATATCATTATTATATCAAAACACTGCAGCTAAACTTTTAAATACATGTACTTACATGTACATGTATAAAAGTACATGTATACTCTGAAAGTAACATGCTTCTGTTTATTCGAATGCACGTGAAGATGTAACACGTTGAGCCGTGAACTTGCATAGAATCTATAGCAAAACATGTATATAATACGATTGTTGATGCAGTGTGTATGGCGCATACATGAAGATGAAAGATGGAAAATAAATTACTTGTAGATGTAGAAATCGCATTATCCAGATCATCGAGCGAGCTTTGTCGACAGTGTGTACGCGGATCCATCGAGCGAGCTTTGTCGACAGTATGTACGCGGATCCAGACATGTTTAAAGTTTCCAAGGCCCGCAAATTGGGAAAAAGAGAAAATATCCAACCTGCGATCATTGGAAGGAGTTGGGAAAGATGGGGTTGCGGAGCGGGGGGTGGGTATTCATAACTCGAATCCTTCTGACGACTCTTTGAAGATGGGCATGGAATAAGTTAGGCAGGAGGGGCTAAATTTTTAAAATAAAATGAATAAAATCCTTATACACTTCCCGTGGATTCTACATCATTTACATATCAACTTAATTATTCGTAGTTCGTTGAAGCATTTCAATGTCGTTTCCCAATGACTAGCGCTCTATACATAAACCGGCTGTTGTATGAAATTAGAAAAGAAGTAACATAGATGGCTTTTGGAACAGAGTGGCGCTTAGTGCACGTTTTGTAAATACACGTTTAACAGAAACGCATGGATCAGGACCAAAACATGCATGACCCTTATGAAAAATTTGGCCTTCCTGCACATAGTTGCTGCAAGTTTGCAGCACTAGTTGCCGCAAGCTTGCTGCAACTATGGTGAGATTTGGCATGCAAATGAGGTCTTGCTGCACACATTTTCCTGCACTCCTCTGGCACGTATGTGCGGCTAGCGGCATCTGTTTCGGCACACTTCCTGCACATAGTTGCCGCTAGCTGCATCTGTTCCAGCATACATTCTGCACATATATGTGCTGCTAGCTGCAACCCTTCTTGCACATATAGTGCCGCTAGCAGCAACTACCCCACATACGTTTGATTTACACATACATGCTTATAAACACTTGTATAAATGGAGTAGAAATAATGGTTTGACCACTTGAAACAGAAGTTAATTATGCTGACTACTACAATGTCGAAGAGAATATCCCAAACTGCATACAATTGTTGCATACTGAACACAATTTTATCAAAGTACATGCAAATATCGACATCCAGAAGGTCGCATGTATTACAGTGTAAAGTTTCTGCAAGTTAATTCAAGCAAATTAGTGACATTTTCTTACAATAATCTTAATGCTTACCTTCTTTTTCAAGAACATGCATAATGATTGATAATTAATCCAGCTTAATCATTTCTCATTTTAACACATTTTGAACAGCCATTAAATTGGATCATCATCTAAAAGATATGTATTCCATTTTCACTTTTCAGTCATTGAAGTTCCCAAACCATCATTTGAAGTATCCAGACTTCATTCAGTATCAGTATATTTCCATTACATGAATGTGGCACATCTCTTCCCACTTGACTGTTTCAAAGCCAAAGCTTTGAATGTCAGCGGCCTTAAATTCTATTGGCTGTGACTTGTGCATGTGACTTATACATGACTGTGCAGCTTCTGGCACACACTCTTTTGTTTCTGTTCTATAGTTGCAGCTAGCTGCATAGAAAACTTTACCCGATGCTCCTTTTTTTGCTTGAAATGAATTGATGCAGCTAGCGGCAACCATGTGCAGCTAGCAGCAGCTAATTGTGCGGCTACCTGCAACCTAATTTGTATTCAGATTTTGTGTGCAATCTGTGTGCAGGTAGCGGCATATACCTGCACACGTCTTTCTGCACGCTTTTATGGTTGCAGCAAGGTTGCTGCAACCTTGCAGCAAGCTTGCTGCAATTTTTTCTTTTCGTAAGGGGAGTGCAATGACATGTACATCCCGCTCATGTGTGGGTGCGCGTTAGAGCATTAAAACTACTTAAATTTTCAAGTTCAAGTTCTTGAAATTGTTATTTAAACAATGAACGGATCAGATTTATGTTTTTTAAGGTAATCGGATTGATAAATAGCATGTATGTACTATTTACTTCAAATGGTTAATAAAATAAATCTTTTACATTTGCAAACTCCAAAAGGGTGAATGTTCTGTCAGGGTTTACTTCAAGAGAAACGGAGTGAATGGTGCATATTTAATCAGATTTGTCTATTACCCGGTTGTTCCTCTCAAACATTCATTTATTGACATATTAGCCAAAATTTTCGCAAGGGTGAAATTACGACTGAATCTCATAAAAAAAATATCCTACGTTCGATTCATAATACTTACTACGTATAGAACTATAATATATTTTCTTATATCATTAGATTTGACATAGTGACCTTGACCTTGGCAGAATGGTGACCTTCAATGAGTATTCATATTGACCAATTAAATGTCACGTATAAAAAAGATCTATGTGATTGAAGATTACTGGCTGTGCGTGGCCAATAGAACAACGAATTAAAAAATTTAAAGAAATAAATGAAAATGTGAATATTTACAAAAAGTGATCACTTCCAAATTGAATTCTCAAAATTTTGGGCGATTACCTCCTTATATTTTCTCTTATATCTTAATTATTTAAAAAAAAATAATATGATACTTTTTTCCTGAAAAACATTATCCGAAAACACAAAACGTGTGATATCACCTTAAAAGTCGATAATATTTAAGATATGAGCATTGTACTCAACTATAACCGAGGCAAGTTGACTGCTTAGCTCATACAGAAAGGGAAATGGACATAAAATGTACCTAAAGGGAAGGTATAGATATTATCTAATAAGTCCATTATCTGGATCACATATCATTATTACTACGGACATTAAGGTCATGCAAAGTTAACAAACAATTTATAGGTTCGGCTTCAATTTTTCATATTCAATTCTTTTTTTATTATTATATTATTTTGAATTGAATTGTTAAATGGAGAGTGAAAATTCCACACACGTATTTGTATCTGATATGACCTGTAGATACACAGCATGTCCTTTGATATTGACCTTGTGTCTGTGGTAAAGATAAAGTGTATACATCTTGAAGTAGGAAATCTACTTACCGGACAAGGTGTCACGAGGCCAACACTTGATACCCTTATATATAGGTGGGTAAATATACGAGTCTGGATCAAATAACCGGGTCAGCGTGGCCCAAATCAAATATGTACGATTGGTATTACATGTAATTCGATCATTGCAATGCAATCATTGCAAATTATAATGATCAGTAAGTACATTTTGTGAACAAATCCCCATGCAATAGAAAGTAAAAAAAAAATACGTAACGTGCATAGAAATGCAAGAATAAAAAAAAAACACCAAACAAACAAACAAAACGATAAAAAAAAAATTGACAAGCAAACAAACTTGTAGTAAATATATTAAATTAAATACCTATTTTGACGTGTAAGAATTACAATATAATTAAACTTAATTATACACAGCATGCAATTTTTACGCCATTACCGGTAAAATGACAGAAAATGAATGGTGTTCATTTTGTCAAAGGGCAGTGACTCCTACAGAAGCAGGTCAAGTACTACTCGAGGAAGATTGATGTTGACACATTACACTGTCAAAAGAATTTTTCATTTAAAAATCTTTCAAGAGATATTATTTTACCTGTCAAATTCCATCAATCAATATTCATTTATTTTCAGACTGTCCTATTTGGAATTACGATGGTTCCAGCACATACCAGGCAGAGGGGTCAAACTCCGATATGTACTTGTATCCGGTCGCTATTTTTAGAGACCCCTTCAGAAGAGATCCCAACAAATTAGTACTATGTGACGTCTATAAGTATAACAAACAGCCAGCCGAGACCAACAAGAGGGCAGCCTGTAAGAAAGTGATGGACATGGCCGCAGACTCACACCCTTGGTTTGGTATTGAGCAGGAGTACACCATACTGGATCATGATGGTCACCCATTTGGATGGCCTAAGAACGGCTTCCCCGGGCCACAAGGTACTGAGTACATCTAGGCTTCGGGATTTTGCTTGTCCTTTATTCTAGTCTGGCTGAGGGGACATTTTTTAAAAGTATAGCAAGAATACATGAGGAGCGAATGGGATGATTAATTATCCTAGAAACATTTTTGGTTTTGTAATATGTATTGATACGACCCCCCCCCCCCTCTTTTCTCACATTTGAATATAGCACTTAAAAATAACATGTACTATAGCAATTTTTATACCTTCTGAAAGCAAATTGCAATGCATGAATAGAAAGAAATATGAATCAAAGTGTGGACAACGAAGTAGATGCATGAATATACTTTTAATTTGAATAGGTCCGTATTATTGCGGGGTCGGAGCAAACAAAGTGTACGGTAGAGACATCATCGAGGCCCACTACAGAGCTTGTCTATACTCCGGAGTCAAGATCTCGGGATGTAATGCCGAGGTCATGCCCGCCCAGGTAAAATATTCTACTTTATATCTGATCTCAGGATGTAATGCCGAGGTCATGCCCGCCCAGGTAATATTCTACTTTATATCTGATCTCAGGATGTAATGCCGAGGTCATGCCCGCCCAGGTAAAATATTCTACTTTATATCTGATCTCAGGATGTAATGCCGAGGTCATGCCCGCCCAGGTAAAATATTCTACTTTATATCTGATCTCAGGATGTAATGCCGAGGTCATGCCCGCCCAGGTAAAATATTCTACTTTATATCAGGATGTAATGCCGAGGTCATGCCCGCCCAGGTAAAATATTCTACTTTATATCTGATCGATTCATTCATTTGTCAAGAACAATTCTATTCATGAGGAAGGATGAGTGTAAATTCATTTCAACAGTGGAACAGATTTTTGAGGGTAGGCAAAAGAATAATCGACAATGCTCGGCAATTGGAACGTCTGTACATCCGTTCGTCTGTATTACAACATTAAGTCAAGGGTTCTGGTTGAAACGAAAGTCTTAGCAACGGAACGGGATAGCAAGATATAACTTAACCTAAAGGATGCCTTCGATACATTTTATTCCAGAACCTTTGACCTTGTAATTTTGATATTCGACCCCCCCCCCCCCCCCCCCTTTCCATCTTAAGAAAACACACACACTGCAAGATTATGATCATCTAGTCCGGAATACCTGACGAAATCAGCCTTTTGATTTTGGGCTAGGTTGTGGTCAGGACAAATCCTTAAACCTCTTCCCCTCTTGATTGGACCCGGGTCCCGCTCCCTCTCATTTCTAGAAGATTCCTGTATTGAGTTTCATTGGAACAGATTCGAGAGGAGGGTCAACTTCCACATTATTTCATTATTTGTCATATGTTTACATGTTACGAGACATCCCTGTTGATTAACGTTGTCATGACTTAGTAAGTAAGCGTAAATCCTGCTATGTAATAGAAACATGTTGTAATTTAGTACACGGAAGTATTGGGGTTTTCCACGTAGGATATCGTGCATATTCGAGTTGCCTCGGTGCATCCTAATTATGTAAATTGTACAAGTTGTCGAACAAGTTTTATTTGATCTGTCCATGTTGTTTGTGCTCGTCATTGTGACTCAGTCTATTAATACTAATAATAACACGCCCGACTAACCGACTGCAGAGATACATTGCAAACTTAAAAGAACTTCCTGGATTCTACAAGACATACGTGGAATTTTGAAATAAAGAAATGAAATATATTTAAAACCTCAATGCGCGCAACTGCTTTTTTAAAATAAAATGCGAACAAAATGTACACCCCCCCCCCCCACACACACACAAAAGATATGAAAATTGTTTTCATCCAGCATGTAGTAGTGTTGTAACGTTAGTCGCCGATGTCGCCACTATCGTCGCTGAAAGTTGAAAGTCGCCGACTATCGATAATGGTTTTGAAAATCGATTGTCGCTGTTGAATATTTATTACAGATTTATCCATATCCCGGGCGTACTAAGTCCGCCGTGTGTGACCATTTTGGCTTTAGAAAGAAAAAGGAAGGCCCTGCTTCTAAAGCAAACCACGAAATTTTGTAATTAAGAACACGAAATGTTCAACATTTATTTTAAATAAAAATCAGATTCTTAAATCACAAGATACAAAACATACAACAATTTTAAACAAGAAAAAAGTCCGATTATTCCGATTGTGATATCGATTGTACTCCTCCGATTGTTTCCGATAATTGATAGTAAAAAAATTAATCCGATTTCTAGATTTCTAGCATGTAGTGTATTCACAAGTTTCACATGTCTGTAATATCGAACTAGGAATTGTAAATGAAATCAACCTTAATTCATAATTTTGCTGCCTTTTAGTTTTCTGTCATAACAATTCCTCTCCCCCACCCTTACACGTAAACCTTAAAACAATATGTCTAAAAGCACTTTGTTTTTCCTATTTTCAGTGGGAGTTTCAGGTTGGGCCCTGTGAGGGTATAGAAATGGGGGATCATTTATGGGTCGGAAGATACCTTCTTCACCGTGTAGCGGAGGAATTTGGGGTCATTGTCACACTTGACCCTAAACCAATCGAGGGTGACTGGAACGGAGCGGGTGCACATTGTAACTACAGCACAGTCCAGATGAGAAACCAGGGTGGAATCAAGTAAGTATGCGATAGAAAAGAAAGGGGGAATGGTTAATTTTCACATAGACCCTCTTCCACATAGTAATCATTATTCAGGAAAGTGAAAGTACTGTAGAGAAGGGGCGTACATAATTCAGGGTTGTTGGCGCCGAGCTCCTGTGATCCAATTGTTCCATGTGCGAATGTAGACTCTCTTTGGGGAAAAAAGATTAAGCGGTTTTAAAGGAGACATACGTGTATGGGGATACAGTTTTGTGTTTCATGGGGAAAGGGGGGGGGGGGGTATTTCCCCAGCCTTCAGATACATGAAACTATTTGATATTTGGTATGGCTTATCGACACATAAACAGACAGATACACCCTGACAGACAGACAGACAAACAGTAATTATTGTATTTATCTTTTCAGGGCTATTGAAGACGCCATAGAGAAGTTGTCAAAGCATCACGTACGTCACATCAAGGCCTACGATCCTAAAGAGGGCAAAGATAATGAGAGGCGACTGACGGGATTCCATGAGACGTCAAGTATTCACGACTTCTCAGCTGGGGTAGCTAACCGGGGTGCAAGTATACGAATTCCCAGGAATGTGGCTGAAGATGGTTGTGGATATTTGGAAGACAGACGGCCATCCTCAAATTGTGACCCTTACTCCGTCACGGAGGTCATCGTCAAGACAACCGTATTAAACGAATAAAAAATTGTTATACTTGGAAAATTTTATATTCGTCTGCTGGAATGTGCTAGATTACATTTGAATCTAAACTACATATTTACATCACTAAGTCTAGCAAGATTTGTTTAAATGTATAAAAAGATTGCACTGTCAGACGATGTATATTATCATTGTTCAGGGATACGTGTCCGTGACGTCAAATTGAATTAATCCTACAATTTAAAAAAGAAATTGGATTGTCATTCATTATTTTTCCATTTTGTATGTATTTTGATGATGTCTTAATTGATATGTACCGCTCTTGAATATTTTATCACATTAAACTTGGCATATAAAGATAGAAATTGTGGTGTTAACTTAGAGGGCATAGGGTAACATATATATTATATATATTTTCAAAGAAAAGACATTTTCATGATACATGTATATGTAAAGTAGTCCAAATATATACATTTGTACATAAATTTTACAATGATTTCTTAACATTTTATCTTTAAAAAACATATATGTTTATTCGAATCGGGTACTATAATATTGTGTATTCATGCGTGTTAATAAAATGTGAGTTGTAAGTAATCGTTTTTAAAAAAAAAAGTTCCCTCAACCCATTTAAAACCTTGTAGATACCATATAAATATAAAACCAAACTCACGTTGCATGATTGATTTTGAAAATCATATAATAACGTAGATATTGCGTTCCCTATAAGACAGTTATTATTCATTCCATTATCAGTGAGACTTGAGTCCGTGCAAGTTGTCATCTTGAATCTCTTATGTTCATTATAAACTTCACACAATTTTAAATCATACATGATGCCACGTTTTATATTGGAATAAAGTTATTTTAATGCATTGATTTTTTTTGTCTGTTCTATACTGTAATCTACCAGAATGCAGTGACATAGTGTATATGTACCATGCACAGGAGCTCGATGCCAACGGTCGACAAGAATATCCACCCCTACTTTCCTTATATATAACTTTGTCTATACAGAGATGGGAAGGGACGGGTGTCATTGAGGGTTGTTGGCATCGAGCTCCTGTGGTACATGTACCATGCATGGGTTCTGTTTCGGCGTAGAAACTGTGGCAGATTCCATAGCCTTTTTAGGGCCGCGCCAAGTGCTGTGCAGGAAAAATGGAAAGCTTATCCCATTTCACTTTTATGGAAATAAAATAAAAGGGAAAAAATAAATAAATAAAAGGAAATTCGAAAAGTAGGGGATTGCAAAACATCCTGACTCGGTCCTCCTTTGGATCTAAGATGTCATTTTGCACAAATTTCGTCTACACGAAACTCGCATACGCACTATCAAAAACATTAACATCCGTAACATAAATCTACCTAAGTATGATCGACGTTTTTGCTTGACTTCTTTCCGATGCCATATCTTTACATTGAATCTAAGTCTGATAATTTAATTAGAGTTTGTATGGTGGTAAGTGAAAATTATTTCAGAGATGAAAAAAGTACTACTAAGATTTCAATTTTATGGCTATGACCGTCTCTTCAGGAATTTTAAATGACAAAGGTGTCATAAGAATACTTCGGATTCAAAACCCTTGTTAGCTCACCTCGACGAAGTTGAGTGAGCTAATGCTACGCGTCCGCGTCCGGTTAAGAAGTTTAGGGTAGCTCAGTATTTGGCAAAGTACTGATGCTACAGTAACCAAACTTGCACAAGTGATTCATATTTGGATGCTGAGGTGAACCCATGCATCGGATGCTGCATCTGACCTACATTTTCGCTTGATTGACTTGGTTAAGAAGTTTTGGGTAGCTCAGAGTGCCTTGGTTAAGAAGTTTTGGGTAGCTCAGTATTTGGCAAAGTACTGATGCTACAGTAATCACACTTGCACATGTGATTCATCATGGGATGCCGAGATGGACCCATGTATCGGATGCAGAATCTGACCTATTTTTTACACTTAAGTGATTTTGCTTTTAAAAGCCAATATTGAGCAAAGTATAAGTGCTACATGTACCAAACTTGTTTATTGGATGTATCTTTGATCAAACTTTCAAAAAATGACCTTGACCTACTTTTTCCGCTTGAGTGATAGTCAATATTGAGCAAAGTATAAGTGCTACATATACCAAACTTGCATATTGGATGTATCTTTGATCAAACTTTCATAAAATGACATTGACCTACTCTTTCCGCTTGAATGATTTTGCCTTTAAAAGCCAATATACATTTACTTATAAATATGTTTGAATTGAATTTCGCTGCCACGAGGTGAGCTTCGTAATCTGTGATTACCTACGTTTTTCGTTGTTGCTTTTTAAAAGCCTTACAAGATGACATGCATAAAATTTTCATAAAACAATCAGAAAAAAGAATGGGTGGATTGAACGGCTAATGGGGAGGTCAGCAGGCCGTTAAAATGTTCGGCAGTTTTGGTCATTGAAAACATGAATCGGTCGGGGACAACTTTGTTTACCAAGAGTGCTGGCAACCCTGAGGCATTTTAAAACAGGTTGAAACATCCAGGGTGTGTGAGGAATTGTCATGTTTTTGTGAAAGTTTTATGAAAATCGTAAGAAACACTTATAGTCAAAGTAATGTTACGTTAGAGGTACAAGCATTATGAATGAATTCTGCTGTTCACATGTGTTTTCCTTAACTGTACAGTTCGAGTCACAATTTTCAAAGCTATTCCTTTGAAAAAAAAATACTGTCAGGAATTTAAGCTCAGAAAGTTATGAAAATGAAGGTGTCGAAACCTTTTTGTCAAAATGTCGATACTTTTTGTTGTAATTTTCACGGTTGCAGATTTCTAATTCTAAACGAAATCAAAATTAGAACTATAAATGCTTTAATTTTAAACTTCCATGACCAACAGGTAAGTACAAAATGCAGTATAGTTTAATGTAAAACATCGAATATGCTCTAATTACGATCAAAAGATGCTGCGACATACATTTTTATTGAGTCTTCACATGTTCACATCGTGATCTTTTAGTGATTAAAGTAATATTAAAATCTATTCATCCGTTAAGAAGGTGAAACAACAATTTGAAGGCTTTTAAGTATTTAGCAGGCTCACGTGGTGGGAGGGACAGGGCGCACGCCCCCATTTGATATTCTCAAAAAATAAATAAATGCTGCCTTTTCTATCCTGAAACTACCTTTGTTGGATATATAACCTTTTGACACCTTCTATACCATATATGTATATCTATTTCTATAATGTTTCTGGTGCCCCTCCGAGAACAAACTCTAGCTCCGCAACAGCTATTGTACTGAGTAAGATAACAACATGAAAACTTTCGATTCAGAAAGAGGAGACTATACTAAAACTAATGTTCAAAATTCTTCTCGTGGAACTAACCCCCCCCCCCCCCCCCCGAAGATTACTTCTTAATCCCCTCAGAGCACATTATTAGTAGGAGTTGTTAGACTGAAAGGAAATCAAAAAAACAAACACAAAACAAAACAAGAAACAAAACAAGAAAAAAAAAAAAAGAACTTAACCCCCCTCCCCCCCCCCCCCCCAAAAAAACAAATATTAACTTCTTAATTCCCTAAAAGCACATTACTAGTAGGAATTGTTAGTCTGAAAGGAAATCTAAAAAAAAAAAAAACAAACAAACAAACAAACAAACAAACAAAAAAAACAAGACCCCCCCCCCCCCCCAAAAAAAAAAAGAAAACAAGACAATGACATTAATAGGAAGCCAACAACTTTTGTCTGAGAATTTCAATCATTATATTTGACTTCAACTTCAACAAAATCGTATTTTTTAAAATCATTTACAGAGTGCAAGAGAAAGATAAATTTTGTTTAGTCAAGTACAAAAACAGGTAGTGAATGTGTAATGTACAATTCCAATTATATTTAATAAGACTATTTGTTTAAATGAAAATGCTCATATTACTGAAAATGCATTGTAATACAGTACTATTAACACAGATATGAATTATCATGGAAAGGCGAACGGAGCAAGCATGTAAAAATTGTGAGTGTAGGCGAACGGAGCGAGCCGAATTTTTTTTTGTATATGTATGTCGCTAAATTGTTTCAGTGTAAGGCGAGCGAAGCGAGCCGAAATTTTTTGAAATTTTAAGAAATGTAGGTCAGAATATTTATTTTCTGCTACCAAGAGGGTCAGATTATTTATTTTCAACATTTTCTGGGTCAGAATATTTATTTTCAAGAAGTTACAACGGATCCTGACATACTTGAACTTAAACCTGTGAAACATCCAGGCTATGAGGTCCATTTTCCTCCGAAACGCATACGTATCTTTCCTTTTTCTTTTCGGAAAAATGGGGACACCCATACCAAACCTCGGTTGTACATATCTATATTGTGCGGTCAACATTCTTGAACTTTCGTGCGGCGACCTAGCTATATATATAGCTGAACAAACAAACAAAAAATGCAAGTCGTTCATTAACGTATCCTGTCTTTACCGAAGTTAAAACAGACATCATGTAAACGTCAACGAGCGTTAACACCGTCACATGGATAACTCACCACCTCCAGTGACGTACATGAGACAGTACTTGTGGTCAGGAGTTCAATGACTTAAAATTTATATAAGCTTGATTTTTTTCAGTCCGATGATACTGTTTTGTAACAAATTTAGTACAATCGAGAGACCAAAGTAGGCCTTTCACCCACATCAAACCCCTTCATTGGAGACAATGACCCATCCAAATACTAGTATAATTGAACCACAACATGACATACGAGGGTTGTCCGTAAAGTTCGTGTATTGCCTTGATAAAAGCTAGCAAACAATGGTAAAATAAATGAAAGACATTAGTATCATTTTTATTAAATTCAAGTTTCATATCAATCATTAGTAGTGTAACGACTATATATATCGTATCATGATACAGTAGCTTGACGATGCGTATCACGATACATCTTCCAATCAAACGATACACAACGATATAATATTTTTTAGTAAAATAAAGCACAGCGTAACAAATAGAGACCATTTTTTTCCGTACTTTTAATGCACATTGTATAAAGCCAATACATGTAGTATATCCCCATCACCACTTAACTTGTGAGTGAGAACCCTCCTTATGCTGTTGAGAAAAGAAATGACTGTCTTACTTTTGGTGTTCATGAGTGTATAATTCTGGTTGGTCACGTGCAAATTCCGTGAATCGCGAAGCGATTCTCGGAAATTTTGCACGTGTCCAACCAGAATTATACACCCATGAACATCAAAAGTAAGACAGTCATTACTTATATTTACATTTGTTCTAAATATCGGTCATTTTTATTTGCATGCACTTCGGATATTTTGCCTGTTATAGCGTAAAATGTATTTGAACGTTGGTAAATTCTCCCTACATGCAAAACTCGAACGTGACGTCACAACAGCTACCCAAGTTATTGGAATATAATTCTAGTTGCCTAATAGGCGTTTAACATGGGGACTCTACTAGTAATGTAAATATACTAAATTGATGCTTTTTCTTTGGATTCAAGGAATATGTGAGTGTTGGATTGGATAGAAAAGTGTATCGTGATACGTATCGTATCGTGATCTACTACTACTAGATAGTGTATCGTTACATCCCTATCAATAATATGCATAATTTCATCACAAACAAAGCACAAATAGTTATATATGCGGACGGTATATATAATAGATATACATATATAATATATGCGGACGGTAAATGCTGATCATTTTACGGTCGCAAACTGAGTGAGTTTTTCTGGCAACGCCAGAGAAGCAATTAAAGATAGATTTTACTTAAGAATTGTTATAGATCGTCGTTTTTATGCCCCCGTAATCGAAGATTCGGGGGCATATAGGTTTTGGTCTGTCAGTCGGGTCTGTCTGTCTGTCTGTCTGTTTGTCTGTTTGTCCGCAAAAACTTTAACCTTGGCCATAACTTTTGAATGGTAAGTGATAGAGCTTTTATATTTTACATGTGTATTCCTTGTGACAACACCTTTCCATGAATACCAAAATTTAAGACCTTGTGACCTTGACCTTGGAGTTTGACCTACTTTTGAAAAACTTTAACCTTGGGCATAACTTTTGAATGGTAAGTGATAGGGCTTTCATATTTCACATGTGCATTCTTTGTGACAAGACCTTTCCATGGATACCAAAATTTTTGACCTTGTGACCTTGACCTTGGAGTTTGACCTACTTTTGAAAAACTTTAACCTTGGACATAGCTTTTTAATTGTAAGTGATAGGGCTTTCATATTTCACATGTATGTTCATTGTGACAAGACCTTTCAATGGATACCAAAATTTAAGACCTTGTGACCTTGACCTTGGAGTTTGACCTTCTTTTGAAAAACTTTAACACTGGGCTTAATTTTTGAATGGTTAGGGATAGGGCTTTCATATTTCACATGTGTATTCCTTGTGACAAGACCTTTCCATGGATACCAAAATTTAAGACCTTGTGACCTTGAATCTTGGAGTTTGACCTACTTTTGAAAAACTTTAATCTTGGGCATAACTTTTGATTGGTAAGTGATAGGGCTTTCATATTTCACATGTATGTTCATTGTGACAAGACCTTTCCATGGATACCAACATTTCTTACCTTGTGACCTTGACCTTGGAGTTTGACCTACTTTTGAAAAACTTAAACCTTGGGCATAACTTTTGAATGGTAATTGATAGGACTTTCATATTTCACATGTATGTTCCTTGTGACAAGACCTTTCCAGGGATACCAAAATTTTTGACCTTGTGACCTTGACCTTGGAGTTTGACCTTATTTCGATAATTTAAACTTTAGCCATAACTTTTGAATGGTGAGTGATAGGGCTTTCATTTTTCACATATGAATTCTATGTGGCAAGATTTTTCCATGGATACTAAATTTGACTTTGTGACCTTGTCCTCAAATGTGATACTACTTTTGATCTGTTTTACTGACAAAGATGCCAACGGGGGCATTCGTGTTTCACAAACACAGATTTTATTTACACTTGATAAGGCCAAGGGGCCGAACATTTGTGAATTTGAGTGTTTGTGTTTTATTCATTTGCTTCCTTTTTTCAAAGAATTAAAAAATTTGTATTAGTTCAACAAGTATTGAAAGAAAGATAACTCGTGAGAGAAAATAACAGAAGAGTTCCAAAACGATCGAAAGTGAAACTTGCACCTGCAGTCAACAACTTTAACTTATTTATCGTGTTTCCGAAGATACTAAAGCCAAAGGGTTGTTATATTTTATATGGTAAGTTACTTTTATAGAATTTATAGAATCCACAAGCCTTTTTACTCAAGTTACACTGTTACAAGGATGATCATGCATGCCTGTCAACTTTGAAATCTTAAAAAGAGGGAGATCTCCCTCCTTCGCACTTGAAAAAGAGGGAGATTGCACGTGAACACATTTTGCTAAATGTTTAATGAATCGCGACATTTTGTGCAAAACCTGTTTTCAAATAATTTCATTGTGCTGACATTTCAATGCAAAAACATAAATAAACTATGTAGACTAGACTGAATAGAAGGGAAGAAGAAGAAGAAGAATCCCACCACGTTTGGTATAGAACGAAGTCTGATGACCAATCAGAACGAAGGATACAAAATATCACGTGATCAACTTTCTTTATCCTTCAGTTCTGATTGGTCGGTTCTCCGAACTTTCACTTTGCCCGATTAGTTAGGTAGGGAGTTGAAAATTGGCAAAAAGTGCTATAATGAAGCGAGAAAAAAACGTGAAGTGGGTAGAGATAGTTAGATAATTTTTTTAATTCAGTCCTGTCAACAAGAAAATTAATATTTCAGACCTTCAAAATGGATAAATCGTTGGGCAACAGTTTCGTCTGACTTCGTTCTGTAACAACCATAGTTGGGTTCAGTCTCTTTTAGCGGCAGCAGAGAGACTGGATTATTTAGTCTTTAAACTATGAAACATACATGTATCAATAGTGGCCTTTGTTCAGTTTAGGGGACTGGCACTATATAGCGGAAAAAACCCTACTTTTTAAACTAATTTTTCAACAGGATTTTTTCTCTGAATAAAGGATTTTTTTCTACTGTTGAAATGAAAAGTTAAGCCAAAGAAAGAGCGTTTAAAATGAAACTTTTTAACCACTTTTTTATTCCTGATATTTTTCTCTGAATAAACAATGTTTCTACCGTTCGAATGGTCAATAAATGAAAAATTGATGAATAAAGGAATTTAGCACTATTCAATTGAGCAATAAACAATATATAAAACTACATTCATCGGGGGCTACCACCCCGAACCCCCATAAAATACTCTCAAACACCGCTTGGCTTCGTAATATGTTTTCAAACTTACCTTTGTGACTGTTACACCGATTTCTTGTATAAAATGACAGCTAAGTGACATAAACCAATGGTTTAAATTCAGTATCAAAAAATTGTTTCCCGTACGAAAATCATATTGTGACGTCAGGATTTTTGCGCGAAGTGACGGTCAAATTCCAAACAAAATGGCGACATTTTTACGTTGAGTTACAGTTAAAACCCCCAATTTTCCCTATTTTATCAAACCCCTCCCTCTTTCTGGAGAGTCTGCGATGCAAGACACTTGGATATAGGAGCGGGACTAAGGTAGGATTATTTTCACTCTTTAAAATTGTCTTTTTTCTCCTATATAGTGCTGGTCCCCTAAACTGAACAAAGGCCTCAATAGTTTATAGCTTTCTATACATCTTTTCTTATATTTTGTCATGCAATTTCTCGTGAAATGCTCTGAATGTCGCTATTTAGAGTGATTTTCTTTGGTTAATATGCCAAAAGAGGGAGAAAGAGGGAGAGTGGGCCAAAAAGAGGGAGATTTTGGTCTCCTTCCAGGGAGAAATGCCAAAGAGGGAGATGAGGTCAAAAAGAGGGAGTCTCCCTCCAAAAGAGTGAGAGTTGACAGGTATGATCATGATGTGATGATGCACAGGCCTGAGCGATATTGCAGCAAGTGCAATAGTTCTTGTTATCACAAATTCACGAGTACACCACAACACTTGGACTGTTTTTATATTTTTTTAAAATGGACATCTCATGTGTCAGACAGTGTGATATGAACCTCCTACCTTAAAAAAAATATGGAATATTTTGTGATTATTTTTTCAGAGGTTAAGTTCAACCCAAAGGTCAAGGTCACAATCAAAGGTCACAATCAATATACAGGATATAACATATGAAATATGAACACCCGATCTTAAAAGATGACAAATATACTGTCATTTGTGTTTTTTTATCCCAGAAATGTGGGCCAAGGTCAAGGTCAGTAGGTCATGGTCAAGTAATCAAATGTAGGACCTTGTCACAATGTTGCTGTGAGAATGTAAAGCAATTCAGCACCATTAGAAGTCATTTGCCATGTACAAGAATGAAATTCCAGTCATAGATTGCTTATGACCTAAAGAGTAGATTTTATTATCAAAAACTGTGTTTCCATACCATAACTTGGCTAATTTTTACCTACAGTGTGAAACTTAATTCACTGATTCCTTATTAAAGGTCAAAAGGTCAAGGTCAAGTGACATTTATGTATTATGAAAGGCAGTGCTCCAGTAACTTTTGACCCGCAATGATGATACCACTCAAATAGATTGTCCAGGAGAAAAGGATGAGTCCTATTAGTTATAGGGTCAAAAGGTCAAGGTCAAACTTGGTATATAGAAAGAGTATTTCACACTATAATTATGATAATTCAAGTAACAAATAAATGATACTTCATACATACATTGTGAGTGATATATAATAGATTGTCCATTGGAAAAGGAAGAATTCTATTGATTTTGTGTCCATGTTTTAGAATGAACTCGGTGGAATGTTTTTCTGGGATCGAGATTTTTTGCCAAGGAATCACAGAAGGCAGCCATGGATAAGATTGTTATCAATAAAATGTACAACGCATTTGTATGTGAAAGCTTTTTCTTGTCCAAGGCCCCGCTCTATGTTTCCAGTCTTTCAAGATTCTGATATTGATGCTTGACATCCCCTTTTTAGCCTTCAGTTCTATATACTGGTCAAGTAGAAATCAAATATAACGTATGGGCCTATCACTGGCTTGACCGGGGCATTAGAGTCCCTCACAGGAATATGCATAGATTGTTTGTTAATGGAAAAATTTAATTTGCATTTTAAAGGATCAAAGAACGCCATATACTCACACTATTATTGGTTATCTTTCAATGAATTATGTCCAGGATAACAGTAAATGCTTATTACTGAAAGATTATCGAATTTCTCTCCAATTTGAAATCTACTAACAAACAGCCACCCACCTCTTCTACTTATTAGTCTATTAATATAAACGAATATATTGGGTGTAGAAGTTTGAAGGAGGGGGTGTTTTCCCATACCATTCCAGAGATATTTACATTGTAAAGTCCTGCTTTTAGATATTAAAATGAATTTGATGACAGTACGGTTTAGCCCCCCCCCCCATCTCGTCTTGGTTCGCGCTGGTGAATCTGTGTATTTATTCTCAGAATGGACAGTATTCATACTGGATCATAGTCAGATAAATATCTTATTAATGAATATTATACGATCCTTTCTTCTCTCACAAATAGCGGAAAATTATATCGCATCCAGGCGCGTAGCAAGAGTACTTTTCAAGTGGAAACACTTCAAGTTGGGGGGGGGGGGGGGGGAGGTCCACGCTTTGATCCAGGGAGAGGTCTTTGTCTTTGTGGTGATACAAGGGACAAAGTCCCGGAATGAATGCATTTTACACATTTACCATGTTTACAGGGCAGTTTCCTGCATTAAAATTTCCATTTGTACACTTTTTTCTAAATATATCTTATTTTTGCAAAACGACGTAGAAGCATCTGAGAACTTGTGTACGCCTGGCTACGCGCCTGGCATTTGCAGATTTACTCGGTAAAAGGAAATACCTTGACTAGCAACCATTCACGAGCATAATCAAAACGTATTTAAGTTTTCATGTTTCGCTAGATAGATTAAATCTACATAAATCCTTTTTGGGCAATATGACCCAAAAATTAAATTGAAAATTGACAATACAGACAAAGGAAGTTAGATTTTTCATTGTATTTTCGTACATATTCTATATGTAATTTCATGTATAATGTACCTATTTTCACTCCATCTCCTGTGATTTTATTGGCATAAGGAGTTGCAGCCAACATAGAGGGAGTAAAGACGGAATAGCAAACGACTCTGTTGCCACAGTAATTGTGGTAGTGTCAAATATTTCCACCAAAATAATTGGTGTCATAAAATAGTGTTTTTAACATTCATTCGTTTCCGTTTTTATGAAAAAGATCGGAACGATCTTGTTCATCAAATTAAGTCCTAATTCCTTCATTCATGGCCTAAGGCTATGTACTCCTTTATTGTATTTAATATTTTCACCTATTGGTCACTTTAAATAGTGTCCGCGCTGACCATTGGTCATTTGCATTGGGCGCAAATAAACAAATGCGCAAAGCGTCAATTTCACATAAAACACCGCAGACACGCACAATACATTGTCGAACAAAGACGTATAATTACCTGACATTTGAATATTACAAAGAACTTAACCGAATTACAATGACTTGAATCGTAAGTCTACTTTACTTTATTTCTCCTTAATATTTCTTCTAATCGTAACATTTATTATCCATATAATTCCTTGAATTAACATTCAGAAGTTTGTACGTATCTAAAGAGAGAAAGTATTTACATGTATTTCTGTGGAATCGTATGATAATAGTTTTTATATTGTACATAGTTGAATCTGACGTGCATTTCATTGTTCGCACGTAGTATTTATTATTTACTTATTTATTCTATAGGATATGAGAATTCCTTAGAGTTTATAGTCCAGTACCATTCCTTGTGTATGGGCCCTGGTCCATAATCAGGTGATTTGATTATTTCAAATACTTAAATTATCTTTAATACATGTAATCGTATTTTTTAGAATATTTCTTGTGATCGAAATATATGTTTGATCAATTTGTTGAAGTCGCTTGCAAGGGAGATTACTCTTACAATCCATACTTTTAATCATTGTTTAAATATCTAAGCGACTTGACTTTCTTATATCATTTATATAAATACATGCATCTTTGAATCGTCACCATGTACGTTGTCTTATTATTGTTTATACATTGTTTCAGGGTTCCACATAAATTACAACTATTTTTCCACTACTTTGATGATTTCTAAATAAATATCTCGGAACCTGAGCCACAGTGTGTTTTCTTTAAGTATACCAGAGGAAACCCTGTTACAGAATTGGCGCCCACGTAGGGACGGGATGCTGCAATCCAGTGGAGAATTTTGGACTTCTACATATTTTTGACGATTCTCACCAAAATCCGACGCATAAACATTCCAGTGATCTACATTGTTTTGACTTGGTCAGTGAACTGTTCGTACTCGTTCCGGAGCCGTGAACGCGCTATTGACACTTACCTGAGATGTGCAATCACCTGTGACACTGAACAGTGCAATATTCTAACTGGACTTTAATCACGCATAGTGATCATTTTGATTAGTGACTATTGTGTTATCATCACCTTAATTAAGGGTATAGCTATCCAGTACGGTAATGCTATTTATGATTTACCTTGCACTTATTAGCATTAATTAAAGGTATCACTTGCACTCTGTCATTTTTGAATTTTTTTTACATACTGAATCTTTTTGTGTGTGAGGGATGCAGCATGAATGTGGCTCCAGGAGGGTAAGATACTAATACAATCCCATCCTTCCTCGATTACTAATTCCTGTATCCTACCTATATAGCTCTTGACATTGACATGTACGTACCAGATTTGCATACATGCATCACAGTACCACTGCATTGATACAGGTAGATCACATACTTGAGCGCATTAGCGATTATTTGACGCATCACGATCAAGCGAAGTTTGTCTGTCAAACAAATGAAAGTCTGTCATGTGCGGTATTTACTAGAACTCCACTAGCGTCTGTCCGTCAGTTACAAGAGTTTGCTCAGTTCGTCATTACTTTCAAAGTGAACACAATGTGTTACGTATATGCATAGGCATTGTGATTGTTTTCTGTTAAAAGTCAGAATTTCAGGTTACGGCCATACCAGAATTCGTAATTTGACTTTACTTTTCAGATATTTTTCTGCGAAGGTACATATGTCTCAGACGTCGTACGTCCGAATGTCCGTCACGCATGATTGGCCACATACCAGAGATTGAATTCCATGTAATAGTTGGAGTTATCTGCTCTTGGAGATACAGTGAATAACAAGATTGACGTTTTCTATATTTACAGTTTTGTATTTTCAGCTGACGTGCGTATGCCCCATGTTTTATACCTGCATTTTATTTTCAGCGATAGTATTTGCAACTAGGTTTTGCAAAGTAGTACATAGACTGAATGTTGCATGTCATAATTAAGTGCATTTTAGTTAGTGCATACCTCCTTACCGCTATGTCTACGACCCCGCCGAATCAAAACGTTTCGCGCAAAGATGAACAAATTGAGCGTATGATTACTTATCTCAACGAACATACGCCATACAAAGTTGTCACAGAAACTGAGTTTCAAAGAATTGATCGTAAAGGTGGCATTCCGCAGGTGCAAGAAGATGCACAAAACGCATTTAAGCTAAATGACAAATCCGATCAACCGATCACGATGAAACATAGTACACCTAGAGATAAGGGTGCCATATCGAAAATACGTACTGAACCGAAATCCCGAAGTGCACCGAATGCCAATATGCACCATGCACTGAGTAATGCATCGAATGTTGTCATGTTGGATCCGCCAACAGCCAATAGCATACGCCCCCGCTTTCCGGTTTTCTCCGGAGAAGAGAAATCGGACTGCACATTTGAGGTTTGGAAATTTGAGGTGAAATGTGCATTGCGAGAGGGTACATGCTCCGACACTCTTATATTGCAATCAATTCGGTCATCCTTGAAAGGAAAAGCTCGAAACTTGTTGCTCACTCTCCCCGAGGATGCGAATCCGAATCAGATACTCGATAAACTAGAAGGAGTTTTCGGTAATATATACCCAAGTGAACAACTTATTCAGCAATTTTATGGTGCAAAACAAAGAACAGATGAATCGGTTGCAGATTATGGTATGCGCCTCGAAAGTCTCTTACAGACATGCATAGATAGAGGCGATATAAGTCACAATGCGCGTAATGATATGCTGCGCACAAAGCTCTGGTCAGGACTCTGCAATGCAGAGCTCAAAAATGCTAGTCGGTACAAATATGACACAATTACCGATTTTGATAGTTTACGAATTGAACTTCGTAGTATTGAGCTTGACATGTCGTCAGCATCTGTATCAAAAGACACTAAAAGGTCTACAGTTTCTCAGATTAACGATACAAGGTCTGAGGCATCAATGGATGCTATTTTAAGTAAGCTTGAAATGCTAAACAAGCGCATGGACAGTATGGAAAGAGAGATGAAAAGTGTCCGTGCCCCTTACAATCAAGAGCAGCGTAGCTACGGTAGTAATGCTAACAGAGGGTATCCGAGAGGTGGATACCGTGGGGGTACATTCAGGGGTGGATCACAAGGTGGTTCATTCAGAGGTGGATCCCAAGGTGGTACATTCAGAGGTGGATCACAAGGTGGTTCATTCAGAGGTGGATACCAAGATGGTACATTCAGGGGTGGATCACGTGGTGGTTCATTCAGGGGTGGATCGCACGGTGAATTTAGAGGTGGTTATAGAGAAAGACGTAGTTTTCAATTTGGGAATGAGTCTGATAGTAATGGTCAGTCAAACTAGATGCAGCCTTCAATGATGGGCAGCTTGGAGGCTGTGAGAAGAATGAATGCCCTATTATTGAGAATATGAGTCAGATAAAATCGGCAAAGGTCCTACAAGTGACATGTGATCGCTGTGGCCAGGAAGGTCACAATGATGTACTATGTAGAGTGCGATTGGATCACTCTAAGAGAATCATGTACGATTATTTACCGCCACATAAAAAGACAAATCGCCAGGTGCGAGTGTCTACATTAGTTGGTACAGCTAATGAAGCTGACGTTACCATTGATGGTGTACGTACAAGGTCATTATTAGATACTGGCTCATCAGTTTCAACCATCAGTTACGATTTTTATCAGGCAAGACTGAGCCATTTACAGCTACAACCAGTAGAAAGCTTACTAGAGCTTGAATGTGCAGACGGCTCTGAACTGCCGTACCTTGGATATGTTGCATGTGAATTGCAGATTGAAAATGCACAAGGTTTTAATGACTGCATTGAATGCCTATTTTTAGTTGTACATACTACCAAGTATCATGCATCAGTCCCAGTACTGATTGGTACAAATATTTTAAACTTACTTATGTCTCACACCAAAGATAAATACGGTGTACGGTTTCTCCAGACAGCTCGGTTACAAACCCCTTGGTACCTTGCATTTCGGTGTTTGAGTCTCCAAGAGAGAGAACTCGGTCGTGCACATAATGTGCTTGGTATGCTCAAGTCCGCGGAGAGAAATTGTGTCACAATACTGCCAAACAGTAGCGTTGTCATTAATGGTTATTTGCACGATCACATACCATATCACCCAGTATGTGCATTATTGCAATCTACTGCATCATCAGGCTTAACGTCTGACCTTGATATAGAACCCTCATTGATTACCTATGACCCGCAACATTGCACAATAATACCCGTTAATATTAGCAATGTAACGACGCGCACTGTTACTGTGCAGCCCCATACGACACTCTGCGAAATTCAGCCTGTCACTGTGCAACCATTACCCGTAGCATCAGTTGCTGTCAGTGACGGAGATATATTGAGCAAAGTCAACTTACCAAAAGGGGAGTTAACAGAGCAACACGAGGCCGAATTGAGACAATTGCTCACAGAGTATAAAGGTATCTTTTCAACTGGCGATAACGATATTGGATACAACCCGTCGGTTGAACATCACATTGAGCTCATAGATGAGACTCCATTCAAACAACGATACCGTCGTATCCCTCCCTCCATGCTTGACGAAGTCAGAGATCACTTACAGCAGCAATTAGATGCTGGTATTATTCGTAGATCTCGCTCGCCATTTTCTTCAAATGTCGTATTAGTAAGAAAGAAAAATGGCCAGCTAAGAATATGTATCGACTTCCGCCAGCTAAATAATCGAACGAAAAAAGACAATTACGCCTTGCCGAGGATCGATGAAATTCTAGACTCACTCTCAGGTAATCAATTTTTCTCGGTGCTGGATATGAAGGCGGGGTACCATCAGATCGCCATTGCGGAGGAGCACAAAGAGAGGACTGCCTTTACGGTAGGCCCCCTTGGTTTCTTCGAATACAATAGGATGGCAATGGGACTCAGCAATGCCCCCGCCACATACCAGCGCCTGATGGAACAATGCCTGGGGGATTTGCACCACAGGGTGTGTCTGATATATCTCGATGATATCATCATCTTTGGCAAGAACATGACAGAACATCTAGAAAGGCTTAAGTTGGTATTACAACGCCTCAGCGAGTGTGGTATCAAGTTGTCACCGCAAAAATGTTCTCTACACAGCCAATTGTGCCTCACATGAAATTCATGTGAAATTTACATGAATTTTACGTAAAAAAATTCACATGAATTTCATGTGAAACGAGCACGAACGTGAAATTCACATGATACTTATTTCACATGAATTTCATGTGAGGCACAATTGGCTGTGTAGCTATGAGACGTGTGAAATATGTAGGGCATATAGTCTCTGCAGATGGTATAGAGCCGGATGACGAGAAGCTTAAACAGGTGAAAGACTGGCCTAGACCCTCATCACCTGAAGAGGTCAGAAAGTTCCTTGGTTTTGTGGGGTATTATAGAAAGTTTATCCACAACTTCTCACGCATAGCACGCCCTTTGACAGACTTGATGCCAGCTCCCAAGGTTAAAAATAAGGGTACCAGAAAACCAACACCGATACAGTGGACGTGGGGTGAGGATCAGGAAAACGCCTTTCAGACACTCAAAGACCGATTATCTTCCCCTCCGATCCTTGCATACCCCAATTTTGATATCCCGTTTGAGATTCATACCGATGCTAGCTTTCAAGGACTGGGAGCAGTCCTATATCAAAGCCAAAATGGCCAGAAACATGTAATAGCATACGCCAGTCGGGGATTAAGTAAGTCGGAGAGGAATTACCCTGCTCATAAGTTGGAATTCCTCGCCCTTAAATGGGCAGTGACTGAAAAATTTCATGATTATTTGTACGGTAAACAATTTACTGTAGTTACCGACAATAACCCGTTGACGTATGTCCTCACAACAGCAAAGCTTGACGCAACTGGGCATCGGTGGGTTGCCGCTCTCGCTGCATTCAATTTTGACATTGTCTACAGGCCAGGCAGAAACAATGCTGACGCAGATAGTCTATCTCGCCTGCCTGAAATTCTACAAAAGCATGAGCAACACATATCTGAAGAGAGTGTAAAGTCTGTGTGTAGAATTCAACCCACTCCAGTTGTTGAGAGTCTAGCTATTGAACCCGATATCTTGAATGATTTCAAACAAAGCCCCCAAATGCAGAGTATAGATGTAGAGTCAGAACAGCGTAATGACCCCATACTCAAAGATTGGATTTACTTTGTCGAACAACAGAGATTACCAAAGGGTCATGAATTACCCAAAACACCCGAATCTACTCTATTTAGAAAGAACTTTTCTAAGTTTAGAATAGTAGACAATGTGCTCTACAGGGAGGTAGTTATCGATGAAGGAAATCTTCAACAACTAGTTGTTCCACCGTCTCTTATAGACACAGTATTTACATTTGTTCATGACAATATGGGGCACCCAGGTCGTGATAAAACATCATCACTTATTAAAGACCGTTTCTATTGGCCTGGAATGACCAAAGATATCGACGATTGGATCAAAGGATGCAAACCTTGCCTCCTTTGGAAATCCCCAGTACAACATAGAGCACCGCTCTCAAATATCACTACTACAGAACCTTTAGAACTGGTATGTATGGACTTCTTGTCCTTAGAGTCCTCTACACAGCCAATTGTGCCTCACATGAAATTCATATGAAATGAGCATCATGTAAATTTCACATGAAAGTTCATGTAAAATTCATATAAATTTCACATAAGATTTATGTGAAAAATATTTCACATGAATTTCACATAAATTTCCTTCACATGAATTTCACATGAATTTTTCTAAATGACCTTCGCAGGAAACTGAATTCACATAACATCCATGTAAAAATCTTCACATGAATTTCATGTGAAAAATTTCATGTAAATTTCATGTTCGTGCTCGTTTCACATGAATTTCATGTGAACTTTCATGTAAATTTCATGTAAATTTCACATGAATTTCATATGAGGCACAATTGGCTGTGTAAGGGAGGTTACCAGTATATCTTAGTCATTACCGACCATTTTACTAAATACGCTCTGGCCGTTCCTACGAAAAATACTACAGCTAAAACAACAGCCGACGCATTTTTCAACCATTTCATCATTCATTATGGGTTTCCGAAGCGAGTGCACTCAGATCAAGGTGCTAACTTTGAGTCCAAGATCGTAAAAGAGTTGTGTACTATCACAGGGATAGAGAAGTCCCGCACTACCCCATATCACCCAATGGGTAACGGCCTTACTGAAAGGTTTAATAGAACACTATTATCAATGTTGGGCACGTTAAAACCAGACCAGAAGCGTGATTGGAAATCACACATAGGACCTCTAGTTCACGCATACAATTCCATGCGGCAGGACAGTACAGGTCAAACGCCATACTCTCTGATGTTTGGTAGACAACCTCGCCTCCCCGTTGACATTGCTTTTGGCCTTGACAAATCTAACACAAAACCCCTCTCGAGTTATGTAGAGAATCTGCAAAATAGATTACAGCAGTCATACAAATTAGCCACAGAGGCAAATAAAAAGGCCCAAGAGAGGCAAAAGGCTCATTATGATTTGAGGGTGAGAGGTGGTAAAGTCGAGATTGGAGACAGAGTTCTCGTAAAGATTGTGGCCTTTGATGGCAAACACAAGTTGGCCAATAAATGGGAGGAGGACCCTTATATTGTTCTAGCTAAGCCCAACAATGATATCCCCGTGTATGTGGTTAGAAAAGAGTCAGGTGAAGGTAGAAGGAGAACTCTTCACAGAAACCTATTATTACCCATAGGTTATCTAAATGAAGATGATGAGGGCAACAAGAGGCCCAAGCCGAGACCAGCTCCCCGTACAAGTCTTACTGAAAAACCAGTACAGACTGACACTGTTGTTCAGAATGACAGTGCTGATTGTTCTAATGATGATGACTCTGAAACTGAATCATCAGAAATGCTGCAGCATAAGTTGGATAGTAATGTAGAGGGGGACGCCTCTCAGTCTGCTCTATCATCTGGGACAAGTGTACTGGAAATTACACCCCCACACGAGAGCAATGATGACCCCATTCTGATTGGAATATCAGATGGTGATACCAATGACACAGGAGCTATTGAGAGTCAGAATCAGAGCCAAGACTCTGTATCAGTATCTGACCAACATGTATCTACTACCTCAAACCATGACTCTGAACCTTCCTCAAGGGAAGATTCAAATGTATCGGACTTAGGATCAACTGATATACCAAGAAGGTCGCGTCGGGAGCGTCAACCCCCTGCTTGGATGAGGGGTGACAGCTTTCTTGTAAATAGTGTGCAAACGTCAGATTCTTGGTCACAGAAAGCTAATTTCCTAAAATCCTTAGCTGAAACAACAGATTTGTTCAAAGGTATGGAGAGTGAGGTCAGCAGAGCGATGCTGAGTGTGATTTTAGAGAAATAGAATCCTGTATGTTTTTAATTGATTCCCATTTGATTTTCTGATATTTTGTCTTCTTTATTTCATCTTGTCATCACATTCATCAAACTCTATGGAAAATGACGGGGACGCCATTTTTTATGGAGGGGGTGTATGTGGTAGTGTCAAATATTTCCACCAAAATAATTGGTGTCATAAAATAGTGTTTTTAACATTCATTCGTTTCCGTTTTTATGAAAAAGATCGGAACGATCTTGTTCATCAAATTAAGTCCTAATTCCTTCATTCATGGCCTAAGGCTATGTACTCCTTTATTGTATTTAATATTTTCACCTATTGGTCACTTTAAATAGTGTCCGCGCTGACCATTGGTCATTTGCATTGGGCGCAAATAAACAAATGCGCAAAGCGTCAATTTCACATAAAACACCGCAGACACGCACAATACATTGTCGAACAAAGACGTATAATTACCTGACATTTGAATATTACAAAGAACTTAACCGAATTACAATGACTTGAATCGTAAGTCTACTTTACTTTATTTCTCCTTAATATTTCTTCTAATCGTAACATTTATTATCCATATAATTCCTTGAATTAACATTCAGAAGTTCGTACGTATCTAAAGAGAGAAAGTATTTACATGTATTTCTGTGGAATCGTATGATAATAGTTTTTATATTGTACATAGTTGAATCTGACGTGCATTTCATTGTTCGCACGTAGTATTTATTATTTACTTATTTATTCTATAGGATATGAGAATTCCTTAGAGTTTATAGTCCAGTACCATTCCTTGTGTATGGGCCCTGGTCCATAATCAGGTGATTTGATTATTTCAAATACTTAAATTATCTTTAATACATGTAATCGTATTTTTTAGAATATTTCTTGTGATCGAAATATATGTTTGATCAATTTGTTGAAGTCGCTTGCAAGGGAGATTACTCTTACAATCCATACTTTTAATCATTGTTTAAATATCTAAGCGACTTGACTTTCTTATATCGTTTATATAAATACATGCATCTTTGAATCGTCACCATGTACGTTGTCTTATTATTGTTTATACATTGTTTCATGGTTCCACATAAATTACAACTATTTTTCCACTACTTTGATGATTTCTAAATAAATATCTCGGAACCTGAGCCACAGTGTGTTTTCTTTAAGTATACCAGAGGAAACCCTGTTACATAATTAAAGGAGTTTAAGTTGTCAGTTCTTTCATTAAACTACTGTAAACCTTTTTTTTGCGAAATAACAGTTGCAATAGTACGCATAGTCAAATGTCAAGGTTATTACAAGGTCGAGGAAAGAAGAAAACCATCCACATTCCCAATACACATTTTATGGATACTTGGGGTCATAAGTCAAGGGTCATTGTCACCATTAGGACAAAGGTTTCCAGATGGTAAATTGTATATCAATACCGGTATCTTTCCACCTTATCTACAAAAATGTAATTATAATAAAAAGCGGTACCTTTCATACTCCGTAAGAAGAGAAGGTCCTTAGTACTATTATAAAGGGTCAAAGGTCAAGGTTGTTATTATACTTTCAAATTGGTTGATATTCTTTTCTTATCAAACTGTAATATAGCGGGATATGTTTTACAAATATATTTATACAGTGATTGAGAGGGACATTTAATGAATAGGCCATTTTCCATGATTTTCTACGATTTTAACATTGGGCCATTTCTGAAGAAAGTACTTAAACTTAATTGGGTCATTTTTCAAATGAATGGGACTATGGCGCATGGCCCTTGTCATTCCCAATCACTGATGAATTTTTTGTTCTACAGTACATCTGTCCTAGCTATTTCAAAACAGAATACGTAAGGAGTGACATTTTAAGTAAGCTATATTGGGCCTTATGTATTTGGAATGCTGCAGTACTTTGACATTTGAGAAAACATCAAGAGGACCAATATTCCTAAATTAATTAAATGTCATTTCAAGATGTACTAAGGATATGGACATTGACCATGTTGACATTCAGTAGCAATTATAGTAAATGTTTTTATTTTTAGTCCCCTACCGGCAATGCCGAAGGGAACTCTTAGTTTTTCATTATGAACCTATCCAGGCTTCCATTAATTTAAAGCTTTATTAGACGACTTCTGAAAACACCTGTATACTGAACTCTGAAAAAGCCAGAAATTAATTATGCTAAATTAATCAATAAAACTCACAGAAAAAAGGGAATTTAAATATCAGGGCGGTAGAAATAATGGTCACGTATAGATATACTACAAGTGTTCTGTAAAAACAATATTAGAATAAAATCTATAGTCGGGCATACTAGTGGTACAAGTGATCCATAAAAAAGCAATTACTGTATTAGAAAACCAATCTGAAGAGAAAAACCGAGTTTTATTGGTGTATGTGAGAGCATTGACAAGCATGGAGAGTTTTTGATATCAGTCCGTGTAATGTTATATATGGGAGTCTGTATTACTATTGATTCTCCACACAGAGAAATAACAAGGACAGTGCTACGATGTAAAGGACAACTCAGAATCGGTCTGAATGAATATGTTCAAGCCAGCAGGATTAGTGTGTATTTCAGTATTCATATTGTAGGGATTTTGTTTAATTGTATTATATAACTAATGGTAAGTTATCTTATAGCCCAACTTCATTGATTGGTTCCAGATACGAGGGCCTCGTACCTCTTGTACATTGATCCATCATTGATCGTGCGTTAAAGACTTAATCTAGAACAGGTCGCTAAAGGCAAGTTCTTGTTCAAAGAGGGGTTTAAACACCCCCTTTTATTACTCTGTATGAAATGGAAATGCTACAGTATTTCATCTGTGCACTACCAGTTTTAAGAATTTTGAGTTTAGGTACACCAGCCTTCAAACTTTCAAGGGGGGGGGGGGGTGTCTTGTTAGAAAACAAATTTCTGATGATACCCTTTGCTGTTACAGCTGCCGGGCGAAAGAGGGGGTGGAGCTAAATCTCCCTGATTCCTCCTCCCCCTGGATCCGCTATTGATCCGCCCTCGCTATATTCGAATCTTTAACCTTATATCCTCCTGCAAACAAACCTCAAGTAGAAAGGGGGAACTGTTTATCTACATTAAATGAAATTAAAAGTTATACGTATGCAAGGCCATGCTTTATAGGGAAATATAATTCTCATATACATGTATTTAAGATAGGCAAAGTTTGGTCAGCAAGTTTATAGATAGAAGTATGTTTAAGAGGAAGATTAAAAAAAATTGCTTTGGAGTTAATCTTCATAAAAATGAATACTAGTACTAAATGAAGAGAAACTTGTGAGGATTGCAAAAACTAATATTTGTATATGACACGTGAGAGAATTTCTCATTATATATAAGAAAATCACGAGAAAGTTATTTGCGTCTGCTTTCATGTACACGTCACACAGAAACTTCATTATGTAAACGTCTGATTTCTCGATTCTGAACAGTTCAAGTTTTGTCTGAGGAAGATCTTGGCGGATCTAGAATCATAGGCCAAATATGCATTGACCCCCCCCCTTTTCTTTTTTTGTCACCATAATTTATATATATTTAATTATTCGTGCTCATCAAACGTTCTATACAGTTACATGTATGCTCATAAAGCGTTGACCATATTTTGATCGTCTTGTCTGAGTGTTATGAATTGATTCCTGAATGGCCACTATCAGATTGCTAGGCTGCCATCAATATCAGGAAGCCACTTATTGAATTAACTCTATTGACGAGCCTTATGCTGCTTCACGCTTATAATCTATATGCTCCATCACGGACTCTCTCGCGCGGATATAGAAAAAAATCAAGAGGTGGGCCCGACCCATGGGGGTTCCAACCTATGATTTTGAAAACAAAATGTTTGTATTACGCAAAAAACGGAGAAAAGTTGGCAAATACTAGAGAGGGGTGTCTCTTGCCCCCTACCGGTACCTGTAGATCCGCGCTTGAAATACAGAGAGTCCTCTCCTTATAAGGGTTAGGCAAATGATATCCCCCTCTTGGTTTCTTCTTTGGATACTTTAAGGATAAGGTTTAGGATACAAGCTATGGAGGACGAGATTTCCACTGGTGGAGAGGAAAGATATTGTCGGTCATTTTGAAAGCGAGGTTTCGTCTTATGTGTCGAATGAATTTGCTCTTGCATAGAAAAAGAACTTCCTATAGTTAAGGAGGAAACTGGCTGAGACGTTGAGTACACGTGTACTTGCTTCTGGTTTCGAGAATGAGATCATTGCCTCTTGTGAAAAGGACGAATTTTCACTAATATATAGAAAGAAACTTGATTCCTTTGATTGCCTTTAGCGATGAAAATGAGAATTGCTTTGCTGTTGAGGAAGAGATTGTCCTAAGTTTAAGAGACGAAACTGCCTATGATATTAAGGACAAGATTCCTTGATATGGACAATTGGACATGAAGTTCAAGATGACCTCTGATTTGGAGGACGATATCGTGTGTTGTGTTGAGGTAAAGGTTACATTCTTGATTTTTGGATGAGGTTGCCTTTTGTTTTTAGGATGAGATTGAATCTTGTTTTAAGGACGAGATTACCACTTGTTTAGAAGACGAGATTACCTCTTGATTTGCCCATTTTTCAGTAGGAGATTGTCTCTTATTTTGAGATGCAGATTGCATCTTGTACCAGGAGGAAGTTGCCTCTTGTTTTAAGGACGAGATTAATACTTGTCTTGAGGATGAGCTTGCCTCTTGTTTTAAGGAGGAGCTTACCTCTTATTTAAAAAAGATTGCCACTTGTGTTTAGGACAAGGTTGTCACTTGTTTTGCGAATGAGATGGCCTATTGTTTTGAGGACGAGGTTGTCACTTGTTCTGTGGACGGGTTAATCACACGTTTTGAAGACGTGATAGCCTCTTGTTCTGAGGACGGGTTTATCACATGTTTTGAAGACGTGATAGCCTCTTGTTTTGAGGACGGGTTAATCACACGTTTTGAAGACGTGATAGCCTCTTGTTTTGGAACGGGCTAATCACATGTTTTGAAGACGTGATAGCCTCTTGTTTTGAGGACGGGTTAATCACATGTTTTGAAGACGTGATAGCCTCTTGTTTTGAGGACGGGTAAATCACACGTTTTGAAGACGTGATAGCATCTTGTTTTGAGGACGGGTTAATCACACGTTTTGAAGACGTGATAGCCTCTTGTTTTGAGGACGGGTTAATCACATGTTTTGAAGACGTGATAGCCTCTTGTTTTGAGGACGGGTTAATCACACGTTTTGAAGACGTGATAGCCTCTTGTTTTGAGGACGGGTTAATCACATGTTTTGAAGACGTGATAGCCTCTTGTTTTGAGGACGGGCTTATCACATGTTTTGAAGACGTGATAGCCTCTTGTTTTGAGGACGGGTTAATCACATGTTTTGAAGACGTGATAGCCTCTTGTTTTGAGGACGGGTTAATCACATGTTTTGAAGACGTGATAGCCTCTTGTTTTGAGGACGGGCTTATCACATGTTTTGAAGACGTGATAGCCTCTTGTTTTGAGGACGGGTTAATCACACGTTTTGAAGACGTGATAGCCTCTTGTTTTGAGGACGGGTTAATCACATGTTTTGAAGACGTGATAGCCTCTTGTTTTGAGGACGGGCTTATCACATGTTTTGAAGACGTGATAGCCTCTTGTTTTGAGGACGGGTTAATCACATGTTTTGAAGACGTGATAGCCTCTTGTTTGAGGAAGGGTTAATCACATGTTTTGAAGACGTGATAGCCTCTTGTTTTGAGGACGGGTTAATCACATGTTTTGAAGACGAGATAGCCTCTTGTTTTGAGGACGAGGTTGTCACTTGTTCTTAGGACGGGTTTATCACATGTTTTGAAGACTGTTTGAAGACGAGATAGCCTCTTGTTTTGAGGACGGGTCTATCAAATCTTGTTTTGAGGACAAGATTACCCCCTGTTTTGAAGACGAGGTTGTCACTCACTTGTTTTGAGGACATGATTACCTCCTGTTTTGAAGAGGAGGTTGTCACTTGTCTTGAGGACAAGAT
Organism: Pinctada imbricata; assembly: GCA_033119305.1. Classification (NCBI taxonomy): domain Eukaryota; kingdom Metazoa; phylum Mollusca; class Bivalvia; order Pterioida; family Pteriidae; genus Pinctada; species Pinctada imbricata. Next base: position 11,856,196 of record VSWD01000004.1, on the reverse strand, counting down.
TACCTCCTGTTTTGAAGAGGAGGTCGTCACTTGTTTCAAGGACAATAGCACTGTTTTGGAGGGTTTTTTTTGCAAATTCCGTTTCCTTCACAAGTCCCTGTTTTGATTGAACGATTTGTATCTATATGATTTTCTGGAGGCTACTGTAAATTGAACCAAAAAGTTTAAGTTTAGCTTCATTCTAACACATGATCAGAACAAATGGTTAATTGAAAGAGAGAAAAGATTGATGCACTGTGTTAGGCAGTTATTTATACAATCACACTGTAATCAACTATTTGCACTCAGCTTTCTACAATATTTGTGACAGACTCTTACATTCTGACACAACTGAACTTTTCCGTGCCAAAAAAGCCACCGGCGTCTTGTTTTCTGTTATTGCGCCATAAGAAATTTATAGAAATATTCCGGAATCCAGCTGAGTCTCCATTGATTTTCCTCATATTGGCGAAAATAAGGGTTGCTCCAGTACAAAAAGCACAGAGTTCCTTGTATGATACATAAACGTCAACCTTACTGATTGTATTTACGCTGTGATCAGGATATTTGCCTAAGGTCTAATCCGTAAATTGAACAAAACGGCCAACATTGGCCCCTGTCGTACAGCAAAGGGGAAATTAACTTTATCTTGAGCTACACGCACCCCCTCTTAGTTTGCCATTCTATCTGTACCGATCTAGTGCTCCAAAACAGCCCCCTTCCAAAACAAGATAAAATTTAATCCCCCCCCCCCCCCGATCGATCCCTTCGTAACGCCTGTAAATGTCATTACATCAATTATTTCCACATGACATGAAATTTGATGCGAAACTTGCCAACCAAAATCTATACATGTTTTAAAAGAGGTGTTTTTATGTCGCTTGCAACGCAAGATATCATTCTATTTGGTGTCTGTCTGTCCGCTCGTCTGTTATTTGTCATGTAATATCAGTGGCGGATTCAGGGGGGTGCGGAGGGGGCGCCCCCCGTCACTGACCAAAATGTTTCCAAAAATATCTACATTTTAGCCAATTTTCAGTCAAAATCGGCAAAATTCGCCCCTTGACCCCGGCAAAGGGGGCGCTGGATCCGCCGCTGAATATGGGCGGTTTGGATGGACAGATGGACGGACGGACGGACGGACAAGCTACATTTGAACTGTGTAATTGAAAATGAAATTCTTCAGACAGCAATGCCAGAATTGGAGCCTTATATACTAGTACATTGTAAATCAAGGTCCCTTATATAGGTCACACCTATACAGAGACTTCAATGTGTTGATGCTGTTTGTCTTTGCTCTCTTAGATCGGAATGAGATACAAAGTCGATTTAATTCCCAGGAACGTGCAATTACTTTCTTTCACCCTATTTACGGGGTATTTTTTCAGCCTATTTTCTCCAGCAGCTCGCTACAGTGACTCTATCCATGATGTTATTGATTATGTAATTTTCCATGTTCCTGCAGGCCACAATCTAGTTTTTACCATCACAGAATGCACGTCTCTACACCACAAATCACAGATTTTTATATCTGATCGATCTATCAGGTATAATAAGTTTACGGTCGGATAAAAGTACCGGTAGCTCTATCAATCATTGTAGTAACGTCATGGAATATCGTCCAATTAAACTAAATCCCTTTAAATGGAGTTTTATTCGATTTCTTTCAAACGTAGGCAAAAGATGCATCACATCACTGTCAATACACATATTGCAGTTGTAAAGAGAATGGGATGTATAAGGGAAAACTGGGGTAGGTTTAGACTACCATCTTAATTCACCTTGTTTTCAACCTTACCTTTGAAATCTTTAAACATTTCAACTTTCAGATTCTTTGTTTCAGCGTCCGGGCTGATTAGCCTAATTTGGACCCATATTCGGCCCATGTCCCCATGCAAAATAGTATTTTTTCCCCAATTTATTGACCATTTTTCCCAATTTGACACCTCATGGAAAACTCAACAAAATTAGTTAAAAATTCTCATTTTCAAGTAAAAAGGCATCAAAACGTATTTTATATAATTTTCCAATTTATGAGAAAATGTCGCTATTTTTCCTACTTTCAAAGGCCCTAGGCCCAAGTCCTAAAAATTGATGTGAGAGCTCTGGCGTCTTTTTGTGTCACCTGTGAAGCATTGCAATACTTATTGTAAATATAAGACAATTATACAATAGATTCACTGTAATGATTTAATCTGATCAAAAGTAAAATATTGTATTTACTTTGAGATTTTTCTACCAAGCTGAGATGACGGTTGATTACAGTATGTCTAGAAGATATGCTGAGGTGACGGTTAGTCTTAGTATGTCTATAGGATATGCTGAGATGATGGATGTAGTATGTCATGAGGATATGCTGAGATGATGGTTGGTTGTAGTTTGTCATGAGGATATGCTGAGATGATGGTTGGTTGTAGTTTGTCATGAGGATATGCTGAGATGATGGTTGGTTGTAGTTTGTCATGAGCATGATGAGGATATGCTGAGATGATGGTTGGTTGTAGTTTGTCATGAGGATATGCTGAGATGATGGTTGGTTGTAGTTTGTCATGAGGATATGCTGAGATGATGGTTGGTTGTAGTTTGTTATGAGGATATGCTGAGATGACGGTTGGTTGTAGTATGTCTATAGGATATGCTGAGATGATGGTTGTAGTATGTCATGAGGATATGCTGAGATGATGGTTGGTTGTAGTTTGTCATGAGGATATGCTGAGATGATGGTTGGTTGTAGTTTGTCATGAGGATATGCTGAGATGATGGTTGGTTGTAGTATGTCATGAGGATATGCTGAGATGATGGTTGGTTGTAGTTTGTCATGTTGATATGCTGAGATGATGGTTGGTTGTAGTTTGTTATGAGGATATGCTGAGATGATGGTTGGTTGTAGTATGTCTATAGGATATGCTGAGATGATGGTTGTAGTATGTCATGAGGATATGCTGAGATGATGGTTGGTTGTAGTTTGTCATGAGGATATGCTGACATGATGGTTTTAGTTTGTCATGAGGATATGCTGAGATGATGGTTTGTTTTAGTTTGTCATGAGGATATGCTGAGATGATGGTTGTAGTTTGTCATGAGGATATGCTGAGATGATGGTTGGTTGTAGTATGTCTATAGGATATGCTGAGATGATGGTTGTAGTTTGTCATGAGGATATGCTGAGATGATGGTTGTAGTATGTCATGAGGATATGCTGAGATGATGGTTGGTTGTAGTTTGTCATGAGGATATGCTGAGATGATGGTTGGTTGTAGTTTGTCATGAGGATATGCTGAGATGATGGTTGGTTGTAGTTTGTCATGAGGATATGCTGAGATGATGGTTGTAGTATGTCATGAGGATATGCTGAGATGATGGTTGTAGTTTGTCATGAGGATATGCTGAGCTGATGGTTGGTTGTAGTTTGTCATGAGGTTATGCTGAGATGATGGTTGTAGTATGTCTATAGGATATGCTGAGATGATGGTTGGTTGTAGTTTGTCCTGAGGATATGCTGAGATGATGGTTGTAGTTTGTCATGAGGATATGCTGAGATGATGGTTGGTTGTAGTATGTCTAGAGGATATGCTAAGATGACAGTTTGTTGTAGTATGTCTATAGGATATGCTAAGAAGATGGTTGGTTGTAGTATGTCGGGAGGATATTGTTAGATGATGGTTGGTTGTAGTATGTGGTGAGGATATGCTGAGATGATGGTTGGTTGTAGTATGTCTATAGGATATGCTGAGATGACGTTTGGTTGTAGTATGTCTGGAGGATATTGTTAGATGATGGTTGGTTGTAGTATGTCTAGAGGATATGCTAAGATGACAGTTTGTTGTAGTATGTCTATAGGATATGCTGAGATGACGTTTGGTTGTAGTATGTCTAGAGGATATGCTGAGATGATGGTTGGTTGTAGTATGTCTAGAGGATATTGTGAGATGATGGTTGGTTGTAGTATGTCTAGAGGATATGCTGAGATGACGGTTGGTTGTAGTACATGTATGTCTATAGGATATGCTGAGATGATGGTTGGTTGTAGTTTGTCATGAGGATATGCTGAGATGTTGGTTGTAGTTTGTCATGAGGATATGCTGAGATGATGGTTGGTTTTAGTTTGTCATGAGGATATGCTGAGATGATGGTTGGTTGTAATTTGTCATGAGGATATGCTGAGCTGATGGTTGGTTGTAGTTTGTCATGAGGATATGCTGAGATGATGGTTGTAGTATGTCATGAGGATATGCTGAGATGATGGTTGTAGTTTGTCATGAGGATATGCTGAGATGATGGTTGGTTGTAGTTTGTCATGAGGATATGCTGAGATGATGGTTGTAGTATGTCATGAGGATATGCTGAGATGATGGTTGTAGTTTGTCATGAGGATATGCTGAGATGATGGTTGGTTGTAGTTTGTCATGAGGTTATGCTGAGATGATGGTTGCAGTATGTCTATAGGATATCCTGAGATGATGGTTGGTTGTAGTTTGTCCTTAGGATATGCTGAGATGATGGTTGTAGTTTGTCATGATGATATGCTGAGATGATGGTTGGTTGTAGTTTGTCATGAGGATATGCTGAGATGATGGTTGGTTGTAGTATGTCATGAGGATATGCTGAGATGATTGTTGGTTGTAGTTTGTCATGATGATATGCTGAGATGATGGTTGGTTGTAGTTTGTTATGAGGATATGCTGAGATGATGGTTGGTTGTAGTATGTCTATAGGATATGCTGAGATGATGGTTGTAGTATGTCATGAGGATATGCTGAGATGATTGTTGGTTGTAGTTTGTCATGATGATATGCTGAGATGATGGTTGGTTGTAGTTTGTTATGAGGATATGCTGAGATGATGGTTGGTTGTAGTATGTCTATAGGATATGCTGAGATGATGGTTGTAGTATGTCATGAGGATATGCTGAGATGATGGTTGGTTGTAGTTTGTCATGAGGATATGCTGAGATGATGGTTGTAGTTTGTCATGAGGATATGCTGAGATGATGGTTGGTTGTAGTATGTCTAGAGGATATGCTGAGATGACGGTTGTAGTATGTCATGAGGATATGCTGAGATGATGTTTGGTTGTAGTTTGTCATGAGGATATGCTGAGATGATGGTTTTAGTTTGTCATGAGGATATGCTGAGATGATGGTTGGTTTTAGTTTGTCATGAGGATATGCTGAGATGATGGTTGTAGTTTGTCATGAGGATATGCTGAGATGATGGTTGGTTGTAGTATGTCTATAGGATATGCTGAGATGATGGTTGTAGTTCGTCATGAGAATATGCTGAGATGATGGTTGTAGTATGTCATGAGGATATGCTGAGATGATGGTTGGTTGTAGTTTGTCATGAGGATATGCTGAGATGATGGTTGGTTGTAGTTTGTCATGAGGATATGCTGAGATGATGGTTTTAGTTTGTCATGAGGATATGCTGAGATGATGGTTGTAGTATGTCATGAGGATATGCTGAGATGATGGTTGTAGTTTGTCATGAGGATATGCTGAGATGATGGTTGGTTGTAGTTTGTCATGAGGTTATGCTGAGATGATGGTTGTAGTATGTCTATAGGATATCCTGAGATGATGGTTGGTTGTAGTTTGTCCTGAGGATATGCTGAGATGATGGTTGTAGTTTGTCATGAGGATATGCTGAGATGATGGTTGGTTGTAGTATGTCTAGAGGATATGCTAAGATGACAGTTTGTTGTAGTATGTCTATAGGATATGCTAAGAAGATGGTTGGTTGTAGTATGTCTGGAGGATATTGTTAGATGATGGTTGGTTGTAGTATGTGGCGAGGATATGCTGAGATGATGGTTGGTTGTAGTATGTCTATAGGATATGCTGAGATGACGTTTGGTTGTAGTATGTGGCGAGGATATGCTGAGATGATGGTTGGTTGTAGTATGTCTATAGGATATGCTGAGATGATGGTTGGTTGTAGTATGTCTATAGGATATGCTGAGATGACGTTTGGTTGTAGTATGTCTAGAGGATATGCTGAGATGACGGTTGGTTGTAGTATGTCTAGAGGATATTGTGAGATGATGGTTGGTTGTAGTATGTCTAGAGGATATGCTGAGATGACGGTTGGTTGTAGTACATGTATGTCTATAGGATATGCTGAGATGATGGTTGGTTGTAGTTTGTCATGAGGATATGCTGAGATGATGGTTGTAGTTTGTCATGAGGATATGCTGAGATGATGGTTGGTTTTAGTTTGTCATGAGGATATGCTGAGATGATGGTTGTAGTTTGTCATGAGGATATGCTGAGATGATGGTTGGTTGTAGTATGTCTATAGGATATGCTGAGATGATGGTTGTAGTTTGTCATGAGGATATGCTGAGATGATGGTTGTAGTATGTCATGAGGATATGCTGAGATGATGGTTGGTTGTAGTTTGTCATGAGGATATGCTGAGATGATGGTTGGTTGTAATTTGTCATGAGGATATGCTGAGCTGATGGTTGGTTGTAGTTTGTCATGAGGATTTGCTGAGATGATGGTTGTAGTATGTCATGAGGATATGCTGAGATGATGGTTGTAGTTTGTCATGAGGATATGCTGAGATGATGGTTGGTTGTAGTTTGTCATGAGGTTATGCTGAGATGATGGTTGCAGTATGTCTATAGGATATTCTGAGATGATGGTTGGTTGTAGTTTGTCCTTAGGATATACTGAGATGATGGTTGTAGTATGTGGTGAGGATATGCTGAGATGATGGTTGGTTGTAGTATGTCTAGAGGATATGCTAAGATGACAGTTTGTTGTAGTATGTCTATAGGATATGCTGAGATGATGGTTGGTTGTAGTATGACTATAGGATATGCTGAGATGACGTTTGGTTGTAGTATGTCTGGAGGATATTGTTAGATGATGGTTGGTTGTAGTATGTGGTGAGGATATGCTGAGATGATGGTTGGTTGTAGTATGTCTATAGGATATGCTGAGATGACGTTTGGTTGTAGTATGTCTAGAGGATATGCTGAGATGACGGTTGGTTGTAGTATGTCTAGAGGATGTTGTGAGATGATGGTTGGTTGTAGTATGTCTAGAGGATATGCTGAGATGACGGTTGGTTGTAGTACATGTATGTCTATAGGATATGCTGAGATGATGGTTGGTTGTAGTATGTGGTGAGGATATGCTGAGATGATGGTTGGTTGTAGTATGTCTATAGGATATGCTGAGATGACGATTGGTTGTAGTATGTGTAGAGGATATGCTGAGATGATGGTTGGTTGTAATATGTCGTGAGGATATGCTGAGATGACGGTTGGTTGTAGTATGTCTAGACGATATGCTGAGATGACAGTTGGTTGTAGTATGTCTATAGGATATGTTGAGATGATGGCTGTTTTTTAGTGTGTCATGAGGATATGCTTTCTCTTCGCAGGTACCTGATTTCAGGCTCCCTGTTTGGTTGTTCAATTCTGCTAACTCTTTCCGGGTACCTGGTCTCACTCCCTGTGAGGATGTTCATTTCTGCTAACGCTCTGTACTGTTTTGTTAATTTTGCTTTATTCCTCGGTTTGTATATTCTTTGTTTATGCTTTTCATTAAAGCAATTCTCATTACTAATAGTATGTATATCTTTTCCTTTTTTGGCAGTCTTGTGCTATCCGGGGGCCATAGGCCATTGTTTGTCAAACTTATCTTTTTGATCCTAGTTAAGACTTAAAATGTTTGATCAGTAAGTTTCCATATTATACTTAAACTCCTACATTTTGACGAGTTGATTATTGATCTTTATCATTTATCTAGTTTATCTATCTAGTATCTATTTAAATGTATCATTCCATTGCATAAAGAAATGAAAATGAAAGGTTAATGAACGGTAGGTAGGACCTATAGGCGAACTAATAGGAAACTACTTATTGACTCCTTATAGATTGACATTAATGAAAAGTACTAGGAAGTTTAATGCTAAGAATGTGTTAACCAGGTTCAATTACCGTCCAAAATTCTGATTGAATCAAAAGTTTGCGCCGAAACACAATGTATAAAAGAATGAAATCAAATACCAAAAACAAAACAAAAAATCATAAACCATCAAGCCGAGACATTACAAGAAATATGAGGGAATAAAGGCATAACAAAAGTCAGCAGTGATAATTTAATCTGCTTCCCTGCAATACCGCATTGTGCAAGAACTGTCTAAAACCCCATTATTATTCCAATACCTGGGGGAAATCTCATGTAGGTATTGAGAAAATGAAGAAAGACGGAGAGACGTTACAATAGGCAAACAGGATGTTGCGTTATAAAGACAGGATAAAAGTTCTTTTATTCCTTAAGACGGCTCTACTTCTGAATCAGCTTTCCCTGTACCGTTTATACCGTCTGGTAATGTCTTTTTCACAATATTGAGTTTCATTGTAAGAAGAGTGAGAAGTCAGAAGGATCAGGCAGGCAAACTTATTACATGTCATTTCCTTGGTATGTGGCCTTATTGATTCCCTCCTCTGTGACACCGTATAATTATTTTAAGGTCATATATGACAGGGTGGGCTGCAAGAATACTTTCCAATTAGATTTCTTAACGAATCACGTCTCGTAACTGAATCTGCGTGGTACAAGATGACTACTTCAGTAACTTCCCTCTTCTTTTTCTGCACTTTCTTGATGACTTTAATATTGAAATTTTCATCTCTTTTCAGCAGACGACAGAAATATGATTTGACAACAGTGGTCCATAGCTAGTAATGGTGGAGTTTGTTTCAGTGAGTATAGTGATAAATTTAATTTGTCCATCTGTCTGTCTGTTTATCTGTTTGTCTCTCTCTCTCTTTAATAATATACATACACATATTTAATCATAATTCTGTCTGTCACATGCACCATCATGCAAATTCCGTTTGAATTTCTTCACCCTCTTTAGACTTTGAAATGTTGGAGATATAGTTTATCTTGCTATGATAATTGGGTTAGAGTTATGTTTATGAATTTCAAGCTGATGCTATCTAAGGTCATCATTGAAATGTCAAGGTCATTTAGAAAATGGTCCTCTACCTATTGGTGTAGCCAAATTTGAATCTGATTTTTCAAGTGATAATAGTACATTTGTATTTCACAAAAATTTATGTAGAAAATTCTGTTTCATATGAAGGTCATTCAAGGTCATTTTTTGCAGTCAAAGAGATTTGTGGAGTTTATTCAATGATATACATATTCCTTTGTGAAGGATGAAATTTCATTATCATAATGTAATTTTTCACATAAACCTTACGGTTTGTTCTCTTGTATAAGTTTGGTAATATCAATATATCACAAGGTTTTACATTGCAGGTCAAGGTCATTGTAAATAATTTTTTTCATCTGTTAATACTGTATCCGAAGAGCCTTCGTAGGTAGACCATAACATTCCCTACATTCATCATTATTTTAAGGTAACGTTGTGGAGTGTTACAGGAAGTTATTAAAGGTCTCCTATGAAACAATTATTTCTTCCTCATCAAAGTGGATTAGTCTAAATGTCCTGCCTAATCAAGGAATCAATCAGTTCTCCATCATATGGTCATTCCGATGATAAATGGTCATTAGAGTTCCATCAATTTTACTGATTTTCTTGATCATGCAATTTCAATGTTACTCAGATATAAAATTAATTCAAAGACATTTTTGAGTCATTTTAAACAAAGAGCCCTTTCATCTATTTTCTCTTTGACAAATGTATAACCAGGTCTATAACAGTGATTTGGAAGGACAGGGGCAATGCGCCATAGTTCCATTAATTTGTAAGTTGGGCCATGGAAGTCCTGTGTACTTTGTTGAGAAATGGCACTTCAAAATTATAGAAATTAATCATGGAAAATGGCTCATTCACAAAATATCCCTCCCAATCACTGCTATAAGAAGACAAATTTTTAGTCTGTTTAAGTTTACAGCAAATGTCCTTATACTTCTCATTAACAGATGTCTAACCTGAGGGCTATAAGAGGACAAATTTTGAGTCTGTTCAAGCTAATTGCCTTATTTTTTATATAGAAAACTTAGATGAAATGACGGACTATTTTTTATCGGCAAATCTAATAAAAGTGATGCTTTTCATGAACTCTGTAATAATATAAAACTATAATTCTCTTACACAGATGTCTAAGCAGGGCTATAAGTCTTAGAGGACAAATTTTGAGTCTGTTTAAGCTAATAGCTAATATGTTCTTTTATTTTCTCATTGACAGATGTCTAACCAGGGCTATAAGAGGACAAATTTTGAGGATGATGAAGTTTCGTGTAGCAGCGGGGGAACCCCAGGGCTTGACTTTAACGCGGGTGTGGTCTTTAAGGGCGGCATCAGCGCATGGTCACGGAGAAGTTTACTGGAGAGGGGCCTGTTTATCTGTGTAGTTTTGTTATCTCTAGTTGTCATTATATTAGCTGTGATACTTGCATCTAAGACTTCACCTAAGAAGGGGAAAGAGAACTCTACAGCTGTCATTGTAGAAAAACCATGTAAGTCGCTGTATTATGATACTAGGAAAAATGTTTAAGTCATATATTTTAACTTACATTCACCAGCAAATAACTTCAGGAATGGATCTTACCGAATTTCATATAATTTTCACCATAGGCAGATCCCCTTTGTAATGCATAGATAGCATATTGAATTTAAAGGGTGTTAGACCTGCTTAAGATAGATGCCAAAGAGAATGACTGATATACCATTGCTTTCTTTTCATAAGATAACTATCCAACAATTATTGAAAACTAAAAAGAATTGTAAAATAAGAGCAGTACTTTTAAATTTTTGAATAGCAAAATGAATCAATTTGATTGGCTGTTATAAATATACGTACCACCCTGTATCACAGTATCAGTATATGGTTGATCCCAGCATGCTGATTGGCTGTTATAAATAGATCTTCCACTTGTATTTCAGTATCAGTATGCTTGACCCCGGCATGTTGATTGGCTGTTATAAATAGATCTTCCACTTGTATTTCAGTATCAGTATGCTTGACCCCGGCATGTGTGTCTGTGGCAAGCTCCATATACAATGCTATGAATATGAGGGCGGACCCTTGTGAGGATTTCTATGAATATGCATGTGGTGGATGGATCAAGTCCCACCCCATCCCCTCAGGCCACTCCCGCTTGGGGACGTTTAGTGAACTGTGGCAGGAAAACCAAATCATCATGAAACAGGTTATAGGTATGACGTCTTTTATTCAATATAGTCATGTTGAAGGAGTCAGACTGAAGAATCTTGATAAAAATATTCACAAAGAAGGACATGGTCTGAAAAATTGTCCATAAATTTATACATCTTTATGTCATATAAGTTCACATTAGATTAATATGGCTCTTGACACAAGGTAATATTTTCAAGCTACTGTATTTGACAATATAAGGTGGAAATGTCATATTATTTTGTTTGGTATACATGTATATGTACCTTGTTAGGTGATTGCTACTTTTTGTTAAAAATACTTTCAACTTTATTGCTAAATGACAACAAATATTATTTTTACCTTGAACCATATTACTTGGCTGATAAAGTGGTTTTCTGGCCCTTAGATCATACAATGTACATGTACATGTGTAATGTTTTTATACACTTTTTTAACATTTCTTTACAGAACAGAAACTGAACAATTCAGTGAGCCTAGCGGAAAGGAAGGCTCAGTTATATTACAATTCATGTATGGACAAAAATAAGACTATAGAGAAATTAAAAGCCGAACCACTGAATGATTTGTTAAAAAACTTCGGAAGTTGGCCAAAATCTAATGGAACAGATAATCTTGATCTACAAAGCCTAGTAGAAAAAACTCAGGGATACGGGATAGACATATTTTTTTCACTCTGGGTCGGAGAAGACGACAGAAACTCATCAGTAAACATACTACAGGTAACTTATCTTTTGTATGATGTGTAGGGATTTTATACTCTGTGACTTTATTTTTAGCTCGAAGTAGAGCTAATTACGCAGCGTCCACCTCTGAATTCACAATGATTAGCGAGTGACCAAAAGTACATGATTGATGCTTTTTGCTTTGAGCATCAGTTTGCAGACCCTACATGTATTTTCTTTCAGGATCTTCTAGGATCAAAATTTTTTGTTTAAAATCAGGTTTATAATTTTGCCATAATTCAAATTTAATCAATTGTTGTCATCATAACCATGTACTGATCATTAGAAGAATTTCCCTAGAGATGTTCATTAACCGGCGACCCACAGTCTACCAATTATCCTTAAGCTTTCCAAGAAGAGAATAAGCAAATTAATGAGAACCATAATGTATCATTTCCTGTATATAGTAGATTATGTCACTTATTTGATAAATTAATGTCACTAATTCTGTCCGCTATGATTTGTTTCACAGATAGATCAGGCTGGTTTAGGACTGCCGGAGAGGGATTTCTACCTTAATAAATCCATTACTGAGGATAAGGTACGATAGATGAGAAAACATCTACATTTCCTTGTATCAAAGATTGTGAAAAATGTATAGTCTGCCATGTCTTTTATTTTAAAGGAGCTGTAAGAATACTGGTTTGATTTGAGCCCTGAAATCTCTCAATTATTTCTCGTGCGGTGTCCCTCCTCTGAAGGTAGAACATGGTTAGGATAAAAATATAATGTGCATGTATTAGAAGATTCCTTATAGGTATTTTACTTAGAAGATTTTTTGCAAGATTATTAATGACAGTTTGAAGAGGTAGGGGGTATTAATTTCGGAAAACGCCAAATAGCAAACAAAAATAAATAAACAATGCATTAATTTACAAAAAATTGATGTGTATTATGCTTTGATCCCCATTTAAGTTAAAACCGATAAAGAAAAAATAATTTTGAAAATAGGTTATCAATGAAATCTGCGAGCTCCCTTAAAAACATAATATTTTTCGTACTGTCTCCCTGAATTTTACGATAGAATTTGATGACGTCACAATTAGTTGAAGTTAGATACCTGACAAATGGGAAGTAACTCTGTATTTTGAACAGACCAAAGTATAAAATCTTTCATGCAGTTGCACCATACTCACATAGTATATTCCTTACATAGACAAGGAATTACCTTATTATTATATTCAAGGTCACAGGTCAAACGTTAGATTAGATGAAAATTTAGTAGGAAACAATCCAGTTGATGTTATTCCAATGATTAATATACCCAGGTCAGCTTTCATGACTGTTTATAATGATAGACCAAGCTCTAAATGAAAACATTCTGTAAATATAGGCATAATTTTTCTTGATAAGGAAAATTGATCCTCCCTTCCCTCGAAGTTTCCCTCGGTAAAAGTAAATAATTTTGTACTGTTCTTTCCAGATTTTATCTGCTTACTTAGAGTACATGAAGACTGTAGGAGAGTTACTCGGTGCTAACAAGGATGATATAGAGCCGTTAATGATAGATATTATAGAGTTTGAAGCTGACCTTGCCAATGTAAGTCTATACTTATATTTCATACTACCTAAAGCAAAGAACGTATTTAATTTAGTGACCACATTTTTATCTGTTCATTCATAAATTTACCATGTGGCATGTTTTTACATGTGTTGCTGCTTTCAATGTAGTGATGAGCAATCGGACAAATTTTACTATTAATTATTGGGACACTATTGGAAACTTATTATCTGTCGATTATTGGAACTATCAAAGTTTTTTTTAAAAATCATGTTCAAGTTCAGTGAAATACCATAGAAGCTGCAGCCTTTCTAACATAAACATACACCGAAAATGCATAGAAATTAACAATTCTGAAGTAAAATCAACAATTTAATTTGTTTTTGTTGACCATTCTTATTTTTGTCTTCTCAGCTCCATGTCATTTTGATTACTTTTCATGTGAACAATTTTGATACTTTTGTCTCTGAGTGACAACTGATTGTCAATTTTAATATCGTGCATCAAAAATCGAAGAGGTTAACTTCAGCGATCAACCATCGAAAGTTGGCGACCATTGTCACACCACTATTTGAATGTACTTACATGTATGAAATGGCTAGTAAATGAAGAATTTTGCAAAAATATCTGATTTACTACATGTATTAGATATGATTAGCTTTCCATGGAACATAAATTGATGGAAAGTAAAACTATCAGGCCGAATAGGGAAGTAGATATCAGTTATTAAACAACATTTTAACTTTCTATCTATCATAAGTAATTGATTGAGGAAAAAGTAACAGTAATTAAAAGAAGATTTTATTTTCTACAATTTTGTTTGTTTTTCAGATAACAGTGCCAAAAGAAGAAAGACGAGATGAAGAGAAGATTTATCATAAGATGACGGTTAACGACCTGCAGAAACTTTATCCTGTTGTATGTTTACATCAGCTTTCTATTTTACTGAAATTTGTGTATTAAACAGAGCAATACTTATTGTCAAAATACAGTAAGATAACTGATTTTGTATGAAATTGGTGTTTGAGTCCCTGTGTGCGTATTAATTAATGTTAAGAGTGGGCTAATGTGAAACTTTGCTCTATTAAATGTGTGCTAATTTTAGACTTCGCTAAATCATTTTATAAATTATCTTTATGACATACAATGTATGTATTAGGAAGAAAAATTAATTGCAGTAATTCACGGTAAGGCTTTTCAGCCAAATTAGTTCTGTTTCCACAAAAATTTGGTGAGGGTTAAATAAGTACATGTACAGTTTGAAGATTCCTTTAATTTCTCATTGAATGTGATATACTTAATTCTTTTTTCAATTACAGATTGATTGGTTAAAGTTTATCCGTTCTCTGATGTCTGTTACTAACATTGTCATTAATGGAACAGAGAGCATAGTGTCATATTCCCCAGAATTCCTGGCAAAAATGTCTGATCTCGTCACAGATATGCTCCAAACAGAGAAGGGAAAAAGGTATCGAGGATATCACAGTTTATGGAAAAAGGAACATTGTGATAAATACTAATAAGAATGAGTAAGGAGCATAGATTAGTATAATAAAGCGATTGAAAGTCAAACAGGAAACTGCAAAATCAGTATTTAGTATTCAAAAGTAGACCTGGCTTTCCAATAGACGATTTTCACATTACCGCAGTTGACTTGTATTTAACACATCCTAAGACCCGACATCACAAGATTTGACGTAACTTTTAACTGTGATGTCGTATCTGAATTATGACGTCACAATTAGAAATAACGTCAAAAGTAGTGATGTCAGATCTTGGAGGGTCTATTTATGTTTATATCCAAATCTTTATGTTTATATAGAGGGTCTATCTATGTTTATATCCAGAGGGTCTATTTATGTTTATATCCAAAACTTTATGTTTATATCCAAAACTGATGGTAAAAAGTTGGAAAGTGATGATGATGAAGAGGCACTACCATTAAATATGTGTATCTTAATTACTAATGTATGAATTTTTTTTCAGAACTCTGTATAATTACATCCTATGGCATGTAGTGAGTGCTATGACACCATATTTATCCAAACCGTTCAGAAATGCCAGAAAAGTTCTAACAGAGGCCTTATCTGGTATGTACATGTATATACATTAACATGTATCTTGGACTGTTTCATCATATGCTTCATATATGTCAAAACAAAAATTAATACATAATATTTATACTAAGAAATGATTGTAAGGATAAAGAATTTGGCAAACTTTTTATAAAACTGCAAACACGTTAACAACATTGAAAACTAAAACATTTGTACAAGATGCTTTCTCATTAATTTATCCTAGATTGTTGTTATACCGTTACATTACTCTTATTTAGGAGGGGACATCTACATGTATATGGAGATACTTTTTGATAGTATGGATCTTAGGAGGGGGGGCTTTTTGTATTGCAAGAATATTATCAGAAAATAATAAAATACTCTCAGTATTACTAATGTAGTAAAGAAATCAGCTCTGTTTTGAAATCATCCTGTCGGAGGATGAAAAGGGCAAAAATAAAATAGGATGACATTTTCCAATAGACCATTTTCCGATTTTATTAGAAAGCTCAAATGTCCTGGTCAATCATTTGGCGTTGTTTTACATCGTAAAGATTATGTTCTAAATTCAGGTACAACAAGAGGGGAGGAGCTGTGGAGATACTGTATAACAGATACAGATGGTGTGCTAGGCCTGGTTCTAGGGGCTATGTTTGTACAAGCTATAAATGTCCTCTCTATATTACCCTATATAATTATTACTGTTATATTACTGTTATTTTGGTACAATAGGAGGAGAGGAGTTATGGAGATACTGTATAACAGACACAGATGGTGTTCTTGGCCTGGTTCAAGGGGCTATGTTTGTACTAGCTATAGATGTCCTCTCTATATTACCCTATATAATTATTACTGTTATATTACTGTTATTTAGGTACAACAGGAGGGGAGGAGCTATGGAGATACTGTATAACAGACACAGATGGTGTTCTTGGCCTGGTTCAAGGGGCTATGTTTGTACTAGCTATAGATGTCCTCTCTATATCACCCTAGATGATTGCTGTTATATTACTGTTATTTAGGTACAACAGGAGGGGAGGAGCTATGGAGATACTGTATAACAGACACAGATGGTGTTCTTGGACTAGCTTTAGGGGCTATGTTTGTCAGGGAAGCATTCAATGGAGACAGTAAGATAAAGGTAAACAAAATGTTCAGGAAATTATAAAATTCCCTGTAGCAAATGCCGAGAAATATCAGTTGTGGCAGTCAGTCAGAGTCTTTAGAATCAATTTTGTTTGAAGTCCCTGTAATATTCAAGTTTTATAGTTATCTTCACTAAGATTATTCCAATTGTTTTTAGCCCCTGGAATCAAAGATTTGTGGAATTGAAAATTTGGTTTATCTACGTAATTTTATTCTCATGAGAAACCAAAGAGTATTATCATTAAAATGCACCTTCATTTCTATACAATATACATGTACATCCCAATCTTCAACTTGAAATATTACTTTACCTGAGAAATACTTATGCTAAGTGTAATTCCCTCTACAGGCAAGTGAGATGATCAAAAAGATAAAGCATGCATTTAAGAGTAACCTCCCCCACCTGGACTGGATGGATGCTGAGACGAGGAAAGCGGCTATAGAAAAGGTACGGAAATTCTATTTACATCATACGTAACACGCAATTTCATGAGCTGACTGCTTTTAATTTTGGTCTGTGAATTCATGATTATACATGTATTTATTTCTTGAAATCATAGATGAAGTTAAAGCATAGCCCACTTTGGGAGAGACTGGAGGGGTGGGATGTTTGCTTATTTAAAAAAAACTTCACTTGAATTAAATTGCAACACAGATATGAGGATAAATTGATTCGAGAAAATTTCAACTTATGAAGGATAAATTTTTTTTTAAATAATTTTCAAAAATCAGTATGATTTTAATAAATTTATACATAAAGAAAAAGTGTTTTAATTTTGTTTTGTTACAGGTATGCAACATACAGGAAGTGCATTTATCGTACATGTAATGTGCATAACAAACACAAACAACGACATTTATTCTATATACATGTATATGCACCATATACATAGGGTAAAAAAATAACGATACAATAAACGCAAATTTTGTAGACCTATTGAGTAGAGTTTTGCCTTAATCTTGGATGAGAAAATATGGTGTGTTATTGGACGTCACATGTACATTCAAAGATAATTTCTGAGGGTGTATCTGTATGTGCAGAATTATGGAGATCTGAAGGCAAGAAATGCATCATTTTAAGATATTTAGCCGCATTGCAAAGCAAAGTAAAAAAAGAAAAAATAATGATAATGAAAAGAAAAAAAAGAGATTGGTACAGACTGTACACATGATTACTACAATGTGATATTGACCTGATCTTTCTCTTTTTAAGGTAAATGTAAAGTTTTGGTAATCTTACATGACAGTCACTTTTTTTATTGCATCATATTTATTTATAACTTCAGGCAGATGCTGTGGTTGACATGATAGGTTTTCCATCATACATACAGAATGTCACAAGACTAAATGAGGAATATCAGGGGGTAAGAGTCATATCTTGTAATTTATGATATTTTATGTTATCTCTGCTCTATATTGCCTAGTGTCAAATAAAAATTTCAAACATACATGTATGTTGTATATGAACCAGTCTTTGATTGTAAGTCTAATTTCTTTAAGTCTGTCTGTCTGTCCATTCTGTCATTCCATGGATTTTGATGCTGAATCAAAATTAATGAAAGATGGCTTTGTCTAAGCAAGGTTAAGTCTTGTTTTTATTTAACCTACTTTTGTTAATATAGCCCTTTATCAATTGTCTGCCGTTAGGGGAGCTTGATACTTTTTGTAAAGCAATCAAATACTTGTTGAACTGTACATTTATTTTTCCAGTATCATGAGATATACAAGTACATGTTATCTGTTGTTTTTTTCAGCTGGTGATTAAGGAAGATGATTATTTTGGGAACAATGTCCGTAATCTCCTGGATAACATCAAGAAAAATCTACAAAAACTCCGAAAACCTCCAAAGAAAAATGTGTATGTTTGAATAATTAAATTGAATGATATTTGATTACTTAAAAATTATCATGATATTGCCTCAAAGTCTGGCCAATGAAATGGTGAAGTCCGTCTGTCTGTCCGTCAGTGCGTCAACATTTTTGTTTAAGTCTGTTTTGTGAAAACTGTTTGGTGCAGGTAATAGACCATGATAGACAAATCAAACACAGCAACAAGTTTTGACCTTGACCTTTGACCTTGAAGTAGAAAATTCAGAATTTATGTTTAAGCCAATAGGGAGAAAACTATTAGGAGAATTGACATTTAGCCTTGCATGATGATGGACCATGAAAAGACTTTTCATTTGAAACCTTGATTTTTGACCTAGTGACATTGACCTTGAAATTTGACCTACTTTTCAAAAACTGTAACCTTGGCTTTATCTTTAGAACTGTAATGGGTACAGCTTCCATATTCCTTATATGACTGGCGTCACGAGAAAAGGGCCCTTATCTCTCTGACGTCATAATTGAGAAAATTGACGTTAAACGCCGCGGACTTTTTCAATGAAAATAGAATTAAAGTCCCAACGTTTTCTTTGGGATTTTGTGTTTTCCGATGGGGGATTTTTCATCATAGGATTACTTTTCTCTCTTTTTAAATTTATTTTTGTTTCGTTTTGCTTTTGTTTTTGTTTTTGTTTTTTTTTTTGGTCATCGATCGACTAGAGTGATATTTATAGAAGTAATTGCAAATATGTTTTAAAAAAAGAAACTTCGCGTTATCTTCAAATATTTTTGAAATCAAATAAATCCGTCTCTTTAAATACTAAAATATAAAGTGCGAAATATCCAATGAAAATACAAAGAATGTTAGTTTCAAACTCACAGTAAATGAATCAATAACGACCAGACTGAAAATCATGGGAGCGTGATGCATTCACATTTAAGATTTATTTCTAACTATAAATATCGATATCAACTTGCATAAGATCCAAACCAAATGTAAAAAAAAAACCTAGCTGATCTTCGCGTGTACATTTTAACCGAATAGTTGTTTTATCTAACTTTGATTTGATCTGTCCAGTCTGGTTCAGGGTTTGTTTTTTTTCTCTCTCTCTCTCTTTCTTTTTTTTTTCTTTTAAGAAACGACACAAGTGTTAAATTAGTAACTGAATGTATGATTTGCGTGTTATGTTTCGTAAAAAAGAAACTAAAGAAAAAATGGAACAATCAAATGAGAGTCTTTACTCTCTATTTTCTTTCTTTTTTTCATTTTAACGACTGGCTATTTCGGTAAAACGAGAAAACCGGCAATATGCATAGATTTTGCTTTTAATACATCCTCTATTTTCCGTTTCGTACTTGATGTTCATTTTAGGAATTGCTTCTTCACGTAATAGTACTATAATGACGAAGTTATCTTTGTAAATGCAAAAGCGTAGTAAAGATATGCGAGAGGGGCGAACCATTTCTTCACATCGCAACTATACTTTTTGTATCGCTCTCTCGCGTTATTGCTTCTTCGCGCATAGTTTCCTACCGAAAGAAGCGAACTCCATCTTCGCTACTTTGCGTAATGATGTGATGTGATGACCCTAAAAGATCACTGTAGTTCTGTGCAATGGACTGTAGACACAGCTGAAATTAATGATCCTATCGTTATGGTTCGCAGGCGACACAAAAATTGGAAATAAACGCTGATAGAAAATCAACGAATGTAATTTTTATTTAAGCCGGGCTTCCACTGTCGCGAATGTAGAGGAGAATGAGCTACGATCAGAGGCGAATGAACAATCGTGTCACATTCTTGTCTGTTCTCATGAAGTATTTCTTGGCGCGATAGGCACACGATAGCGCCGCGATTGCATCAAGAATATGCTACGCGCCCGCTACGATAGTGTATCGAGTGTGATAAGAATAGAGAAGAATGCGACATGAATGTGTCACGATAAAAAGACACTGGGGCGAATGAGAGGCGAATGCAGGAGATTGAGACACGACTTTAACCCGATAGTGCTGCGATGCAGGAGATTGAGACACGACTTTAACCCGATAGCGCTGCGATCATGACAAGGATGAGACAAGAGCAAAATCAAAATCATTTGACATATCCAGGAGCATCAATACCCTTTGTTGACTTTGACCTCTTTCCATGTTGTTTTCTCTTGAAAGGCATTGTCAAAGTTTTCAAAACATTGATCCGCACACTTTTAAATCAACTCTGAGATAATTATTATTGTCACTGCCATGTGTGTATGTAGTACTATCGTCGCAATATCGTATCGAGATCGTGGCTGAATCGCGTTGATTTATTCATTCGTGTCACATTCTCGGCCCATTCGCGTCAGATTCTTTGTTGTCGGGGCTCTATCGTGGCTCGATCGGGGCTCTATCGTGGCTCATTCTCCTCCACCTTTGGAACAAGAATGCACGCGAATGTGGGGAGAACGCGCCGCGAATGGAGGAGAATGCAACGCGAATGCGCTGCGCATGTGCCGCGAGAGTGAGGCGAATAAGAATTCAGACGCGAATGTTTTAAACAGTTGGAAGCATTCGCGTCGGTGCCGCGAACAGAGGAGAATGCAGGAGAACATGACACGATGAGACGAGAATGCCCGCGATTGAGCTCGTAGCTCTACCGCCTCTGCATTCGCGACAGTGGAAGCCCGGCTTCAGAGTCGGCAATTTGTACATACATATTCGCCGACACAAGTCATCACAATTTATTGAAATGAACGGTCGGTATTATAACTGTTTGAATTCATAGATGGATCTAGAAAATTATGTCACGGTATTCAGTCTGGCGAAATACGCAAAATATCATCTGAAGTAATATTTAATTTGTTGCAGGAATAGGCCATAGACACGGCCATAATATTCTTTAAGAATATGATTCTTTTTCCTCTTATTTTTTTCTGTTTGACTTTTATATTATATATTTTTGATTTTAAAGTCATGTTCATGGAATTTAAAGTAAAATTGCAATATTGTTTCACACATCTAAAACTGAAGATATTTTTAAAAACTGAAAACTGAGTTCTTGACAATAAATTCCTTATTCTTTGGGTTCCTTTGTTACGTAGATAATAAAATCGACTTGTGCATAGTTTTGCACAAACTATGTATAATTGCGAGGTAGCTATATTTAGTTAAATCTCATCTAGTTTCTAGATAAAACACACAAGCATGAAAGTCGAGGAAAAAAAGAAAAAAGAAAAAAAAAAAGAAATGTCGATGACAAAAAATTATTATAAAAGACAACTAAATTCTCGCTTCATCTCTACCTTTCACGTGACCTGTCGCATGTTTTATTATGTGACCTTGAAGGCGACCTCAACCCAATTACACGTAAGTGTAGAGCGCCATCATCTTGGCCATTTATGCATATTTGATCTTAGTAAAATGTATATTATGTGAATGATGGCTACAATTGTTCGAATATAAAATACAATATATCGGCGCCTCCTTATATAAAACGGCAACCATGTACATCTTCATAATTTTTAGAGGTATGAGAAAATCATGAACCAAGAACTGTGAAATTTGCTTGATAATAAATTTAAGATAACCGAGAAACTGCCAAATAAACAAATTAATTCCCGTGGAATACTATCATAAAATCGATACATGTTGCAGGTGGCGCTCTAAAATTGAAATTACAAAATAAAAGGTGTGACAAACCAATGTGTAGAGCTGAAAAGAAAACCGTATATACAATGTATTCCTATCTAATTTCCATTATTATTATTTCAATTTTGTTTTTGCCGACTATAGATAAAAAATATCTCATGACAAACGTATTCAGTGCAGGATTTTCGTTAAAGATCTCCATTTCAGATGTTGGAAGAGCAAAACTTTATTACGGTATTTCTCAATTCCTGTACTGAAGATATACTTTAATTTGCAATAAAATCAAATCATTGAGAAAAAAAATCGGTTGAATTATATGATTTTACCCACATTCTCTCAAAAATATTCACTTTTAAATACAAACCATGGCTAGATTATGTTTTACATAGACACCTGACCCCTGTAGTTTTTGACACTAAACATAACGTCGCCGACGTTGTAGAATTAATATTGATTTACTTGTGTAGCATTATAGTACTTATATTTATGCATAACTTAATAAAATTCAGTTCCAGTTGAGAAATTTAGATAAAGAAAGATCAAACTTTATTTCCATATCAAAAAAAAAAAAAAAAGATTATAATAATAAAAAAAACAACCTCAAAATAAAAACAAAAACAGACCAACAACAACAACAGTTCAACAAAATCGAGACAGACGAAAAATGTAACGTTCTGCAATTATCTTTATTGAGATACCCTTACCGATAGGGTGAAAAATTTATCGATATAGATGGTTTTATATAATAGAAATCTGCTTCAATGGACTGCAATACGGGTCATAAGGATGTTAAAAAAATCCCTTTTCTATAGATGATCAAGTTCTATTTGCCCCGAGAGATAAAAGGTAGTATAACAAAATGACGTCATAATTCTAACGTCGCAATGACTTGACACTACCCAAAGATAAATGCCTATATCTCTGGACAGGAGCGGCGCATAGCGATAAATAGTACCTTTTTGAAAAGAGGAATAATCAAGGTTTTCAAAAATACCAAAAACTAGAATTCGTGAAAATATCACTTAAGGGCCCTTTTCTCGTGGCCACAGTCATATGAAGACCTTTCTTATGAAACCTTGACCTTTGACCTCATTACCTTTACCTTGAAGAGTGGCATACTTTTCAAAACCTTTTAACTTGACCATATACATGTATCTTGAAATGTAATTTGTATGACTTTAATATTTTACGCGAAGATTCTTTATGATGAGACCTTTCATATAAAAATTGACCTCGACCTTGAACTTTGACCTTCATCCAAAGTTAAAATTGGCTAAATTTGTTAAAGTATTAGGGGTAGAGCTTTAATATTTCACTTGTATTTTCCTTTTAACAATAACTTATATAGGCAAAGTACACATCAACTAAAACCAACGCTTCGCAATTCGACATACTGACTCTAGGGGTTTAGGGTTTATTCCTTAAATTCATAGGTTGAAGGGGGTTATACTGGTTTCAACATGTCAGCTTGTCTGTTTTTCCATTTAACTGTCCACAGACATGAATTTTATTTGCGCAATATAACTTGAGTCATTTTTTATCTACAGCTACGAAACTTTGAACATAGATTGATTATAACCTTAGAAGGAACCTTTTTGTATGGGGCACAAAATGTCAAAGTTTGCATTTATTAAAAAAAAAGGTTTTTCTGCACCTTTACGCAAGTAATTCCTGACCTTGACCTATACTGTATAGGTAGAATCATTCAGGATGTATTAACCTTTGCTTCTTTTGTGGTTGTATCTTGAAAAATTGTCTCAGCAAATTTGATTACCAAATTCATAACCCAATACTAACAGGGATGGATCCATGAATCATTTTCCAGGCAAAATAGTTTACTTCCATAAAACAAAGGAAGAAAGTATGTGTATCAGCGAATGATTCTGCGTTTACAGTATGTACAGTGCTGCTGTTCATAACAGATACATGTAGGTTACCTATGACCTAAGGGGGAACCATACTGATTTTGTAGTTAATCAGTCAAAGGTCAAGGTCAGTTATAACTTGGTTGACCAATAGTGAGATGAATCCAAAAGACCAAGCTTCTTAATTAGATGCTTTCAAAAATTCAGATGTCTTTGTTATCCGTGTGTGAGGGCACCATGAGCGAGAGTGTGCAGTATTTAGGGGTTACCATACGTGTGTTTACAAAAACGGATATTTCTGACAGGGGATTTTCATATATCCTGTCAGTTTTTGTAAAGCATCAATATGGTAATCCTATTCTAATGCTATAATCAATAAAAAGCTAGAAAATGTCTGATTTTAGCGACATCACCTTAGGAAGGCATAACTTCATAACAAAAACTGTAGTAAAACGTGAATCCCCTTGCAGGTTTTTAATCCCTCAACCAATCAGAATGCACTTTACAAACGGAGAGCATTAGAATCACAAATCACCATCGTTTAGTACATCTAAATATTGGTACATGTATTTCAATTGGAAAAATATTATAATATTATAAGCTAATTGTTTTAAGCAACTTGGAAACATAGAAGATGATTTTAAAGTTCTGAAACTTTTATCAAATGTTATTTTTTTGCAATGAAATATGCTAAAAGTAAGATAGTTATAAAACATACTTTATGATAACAGATGGGGTATGACCCCTCCCACAGTCAACGCCTACTATACTCCGTCAAAGAACCAGATTGTCTTCCCAGCTGGTATACTACAGGCACCGTTCTACGATACGCAATATCCAAAGTAAGTCATGTCCTATAATTTTTACATATTTGTATTTCTATGAAGATAGGAATGGCTTTGGAAAAGATATGCTTCAACTGTGAAGGGATTTACCATTAATTAGATAAATGAAATAAAGTCACTCAAATTGAACATGTAGTATACATGATGTACCCAAACATTGCCATTAATTTTGAAGGTATTTACATGAAAGCTACTTTTCACATGTATGTCACCAGAGAAGTAAGGCCGCATGAAGAAATCAAACTCTTTCAGCCTTTTTGTCTGTCCATCTGTCTGCCTGTCTGTTACATTCACATTAATGACTATTGTTATTTGTTATTACATGTGCATGCCATACATCAACAAAACTTGCAGGTAACATAAAAAAACACACTTAAGAGTCAAAACACAGGGAAGATTGAAGTCACACTTAAAAGTCCAACAGGCAGCATTTCTTAAACACTAAAGTCAAATCATTGCCAAATTAAATCCAAACTTACATTGTACATGGTACAAGGAAATTTTGATATTAGCATGCATGCATGAACTGGTGAAGGACTAAGAATCGTCTGCTTTTCAGATCGCTAAATTTTGGTGCTATGGGCGTGGTAATGGGGCATGAGTTAACACATGGATTTGATGATCAAGGTAGGGTATTCATGAACAAACATTTACATGACTGTATGAAAGAATAGAGAGGTTTAGTTACAAGTTTTAGCACATCTTGTTTTTATGACATTATTAATTCCTGCAGTATTTGATTATGACGTCATGACGTGACGGATAGCTACATGTTATTGATGTGTAAACGGCAGTCTACACGTAACAGCAGAGTGGGTAAGTTATTTGAAAATTTCTACACTTATCATTGATTGAACTGGACCAGTTTTCACCCTTGTAAAGCACCTTTAGGATTCTAACTTTCCTTATTTCGAGGTTTTACGAATCGGGATGTACATTTCTCGCAGATTCAACTGATTGAAAAGAAGAAAGCTACACGTACACTTTACTTACATAATTTACCTAGATCTACTCCGATTCATACGTATAACTAGACAAAGTCTTTGGATTGTGACGTCAAATGATGATGTGTACAAGTAGGTCATATGTACAGTTGAAAGCACTTGAAATTAAACCTCTCTAATAGTGAGACAGAAGTATGTATTGGATTGGTAGCACAAATGGTTTAAGAATAACAAAGAAAATTATCTTTTCAAAAAATATGATTAAATATCTGTCAAGGACATAGTTTTTACATGAAAAGATTTTACACTCTCACATTGCTATCATGAAATAGGACCAGACAGGTCTATTACTTGTATATCTATACATGTATCTATTTTTAGAAAAATTTCTTTCTATGAAAAATTCAAAACATCATCAGTACTGTTTCATTAAGTTCAAAGTGATATTTTTATGAATCAGAAATTTAATAATATATGAATTATGTTTGATGGTTTGATTTCTGTTTTACCTTAAGTAAATACAGAAAGTGAAATGTTTGTGTCTTTATATAAAGTCTGTTATTTCCACTACGGTAACCTTTATTTCTATAGTATAACTTCAAGAAAAATGAAGAAATATTAAGAAGATCCTTCTCGTACTTGTTATCAAGTTCATTATCGGGAATCAGTCACTGATAATTATGCAAATTCTTGATAGGTAGAGAATATGATAAAAATGGTAACCTTCGACCTTGGTGGAACAACCAATCAGTAGTCAAGTTTCAGAAGAGATCGGAGTGCATGATCCAGCAGTATTCCTCTTATAAACTTGGTGATGACAATGTAAGTAACATATGTAAACTCTACATTTTTTCGAGGAAACATTTTCCAAAAATTTTAGAAATTGAGTTTTGTTAATATATGGATAAAAAGAGGGGTTTTTTTTTTGTTAAAATGTAGCCAAATCTTGCTGAATTTGCCCATTTTTTTGTGTCAATTTTGGAATTTGTATTTTTGCCACAAGGCAGGAATGAAAAAAAACTAGATCAAACTTCTTTCAATTACACTTTGTGAATAAGAATAATTCTCTTAGCATCTGATTCTGTTTTGACTGTTCTCATCAATATGTACATTGTACATGTATGTTTAAGACCTGCCAGCCTTTAGGATAATGTCCAATGAAATTCCACGTACATTAATTATAACATTATTGTAATCCTCTACAGGTTAGAGGTAAACAAACTTTGGGAGAAAATATAGCAGATAACGGAGGACTGAAATCAGCATTTCACGTATGTAGCTTCAGATTTTACAATTATTTCAATATACATGTACATGTACGCGTTCATGTATGAGTAAAGTAAAGTTCTCCCTATAGAAGTTTATATAAACAAATAACAACTTTCACACATCTTTTATGGTCAATTTATTTGTTATACATTTCTAATTAAGAGATTATTTTTACAGGCATATGAAGATTGGTTACTAACAGATTAATTTTTACAGGCATATGAAGATTGGTTACTAACAGATTAATTTTTACAGGCATATGAAGATTGGTTACTAACAGATTAATTTTTACAGGCGTATGAAGATTGGTTACTAACAGATTAATTTTTACAGGCGTATGAAGATTGGTTACTAACAGATTAATTTTTACAGGCATATGAAGATTGGTTACTAACAGATTAATTTTTACAGGCATATGAAGATTGGTTACTAACAGATTAATTTTTACAGGCGTATGAAGATTGGTTACTAACAGATTAATTTTTACAGGCATATGAAGATTGGTTACTAACAGATTTATTTTTACAGGCGTATGAAGATTGGTTACTAACAGATTAATTTTTACAGGCGTATGAAGATTGGTTACTAACAGATTTATTTTTACAGGCGTATGAAGATTGGTTACTAACAGATTTATTTTTACAGGCGTATGAAGATTGGTTACTAACAGATTAATTTTTACAGGCGTATGAAGATTGGTTACTAACAGATTTATTTTTACAGGCGTATGAAGATTGGTTACTAACAGATTAATTTTTACAGGCGTATGAAGATTGGTTACTAACAGATTAATTTTTACAGGCGTATGAAGATTGGTTACTAACAGATTTATTTTTACAGGCGTATGAAGATTGGTTACTAACAGATTAATTTTTACAGGCGTATGAAGATTGGTTACTAACAGATTAATTTTTACAGGCGTATGAAGATTGGTTACTAACAGATTTATTTTTACAGGCGTATGAAGATTGGTTACTAACAGATTTATTTTTACAGGCGTATGAAGATTGGTTACTAACAGATTAATTTTTACAGGCGTATGAAGATTGGTTACAGAAGAACGGAGAGGAAGCTCCCTTACCGGCCCTGAATCTCACTCATAAACAACTCTTCTTTCTGGGATTTGCTCAGGTACACAGTTATACAATGACGGAAGTTTTACCAGTTCTATTTGTTACTGTGTCTTTATGGTCTTTAGTATTATATGCTCTTATTTGAAGCATTAAGATAATTTTAATCTAAGATGTACATGTATAGTGATATCTATTAAATGGAGTTTATATTTTTTGAAAACCAAAACTGAACAAATATTCTGTTTTTTATTTTTTTTTTGTCAAATACATATACCAGTACTTCTGAGGTACAATCCGAAAAGCAGAATCTCTATCAATTGAGATTTCTTCAATATGTATACAGATGTATATCTGTTATTCTGTTAAGTTAAACTTTGCTTTAAGATATTGTTATATATACATGTACCTGTAGGTATGGTGTTCATCTAGTACCAAAGAGGAGGATCACTTACAGATATTGACTGATCCACACAGTCCTGCACAGTTCAGGTAAATATACATGTATATGGTTTGCTGTTTATAACATATATCCTTGAGATTTTAAGCGGACTGTTTCCATAAAAAAGAAATATGTCACAAATAGTCTATGTCAGATACTGTCCCAAACAGGAAGTAACTCTAGTTTTCAAAAATACTGAATAGCATTCCTACCAATACTGACTTATGTTGCCATGATTTGGAAGGATAGAGGCCATGCGCCATAGTCCCATGAATTTTAGAAAATCGTGGAAAATGGACAATTAAAAAATTTTTCTTCTCAATCACTGATTTTGCCATAAAGAGGTATCACAAAAGCATACTTATCTGATTATGTCATTAATCTATTTGTTGTCCATTGAGATTAATGGGTCTGGAAAAAAATCTTGAAAATTGAGTGCTAAAGCTTTTAAAATTTTCTGCTACTGACTGCATTAGTAAAGAGTGCTTCATGACATAGCGTATAATGAATAATGTACGTCTTACAGAGTTATTGGTACTTTGTCCAATTCTAATGAGTTTGCCGAGCAGTACAAATGTGCTAAAAACACCAGGATGAATCCAGCCAATAAATGTGAAGTATGGTAGAGAAGATCAGCGGCTGAGGTGGTAAAATAAGTGTAAATTTGTGATGAAATGATGTAAGGAATGACCGTGTGTCACAGCTAATGAAGTTTGTTTGTTTGTTCTGTTGTTTGAAAGTTCTATCAGGAAAATATTGTTATTTTTACTAGTTTCTTAGTTTTCATGAAAAAATTGTGATAAGTTGTTTTAAAAGTTGTTTAGATGGATTTTATATAATTGGAGGATAGAATTACATCTATTGAGAACTATAGTCATTTATCTTGGTATTATGTTTTAATGTGACGTTATTTGTAATATGGCAGAATATTATCTATGTGGCATTGAAAATCATTCATGCATGTACATTTATGTACCATATGTTCACAAACAAGGATAACTAATTGACTCCATCTACCATATTGTCGACAGTGTATTAAATACATGTACTTACCAAATCAGCCGTACACACGCACATTTACCTTGTTTCAATTTTTTTCAACAACAATGAAAGACTTTGTGAATTTTTACAAAGTTATCTTTGAAAAAATGGCTTGTACAGTTTGTTGACAGTTTAAAAAAATATGTAAATGTTGATTGAGTCTGAATTTGTTAGACATGCTAGATTGTAAAAGACAAAATTTATATTACACAATGATTGCATTATTATTAATTGTTTTTGAAAGAATGATAGAGAGTTCATGATCTTCATACAAAGTATACTGAGTAGGAGTCTGTTCTTTTTTATTTAATTTCATGGATGTATGCCTTTATGCTTTATGCTTTGTATAAACAAATGTCATTTTTCAGACATTGTTAATCCTATTGAAATCCATTTTTACCCCAAAGTAACATGGTCCTACTTATTTTAGTTTCTTTTCATTTCAATGCTTTATTGAAATTTTACAATAGTGGAACAAGTATGTAAATGTATTGTTCATGTGTTGCTGCAAGGTGTGGCCACACATTTTTGGAGTCCACATACCAACTTTTCATGTATTCAGCCAGTTTGATCAAGAATATACCCATTCTCATGTGTGTTATTATCAAACTGTAGCAATACAGAAAGTTCTCATTGTTTGTTGTCTGTCTGTCTGTCTGCCTGTCTGTCTGTCAGTGTTTGTCTGTCTGTCTGTCTGTTTGTGTCTTTCTGTCAATGTTTGTCTGTCTGTGTAACAGCCAGACTGCCAAGTGTCTGTATTTCATTTTAAAGCTTTTACTACGCAACTGGCCATAGTACAAAAAAAGAAAAACATTGTTAATTCAACTTAATACAATTTTGAAGGTTATTGTCATTTGATAGGTTATCACAAGGCACAACATGCTCCACCCTGAACATATGTGATACATGTACCACCCTGAACGTATGTGATACATGTACCACCCTGAACATATGTGATACATGTACCACTCTGAATGTATGTGATACATGTACCACCCTGAACGTATGTGATACATGTACCACCCTGAACGTATGTGATACATGTACCACCCTGAACATATGTGATACATGTACCACTCTGAATGTATGTGATACATGTACCACCCTAAACATATGTGATACATGTACCACCCTGAACATATGTGATGCATGTACCACCCTGAACATATGTGATACATGTACCACCCTCAACATATGTGATACATGTACCACCCTGAACATATGTGATACATGTACCACCCTGAACGTATGTGATACATGTACCACCCTAAACATATGTGATACATGTACCACCCTGAACATATGTGATGCTAGTACCACCCTGAACGTATATGATACATGTACCACCCTAAACATACGTGATATATGTACCACCCTGAACATATGTGATACATGTACCACCCTGAACAGATGTGATACATGTACCACCCTGAACGTATGTGATACATGTACCACCCTAAACATATGTGATTCATGTACCACCCTGAACATATGTGATATATGTACCAACCTGAACATATGTGATACATGTGTTACCTTAAACATATGTGATTCATGTACCACCCTGAACATATGTGATACATATACCACCCTGAACATATGTGATACATGTACCACCCTGAACATATGTGATACATGAACCACCCTCAACATATGTGATACATGTACCACCCTCAACATATGTGATACATGTACCACCCTGAACATATGTGATACATGTACCACCCTGAACAGATGTGATACATGTACCACCCTGAACGTATGTGATACATGTACCACCCTAAACATATGTGATTCATGTACCACCCTGAACATATGTGATACATGCACCAACCTGAACAGATGTGATACATGTACCACCCTGAACATATGTGATACATGTACCACCCTGAACATATGTGATACATGTACCACCTTGAAAATATGTGATACATGTACCACCCTGGACATATGTGATACATGTACCACCCTGAACATATGTGATACAGGTACCACCCTGAACAGATGTGATACATGTACCACCCTAAACATATGTGATACATGTACCACCCTGAACAGATGTGATACATGTACCACCCTGAACATATGTGCTACATGTACCACCCTAAACATATGTGATTCATGTACCACCCTGAACATATGTGATATATGTACCAACCTGAACATATGTGATACATGTGTCACCTTAAACATATGTGATACATGTACCACCCTGAACATATGTGATACTAGTACCACCCTGAATGTATGTGATATATGTACCACCCTGAACAGATGTGATACATGTACCACCCTGAACATATGTGATACATGTACCACCCTAAACATATGTGATTCATGTACCACCCTGAACATATGTGATATATGTACCAACCTGAACATATGTGATACATGTGTCACCTTAAACATATGTGATACATGTACCACCCTGAACATATGTGATACTAGTACCACCCTAAATGTATGTGATATATGTACCACCCTGAACAGATGTGATATATGAACCACCCTGAACATATGTGATACTGTTAGTTATACAGTGTTTTACAGGGGGGATACAGAAATATATTGGGTCGATGAAAAAAGTTGTATTAGGCGAGGTGAAGCCGAGCCCAATACAACTTTTTTCATTGACCCAATATTATAAGACTCTATCATGGTCTTCTATGAAAGATACATCGGTTCCACCCAAGGGGTCTCAAAATCATGTAAAACCCGAGGCTTGCCGAGGGTTTTGCAAAATTTTGAGACCCCGAGGGTGGAAACGATGTATCTTTCATAGAAGACCATGAAAGAGTATTTTTCTCTCATATCTAAGGGTCAAAACAAAACTGAAAGAAAAGGGACGAAATTTGAAAAAATGTCAAGTTGATCTAATCGCAAAAGTTTTCCAATATTCGAATTCAGCGCCCCCGAAAATGGTTTATTCTATAAGAATAAACTACGAATATTAGGCTTTTCAAAATAAAATGCAAGAGAACATTGAAAAACGATCTTAAAATCGAAGTGTTATGGCGACGTCGCCGCTAGCTTGTTTGTTTTGCGGGCTGAAATCATGACGTCACAATAGCGTAAACAATCGAAACGATAGCGTCACGTGATATGTGATACAGCTGTCACGTGATATGTGATACAGAAGTAGCTCACATAGCTGTATTTCATGGGCCTACTCTGTAACACATACGCGGGTATGAGAGAAATTTTTGTATCTTCCCTGTAAAACACTGTATAACGAATTTATCCCGCTGATGGCTTTTGGTTTATGTATGACTTATACATATATGTCAACATATTTTAAAGCATTTCAGTGACGTCAAAAGTATAAAGCGTCTTAGTAGAAGCAGGATATTAAAATAATATCCTGTTAGAAAAATAATACAACATAATATTTGGTTCTTCTCGACAAATCAGATCGCAAGAAATTTGCCAGAGGCGAGATAAATGTATGTGTACCTGTGATGAAAAAAAAATTACATACATATATACTCTCATATATTCTAATCATAGCAGTGGTTCTTTATTTACATTTTATTATGTGAGTGGGTAATAATTAAAACTACTTTTAATTTCTTTTATCATGTCTAGATTCTGTCTACGATTTTTGACAACTTGCATAATGATCTTTCTTGACTTTTTTCCAACGGCGCCTATTAAATCAGAGTCATTTTGATGGCTATATAAACTCCATAGAAACAGTGCATTGTAAAATCAGCAAAATCTGTAAATATCAGTTCAGGTGTTTCAATCAGATTATAAAGACAATTGCATTGAAACTTTAAATATTTAAAAGTTGGTGCCCTAGTCAATAAAGAAAGGAGTCCAGAATATATACCTCTGATTGATCCAAGTGCAATCAAATTTAAATATTCATTTATGCACTGCGATCCATAAACCTCAATAATGGCATTAATGCTTTCTTTTCTTGTAATGAATGGGATCTAGTTTTGACTACTTTTTAGGTATAATTGTTTGGCATTAATATTTTCATTAGAAAATGGTTGTGCAACCAAACTTTCCCAGACACATAAAAGTTTTTGTCTTTGATTTTAAAGTTATACTTACCGGTAGTTTCTTGCCATTTAAAAACCTGGTTACTGAAAACATGCTTGTTTTTGTAACGTGCTTGAATTATACAGGTAGAAACACTTTAGAAAATAACCTCACACCTCACATAGTCATGTAAGAAAATATCTCCCCCCCCAAGATATTAACAAATGCACAGCACTCTATAGTCATGTAATTTTAAAGCTTGATTTTTACTCACTTATTATTCAGGGTTATTATTATTTTGACATGATTCTTTCTGTTTAATTTTAAGTAATAATACTACTGATTTATTTTATTGCATTGATTTCTTACTGGTTTGATTGTTATTTGGATTCTTGCTTTTTATTACAATTCATGATGCCATATATTTTGTTAATATTTCAAAAAAAATTATGGCCCTTGTTATTTTTATATATAAATATGCCACATCCTCACACATTAGATTTTGTTTTGGTTAGAGATATTTAATATGTCATTGTTTAGTCATGAACTGTTATATGTTTGCGATGGAATCCTGACACTAATTTATAACTTTGAACATTTAGATTTCATTTAAATGGTATCCCTTCCCATGAGACAACTTCAAAGTGTACAAAGGAGCTGTAAGAATAAGGGCTTTATTTAGCCCTGAAATCATTTGATTATTTCTTGTGAGATGTCCCTCTTTTGAATGTAAACGTTGGTTATGATAAAAATATAATGTATTAGTAGATTCCTAGTAGGTTTTTTATTTTTCAAATGTTGTGAGATTTTATAATGATGGTTTGAAGAGATAGGGCTATAGAGGTTGGAAAACGTCAAATAGTGAACAAAAATATAAGAAATATTTATTATTTTACATAAATTTTATGTGTATTATTATGTTTTGATCCCCTTTAATGAAGATAGCATATCAATATAATCGGTGAATTTCTCAATCGAGAAACTGTCGGAAAATCATCTGACTTTGTACTATGCTGTAAGTTTTCAGGCGCGAAATTCACACTGTGAAGAAATAGACAACCTTATATCCTTTATTTTGTTTGCTACAATTGTCTATTTAATCGAATTACACTGAGAATGTTTATTTAGATACATTGAAGAAATCAGCAAATTCAATCTATTTTACCGCTTTTTAGAACAATTGTTAAGAAGTAACGCATCCCCCCTTTTTTTGTTTTTCGTTCCACCCAGAGTTACAGAACCCCACTTGGTCAGAAACTTTTTGTTTTTATGATATACACCTTTGGTGAAAGTGGTATCCTGTAATTTGGGACGGAACAATGTTGTACAAAAACATTTCCATTTTCCAGTTATTTCTACGGATCACTCAAAGTCAATAAAACCGTGCAAATAGGGTCTGAAAAATGAGGTGACATGAGTGTCCTCATAAAATTTCAATCTCTTGGGGAAATAAAGCTATATACCCGAGGGTTTAATTCCCAAAATATTTTCAACATTATTTTTTCCGTTTTTCTAAAATATGAATTTAAAAGATGACCGTATTTTTAAAATTTACCTCAATGTAACATGTGTTACCTACATATTGCGTCACTATAATTCGTAAAAAAATGTTTCCTACTCTGTTATTTCTCCATTATTATAACTGATTCTTCAAAATATAGTTTTATTCTGCAAAATTAATGAATTTGTGTTCATCTATCTTCATTTTTGCCCTTTTCTGACGAAGAAGAGCTACAGGTACAAAAACCCGACCAAATCAACGAAATGTGCAAACATAATGACCAGGTTTCACTATCAATATCTTTAATTTGTGATAATTTAATATCCGGAAAGCCATTTATATATCTGTTTCATATATATATGTATGCAAATACACTTGATTTAAGAAATTTTAACAGCTCTCTTTAATTTTTGAAGCATATTATTGAAGCTAATCAGAAGTAACGTATGTTTCAAATTATCAATTACTGATGACTTTAGTACTCTAGAGTTGCTTGAAGTTAGAATATTTTTTGACATTTCATCAGCTTTTTCTTAAGATTTTATCCTTTTCAATATTCAAGCACCATATTTTCAACTAAGTCTTTATTTTAAGAACTTTTCATCAGGGTGATTTAAACATTAGTAAATACAAATTTAATTTATGAAAGATATTCATTCTAACTTTAATCCAATAAAAACATATGGGACCAAAACCCCAATTTTCCTCGTTTATTAACGAACTTGGATAAGTCTTATCCGTTTTACTGAACTTGAAGTTGGTGATGGACCAAAGAAGTCTCCAAATTAATGAGAAAAACATGGTAACGTATGTTTCCCAAAAGAAGAATCATAATTTTACGTTTATTATACAGTGCAATCATGGATGTATCATCAATTATCAAAGAATTTGAATTCAAACATAACAGTTCAAACTGTAATGATAGAAAAGTCACTAAAAGTTAATTCAGAGTGAAATTTCTTACATTTTAGATGTATTCTTTCACATTTTACTTCATTCTTTGAAGCAAAATGCTCATATTTTGCCAAATTTTGCATAGAATGAAATTTTCTTACATGCTTATGATCTAATTGTATGGTTCTAAGTGATTTCTAATAGAATACAGGACTTACAACCGACGGTTCTTCGCTCTGATTCGTAAAACGGAAAGAATTGCACATGGTAACATTTGTTACCAATTGTAACGTATGTTACGAACTTAAAATACACAATAAGATGTACAACAGAGGAAATTTGAGCTTATCATGCACAGTTATGTGTTTTGAAAATAGCATTGAACTATTTTATTCGTGTGATACTTAATTTCTGAAAATTTTAAATAAAATATCCGACACTATTTAAAATTGGGTAAAATCTGGGATAAAAGTAATTTCACATTTGTTTCTCCTACGTAGCAGTATTATTTTTGCTTATTATGAAGGAACAACATCTCTTCAAACCATGTGACCTACCATGTGATCACTGATCATCAGAAAAACGATTTAATACCAATGAATTGTAGTGGCAGACAACGTATGTTACATCACGTATGTTAAAAATCAACTTTCAGTCTCCAGTTTATTTCATAATTTATGATACTTTTCTCGTCGCACTGGATTGAATTCTTCTTACGTTAGCAAAGAAGGATAAAAAGAGTGTAGGCACCATCTTTCATGTTCATGAGAAATATTATGATAGGTATCGTATGTTACATTCTTAAATGACCAATCAATTTTTTGATGAAAAACTTGACTTTTTTCAAACATACTTCTGTTTACTCAAAAAAATGTTCAATGCATGTTAAATTAGACCTTTTCTCTTTATCATAAAGTCGTTTAATCATTTATAACCATCTTTTTAGCCAACATAGTATAACTTTATACATTCATTATGTTGAAAAATCGAAAATTGGCGACATTTTTCAATGTGATGGAAATCAAACTAATAAGGTTTAAATAGAAAATTCATTAATCTGAAAAGATGTAAAACACGTCACCCTAAAATGAGAAAATAAAGTTTTTCTGGGTTGAAAGTGTTTTACTTTGTTTTCAGTGACTTAAATGTAAAATTCTTAAATGGCGACAGTCACGTATGTTACAAAAATGGGGGTTTGAGCTGGTCTGCAGACAGGATGATAGTGACAAATATATTTTTTCTTATATGGCCAATGAGGTCCTATGTACTCCTAAGTCACGACATATAGAAATGCCTTGTATCTGTTGTCTATGAAAAATGAACGGCCGGGGACACCATTTGCACGGTTTTATTGACTTTGAGTGGGGAAAAACACTTGTTTTAACCCAAACATCGGCCTTATTATGAATAATATACCCAACCTGAGAGTAGATTCAGTTGTAAACCAATTTAGTTGACTGTAATTTCCAACGTAAAATTTTCTTAGATTGTTCATTTTGAAATTTGGACTTTTTCAGGGCAGGTTTTATGTCTTATTCTAACAGCTCCTATTCATTAAAACATAGCCAAGAATACACAGTTCTTTTTGATTATTACAATGAAAAGGACTGAGTCTCATAAAATTTGTGACAGGTGATTTTAGTTCCAAATTGCTGCTTCGTAATTACCAATCATAAAATCAGTGCATGACTTGAGCTTTATGACTTAACTTTTGTTAAGTTTTTGACTTACATAAGTAACTCAACTCTTTCTATCTCATAGAAATATTTTATTTTATGTACAATATCCAATATATGTAGTATTCAGAGAAATTTAGCATACAAGATGTATATTTATATGAACACTTATATTATAATATTTCAATTAATGAATAACACTTAATTTTTTTTTCAATTTTTGAAAAGACAGGTATATAGTCCAATAGATATTTAATTGTAAATCAAATCCATAATCAGGAGTGATAATACATGTATTTATTACCTAACTCTGAACACATAATGCTCTATTTTCTATGAAATCTAAAGATATTTTACCCTAAAACATACCATTTTCCATACCAAATCCCTCTGTCAATGCTTTAAACTTTTGTTGCATTTTACTCCTTTATAACCTATAATTTTATTGTCCTTTATGTGCAATATGATAAAACTGAAATCTCCTAATGTAAGATGATTCATTATTCACCTTGTATGAGTGTCTTCAAAATGCTTGTATTTAGGATCTTGATGAAAGTGTGAAAGGATGCCAGAATGACGAAATATGAAAATAGATTTGAATGTTTCAGCTCTTTTGCTTTTCGTAAAATCAAAAAATAAACCGAGTTCTTTATCCCTTTTAAGACATTTTGTGTTAGCTGGGATTAGGTAGGAGTGCTTAGGGATCACTTTCCTATCATGTCACTTTAAAAATGAGGCATTCAATTTAGTCATTTGTAGAACTTTTGGGCACAAGTAATGTGCTTTTTATCCCAATTTCTACCCATCTATCTCCCATCCAACTTCATATTTGCATTTTTAATGCTAAGGTTTAAAGGTATGTATACAATCATAATCTAATCTTGGACTGCCTTAAAGTCCAATGAATAAGATCAAACTATTTATAGACTATCATGATTTTTTTTTTTCTTCAGAGAGTCTGTGGTACTTGTATTTTGTGCATTTGTTGATAGATTATTAAGGGAAGGATGTTAAAATGCGTTTGTAAAAACATTAAATAGGGTAGTCAGAATCATTGGCATTGAAAAAAAATTTAAAATCTAATTCAAAACGAAAGTTTAATTTTATATGGCTTTGAAACATTCTATTCCATCTAGTTTTGGAGCTGTTTGTGTATGGGTCAAATGGAATCACAACATTTCATGTATGTCCAATATACAATTTTCACATTACCGCAGTTGACTTGTATTTTATACATCCTAAGACCCGACATCACAAGATTTGACGGAACTTCTAACTGTGACATCGTAGCAGATTTTTGACGTCACAATTAGAAATAACGTCAAAAGTAGTGATGTCGGGTCTTGGAGTGTCTAAAATGCAAGTCTAACGGTGATATGAAGAAGGTCTATTGTCATAGGTCATAGATTGAATTTATATGTAAAGAAAAATTAAAGAAATATTCTCATTAAGATGAATTTAAGGTTTTAAATCAGTAATTTCCTCTTTTGATTTTATGCTTGTTTACTTTATAAATTCTTTAAACTGTAAACTGGAGTCATTACACATATGAAAATATTTTGAAATGTCATTAAAATCTTTATCTTGTCATGTACATTGAGATTATGGGAAATCCAGCTATCAAATTATGAGGGTCAATGTCAACTGTGATGTTATGTTTTTTCATACTTTTTTTTTTTTGTTAATTGTTTCTTATGTCATGTTTTATTGTTTTATTCTCGAACTCTTTCCATCCATTACAAACAGTCAAAATTATACCTCATCTGTTTTTCTCTTTTGCTCAAAACTGAATTATTTAAATTGTAGGTACTTTTATTTGTTTTCTACTTTTCTATTTTCTTATTGCCGTCTCATTCCAGGATTGTGTTCCTTTTAATTAGACCGAATAATTGTCCTTCCCTCTCCCAGTCAAAATAGTCTGAATTAAATTAAATAAGATGTACTAATTTTAGAATTCTTTTCCTTACTTTGTTATTTTGAAAACATCTACAGTTACCTGTATAAGATACTTTTGTTACTTTTCGTTAATTCTATTTTGATTTCATCAAATATTACACCATGCTCCGTCCTTACAGATGACATCATGTTTTTATGTCTTGTAGGTTTTATCAGATCTCAGATGAACTGTAGTTTATGAGCTTCTTTTCAGTGCATGTGTGATGAATTTATTTCATGCTTTACACTCACACAATGAGAAGTCATCAGAGTTGATTACCAAATTTGTGGATGACATGTATTAATTTGTTTTAAGAAAAGACGCAGAAGTCATACTTAAGTTATGATAATAACAGAAATCCATGTATTGTTGTCATTTATGTTTTTCTTTTCTTTTTTTCTGCCCCCGTAATCGAAGATTCGGGGGCTTATAGTTTTTGGTCTGTCCGTCAGTCTGTCTGTTTGTTTATTTTTCTTTTTGATAAAATAAAGTATTTAATGTTGGTGTCAACTTGTATCATTTCCACAATGTTACCATGGTTACCCATGTAAGTGTGTTTCAGAATGAAAAAATGGAATAATAATTTTCATTTGCGCAAAATATTTAAGATATGATTATACTAATATTAAAAGGTTTTGAATGAAGAATGTGTTATTGATTGTGAAATGGATGAACATTTTTTTTTCAGTATTGAAAAATATGCGATAAAAATCTCTCTTTTCTTCTTTCATATGCTACTAATACATTAAAATTAACATGTCATATTGTATGTAATGGGGTATCACTCTTTCAATGTGATAATCTGTTTATATTGGTGTAATCATAGAGTATATATATTGTGTTTTATAAATAAAATATTCAAAATCATATTTATGTTGTGCTTTTACTTGACAAAGCTTTGATGCTACAGTAACCAAACTTGCACAAGTGATTCATCTTGAGATGCTGAGGTGAATCCATGCATTGGATGCTGCATCTGACATCTGACTCACATTTTCCACTTAGATGACTCGGTTTAGAAGTTTGTTGTAGATCAGTATGACTTGGTTAAGAAGTTTGGGGTAGCTCAGTATCTGACAAAGTACCGATGTTACAGTAATCAAACCTGATCACATGATTCATTTTGGAATACTGCGATGAACCCATGCATCGGATGCTTCATCTGACCTACATTTTCCACTTGAGTGACTCTCTTAACAAGTATGGAGTAAATTAATATTGGACATAGTTTTAATGTCATTAGAGGATTATCTTATAAATACTTAGATGGAACCATTAATCAGATGCTGTATCTGACCTACTTTTTCTGCTTGAGTGATTTTTCTTTTGAAAGCTGACATTAAGAAAAGTATATACTTGCTACATGTACTGATATATCTCTGATCAAACTTCATTAAATTGACCTTGACCTGCTTTTTCCACTTGAGTTTCTTTGCCTTTAAAAGTTAATATTGAGCAAAGTTTGTGTGCTTCATGTATAAACTTGCATATTGGATGTATCTTTCTAAGAACTTTCAATGACTTTGGCCTACTTTTCCTGCTTGAATGATTTTGCTTTTTTAAAGCCAATATTGAACAAAGAAGATAATGGATGATATGCTTATAATGTAATTGCTAAAATGTTTATAATAATAGAATTTTTCTGCCCTGACAACATTTCACTTCACTACATGACAAAATGGAGAATAACGCACATTTAGTAAATAATAGACTTAACTGGATCCATAAAACCTCGAGAAATAAGAACACGCATTGGTGGTACCAAAACAGATAGTTTTTAGAAATTGAGGAATCAATTTTCATTGATTTTATGATTAAAAAACAATTTATAAAGATTTGTAGAATTTGTTTTATTGAATTTTACGATATTTAACAATTAAGTTCAATTTATATCTATCAATATTTCAGAATAATTGTATATGTTTCTTTAATGTAATCATTGTTAATCATATTTTAGCCTTTGGGACTGAATAACTGGGTGACCACTCAGTATTCTGAAGGTATAAAAAGACGAAGATTCAATAGTGCGAAGGTCCGATAATTCGAGGGACTGATATTTCGAAGGTCCGATAGCCCGAAGGCCCGATAGTCCGAAGGTCCTTTAGCTCGAAGGCCCATAACTCCGAAGGCCCGATAGTCCGAAGACCCAATAGTCCGAACATCCAATAAAATTCCTAAAATTGTAAGCTTTTTGATTGAATACGATTTTTATACGCTCGTCATAAGACGGGACGTATTATATTATGGTGCTGTCCGTGCGTCCGTGAGAAATATTAAAACCCCGGACGTGCGTATCTTGCAGCGTTTGCGTTGCTATTTTTTTTAATCTGATTTCGGGTTGACATTCATTCACTGTTTTAATAGCGCATGCACCTATCCAGGCTATCTTTGCAACTATGATATTTCTATAAAATCTAGAACGTACATGTTTAAAGAAATAAAAAACGTGTGTTTTGCAAGTGTTACCGATAAATGTATTCCCACATTTTCAAATTTGAATAAATAAGGACGTTCTCGTTATTTTTTTCTTTTGGTTGACTTATACAGACAACCATGTTTGTCCCCCCCCCCCCCCCCCCACTTTTCAATCACAAAATTTTATGATGCATTAACATTGTTTAAAATAGCAACATTTTGTACCATAAATCTACAATTTTCGGTGAATTTTCAAAGTTTTTCTTTGGCTCGCTACCGCTCGCCATTTCTTTATAGACTTTCTGAATAATTAGTCCCCTACCGGCAACGCCGAAGGGGACTCTTAGTTTCCTCTCGGTCTGTCTGTCAGTCTGTCTGTCCATCTGTCCGTCTGTCCGAATATCAGTTTTCCGGACTTTTTTCTGCAACGGATGGAGATATTAAGATGAAATTTGATACACAGCTTGGTCTTGGATAGTTACAGAGCAAGTGTAACTTTCGTCACGCTTGACCTATTTTTCGTGGAGTTGTGCCCCTTGATGACTTGGAAAATTCAGTTTTTGTCAGTTTTCCGGACTTTTTTCTGCAACGGATGAAGATATTCAGATGAAATTTGATACACAGCTTGGTCTTGGATAGTTACAGAGCAAGTTTAACTTTCGTCATGCTTGACCTATTTTTCGAGGAGTTATGCCCCTTGATGACTTGGAAAATTCAGTTTTGGTCGATTTTCTGGACTT
The DNA here is from genome assembly GCA_033119305.1 of Pinctada imbricata. NCBI lineage: Eukaryota > Metazoa > Mollusca > Bivalvia > Pterioida > Pteriidae > Pinctada > Pinctada imbricata. The sequence goes on along the minus strand of VSWD01000004.1, from coordinate 11,813,582 downwards.
TCTTCTGTAACAAATAGAGATATTCACGTGAAATTTGATACCCAGCTTGGTCTTGGATAGTTGCAGAGCAGGTGTGACTTTCGTCACGCTTGACCCATTTTTCGAGGAGTTATGCCCCTTGATGATTTGCAAAATTTAGTTTTTGTCAGTTTTCCAGACTTTTTACTGCAACAAATAGAGATATGCAAGTAAAATTTGATACTCAGCTTAGACTTGGATAGTTACAGAGCAAGTCTGACATTTGTCACGCTTGACATATTTTTCCAGAAGTTATACCCCTTCATGACTTGCACAATTCAGTTTTTGTCAGTTTTCCTGATTTTTTTCTGCAACAAATAAAACTCATATATGTTTAATTGAAGAGTAATTCATTGGTAGAGTTGCAGGACATAGATATATGCCACCGGTAGGGGACTATATCGCTCAGCGATCATAACATTTTTTAATTTAGCTATTCTGATCCATCCTATAGTCTAGACATACTACTTTATCAATGTACATGAAGACATTTAACTCAAACTATATAGAATATTATTACATGTACTTGTTAATGATAGAGGGTATATAAAGTATTTTCTGATAGGTCCAATATTTTGGTAAAAAAAAATTCCTGACTCGCCACCGCCAGCCAGACATTTATTCATGTACTTAAAATTTAGAATTGCACCAGAAATGATAAAATTTGTGCATATAGAACATGAAACCCCCATATTTTGTTTTTAATCCCCCATCCCCCACCTTTTTCTTTTTTTTTTTTTTTTTTTTGCTTTTTGCTTGTTAGAAATTTTGGGATGTTGTGCCCCCCCCCCCCCCCCCCACACACACACACACTTTTTCAGGCAGAGCTACGCCATTGAGACAACTAATATTTCCGACGTTCTTATCGATGGCTTTCAGCAGTATAGACATATCTGCCAAATTGTGGCAGTAAACTAGATCTTGTTACAAATACCTTTTCACTACTTTCTAAATAACTTAGATGTTTAGGAGCAGTTTGCACTGTTGAACTGCAGCCCCTCCCCCTCCTTTTTTTTCACTTATGTGCGATTGCAGAGATCTATTTCAAACAACAGACCTTGTGATGATATCATTTCTTTATGATTTATCTTGTTACCTTTTTAAATCTGATTTGATAATTGGGTATACTAGTATATTCAATACAAGTTCCTTGATAATATCTCTTTCAGCCCCTCCCCCTCCATTTAGATTTCTAAATCTATCAATTTCAATTGTACAGTCAGGTATCCTGTATCAAGTCATGTACAGGGCATTCGGATTTTCAAACCTTCGGACTATCAGACCATAGAACCATTAGGCATTCTTACTACCAGACCTTTAAACCTATGGTCTAATAGACCTTCGAAATATCGGATATTCGATTTTTTAGGTACTTCGGATTATGGATCCTTCTGTATATTTCATTGCAGTACTTTCGGTCTATCGGGCCTTCGGACTATCGGGCCTTCGGATTTACGGGCCGTCGATTTATCGGACCTTCGGCTTTATGGTCCCTCGAACTATCGGAGCTTCGGAATACTGGGCGGACACCGAATAACTGATGGGTACTTCTTTGATGTTTATATTAGACAATACGCAATCATATATTAAAGGGGTATTAACATGCGATGATGACGTAAGTCCAAGAAATCTGTGCTGTTCTTAAATTTGAATCACACCCCAAGTTAACTCCACATGGAATGTGAGGATATAAAGTTGAATTAGTGCAAAAAAAAATCGGAAAAAACATGTTTTCTTCCCAAAGTACCTTCATAACGTCCCCCTAGTGAGTTTATGAACGGGGATTAATTGTTGCTTTCATCCCTTCACCTTATTGAGAACTTGTTATGTCAAATCCATGAAATCTGATCTATTATTGAACCTTTGGAAAATATCAAACGATCATATTAAATATCACTGGGAGTACAAATTACATCTCTGATCATTAGTTCAGACAAACCCAACCTTTTAAGATAGGCCATATTTTTGTGATGTGTCCGGGGGGTAAGGCCCTTTGTAATTGATATTGATATCATCTACACGGTCTAGACGATGGATCTACTGTGACTAATTTTCCTGGATTTTTGTGAATAAGGGTAATTTATTTCTCAGCATTTTTGTGACATTTCCATAGAGAAAAGTCAATAGATTCAGACGTTTTACGACGCTATCAAGCGGTATATCGCTGAAAGTGCATACAACAAGCTAAATTACACAGACATTTTTTCACGAATCTTTTTGGATTTATATCTCGTTTGAAAGACTGCTACAGGCTATCTATAAATACAATCACTGTCTCATTATACACGAGTCTAATAATCACATTTATATAAAGACTTCCTCGTGCTAACAGACCAATAGAATTACGAGATGTCTCGATCTTACATGATCCGATTGAATCAATCTAAGCAAATCTATTTGGGTGGCGCCATCTAAAGAGAATTCCGTTTCATGTACAACAAACATAAATGTCGTTTGGCTCATTCCTTTACGGTGTTAAACGTCTTCAAATTCAATAGCATTATTATTTGCAGCATGGACCAGACATGCGCGTTTCGGTTACTTAACCCTCGTCAGTGATCCTCAATCTAAACAATGTGATATGACCAAAGAGTGAAAATGATTATGTTTTTTAAAAAAAATGTACCGAAAGACGTAGCAGGATGGGTGGAATATGATGCTACAGGACCCGCATTTTAGAAATTTCAAGAAATTTGGTTACAGAATTTTTAAAATGCGTTGAAGAGACAGACGATCAACCGAAGTTGATCGAATTTCATACCTCAATGGTGTTAGCTTTTTCGATTGGTCATTTTATTGAGTTTGTTCTCGTGTAAATAGTCCAGCTGCATGGTGAAATAATTGTGCAAATTTTTAGAGAAGCATGAAACGTTGCACAATTGTTCCTAAGGTCATATTTTACAATATTAGCTATGGACCCACTTCGAGAAATCAAAATGACCACTATTTTCAATATAGCCGCTCTTTTCAACAAAAAAATCTCATTATTCACTCAATAATTAATCCCTTTTTTACCGTTTATGGTACGATCAAGTCAAACTTAGTCAAGAAAATGTTAGATTCTCCATTGATTGAATTTGTACATACAGAGATTAATATGAACAGTGATAACGGATAAATTGCGTTCTATGACGTTACGTTATCTTTCTCTGTATGTACAAACATTGTACAAACATTAGACGTTTTCTACCATCACTGTTACAAATCGTAGAAAGTTGAAACTGGAATCAATGTTAATCAAATTCTTAGGAATCCGTGACTATTGTTACGTTATTGACGGTTAGTTGTAATGGTATGTGGACAGAAACCATACTTCGCCGGTGATTTTATTTCGCATTTTTATAGTACATTTTGTAAATGGCTTCTCGTCGGGTATCGGAAATAGTTTTAAAAAGTTTATCTTTATATCGGAAATATCAAGTTTATCTGTATATCATAATAAGTATCAAAGAAGCAGTCATATTTCGGCATATTTTGACATCTCCTACTCTCAAATTTTAAAGAAAATACATCAAAAGGGGGAAATGAATAATTAAGAAATGACTGTCTTACTTTTGGTGTTCATGGGTGTATAATTCTGGTTGGTCACGTGCAAATTCCGTGAATCGCGAAGCGAACACCAAAAGTAAGACAGTCATTTCTTATATTTACATTTATTCTTAATATCTGTCATTTTTATTTTCATGCACTTCGCATATTTTGCCTGTTTTAGTGTCAAATGTATTTGAACGTTGGTAAATTCTCCCTACATGCAAAACTTGCACGTGAGCAACCCAAGTTATTGGAATATAATTCTAGTTGCCTAATGGGCGTTCAACATGGGGAATCTACTAGTAATGTAAATATTAGCAATTATTAATTTTACTTGATAACTTCCATTTTTGGCCGGATTGCAAAGCAATTCCGGTCTATAGATTGACGATGTCCGTCTGTCCGTCCGTCCGTCCGTCCGTCTGTCCGTCTGCCGTCAACATTTTGGTTAAAGTTTCTGGTTGAGGCAAAATCTAAGGAACTATATGCAGTAGAAACTTTATATTATACATGAAGGTTGCCCATGACAAGACCTTTCAATTTATGCCGTAACATTGGACCTAGTGACCTTGACCTTGGACTTTGACCTAGTTAAAGATTTTGGTTAAAGTTCCTGGTTTAAGCAAAATCTATGGAACTGTATGCAGTAGAAACTTTATATTATTCATGTATGTTGCCCATGACGAGATCTTTCAATTTATGCCGTAACATTTGACCTAGTGACCTTGACCTTGGAATTTTGACCTAGTTAAAGATTTTGGTTAAAGTTCCTGGCTAAAGCAAAATCTAAGGAACTGTATGCAGTAGAAACCTTATATTATTCATATAGGTTGCCCATGACAAGACCTCTCAATTTATGCCATAAAATTGGACCTAGTGACCTTGACCTTGACCTTGGACTTTGGCCTAGTGAAAGATTTTGGTTAAAGTTTCTGGTTTAAGCAAAATCTAAGGAACTGTATGGAGTAGAAACCTTATATTATACATTTAGGTTGCCCATGATGAGACCTTTCAATTAATGCCATAACATTGGACCTAGTGACCTTGACCTTGGACTTTGACCTAGTTAAAGATTTTGGTTAAAGTTTCTGGTTTAAGTAAAATCTGAGGAACTGTATGCAGTAGAAACCTTATATTATACATTTAGGTTGCCCAAAGACGAGATCTTTCAATTTATGCCGTAACATTGGACCTAGTGACCTTGACCTTGGACTTTGACCTAGTTAAAGATTTTGGTTAAAGTTTGTGGTTTAAGCAAAATCTAAGGAACTGTATGCAGTAGAAACCTTATATTATACATTTAGGTTGCCCATGATGAGACCTTTCAATTTATGCCGTAACATTGGACCTAGTGACCTTGACCTTAGACTTTGACCTAGTTAAAGATTTTGGTTAAAGTTTCTGGTTTAAGCAAAATCTAAGGAACTGTATGCAGTAGAAACCTTATATTATACATTTAGGTTGCCCAAAGACGAGATCTTTCAGTTTATGCTGTAACATTGGACCTAGTGACCTTGACCTTGGACTTTGACCTAGTTAAAGACTTTGGTTAAAGTTCCTGGTTTAAGCAAAATTTAAGGAACTGTATACAGTAGAAACTTTATATAATACATGTAGGTTGCCTCTGACAAGACCTCTCAATGTATGCTGTAATATTTGACTTAGTGACCTTGACCCAGTTGGTGACAAAAACTTAATTTGCAATCCGGCCATTCCGTCTTTAGCGGTGTTTTATTTCTTCATAAATCAATGATGAATTAAAATATCTTACTTGGCATGATTTCATAGAAGTAGTGTTTACAAAATATTTCCTTGAACGAAACTCACATTTTTAATTGTGCCTTTGTGAGCAAATAGGCAAATAGGTGGATGATAATCTGTGATAGACCATTGGTACCATCCTAAATGGAAATAACCGGATGTGACAGTTCTACCGAATTGAAGCGGCGGGTGTTGCATGCAAGCAGGAGATGCTGACTCTTCCTTGGCACTTGGTCTCACTCCCATATCAGGAGTTCACTTCTTTTCATGTGGTGGAGTTTTTTGTTAGTTTGCTTTGGTTCCTGTTTTATCCTGATTTTGTATGCCTTCGGTTTATGATTTTCTGAATTATCGATTTTGTGCTGTATACAGGGTTATGGGCATTATCCATATTTGTCATCTCGACGAAAACGGAGAAATATGGTCACCCACGCACACATGGAAATAAAATATTGATACTTTTTATAAGAAAATAATGGCCTGAGTAACATTAATTCTTTTTGTAGTATTTCGAACGAGGATGGACTTAAACTCAATTTACAAAATTATTCATTGATTGGCTTGAAATATCGAGACTTTACCTTAGTATCGACATCATTGATCGAGGTGTATCTCTCTCGATACTTTTGTATCGAGATCATTGATCGAGACTTAACTTTAGTATCGAGATCACTGATCGAGACTTTGCTTTAGTATCGAGATCATTGATCGAGAGCGGAAAACTTATATCTGTACATCTGAATCGAAGGGTTTCTTTTCCTCGACAAACTACAAATCATACAAATCATGGACATGTAGTGACCTGTGTAATGCCTTTTCCTTCCTCTTGGACAATATTTATGGATCTATACAAGCAGGTTGTAGGGATTCCTATGGGTACTAACTGTGCGCCTCTTGTTGCAGATTTATTTTCATATACTTACGAAAAGGAATTAATCAAAAATCTTCAAAAGCAAAGAAAATTTGATGATCTAAAATGTTACTTCTAGGTATATGGATGATATTCTAACTATTAACAATCCTGCTTTTGAATTATATAAGAATGAAGTACCAAAATTGTAAACGGAAAGATTAATACAAGTGTATATGACAAAAGAGATGATTTTGGATTCAGCATAGTAAATTTCCCCTGGCTTGACGTTGACGTTCCAAGACTACCCTCATACGGCATTTACATATCGCAGCTCATCCGGTACGCTAGAGCATGTACTGATATTTTGGATTTTCACAGTAGAAATTTACAAATTTCCAAGAAACTTTTAGGTCGAGGTTTCCGCTTCCATAAAGTAGTTGAGACTTTCTGGAAATTTTACAAAAATTACAGTCAACTACTTTTAACATTCGGATCTATACACGCAACAGAGTACATTACTGGGTATTACAAATATCCGAAACGTGCATGTCTGGTCCATGCTGTAAATTTATCTGCTTTAAAATGATGCTGATGAATCTGAAGACGTTAAACATTTGTGCCACTTGGTGAGTGTCCCCAAGGACACACGTAGCCAAGTTCGATCAATTTCGATTGGTCGTTTCTTCAAACGCATCTGAAAATTTGTTTTCCAAATTTTTCTCAAATTTCTAAAACGTGGGTCCTGTAGCATCATATCCCAGCCATCTTGCTACGTCTTTCGGTATATTTAGGACATTTTTTTTACAGATTTTGGCCATTTTACATTGTTTAGATTGAGGATCACTGACGAGGGTTAAATATCCCAAACGTGCATGTATGGTCCATGCTGTAAATTTATCTGCTTTAAAATGATGCTAATGAATCTGAAGATGTTTAACACAACCTGTCTTTTATGGTGATATGATAGACAAAATTAGAAGGATCAAAGGTAGGCAGCATAACCATCGAAAATACGTCAGAATCATCAAATGCCTTTTATACCATGGATATGATCCTAATATCACCAGACGGACACTAGGCTTGGGACTTGACCCATCTACAGTCTTGTACCAGCGCATTCTTGAGACTTGCTCTCTGACTGACTGTGACGACGGGACTCCATGACGGGCCCTGTCCAAACCTCTTTAGAGGAGACAGGGCCCCGACCACCGTTCATCTCTGAATGTCAGTCGGGCTCCTCGGTTGATTATATACATGAGCTCGCTACAGCCGGCAGAGCACGGACTGTATTACGTATGCCCTCTTTTTATATCCACTTACATATTTATCTGTGTTGTTGGGCCCCTGCGTTTTGCGGTCTTGTTTGTGTGTGGTCATCTAACAGTGAGGAGGTTGTTTTACACCACAATTGTACGTTCTTCGAGACCTCTGGGTAATTGGAGAAGTGAGAGGGTTGTGCGCACGTAATCCAGGATAACCACACCATTTGCTACTTGCGTGGCAAATGACCGTCCAAAGTCGGCACCGGCTATCTATTGGTCTCGTTGGTTTATGTGTAGTCTTTTGTGTTTCATATTTATATGTCATGTGTGTCTTTTCCGTCTCTTTTTTTTAATCTCGTCTTTAGTGTTTTCGCATCGGGTGTTTTCGTGTTTTGATTACTCCTCCCGGGCACCTGGTCCCACCTCTAGCTTGCTAGGGGTCCGTCGATGTTTAGTTTTGTGCTCTATTGTGAGTGCTGTTGAGATTATCGTCAGGATCTTCTTTAACTCATTTGTGTCACACTTATGCCCTTTGCCGTGTGGAGCTCGTAAAAAGTTCCCCGCGAGGGGTTTGACAGTAAGTGTTTTGAATAAACTTCCCTGACATTGTCGCCATAGCACTTTCTATATAGACATAACGTCAGACAGTGCATGAATTTTATATATTTTCATTTTCATGCTTCATAAATATCGACGGCGGGTGCGGCTAGCCAACAGGGGATGCTTACTCCTCCCGGGCACCTGGTCCCACCTCTAGCTTGCTAGGGGTCCGTCGATGTTTAATTTTGTGTTCTATTGTGAGTGCTGTTGAGATTATCGTCAGGATCTTCTTTAACTCATTTGTGTCACACTTATGCCCTTTGCCGTGTGGAGCTCGTAAAAAGTTCCCCGCGAGGGGTTTGACAGTAAGTGTTTTGAATAAACTTCCCTGACATTGTCGCCATAGCACTTTCTATATAGACATAACGTCAGACAGTGCATGAATTTTATATATTTTCATTTTCATGCTTCATAAATATCGACGGCGGGTGCGGCTAGCCAACAGGGGATGCTTACTCCTCCCGGGCACCTGGTCCCACCTCTAGCTTGCTAGGGGTCCGTCGATGTTTAATTTTGTGCTCTATTGTGAGTGCTGTTGAGATTATCGTCAGGATCTTCTTTAACTCATTGCTGTTGGTGCTGCAACAGGGTCTTGTTGGAGATCCCCTCCCTTGTTTTACGGGAAATGTATGAAAAAAGCGAGATATGGTCTTTTTCCATTTAGGCCCTGAATAACCATAATTGTGAGGAATTCTTGTAATTCAGATGTTATTTTAAATGAATATCCTTTTAAATAATCGGGATTGACCATCCCATCCCCTCTTTTATACTTTCAGACGCTATATTTGTTATAAAATATTTCCTTTGCGTTATGTCATATTGAAATATCATTACCGATTTCCGAAGTCATAAATGTGTCAAAAGGAATTTTTGCTCACGTTTTTAATCAAGTGCTGAATTTCAAACTTTTGAAATAATTCTAAAATGACAATTGATGTTTAATTTTAAATAAATCAAGCATTTTTAATGATAAATTTGTAAATGTATAAAATATCGATGTTATACAAGAGTAGTTCCCCTTTGAATTTCATATATGTACCTTTCAGAAAATACATAGTTTACAGTACCTTACCAGGCATGAAATTTACCATACTTTACAATGGAGATTATTAGATCTCAATGTAAAATTGTACAACGGATACCTTTTGCCATCTCTGTCATCTCTGAGGGAGCAACCATTTTGGAGGGAAGGGGCGGATTTTCTTTCACTTGGGAGGGGATCACATATCTACAAAATAAAATACACTTTTAGATTCTATAACCTAATAAGAATGTATCTTTCCGGTGAATTGATACTTTGCATAGATGCTTTTCAGTTACAATTCTTTCAACGGTGAAGTTGCATATAGTACCTGGAAACTAACCATTATTTACATAATACCAGCTTATTGCGGCAGTATCTTTATTGATCGTATTCATTACAACTTATTTGTTTCCAATCGTTCTTTCAAATTCATGCATCTTTCATCTTACCCAAAGATATTCTACGGTGTAAGGTTACAATGGCTTGAACTCATGTAAGGAAAGAAAAATAAGGAGGGAAAAAGAAAAATGAGAAAAACAAAACAAAAAGTCGAGTGTAGCAGTACTCATTTTGCGTACTAGTACTCACGGTGTCTCACAGAGGTCAATTGTTTTCATAGATCCTCCATCAAGACACGATGTAAGGGAAAGGTTACGTGAAACACCGTCCTCAAGGACTACACAGTATAGAGAATGGTGAATTATTTATTGGACTAAATGTCTTCCAGACAATCGTGTATATAAGACTCAGAGTAAACAGACCTCATTTTTTTTTGCCCGAAATTCGACACTTTATGCCTCGCGTAAGGGAAAAATTGAGAATAAATGGCTTTATAGGGACTGTTTACTACAGTTTCGTGGTAGAATATTGAGTACTGATGTTAGAAAAATTGAATGATAGTGTCGGGATTTTGTTATTTATCACAACCCCGAGGTAATAAGATTTGAACGACCAAATACCAGGACTGATTTATATGTTACGAGCCACGTATTGAAGGAGTTGAGTTTTATCAGACTTTTTGCATTATTTTTCTACATAATCCCCTTCAGTATCTATACACTTTTGCCACCGGTGTTTAAGGGCCTCAATACCACTTTTAATATTTGTTAAACCAATCTACATGAAAAGCACACACTAGTAGAGGACCTTAACTACATTTTTTTATTTTCTTCTTTCTGTAAGGTTTCTTGAAATTCTGAGCAGCATTTGCAGAGAAAATGGATAAGCCAAAGAGCCCTCGGCAGCCATATTTCTTGACCGATCGGCACGAAAAACACAAACTTGGTAGGCGGCCTTGAGTACTTCCTTCTGTAAGGCTTTTTGAAATTCCGTGAAGCGGTTGTAGAGAATTCGATAATGTGTCGGCCTATCAAAGCCCTCGACAGCCATATTTGTTGACCGCTCGGTACGACAAACTTGGAAGAGGACGTTGAGTACTTCCTTCCGGTACGGTTTTGTGAAACACTGTGCAGCGGTTACAGAGGAGAAATCGAAAATGCGTCAGCCAATCAGAGCCCTAGGCGGCCATATTTTTTTACCGATTGGCACGAAAAACACACTTTTGGAAAAGGACATTGAGTACTTGCGTTCTGTGAGGTTTCATGAAATTCTGTGCAGCGGTTGCAGAGGAGAAGTCGAAATTTCGTCAGCCAATCTGATCCCTCGGTGGTCATATTTAAAGACACAAAAAACATAAAAATGGAAGAAGACTTTAAGGACTTGCTTCCTGTAAGGTTTCGTTAAATTCAGTGCAGCGGTTGCAGAGGTGAAGTCGAAATTGCATCAGCCAATCAGAGCCCTCCGAGGCCATATTTGTTGACCGATCGGCACAAAAAACACAAACATGGTAGAGGACCTTGCGTACTTGCTTCCTGTAAGGTTTCATACAATTCTGTACAGCCGTTGCAAAAATAAAGTCGAAAATGCGTCAGCCAATCAGGGCCCTCTGTGGCCATAGTTGCTGACCGATCGGCACGAAATACACAAACTTGGTAGAGGACCTTTAGTTCTAGCTTCCTATTAGGTTTCGTGAAATTCAGTGCAGCGGTTGCAGAGGAGATGTCGAAAATGTTGAATGTTTAGGCCGGACGACGGACGGACGAACGATGAACGGCGCGCTATGACAATATTGAACATTTTAAGAAAAATTAACATTTTCACATAGAGTTCAATGTAAACTGTTAGGGCTTATAGCTTTTAAAGTAAACGATTTTTTCAACATCCAAGTTCAATTGTAATATCCCTATGCTGTGATTTTAGGCCTCAGGATTCCATAAATGGGCACATTACCAATTGGATATTAAAAATATAAATGGTCTTTAAACGTACAATCTGGTAGTGATAGGTTATTAACCACACTGATTAATATCCTGTTTGATGTTTATACGTTTTAAATTGATTATTCAATTTTTGAGAATTTCATATTTTATTTCACGATACAAGAAAAGAGAGTAATGGTAAATGAACTACATGTACTTGTTTACTCAAAATGATATACAGCAGTAATTATTTCAGAGTTACACAATGTTGCAAGACAATGATGTAATCTAACCCCTTAGGGGGAACAAAACTCATTTTGCTAAATCTAGGATAGATCCGTCTTTTTCTTCTTGTCAAAGAAAGCATTAAGAATAAATAAACGATGAGACCGTGAAATTGAAGATTTTATGAGGGCGCGAAGCGCCCGAAATGAAATATAGATTATATGAAGAAACTAAGTGAGATATGATAATGCAATAACGCCTTCATTCTAGCTCTTTAAAGGTAAAAAATCAATAGGGGTACCCCCCTATCGATACCCAATAACCAATCAGGTAGAACGAGTCATCGAACACGCCGCTTTTCTCACGGTAAAAGGCGAAACAAAAAACTCAGAAAAAGAGCAGAGTACATCGTACCCTCAAAGATCTACTGATCATTTCATGCAATGGCGGCAGTCATGACCTGCTATATGCTATCCCTTCAGTTCCAACAGTTCAATTAAAATCTATCTTGGATGAGGCACTGGTTGCATTCTTAAGAAACACTGATTGATTCAGGCTAAACATCATTGTTGCATTCGCACAAAATAAACTATATCATTTGGTTAAAAACACCTCCCCTAAAAAACGATTCATAAAAATTCCATTTATTAACAAAGGTTTTGATCTTCTGAACATCTCTAATATTTTTCGGGTTCATCGCGTACAAAGTGCCATTCCTCGATATTTTGAAATTTAGAACCTTCACTTATTTGTTACAAATAAAAGAGACCTATTCGAAATTACGTTTTTAACTACAACATAGTTACATCAGATCCTAAAGTACTTGAATCATGTCCTGCTTCTTGAGAATGTGCAACGTCTGAATATCTATATAAAACAGCTGGTCATATTATTACAAAGACAGGCATCTCCGTGGTCTTCTCAAAAAAGGACCTAAGTATAGAATCCCATCCAACATAGTTTTTATTAAATGTCGCAAAGTGCTAAAGGAAGCTTGATAACTATACCAAACGATGGTGTAAATCGGAAGGAGTCGAATCGCATGCTCTGAATGACTGGAAAACCTCATTTTGGATATTACCGTTATTCGAATAGATAATTACCACAAAAATCCTCATCTTTTTGGAAATCCAAGTTCTAAATCTGAAAGATATTTCAAATCCAAGTAACGTAATTTACATGACAAATATGTCTTCACGCCTGCAGACAAAGCAGCCAACAACACCATAATTATATGAAAACGCTACTACATATCAACTTTAGTTTAGGAACTTTCCTCTACTAATACATATATCGAAAGCAATGAAAGTGTTCCCAATATTTTGAACAAACATAACAGTGAAATTTCTTCTTTTAACATCCCTATTTCTAAATTGGATCTCCCTACAATATACTGTGTACCAAAACTTCACAAGTCTCCTTACAAGTTTCGATACATTACTAATTCTAGCAACTGCTCAACTACAATTTTGTCTAGAAATCTGACGTCAGCACTCTTGGCTATAAAGGAACACATGGCAAATTACTGTGAAACTGTCATGAACAGGAATGGTGTAAACTTCTTTTGGTCTAAGAAAAATTCAGGGGATGTGATTGACAACATGAAATCAAGACGTTTTGAAGCAAATTCTATTTCTTCATAGGACTTTCTAATATGTACACCACGCTTACTCACGACAAAATAAATGATCGACTTTCCAAACTCATTAAATGCTGTTTTGATCGAGAGGGGAAAACTTATATTTGTACATCTGAATCGAAGGGTTTCTTTTCCGCCACAGATTACAAATCATACAAATCAAGGACATGTGGTGACCTGTGTATTGCCTTATCCTTCTTTTAGGACAATATTTATATAAGATTTGGTGAGAAACTCTACAAGCAGGTTGTAGGGATTCCTATTGGTACTAATTGTGCGCCTCTTGTTGCAGATTTATTTTAATACACGCATGAAAAGGAATTTATCCAAAATAAAAAAATGATGTGACATGTTTCATTGGTACTTCTAGGTACCTGGATGATATTCTTACTATCGACAGTCCTGTTTTTGAAAAGTATAAAAATGTTATTTATCCACAAGAATTGATTCTAAACAAGGCAAACGTTTCAAACACAGAAACACCATTTTTGGACCTAAATATCAAAATTGTTAATGGAGAGATCCATACAAGTGTGTATGACAAAAGAGAAAATTTTGGATTTAACATAGTAAATTTCCCCTGGCTTGACAGTGATGTTCCTAGATTACCGTCCTATGGTATCTATATTTCACAGCTCATCCGGTATGCTAGAGCATCTGCTGATGTTTTGATTTTCGTTGTAGAAATTTACAATTTACCAAGAAACTTTTGGGACAAGGTTTTCGCTTTCACAAACTGGTAAAGACTTTCTGGAAATTTTACAAAAAATATTGTCAACTTCTTCTGAAATTCGGACCAATACAGGCAACAGAGTATATTACTTTAGGTATTTCACAACCTGCATTTTATGGTGACAAAATTAACAAATAAGAAGGATCAAAGATAGATATGATCCTAATGTCACCAGACGGACACTAGGCTTGGTACTTGACCAATCTACAGTCTTGTACCAGCGCATTCTTAAAACTTGCACTCTGACTGACTGTGACGACGGGATCCATGACGGGCCCTGTCCAAACCTTTTTAGAGAAGACAAGGCCCCGACCACCTGTCCTTTCTGAATGTCAGTCGGACCCCTCGGGTGATAACAAACATGAGCTCGCTACAGCCGGCAGAGCACGGACTGTATTACGTACGCTCTCTTTTGATATCCATTTACATATTCATCTGTGTTGCTTGGGCCCCTTCGTTTTGCGGTCTTGTTTGTGTGTGGTCATCTGACAGTAAGGAGGTTGTTTTACACCACAATTGTACGTTCTTCGAGACCTCTGGGTAGTCAGAAAAGTGGGAGTGTTGTGCGCTCCTAGTCCAGGAAAACCACACCATCTGCTATTTCCGTGGCAGATGGTCGTCCTAAATCGGCACCGATTGCCCATAAGTCTCCTTGGTTTATGTGTAGTCCTTTGTGTTTGATGTTTCTGTATTGTGCGTTGATGTTCCTTGTACCTTTTGTGTCTCTTTCTGTGCTTGTCTGCTTTGTGTTTTTGCATTGGATGTTTGGGGTTTTGTTGTGGTCGCTGCAACCTGTGCTGTTGGAGATCCCCTCCTTTGCTGTTGAGATTATCGACAGGATCTTTTTTAACTCATTTTTATTTTGAATTATAACATAAGGTGTAAGCTCTACAATTTGTTTTGGCAACATATCCTATTCAAACTGACGCTTCTGAATAAACCCTAACGATAATTTAGAGAAGCTGACCTACATTTTATTCCGTGCTGTCTTCGGACTCCGGAGATTGTTCAGTAGATAAAGTTGTCCTTAGTGTTTCTATGGGGCTGTGTCATTGTCTCCGTCTGTTTGTCCTTCGTGTTTCTATGGAGCTGTGTCATTGTCTCCGTCTGTTTGTCCTTCGTGTTTCTATGGAGCTGTGTTATTGTCTCCGTCTGTTTGTCCTTCGTGTTTCTATGGGGCTGTGTCATTGTCTCCGTCTGTTTGTCCTTTGTGTTTCTATGGGGCTGTGTCATTGTCTCCGTCTGTTTGTCCTTAGTGTTTCTATGGGGCTGTGTCATTGTCTCCGTCTGTTTGTCCTTAGTGTTTCTATGGGGCTATGTCATTGTCTCCGTCTGTTTGTCCTATTTTCCTTTTCTCGTAAGGAGGTTCTGATTAAAATATTTTCGCAAAAATTTCTAAGCCGTTTGTTTTTTTTTATTTTTGGAATCTGATTTCGAGTTTTGAGTGTCACTCCAGGAGTCCACGAGGGCACATGTAGCCAAGTTCGATCAACTTCGGTTGATCGTTTCTTCAACACATTAAAAAATGTCTGATATCAAAATTTCTTGAAATTTCTAAAACACATTGGCCCTGTGTAATATGGCCGAAGAGTATGAAAGTTATATGTCCAAAAACGTACCGATATATAGACGTAGTAGGATGGATGGGATATGATGCTATAGGAACCACGTTTTAGAAATTTCTAGAAATTTTCATGAGAGCAATTTTCGAATGCGTCGAGGAAACGATCAACTTGGCTACATGTGCCCTCGGGGACTCCTGGTCCACCAGCAGTGACACTCACCAAGTGGTACGAATGTTAAACGTCTTCAAATTCATTAGCATCATTTAAGAACAGATAAATCAGCGTGGATCAGACATGCACGTTTCGGGTACTTAACCCTCGTCAGAGATCCTCAATCTAAACAATTTAATATGGCCAAAAGGTTTGAAATGTAGTATGATCGAACTGAATCATCTTTCGTCAAAAGTGAAAAAAGTTATTCTCTGCACCATGGGCTTACACAGCATATAATATTAATAAAATAAATTGGCATTAAACTATACTCCGATTGTTGATTAATATCTTCTTTGATATTTGTTAGAGATAAAGAAGATCCTGAAGACAACCTCAACAGCACTCACAACAGAGCACCAACTTGAGCAAGCTAGAGGTGGGACCAGGTGCCCGGGAGGAGTAAGCATCCCCTGTTTGGCTAGCCGCACCCGCCGTCGATGTTCGAACACGAAAATGAAAACAATATCTACAAAACATGCACTGCCTAAGGTTATGACTATCTAGACAAAAACATATTTGATTGTAAACATGTTTTGGGTCGGTGTTTCGCCGATGTCCATCCACAAGCACCTTTAACGAATGAAATATTATAAAATTGCCTTGGTGTAGAACAATAATTAAGCCTTACAAACGACAAACAGAAAGCATCTTCTGCTTGGGCAAACATCCTTTTTTTTTAGCTGAGTAGGAATTGGTAATAAGCAGCAAAGAAGAACCTATCCGTTATTCAGTCTCAAAATCGAGAAGGCAAGGTAAAACCATCAGAAGTTCCATTTCAACGGCTGCGAACATCGGAATGAATAACCTTCTGAAGTGAGACATTCCGAAGTAAGGGAATAGCAAGTTTTTGGATTTAAGGAATCTTTGTTTGGATTTCCTGGCAAAATTTGACGGCTATATTAATGTGTGTCATATTTGAACTAGGACATGACTATGTTCAGTCAGATTATAATTTATTAATATATAGATTTATAAATGGGTAGGACCAAGGGTATATTTATTTAGTTTTCAAGGATTCAGTATTTCGTTACACATTACTAAAATGAACAAATGATACTTAATGTACTTTATATACTTTTTTCCCAGAATGGTATAAAAGATGAATTACTTCAGAGTTATATAATCTGCCAGATGATATTGTATTATTATCCCCTATAGGGACAAAGATGATTTTCATAATCTAGAATATATGCGTCTTCTTCTGTAGTTGAAGTAGCCATAAACAAATCTTTGGACTTTCAAAATTGCAAGATCGTGATGTTCTATTGAGTACTAGTATTGTAGCGTACTTTCAAGCCAATATGATGATAAAATGGAAGGGTCCTAGTTAATTATCATTAACACAAAACTCAAAGCAATAAAGGACCGACAGAGTGGATAAGTTTATCTTTTGAATATTACCTTTGATATTTGAGATATTTTAGTACAATATGATGCTCCTGCGGCAGCTTTAATTGGATATTGGCTGAGTAAAACTCCAAGTAAGGTAAACCTCACATGGTAAAACTTCTGAAGTAATGGAATGTTTTTGTTTGACGGAATCTAGTTCTGTGTTTTCTCTTTTCTTGTCAAAGAAAGCAATGAGAATATAAATGATTTTAAGGGAGTAGAGAGTTGCAATATCATGGTGTGATATTGAGTATTGTAACGCCTTCTTAGTCACCGCTATAACATATGAGAGGATTCTTGTTAATTATCATTGCCACAAAACACAAAGCAATATAGACCGACCGAGTGGATAGATTAAATTTATAAAAACTTATATATTAATGTTTCACCTTTGATATGAAAAATGGAAATATGATTCTCCGTTGGCAGCTGTCATTGGGTATTTTCTAAGTCAAACTTCAAGTAAGTTGAAGCTTTGGAAATAAAGAAAAGTCATTGTTTTACGGATTATACTTGTGCAATATGGAAAATGACGTGACTCTCATTAGGTGACTCCCATATAAACTAGGGCTGGGTCAATATATCGATATATCTGTACGTATCGATATTGGTCATACAGTATCGATATTTTTTCTCCGATAGATTTAGATACATTTATTATTAGTACAAAATATGCTTTTCTTGTGAAATCTCAAGAATTTGTATGAAAATGTATGTTTGATCATGGTTTTTGTTTGTTTGCAGATATGTTCTTGATTTTATCGATCATGCTTGTCTTTCATGCTGGCTATTCAAATAATTTTATGATTCGTAGTCTACGAATAACAACAATGATTAAGTAAGTAATTTGAAATAGTAGGTCTACATTTAAGTTATATTTTTGTCATTTAACTAGATTTATTGAAACTTCAAAGTAATATCGACTTAATCTTTAGTTTTTAATCCAGAAACTTTCAAATACGAACTGACCATATATTTGTTTGTTATCTCTAAATCACATTTCTGAATTCCTGAAAACTTAGAAAAGGGATTGACGGGAAACTTGCGACCATATTAAAACAAGGATTGATCAATGACTACAGGCAAAATAAAGATAAAGATGACATAAAAAAGACCCATCAGGGAATGCAATCGAAAAAAAAATATAAAGAAATGCACGAGAACTATAAGTTATACCTATATACTCCAGGAACACGTTTGACTTTGTGATGGGGGAGGGGTAGTAAATTGTTACTTTTTGCGTTTTACAAAATAAGAAATAAGATACGATATATCGGATATTGCCTAATGGTACTTTTCGTGTTGTATTGTATCGTATCGAAAAATTGGTTTCGATACCTAGCCCAAATATAAACCCATACTATATCCAACAATACCGCGTTGCAATGACCACAACATAATAAAAAAGACCGAAATAAACATCATGTCTGGTCCATGCTGCAAATTTTATCTGTGCTTAAATGATGCTTTTGAATTTGAAGACGTTTTTTGTACCACTTGGTGAGTGTCACTGCTGGTGGACCAAGAGTCCCCAAGGGCACATGTAGCCAAGTTCGAACAATTTCCGTTGGTCGTTTCTTCAACGCATTCGATAATTTCTATCAAAATTACTTGAAATTTCCAAAAAGTGGGTTATGTAGCATCATATTCCACTCATCCTGCTACGTATTTCGGTACAATTGGACATAATAACTTTCTCAATATTAGGTCGTATTACATTGTTTTGGACTGAGGATCACTGACGAGGGTTAAGTACCCGAAACTTGCAAACAACCATAGACAATGACACTTACAAAAATTCCATGCTTAGCTATCAATCAAATTAAGTCTTTTCGGACTGCTACATGGTAAAATTGATATTTTTGTGCTGTCAGTCATGTGTAACATGTGCTGTCAGTCATGTGTCACATGTGCTGTCAGTCGTGTGTAACATGTGCTGTCAGTCATGTGTCACATGTGCTGTCAGTCGTGTGTAACATGTGCTGTCAGTCGTGTGTAACATGTGCTGTCAGTCATGTGTCACATGTGCTGTCAGTCATGTGTAACATGTGCTGTCAGTCATGTGCTTCTTTAATTTTTTGTCGTCACACTTTCTTTACAATGTCACTTTCACAAAGATGATTAATAAACCAAGTTAAACACCTGCGACACATGACTGACAGCACAAAAATACCAATGTTAACGTCTAGCAGACCGAAAAGACTTTTTATTTGATTGAAAGCTAAGCATGGGATTTTTGTTTATTAGCTGTGCGCAACAGTCACACATCTCCAGATATGCTGTTGTATAAAGCAAGTACGACGTAAGACAAAGAGTTGAAAGGGCCTAAATTCGTTTGAAGGTTATATTATGCACCATTCAAAATGAATATGCAATGTTTGGGTATCAGTGAGAAAAATCAAAGAGGCAAACAGTTGCACAAAAATTATATACCTGTCGATATTTGATACAGGTAATAAAACAACACATAAAAGATACAATATACAGTAAGAGCTAGTATACATTAGGGGGAGTTAGCACGATTCTGGTTACCCGAGACTAGACCTATTTCCAGAAGTAAGGAAGGTCTGGTCGAGGGGAATCGGAATCGTGTTAACTCCTTAAATGGTATACTTTAGGTCTCACACATTGTTTAGATTGAGAAACACGGACGAGGGTTAAGTACCCCAAAACGTGCATGTCTGGTTCATGCTGCAAATTAATCTGTTCTTAAATGATGCTGTTGAATTTTAATACGCGTAACACTCATCTGTGAGAGCCAGATTTTGAATTTTTTAATTCTGTTGCCATGGCAACCAGTTGTCACAAATAATTGTCGGTTTAAATGAAAGTAAGTATCCTGACTCTTCCTGGGCACCTGGTTTAGGGACTAAGGACTGAGACTGTAACTTCATTGTTCTTTATCATTCACGCTTGTACATAGTTGTATCGAAATCATAGGTTTCCTTTGTGCGAACAAATCTGTCTTTTATCTAATCCTGATAGGACTTATGTAATTAAGTTTCACATGCTTACATGCTCATAAGAAAGCAACAACTACCAACAATCCAAAAATGAAACAAAGAAACAATCAAAATGCTACATGTATATAGGATTGCTAATGTTGCTTACCTACAAAATATGACAGATTAGCTGTCAACGAACAACTTATAAATGTTTCATGTCAGATCAATCATGACATAACTAACGGAAAGGTAACATGGTACTTCTTTCCTCAAGGACTAAACAGAGAGTGATGAATAATTTATTGGACTATAATTATGCAAGACAATCGTGTAATATAAGATTCAAAGTGAACAGAACTCATTTTTTAGTCTGGCATTTGTCACCTTTTGCCTCGCAATAAGGGCAAATTGAGAATAAATAATGTTTTTGTGACAATTAACTGCAATTTCATGGTGTAATATTCAGTATTGAATCGAGGTTAAAACAAGATTATTGACAGTGTATCGAGTTTTTGTGACTTATAACCACCACAAAGCAATACATTTTGGACGAGGAGATATTTATACGGCGAGTAGATATTTCATATAGAGCCACTCGGCATTAATTTGTCTTTAATCACAAGGATCTTAATCTATACACTAGCTTCTCATGCAGCAAACAAATATTAATAACAAAAGTTGTTATCAAATTATACTCCGGTTGCTCATTAACAATACTGATCAATTTCCTCTTTGCTATTTGTATACCTGTTTTGGGTAAGTGTTTTGCCTCTTTCTATCCACAACCATCACTATTATCAATGTCGCCTTAGTGTAGAACAATAGTTAAACCTTACAAACGAGAAGAGAGAAGCCTCTTCTACTTAAAACTTCTCCTACTGTTCTTAATCAGGGAATAGCAAGCTTTCGGATACTTAGAATCTGTGTTTAGCTTTCCTAGCAAAATATGACTGTTATGTGAACGTGTTTTTTTTTTATTTTAACTAGGCCATGACTCCGTTTAAATAAACTTATGATTTAATAATGTTTTTCATAAATGGATAGGAATGGAAAGAGGGGTATATTCTTTAGTTTGAGTGATTACGTACATTGTAGTTCGTTATACATTACAAGAAAAGAGCAAATGGTATAAATGTACTTCATGTCCTCTTTACCCAAAAATGATATAAAAGATTAATTATTCACGAATTATACAATTTGCTAGACGATATTGTAACCTTATCCCTTATGGGAACAAAGATGATTATCTTAATCTAGGAAAGATCTAACTTATACCTACTTAAAGAAGCAATACGAATAAATAAATTTTGTGACTATTAAATTGCAATATCGTGGTGTAATATTGAGTATAAGAACGTACTTTAAGCATAACCTGATGACATATTAAAGGGTGCTGGTTAATTATCATTACCTCTAAACACAAAACAATTATATTGGACAGCCACAGTGGATAAATGTATCTTTGGAATGTTTCACCTTTGATATTTGAAGCAAATGAAATATGATACTCCGTCGGCAATTACAGTATCATTAGGTATTGTATAATGAATAATAATAAACATCAAAGAAGTACCTAACAGTTATTCAGTCTCAAAGACGAGAGGGCAAATAAAACTCCAAATAGGGTAAATCCTTGAATCAAAGTCAAAAAAGAAACGAGGGGATCTCAAACAACACTCGGTTGCAGCATCTAAAGCAAAATCCCAAAAACATCCAATGCAAAAACACAGAGCAGACACGCACAGAAAAGGACCAAAAAGGGACAAGGAACACCAACTCGCACCATAGAAATATGAAACACAAAAGACCACACGTAAACCAGCGAGACCAAAGGACAAAATCCGAAATCATATTCTAAAATTCACAATTAAAAGGCTTACAAATTCTTGACAAAATACAAAGTTTCTAAGGAGAAAAAAAGCGGACAAACAGTGGGAGACAATAAAGCAGCTAAAATACTTCAGCTTTATTGGTAAGCATTTGAAGTAAATGATAGGCCTTGTCTGACAGAATATATGTGTGCAATATGGAAGATGGAGTTACTCTCATAAAAGAACATTCTTTATCCTACAAGACCGTGTTGCAGCAACAAAAAACCGAACAAAGATGACTGAAAGAAAATGGAAACGCATCAATACAACCACAACAACAAACATAGACCCCAGTATGGTAAGAAGATGAATAATACAGAGGTATACAATCTGCTAGACGACATTGTAATCTTATCCCTTATGGGAACACAAGTGATTTTCTAGGAATATGCGTCCTCTACCTAGTTAAAGATGCAATGAGAATAAATTATTTTTGGGGACTGTTAAGGAAGGGAGGGGATCTCCAACAAGACCCTCTTACAGCACCAACAGCAAAACACTAAAACATCTGACGAAAAACAAAAGACGAGAAAAGTATGAGACGGAAAAGAGACATACGACATGTAAACATCAAACACAAATGACTACACATAAACCGACTAGACCAATGGGTAACCGGTGCCGAATATGACGGCCATTTATTAAATTGCAATATCATGGTGTAATATTGAGTATTAGAACGTACTTTAAGACTAACCTGATGACATATTAAAGGGTTCTGGTTAATTATCATTGCCACAAAACACAAAGCAATTATATTGGACAGCCACAGTGGATAAATGTATCTTTTGAATATTCACCTTTGATATTTTACACAATTAAAGTATGATGCTCCGTCGGCAGTTACCATTAGCTTAGGCACACTTCAAAAAGTGTAAAGCCAACCTGTTGAGACATTTGAAGGGAAATATCTGTGTGCAATATTGAATATTGGATGACTCTCATGAAATATAATTCTCTGTCCATCAATACCGTATTGCAGTGATCACAACAAAACACAAATGGCTGAAACAAATAACGGACTCCACGCAAAACAAATCCCTAGTCAACAAACAGTCATAGACAACAAGACAAACTAGGAAACTCTCACAAAGATAACTTACAAACAAACAAATCATTCAACCATGCAAAGACTCTATTGACATATGACCGAGTACACTAAAAAAGGCAGATACCATGGTCATATGGAGTCGACATTAATATGCTTTTCTGATAGCAAATAATTTGGCTTTTAGAATTATGTGTACGTAACCTTCCGCATACACAGACAGGTGCTGTATCAGACACGCGAAACAATATGCTGACGGACTAGAGTCATATCACATACCGTCCGTAAAAAGTCATATCACATACCGTCCGTAAAAAGTCATATCACATACCGTCCGTAAAAAGTCATATCACATACCGTCCGTGAAAAGTCATATCACATACCGTCCGTGAAAAGTCATATCACATACCGTCCGTAAAAAGTCATATCACATACCGTCCGTGAAAAGTCATATCACATACCGTCCGTGAAAAGACATATCATATACCGTCCGTGAAAAGTCATATCACATACCGTCCGTGAAAAGTCATATCACATACCGTCCGTAAAAAGTCATATCACATACCGTCCGTGAAAAAACATATCACATACCGTCCGTAAAAAGTCATATCACATACCGTCCGTGAAAAGTCATATCATATACCGTCCGTGAAAAGTCATATCACATACCATCTGAAAATCTATTGTATCATGAGAGCAATCAAACAGTCAGATATACAATCATTCGGAACAAAAATTATATGCTTTCGATGTTTGATACGGGGGATGATAATATTGCAAAATCAGCGAATAATAATGATAAACATCAAAGAAGTACCTAACAGTTATACTGAAATACGAAACGAAAAAGTATACGACAAATGATCAACGAACGTACTCTCTAGTAGGTTATTAAGCACGCTGATTTTTATCCCACCTCTGGTAAAATTCTTGCGTAAAACACTTGTCCCTTTTGCGTTACTATCTGTGAATGTATACTGCTCTGTTGTGCGTGCTGTTGAGATTATCGTCAGGATCTTCTTGAACCTAATTGCGTGTATCTGCGTTCTACTGTGGGTGCTGCAACTGAGTCTTGTTGGAGATCCCCTCTTTTCTTTTATAGCAGGAAAGTCCATCCATATAAGGGAAGAATTAATTTCTTTTTGAAGTATTTGATATTTTATAAAACGATACAAGAAAATAAAAAAATACGAGAATAATAGTAAATGAACTACATCTACTCCTTTACTCAAAAGTATATAAAGGCCGGATTAATTATTTTAGAGATGTACAATTTTGCCAGACAGTACTAGTGATAAGGGACCAAAACTCATTTTCTGAATCAAGGACAGTTCCATCTTTTTTTCTTGTCAAAGAAAGCAATGAGAATAAATAATTTAGGGACTGTAAATTGCAATATCGTGGTGTAATATTGAGTATTAAAATGTACATAAAGCCAAATTTGATGACATATTAACGGGTTCTTGTTAATTATCATTACCACAAAAAGGCACTAAATTCGGACCGTATTTATAGATTTATCTATAAAGAGGTTCAACATTCAGTGTAGAAGAAAAAGTAAAATATGATGGCCCTTCAGCATTAAGTGAAAATTAATAGGGAAAGAAAGGCCTGACTGAATATAAATGTAAAAATAATATGGAAAGCCTACCTTTTTATTTTTAAAAATTATAACATAAGTGGTAAACTCTACAATTCGTTTTGGCAACATATCGAATTCAAAACGACGCTTCTGAATAAACGCTAACGAAAATTTAGAGAAGCTGACCCACAGAGCACTCCGTACTTACTTTGGACTCCGGAGATTGTTCATATAAGATAAAGTTGTCCTTCGTGTTTCTATGGAGTTGTGTTATTGTCTCCGTCTGCTTGTCCTTCGAGTTTCTATGGAGCTGTGTTATTGTCTCCGTCTGCTTGTCCTTCATATTTCTATGGAGCTGTGTTATTGTCTCCGTCTGCTTGTCCTTCGTGTTTCTATGGAGTTGTGTTATTGTCTCCGTCTGCTTGTCCTTCGTGTTTCTATGGAGCTGTGTTGTTATTGTCTCCGTTTGCTTGTCCTTCGTGTTTCTATGGAGTTGTGTTATTGTCTCCGTCTGCTTGTCCTTCGTGTTTCTATGGAGCTGTGTTATTGTCTCCGTCTGCTTGTCCTTCATGTTTCTATGGAGCTGTGTTATTGTCTTCGTCTGCTTGTCCTTCGTGTTTCTATGGAGCTGTGTTATTGTCTCCGTCTGCTTGTCCTTCGTGTTTCTATGGAGTTGTGTTATTGTCTCCGTCTGCTTGTCCTTCGTGTTTCTATGGAGCTGTGTTATTGTCTCCGTCTGCTTGTCCTTCGTGTTTCTATGGAGCTGTGTTATTGTCTCCGTCTGCTTGTCCTTCGTGTTTCTATGGAGTTGTGTTATTGTCTCCGTCTGCTAGTCCTTCGTGTTTCAATGGAGCTGTGTTATTTTCTCCGTCTGCTTGTCCTTCATGTTTCTATGGAGCTGTGTTATTGTCTCCGTCGGCTTGTCCTTCGTGTTTCTATGGAGCTGTGTTATTGTCTCCATCTGCTTGTCCTTCGTGTTTCTATGGAGCTGTTATTGTCTCCGTCTGCTTGTCCTTCGTGTTTCTATGGAGCTGTGTTATTGTCTCCGTCTGCTTGTCCTTCGTGTTTCTATGGAGTTGTGTTATTGTCTCCGTCTGCTTCTCCTTCGTGTTTCTATGGAGCTGTGTTATTGTCTCCGTCTGTTTGTCCTTCGTGTTTCTATGGAGCTGTGTTATTGTCTCCGTCTGTTTGTCCTTCATGTTTCTATGGAGCTGTGTTATTGTCTCCGTCTGTTTGTCCTTCATGTTTCTATGGAACTGTCTTATTGTCTCCGTCTGTTTGTCCTTCGTGTTCCTATGGAGCTGTGTTATTGTCTCCGTCTGCTTCTCCTTCGTGTTTCTATGGAGCTGTGTTATTGTCTCCGTCTGTTTGTCCTTCGTGTTTCTATGGAGCTGTGTTATTGTCTCCGTCTGTTTGTCCTTCATGTTTCTATGGAGCTGTGTTATTGTCTCCGTCTGTTTGTCCTTCATGTTTCTATGGAACTGTCTTATTGTCTCCGTCTGTTTGTCCTTCGTGTTCCTATGGAGCTGTGTTATTGTCTCCGTCTGCTTGTCCTTCGTGTTTCTATGGAGCTGTGTTATTGTCTCCGTCTGTTTGTCCTTCGTGTTTCTATGGAGCTGTGTTATTGTCTTTGTCTGCTTGTCCTTCGTGTTCCTATGGAGCTGTGTTATTGTCTCCGTCTGCTTGTCCTTCGTGTTTCTATGGAGCTGTGTTATTGTCTCCGTCTGTTTGTCCTTCGTGTTTCTATGGAGCTGTGTTATTGTCTCCGTCTGCTTGTCCTTCGTGTTTCTATGGAGCTGTGTTATTGTCTCCGTCTGTATGTCCTTCGTGTTTCTATGGAGCTGTGTTATTGTCTCCGTCTACTTGTCCTTCGTGTTTCTATGGAGCTGTGTTATTGTCTCCGTCTGCTTGTCCTTCGTGTTTCTATGGAGCTGTGTTATTGTCTCCGTCTGCTTGTCCTTCATGTTTCTATGGAGCTGTGTTATTGTCTCCGTCTGCTTGTCCTTCATGTTTCTATGGAGCTGTGTTATTGTCTCCGTCTGTTTGTCCTTTATGTGTCTATGGAGCTGTGTTATTGTCTCCGTCTGCTTGTCCTTCGTGTTCCTATGGAGCTGTGTTATTGTCTCCGTCTGCTTGTCCTTCGTGTTTCTATGGAGCTGTGTTATTGTCTCCGTCTGTTTTTCCTTCGTGTTTCTATGGAGCTGTGTTATTGTCTCCGTCTGTTTGTCCTTCGTGTTTCTATGGAGCTGTGTTATTGTCTCCGTCTGTGTGTCCTTCATGTTTCTATGGAGCTGTGTTATTGTCTCCGTCTGTTTGTCCTTCATGTTTCTATGGAACTGTCTTATTGTCTCCGTCTGTTTGTCCTTCGTGTTCCTATGGAGCTGTGTTATTGTCTCCGTCTGCTTCTCCTTCGTGTTTCTATGGAGCTGTGTTATTGTCTCCGTCTGTTTGTCCTTCGTGTTTCTATGGAGCTGTGTTATTGTCTCCGTCTGTTTGTCCTTCATGTTTCTATGGAGCTGTGTTATTGTCTCCGTCTGTTTGTCCTTCATGTTTCTATGGAACTGTCTTATTGTCTCCGTCTGTTTGTCCTTCGTGTTCCTATGGAGCTGTGTTATTGTCTCCGTCTGCTTGTCCTTCGTGTTTCTATGGAGCTGTGTTATTGTCTCCGTCTGTTTGTCCTTCGTGTTTCTATGGAGCTGTGTTATTGTCTTTGTCTGCTTGTCCTTCGTGTTCCTATGGAGCTGTGTTATTGTCTCCGTCTGCTTGTCCTTCGTGTTTCTATGGAGCTGTGTTATTGTCTCCGTCTGTTTGTCCTTCGTGTTTCTATGGAGCTGTGTTATTGTCTCCGTCTGCTTGTCCTTCGTGTTTCTATGGAGCTGTGTTATTGTCTCCGTCTGTATGTCCTTCGTGTTTCTATGGAGCTGTGTTATTGTCTCCGTCTACTTGTCCTTCGTGTTTCTATGGAGCTGTGTTATTGTCTCCGTCTGCTTGTCCTTCGTGTTTCTATGGAGCTGTGTTATTGTCTCCGTCTGCTTGTCCTTCATGTTTCTATGGAGCTGTGTTATTGTCTCCGTCTGCTTGTCCTTCATGTTTCTATGGAGCTGTGTTATTGTCTCCGTCTGCTTGTCCTTCGTGTTTCTATGGAGCTGTGTTATTGTCTCCGTCTGCTTGTCCTTCGTGTTTCTATGGAGCTGTGTTATTGTCTCCGTCTGCTTGTCCTTCGTGTTTCTATGGAGCTGTGTTATTGTCTCCGTCTGCTTGTCCTTCGTGTTTCTATGGAGTTGTGTTATAGTCTCCGTCTGCTTGTCCTTCATGTTTCTATGGAGCTGTGTTATTGTCTCCGTCTGCTTGTCCTTCATGTTTCTATGGAGCTGTGTTATTGTCTCCGTCTGCTTGTCCTTCGTTTTTCTATGGAGCTGTGTTATTGTCTCCGTCTGCTTGTCCTTCGTGTTTCTATGGAGCTGTGTAATTGTCTCCGTCTGTTTGTCCTTCGTGTTTCTATGGAGCTGTGTTATTGTCTCCGTCTGTTTGTCCTTTATGTTTCTATGGAGCTGTGTTATTGTCTCCGTCTGTTTGTCCTTTATGTGTCTATGGAGCTGTGTTATTGTCTCCGTCTGCTTGTCCTTCGTGTTCCTATGGAGCTGTGTTATTGTCTCCGTCTGCTTGTCCTTCGTGTTTCTATGGAGCTGTGTTATTGTCTCCGTCTGTTTGTCCTTCGTGTTTCTATGGAGCTGTGTTATTGTCTCCGTCTGTTTGTCCTTCGTGTTTCTATGGAGCTGTGTTATTGTCTCCGTCTGTGTGTCCTTCATGTTTCTATGGAGCTGTGTTATTGTCTCCGTCTGTTTGTCCTTCATGTTTCTATGGAACTGTCTTATTGTCTCCGTCTGTTTGTCCTTCGTGTTCCTATGGAGCTGTGTTATTGTCTCCGTCTGCTTGTCCTTCGTGTTTCTATGGAGCTGTGTTATTGTCTCCGTCTGTTTGTCCTTCGTGTTTCTATGGAGCTGTGTTATTGTCTTTGTCTGCTTGTCCTTCGTGTTCCTATTGAGCTGTGTTATTGTCTCCGTCTGCTTGTCCTTCATGTTTCTATGGAGCTGTGTTATTGTCTCCGTCTGTTTGTCCTTCGTGTTTCTATGGAGCTGTGTTATTGTCTCCGTCTGCTTGTCCTTCGTGTTTCTATGGAGCTGTGTTATTGTCTCCGTCTGTATGTCCTTCGTGTTTCTATGGAGCTGTGTTATTGTCTCCGTCTACTTGTCCTTCGTGTTTCTATGGAGCTGTGTTATTGTCTCCGTCTGCTTGTCCTTCATGTTTCTATGGAGCTGTGTTATTGTCTCCGTCTGCTTGTCCTTCGTGTTTCTATGGAGCTGTGTTATTGTCTCCGTCTGCTTGTCCTTCGTGTTTCTATGGAGCTGTGTTATTGTCTCCGTCTGGCTTGTCCTTCGTGTTTCTATGGAGCTGTGTTATTATCTCCGTCTGCTTGTCCTTCGTGTTTCTATGGAGTTTGTGTTATAGTCTCCGTCTGCTTGTCCTTCATGGTTTCTATGGAGCTGTGTTATTGTCTCCGTCTGCTTGTCCTTCATGTTTCTATGGAGCTGTGTTATTGTCTCCGTCCTGCTTGTCCTTCGTTTTTTCTATGGAGCTGTGTTATTGTCTCCGTCTGCTTGTCCTTCGTGTTTTCTATGGAGCTGTGTAATTGTCTCCGTCTGTTTGTCCTTCGTGTTTCTATGGAGCTGTGTTATTGTCTCCGTCTGTTTGGTCCTTATGTTTCTATGGAGCTGTGTTATTGTCTCCGTCTGTTGTCCTTTATGTGTCTATGGAGCTGTGTTATTGTCTCCGTCTGCTTGTCCTTCGTGTTCTTCCTATGGAGCTGTGTTATTGTCTCTGTCTGCTTGTCCTTCGTGTTTCTATGGAGCTGTGTTATTGTCTCCGTCTGTTTGTCCTTCGTGTTTCTATGGAGCTGTGTTATTGTCTCCGTCTGCTTGTCCTTCGTGTTTCTATGGAGCTGTGTTATTGTCTCCGTCTGTGTGTCCTTCGTGTTTCTATGGAGCTGTGTTATTGTCTCCGTCTACTTGTCCTTCGTGTTTCTATGGAGCTGTGTTATTGTCTCCGTCTGCTTGTCCTTCGTGTTTCTATGGAGTTGTGTTATTGTCTCCGTCTGTTTTTCCTTCGTGTTTCTATGGAGCTGTGTTATTGTCTCCGTCTGCTTGTCCTTCGTGTTTCTATGGAGCTGTGTTATTGTCTCCGTCTGCTTGTCCTTCGTGTTTCTATGGAGTTGTGTCATTGTCTCCGTCTGTTTTTCCTTCGTGTTTCTATGGAGCTGTGTTATTGTCTCCGTCTGCTTGTCCTATTTTTCTTTTCATCTTATCTCGGAGAAAGCTCTGTTTTGTATTTTCAAGAAATTCAGAATCCCTTTGTTTGTAACTAATGGAATCTCATTTCGGGTTTTTAATTTGACTTTTATTCACTAATTACTACTGAAAAATTAACAACTAATTTTGAAGATACATGTGTAGCAAAAAGGCTCTTCAACATATTCTTTTATCGGCTTCTTTTGCTTGAAAAATACCACTGCAAAGTATTTTTTTCCGAAACATGCATGTATTTTACAGAACGTTTATATATATTTTTTTCATGATGGCTGCTTTCTGCCAGCAGCGTCAGGATACTTCATTTTGCTGTACTACAAATCTTATACGTATGCTATACATAAGATCGGAAAACCCATAATCAATCAAAATTGACTACTATGTAGTAAATGATACGGGACTGTTCAAACTCTTTGCCATCTTGAAGTAAACTTCAAACTAATTCTAATGCACCATAATGCGATAGTTAATCCTCATCAGTGGTACTAATTAGATACCGAAGTGATATTCTGACAGAACCAAATATATTTCAGTAGCTCCCTCTGGTTCTTTTTTTTTATTTAAATTCATGCATTTACTTTGCAGAGGGATCGATTCAGTAAATGAGATTTATGACCAAAATAATATTGGAGGGATATATCTAAGATGTTTTCCTCCTTTAATTTTGATGATATTTTTTCGGTGAAATGGCTATGATATCTTAGCTATGATATAACACTTCGAATTTTGTTCATTCCGAGGTTCGCAACCGTTCCTGTGAAAAATCTAATGATTTTGCCTTGCCTTCTCGACTATGAGACTGAATAACTGATGGGTACTTCTGGAATGTTTATTTCTTTGACGAAATAACAAGTCTCCGAAATAACAAAATACATGTTATATATGATATTAAATTGATGATTGCCAAAACCAAAGTTTTTTTCATGCGACAGAGCTGGAAAAAAATAAAGTTTCAACAGCTTTCATCCTAAGGCTTTTGAAAGAAGGAAATAAGTGAACAATAACTACCACGGCTACTTCAAACCAAAGATAAAAAGAAACATACAAACAAAATGGACAGCATATAGGATTACTAATTTTGCGAGCCTACAAAAAATGACGAATGAGATGTCAACAAACAACTGATAAATGTTTGATATCAGTTCTATCAAAGTGT
Source organism: Pinctada imbricata (assembly GCA_033119305.1). Classification (NCBI taxonomy): domain Eukaryota; kingdom Metazoa; phylum Mollusca; class Bivalvia; order Pterioida; family Pteriidae; genus Pinctada; species Pinctada imbricata. The sequence continues at coordinate 11,782,546 of VSWD01000004.1, read as the reverse complement.
AATGCAAGGGTTACATGGTGCTTTATTCTAAAGGATGAAACAGAGAATGAATAATTTATTGTACTATAAGTATGCCAGACAATCGTGTAATATAAGATTCAAAGTAAACAGAACTCATTTTTTGTCCCGAAATTTGTCACTTTTTGCCTCGCGTTAAGGATAAATGTGAAATAAATGACTTTTTGGTGAATTTTTAACTGCAATTACGTGGTGTAACATCCAGTATTGAATCAAGGCTAAGCCAAGTTTAATGACATTGTATTGGGTTTTGGTTACTTATTACAACAGAAAGCAATAAATTCCGGACTAGGAGATAAATAGATTTTATGGAGAATAAATATTACATACCATGCCACTCGTCAATAAATCATTTTTCATCAAATGTAACATTAATCTTTACACTAGGGTCTTATAAAGCAAATATTTATAAAATAAATTGGAATTACATGTATACTCCAGTTGCCGATAAACCATACTAAATATCTTCTTTAATATTTGTAAACATGTTTCGAATGTTTCGCCAATTTCCATCTATATACACCTTAAAGAAAATACTAAGTTAAGCCTTACTAACGAGAAAGAGGAAGCATCTTCTGCTTGATTTAACTTCATCTACTTTACATGTGTAAGAATTCTTCATCAGGAAATAGCAAGCTTTATCATTTATTGAATCTGTGTTTTGCTTTTCTAACAAAATATGATTGTTCTGTGAACGTGTCTATGATTCATGTTAAAATTCGGTTATGATTCAATTATGTTATCGAAAACTTGCATAGGAAACAAGGGCGAATATTTTCTAATTTTGAAGGATTAAGTATTTAATGACAAATTACAAGAAAAAAGCAAATGGTATAAATCGTACTCCATGTCCTTTTTACCCCAAAATGATATAAAAGATTAATTATTTTAGAGTTATACAATCTGCTAGACGATATTGTAATATTATCCCTTATGGGAACAAAGCTGATTATATTAATCTAGGAAAGATCCGTCTTCTACCTACTTAAAGAAGCAATACGAATAAATGAATTCATTGACTGTAATATTGCTATGTCGTGATGTTATATTCAGTATTGTAACGTACTTTAAGCCAACATGATGACAAACGAATTGGTCCTGGTTAATTATCAATATTTGGCAATATTACATTGTTTAGATTGAGGATCAATTGAGGAGAATTTGAAGACGTTTATCATTAGTACCACTTGGTGAGTGTCAATGCTGGTGGACCTGGAGTCCCCGAGGGCACATGTAGCCAAGTTAGATCAACTTTGGTTGGTCGTCTCTTCAACGCATTCGGAAATTTCTGTTATCAAATTTTCTTCAAATTTCTAAAAAGTGGGTCCTGCAGCATCATATCCCACCCATCCTGCTACGTCTTTCGGTAAATGTTTGGACATAATAATTTTCACACTCTTTGGCAATATAACATTGTTTAGATTGAGGATCACTGACGAAGGTTATGTACCCAAAACGTGAATGTCTGGTCCATGCTGAAAATTAATCTGTTCTTAAATGATACTATAGAATTTGAAGACGTTTATCATCATTAACACAAAACGCAAAGCAATATAGGCCGACCGAGTGGATAAATGCATGTTATCGTGCTTGGACATCGACGGCGGGTGCGGCTAGCCAAACAGGGGATGCTTACTCCTCCTGGGCACCTGGACCAACCTCTAGCTTGCTATGGGTCCGTCGATACTCAGTTTTTTTTACTCTATTGTGAGTGCTAATATGATGCTCCGTCGGCCGCTATAATTTGCATGATATTGGCGTAGTCAAATTCCACGTAATGTAACGCTTACTTTGTGAAACGTTTAAAGTAAAGGAATGTCTTTATTTGACACGTGAAATATGGGAAAGGAGGAGGCTCTCATCAGTGATCACTATGTATCAAACAAGACCGCGTTACAGCGACCAAAACAGAACGCGGATAACTGAAACATCCCACATCAACAAACATTCTTAGACAGTGAGACAAACTAGGAAACTCCCACAAAGAGAACTTACAAACATACAAGTCTTTAACCACGGCAAGGCTCTAATGACATATGACTGAGTACACTAAAAAGCGGACCCATGGAGTCGACATAAATATGCTTTATTGATAGCAAATGGTTTGGATTTTCGAATTAGATGTGCGCAACCCTCCGCATACACAGATCGGTGTTGTATGAGACACGCGAAACAATACGTTGACGGGCTAGAGAAAATGGTTAAAAAGTTATGTCAAAATCTAAAGTATCGTGAGACCAATCAAACAGACAGATACACAATCATACGGAACAACAATAATATGCTAATCGATGTTTGATACGGAAGATGATAATATTGCAAAAAATCAGCGAAACAATGAAAACTGCAAAACGAACAAACAGACGAAGACAATAAAGAAGCACCATAGAAATGTTAAACGTCTTCAAATTCAATAGCATCGTTTTAGACCTGATAAATTTACAGCATAGACCAGACATGCACGTTTCGGTTACTAAACCCTCGTCAGTGATCCTCAGTCTACACAATGTTAAAAGGCCAAAAAGTATGATAATTATTGTAGTTAGAAACACACACGACAACCATTTTCACAGAGTCCAGTGTAAGAACGAAATCTATAGTAGGTGAGGCTGTTCAATAGAAGGAGAGCTTTGGACGCTAAATTTTGCTGCACATCACAAAAATTGAATGCTATTTATATATAAATTTATACGTAACATTATTATATCGGTGGTTCACGGGGGTCACATCGTTTACATTATCTTTACTAAACAAAAGAAATACTATCTTTATGGAAACTACTGGTAAGGGAAATATTTGTCATGAAAAAAAGGACAAATATGGATTATGACCATATCCAAAACTAACACATGTACTATATCAAAACTGATAAATGTTTAACGTCTTCAATTATTAGCATCATTTTAGAGCAGATAAATTTACAGCATGGACCAGACATGCACGTTTCGGTTAATAAACCCTCGTCAGTGATCCTCAATCTTAACAATGTGATATGACCAACATCTGTAAAAGTTATGTCCTAAATATACCGAATTTATAGAATTTTGACCTACAAGTTCATTGCCTACAAAGTTCGCACGTAACATTTCCCGCAAAATCGGACTCGCCAGAAGTCTATTTGTGACTTTTCGTTACGTATATAGGTCACCGCTATCAAACTAAAACTGTGACAAAAATTAGACATTAAAGAAGGATCCTACACATAAATTCTTTGATACCAATAACTAAGAAAGCTAATTACAATTTATTGATATCAGGAAGTCTCTCCCGTATTCCCTCTACCATAAAGCTTCAGATAATCTTTCGAATATAAAAACCAACTAAGAATCTAAGAGGCTTAACTCCCGACCAAGCCATCATTTTACTAAATCATGATTTTAACATCCCTCGAGCCTTTACTTATTGCATTCGAGCTACAATTACTGTACACTGTTCCAAACCATAGACAGTTCAGTTGTCATAGTGATTTCAGTCATTAAGTAGACGAAATGAACCGATAAGTTTTTATTTATCAAGATTTTGATTCTCTAATGATTTGTTTTAATCCATTTTATCTGTACTTTAAACGAAGAATACAATTGACAATCCAAACAAAAGAGTAGTCTCCTTCTATTATGTCTTCATATTTAACATAAAACTGCAGTGTTCGTAAACCAAATATGTAGAATAAATGGAGCAACGCACACTTTGTTGAGTTTGTATTAACGCTTTATTTTTGTTCATGTAGTCTACTTACAAAGATAATTTTAATCATATAAATTATATTGGCTTTTCAACACCCCATCTGGAAATTTCGTTGTCCCATTGTCTCTTACGTTTCCTTTTTTTGTCTCCGTGTGTGGTTGCTTCGAAATAGTAGGAACGCATGCATCATTACAAAACGTTGCGGCATTGTCATGGTGCAGATTTTCATTGTCGGTAGTAGCAAACTTTAATGTTATTTATTCAGATAAATAAGTTCGATTAATTTCGGTTGGTCGTTTCTTCAAACTCATCTGAAAATAAATTTTGGTTTTCAAAATTTTCTCACATTTCTAAAAACCTGGGTCCTGAAGCATCATATCCCAGCCGTTTTGCTATGTCTTTCGGTTATTTAGTACATAATTTTCACAGATTTTTGTCATATTACAATGTTTAGATTGAGGATCACTGACGAGGGATTATTACCCGAAACGTGCATGTCTGGTCCATGCTGTAGATTAATCTGCTCTAAAATGATGCTAATGAATTTGAAGACGTTAAACATTATTCCGGTTCGTAACTGTGAGACTGAATTACTGAAGGGCACTTCTTCTATTTTTCTTATTATCTGGTCCATGCTGTCAATTTATCTGCTCTAAAATGATGCTAATGAATTTGAAGACATTAAAAATTGATGAATTTTTTAGCAATGATATTGTCGTAGCAATGTTACCTGACCGGGCAGAGCTAGTTCAATGAAGCGAATAAGACGAGTCAAATAAAATTTAGGAAAGACAGACTATGGATAGCATATATAAGTAATTAGAGTAAATACTCACGACCTGTAATTTCTATAGCTTATATCACCTGGTCAGAAGTAAACTCTTCTAATGATCAGGTGAAAATAAGCGCCGCCCGGTCAGATCAGTTTGCCACGACATTTAACCCATGTAGAGACTACAAGTCACGTAATGGTATACATCTTATACTATGCATCGGATCTTACAAATGAGGAATAAACTTTTAGGCCAAGGTGTCTGCATTCATAAACTAGTCTGAAATAAAAAAAAAAACTTACTCTCAGATTCTTTTGAAATTCCTACCTATACATGCAACATAGTATATTACTTTGGGAATCTCACAACCTGCTTTTTATAATGACATAATAAACAAAAGACAGAAGATGAAACGTAGATAAAATTTTCATCGACAGTTTGTGCAAATCTTCAGTTGACTCCTGAAAGTTGGTCAGTCTTCTCCGTTGATTGATCATGAGGTCGATTCAACAAGCAGAGCAAAGGCTGTTATATGCATGCCATAGCATTTTTAGATCTCTTTACATAGTATCTGTGTTACAGTAGGCCGCTGCGTTTAACTATCTCGTTTGTGATACCACCTTACGTTGAGAAGTTTTATGTTTACAAATTAAATGTGCGTTTATGGAGACATCTGTGTATCCAAATAAGTAGGAGGATTGTGCGCACATAACGATACATAACCATTCCATTTGCTAATAGCAGATGGCCGTCCAAAGTCGGCGCCGGGCGCACATTGGTCTCCTTCCTTTTTCGTGTTGTCATCAATATTAGATGTTTCTGTACGTCTGTTTCGATTGCTTTTTTATACTGTTCTAGTGAATATTGCGTCTTTTTGTTGTTGGTAGTTTTGTTAGATGTCATTTATGTTTCATTTTCTAGTGGGTTTTATTCCCTTTTTATACCGTGGATATGATCCTTTATCACCAGAAGGACACTATGCATGAACTAAATTTTATATGAACAATCGAAAGCTTTGTTCTAATAAAAACATAAAAATGCACTTTGACTGACTGTTACGACGGGGCAACATGAGGATCTTGTCCAAACCTCGTTAGAGAAGCCATGACCTGGGCTACCAGTACTCCCTGAATATCGATCATACTCCGAGAGTAATTGCATGCATGAGCTCGATCTTGTCGGCAGAAAACATATACTTTGCGTTTAACAGTCTTGTTTGTGTCGTCAACGTACTGCCTTTCTTTTATAGTGACAGTATTAACACAATAAGGTAGACAGAATTTAAAAAGTATATAAACCAGAGGGCGCCACTGAAATTAACTTTGACTGTGTCTGAAAAATTACTTAGGCAGGAAGCATCACTGATGAGGATTTACTGTCCAAAACACGTGTCTGGTGCATTTTTATCGGTTTAAAATTTCATCATGACAGTAAAGAGTTCCGTATTTTTATTTGTCATGTGGTTTATGTGTTCATTGTGTGATCTTTTGTGTTTAGTGTTTTGGTATCGTATTTGTAATCCCTTGTCTTTTTGTGACTATGTCTCTACTGTGCTCCAAGGGATGTTCCATTTTTTGTTCTGGGTACTGCAACAGAGTCTTATGTGCGATGAAAAAAAATCAGAAAATCACAAACTGAAGGCATACAAAATCAGGATAAAACAGGAACCAAAGCAAACAAAGATAAACCTCCATCACATGGAAAGAAGCGAGCGTCAAATGAAGGAGTGAGAACAGGTGCCAAGGAAGAGTCAGCATCTCCTGTTTGCATGCAACACTCGTCGCTTCAATTCAGTGAAATTGTCACATCCGGCTACTTCTATTTCGAGAGATAAAGAACATTTCGTCGTTGGATGGTTCAATTGGTCTAGGACAGAATATCCACCATTCTGGACAGTGGGATATCATAGTGTATGACGAATTCCCCGTATCAACCGACGAACTTCCTCAGTGACGATGTTAGTCATTCCTTGAAAATACCATTTGTGTCATAGCACTTTCTATATAGACATAGCCTCAGACAGTGCATGTATTTTATATATTGCTTCATTTTCGTGCGTGAACATCGACGGCGGGTGCGGCTAGACATGCTTATTCCTCACAGGCACCTGGTCCCACCTTTGGCTTGCTAGGGGTCCGTCGATGCTCAGTTTTGTGTTCTATTGTGAATGCTGTTGAAATTATCGTCAGGATCTTCTTTAACTCATAGTCTTGAGAACGTGATGTATTCCATTACTTCATTTACCGGTATGTCGACAAAATTATACTTAATGGATCCAATCATCATTCAACATTATACGGGAACATAATGGATCATACTAATTATAATTATTCTCATTCAATATTGCCAATGCGTGAATATGAATGATTGATTCATTTGAAGCGTTCATATTAATAAAGTACATGCAATCAGTGTCTATACCAGCTAGTTGCCGTTCAATTGTGCTAATTAATTTCCATAGATTAGTCATTTTTCTCTAAATTCCATCATCGCAATTTCCAGTATCTCTACTTATGAAGCCATTTATTTGATGGAATATTAATTGATGCCATTGTCTACTGCTTAAAATATTGATACCAACAACCATGGATTAAATGCAATGGGCTGGCTTCAAGAAAATGAGTAAAGCCTATTATCTAAGCGATAAGAAAGGAGATATTTTGAACATTAATACATTGCATGACAACTGACTTACTTATGAACCAAACAATATAATTACGTTTTTGGACATAATAACTTTCACATTTTTTGGCATATTACATTGCTTAGATTCGAGGATCACTGACGAGGGCTAAGTACCCGAAACGTGCATATCTGGTCAATGCTGCCAATTTATCTGTTCTTAAATGATGTTATTCAATTTGAATACTTGGTGAGTGTCACTGCTGGTGGACCAGCAGTCCCCGAGGGTATATGTAACCAAGTTCGATCAATTTCGGTTGATCGTTTCTTCAACGCACTCTAAAATTTCTGTTATCAAAATTTCTTGTAATTTCTTAAACGTGGGTCCTGTAGCATCATAACCTATCCTGCTTCGTCTTTCGGTACATTTTGGACAAAATAACTTTCGGATTGTATTACGTACGCCCTCTTTTTATATCCATTTACATATTCATCTGTGTTGCTTGGGCCCCTGCGTTTTGCGGTATTGTTTGTGTGTGGTCATCTGACAGTGAGGGGGTTGTTTTACACCACAATTGACGTTCTTCGAGACCTCTGGGTAATCGAAAAAGTGGGAGGGTTGTGCGCACGTAATCCAGGATAACCACACCTTCTGCTATTTCCGTGGCAGATGGCCGTCCTAAGTCGGCACCGCCTGTCCATTGGCCTCGTTGGTTTATGTGTAGTCCTTTGTGTTTGATGTTTCTGTGTTGTGCGTTGACGTTCCTTGTCCCTTATGCGTCTCTTTCCGTGCTTGTCCGCTTTGTGTTTTTGCATTGGGTGTTTTGAGGTTTTGCTGTGGGTGCTGCAACCGTGTGTTGTTGGAGATCCCCTCCTTTGTTTCGCACATTTCGGCATATTACATTGTTTAGATTTGAGGATCTGACGAGGGTAAGTATCCGAAACGTGAATGTCTGGTCCATGCTGCCAATTTATCTGTTCTTAAATGATGCTATTCAATTTGAAGACGTTTGATATTTATATCACTTGGTGAGTGTCACTGCTAGTGGACCAGGAGTCCACGAGGGCATATGTAGCGAAGTTCCATCAATTTGGGTTGATCGTTTCTTCTAAAAAAAAGAAAAGTTCCCCTCGAGGGTTTAACAGTAAATGTTTTGCTGTTGATGCTGCAGCTGGGTCTTGTTGGAGATCTCCTCCCTTCTTGAATAGTTTTCCCTGACATGGTCGCCATATCACTTTCTATACAGACATAACCTCAGACAGTGCAATGCATGTATTTTATATATTGTTTTCATTTTCGTGCACGAACATCAACGGCGGGTGCGGCTAGCCAACAAGGGGATGCTTACTCCTCCCGGGCACCTGATACCACCTCTAGCTTGCAAGGGGTCCGTCGATGCTCAGTTTGGTGCTCTATTGTGAGTGCTGTTGAGACTTCTTTAACTCATTTGTGTCAACACTTATGCCCTTTGCCGTGTGGATTTCGTAAAAAAGTTCCCCGCGAGGGATTTGACAGTAAGTGTTTTGAATATTTTTCCCTGACAAGGTCGCCATAGGACTTTCTATATACATGTAGCCATAACCTCAGACAGTGCAGTGCATGTATTTTATATATTGTTTTCATTTTCGTGTACGAACATCAACGGCGGGTGCGGCTAGCCAACCGGGGATGCTTACTCCTCCCGGGCACCTGATCCCACCTCTAGCTTGCTAGGGGTCCGTCGATGTTCAGTTTTGTGCTCTTTTATGAGTGCTGTTGAGATTATCGTCAGGATATTCTTTAACTGATTTCTACGCATTCTTAAATTTCTGTTATCAAAATTTCTTGAAATTCCTAAAACGTGAGTCCTGTAGCATCATATCCCACCCATCCTGCTACGTCTTTCGATACATTTTTGGACATAACAACTTTCACACTTTTTTGGCATATTACATTGTTTAGATTTGAGGATCACTGACGAGGTTTAAGTACCCGAAACGTGCATGTCTGGTCCATGCTGCCGATTTATCTGTTCTTAAATGATGATATTCAATTTGAAGACGTTTGATATTCCAAGTGAAAAGACTAACCCTACACGGAAAGATGACAAAATAGCGACCAACCAGGTCGCGAATCGGTAAACACACTTTTCAGCGTTTTGATAAGTAAAAAGTTCATACGTAACTCTGTTGTTTTTGAATTTATTAGTGTTAAACTAGCTCACCTTTTTTTAAAGTCTCGACCATGTGGGCTTTATTTATTGTCTACTTATGTGTATATACCAGACATTCAAATCTCCTGACATTCTCATTTTATGTGGGTTTAACGTTTTATCATCGGAATTGGTTGTCTTTAGTCCTGATGTTTATGTGTAGACTTTTAGACTTTCCTGTTGAGTTGTTTGGTGACGGCTTTGGTATTTGGTCTTCCTTACCCTTTGATGTTTCCTGTCCTTGTAAACTCTGGGGTTTTTTGCACTAGCTATTTCGGTGTTTTGCTGTGGCTGTGTCAATGGAGTCATTTTGTGGATCACTCTGAGGATCACTTTTCGTGCGTGAACATCGACGGCGGTTGCGGCTAGCCAAACAGGGGATGCTTACTCCTCCCGGGCACCGGATCTCACCTCTAGCTTGCTAGAGGTCCGCCGATGCTCCATGTGGTGCTCTATTATGAGTGCTTTTGAAATTGTTTACACTTATGCCCTTTGCCGTGTGGAACTCGTAAAAAAGTTCCCCGCCAGGGGTTTGACAATAAGTAATTTAACTGTTTTTCCCTGACTTGATCGCCATAGCAATTTCTACATAGACATAACCTCAGACAGTGCATGTTTTTTAGATATTGATTTCATTTTCGTGCGTTAACATCGACAGCGGGTGCGGCTAGCTAAACAGGGGATACTTACTCCTCCCGGTCACCTGGTCCCACCTCTAGCTTGCTAAGGGTACGTCGATGATCAATTTAATACTTTATTGTGAGTGCTGTTGAGATGTCGTCAGGATCTTCTTTATGTCATTTGTTTACAATTATACCCTTTGTCGTGTGGAACTCGTAATAAAAGTTCCCATAAGGGGTTTGGCAGTAAGTGTTTTAATTGTTTTTCCCTGACATTGATTTCTCAGACAGTGCATGTTTTGTAGAAATTGTTTTCATTTCTGTGCATGACTATCGACGGCGGGTGCGATTAGCCAAACATGGCATCCTTATTCCTCCCGGGCACCTGGTTATACTTCTAGCTTGCTAGGGGACCGACGATGCTCGATTTGGTGCTCTGTTGTGAGTGCTGTTGAGATTGTCGTCAAGATCTTCTTTATCTCATTCTTTTATCTTTCTGTCGTGTTGTAATCTGGTTTTTTCTTGGGGTTTTGGCGAAATTTTCAGAAAGTTTATGCAAAGAACAGCATTTTGATTGAAAGCAGATATACTTTCTTTAATCTGTTACTATCTCTGGTTTAGACAATTTTGCTTGTGTGCAGAAATGGTGAGTAACAGCCGATCCAGAACCCTAATAAGAATTAAAAAAAACATAACTATGTACATACGTACAGTACAAGGAAAAATGCAAAACACTTCCATGGTCAATATTGAAATATATGTTCTGTTATAAAATCCAGTGTGCCATATGTTTGCTTCAAAACGCTATGTCTCATTAGTGATGTCCAAGTGATGTCCAAGGCCGGAAAATGGAAATATAAATAGTGTAGAGCAAAAGTCTATACTTGACCTTAAATCTGCGCCAAAGAACTCGATAAGGACAAAGCTATGTGATCAAACCATTCAGAAAGAAGAAAAAGATAACGGAATGTCTCACAACCCTGCTTAGGACATCAGAAAGATACGCCTTAGTTTTCGAAAATTTTCAAGTCAATTTTTGACGGAGAATTTACTAATATATTTCAAGTCAAGTGCCAAAACACTGAGGAACAATGAGAACGACGTCCTTTGGGATCAAATAATTCACCAGCAGAGGTTTAAATTGTCAATTTTGAAATATATGATCTTTTGTAAAAGTCAGTGTACCATCAGTGTTGCTCGATGCCTAAAAATAGAAATATTATAAAATTATGCGTAAAAAAAATTTGTCAAACAAAGAACAAAGCTTTGCCATCAAAACAATAAAAACAATCAGAAAGAAAAAATGTAATCAATAATGGAAAGTTTCACAACCTATTCGATAACTTTATACAATATCTATGCTTGGGAATTTTATACAATATATGTGCTTGGGAACTTCATACAATATATATGCTTGGGAACTTTATACAATATATGTGCTTGGGAATTTTATACAATATATGTGCTTGGGAACTTCATACAATATATATGCTTGGGAACTTTATATAATATATGTGCCAGTGCAATGCCCGTTTCGTTAATTTAGCTTGCTAGGGGTCCGTCGATGCTTAATTTTGTACTCTATTGTGAGTGCTGTTGAGATTATCGTCAGGATCTTCTTTAACTCATTGGCAAAATCTAGACAAAATCTATGCATAGACGTTTTTGGGAGAAAGTGGGTACAAATATCCCTATCCTTGCGATATATCATAATATGGTCTTACATCATTGGAGGGATGGTGCAAAGGTGCTAATCAACTATATTTTATGAGAATTTAAATTGTGATGGCTAATTCAAAAAGACGGAAAGAACCTACACAAACAATAGTACAGAAATAAAATGAAAATAAAAACAAAACCTGCAATAAAACAGCAACGATTTGCCGTATATTTTGTACGTAAAGCTGCACCGAGTCACACGTGAGGAAAGTTCATAGTGATTGATACGTACTTTATGACGGTTAATAATGTTGCTTTTTGAAGTTAGGAAAACAACCACTCATAAACATCTCTTCATGTGCAAGGAAATAAGATAAGGTAATCTCAGAGGGCTCATATTTTGTGCATTATATCGTCAATAATTCATCGTTCTATTTTCAGCTAGGTGCAGCCCACAAGAAGAGTGTTCGATTTGACAGGACGCCGTGATCGTTGTTTAACGACATGGTAATCCTTCAGGTCCTAGAGGGAGTCATCAGACGCATAAAGATGTGCTTAGATGTATTTCTGTATATACACAGGGGCTTATCATACTTTGAACTATCATAGATTAAAGCACTGACAGGACAAGAGCAGCAAAATCATATTCTATGTCAGAAAGACAAATGACAAATATGGATACTACCTTTTTTCATGAAAATGTAATATAATCAAGAGGATAAAAAGATGTAAAACACAACAACTTCGAAATATATGTTCTTCTGAAACAATTCTAGTGTATTATATGCGCATTTCAAGATAAAAGTGATACAATGTAATTGAAGCAGAAATAATGTAGAGGAAATAAAATTTGAAAATATGAAATTCTAAACATGACGAAAATTTTGCCAAATTTTGCTGATTTTTCGTTCCCTACTTCTCGTTTTATGCTCATTTAAGCTCCACTGTGGTAGCTATCTCGGGCCATGGCGAGGATCTCCTTAGTCATCTAAACGTTTGACAGAGAACCAGATACAGACAGACCTATGCCTTCATTGTAACTATATATGACACATGAGACACTTCTTATTGAAAATTTCAAGCACCTAAAATTTGGGGCTTATTACATCTTGACATCTATGAATTATTCTGGCTTGAAACCACTGATGAACATACGTTGTCCGAAACGTGAGTGTTCGATGTAAAACAAAGAAGGGGATCTTCAACAACACCAGGTTGCAGCACCCACAGCAAAACACCAAAACACCCAATGCAAAAACACAAAGCAGGCACGCACAGAAAGAGACGCAAAAGGAACAAGGAACATCAACACACAACACATAAAGATAAAAAACAAAGGACTACACACAAACCAATGGGCAACCAGTGCCGACTTAGGACGGCCATCTGCCACGGAAATAGCAGAAGGTGTGGCTATCCTGGATTACGTGCGCACAACCTTCCCACTTTTTAAGCATGTTGAAATTTGTGTTGAGAAGGTTGTTCTTTGACAACAGATTTGGATGATATACGTCTTTTTCTTAGAGCAAAGCACATGAATAAAGAATGCGAAGACTAAAGTTGGGCATTAATGAAAACATATTGAAAATGGAAAAGACATTAAATTGGGGCATGCACCTAATTTGTAAATGAAAGACAAACCCAAAACCAGACCCCATTAAAATACATGAAACATAACAAAGATAGAGAGATCCGTAACAGCGAAAACAATAGAAGAAACTCGGTACATTGTATTTTCAATGTTGTTTATTTCGTTTTGTTTTTTTCTTACTTGGGGGGAAATAGATTAAAATTCAGACCTATATTGGGTTGCTGGTTTTAGGTGCGCCATGAAATTTTTACGTGAGCAGCAAGCACACGCGTCTTATATGTGTATTCCTACTTTTAGTTCGATCAACTTTGGTTGATCTGCTGTCTCTTCAACGCATTTGAAATTTTCTGTTACAATATTTCTTGAAATTTCTAAAACGTGGGTCCTGTAGCATCATATCCCACCCATTCTGCTACGTCTTTTGGTACATTTTGGACATAATACGTTTCATACTTTTTGGCAATATTACATTGTTTGGACTGAGGATCACGGACGAGGGTTTAGTACCCGAAACGTGCATGTCTGGTCCATGCTGTAAATTTATCAGGTTTTAAATTATGCTATTGAAGTTAAAGACGTTTAACATTTGATGTGTTTGGTTTTGAATATTTGTTGTTTTGATGTTGATAACTGTTGAAATATGTTATTTTGTTACATGTTTTCAATATCTGTCTATCTTAAACAAGAAGGGGATCTCCAACAACACCAGGCTGCAGCACCCACGCAAAAAATTTCTCTAAACGCGCATAATCATACACTAGAGAAAATATTATTTTCCCTGTTTTTCTGTTTCTGAGGAATTTTGTAAACAAGGAATACCGTTTTCAACTGCTGTTCTAAAATCACAGTGAGGATCGCTTTTATACGAAATAATTTTTTTTGCGATTTCCGAAGCGCGAGATTTACATGTGTGAATTAAATATTCATATATCTTGTAAGCAAAAGAAGGTATGTTCCTTAAGACTGATACTTCTTAGACAGGTAGTACTGATTTCTGCGTCCCTATGTATGTACCACTGTGAAAAGAGAAGGGAGGGGATCTCCAACAAGACCTTGTTGCAGCAACAGCAAAACACAAAAATACCCTATGCTAAAACACAACGACGAGCATATTAAGAGACGAAAAAGAGACGTACGACATATAAACATCAAACACAAAAGACAACAAATAAACCAACGAGACCAATGTGTAACCGGTGCCGACTTTGGACGACCATTTGCCACACAAGTAGCAAATGATGTGGCTATCCTGGGTTACGTATCTTCACGTGCGTGAATATCGACGGTGGATGCGGCTAGCTAAACAGGGGATGCTTTTTCCTATCGGGCACCTGGTCCCACTTCTGGCTTGCTAGGGGTCTGTCGATGCTCAATTTAATTTTCTGTTATGAGTGCTATTGAGACTGCTTGACATCAGGATCTTCTTTTACTCATAATGATTCATGTCTGTCTCGCTAATGTTTTATTTCTCCTAAACAAAGTATTTGATTTGTCTAAACAAATACTTTATCATACCCCTCTAAATCATCAAATCAAGGTTTGTTTTATGAAGGGAACAGATACGTAGCTTCTATCTTTAACTTCACTTACAGATATATAGATGATGTGCTGTCCAATAATCCAAAATTTGCGGATTACCTCAGCAGAATATACCCTTCGGAGCTTGAAGACAAAGAAACTACAGAGACAAAAAATTCAACATCCTATCTTGGCATAATGTTGTCCTACGACACTGATGGTCAAATGAAACAAAGGAGGGGATCTCCAACAACACCAGGTTGTAGCACCCACAGCAAAACCCCAAAACACCCAATGCAAAAACACAAAGCAGACAAGCACAAAGAGACGCGTAAGGGACAAGGAACGTCAACGCACAACACAGAAACATCAAACACAAAGGACTACACATAAACCAACGAGACCCATGGGCAACCGGTGCCGACTTCGGACGGCCATCTGCCACGGAAATAGCAGAAGGTATGGTTAGAACACCTAACTCTATGACAAACGTGACGACTTCAATTTCAACATCACAAACTTTCCTTTTCTGAGAAGCAACATCCCTTAATTGCCAGCTTATGGCGTATTCATATCTCAAATATACAGATTTTGTTCTGAGGGCTATGCGTCTTTCAGATAAGCAGCTCAGTCAGGGATATGTTTGTGACCGACTAACCTCGTCACTGAGGAAGTTCTACGGTCGATATGGGGAACTCGTCATACATTATGATGTCCCACTCTCCAGAATGGTGGATGATATTCTGTCTTAGACCATTTGAACCATCCAACCGCAGAATATACTTGTATCTTCCGAAATGGAAGAAACCGGATGTGAGAATTCTACCGAATTGAAGTGAGGGGTGTTGCATGCAAGCAGGAGTTGCTTACTCTTCCTGAGCACCTGGTGTCACTCCCATTTTGGGAGTTCGTTTCTTTTCATATGGTGGAGGTTTTTCTTTGTTAGCTTTGGTTCTTGTTTTATCCTGATTTTGTATGCCTTCGGTTTATGATTTTCTGTATTATCGATTTTGTACTGTGTATTGGGATATGGTCATTTTCTATATTTGTCATTATACTGCACCCACTGATTTTCATTTCCAATTTATCATTTATTAGAGTCGTATAGATATAGAGTCTCTCAATAATATTTCTAAATATTGCCTTGTTTGTAATGTTGGCAACTATTTTAAAGATGTTCTTAGGACCTAGGACCTGCATATCGGGATTGCTGAATTTTTGGACATAATAATTTTCATACTTTTTGGCCATACTACATTGTTTAGACTGAGGATCACTGACGAGGGTTTAGTACCCAAAACGTGCATGTCTGGTCCATGCTGTAAATTTATCAGGTTTTAAATGATACTATTGAATTTAAAGACGTTTAACAATTGAAGGTCTTTACGTGTATGTTCCACTATAACCAGTTGAAGGAATTGACTGAAGCAAATACAGTGACTCATCTTCTTATAAGTCGTTCACTCTTACAGAACTGAAATTAATCAAGGGAGAGGATTTCACATTTCCTTATTTTGTCATTGGACATACCTGGCTTGGATAAGAACTGACGATAATCCATTATAAAAAGAAGGGAGGAGATCTCCAACAAAACCCCGTTGCAGCATCAACAGTAAAACACCAAAACACCCGATGGAAAAACACAAAAGACGAGTACAGCACGAGACGGAAAAAAGACACACGACATGTAAACATCAAACACAAAAGACTACACATAAACCGACGAGACCAATGGGTAACCGGTGCCGACTTTGGACGGCCATCTGTCACGCAAGTAGCTAATTGTGTGGTTATCCTTGATGACGTGCGCACAACCCTCTCACTTCTCCAATTACCCAGAGGTCTCGAAGAACGTACAATTGTGGTGTAAAACAACCTCCTCACTGTAAGATGACATCACACAAACAAGACCGCAAAACACAGAGGCCCCAGAGACACAGATGAATATGTAAATGGATATAAAAAGAGGGCATGCGTAATACAGTCCGTGCTCTGCCGGCTGTAGCGAGCTCATGTATGTAATCACCCGAGGAGTCCGACTGACATTCAGAGAGGACAGGTGGTCGGGGCCCTGTCTTCTCTAAAGAGGTTTGGACAGGGCCCGTCATGGAGTCCCGTCGTCACAGTCAGTCAGAGTGCAAGTCTCAAGGATGCGCTTGTACAAGACTGTACCAAGCCTAGTGTCCGTCTGGTGACATTAGGATCATATCCACGGTATAAAAGGCGTTTGATGATTCTGACGCATTTTCGATGGTTATGCTGCCTACCTTTGATCCTTTTTATTTTGTTTATCATATCACCATAAAAGACAGGTTGTGTAATACCCATAGTAATGTATTCTGTTGCATGTATAGATCCGAATTTTAAAAGAAGTTGACTGTAATTTTTGTAAAATTTCCAGAAAGTCTTAACTAGTTTATGAAAGCGCGGAAACCTTGACCTAAAAGTTTTTTGGTAATTTGTAAATTTCTACTGTGAAAATCCAAAATATCAGTACATGCTCTAGCGTACCGGATGAGCTGTGATATGTAAATGCCGTATGACGGTAATCTTGGAACATCACCGTCAAGCCAAGGGAAATTTACTATGTTGAATCCAAAATCATCCCTTTTGTCATATACACTTGTATGAATTTTTCCGTTTACAATTTTGATATTTAGGTCCAAAAAGGGTGTTTCTGTATTTGAAAGGTTTGCCTTGTTAAGGGTCAATTCTTGTGGATAAATTTCATTCTTATATAATTCAAAAGCAGGATTGTCAATGGTTAGAATATCATCCAAATACCTAGAAGTATTATTGAAACATTTCAGCTCATCAAATTTTCTTTGCTTTTGAAGATTTTGGATAAATTCTTTTTCATAAGTGTATAAAAATAAATCTGTAACAAGAGGCGCACAGTTAGTACCCATAGGAATTCCTACAACCTGCTTGTATAGATCCTCACTAAATCTAACATAAATATTGTCCAAGAGGAAGGACAAGGCATTACACAGGTCACTACATGTCCATGATTTGTATGATTTGTAGTCTGTCGAGGAAAAGAAACCCTTCGATTCAGATGTACAAATGTAAGTTTTTCGCTCTCGATCAAAACACCATTTAATGAGATAAGATAATCGATCATTAATTTTGTCATGAGGAAGTGTGGTGTACATATTAGAGAAGTCGTATGAAGAAATCGTATTGGCTTGGAAATTTCCAGATTTCATTTTTTCAATCACATCCCCTGAATTCTTAATAGACCAAAATAAATTTACATCGTTCCTGTTTAGAACCGTTTCACAATATCTAGTTATGTGTTCTTTAATAGCAGTAAGTGCTGACGTCAGATTTCTAGACGAAATTGTAGTGGAGCAGTTACTAGAATTAGCAATAAATCGAAATTTGTAAGGAGACTTGTGCAGTTTCGGTATGCAATATAGTGTTGGGAGATCCAATTTAGAAATAGAGATATTGAATGAAGACAGTTCACTGTTATGCTTGCCTAAAATGTTAGATGCACTTTCATTGCTTTTGATATATGTATTAGTAGACGAAAGTTCCGAAATCAAAGTTGATATGTAGTAACGTAACATAAGTCTGCTGAATCACATCTTTAATTCTTGGTTAACTCTCTAACAGTAATGTGGGGATATGACAAATATGGATAATGACCATATCCCTGTCTACAGTACAAAATCTGTAATTCAGAAAATCAGAAACCGAAGGCATACAAAATCAGGATAAAACAGGAACCAAAGCAAACAAAAACAAAAACCTCCACCATATGAAAAGAAGCGAACTCCCGATATGAGAGTGAGACCAGGTGCCCAGGAAGAGTAAGCATCTCCTGCTTGCAAGCAACACCCGTCGCTTCAATTCTGTAGAACTGTCACATCCGGTTACTTCCATTTTGGAAGATATAGAGTACAATCTTTGGTTGGATGGTTCAAATGGTCTATGACAGAATATCATCCACCATTCTGGATAGTGGGACATCATAGTGTATGACGAGTTCCCCATATCGACCGTAGAACTTCCTCAGTGACGATGTTAGTCGGTCACAAACATAACATGTTTTTTTTCATTGTGAGAATCTGTGTTTAAAGGTTTTAAGGTATTATTATGTGGGTGTTTTGCATGCCTCATTAACTTTTTCTATTATCTATTCTTTGCAGCAAACTAAACCTCTATCTTTTGATATGTGTTGTCGGCTTCAGATTTCTTTGGTTTCTATGTGACTTTGTTAACCATCGACCTTTTTGAAGATAATATTTCACATTTTTTTTCATTTTTTACACGAATCAGTGATCATAAAGATAATCTCTTGCTAGAGTGATTAATGTAACACAGATCATTATGTAATATCGACGAGTGTTAGAGACACATGGGGTTTTGATGACATAATGAGGACTTTAACATTTAACATTTCTTTCATGTTTATGTGCTAGTATTACATAAGGCTTTTCAGGGATACTAGCGCAATGGAGCAGAACTAGAATGCTCTTTCAGTAATCTTTGAGTCATTGGAGAAATCATTAATGTACACGATAATTGGATTAAGTAATTTCACTGCGCAGAAGTTTCAGGAAGTTCTCAGAGCGAATGAATATGTATTCTAATGGAAATTCAACGACTGCACGAAAACGTATGGAGTTTTTACGAAATTCTGCCAAACCAAATACTGCTGTTTAATTAGCATTTGCATTCACAAGTTGCTTGCATGTGTCCTTATGATTCTGTAGAAACTTTCTTGGGGTGTATTTTCCGTCTTAATTTCTTCAACTTTATCATCCGAAAAACGTGTCTGGTGCATTAAAATTGGTTTGAAATTTTCTGTAAGAAGGTAAAGAGTTGGGGCACTTCCATCTTAATTTCATTTTTTATAAGAAAAAAGAACTTGTATGAAAAAGTAGGATATATCCACCAGCACTATGATATATTAAGATAGCGGGACATACACATGTATGCAACTGACTGAAACTGTGTTAAAAAATAACCGAAGAAATCTATAGTATCACATTTAGAGGTAAAACAAAACAACCTGCAAAACCAACTCGAGAGGGGAAAACTTCTATTTGCACATCTGAATCAAAGGGTTTCCTTTTCCGCTACAGAATACAAATCAAGAATTTATTCAAAATCTTCAAAAGCAAAGAAAACATGATGATGTGAAATGTTTCATTGGTACTTCTAGGTACACAATGTACCTGGATGATATTCTTACTATCGATAATCCTGGGGGTTTTTTTTAAGTATAAAGATGTCATTTATCCAGAAGGATTGACTCTATAAAAGGAAAATGTTACAGACACAGAAACACCTTTTGGATCTAAATATCAAAATTGTCTATGGAGAAATTCATAAAAGTGTGTATGACAATCGAGATGATATTGGATTCATCATGGTAAAATTCCCTTGGCTTGACGGTGATGTCCCTAGATTACCGTCATACGGTATCTATATTTCACAGCCCATCCGGTACGCTAGAGCATGTACTGATGTTTTGGATTTTGAAAGGAGAAATTTACAAATTAAAAAGAAACTTTTAGGTCAAGATTTTAGCTTTCACAAACTAGTAAAGACTTTCTGGAAATTTTAAATTATGATCAACTTCTTTTGAAATTCGGACCATACAAACAACAGAGTATATTACTTTAGGTATTTCACAACCTGCATTTTATGGTGACATTATAAACAAAATAAGAAGAATCAAAGGTAGACAGCATAACTATCGAAAATGCGTCAGAGTTATCAAACGCGTCTTATACCATGGATATGATCCTAATGTCACCAGACAAACACTAAGCTCGGTACTTGTACGAGCACATTCTTAAGACTTGCACTCTGACTGACTGTGACGACGGGACTCCATGACGGACCCTTTCCAAACCTTTTTAGAGAAGACAGGGCCCCGACCATCTGTCCTCTCTGAATGTCAGTCGGACTCCTCGGGTGATAACATATATGAGCTCGCAACAGCCGGCAGAGCACGGAATGTATTACGCCCTCTTTTTATATCTATTTACATATTCATCTGTGTTGTTTGGGCCCCTGCGTTTTACGGTCTTCTTTGTGTGTGATCGTCTAACAGTAAGGAGATTGTTTTACACCATAATTGTGCGTTCTTCGAGACCTCTTGGTAATCGGAAAAGTGGGAGGGTTGTGCGCACGTAATCCAGGATAACCACACCGTCTGCTACTTACGTAGCAGATGACCGCCCTAAGTCTGCACATGTTGCCCATTGGTCTCGTTAGTTTATGTGTGTTTTTATGATTAATGTTTCTATGATGTGAGTTGGTGTTCCTTGTCCCTTTTGCATCTCTTTCTGTGAGTGTCTGTTCTGTGTTTTTTTTTTTTTTTGCATTTGGTGTTTTGGGGTTTTGCTGTGGGTGCTGCAACCTAGTGTTGTTGGAGATCCCCTCCTTTCTTTAACATAGAATGTAGGGGATATCCAACAGGACTCGAATGTAGCACTCATACAAATAAATATCAAAGAAGTGCCTATCAGTTACATATGTATTCAGTCTCAAAGTCGAGGCAAAACAGTGAGAATTCCAATTGGAACAGTTACGAACCTTTGAATGAACAACATTCCGAAGTAAGACCAGGTGACCGGGGAGAAGAGCGTCTCCTGATTGCATGCAACGCCCGTCTGAACAGTTTCATGAAAACATACAAGTATAAACCAACGAGTACATACAAGTATACACCAACGAGTACATACAAGTATAAACCAACGAGTACATACAAGTATAAACCAAAGAGTACATACAAGTATAAACTAACGAGTACATACAAGTATAAACCAAAGAGTACATACAAGTATAATATCAACGAGACCAATAAGGAACTGGTGCCGACTTTGGACGAACATCTCTTTCGTAAGTAGCAAATAGTTATTTGAAAAACGTGCGCATAACCCTCCTAAACCTGCAATTTTGAAGTAGTTAATTCTGGAAATCATATTGGAATTCCATTATTAATGGCATCAAAAACTGATGTTTCGTACATAAGCACTTATTATAATCAAATATACAAAACAAATACACGTCTGTTTAAATGAAGTTTGCAAGCAAAGTTGTTAAAGGAAGGACAATATAGTTCTCATTCTATACCTCTGGCACATAAGCGTTTGATATTATTACACGCAAAATCGCTAAACAAACAAACCCACAAAACAGAACAAGCATTAGATATCCTATTTATTCATTTTAACATGTTTCGTGTTACAATATTACACTGTAGACATAAGTTTCATAAGAAGTTAGGATAAAGATGTTGTTGAATATTATATATTTTGTACAATAAAATCAATAAATAACAAAACAAATTTTCAACACGACAATAAGGTTAAAACATCAGTGAAATTGGTTAAAAACACATGTACAAACAAAATGTATTCGTACAACTATTGAAGAAATTTTAGAAAACACAATGTATGTGAAGCATTTCGTCGGAATTAGAAGAAAAAATGAAAAGGTGTACTTAGTCTAATATATCCTTACTGGAGAAGTATATGCTGACAATTGTTTATGTTTGGAGTTTTTATATATTGTACTATAAAAAGTGTCAAGTAAAATACACATATGATGTTCTATGTCTTTTTCAATCGGAAAGTCTAGAATATTCCACCATGTGTCAAAGTCATCACTTTTAAGAGACAATTTTATAATCATGTATACATCTAAATTTCATGAAACAAGAATAGCTAATAAAGAAAATCATGAAACAAGAATAACTAATGAAAAATAAATATGAGACAAGAATATCTAATAAAGAAATTTAGGAAACAAGAATAAGTATTAAAGAAAACTATGAAACACGATAACTAATAAAGAAAACTATGAAACAAGAAACACTAATAAAGAAATATGGAAGGGACTCCTTGGCAAGCTTTCCAATTTTCTTTATTTACCCTTTCAATGAACACAAGTGTATGCCAAGAGGTAGAACATTGTCATTGAAAAAAAAATGTGGCGGTGAAATAACTAACATGTATAAGGAAGATGGACATAAACAAATCTTCCAGCATCATCGTCTGACTTTTAAAATTTGAAGGTATTTCGTTCAGAAGCCATTAAAAGGCAAAGTTTTCTCTATGATGCTATTTTAAAACAAATTCAAAATTACATGTATCTATGGTATGTGTTTAAAAAAAAGGTGCAAACTCTGTTTTGTGTGATATAAAATTTCTACTTTAAAAAAAAAAGATGTAAATTTAAAGATGGTGCGTCTCCACGGTATGAGCAGATTTCACCGACACATAACCGCCCCGGTTGTCCCGAGTTTCGTTATTCCGGTTTTTACTCCTAACCACGGAGCACGTGTAATCACACAGCAGATCCCGAAATTGTTTGCTCATGGCACAATACATGATGAAATTTGCTGAGTTATTGATCAAGGCAAGGATGTCGATGGTATCTGCTAAAAGCATGTAGCTTTTGTTGAAAAATCCTTCAATAGATAAACATAAAAGAAGTAAGATACTCTGGGGTAATTCTGCAAATATGTACATTAGAATTATAGCTAAGAGCATAATTGTGGTCCGTGTGTGCTGTTTAAGCCTAGCCTCTGTCTGTGCCCCCTTGAGGCTTAATGTTCTCTTTTTACTTTCATGAAGGGTATACAGTAACAGACCTCCAAACACTGTTATTAGAATACAAGGAATCCATTTTCCTAATAAAATAAAAATCCATATGTTGAATTTTTCGAACATCGTCGCTTCTACGTCATCGGCGATTCTGGGATTCTTAATGCCGTATCGTTGTTTTATTGTAACGTTGTCGCGGTCAATACAGGGGTCAGCAACGACACTGTTGTAGCAAAAATATGGGATGTATATACAAATGGAGAGAGCATAAATCAAAATTATAACGCAGCACGTCATTCGAACACTAAGATTCTCTCGACCAATCCCCATCGATCTAATATAAATGTACCTGGCACATGACATCCATACTCCTAGCCATATTGATATTGTATGCGTTGTTATACTAAGGCATGCATGTATAGCTAGAAACATAGACCATCCGTAAGAGTACTTTTCTGGAGTTCTACTCAGCCCGTTTATGATGTAGAAGTGAAGAGCGAATGGGATATACGATAGCATTGTTAGCACATCAGATACCGCTATACCCGTCAATATGAAATTTATCTGCGATCGCATTGATTTACGAGTCAATATGACGATGTTGGCTATATTAGTCGGTACACCAAAGCAACACAGTATCAGGCTTACATATCCATGGATTCTAAAGTAGAAGCAAGCGTAGCCCGTAAGTCCTGTCGTGCCTTCACATGGGTCAATGGACGAGTAGCATGGCGCCAAAAGTGACTTATTTATGACTGTTTCATTCATTCTCCCTTGTATCATTTATTGTCCTTTAAATGGATCTGAAATGGAAGCAATATTTACTTTATGATAGGAACTATTTTCCAAGATTTATCACATAACAATTCATTCCCAAGCATTCATCTCGTGCAAACTGATCGACGCAAATGCCACTTTTTGTAATCTGCGATATGAACGAAATTAGGCAAAGCAATTGAACTCCAAGGGAGTGGAAAGCAATTGTCCATCAACATTTTACATTTTTTGTTCCAATTGTTCAGTAAAAAAGTCTCATTTGATATCATTCTCTTGCACGCTCCGACAGATAAAAGAGATTTGGAACCTAATCCTTCATTACAAAATTATTTCTCCATCGAATTGGAATCGAGGATTGAAATTGTTCAGTTATCAAAACCTTAATTGTGGTGATATCCGCTGAGAAGTACAATGAGAACAAATTAAACCAGAAAGCACTTCTTCGAGTTACGCAGGCCCCTGATGCATAATCATTCCTATTCATATTAAGCGGTATTTTTTCCATTACTCATTCCATTTGGGACAAACCATTACTACCTTTGTCACTACAAGTGTATATGAAAAAGTCGGATTGTATATGATGTACTTTAGTATGACACGAATGTATGACATGATCCGTGAAGATCTGTATGATATATGTAAGGTTATAATAAACAATCATATCTTTGGGCATATAAATCATGAAAATGTTCCCGGTCTCTCACGTGAAGAAGCTGTGAAGTAGCTTAAAGCCCCTATCACACTTTTACGTATCAGCTACGTAAGAGGAGTATTTTTGCCAAAATTCTTTACGCAAGAGAAACGAAAAGGTCTGCCACGTATTTCGTCCTTCTCAGAAGTCCAAGGCGTAAGTGCGACGTTCATACGGCGTAAGAGTCGTTTCTATCACGTATGAGCAGCGTACCAATGCGTCCTACCATCACGTACGTGCGGCGTTCGGCGCGTACGTGTGACGTTCAATGCGTTTCTACTGCGTAAGTACGACGTTGTTGCTACGTAGTCTTCTTATTGGCGACGTTTCTGCTGCGTTCCCGTGGCGTTCACGTTCGTATGAAAAAAATTCTTTTGTTGCCAAATATTATTTCTCTCGATTTACCACTCAAAATGATATGAACACAAAAAGGGTAAAGGGTACAGTCAAAGTGCCCTTTGAAATTAGCGCGTACTTTATTTAAACTCAGTTCGCCATATGAAATAAAACTGCTTGGTTGATCTAGTGGAAGTTTGTAATTATACGGTATAATTAATCTTGATTCATTCTTAATAGGTTCAAAACTTTATTTTCCCTCTAGATTTTTATCATGTGTTCATAAAAACATAGCAAATACACCTTTTACGCCGAGGTGGAATGAGCGATACTCCTTTAACGTAGCAGATACTCATACAACGCAACACCAACATAGTTCTTACGTAGCAGGAACGAAAAGAACGTAGTTCGTACGCCATGCTTACGCAAGAGTATATCGACAAAACGAAAAATAAGAAATTGAAACGTGTACCATACGTAGTAGATAAGAAAAGAACGCCACGGGTACGAATTAGCAACGCCTTGTACGTAGCACGTACGCGATAGGGATATCGCTTGGGTTTGTGTTTCGTTCGTACTGCGTAGTAAGAGTATTAGCGACGTTCCTGCTACGTTGCCACTGCGCTTCTTTCGTTTGCACTGCGTTCGTGCTACGTACACGCGGCGTATGGAAGCTGCTACGTATGTGCTACGTAATTTTAGGTGCGAACTTAAAAAACGCGGCACTCTTTCGTATCAAGAGATCATGCTACGTTTCAAAGAGTACTCGCTACGTAAGCTTGCGTTGCTACTGCGTTGCTGCTGCGTTCCTTTCTTACTGCCACGTATCCTGATACGCCGTAGATACGTGGGCCGATACGTAAAAGTGTGATAGGGGTTTAAGGCTGCGCGCAGGTAACATCATTGTATAATTTCCCACCATGTATATAAACACATTTTTCATCTAGGGATACATTAAAGATTTATAAGAAATCACGTGGTTGCGTAATATAGTGATCTTGTTGTTTATAAGAAATCACGTGGTTGCGTAATATAGTGAGCTTGTTGTTTCTTTTAAAGATTTACTTTTTTGTTCGCTGAACTGTTAAATTGTTCGGAGTTGGTGTTATTGCATAAAAAGGAAGTGTACCATCTATACACAATCTTGATCGAAGAAAATTTCAAACCAATCTTAATGCACTGGGCACGTGTTTATTGTAACATTAATTTCTCATCAGTGATGTTTATTAAATGCAGAAATACCGAAGTGATTTTCTGACAAACGTATTTGTATGTGTCATTGTATCATGTTGTTTTGTGAAAATGGTTTGCCCGAAGCTATTCCAGGTAAATGAAATGAATTAAATTGTGTATCTTGAGAAGAAAATCTCAAGGATATTTTATGATATTATATAATGATCGATAATGAAATAGATGTTCTATCATTGTTGTGTAATGCATCCTTCTGATTGTGATTTTTGGAAATTGATTTAAGGTTTTAGCTGTGACTTCCATTCACTGATTTGCACATTTTTTTGTAAACAATCCTACTAGATAATTATCGAAAATTTGTATCATAAAGGATAACTAGAAAAAGAGAATACTTCACATAATAGATAATCATTGGTACATCAACTTAACACAGAGCTTCATCGTAAAAAGCTTTCCGTCTATCATAAAATATAATATACCATGGCCCCCATTGGGAGCAGAGAACTTTTGTATTTCTCTGTTGTATTAATTCTTTAAAAGAGAAAATAATCAAACCAATTCTCTTCCATGTTGTTTTCCGGAGAAATAACCTAGGTCCCACAGTGTGTATATTCCCTGTATAATTTATTTCATAATTGAGCTATACTTCAAATTAGAAAAAGAACTATTCAATAAACGCACACTAAATGTCTGGGACAATAACTTTATACTTAGGAAAATAGGCGAACAATTACTAAATCTAATCACTTAATACCCTTGGTATGAAGGTAACTCGGTTTGTGCCATGTACCGCGTGGCATATGGTTTGGTGTATTTGGCTTTATAGAGCGATGGACAGTAATAGATGAAAAATTATATTGATTTCATGTACTTAATAATATGATATGGACGCAAAGAAGGCGTACATAGATATTTCAATTTTATTTCGACTGGCTATGATTTTTTTTTTCAGTTTTCCACGCTCAATGTTAATTAGGGTTTATCATGTGTTCACTGTTGTTATCTTAAGATGTCTGACGTTTAATATAGCTGGTTTTTAATGTTTTGGTGAGTTCTTCTTCATATCTTAAGCATTGAAATAAGCGAATGAAAGTCAAACTCAATACCCAAAATAATTTTAAAAAATCATAATTAACAGGAGTACAAATTCTTGTAATTTTTTTTCATTTTCATGTGCTGTGTTTCACCGTTCTCGTATTTATTCCTGTAGTTTTATAGTGTAGTCGCTTTCACTTCTGTAGGGCTACACTATTGATGTTAAACGTCTTCAAATTCAATAGCATCAATTAAGAACAGAATAATTTACAGCATGGACCAGACATGCACCTTTCGGGAACTTAACCCTCGTCGATGTTTGACGTGTTGAGTTCAGTGCACATGATTTTTTTGCAAATCAATCACAAAACTCAAAATCAGAATCCAAAAATCACAATCACTAGGGATACAAATTCTTGAAAAGTAAAAAAAAAAACTGATCTCAAGAAAAAATGAAAGACAAACAGACGGAGACAATAACACTGCACACTATGAACACGAACGACAACTTGATCTAATCTCCATAATTAATTGCAAGAACGGAACGAATTGAAGGATTTTAGTTTTAACATTTTATTCGAATGTTACAATATTAAATGTTGCATATACAATGAAAATAATACTGTTGTTAAACGTCTTCAAATTCAATAGCATCATTTAATAATATCATTTAAGAACAGATAAATTTGCAGCATGGACTAGACATATGCATGCACGTTTCACCCTCGTCAGTGATCCTCAATCTAAACAATGTAATATGACACATCATTGAAAAGGAAGCGTTAAATTTATTTCAATTTCTCTTGCTGTATTATTTTAAACAAGAAGGGTCGTACTCCGGCCGTTTACAAAATTCATTGAAGGTGTCGCTACCATGAAGGAATAAAGATGTATGTGTACGCTATTATGCAATTATAATTTCTCAAGGAATATGATATTACAAAATTCAAAACGTGCAGTGAACATTGAAGACTACCGCATCGAAATAACAGTAACAAAGATAGTATCAGTGAATGATAGTCAGACACAAACACTAAAGCCGAGGCTAAATTCCAAAAACCACAACCAAAAAGCTTACGAATAAAAAAACACACACACAAACAAACACACAATGCACAAACAAACACACAATGCACAAACAAACACACAATGCACAAACAAGCAAAAGAGAACATAACTTTCTTGCGCAAAAAATGGACAAACAGGACGAGGGTTGCACTGTAGAATGTATTGTAGGTGGCGCTGTGGATGACATTGTAGAATGTATTGTAATGTACTGTCAAAATGCGACGTACTTGTATGAATATGCTACATACAGTATCTTTTGTAAGTATAACATCAAAAAAGAATACTCAAACAACAAGAATAAAATTAAGTTCAACGTTCTTCGTCGTTCATTGAAGAAAAAGGTGAATCCCCGATGGAGAGGATATTGGGTGCCAGGGTAGTCCTGCTTTCAAGACTCCGGTATACTGCTAACGCACCGCGTCTCGAACCGAGGTTATATGTTATAGAACTAGGTGCCGGGGGGGGGGGGAGTAAGTAGCATCTCGCGCTTGATATCAACACTCGTCGCTTATAAATGCCACGCAGAGAAAGTATAATCCGGTGCCTTAAGATATAACATATTAAGTCCCTGGTTTTGATATAGGTTCAAAGAATTAAAGTCAGACAATCCAATAAGGCAATAAAACTAGAGTGAACCACAGCCTTGAATCAAAATCATTGAATTCGTAAACAGACAATCACAAAAACAATCGAATTGCTGGAGGACACGAGACAATATTTTATTGGCACGCAAGCATCAATCATAAAGAAAAACGACAATTTGAGATGAAAGTTACATGTGATAGAGACGTTCTTTGATTCTTTCTTTTTATCTTTTAAGTAGGATTTTTTTTCATTTGCCTTTTTTGACGAGAGAGACCTATCCTTTCATAGAACATCGAAATTATATTGTGAACTTACCTATTATTCGATTTTGTTCGTTCCGTAAAATTTAATAAAAAATACTTCAGTTAGTTGATTCAAACAAATATATATAACTTCAAAGGAAAGAAAAACAAAATGTAGGCGAGTACAATCATGTAACATTTACGTATGAAGTTTTCAATTAAGAAAAAACCTTTCGCAGAAAAATCGCCAACGTTGAGGTTGGGACATATTTGTATGGAACCTATATTCTTGTAATACAATGTAGAAGGAGGAATATAGGAGAATTCCCAAAGGCATGTCGCATACATATCGAAAAATGGAAAAAGCTATTATCCTTGATTCTCATAACCATATAAACAGATTCACCGAGCTTTGATACTTGATTTTTCATTGATATTAGACTAGAATTTATGGAATCGGAAATTGCATGACTTAAAGTAAACAGTAAACAATGACGGAGATGATTATCGACAAAAAGCCGGCTTTGTGCGACACCGGAATAATACAATATTTATAAGGAAACCAAAAAACAATGAATCAATCTGTACTACAATAAAAAGAAAAAAGATGGAAACCCTTAACGATCCATTCACAACCTTTTGACATCAATTTCCATGCTATCAGTTGTGCATCAGCTTTTGTCTGTGTTGAATCTATGAGATTCCGTTCTATTGAATACCTTTTAATGACCACATTGAACCATTTTTATTTATAATTAAAGGAATATATTACTCTACATTTCTCTTTCTATGCGACATATAGAAATTGGTTGCATGTAGACATTTTGTTTCAATCAGATTGGCAAAGTTATTTCGTATTTGTAAATATTGTTATGCATGGATGCCTTAAAGATCTTGAAACAAACATACGAACAACATTATATCCATTCAATTTTAGTAGATTGAAATATTTCTTCCAGAGGGAAGGGAAGGGATGACACAATTTGTGTATTTGAGTGTTTGTGTTTTTATTTGCATGCAATTTTAATTTCAAAACGCGATTTTGGTAGCATCAACGAGTATATTAAGGAATACTCTTTGTTATTTGATTTACACAAATCAAACAAAGATTTCCTGGAATAAACTTAAGACATGGCGCTTATCGATTAAAAAAACAATATGGTATTTAATCGGAATATCAAGGAAATGAGACGGACATAAATGGTTGAGAAAGGATTTGAGAAAAGTACCTTTCACTGGACAATGTTGATTGTTAATACACATGTACTACAGTGTTGTCCTTCATATCTATATCGCGCTGTATCAGTCCGATTTTTCTTTTTTTATTTCTGTTTTTTATATTTTCCACGAATTTGCAAGCCTATTGACAGGCTTATTTAAATTCTGATTTTGTTTTTTGTGTGTGACTTCGATTTCAATTTATCGTCAATTTCATTCAATAGACTCTATATCATTCATCCTATTAAAGCTTCTAAAGCACTTCTTGGGAAAAATAGATCATTGACAATAACAATCATATTTGTCACGCTCTCAGAGTATCATATTGAAAGTCACAATGGCGGCCAAACCATTGGCGTCAATGATAAATTTCCTCGTTTAACGAATAACTTCTGATGTACTTGGTTATTTGAAAGACAAAATTCCATTTATTTCGAACACTCTCTCGCAGTGGTTTAAGATTTTTCTTATCAACTGAATTGTTGCGCTTTTGTAGCTAAAATAACGCAAATTATGAGAAATAAAGTATGTATTTTCATGCAATGCGATTTGAATATTATATAATATTTTGATAAAGGTACGAAGTATGTACAAGGAGGTAGTTATTTTCATAATGGACATGGAAAATGCGGCATTTTGACGCTCATCGGACATGCATCGTACAAAATAATGTCAAATTTATTCTGTAAAGAAATATTTAAACTTCTAAACTCAACAGTTACTCTTATGATATTTCAAAAAACAATATTTACAAAAAAACATTACTGATATATAAAATTTAAAACCATCTTATTTTTAGTAGAGCATTTACCATAAATCACATTCATTCTATCTGATAATTTGCTAAGACCATTATGTTAATGCACAAATGTATTTTGCAGTATTGAAAAAGATCCCTCTTGCGGTTAAAATTTATGAGTAAATATATTCAATATGCATGAAAGCCATAAATTTAACCATGTGAAGAATCTCTGTCTGCTTTATGATGAAATAACGGTTTTACCATCCTTGTCTCTAAACAATTACTTCGATATCATCAATCATGTTTTGAGCAACTTCTATAGAATTTGTAAGGAATGGCAATTTTTCAGCTTGAATGCAGACAATATCACCCAAGACATGAGTTGAGTATTCTGAAAAGAGAACAATTCTGTCTCTTTTGAATACAATCACTATACCGATAAGAAGAAATCGGGCTTGTATGAGACTTAAAATTTTAAAAAAAAAAACGAAAATGTCAAATAAATCTCAATATTTCTTTGCAGCTTTAACTGACAATATTTCGTCTGACGTTAAATCCATATATAACAAAAAAAAACAAAAAAAAAAACAAGAGGCCCAAGGGGGCCACATCGCTCACCTGAGGAGACTGTATGTATGTTTTCAATCAAAGTCAAAACCTGAAGGAAATCGCTTTTAGTGAAGCTTTGGGAAGGACAAGGTGTACAAGTTACTTCCTGTAAAGTTTGGTGACATTCTGTGCAGTAGTTTAAGAGGATAAGTCAAAAATGTGTCATTCAAATAGAGCCTATAGAGGACATCTTGGATTTCAAATCGGCTCGAAAAAAAAAAAAACTAAGTAGAGGGCAATGAGTACTTGCGTCCTGTGAAGTTTCAAGAAATTGTGTGAAGCAGTTTCAGAGGAGAATTTGAAAATGCGTCAGCCAATCAGAGCCTGTGGCGGCCATCTTGGATTTCCGATAGGCTCCAAAAACGTAAACTTGATAGAGGGTATGAGTACTTGCATCCTGTGAAGTTTCATGAAATTCTGCACAGCGGTTTCAGAGGAGAAGTCGAAAATTTGTCAGCCAATCAGAGCCTGTGGCGGCCATCTTGGATTTCTGATCAGCTCGAAAAACACAAACTTGGTAGAGAGCAATCAGTACTTGCTTCCTGTGAAGGTTTGTGAAATTCTATGCAGCCGTTTGAGAGGAGAAGTCGAAAATGTGTCAGTCAATCAGTCTGTGGCGGCCATCTTGGATTTCCGATTGGCTCGAAAAACACGAATTTGGTAGAGGGCATTGAGTAGTTGCTTCCCTAAAGTTTCATGAAATTCTGTGCAGCGGTTTCGGATGAGAAGTCGAGAATGTGTCAGCCAATTAGAGCCTGTGGCGGCCATCTTGGATTTCCGATCGGCTCGGAAAACACAAACTTGGTAGAGGGCATTGAGTACTTGCTTCCTGTGAAGTTTCATGAAATTCTGTGCAGCGGTTTCGGACGAGAAGTAAAAAATGTGTCAGCCAATCAGAGCCTGTGGCGGCCATCTTGGATTTCCGATTGGCTCGAAAAACACGAACTTGGTAGAGGGCATTGAGTAGTTGCTTCCTGTGAAGCTTCATGAAATTCTGTGATGCAGTTTTAGAAGAGAAGTCGAAAATGTGTCAGCCAATCAGAGCCTGTGGCGGCCATCTTGGATTTCCGATCGGCTCGGAAAACACAAACTTGGTAGAGGGCATTGAGTACTTGCTTCCTGTGAAATTTCGTGAAATTCTGTGCAGCTGTTGCAGAAAAGATATCGAAAATGTTAAAAGTTTACGTCGGACGGACGGACGATGGACGGACGACGCGCTATGACAATAGCTCACTTGAGCTTCGCTCAGGTGAGCTAAAAACAACAATACTTGTAGGGGACCATGATTTCTTCATTCCTACGAAGTTTAACGAAAATCTGTTCAGTGGTTCTGGAGAAGAAGTTGAATATGTATGAAAATCATCCCCCCCCCCTTCTTCTTGAGTAATCTAAGTAACCCGAGAGAGATAGTTATACAGAAGCTAAAGCAAAATAACAGACCCCCTCCCCATCTTTTCACTGTGTTATTGATAATATTGATCTGTTCTTACATTAATATTTTGAGCTGCTCTCAATATTGTAATTTCAAAGTTGTATATCCAAGTCTTCACAAGATAAATTTGAAAATACTTATTCATCTTTTTAAAATTATTTAGTTTCCTTTTCCATACCTATTTAATAATTTAAAATATATAACATTCAAATGAATCGATAATCCAAAAATTTAAACCTCAAAAACATAAATCAATATTAAAGAAAGACAACTCTTGCATACATGAACATGTACCAACTTATACGAAACTAAAGTTACCAGGGTACCAGAACTTGAACTTACAAGCCTTGGGTCCATGTTCACAGTAAACATATCTATTCATGATTGAAAAAATACTCATAAAAATCTGTTCAGCAGTTCTGGAGAAGAAGTTGAATATGTATGAAAATCACCCCCCCCCCCCTTTCCTTTTCACATAAGAAAATAATTCATAAAAAATCAAAAAATTAAAATTTCAGTATAAAATACATATCAAAGCATTTAGTAACTTAAATGTGATAAATGTGCAGTAAATGAATGTGTAAAATCATACACATATTGAGTTATTTAAAGAAATAGTGCAAAAATGTGCATTTCTGACGAAGTCCGAAAAGACGTCAAAAACGCGTCAAAAATTTGACTTCCGAGTGGAACCAAAAATAACGACACTTCTTAAGACATCTCTCTAGATCATCCTGATGCTTTCGGTTTGTCGATACGTGCTTCCATTCTGAAGAAAAAGTTTGTCAAAGGATGGTACCCCATGTGACCTACTTTTGCCTCTGGTGGCGCCACCTGTTGACAGATCCGGACGAAAAACAACAACACTTGTAGGGGACCATGAGTACTTCATTCCTACCAAGTTTCATGAAAATCTTTTCAGTGGTTCTGGAGAAGAAGTCGAAAATGTTGAAAAGTTTACGACGGACGACAGACGACGGACAGACACAGACGACGGACGCCGGACGGTGCGCTATGACAATAGCTCACTTGAGCTTTGCTCAGGTGAGCTAAAAAATATTCCTTAAAAATCCAAAAGTGGATATCTTGACAAAATTCTTTCACTTGTAGGGTACCATGCATGAGTACCTCATACCTACAAATTGTCATGACAATCTGAAGAGTGGTTATAGAAAAGAAGCAGAAAATGTATGAAAATCACCCCCCCCCCCCCTCCTTTTTACATAAGAAAAAAATTCATAAAAAATCAAAAAAAATAAAATTTAAGCATAAAATACATATCAAAGCATTAAGTAAGTTAAATATGATAAATATGTAGTAAATGAGTGTGTAAAATCATACACTTATTGAGTTATTTAAAGAAATAGTGCAAAAATGTGCATTTCTGACTAAGTCCGAAAAGACGTCAAAAACGCGTCAAAAATTTGACTTCGAAGTGGAACCAAAAATAACAACACTTCTTAAGACATCTCTCTAGATCATCCTGATGCTTTCGGTTTGTCGATACATGCTTCGGTTCTGAAGAAGAAGTTTGTCAAAGGAGGGTACCCCCCGTGACCTACTTTTGGCTGTGGTGGCGCCACCTGTTGACAGATCCGGACGAAAAACAATAACACGGACGACGGACGGACGCCGGACGGTGCGCTATGACAATAGCTCACTTGAGCTTCGCTCAGGTGAGCTAAAAAAAAGACCAGAAAAATCTTAGTGTCTAATATTTTCTTTACCAGATATATTTTGTTGCAAACAGCATTTTGACAGAAAAGACAAATATATTACAAGGATTGTTTTTCCCAAAGAGAGAGATGTTAACAACATTTCTTCTGATTTCATATTCAGAGAACATCTTTCAAAATCCTTCAACAGTCACATATAAAAGCAGCAGAACAATTTCTTCGTGTTCGAAATGCCTCTAGCAAAGAAGCCAGTGTGAGTGAGTTTAATTGTCCCGGACGACATATCATTTCTGAAGCTGTCATTAGTCTATGGTGCCTAAACGGTTTGAAGTAAGGTACTTCCTGTAGCCTAAGGGGGACAATCATGTCCTTGTATTATTCTTTTTATTGTCTCACTTTTTGTATTTGCTATATTTGCTTATTTTGGGTGAGTGCTCTTCCAATTTTACTGTTTGAGAAGGAAGAGACATCAAAGAAAAAACAATTTTACCATCCAAGAGATTGTCACCGAGATATGGATTTTCCATTCTTTTGAAGAAGAATCAAGTATTTTCTGACAGGACAAAATAATCGGATTTTATATTTTCACTGTAACATAAGAACAATTTCGAATTCAAAAAAGTTAAGAAAATAGTTGTTATAAGTCTAGAAAAGAATATTTCCCAAACGTTGTCAACGTTGACATAAGTGTTTTGAATATTTTTTTCCTTACATATCTGACATAACCTCAAGACAGTGTATGTATTTTATAAATTGTTTTCATTTTCCGTGCATGAACATCGACGGCGGGTGCGGCTAGCCAACAGGGGACGCTTGCTCCTCCCGGACACCTGGTCCCACCTCTAGCTTTATAGGGGTCCGTCGATGCTCAATTTGGTGCTCTTTTGTTAGTGCTGTTAGATTATCGTCAGGATCTTCTTAAACTCATTTGTGTCACACTTATGTCCTTCTTTCTATATTGACATAACCTCAAGACAGACCATGTATTTTATATATTGTTTTCATATTTCGTGCATGAACATCGACAGCGGTTGCGTCTAGCCAACAGGGGATGCTTACTCCTCTCGGGCACCTGGTCCCAACTAGGAGGAGTCTGTCGATGCTCAATTTGGTGCTCTGTTGAGATTATCGTCAGGATCTTCTTAAACTCATTTATGTCTGAATAAGAAGCGATTTAAAAAAAATATTTTATATCTCGATCTATTTTCAATGTCCTCCATGTTATAATTACTACAACAACGGATTCTTCATGTTTATCTCTTTTGAAAAATACTGAAGTGTTCCAACTTAATACCCTCATGAAGAAAATTTCAAACCAATTTATTATATACCAAACACGTGTTTCGGATCTTAAATCCTCATCAGTAATGCTTCCAGTGCTTTTCACAAGCCGCCAAAATTGATTTCAGTAGCGCCCTCTGGTTTTATTTTTAGTACGCGGCTCGAAATTTCCTATAGGGTCGATTCAGTAGCATATTCAAATAAATCTATGTTGATAATAGAATTGGAGAAATGGTGCTACATGTAAGAGGTTAACGTCCTTTAATTTCGATGATATTTTTTGATGAAATGAATTTCCAAAATAGCCAAATACTATGTATGATGTCAAAGAAATGCCCAAAGAAAACAATGAAGCAAGTAAGCGTGTTAAGCCAGTGAATGATTCTATACCTATTCCCATCATGTCAGTAAACACATAGTTGAAGAACAATGCATTAAGACAGATAATGACCATTGGTAGTGATGTTACCATCCTCCAAAACAGATTGAAGGAGGATTAAATAAGTATGTTTCTAATTTCGTTGTATTTCATGATGTTTTATCTATTCCTCAAGATGAAAAAAAACACAAGTTTTAGATCAAGCTTTTCAACCAAACATTCCCCAAAATGAGATAATTATACTTTTTGATACACTCCAAAAAAAAAAAAAAAAACCCGAGAATACTCTTTCCTATGTAGACGAACAATTATTCTTTCTACCGGAGTGATTGACGTTTTATTGACCTAATTCATGAAAGATCTAAGCCGTGCATATTACCGCGCAAGATGTTCCTGACGTCTTGATTGTCGTCGGATTCCGGAGTGAAAATTGACTCCGCGTGTTGCACATAATCCCGATATTTTTTTAAACTAGCTTCTAAATTGAAGCCGGATATAAAAGGTTACTTGTTCCATATCCGTCAAGTCGCCTTTTGTATAATTACAGATTCCTTTCTAAAAGTCCTATCCAATTTCCCAGTGGAAAATTTGACACGGCGTTGACAGGTTGTATCGAAAAACACAATAATCTGGCAATTACGGAGTTAGCGTTCTTGTTCAACGTCCGTGCACATTGGCGCACAAAGCTCAATTATTCTCCATCTAGAAATACTCTATCTTATTATTTGTGTATCATTTGACTTAATTAGATAATCAGTATTTCTGCAAAGCGTTAATACCAGAGGAATTTCTGCAGCAACGATTTTAAGAAAATAAATTATAAGATCATATCCTTTTAATGAACTAAAAATAAGAAACTATTACTTCATCAGGAAGTTTATTCCAATGTATGATTTTCACAATTGATTCGCCATTTTAAATTAAAAAAAAAAACAAATTCAGATAAAGTTCATTCCAGACAAGTAAAGTGATGTCCGCGCAATTAATCTGCATTATCACCTCGTGCTTACATCATATTCTCTCCTGTACTGTAGTTACCCTACATAATGTCAAAGACAGGAGTGGATCTCCATTAGGACTAGGCTGTAGCACAAACAACAAAACACCGAAACATCCAGTAACGAAAACACAGATTAGACCAGCAAAACTAGATTAAGATCTATTTTTATATTCGTTTACATATCCGTCTCTGTTTTGCTTTGACCCCTGCGTTTTGTTTTTTATTCGTCTTAGCATCTAGGAGGTTTGTTATACACGACAACTGTGGGTAATTAGAAAGGGGGATGCCCACGTAATCCGGATAACTACACAATTTGTTACGTGACACATGACCATCCTCAGTCGTCATCAATTG
This sequence comes from Pinctada imbricata, assembly GCA_033119305.1. Lineage (NCBI taxonomy): Eukaryota > Metazoa > Mollusca > Bivalvia > Pterioida > Pteriidae > Pinctada > Pinctada imbricata. Next base: position 11,744,680 of record VSWD01000004.1, on the reverse strand, counting down.
CCCATAGGTTTTATTAGTTAAATTGTTGTCTTTTGCATTTTGATGTCGTATTTGGTTATCATTGTCCCTTCTGCGTCTTTTGCGGCGTTAGAAGTCTTCAAATTCAATAGCATCATTTAGGAACATGTACATTTACAGCATGGACCAGACATGCACGTGCTTGTAAACTTATTTTTAAAGCGAATGTATACAATTTATAAATCATTTGATACGGAAATTTAGTGTTATTTGGATTCGAAAATTGATAAAACTGGTCTTCAATATTTTGAAATGAAGGTAACATAATAATTATTATAATCATAATATTCCAAAAGCTGAAAATATCTCCCTTGATCATTTAATGCGGTGTTCGAAAGGGGTTTTTTTATAAATATTATGGCAAAGGGTATTGGTCTTCAAATAAAATTAGCATAAATAAAATTGGGTTAATGTAGAGAATTCAAATGAATTGATAAGCGCGAGGATTTAGCGTAGAAATGAAATGTACTCAATTTCTTTATCAACATTGAAGCCGAAAAGTCATTTGCACTTCTAAGAGTTCAAGTGGCATGTTGTTTATTTCTCTTTATTGAATTATTTGGAAGCCTTGTGATAAATTGAATCAGGAATTCTCACATTTCTTTGTTGAAAAATTAAAACAAAAAAGGAGAAGACTGCGTTAACTTTAACAGAGTATCTCTTTTCGAAAATCATAGTTTAATCGAATTAAGTGCATCATACGTGTATTCCATAAGGTTTTCGGGTTCGGGATATTTCTAATGTGTATCCCAATCTGAGATATCTGCTGATCATTGACGCATTGAGTGAGGTGATGACAAAAACAATAAATAAATAACTGAAATCTGCAGATCATCCCATCAACAGACAGAAAACAAATCCCAACAATTACACACTCAAGAGAAAACTCGTTAATTTGTTCCATTCGCTCCATTGTAATTGATCTTTTCAACTATCTGCATGCAATTGACATTTTGATGGGTTGCATTGACCTACTTATCAAGATAAAAGTTTTTACGTCTAATGAATTCCCTAATGGATAAAAAAATTCTTAATCTGACGGAGCATGCTAGAAAAGGTTATCAAAGACCTGATTCATGCATAAAATCAAAAAACCATTTGTCAAAAATCATATGCGTAGTAAGGTTTATACCAACAGATACAAGCAATTTGCCTGAAATGATGAATGTTTCTGTAAAGTGGGCATATTTTACATGAACGTTAGATTAAAGATACGTTATCAGAACGACATTTCTCACTAAAAAATGAGCAACAAACTTCCAAAATCCGAAAAGTCGAGATAAAGCAACTATATTTTGAATTTGTTTATTTCTGGAAAAAGGAAGTGTCAAAATTTATTGCAAGAGATAGCCTTATCGACAAAAACTGGCAAAATGAAGTGCTCCAGACCAATAAGTTTTAGATACATAATCAACATCAGGAATATGCCAAAATGAATAAATGTTAAAAAAAACCAATAATTTAGTTTGAATTGTGTTTCGAGGATGAATAGAAAGTTTTCATATGCTATGAAATGAAAGAAAACGATTTCAAACAAGACTCAAATGCAGCATCCACAGCAAAAGACAAAGCACCCAAGTGAAAACACAGAGAAGACATAAACAGCAGAAAACGCAAAAAGGACAAGGGACACCAAATACGACATCAAAAACAAACGCAAAAGACCACACATAAAACAACAATACCAATGGGGATCTGGTGCCGACTATCTGCCAGGTTAGTAGCGAATTGTTCGATTATCCAGATTACGTCCGCACAACCCTTCAACTTTTCCGATTAAACAGATGTCTCGAGGAAATCACAAATCTAATATAAGGTGAGTACACAAGCGAGGAAGCAAAACTCAAGGGAAAAAGATGGATATGTAAATGGATATAAAAGGAGGGAGGGACGTACGAAATATTGTCCGTGCTCTGCTGGAGGTAGCAAGCTCATGCATGAAATAACCCAAGGAGTCCGACGGATATTCGGAGAAAACAAGTGGTCGGGACCCTGTCTTTTCATCCAGGTACCTATACGTACACAATGTTCTTTTGAAACATTTCAAAACACGACACTTTCAAATATCGGATTCTTTCAGCATTCGATCATCATAATGTAATTTTAATTGTTGACTTGATATCTATGTCGATTCTGGTAAGTCTCTCGATTTAAGATCCTAAAATATCTAAACAAATAGAATGTTTAAGTTGATTCTTATAGTATTTTATTGTTCGCTGTGTTTCTATTTTCAATTGAATTTGAAGACGTTTAACATTTGTACCACTTAGTGAGTGTCACTGCATGCTGGTGGACCAGGAGTCCCCGAGGGCACATGCAGTCAAGTTCGACCAACTTCGGTTGATCGTCTCTTCAACACATTTGAAAGTTTCTGTTATCAAATTTCTTGAAATTTCTAAAACTCGGGTTCTGTAGCATCATTCCCCACCCATTCTCCTACGTCTTTCGGTACATTTTTGACATAATAACTTTCACACTTTTTGGCCATATTACATTGTTTAGATTGAAGATTACTGACGAGGGTTAAGTACTCAAAGCGTGCATGTCTGGTCCATGCTGCAAAATCTGTTCTTAGATGATGATATTGAATTTGAAGAAGCTTAACATGGTCATTACAGGTTCCACAAATAATTATCATCTGATGCAGGGTTTGGGATCAAGGGAGTTACTTTTATCAATTGATCTTTTTTCAGGGTGGTGCTATTTACGATTAATTTTGGACATTAGGTCAATCAGCAAAAAAAGATAGAAATTCTGCTGGGCTATGACCTTCCCTTTTTGGACCCACGTACTTTGATTGTTATGTAACATGATTCGTGTGTTATATCAAATACTAGTATGGCGCAATTTGACAGCGCCACTTACAATGCATTCTTCAATCACTTATACACTTGCACTGGAGATAGTTCATGAGATAAGCGTCACTTCGTGTGTTTATGCAGCTGTGTTATTGTCTCCGTCTGTTTGTCCAATTTTTCTTTTCACGTAATCAGAAAGTTCTGTTTTGTATTTTTTTCCAATATTCGTAATGAGTTAAAGAAGATCCTGACAAAAATCTCAACAGCACTCACAATAGAGCACCAAATTGAGCATCGACGGAACCCTAGCAAGCTAGAGGTGGGACCAGGTGCCCGGGAGGAGCAAGCATCCCCTGTTGGCTAGCCGCACCCGCCGTCGATGTTCATGCACGAAAATGATCATAATATATAAAATAAATGCACTGTCTGAGATTATGTTTATATAGAAAGTGCTATGGCGACCATGTCAGGGAAAAATATTCAAAACACTTACTGTCAAACCCCTCGCTCGGGAACTTTTTTACGAGCTCCACACGGCAAAGGGCATAAGTGTGACACAAACGAGTTAAAGAAGATCCTGACAAAAATCTCAACAGCACTCACAATAGATACTTCGATGTTGGTTTTTGAAATCGGGTTGCGGCTACTCACTCATTAGACTTTTCCTCTTCCTAATACATGTACCATATTATTTGGATTTCCTCTTTTCGAACTCGAGCATCAATAATAAGACATAACTTTTTGAAATTCGCATATGGTGTACCCGGAATAGACAACTAATATTTTCTTAAGTGATCGAGAGATACAGAGCAAGTAGTTGTAATTTGATATATTATATGTTATATATATTATATAACTTAACATTTGTACAACTTGGTGAGTGTCACTGCTGGTGGATCAGGAGTTCCCGAGAGGACATGAAGCCAAGTTCGCTCATTCGGTTTCTTCATCGCATACTAAAATTTCTGTTATCAAAATTTCTTGAAATGGGTCCTGTAGCATCATATCCAACCCATGATACTACGTCTTTCGGTACGGTTTTGACATAATGACTTTCACTCTTTGGTCAAATTACATTGTTTAGATTGAGGATCACTGACGAGGGATAAGTACCCGAAACGTGCATGTCTGGTCCATGCTACAAATTAATCTGTTCTTAAATGATGCCATTGAATTTAAAGACGTTTAACATAGCAGAGCTATATGATTGCCATTTTTCAATTCGCATAAAGGCGTCTCATTGTTGAGTTGTCTCGTGAAATAATTAATATGAATTGTTGTAGAGAAATTTATATTAAGTATCTAATGTTTGAGAGCGACAGTTCTTTGTTCAGAGCACATGTTAAAGCATACAAATGAATGACTTTTAAGAAAAACAAGAGGAAAAATGCAATATTTCAATTAAAAAGAACAATATAACGTACACATGATTTAAAACCCTCTGATTTCAAGTGTACTCAGACTGTCTGAAATGAATAATTGTAGGATGCATCTTTCTTTTCTATTGTTTGAGAGGAAACAATTAGGTCCATCTTCATGGATTATTATCGTTATTCTGGGCTCTGCCTAGATACTTGAAATATCAAGATTATCTCGACTTCAAAAGTCGTCTCGGAAATGACGGATTCGTAATTGCAATATCAAGGTAACGATACGTTGAGGAGGAAGCACAATTCCGGATTTTTTTTCTACAAACAATTCAAAGTAGAATTGTATGTGGATGTCCAGACAACCTTTCCTTTTAATTTTATTTTGTCTTTCTCAATCGACCTTGATTTTCCCTAAAACTGCATAATCAGATAAAAAATGGAATGTCCGAGTGGAAAAATGTATTTATTGGTAACATGAAAGGTTTCTTTATAAGGGAATTATTTTTTTATGTGTTTTCATAACAAATTTCATGAATTTGAATGAATTTTGAAACTCAGGTTCACATTATTTTGCTACAAGAACTATACAAATCCTATTCATTATTTCTTCTACCTCTTAAAGAATTGAGTAAGTGGCTAATACGCACATAACGCGGATGCCAAAGAATTGATGAAGAAAAAAGATTGATCTTGAAGTGCTACAGTGTGGAGCAGTTAAAATCGTTCCCCGTGACCTCATGTTTGTCAAGTGTATTTGTTACTTCTTTTCAGCTTTGTCGCGGGAAAGAAACTCGCCATTTCATCGAAAAATATCATCGAAACTCAAGGAGGTTAACATCTTAGCACCATCCCTCCAATGCTATTTTGAACATAGATTTTATTTGGATATGCTTCTGAATCCACCCTACAGGAATTTTGGAGCCGCTCACTCTCTGTTAAGTAAATGCAGAAATTTAAATTCTAAAAATAACGCAAGAGGGCGCTAGTGAAATTAAATTGGACTGCTTATGAAAAGCACTTTGGCTGGAAGCATAACTGATGAGAATCTAATATTCGAAACACGTGTCTGGTGCATGAAAATTGGTTTGAAATTTTCTTCAAGAAGGTATAGAGTTGGAACCCTTCCGCATTATGTATCACAATAGAATGTTTATCGTAAAATAATTCTTCACATGGTTCCCAATCGCTCTATATGAAGACTTTTAAAAATATGTTTTTGTATCTCTCAAGGAGTCAAAATACTTTGACCGAATCGGATGTATTTTGCTAACATGTATCAATCTTATCCTTTTATACAAGTATGAAAGCGAACTTCAAAGAAGGGAGGGGATCTCCAACAACAGCACCAACACCAAAACACCCGATGCGAAAACACAAAGACGAGCACACTAAGAGACGAAAAAGAGACATACGGCATAACAATATCAAACACAAAAGACTATACATAAATCAACGAGACCAATGGGTAACCGGTGCCGACTTTGGACGGTCATTTGCCACACAAGTAGCAAATGGTGTGGTTACCCTGGATTACGTGTGGAGTTTCAAGTTCTCGGAATCGACCGTTAGAAACCTTAAATTTACACATCAGACTACGGATATCAAATACCTTGGCAAACTTTTGAACTGTTACGTCACGTACCACATGCTGGTGATCCTTCCCTTTTCGTCGTTATAAATCAAAGGTTTTATCTTATGATTTCAGTTCTTCGTATGTGACGTCACAATGGAAAACGTTGCCAAAGTATGTGATGTCCGTAGTCTAGTTATCAAATAAAACATGTCGGAAATTGTCTATAGACCCTTTCACATTATCTGCGGTACTAAATTTGAAGGCCAGTTCCGGGGGACAAACAATAGATTGCGCATGCACCAGTGACGTCATTTGATTGTTCTAGGGCGTATAGCGCGGAATCATGATTCGTTTGTTCCGCAAAAAACGTCTTGGAACAATCGAATTACGTCACTGGTGCATGCGCAATCTATTGTTTGTCCCCCGGAACTGAGCTTCAAATTCAGTACCGCAGATAATGTGAAAGGGTCTATTGATTAATACGCAAGATCGCAAATACAGCGCGTGCAGCGTGTCCGTTCTGATTTTTCATTTAGTCACCTACCTAAACCATTGTTCAAAACTTGGGCAAGTTTTCTGCCCAAGTAAATTGATGACGTCATAACAATGGAGAACAAGCGGAAAGTGCGCGAAAACAGTCGTACAGTCTTGGTTAGAAGTATTTGCGATCTTCCGTATTGCTGTGACATTCTTCTCTGCAACTGAATACTGATCCTTTGAAATGTGTTACTAGTAATATTCATGCCTACGTAATCAAAATTTACCGTTTGTTACACTGTTTATGAATACTAGGCAAAGCTTATCTATATTGATAAACTACTTGCAAATCACTTGGTACGTATTTAATTTAGATTTGTTCGTATTAACTTGAAATATAAGATCACAGATGGAAGGTGATTTTTTATTATTCTGGAACGTTTTCTTTTCTTATTTTCACTTCATACCATAATTGTTTGTTGAAGTAAGTGTAACTTTTTTAAAATCGTTAGAATCAGTTGATGGTTTTAATTATGAATAATCAGCAACATGGATTTAATTCTTTGCTAATCATAAAAGGTCCCATTTGGATAAGAACTATTCCAGCGTTAAAACCGAGTGTTGATGGAGTTCCCCTCCTTTCATTTAAAACAATGGACCTGTTGATAACATGGAGTAGCTCTTTCCAGTCAGCAGAGTACGAACTGGATTTTTTTTTTCGGAAGCCCTTTTATATCCATTTACATATGTGTACTACTTTGGTCCCTGTGTTTTGCCGTCTCGTTTGTATGGTCACCCTACGAGACCTAAGTGCCCGGTCCAGTGTGGGTGTTGTTTGCACGTATTCGTGTGGATTGTTTGGTGTTTTAGCTGCAGTCTTGAGTGATATTCCCTTCTTTCCATTGCTAAAGGCATGACGTCTGACATGTGCATAGAAGAATTAAGTACTGTTCACTTCGTGTATTTGATAATTGTAAAGCTAAATAGCCGAGAATTTTCTCCTTCCTTTGCTTCCGAAAGTAGTAGAATATTTCATTTGGGACAGACATTAAGGGATTGCGTGATCTGTCATATGTCGCAGAGTCCTATTTCCTTAAATCAATGGAATTATCATTGGTCGTAATCAGGAACTTTTGTCAAAAGTCTAATGGTTTTGGTAGCAAACTAAATGTTCAATGAAAGTTATCACCCAAAATGATTTCCTTCCTCTTAGCTTTTTTTTGTGCTCTATTTAGATTGGCTTCATCTGAACATATTTTCTGCATTATCTTTGATGCGTTCAATGTATAAAGAATTTCGTATACAATGTAGAAGATTTATGCACATCTCGACAAATAATGAGTTATCGGTGATGCTCGAGGCGGAAATTGAACATAAATAGAAATTATGAATAGTGTAAGGGTATTTCCAAGAATTACATGACATTATGATTTAGAGCCCTAATGCTGTTACATCAAAAAATTATGAATAGTGTAAGGGTATTTCCAAGACTTACATGACATTATGATTTAGAGCCCTAATGCTGTTACCTCAAAAAATTATAAATAGTGTAAGGGTATTTCCAAGAATTACATGACATTATGATTTAGAGCACCTATGCTGTTACATCAAAAAATTATGAATAGTGTAAGGCCAGATTTTTTTAAAAATTGGATTACGGATCCGGCGACCGTATTTTTTGCTAATCTAGAAAAAAAAAAATAAAATCATTTTTGGGGGATTTTTTTTTTATTTTCCGGTCCTAGGAATTTATGATCACAAAAAAAGAAAAGAAAAATAAAAAATAATTACTTTTGAAACGATTTCAAATAGCTGTGTGTCTAAAAATCCTACGATAAACACCGAGGGGCCGATCGCATCGTTTTATAAAACGAGATCGAGATTAATCATGTATTGTATATGGAAAACGAAAGTAAAACTTTGGTCGTGTTGGAGATGGAATCATCATGTTCTGACAATCCTAGCTCAAATTTAGTTTTTAAAAGACAGTTATAAGGTCATGAAAGTTTCGGGACATGGTATAGGGTACCTTTAGTTAGATGAATGTCAGGGCCGGAGGTACATGAAATAAAGTCAATTGAGGCCTGACAAATGAAATGACGATGCCCTTGCAATCGGGCTGTAGAGCTACAGTAGAGGCAACGTATTCAGAAAGCATGAATAAATGTGTGTATACCTTGTATAGCACTGTATGAATTCTGGCATAACATTGAGAGTTGAATTGGACAGAATGGAGGACCAGAATCTCACCCCCCTTCTTCCAATCAACAATAAAACACAATTACATGCAGGTTTGTTTTTTTTTAAGTATAACTTGCATACAGATTAAAGCCCCTCCCCCTGAAATTTCCAAAGATTGCATTTTCTGCTAGTGGAGGACCAGAATCTCACCTCCCCCTTCCAATCAAAAATAAAACACAATAACAGGTTTGTCCCTTCCAATCAACAATAAAACACAATAACAGGTTTGTTTTTTTTTTTAAGTATAACTTGCATACAGATTAAAGCCCCTCCCCCCTAAAATTTCCAAAGATTGCACTTTCTGCTTTTTTATGGGGGCATATAGTTTTTGGCCTGTCTGGCGTCTGTTTGTCTGTCCGTCTGTTTGTCCGAAAAACTTTAACATTGGGCATAACTTTTGAATGGAAGGTGATAGAGCTTTCATATTTCACATGTGTATTCCTTGTGACATTTAGACCTTTTCATTGATAGCAAATTTTTTACCTCGTGACCTTGACCTCTGACTTACTTTTCAAAATCTTTAACATTGGGTATAACTTTGGAATAGTAAGTGATAAGGCTTTCATATTTCACATGTGTATTCCTTGTCACAAGATTTTTCCATCAGTACCAAAACATTTTAACCTAGTGACCCTGACCTTGATCTTTCACATACTTAACAGAAAGTGGTGTTTATACTAACAAAGATGCCACCGGGGCATTCGTATTTCACAAACACAGGTTTTATAATAATTGGCTTAGAAATTTTTAAAACTTCTGGCTCTTATAAATTAGAAGTTGTAAAACTTCTGCAACCCTCTTGTTGATTGTCATGATACTGTGATGACATGTAAAGATAAAAAATAGTGTTCAAGTTAATATTACATATCAACAATAGTGTAGGATTCTAAGGAAGGTCACTGTCAAGTGTCAAAACAGAAAATGAACAGATAAAGCCATTCTGAGCATAATTTATATCTGTTCAATGTAGATGTATCACTCAAATTTAAGTTGGGTCAGTAAAGGCGGATTGAATTTTTTTTTTTTTTCGGCCTACCGGCCCAAATTTTTTGAAAAGAAATCCGTAATCCAATTTAAAGAAAATGTGGCCTAAGGGTTTTTCCAAGAATTACATGACATTATGATTTAGAGCACCTATGCTGTTACATCAAAAAGTAGTCTATGTTTTATCCTCGTGAAGCAAATAAGCTTATGTTCTTCTTCATTGCGAATGACATCGTTCAGAAAAGTAAAAAAGTAAAATAAAATAACGTGTTCCTCGAAAATATAAGGTCAAGCAAAATAAGGACCAGGCTAAGAAGATGTACTAGTCTGATTGTTAGTACTTCTAAAGTGTACGAGGAGAACTTTGGGGTAACCCAATATGATATATTGACAGTCGGACATATAGAGGAAGCTAGTGTTTCTGACATGTTCACACAATCACAATTACGCCATGAATAGCAAGCCAGTCGCAGCATGTTGCCTCTTTATTGTCCCTTATTATAATCTCTGTCCCTGAAGAATGCTGAACCATCGTAAATCCTGAATTTGCATTCTTGATATGCGAGGCATACTTGTCTGTAAGGCAAAATGGGCTTTCGTGACGGGAAATCATCTCAAAGGGAATCGGGATTTTGTATCATATATTCCGAGGGAAAAGAAAAGGTCTTGACATTTTATTATGTGAGACGATCATTCGAGAAATTGCTTACCTATAGAGAATACTTTTCTTTCTGTCGATACTAAGATTTGCATTTCTATTTGATAATATTCGCATCGGCCATGTCGTATTCAGATTATTATCTACCAATATTGCATAATGGAAATACTTGTGTGCATTTTGTTCAAGAAGGCATTATAGAACTACAGAAAATCATAGCATGCAGGTTGAAATATGCGACTTATTTGGTTTTTGGTTTGTGTCTCTGCAACAAATTAAAGATTGCAAAAGAGTTAGAAAGCATCATAATTGTAGTTAACATTTAAATACAATGATTTTTATTTGGAAACAATAAAAAAAAGATTTTTAAGAGGTCCATTCATTAATAATGTATTGACCAAAGAAACAAAACAAACAAAAAATACAAAATATATCAAAACTAATCATGGACCAAAACCTTACAAATCAAAGATATTTTAAAGATCAATACATATGAGAATATGGTAAAAAGCTGAACTTAAATTACACATAAACAAACGGTAGGATATCGTTCTGCAAAAGGATCATCACGGACTGCCATTCTCAGATGGTGTTGATACTGATATTTGCATACAAACACCTATTTACAACCATTCTGGTCCATGCTGTAAATTTATCTGCTTTTAAATGGTGCTAATGAATTTGAAGACGTTCATTCAAACATAAAAGCATACAGGCTTTCTTCACCCTTTGAACATAATATAGACGAGCACATTGCTCGTACTAGCTCAGTAAACAAACTGAAAATACTAAAAGCATTGCTTATGTAAGACTGTCTTCTGAGTTAGGTAAATTACGACATAAATCTATGAAAAATTCAATATACTTCCGCCAGACCTATAACCCTTATGTCAATTGATTTAATGATTCTAGACTTCTAGAGTATATCAAAAGTTAAGAAAATCGTAGATCGTCCAAAGTGTCCTTAAAATATTTTGGTTACAGAATGATAGAAATAGTTTAACAGCACTTTGTATTTTAATTCACAACGAGTGAAACTTCAGACTGCGAAATGGTTCGATAGTAAAAGGGGAGAATGCATTGCTATTACAAAATCTTGTCCGTAATGTTTCGTCACTTCAAATTTGTTCGGACAACTGATTTCATGGCAACCCTGATTTTCAGTTAATTTCCAACCCAGGTATCATTTCCTGCAATTATTATTATGCAAAACGTTTACACTTTATGTGTCCCATGGAAATCAAATAAATATCATCTATTATAACTTTTTGCGTGTCACATAACGTTACCGATGTGTCATTGCGCACTTTCATTCTTTACGTCAATTTAGTAAAGTGCAAGTAATTATTAATTGCGCCTTCGCTTATTCACAATGGTATTTCATTAATTATTCATACGTGTAGTTTACACTGATAATTGTGATACAATTGTAACCAACCACAGAGACATGTAATATAACCTAAATTATAACCACGGAGTAATGCCCCTATTAATTATTACATATGACACGGACAGAAGCGTGATTACCAGATTAACGTAACAGAAATCTGACACCGGTCAGTAGAAATGATATAGTTAAAGAAATCGTAGAATAATTGTTTAACTCAAATAGGAACATCTCGATTTAACAGCAACAATACAGCAGATAATACTCACTCTCCAAACTTTCCCTCATCTTAATGCCTTCTCAAATTTAAATTGTCACAATTTTTCTTGATTTCGAGATTAAAGTAACAAAATTCTTACATAAGTAAGAGGAAATGACAAAGTTGTAGAAAGCGTAGATTAATTGGTCATCATCAATAGGAACACCCGCTTAGTCTCCTCGACACTCCTTAATGACAGAGATATTTATGTTGCAGAAAGTGATCCCCTTTTAAACATAAATATCTCTGTCATTTTCTTTTGTCATCATTTCTCAAGACACAAAATATATTTTCATGATATGTGTAGCAAATCTTATAATTATTAAAAAAAAGTGATCCTCGGTGTAAATAATGTAATATGGCAAAACAGAAAATTTCAAATGCGTTGAAGAGACAGACGATCAACCGAAGTTGATCGAACTTGGCTACATGTGCCCTCGGGAACTCTTGGTCGATTTCATAAGGATTTTGATCTTGAGCTTTTCCGTTTATAAAATCGAGAGGACGAACCAAGCTTAAATTGCTTATACATGTAATAATGCTTGATATTTTATAAACACCAAAAAGTAATTTTAGTTTTTCGAAATGTTGGCTTTAAAGGAATTGTAGAAGTTTGTAGATACTAAAGTCACTAAAATGGTTTTCCTTTGGATAGTTTGAGGTAGATATTTTATCTGCAAATTGCCGTTGGTTGTTATCCAACCAAATTATATTGATTTTGTTACTCAGTGTGTAGTGCTTTCATGTCGCCTTTCTATTTTGTTAATCGTGTCAACATTAAATGCAGGTTGCGAAATACCCAAAGTGATATACTCTGTTGATTGTACGGGTCTGAATTTCAAAAGAAGTTGGCAATAATTTTTTTTAAAATTTCAAGAAAGTCTTTACTATTTTGTGAAGGCGAAAACCTTGACCTAAAAGATCCTTGGTAATTTGTAAATTTGTACTTTGAAAATCCAAAACATCAGTACATGCTCTAGCATTCCGGGTGAACTGCGAAATGTAGATATCGTATGTCAGTAATCCAGGAACATCACCGTCAAGCGAGGGAAATTTCATTATGTTGAATTAAGAAATGAATCTATATATTTTCTGTTGATGCAGGTATCACCCGAAAAATTGGACAGAAAGCTGCATCAATGCGCGTTACCTTTGGGTAAACGGAAAAATGGGAGGGTTGTGCGCACGTAATCCAGGATAATTACACCATCTTCTACTATAACGTGGCAGATGGCCGTCCTAAGTCGGCACCGATTGCCCATGGGTCTCGCTGGTTTATGTGTGGTCTTTTGTGTTCGATGTTTGATGTCTCGATTGCTGTTCCTTGTCTCAAGCTGTGTGTGTCTTCTCATTGTTTTCACTTTGGGTGTTTGGTGTGTTGCTGCTGCAAATGAGTCTTGTTGGAGATCTCCTCCTTTCCTGCATCAACAGAAGAAATATAAGATTCATTTCTTATCATTTTATTATCATCTACTTGTGGAAAACAGATTGTTTTCTTGGATCTAAAGACAATAAATCACCGCACTATAGTTCTAAGTAGTGCTAAGTTCGGAGGGTTTCGCAGTGATTCGTCTGTGTCCACAGACGAAAACAAGTTATGGCAGCCGCCATTATTTAAAGAGCGAACGATCGTCTCTCTATATCTTTGGAATAAGGACAATGTTGAGCAAATTCTACTAGCACAGTTAAGTAGAAAATAAATTCTACCCTTGAAATGATAAGCAAACATGAACAAATTGTATTTTCAGCAACGAGTTCATTCGTGATCGAGGGAACCCCCTGTTCTAAAAATAGTGCTATAAATAGACTTCCGTGAAAAATTGTGTTAATCGATGTATCAACAAAAGTTCTCAGCCAATCAGAATCTTAATATTTAGGTCCAAAAATTGTGTTTCTGTTTTCGAAACGTTCGCCCTGTTTAGAGTCAATTCTTGCGGATAAATAAAATTTTATACTTTTGCGATTACAATGATGATAATGTAACACTGTGGTTCAGCAGGCTCAATCTACTTATTTTCGAAACACATGTTTCAACAACTTACAATGTTATCTCTTGTACCTAATTACTCTGGTAAAATTAGATGTAAAGAAGGTTCCATGCATCAAGCGCTTGCTGTGAAAGTGGTGATAATACTAGCTTATGATCGAACAATGACATTCTGCACCATCTGTCATGATGAAGGTATAAGCAAATCAATTGTTATCAATGTTATTCATTGCCCTATATGATAGTGTTGCCATAACTCTTGCTTGTCTGTCACAACTTGACATGTAGAAACCGTTTTAACACACAAACTGTTGCGCCTAACAACTGTTGTATTGACACTTGAGTTATGTAATGTGCAATGACCGTATGAAGGATACATCACTTTTTCTTTCAGTTTTGTAATAGTGTTGATAAAGATAAATCGAGAAAAAAAGAGATATGAGAAAGTGCAACACCTGTCCAATCGATATATGCATACCAAGGATTCCAACGTCGACGTACAAGTCTTTGCTTTTCCGAAATGATGTTTATTTTGTAACATAATTACTTGATACTTGACCTATCTTCAGCCGCGTACCTGTCACACACTTCTGACCGACCGACATTTCTCTTTTCATTACAAATTTACATGTTCAACGAAGGACAGACCGTGTTCTTTCTTTGAGATAGAAAACTCATTATCAATCATTTATAAAGTCTGACCAACTCGGAAACAGGGTAGTGGATCAAGGTCAAGAATTATCTGATACGTACCAATATTTATGAATTTGAGTCATTGACGATTGTTAGGGTCAAGGTCTTAGATGAATTATGTGATAATATATGTAAATGAGAAGGTCTTTTTTATCTTGATGAAGGCATTATGTCTGAGTTCCAGTAATGCTTAACCAATATATGATGTTTTCTAAGTTTCTTGCATTGTGAATTTTAAGATCATAGCCTTAATCAATTTTTTTATTTTTATCCTGAACTGTTTTTGAAAGGCACCCTCCCGCCAGGCACGAGCACACACAGACACATGTTCATTATGAAGGAATTTGGAAAGGATGACTGAAAACATTAAAGAACGAATAAAAAAAAAGATGTGGATATTTTTTATTTTTCTTATAGAAAAATACTGTTATCTCCTGATACTAATATTGGTATAGACATTCAAAGTATTTGAGATCATTAACTGATATTATTAACCTGAACAATGCATGTTTCTGTATGTGATTTTTTTCTGTGCAACTCTCCTAACAGGTGCCCGCCCGCTGACGTAAAACAAAATATTTTATTACTATTGCCTTAGCTACCTACGGTATCTTTTGATACGATCCTAGATATAACGTTTGATACAATCACAGAGCAAACCAGGTGTATACATGCCATGTAATAGAGATGATAAGATCATTGTCGACACTTGAAACACACAAAATGATGTCAAAAAGCATTCTAATTTTCCTTCCGTTTCGGATATAGTCTCACTATTGTAAATGAAATTCATAACGGGAATATGAGCCCTCAAACAATATTTACATTGTATGACGGACTATTGATTTTGTCCAATGCATTAAAGTTATCGGAAATTACTATGTTTATGCATGTTCAATGCTTAAGCATTATGGATAGTGAATAATTGACGGATGACAATGGCAATTCGTTCACTAACCCGCGAATTTATATTATGAACCTCTCAAGGGAGAGGAAATAACCACGGATTTTATGTTCATACCTTTTGTATTGAAGCCCAATAGTTTTGATTGTTTTGTCACTTCACTGATCATAGGAATACCAGGTAGTGGAGGCAGTGTCCGATACAAATACCCAAGGGCGAGTTATTTCACATATGAACAAATTGATATGTTTGACAAAAATAGGTGACTTCGCTCTTTTTCTCATTTAGTGAAGCAATCCATTAGAATTTCCTTATTTTTTTATAATAAAAGAAAATAAATTACCTAGAATTAGAGACGGGTTGTGTTATTTGGGGAAGACCTCCCTTCTGGTATTGCGAGATGGTTGGTAAATGCTGATTTGACGGTCGCAAAATGAGTATTGAACTAGCGTTTGCAGCATAAACCAGCATTAACTGTCCGGAAAAATAATGTTTGTGGAAAGTTGTTCCACTTCGAATGAATTCTCAATTTTAACGTACAATGGACGTTATTTGACGTTAGAAGTGGGATCGAAATTAGTTGACGTACTTCGGACTTCGCACTTAAGCAGTCATATACAAATATAAAAGTAAAATCTTAACACAAAATTGACGAAATTACACTGGAGAGCTTTAAACATGTTCAACAAGTTTTCTAACACATGAAAACAAATTAATTCTTCACACAAAGTATTCTAAGCTCATTGGAATAGAATGAACATTTTGCTTTAGTGACACAGTCCCTTCGAAGTGCGAAGTCCGCGAACATGAAAAATGTCAAGAATAACTTTATTGTTTTACGAGCGTACATGTACCTATATTTAAACAACAAAGGAAAAAAAAAACATTCGGCTTTTTATGATTTTTGTGTTTGTGGTGATCACAAAGTTTAACCCAAAATCTAAATTTCATCGGATTTTGCACACTCATGAATTCACTTATTCTAGATTGTTTTGTTATGAGTCTTGTAATGAATTTGAAATAATTCTAACTTACTACATTAATGAGAATGAAATTATTTTAGGTTAGCATATTGAGTTCAGAATTTTTTTTTTCAGTTCTAAAGTCAAAAGTACGACACTGTAATTATTTTAAAATTCATGTAACATTGTCTAAAATGAAATATAGCCCATTTATAATGCAATCTAATGAAATATAGCCCATTTATTATACAATTTAATGAAATATAGCCCATGTATTATATAATTCAATGAAATATAGCCTATTTATTATATAATTTAATGTAATATAGCCTATTTATTATACAATTTAATGAAATATAGCCCATTTATCATACAATTTAATGAAATAAAGCCCATTTATAATGCAATTTAATGCACATTCTATTTTTTACCATACACTGGCACGATTCTACGTTCATTTGCTGCTGTTATATATACATGATAACAATGAATTCAATTTCGGTTCAATAAAGCAAATTCACTTACTTACCTAAATCTATGGAATAACAAACGTGAACACAATCACTGAATTCGATAATTTCAACAACGACTTTCAGTCTAAAAATGAAACTTCGGCATCCACTAATCCTTTCTATGACCAAACTATTTGATCCGTACGATTGCCACGGCGCCTTATGTAGCGATTTCGGATCGATTGGATTCTACTCTTAATTGCATAGTATTGACTTCAACAGCGCGAAAATTACATGCTTTATAATGGGAACACGTCAAAATTAAACAAAAATTCAAACTAATTAGGAATTGTTTCTAATTCCTGTATTATGTCTTTGGCAGAATAGGTCATAATAATGCAATACATGTCATTTCTTGAATTTCTCGATATTTCAGCAGATAAAAGGTACGGGTTAAAAAATCTTGTTTTGAAAACAAGTTTGTTCTACTGTTATTGTTTGTTCTTTAATTTTGTCGTGTTTCAGTATGTTTGTTTGTCAGTATGTTTTGTTCTGTGTTGTTTTGTTTTTGTTTGCTTTATTGTCAAGATGCTTACTTTTGTGCATGGTATTCAAATTAAATTCTTTATCAAATTATAAGATATTGAAAAAAAAGTAATACACTTACTTCAAACTGTATGATTGCAAAGGAACGCCAATATTATCATTGCTGAGATAGCACCAAAGAATTAACCGTCATCCGAAATGTCGTGCTTGGTCAATATTCAAAAACATGTATCAAACAAAGGAGGTTGCATCACCCACAGCAAAACCCCAAACACCGAATACAAAAACACAGAGCAGAAAAGCACAGAAAGAGACGCATATGGGACAAGGAACGTCAACGCACAACACAGAAACATCAAACACAGGACTACACATAAACCAACGAGAAATGCTACAGTTTACCGGAAAAGAAGTACTTAAAGGTTATACAGCATTTGCTGTATTGAATACCGCAAATTCCCATAATTAGATATCTCTATGTTCAAGTAATCCGGATAACAACTTAATTTGCAACATATAAAAGAAAGGAGGGGATCTTCAACAACACTTGGTTGCAGCACCAACAGCAAAACCCCAAAACACCCACTGCAAAAACACAAAGCATACACGCACATAATGAGACGGAAATGGTACAATGAACTCCAAATCACATATAAACATCAAACATAAATTAATGAGACCTATGGGCAATTGGTGCCGACTTAGGACGGCCATCTGCCGTTTTTTAGTAAAACAAAGATTCTGAATGGCTTTAAAATATTGTTTATAGATCAATCAGCTAAATTTTAAAAGTCTGTTTATACATGTAGCACTATTTTTATATCCTGGAATTCCCTCAAACGAATAATTAAGCTTATGACTGAATATACAATATTTTGATTTTTGCTTAAAATTTCTAAAAAAAAATTCTAGTGTGCCACGTCGTTTTCTTCTTATATATATAAATATATTGTGCATATAGGATATGCTCAAACTGGTTCCTATGCCAATGATAGAGAGATACGATTGATCGCTGTTTGAAGGCAGTTATATCACTGCGCAATCCTAGGACTTACGAAATATAGTGCGAGGATAGATTGACTTTAGATTTAAGAAATACTCCGTTTTTCATGAGTAGAAGAAATAAAATGATAAGTTGATGCATATATCACCAGAAATATTGGACGAAAAACTTTTAAAGTATCATCGAGTTTCGCGCATTAATGCAGTTTTCCGTCCAATTTGACTTGTGATGCTTGATGCTGCAACGGGGTCTTGTTCGTGATCTCTTCCTTTCTTGTGAACCCTGCATCAACAGACAAATCATAACATTCTTTTCCCTTAAAGACATTATATAAAATGTCCATAAAATACTATGATACGGAAGTGGGCCAACGCTTTATATTCTTCAAGAAAATTTCAAACCAGTTTTAATGTACCAGACACGTGGTTTTCATTTGTACTAAATAAATGCCGAAGTGATTATCTAACAGAGCCAAAAAAGTGTTTTCTCATACGCCGCCAAAATTCGTTTCAGTAGCGCCCTCTGGTTTAATTTTTTTGAATTTAAATTTGTGCATTATCTTTACGGAGAGTGCGCGGCTTCTAATTTCCGATTCAGTATCATATCCAAATAAAATGTATGTTCAAACTAGCATTGGAGGGATGGTGCTAAGATGTTAACCTCATCTAATATCGATGATATGACAAGTTTTTGAAATAGAAATTATATATATATGAGGTCAAATTGATAAAGGGCCAAAACAAAAAAAAAAAAAGAGCTGGAAAGAAGAAATTAATACACTTAAAACATCAAGTCAAGGGGAACGAGTTTTTAAAACTTCTCCGCACTGCAACAATATATAAGTGGTAAGTCACAAAGCAGGAGTGATCTTAGAACGTTTTGACGTACATTTTAATGTCTACGTTATTATAAGTAAGAGAAAATTTGATCTATCATTATTACCTCTGATAAAAGTAAGGAGCTGTTAAGATAAGGGCTTGATTTAGCCCTGAAATCACTCGATTATTTCTCGTGCGCTGTCCTTCTATTTCAGATAAAAAGTGGTCGGAATTGAAATATAAAGTATTAGAAGATTCTTAGTTGGTATTTTATTTAAATAGATTTGGTGAAAGATGTTATAATTACGGGTTGAAGAGGTAGGGGTATGGATGAGAGAAAATCTCAAATATCGAGCGAAAATTAGCAAAAAAATGCATTAATTTACATAAATTTGATGTTAATTATACTTCTCTACCTTTTAATGTCAAACTTGGATAAGAAAAATTAACCTTGATGTTATTATATCAATATAATCGGAAAACTCTCAGTCCGGAAACTGAAAAACGGTTATATTTCGTATTTATCAGCCACATATGTAGCTTTCAGGCGCGAAATACGCATAGCGTAGAAATAGACAACTTTTTTGTTTATTTCCTTCCTAACGGTTAATCATTTGATTGGAACACACTCTGAATAGATTGTTACATAATATCAAAAGAAAAAAAACGACAATTTTGATTTATTTTACCGCTCTAAATACCGATTCTAAAATAGTCATCCAACCCCCCCCCCCCTTTTTTTTCGTTTTTCGCCTGTGGGACATTGTTCCCCCCCTCGGTTCAGAACCCCACTTGGCCAGAAAAATTGTTTTATTGATATACACCTTTGGTAAAAGTTGCATTCTGAACCGAGGGGGGGGGGAACAATGTTGTAGAAAAACTTTTCCGTTTTCCATTGATTTCTATAGGAAAAACGCTTATTTTGACCCCAAAATCAGTCTTATTTTGAATAATTTATCCAACCTGACAGAAGATTCATATCTGGACCAAGTAACTTCATATTTTTACTGAAAATTTTTCTCAATTTTTGCATTTTGAAATTTCCACTTTTCAGGGCAGATTTTACGCCTTATCTTAACAGCTCCTTTGTTAAACAGCAATGGGTCGCAGTAAGCATGTTCTCCCAACAATTTGAATCCCATGCACTAAATCCTAAAGCTGCAGAATTCAATATACTTAGGTATTCCACAAAAGAACAAAAGTGAACGGGATCAGTTAACAGCAGGGGTTTGCAGAAAAAAGTAAAACCCAGTAATTTGATGGGGGTTTTTTTACTTAAAATATATTTCCTGCCTAAACTGCAAGTGTACATACAGTTTCTTCTATAAGAGAAATATAGAAAAGGAAATTTGTCAGATTTAATATGGAAACACATACTATCATAAACGGATTACAGCTGTAGCTTTACCGATTTGTGGATTCAATATCGTGTAAAAGGGGTTGGAATGTATGCAGGTACCATAAATATAGCAAGCGCAATTATTAATAAATTTCAATTCTTAATTATTCTGAAGAAGAACTAAATATTTTTTGTGTCTGCACATCGATCTCCTTGTTGGATTCACTGAATAACTGATGGGTCCATCTTTGATGTTTATCATGAATGTTAAACGTCTTCAAAGTTTACAGCATGCTTTATGTGTGTACAAATCACTACACATGTCCAGTTTATTGCCTTGCTTACACGTGTAAATGATGACGGCAGTTAGATATATATCTTTGCTCGCGTTTGAATCCTCAAATTGATCTGCATTTTCAAATTATCAAGGTGACTTTAAGATATATAATTTCTTACGTGAATTGACACTTGAATGAATGCTCGTACTGCAGATTTCCCAAATATTTGTCTTTAGAGAAAATGATATGATGCATATGAAAGTGCAGATGGTGCAAACTGTCTTTGATAACGCACTGATAAATCTCCTTCATCTTAACAAGTTTCTTTGGTGTATAATAAACATGATCTGGACTTCATAATTCTTTCGAGTTCATGACTGTTATAGCTTCTTATACTTGATGACATAGTTTGCACTTAATATATACATACGCGGATTTGCCACTGATTTTACTCCTACATGTAAGACAGAAATGGACCTTTTTTGCCTTAAAATTTTTTTAGATACTTTATGTAATAAAAATGGATGAAACATGATATAAGGGTTAGAGTTTTGGCATATAGTACATGTGAATTGCTATAGATTTGCCTTCTTTCTGGTGAGTCTGAATTTTTGTATTCATCTAAAAATATTTAAACAATTGGAGTGTTGGAGTTGGTTGTTGTGTTGTTTTGGTAACCGTTGTGTTTCTATTATGTTATGACAAATTCCACAAAAAAACCCCATCTTGTTTGGCAGGCTTAAGGATCATGGAATTGCATTTATCAATTTTAGTTTATCTTAATAACGTGGCTAGTTAGCGAAACTGGGGGTAACACTAATTATGGTAGCGTCACACCTTACCGGATAGCGCGAACAGACGTCTAACGGATTGAAAAAATGCGAAAATCCTTAGTCCGTCGTTTGTCCGTTTGTAAAAAAAACAACGCTGCCAATCATCAGGCTCTCGGGACTTTTGTGTAAAGGATGCGTACCGTACGAGTACCAGAGATCTACCGAAAAAGTGACGGACGTGTCACAGACTCTGCCGTACGAGTAACGTAAAAGCAACTGCTAAAACGGAAATGCAACGTATACGAACTGGACAAAACCGACAATAAACGAACACCCGTTACCGGTATGTTGGCCTCCTGTAGCTGTCCGTTACACCTCCGTTTTATCCGTTTCACGTCCGGTAGATGTCCATTCGTGACTCGAGTCGACTGGTTTATCAACGAAATGTAACGGACGAGTACAGGACAAAACGGATATAAACGGACACGTAAGTTATGAGTAACGGACGCCTTAGCATGCTCAAAACGGAGATTTAAAGCATGAGTAACACATGATAACAGATACCAACGGATTGAAAATTTCGTTATCCGTTACGCGTCCGTTCACCTTATCCGGCTAGGTGTGACTGAGGTATTAGACAGAAATTTGGTATAGGGTATGGGCTTTTTCTTTTTGTCCTGCTTACTTGAATACTTGCAGTATGCTACACTTCCGTATTGTTGCATTGGATATGTAACACGATTCATGTGATGAAAATAATTACTACGGCTCGTTTTAACAGCGCCACTATAATTCATTCTACTATGCCCTCCGCACTTAAAATAGTTCATTAGATAAGTTGACCTTCGTGCTTCTATGGAGCTTGTGTCATTGTCTCCGTCTGTTTGCTCTATTTTCTTTTCGCGTAAAATTCTTCTGTTTTTTTTTTTTTTATTATTAACTTCGCAAGCTTTTCTATTGTGGTTTTTTGGCATCTGGTTTCGAATTTTATTCACCGAATCAGACGCAAGTACATATACAGGACGTGATATAGTAACCAGCAATTCCAATGGGAGAGTGAGCGAAGGCAATCGAAGAATTGGAAAAACAACATTACGGAAGAAAGTAACAGAAGGAATAGCTATTTCATGTTAGAAGCAAAAAGTGCCAAGAATTAAATCTCCTTCCATATTCTATATATTTCTTGAGACCAACTGTCAAGAAATAGCATTTACTTCCATATTCTCTAGATACATATAAATATAAAAAAAATGT
Source organism: Pinctada imbricata (assembly GCA_033119305.1). Taxonomy (NCBI): domain Eukaryota; kingdom Metazoa; phylum Mollusca; class Bivalvia; order Pterioida; family Pteriidae; genus Pinctada; species Pinctada imbricata. The sequence continues at coordinate 11,721,906 of VSWD01000004.1, read as the reverse complement.
TTTCAACTTCGGTTGATCGTCTGTCTCTTCAACGCATTTGAAATTTTCTGTTACAAAATTTCTTGAAATTTCTAAAACGTCGGTTCTGTAGCATCATATCCCACCCATTCTGCTACGTCTTTTGGTACATTTTTGGACATAATAATTTTCATACTTCTTGGCCATTTTACATTGTTTAGACTGAGGATCACTGACGAGGGTTTAGTACCCGAAACGTGCATGTCTGGTCCATGTTGTTAATTTATCAGGTTTTAAATGATGCTATTGAATTTAAAGACGTTTAACATTTGAAACATTTTCCTATTGTCATGATTAATTAAAATTTGCTGTTGGTGCTGCAGCCTAGTGTTGCTGGAGATCCCCTCCTCTCTTCAAAATAATTACATTTATCTTTCATTCATTTTAATTATCATCATATTAAAATCATTTCTTGTGTATGTCAAAGAGTATTATTATTTGCATGTTTCTAAATTTCTGTCATGAGGTTAAGTTTTCATTGGATTGGTGTTTTTGGATCCTTAAAATTTATATTTAAATTTGAATATAAATAGATATAAACTTGACATTTTATCAGTCATACGTACGTTACTCCAGAGTTTCAAGTCGGTAGCGGTTTGCCTACTTAGATTCTTGTGGCCTTTCTGTTAAATTCTGGTGTTTTATTCGTCAATAATTTTTTATCGATAATAAGTTAGGAGGACATAGTAATAAATGTTATCCGATGAGAAACCAGAAAATTGAAATAAATGGAAATCCTCGTGAAAATGTTTTTTTTAATTATATAACATTTTGCGACTTTAAAATAAAACGATACAGCAGTGATGCCTCAAACTGCTATTCCGTAACCACGAGTCGCAAAAAAGAGAGGATAACGAGACAATATCTTCGCCCAATCGACAGTTGATAACGATATTTTATGGTGATTGATATTTTTGTTGTATCTTTATCATAGCAGAGGAATATACTGGCAAAACTGAAACCAAAATAGGATAGGGATGATGCTTAACGATATGAAATGACAAATATGGATAATGACCATAACCCTGCCCAAAATCGATAATTCAGAAAATCAGAAATCGAAGGCATACAAAATCAGGATAAAACAGGAACCAAAGCAAACAAACAAAAGCCTCCACCACATGAAAAGAAGCGAACTCCCGATATAGGAGAGACGAAAAAAACACGAATACCTTACAGGTTTGATGACGTATTTGCACAGTAAGGCACATATCAAACATGTTCACCTAGACTGTTGTTCGTTATATTGATATCATACGTAAAATGAATTTGTTTACGAGTTTTATATGACGCTTAGGACGAATCATTGTTGCCGTAAATCCAATGATATCAAGAAACAAAACATGACAGTGCTCTTAAGAGACTCAGCTATAATTTCAAAATCTGCGTTGGTTTTTGTTACAAGTTTTATGCGAGCGATATACGTTCATATATTCGTTACACCATGTCGCTAGAGACGGCTCTCAAGCTATCTGATATATCAAATATGACCAAACAGATTTGTTGGGCAGTACTAGACTTCAATTAAAAATAAACAACAATTTTCGATCTTCCAAATAGCTCGGGGAAACAGGAGATGTGTGATTTCCCGAGAGATGATTCATATGCAATCAGATATTATTTTCACTATCAAGCACCGTTATTAGGTAAATATTATATATGATTAACAGTTTACTTTGTGAAAGTATAGGTCCTTGGAGTGACAATTTTCAAAGAAAATATAATACCATGATTTAGGTTATTAATCACGTTGTAAATTAGAAGAAATAGGCTTTGTACGATAGTATCACAACATTTCAGATTTGCCTGCATCACTTATACAATAACAACGAACTTTTATACAGAAAAGTTAAAATTAATGTTTTTATAAAGTCCAACGCGTTCATTCTATTCAAGAACATGGGGAAAACAAGTCTGCAGTGCCTCTGTTCGTAAAAAACCAATTTGAGACCGTTTAATCTCGTAATAATCATTGTTACTTAATGCAATTCTTTTGAAACCAGCTTTATATTTAGGGAAATAGATACGTTACTTAGTATTTTCTTAACAAATTCTATATTTTTATAAGTCGTTGACGTTGGAGAGCGTTCATTATGGAAAATAGGAGGGGATCTCCAACAAGACTCGGTGGCAGCACCAAAAGCAAAAATGAAAACACCTAATGCTAATAATACGGGAATATTCCAACTAAACACAGAGCAAAGATGCACAATCTTATCTAAACCAGATCTCTACTCATGCTTACGCGACAAAACAAAATCGGGAGCATGTTGAGATCTGGGTTAAATCAGATTTAGACTTGCACAGCAAGATACGCTAAAGGACAAGCAACACCAATACACAACATAGAAACAACAAACACAAAAGAATACAAAAAAAACAACGAGACTGGAGACCGATGGAGAACAAACGAAAGGAGGGGATCTCCAACAACACTCAGTTGCAGCACCTACAACAAAACCACAAAATATCCTATGAAAAAACTGAGAACAGACACCCAGAGAAAGAGACGCAAAAGGAACAAGGAACACAACTTCACACCATAGAATCATGGAACACAAAAGACTACACATATCAATCAACGAGACAAATGGGCGACCGGTACCGACTAAGGACGGTGTAGTTATCCGATTACCCAGAGGTCCCGAAGAATGCAAAGTTGTGTGAAATAATCTCCTCACTGTAAGTTGAACATTCAAACAGACAGCACGACGCAGTGTCCCTAGAAACAAATAAATCGATATATAAATAGAAAAAAAAACAGAGAAAAGGGGAAGGATCTCGAGCATGACCACCCTGCACACACCCAGCGAAACAAACCCTCACGAAAGTGACAAAGAGGGCATACGAAATATAGTCCGTGCTCTGTCGGCTGTATCGAGTTCATGCATGTGATCACCCGAGGAGTCCGGCTGACATTCAGAAAGGACAGGTGGTCGGGGCCATGTTTTCTCTAAAGAGGTTTTATCAGAGCCCGTCATGGAGTCCTATCGTCAGTCAGTCAGTGAAACAAGGGACGAGATCTCCAACAAGACCCCTTTGCAGCATCAACAGCAAAACTGAAAGTGCAATTCTTGAGTGTGCGCTGGTACTGTACACGGCTGTAGATTGGTCCAGCACCCAGCCAAGTGTCTGTCTGGTGACCGAAAGATCATATCCACGGTATAAAAGGCGTTCGTAATATAAGTAATAGCGAGCGGAGCTCGCTGCAAAGGCCCGAAGGGCCTTTGCGAGCTAAGCTCGCCCTTATGGTAACGCGTATACACATTTCTTATTGAGAAAATATGCTGAATCGAAGAATGAGAATGTACTACTATGCTTTCAAAAATTTTCGTCCCCTCGCAGACAGAGTTGCTGCGGAGATGCTGGATATTGCCATTTAAATTTTTTTATGACTCAAAGTAGACGTATATGTTATACTCAGTTTTTGTTTATAAGTTAAATTTATTGAAAACATTTTTCGTAAATCAGGTAACGATAAAGCATCAACAAGCTGGCGTAACCACGGGAAATCCGACATTTCCGGTTTTAAACGAGACGTTTCGCTCTGATTGCTTTTCTCGTCTCGGGTGGTTTCGTACTGTCAGAAGTCGGAATATGTTTGTTTTTTCTTTTGTCCTTAAGTAATTTATTTTCAGCTAGTCTAAACATTATCAAATTCTTACAAAATAAAAATGAATTATAAAGAACTATACCTTTAGAGAACCATATTTCAAGCCCCCCTTTGAAATGTTCATCTGCAGGTCTAGATCAATTTACAAATGCTTCCGTGTTTCCACTCGCCTTGTACTACCTTTTTTGGCAATCATCAAACAGAAAGTTTTGTAAGATAAGATAAACCATCATAGTCAAAATAAAAAAAGAAAGATATTTTTTTATTTTATATAATCATATCTATTTTCTCTCTGCTCGCACAAAAAGGCTTTGCCTTGATTCATATTATAATCTGTTGCTTGTATGGATCCGAATTACAAAAGAATTTGACGATATTTTTTGTAAAAATGTTCAGAAATGCTTTACTAGTTTGTGAAAGCGAAAAACTTGACCTAAAAGTTCTTTGTCGTGAAAATCAAAAACATCAGTACATGCTCTGGCATACCGGATGACGAAGCTGCTAAATGTAGATTCCATATGTAGGTAATATAGGAACATCACCGTCAAGCCAGGGAAAATTTACTATGTTTGATCCAAATTCATCTCCTCTGTCATACACACTGTTATGAATCTCACTATTGACAATTTTGATATTTAGGTCTAAAAATGGTGTTTCTGTGTTTGTAACGTCTGTCTCCTTAAGAGTCAATTCATGTGGATAAATAGCATTTTTATACTTTTCAAAAACAGGATTATGGATAGTAAGAATATCAACCAGGTAAATGGAAGTACCAAATGAAAATTTAAAACCATCAAGTTTTATTTGCTTTTGATAGTTTCAATAAATTCGTGTATAAAATTAAATCTGCAGCAAGAGGTGCACAATTAGTACCCATTGGGATCCCTACAGCCGCCTGATTGTACAATTGTAAATCTAAAAGAAGGGAGGAGATCTCCAACAAGACCCCGTTGAAGCATCAACAGTAAAACACCAAAACACCTAAAGAACACCTCCAGATATAAGACTACAAATAAATAAAATCAATTGTAGTTGATGTTTCTATATTGTGATTTAGTGTTCCTTGTCCCTTTTGCGCCTCTCTCTGTGCGTGTATGTTCTGTGATTTTGCTTTGGGAGTTTTGCTGTGGGTGCTGCAATAGAGTGTTGTTGTAGATCCCCTCCTTTCTTTGACAACACCGAAAAGGGCTCAACAGAAATTTTAAAACAGATACAAGTAGGATTTCAAAGATATGAAATCGGCATCTGAATGCTTAATATAAATGAAGACTATGTGTCCTCTTATCAATACATTGATATTATCAGACAATCATGCATATTCGGCTCTTATGAATCAATTTAAAGTATCGAGAAATCTTCACTTTATGAATGGGGAAAGTTAAAGCATAGAGTCGATAACGTATTCCATCTGTCTTCTGTTTACATCACATCGTCGTAAATCAAGAATTTGATTGTTATTCGAGATTATCAAATATTTGTAAACAAATCTGTTCAGCCGCCATTCTTGTTTATATCTTCATTAGTCTCGGTCACGAGGTCTGGCGTATCGACCACGGAGCTGCTAACGAACCTTTGCACTCTTGATTGAAGTCCAACTGACAATTATATCCGTTGGTAATGCAATGCACGCTAAGAAATTCTTTTCCAAGGCAAAAATACTTCAGATTTCCAAGAAAAGCTACATGGTATTTTCCAGCTCACGACAGAACTAAGCATGAGATCTAGAAATAGTTACTTTGAATTTTGAAAAAAAATCATATATACATGATTTATATGAACTGTAAAAATGATAAAAAGTCTAGATAGAAAATAACGTAACGATGTTTTACGGATTTCAAAAATCAATTACTACATAATATAGAAATGTTTAACGTCTTCACTATCTGTACGTTAACTATCTGTACGTTAACTATTAAAAAACTATCTGTACGTTAACTATCTGTACGTTAACTATCTGTACGTCAACTATCTGTACGTCAACTATCTGTACGTTAACTATTAAAAAGATATCTGTACGTTAGCTTCAAATTCAATAGCATCATTTAAGACTTGATAGATTTACAGCATGGACCAGACATGCAAAGTTATACTAAAATCCTCTTCTGGGAATCCTGCATAGTTGTTTATTTCAAAATCTCTCATTTGTTCGGAGGCATTTCAATTCAAAACATGATCAGTACCACAAAATTCACGGAATGAGAATAAAAAACCAAGGAAGGTGTTTATTTTTGCCATGAAAATGTCACTTATGATTGAAATTGTTTTGGTTCTTAAATGTTTGAATGACAGGCTATAAAGCTTTTTGTTTTGTCTCCTACAAACGATTATAAAACAATGTGTTTAAAGGTCCATTCAGATAACTGAACAAAACATTACCATAAGCGGTTAGAAGTCATGTTATCGGTAGGTCATCTTATGCAAGTATTCTGGGAAGAATAGAAATTCAAAACTCATGATGCAATCTTCACATAACAAGTGACTGATGCCATTGAAATTGGATTTTCCAAATGAAATTTCTTTGCAATGTTGTTTATCAACATTCATTTCCATAATAAGTGGATTTGCCGTAGTGCAAAGTTGAATTAAAAACTCATTTATTAGACGATATTGCTTGAGGAAATCTAAATTTTCATTGATTTCGACACTAAAAACATTAATCGTAAGTGTATTTTCCTTAAATATCAGTTTGTTTTCTTAAACCTAGACAATTAAAATGAAAAAGATTTAGGTTGAAAAAATAACGAGATCTTGAAATGTCACACCATAAATCTGTGTAAAGTGAATTTACACAAAAGGCCTAAACGTAGATACAGCTGTATTAATTCCTAGTGTTTACCAAGGCTATATGTTAAATTAGCTCAGAGAAAATTGTTCATAAACTGATTGAGTAAAAGAAATCATTTTGTATTATTCATTTTCTATGAGTCTCATTTGTAATATATTTTTGTCATAATTGTTGTCATTCCTCTACAGTTTTAAAGACTTTCTTTTTTCTTACTTCTGTCTGAAAAATTACAAACAATAAAAAAATGTGCCAATGTTTTCAGATATTGTAAAATCACAGTGCATGAAAAAATGCCTAAATAAATCTTTATATTTCAGAACATTTTTTTCAGTTAATATATATGTACCAACGGAAAATCAACATTGACCTAGTTACGGTTTCAAGTTTATAGAATGACAGTCCTACATCTTTTATTCTAATTTATTATGACTACTTTGATGTTAGTACGGTGACATCTTAGGTGAATTTCGTTCTTACGCTGGACTCTTTTAGGTATTGAGATAGTGTGTTCTTTTTTGTTTTGGTTTTGGTGTTATTGTCTGCGTTTATTATTCCGTTATAATTCAAAAAATGGGGTCTTATTCAGAAAAACAGAAGTCCCCCCTTTGCTGTAAGTTACTTTGACCTTGTTCACATGACCTTGAGCCAAGCTGATGTGAAACCTTTGAGACATGAGCAGCATCTTACGAAAATATGGAAGTGATTCATTGTATCGATTTAAAAGGTATAATCCGAACATGAATTAAAGGAGGGGATCTCCAACAACACCAGGCTGCAGCACCCACAGCAAAACACCCTATGCAAAAACACAGAGCAGACAAGCACAAAAAGAGACGCAGAAGGGACAAGGAACACCAACGCACAACACAGAAACATCAAACACAAAGGACTACACATAAACCAACGAGACCAATGGGCAACCGGTGCCATCTGCCACGGAAATAGCAGGAGGTATGGTTATCCTGGATTACGTGTGCACAGCCCTCCCGCTTTTCCGATGATTAGCATTTACAATTTCATCATAAGCATTTTAAGTGAACTTGGATATAGGTGATCCTAAACCTATGAATTATGAGCAACAACAAACCGAAAGTTTATAGTGATAAGCATATAGAATTTCATTTCTAAGTCCCCGAGGGCACATGTAGCCAAGTTCATGAGTCCCTGAGGGCACATGTAGCCAAGTTCGATCAATTTCGGTTGATCGTTTCTTCAACGCATTCTAAATTTCTGTTATCAAAATTTCTTGAAATTTCTAAAAAGTGGGTCCTGTAGCATCATATCCCACCCATCCTGCTACGTCTTTCGATACACGTTTTCGACATAGTAACTTTCATACTTTTTTGGCATATTACATTGTTTAGATTTGAGGATCACTGACGAGAGTTAAGTACCCGAAACGTGCATGTCTGGTCCACGTTGCCAATTTATCTGGCCTTAAATGATGCTATTCAATTTGAAGACGTTTACATTGGAAAGTAAGAAAAGAAACGAGGGGATCTCCTACAAGACTCGGTCGCAGCACCCACAACAAACTTTAAAGCACGCAATGCAAAAACACAGAGCAGACACGCACAGAAAGAGACGCAAAAGGGACAAGGAACAGATTGTTTAACAAGACCTCTGGTCTATCGGAAAACTTGGAGGGTCGAAGACCGCTTATGAGTAACAGTTTTGTAACTACAATTCCACAGCGGTGAATTCTCCAAGAATTCACGTATGATGGTGAATTTTGTCTAAAACATGTTTTCCTTTAAAAGTTAAAGTCAAACAAATTAATAATGGACCTACTTAAATGAAAAACCCTGAATCTTACTTCGTAACGGTTTGAATGAGAAATATGGATAATGATCATATCCCTGTATACAGCACAAAATCGATAATTCAGAAAATCAGAAACCGAAGGCATACAAACTCAGGATAAAACAGGAACCAAAGCAAACATACAAAAACCTCCACCATATGAAAAGAAGCGAATGCCCGATATGGGAGTGAGACCAGGTGCCCAGGAAGAGTAAGCATCTCCTGCTTGCATGCAACACCCGCCGCTTCAATTCGGTAGAACTGTCACATCCGGTTACTTCGCTGAACGTTCCTGCATACGAAACCTATACGAATACGTCAGAAGTGATGTATCCCTAGTAACTAGTAGAAACCGTTGGCATCAAGATCATTCTAAAATAAGGAACATCTTGTCGAGTCGTAGATGAGCATGAAATATGATTTTATGAAATTCATATCATTACTCGCACCAATTAAAAATGATTTAAGAGTTGATCGATGTGAATCTTGCACCGTGGAACTGATAGAGTGATAAGTTTTAGCTCAGAGAACTATTACTGCACTGCTGGAGATCAGGCATAAAATAGCTTTGAAGTAACGATGCTCTTTGTACACAATATTGGGATCATACATATTCTTTTTTTGTTTCAGGTTAACAACTTACGCACTAAGGATCTCATTGTTGCATACAACATTAAATTTATTTTCATGAAATGGTACGAGTTGAACAAAAGCAATTATCGTGTCGAGCTTTTATATTATAGTGCATGTAAATAATGAAAGATTATTTAAACGATTTCCAATTAGAAAATCTATGGCGAACAGAAAGAAAAATAGTCAATTCAGTTATCATATTATTCAATTATACCATACCTGGAGGAATCGGCATATGCTGCGGTTTATTTATCATATATATACGTTCACGTATCATTCATACTGAATTTAGTGGCAATCAAATAAAAACAGTAATAAGATATGAAATGTTTGTAGTTAAATTTAACAACGAAAATATTTACAAAAGAATTTGACATATAATTAAATTGTTCTTAAATATCGACCTTTACAAGCTCTAAGTCATAAGGACCCTCTAATAAATAGTATATACTCTAGTTAGGTTTTATACGCAGTTTCATTTTTATGTAATTATGAAAAAAAAAAATATCCAAAATCTCATTCAATTTGAAGACATTTAACATTTGTACTATTTGGTGAGTGTCACTGCTGGTGGCCCAAATGTCCCCAAGGGCACACTGTATAATATTTGAGTTTTAAATGTCTTCATGTACATTGATAAAGTAATATGGATATAGGATTGATGAGAATAGCTTTATTATTCAGAAAGTTTATAAAGAGCTGACGGCCGGTAGCGAGCCAAAGAAAAGAGAAAAATGTTGAAAATTGACCGAAAAATTGTTGATTTTAGGTGCAAAATGTTGCTGTTTTATACAATGTTAATGCATCATAAAATATTGTGATTGAAAAGTTGGGGGCAAAAACATGATTGTGACCCTCCTACTGACCCCCCCCCCATCTCCTACGCCCTTGACATTCAAAAACAAAGAAATTTGACTATTTGAAATGTTTCAATGGTACTTTAGGCTTAATCTCTTACTATTTGCAACCTTGTCTTTTTTTTAATATAAGAATGACATTTATCCACAACAATTGACACGTATCAAATAAATACAGAAACGCCATTTTTTGACTCCATATCAAAGCTGTAAACGGAGAAGTTCATACAAGTGTGTATGACAAAAAGAGATGATTGTTTGTTGTACACAGTACAATGATGAAGGTTCTGAGACCACCGTTATACGATATGGACATATCTCAACTCATCAGATACCCTCGAGAGTGTACTAATGTTTTGGATTTTCACATTAGAAATTTACAAATTACCAATAATCTTGCATAAATTAGTTATGTCTTTTCGGAAATTTTAAACAAACATTTCTCAGTTTCTTTTGAAATTCATGGAAATGCAAACATCATCTCGTTACGTCTTTCGGTATACCTATGACATAATTTTCACAGATTTTGGTCATATCACATTGTTTAGATTTAGGATCACTGACGAGGGTTCGATACCCGAAACGTGTATGTCTTGTCCATGTTGTAAATTTATCTTCTCTAAAATGATGCTAATGAATTTGAAGACGTTAAACATCAGAGTATATTACTATTGGTTTTGCATTTTAAGGTAGCATAAAAGACCAAATGAGAAAAACAAAGATTTCTAAAATCTAAGTATTTTCAAGCGACTTTTTGACCTTGGATATGATCCTAGCGTCACCTAACGGATACTCGGCATCGCTCTTGCAATCTGCCCAATTGTGGCGATGGGATGACGGGCCCCGACACCTGTCCTCTCGTAATGTCGGTCGCACTTCTCGAGTGATAACATGCATGAGCTCGCCCCAACCAGCAGAGCATGGACTGTTTTATTTTTCTTACGTCATATGATGCTTATATCATTTGTTTTCTTTGTTGTTATTAAGAAACGACGATTCTGAGTGGCCGAGAAATTTTGTTGATATCTGTATCAACACAAAACGGAAGTACGCGCTTAGCAACGTCGTTAGCAACACTCTTTCAAAGCTGCAAATAAACGTTGAAATGCTACGAAATGAAATGATAAGTACGCGCACGATGCAGTTTTCCCTCAATTTTTGGTGTTTATACATCGATCAACCAAAACAATATTATAATGATTCCTTAAATACATATACGTATTCATCTGTGTGTTACTTAGATCCCCTCCTTTCTTTTAGACCCCTCATTTTTATTGCTGTAGCATCGTGTCCCACCCATCCTGCTACGTTTTCGGTACATTTTTGGCCATAATATTTTTCACACTCTTCGGCCATATTACATTGTTTAGATTTAGAATCACTGACGAGGGTTAAGTATCCGAAACGTGCATGTCTGGTTCATGCTGATATTGTATCTGTTCTTAAATGATGCTATTTGATTTAAAGACGTTTAACATTTGAACCACTTGATGAGTGTCACTGCTACTGGACCAGGAGTCCCCGAGGGCACATGTAGCCAATGAAGTTAAAGAAGATCCTGACGATAATCTCAACAGCACTCACAAAAGAGCACAAAACTAAGCATCGACGGACCCCTAGCAAGAGGTGGGACCATGTGCCCGGGAGGAGTTAGCATCCATCCCCTGTTTGGCTAGCCGCACCCGCCGTCGATGTTCACGCACGAAAATGAAAACAATATCTAACACAAAGGAGGGGATCTCCAACAACACCAAGTTGTAGCACCCACAGCAAAACCCCAAAACACCCAATGCAAAAACACAAAGCAGACAAGCACAATATCTAAAAAACATGCACTGTCTTATAATAGAGCAACCAAGTCGCTGAATTTGAAAGTTTATTCAACACCCCTAACACAGGGCTAAATTCCATATCAAACGAAAGAACATAAAGTGGACCATCAGTTTGAGGTGTCGTAAAAATTTCGTATGGTCAGAATTTCACAGAAAAGCGGAAAATTAGTAAAATTCAAAATGTTCATGTGGTGGAGGTTTTTATTTGTTTGCTTTGGTTCCTGTTTTATCCTGATTTTGTATGCCTTCGGTTTCTGATTTTCTGAATTTGTGCTGTATACAGGGATATGGCCATTATCCATATTTCTCATTTGTATGGCTTCGGTTTCTGATTTTCTGAATTATCGATTTTGTGCTGTATACAAGGATATCGTCATTACCAAATTTGTTATTGCTATGACTCTCTGTATAAAACAGAGCCAAATATAGGAATACAGAGGATGTAACCGATAAATATTTTTTAAGGTTTTACCATCTTTAACCCAATTTAAACAAAACCTGACCATGCTATATTCTTTACGACAGCTGTTCCTGAAAGCAGGGGTATTCAGCTAGAAGTTAACACCAAATCCAGGCCTGTGTTGGGGGTGTTGATCTAACTAAGCCCCTTTTTCAATTTGGTCGCTCTACTATTAGTTTATGTCTATATAGAAAGTGTTATGACGTTGTTATGGCGACAACGTTAGGGTAAAATATTCAAAACACTTACTTCAAACCCTTCGCGGGGAACTTTTTTACGAGCTCCACACGGCAAAGGGCATGAGTGTGACACAAATAAGTTAAAGAAGATCCTGACGATCATCTCAAAATCACTCACGATAGAGCAAAAAATTGAGCATAGACGGATCAACTTCGATCTCTTTAACGCATTCGAAAATTTTTTGAAATTTTTAAAACGTGGGTCCTGTATCATCATATCCCATCCATCCCGCAACGTTTTTGGTACATTTTTGGTTATAATATTTTTCACACTCTTTGGCCATATTACATTGTTTAGATTGAGGATCACTGACGAGGGTTAAAGAAAAGGGAATTAAGTAATTGAAACGTGCATGTCTGGTTCATGCTGATATTGTATCTGTTCTTAAATGATGCTATGAATTTGAAGACGTACCACTTGGTGAGTGTCACTGCTGGTGGAACAGGAGTCCCCGAGACGTTTAACATCCATACTGTTTTTGATAAGTATTTTAAGATAGCCATTTCTTTCACAACATATCAAATGTAGCTTTGCGGAAAATGTACCTTCCGTGTATTTGTTATTTAAAGAAATGTTGCGTTATTTAAAAAAATTATATACTTATCTTAATGACAATTATGGATAATGACCATATCCCTGTATACAGCACAAAAACGATAATTCAGAAAATCAGAAACTGAAGGCATACAAAATCAGGATAAAACAGAAACCAAAGAAAATAACAAAAACCTTCGTCACATGAAAAGAAGCGGACTCCCGATATAAGAGTTAGATTTCTGATATTCAAATCTCTGAATTATCAGAACCGAAACCCTCAGAATTAAATTTGCTTTTGAAATGTCCAAATCAAAATATTGTACTTATGTACCTAAAGGATAAATCAAATATCTAAAATTCTTTTTATGAATACAGAGAAGACTAATTTGGCACTCATAAAAATAACGAAGGTGTTTTAAAAAGGTACCAAAACTCTTGATATTGAAGTGCATAGCAATTTTGTAAAGATAAATTTCAAAGCTCCATAAGTGTATAGAAAAAAATGCTGTTAAGAAATATTTCAAATTACATAATAATGATAAAAACCATTCCTAAGAAACATGCAGTTAACTTCTTCACTTATCATTCATTCACCATTATTCATAGTGGAAACACCATATGTCTTGTTCCAGCTGATTGAGTTAATTATCTGATCATGAGGAAAGAGAAGCTATATGGTGAAGATAAAATGAGTCTTAAAATGAATGCATTTTCTACGCCTCCAAATCCTTTTTTATATCCATAAACATATTTTCATCAGTGTAGCTTGGGCCCTAGCGTTTGGATGTCTTATGTGATCATCCAACATAAACAAGAAAGGAGGGGATCTCCGATAACACTCGGTTGGGGTACCAACAGCAAAACCCAAAAACACCCACCGCAAAAACACAAAGCAGACACGCACAGAACGAACGAGACGGAAATGGTACAATGAACGCCAAATCACATAAACACTTCAAACAAAAATTGCTACACATAAACTAATGGACAATCGGCGCCGACTTAGGACGGCCATCCTCCACGTTAGTAGCAGACGATGTGGTTGTCCTGGATTACGTGTACACAACCCTCCCATTTTTCCGATTACCCGAGGTCTCGTAGAACATACAATTGTTGTGTAAATGTTAAACGTCTTCAAATCCGATAGCATCATTTTAGATCAGATGAAATTTCATCATGGACCAGACATGCACGTTTCGGGTACTTAACCCTCGTCAGTGATCCTCAATCTAAACAATGAAGTATGACCAAAGAATGTGAACAATATGTTCAAAAATGTACCGAAAAGCGTAGCAGGATGGATGGGAATGATGCTACAGGACCCACTTTTTAGAAATTTGAAGATTTTTTTATAACAGAAATTTTGGAATGCGTGAAGTGACAGACGATCAACCGAAGTTGATCGAACTTGGCTACATGTGCCCTTGGGGACTCATGGTCCATCAGCAGTGACACTCATCAAGTGGTTCAAACAACCTCCTCACTGTAAGATGACCACACACAAACAAGGTCACAAACACACAGGGACCAAGGCAATACAGATTAATATGTAAATGGATGTAAAAAGAGGACGTGCGTAATACAGTTCGTGCTAATCCTGCTGTAGCGAGCTCATGCATGTTATCAGTTATCACCCGAGGAGTCAGATTGACATTCAGATAGGACAGGTGATCGGGGCACTGTCTTCTCTAAATAGGTTTGGACAGGGCCCGTCATTGAGCCCAGTCGTCACAGTCAGTCAGAGTGCAAGTCTTAAGAATGCGCTGGTACAAGACTGAAGTTTGGTCATGTACCAAGCCTAGTTCCGTCTGGTGACATTAAGATCATATCCATGGTATAAAAGGTGACGACAGGACTCCATTACGGGCCCGTCTAAAACATCTTTAGAGAAGACAGGGTTCCGACCAACTCAGCCGGACTCCTCTGGTGATCACATGCATGGGCTCGTTACAGCTGGCAGAGCAAGGACTGTATTTCGAATGCCTTCTGTTCTTATATCCATTTACATATCCATCTATATGTTACGACAAAAAGAGAAGACTTTGGCTTCAACATAGTTAATTTTCCTTGATGGCGATGTTCTAAGATTGCGATCGTAGATACGCTAGAGCGTGCTCCCATGTTTCGGCATTCCACGACAATCACTTATCACTCAAGGATTCAGATATCATAAACTTGTAAAATCTTTTTGGAAATTCTACAATTACTATCCTGAACTTCTTTCAAAATTTGGAACGACTCCGGCATCAGAGTTTGTATCATTGCCTTCATTTACGGTGACATTATACAAAAGAAGAAGGATCAAAGGCAGAGCCAACTTCAACCAAAAATGTGAGAATATAGTCGGTCGCCTGCTTTATCGATGATATGATCTTGAAGTCACCACAAAAACACTGAGCATGGTACTGGACCAATCTACAGTTTGTACAAGTGTCTTTTCAAAAGTTGCACACTGCTCAACCGTGACGACGGGACTCCATGATAGGCCTTGTTGAAATCTCGTCAGAGAAGATTTGGTCTTGATTTTTTTGTCCTATCTGAAAGTTGGTCAGACTTCTCGGGTGATTGATCTTAAGCTGGCTTCAGCCAGCAGAGCACAGACTGTTACTTATTTGTGATATCACCTTACAGTGAGAAGTAATTTTTATACAACACTTGTGTGCCTATGGAGACATCAGTGTATCCGGATAAGTGGGAGGGTTGTGCGCACGTAATCCGGATAACATCACCATTTGCTTATAGCAGATGGCCTTCCAAAGTCGGAAGCCGAGTGAGCATTGGTCTTCTTCCTTTTATGTGTTGTCATCAATGTTTAATGTTTTTTTACGTCTGTTTACGATTGTTATGTATGATGTTCTAGTGAATATTGGTGTGTCTTTTTGCGATTTGGAGTTTTGTCTGATGTCATTTATGTGTAACTTTCTTGTGAGTTTATTTCGCTAGGTGAATGCAGGGTGGTCATGCTGGAGATCATTCCTTTTTCTTTAAGCCCCCGCGTCATGCTGTTTGTTTGTGTGGTCATCTTACAATGAGGAGGTTATTTTACAACACAATAATTATTGTGCGTTCATCGAGACCTCTGGGAAATTGGAAAATTAGGAGAAATAACCACAGCTTTTGCTACATGCGTGACAGATGACCGTCCTAAGTCGGCACCTGTTGCCCATCTGTCTCGTTGGTTTATGTATGGTATTTTGTGTTTCATGTTTCTATGGTGTGAGTTGGTGTTCCTTCTTCCTTTTTGTGTCTCTTTCTGTGAGTGTCTGCTCTTTGTTTTTACATTGGGTTTTGGGGGTTTTGCTGTGGGAGCGGAGTGTTGTTGGAGATCCCCCTTTTGTCTTTTGTACGTCTCTCGTTCTGCTTGTCTACTCTGTGTTGTTGTATAGAGTGTGCTGACGCTTTGCTGTGGATACCACGACCGAGCCTGGTTGGTGATTCCCTCCTTTATTTTACGTACCTTACTGACGAAGTCAAATGTGTTCAACTTTTAAGTAGTTCTATGGCATTGTAATTCTTTTTTTCTATCTTTGTATATCTTATAGTATTAGACACAATTTGAGCCAGGTTAGTAATGTAAACGTCTTCATATTGAATAACATCATTTAAGAACAGATAAATTGGCAACGTGGACCAGATATGATGCTACAGGACCCACCTTTTAGAAATTTCAAAAATTTTGATAACAGAAATTTAGAATGCGCAGAAGAGTCGATCAACCGAAATTGACCGAACTTGGCTACATGTGCCCTCGGGGACTCCTGGTCCACCAGCAGTGACACTCACCAAGTGGTATAAATGTAAACGTCTTCATATTGAAAAGCATCATTTAAGAACAGATAAATTGGCAACGTGGACCAGACATGCACGTTTCGGGTACTTAACCCTCATCAGTGATCCTCAATCTAAACAATGTCATATGCCAAAAAAGTATGAAAGTTACTATGTCGAAAAAGTATTCAGAAAGACGTAGCAGGATGGGTGGGATATGATGCTACAGGACCCACCTTTTAGAAATTTCAAAAATTTTGATAACAGCAATTTAGAATACGTAGAAGAATCGATCAACCGAAATTGATCAAGGCTACATGTGCCCTCGGGGACTCCTGGTCCACCAGCAGTGACACTCACCAAGTGGTATAAATGTGATACAGACTCGATGATGCATTAAATATTTGTCATATCAAAGTTTGGTAAAAACAAAACGACAAGGATTACTTTCATCGTAAACAGTAAACATATAATCACAGAACAAAGAGGGGATCCTCAACAAGTCTCAGTTATAGAATCCACAGGAAAACATTGAAACACACCTATATAAAACAGGAAAAGGCAAAAGAGACGCAAACGGGACTAGGCGCACCAAATACGACATCTAAACACAAGCAAACGAACATAAATGAACGAGCGATCCGTGCTGACTTAGGACGACCATCTAGCACATTAGAAGCAAATGGATGGACGGACTCCTGATTACTAGTACATGAGCAGCGGTATCAAAGACCGCATGATAGTTCTGTATGAAAACCTGTAAGTTGACCACACAAACAAGACAGCAAACCACAGGGACCGAAGTAACACACAGACAATTGCTAATGCTGTAGTACTTAAATGGATATCAAAACTTAAGACGTATAGAAAACAGTCCCGTGCTCTGCCGGCTGGAAAGAGCTCAAGCATGTCATCGACCGAAGAGTTCGATTGGCATTTAGAGAAGATCAGACTGTCAGGGCCCTGTCTTCTCTCCCGAGGTCTGGATAGGACCCATCGTGGAGTCTGATTGTATCAGTATGCGTATTTACAAAGCTTTAGATTGGTCAAGTATTGACAAGTAACATGCAGATTGACATCCTGGTGACATCAGGATCATATGATTGATGATTTTTAAGCATTTTCGACGAAACCTTTGTCTACCTTTCATCTCCCTTATTTTGTTTATTATCTCACCGTAAAAGGCAGGTTGTGAATTTCCAAAAGCAATATACTCTATTGCATGTATATTATGTGCGAATTTAAAAGGAGACTGAGATTTGAGAATAATTTTTGTAAAATCTCCATAGAGAGGAATCCTTGATCTTATAGTTTCTCATGACGTTTTGAATTTATACTGCGAGAAACTTAAGAATTAGTAAATGCCCTAGAGTACATCACACATCAACACCTACAAACGAATTTTTTTAACTTTTTACCTTGTCAATATGTGATTTTCCACTAGATTCATTAGGCGGACAAACTTTTGCGATATTTTCATTGTGACGTCAAAATAAAAAGCATGACTACACATCAAGGTTCTTCAAGACGGTGCGATCAGACGTGACGTCGCAATGGAAAATCTTGTCAAATGATGTGATGTCTGGTGTCTGTGTGTATAAAATCAAGGAAAGGAACAGTCATATCTTTTATCTAAATTGGAGTATTTGGTACAAAAGCAGTGTAGCAGATAACAGACTTGTCTTAGTTCCATTATGTACCGCTTTCAATCTTTAAAAACAGAAGCACGTATTGGGAGAATAGAATATGAATATAGAATAACCGTTCAAAATGGATCATGGCAATAATTCAAAGAAAGATAAATGCAAAAAACCTTACGATAAAGATTATAACACTGTTGAGCCGATAGGTAATCACAGACACTTGAACTCGTTAGCACCCATGGAGCAGCTGCTCTACTTTGATGCTGAAATGCATACACTGTATGCTACAATCTGGATGTAATATTACTGATTACAGTGTTAACAAATGGGTGATTTTATACTGAAACCGCTACTGCCTTTCAATAGGTTATTTGTTTTATACTTTATAAATAATTCCAATTCTAAAAAAAAAACAACATATATTTATATTTTTTCAGTGTCGTATGGAATTTAGTTTCATTGTATTATATGACAATTATCAAAAAAAGAAGCAAAGTTGAAAGAAACAAGGATACTTAATTAACTATAAATCTGCCCATAAATATCTATCGGATTTTGAAATTATTATGCACATTTGATGTATTCGGGGGGGTATCTCCTTTAAATAGAAATATCTAATTTTACATGGACTACGGATAAAGTTGCTTTCCTTAAACTAAATAATGTTAAGCGTCTTCAAATTCGATAGCATAATTTAAGAACAGATAGTTTTTCAGCATGGACCAGACATGCACGTTTCGGATACTAAACTCTCGTCAGTGATCGTCAATCTAAACATTGTAATATGGTCAAAGTGTATGAAAATTATAATTTCTAAAAATGTACCGAAAGACGTAGCAGGATGGTTGGGATATGATGCTAGAGGAGCCATGTTTTAAAAATTTAAAGAAATTTAGATACCGGAAATTTTTGAATGCGTTGAAAAACGATCAACCGAAGTTGATAGAACTTGGTTACATGGTTACATATAAAATAGAAATGGAGAGAAGTTCGGCATGTTTGCTATCTGTACATTCTTTGCAACGATGGTCATTTTTGCGTTAATACGATAATTATGAATTCTGATTGATTTATGAGTGGCAATAAAGACGTGTACCAACTAGCACTTTGCTTTTTACTATAAATACATGTACAATTGACAACGCAACATGTTTCTGTCAAGTATGTTCACATTCGGTAATAATTCAGGTCCATCAGTTTTCAGATTAATTCTGTAACTAAAAGTATATTTTCATAGGCTTTACAATTCCGCAATTTATTTGAAGCGACATGACTAAAATCTGCCCACTTTTTGAGTGAAATGCACCTATTTTATTAATGAATTATGAACTTACTTTTAAAGAAGCTCCATACATGTTACGTCACCAGTAAAATTTCATGGCATTTTTTCCAAGGTAAATAACAAAGTCGTTGAAAGTGTTTTTTTCTTCAAAATCAAGTTGTTTTCCAAAATATATTACTTTGGATCAGAACTTCTCTACATCCCACTTAAACAGACTAAGAATCCTTTTGGTATTTTCTAACAAGTGGTATGTTTCAACTGCCGTTTTGTGTTATTGACATTGGTACTTGTACATGCCCAAACATTTGTAAACTATATTCCTTATCTTTTGTTTTCTTAGAACATAAGAGATACAACATGTATTTTATGAATCAGAAATATGCATTGAATGCAAGCAATAATCTTATCATCTGATGCGGATTAATTACAAAAAACAGGGGTTTTACTTCAGAAAAAAACGTCGATATCAATCAACATACATGTAATAAAGATGACATTACTGAAAATACTGTAATTTAATCAAATCAATATTTCATGAACAATAAAACAAGCTTTCTTACATCGATAGCAGGGTTGTGTGCATGTAATCCGGATAACACTATATGCCACTAATGTGGCAGCTGACCGTTCTATGCCGACACAGATTGCCCATTTGTTTGGTTTTGTTCATGTTTGGTTATTTATGTATTTTGTGTTTGAATGTAGTATCTGATATCAATTGTACCTTTTGTTACTCTTTATGTGCTTGTCTTCTTTATGTTTTCACATGAGTATGATCCGATGTTTTGCTTTGGGTACTTCAACATAGTCCTGTTTAAGATCCCCTCCTTCATTTTAACAACTCAAACATCAAAACCACATATTTATAATGTGACTGAAATAAATAATGCTAAACAGTACAGTACTCCTCCCGAAATGTACATTGATGTCGAATCCAACTGATAAAAGATGAATTCAATTTGAACCGAAATTCAGAGAAAAATTTTGCGCCTTCCTTTATCATGAAACTATCAAACTATACCAGAGACTCAATATTGCATTCAAAACTCTCAAGCAGACCGACAAAAGCAACTGGATTCCACGAAGAACCCTGATATTTTCAGATGATAATTGACGTGCGCTATCTGACCTTCATTTGGATGCCTTGTTGGTAAAATAATCTTTAAGAATAAACATAGGTAATCACAGATTACGAAGCTCACCTCGTGGCAGCCAAATTCAATTCAATCATATTTCTTAGTACATGTATATTGGCTTTTAAAGGCAAAATCATTCAAGTGGAAAAAGTCATTTTATGAAAGTTTGATCAAAGATACATCCAATATGCAAGTTTGGTACATGTAGCACTTATACTTTGCTTACTATAAGCTTTTAAAGGCAAAATCACTCAAGCGGAAAAAGTAGGTCAAGGTCATTTTATGAAAGTCTTATCAAAGATACATCCAATATGCAAGTTTGGAACATGTAGCACTTACACTTTGCTCAATATTGGCTTTTAAAGTCAATATCGCTCAAGCGGAAAAAGTAGGTCAAGGTCATTTTATGAAAGTTTGATCAAAGATACATCCAATATGCAAGTTTGGTACATGTAGCACTTATACTTTGTTTATTATCGGCTTTTAAAAGCAAAATGTCCATCTCGGCATCCAAAGATGAATTACTTGTGCAAGTTTGGTTACTGTAGCATTAGTACTTTGTCAGATACTGAGCTACCCCAAACTTCTTAACTAAGTCACTCAAGCGGAAAATGTAGGTCAGATGCTGCATCCGATGTATGGGTTCACCTCTGCATCCAAAGATGAATCACTTGTGCAAGTTTGGTTAATGTAGCATCAGTACTTTGTCAGATACTGAGCTACCCAAAACTTCTTAACCAAGTCACTCAAACGGAAAATGTAGGTCAGATGCAGCATCCGATGCATGGGTTCACCTCAGCATCCAAAGATAAATCACTTGTGCCAGTTTGGTTACTGTAGCATCAGTACTTTGCCAAATACTGAGCTACCCCAAACTTCTTAACCGGACGCGAACGCGGACACGGACGCGAACACGGACACGGACGCGGACACGGACGCGGACACGGACGCGGACGCGCGGGGGTATAGCATAAGCTCACTCAACTTCGTAGAGGTGAGCTAAAAATCAAAGAAGTACCTAACCGTTATTCAGTATCAAAGTCGAAAAGGCAAGGCCAAATCGTGAGAATTATAATTTCCATCGAAACGGTTGCGAACCCCGGAATGAACAACATTCCGAAGTGAGGCAAGGTGCCCGGGGAGAGTCAGAAGAAAGAATATCATACACAGCTCAGGGATATGCTATGAGGACATCGATCTATGATCTTATAAGTGGAAGGACTATATATACCTTATTAGTATGAATCAAGACAATTATGTGCGAGTGGAGAAAAAACACAATATACAATATTTGTAAAACCATTTATCTATTGATCTCAAAATCAAAAACTTCTTCACCTCCTGAAAAGCAAGCATATTTCAAAATCATAACCTTTGGATTCCAGGAGTTGGGCTGTACCCCCTTAGCACTGCGAAAATAAAATCTGGATCCGGCCAATGTGAAGGGTCTAGATATAGTCCCTGCATATACACAGATGTAGATTTAGGAGAGGGAGTCTGGAATCCCTCCCATTTCCTCTCCACTGACCTAGAAAAACATTTACAAAATCAAATCTTTCTTCTATGCTACATACTTATTTAGATCATCTATCTTGATAGATTGATGCACGTGAAAAGTGCTAGAAAATCATAGCAGTTCTGCGCTACCTCTACTTATTGCATTATTGCACGTAAAAATAGGCGCAATGCTACCATGACGTCACATATAGAGAGAAGGGAGGAGATCTCCAACAAGACTCCGTTGCAGCATCAAGAGTAAAACACCAAAACACCCGATGCAAAAACACAAAAGACGAGTACAGCACGAGACGGAAAAGAGACACACGACATGTAAACATCAAACACAAGAGACAACACATAAACCGACGAGACCGATGGGTAACCGGTGCCGACTTTGGACGGCCATTTGTCACGCAAGTAGCAAATGGTGTGGTTATCCTGGATTACGTGCGCACAACCCTCTCACTTCTCCAATTACCCAGAGGTCTCGAAGAACGTACAATTGTGGTGAAAACAACCTCCTCATTGTAAGATGACATCACACAAACACGACCGCGAAACGCAGAGGCCCCAGAGACATGAATATGTAAATGGATATAAAAAGAGGGAATGCTTAATACAGTCCGTGCTCTGCCGGCTGTAGCGAGCTCATGTATGTAATCACCCGAGGAGTCCGACTGACATTCAGAGAGGACAGGTGGTCGGGGCCCTGTCTTCTCTAAAGAGGTTTGGACAGGGCCCGTCATGGAGTCCCGTCGTCACAGTCAGTCAGAGTGCAAGTCTCAAGGATGCGCTTGTACAAGACTG
Organism: Pinctada imbricata; assembly: GCA_033119305.1. NCBI lineage: Eukaryota > Metazoa > Mollusca > Bivalvia > Pterioida > Pteriidae > Pinctada > Pinctada imbricata. The sequence goes on along the minus strand of VSWD01000004.1, from coordinate 11,698,992 downwards.
TAGATTGGTCAAGTACCAAGCCTAGTGTCCGTCTGGTGACATTAGGATCATATCCACGGTATAAAAGGCGTTTGATGATTCTGATGCATTTTCGATGGTTATGCTGCCTACCTTTGATCCTTTTTATTTTGTTTATCATATCACCATAAAAGACAGGTTGTGTAATACCCATAGTAATGTACTCTGTTGCATGTATAGATCCGAATTTTAAAAGAAGTTGACTGTAATTTTTGTAAAATTTCCAGAAAGTCTTAACTAGTTTATGAAAGCGGAAACCTTGACCTAAAAGGTTTTTCGGTAATTTGTAAATTTCTACTGTGAAAATCCAAAATATCAGTACATGCTCTAGCGTGCCGGATGAGCTGTGATATGTAAATGCCGTATGACGGTAATCTTGGAACATCACCATCAAGCCAGGGGAAATTTACTATGTTGAATCCAAAATCATCCCTTTTGTCATATACAATTGTATGAATCTTTCCGTTTACAATTTTGATATTTAGGTCCAAAAAGGGTGTTTCTGTATATTACGTCAAGTATACTGCAGGGTTACGTAGCAGTAACGTACCGTTGTATCGTCAATAGTGATAAAGATGGCGGATGAGTTTCTATTGGATTTCTGAAATTGCGAATTTGTCAAGGTATATTCTCCTGCTCTGTCGTTTAAGGAAATCAAGTCACTTTTATCCGTACGTACGGCCCTGTTACCAAGCTTTTCAGCTCTAAGTATGTATATCTTTTGCTCATTTTCCAATACTTATGTATAAGCGTTACCATAAATGCGAGCTTCGCTCGCAAAGAACTTCGCAGTGAGTTCCGCTCGCTATTATACACAATTAGCTGACAACATGACTCGCGGCTGTATTTTTTTTCTGATGCCAATATGACATCGTTCGTTGCGTTTTTGTGTTACTGCTATTCAGTTTTTCTGTTTATTTATTGTTTTATGGATTTACAAAACATGTGGGCATACTGTAGCGTATCTGATTAAATGCATATACCACTGATCAATATTTTTTTAACATACATTACTGGTGTTCAGAAGAATGTTCGCTAGCAATATAATTGGAACAATTCGTTTTTCGCTTAACATCGGTTTATGTGTAGTCTTTTGTGTTTGATGTTTACATGTCGTGTGTCTCTTTTCCATCTCGTGCTGTACTCGTCTTTTGTGTTTTTGCATCGGGTGTTTAGTTGTTTTACTGTTGATGCTGCAACGGGGTCTTGTTGGAGATCTCCTCCCTTCTTTTATACTTAAAGCTCGGTACACACGGTAAGATTTGTCGTATAAGACTTGTATTATAATACAGAATCTTACCGTGTGTACACCTTTAATACACTGTTTTATAAGATTTTCAAAAACATATAGACTGTATGAGCGATAGAGCACTGCTCTATCCTTAATACAAATGAGTTAAAGAAGATCCTGACATTTATCTCAACAGCGCTCACAATAGAGCACCAAATTGAGCATCGACAGACCCCTACCAAGCTTTAGTGGGACCAGGTGCCCGGGAGGAGTAAGCATCCTCTGTTAGCTAGCCGCACCCCCCGTCGATGTCCACGCACGAAAATGAAGCAATATATAAAATACATGTACTGTCTGAGGATATGTCTATTTAGAAAGTGCTATGGTGACAATGTCAGGGAAAATATTCGATATCAAGTCTTATAAAAAAAAATTCTGTGACCAATGAAATCTCTCTGTCCTCATTATTTATCAACATCTGTAAGTAAACAATATTTATACATTGAAAACCCCGAAATACATGTGCTTCAATGGTGGTCAAATTCCCAAATCAGACATGGAAAAATTAATTTTAATTGATTTTACATTTCGGAAGGGGAAGGGGAAATATAGAATCTTTCGCGGGAAGTTTTTCACACAAAAAAATAATCAAACGGTAGGGCTCTGGTTTAGATTTTATGTTACTTATAGGAGTGCTTTCGAAAGAAGTCCATGATGGACACTAAATGTTTCTTCCAACTTTGTGCATGGCCTTGTCCAGTATCTACTTTTAATCTATTTTCTTTTGGGTCAATTTCTTTCACGCCTGTAATTAATATGTCTTCTATTAATGAGAGTCTTTAGCAGGAGAAACCCACGTTGAATGAACTGTTTGTTTACAGTCTTAAAAGATGTGTATTACCGTGTGTCCGGTAGAGTCTTATGAGACATAAAATCTTATGATACAAGTCTTATAAGACTAGTCTTACCGTGTGTACCGGGCTTAATAGTGCTTTAAGAAGTTTGACGATTTTCCAGACAAACATTCAGTAATGATTATCTTCACTTCACGTAACATTTTTATCTTAGCTGATTAAACCATTAGCTCCAAGGTCCCATTATTTCATTACGAAGGTAATTACCGTACTCTATATAATTGCACTTGACATAAACGTTTGACATTAGAGTGTAAAAAGTCCATTATCATAATATCCACCTTCGAACAAATAGACATGTATTCTTATCCTTATGTTTGGACATTTAATGTTTTTCATATACAATATATTCTTTTAACACTTAATAAAAAGGATAATAAAAATAAATGTGTTTATAGTTTTAAAATATTTATCCATTCCAATTTGCATGTTAATAATACGGAAGTGTTTCAACTCTATACCTTCCTGAAGGTTTATCATGCAGCAGACATTAAATCGTCATCAGTGGTGCTTCCAGCAAAAGTTCTTCTTCAAAAGCCGCCAAAATTTATTTATTAGCGGCCTCTGGTTTAATTCTTTAATCTTAATTTGTCCATTTATTTTACAGATAATTCGCTGCTCCAAATATCCTGTAGGGTCGATTAAGTAGCATATTCAAATGAAATATATGTTCAAAATAGCATTGGATGGATGGTGCTAAGATGTTAAGCTCCTATAATTTAGACGATATTTTTAATGTCATTTACAAGTTTTCGAAATAGCAAAATAATATATATGTTGTCAAATAAATAAGAAAACACAAAGCTTCTCTCAAGCGACAGAGCTCAAAAGAAAAGAAAGGAGGGAAACTCCAACAACACTCGGTTGCAGAATCGACAGCTAAACCTCAAAACACCCAATGCTAAAAAAAATACAGAGCAGACGCGCACACAAAGAGCCGCAAAAGGTACAAGAAACGCCAAATCACATAGATACATCAAACACAAATTTCCTCACATAAACCAACAAGACCAATGGGCAATCGGTGGCGATTTGGGACGTCCATCTGCCACGCTAGTAGCAGACGGTGTGATGTCTCGAAGAACGCCATTTTCATGTAAAATAACCTCCTCACTATAAGATGACCATACAAACACACAAATGAATATGTAAATGGATATAAAAACAGAAGCTCCAATAACACTCGGTTGCAGCACCCACAACAAAACCCTAAAACACCCTCCAACAACACACGGTTGCAACACCCACAACAAAAACCAAAAACACCCTCCAACAACACACGGTTGCAGAACCCACAACAAAAACCCAAAACACCCTCCAACAACACTCGGTTGCAGCACCCACAACAAAAACCCAGAACACCCTCCAACAACACTCGGTTGCAGCACGCACAACAAAACCCCAAAACACCCTCCAACAACACTCGGTTGCATACCCCTTGAAAGCCCCCAAATTGGCCGTAAATGTGACATTAAAATGCACACTTTTTATGGAACGAAAAACAGTTACAAATCTTCTGAGAAGTCAGAAATTAACAAGTAATGTATATTTACTTTAAGTATAATTTGGGCAATCGGATATGTATAGAAATATAAATGATCACTAAGACTTCTAGAGGAAATTGACGAAAGGAGATTAATTAATGTCTACTTTTAGAACACATTTGAGTTGTTAATTTTTGATAATAGAGTCCGTTTGTCTGAAACCCTATCATTTATTTTCCGCAAAAACTGGATAGTTTTTCTTCATATTCCAAGTTAAACACTAATTAATTCCTATTGAAATTTGATCGTCAGTTTTTAAGTTATAGTGGTTTTGTTACCACCCCTCCCCCCTTATTTTTACTTCATCTAATGTTGACGTTTTATGCAAAAACACGCCAATGTCGCCGTTTCTATTATGAAGTCATAATTTATCTAGAGCTTTCCGATGGGGATCTTTCGGATGGTGTCCTGGATCCCCTTAATGAACTTAACAAGTATCCAGTCACGGGAAACGTGTTTCGCTGCTCCATTCTGCAAAAGAAAATAAGTGATAAGTTAACTGATGATTTAGTACAGAAATGCAAACAGCATATAAATGTTTTATGGCTGACCCAATAACGATATCTTGTAATAGATTTGATGTTTTGTACATAAGTCCGCCCAACTCAAACTGTGAAAAATCTAAAGTGCATTCTTTACTACGGAGCGAAATAATATCAGACTGATACTCACATAAAGTGTATATTCTACAATTTTATGACTAAATTTTATTATTTTATGTGTAAATTTTACAATTCTATGTTTAAATCTTTTATGAATAATTTCTTTATTTTTATGTGTCAATTTTGTGTCAACAGAGAAGAGTTCTGGATAAAAAAATCTTAACACTGCAGCGCCCTATGGGTGCAATGATAACATCAGCACTATAGGAAACTTAACATTTTTATATCCATTTACATATTCATCTGTGTCTCTGGGGCCTCTGCATTTCGCGGTCTTGTTTGTGTGACGTCATCTTACAATGAGGAGGTTGTTTTACACCACATTTGTACGTTCTTCGAGACCTCTAGGTAACTGGAGAAGTGAGAGGGTTGTGCGCACGTAATCCAGGATAACCACACCGTCTGCTATTTACTTGGCAGATGGCCGTCCTAAGTCGGCACCGGTTGCCCATTGGTCTCGTTGGTTTATGTGTAGTCTTTTGTGTTTCTATGTTGTGAGTTGGTGTTCCTTGTCCCTTTTGCGTCTCTTTCTGTGGGTATCTGTTCTGTGTTTTTTGAATGGCTGTTTTGGGATTTTGCTGTGGGTGCTGCAACCTAGTGTTGTTGGAGATCCCCTCCTTTCTTTTATATCTACACTTATTTCGTGTTGCAGTGTGGAGTTGGTAATACAATTCCCCGTGACCCGATGTTTGAAGTGTTTTAATTCCATTTCGTTCTCTAACTTGACTTTGTTGTAGTGTCTTCCATGCAGGATCTCTACTCACCCTTCTATGATCATCTCACTATGGCATTTTTAAGGTCGCCTCGTATTAAACTTACTCCTTTGAGATTACCCTCTATCACTACAGTAACTTTCCCATCATCGACTTTTAACAGCAATTAACTTTTTTCCTCACCCAGAGTACTTCTTTCACCTCTTAAATTGAATTCCCGTAGACGTATTACACCTACTTCTCCATCTGCAGGCTCTACATTTAACAACAAACATAGAGGGTTCTCAGCAGTTTCTACGTGCAAAGGGAAAAGATGCGGTATGTGTCCGCTCATCAATTGCAATTCCACAATTAAATCAAGTGTTAACGGGCAGACTTTTAAAATTGAGATTGAAAACGACATCGATTGATCGTACCAAGATGTCATTTATGTTATAACATGAAATGCTAGGGGATGTGGCGCCCAATATGTTGGAGAAACAGGTCAGGCCTTAAAATCTCGTTTTAGAAGTCATTCGTATCAGATAAGAAACTCACATCACAAAAAACAAAGAAATTTCCTATATAATCACTTCGTTAAATACAATCATTCCATTTCGGATATAACTATTACACCGGTTCAGTCTTTTTATAAACTTAAAAATCTTAGTAAAACGGAAATTAAAAAACGCCGACTACAAGCTGAACTTGCCTGGATCACAAAACTCCAAACTGCGTACCCCCTTGGTCTAAACGATCAAATTTATGGACAAGGAAATATTTCCTCGACGTCAACTAATATTAATGTATTTTCAATCCGCCCAAACACTAAACGGAAGCATAGGTCTCACGGAAGACGACGAAACCGAAAACTCAGAATAAGATCTAGATTACACCGTACCCTCAACGATCTTCTGATCATTGCTCGCAACGGCGGCAGACATGAACTGCTTCATGCTCTCTCATCAGTTCCAGCAGTTCAACTGAAATCTATCTTGGATGAAGCACTGGTTGCATTCTTAAGAAATACGGATTGATTCAGACTTAATATCATTGTTGCATTCGCACAGAATAAACTTTATCCAGTTGTTAAAAACATCCCACCAAAAAACGAATCTTAAAAATTCCATTTATTAACAAAGGATTCGATCTTCTTAACATCTCTAATATTTTTCGGGATCATCGTGTACAAAGTGCTATTCCTCAATATTTTGAAAATTTAGAACCTCCTCTTATTTGTTACAAATATAAAAGACCTATTCGAAATTTCGTTTTTAACTACAACAAAGTTACATCAGATCCTAAAATACTTGAATCATGTCCTGCTTCTTGAGAATGTGCAACATCTGAATATCTATATAAACCAGCTGGTCATATTATTACAGGTGACTTTTCAATTATCCAAGACAGGCAGCTCCGTGGTCTTCTCAAAAAAGGACCTAAGTATAGAATCCCGTCCAAGATAGATTTTATTAAATGTCGCGAAGTACTAAAGGAAGCCTTAGATAACTATACCAAACGATGGTGTAAATCGGAAGGAGTCGAATCGCATTCTCTGAATGACTGGAAAAACCTCATTTTGGACATTACTGACATTCGAATAGACAACTTCCACAGAAATCCTCATCTTTTTGAAAATCCAAGTTCTAGATCTGAAAGATACTTTAAATCCAAATTACGTAATTTACATGAAAAATTTGTCTTCGCTCCTGCAGATAAAGCAGCCAACAACACCATAATCATATGAAAACTTTACTATATATCAACTTTAGTTTCGGAACTTTCGTCTACAAATACTTATATCAAAAGCAATGAAAGTGTCCCTAACATTTTGAGCAAACATAGCAGTGAAATTTCTTCATTCAACATCCCTATTTCTAAATTGGATCTTCCTACAATATACTGCATACCAAAACTGCACAAATCTCCTTACAAATTTAGATACATTGCTAATTCTAGCAACTGCTCAACTACAAGTTTGTCTAGACATCTGACGTCAGCCCTCACGGCGGCAAAGGAACACGTTGCAAAATATTGTGAAACTGTTCTTAACAGGAATGATGTAAATTTATTTTGGTCTATAAAAAATTCCGGGGATGTGATTGACAAGATAAAATCTAGAAATTTTCAAGCCAATACGATTGCTTCATACGATTTTTCAAATATGTACACCACGCTTCCTCACGACAAGATCAATGATCAATTGTCCAAACTCATTAAATGGTGCTATAATCGAGAGGGGAAAATTTATATTTGTACATCTGAATCAAAGGGTTTCTTTTCCGCTACAGAATACAAATCATACAAATCATGGACATGTAGCGACCTGTGTAGTGCCTTGTCCTTCCTCTTGGACAACATTTATGTAAGATTTGGTGAGAATCTCTACAAGCAGGTTGTAGGGATTCCTATGGGTACAAATTGTGCGCCTCTTGTTGCAGATTTATTTTTATACACATATGAAAAGGAATTTATTCAAAATCTTCAAAAGCAAAGAAAACATGATGATGTGAAATGCTTCATTAGTACTTCTAGGTACCTGGATGATATTCTTACTATCGATAATCCTGTTTTTGAAAAGTATAAAGATGTTATTTATCCACAAGAATTGACTCTAAACAAGGCAAACTTTACAGACACTGAAACACCATTTTTGGACCTAAATATGAAAATTGTCAATGGAGAAATTCATACAAGTGTATATGACAAACGAGATGATTTTGGCTTCAACATAGTAAATTTCCCCTGGCTTGACGGTGATGTCCCTAGATTACCGTCATACGGTATCTACATTTCACAGCTCATCCGGTATGCTAGAGCATGTACTGATGTTTGGGATTTTCATAATAGAAATGTACAAATTACAAAGAAACTTTTAGGTCAAGGTTTTCGCTTTCACAAACTAGTAAAGACTTTCTGGAAATTTTACAAAAATTATGATCAACTTCTTTTGAAATTCGGACCCATAAAAGCAACGGAGTATATTACTTTAGGTATTTCACAACCTGCATTTTATGGTGACATAATTAACAAAATAAGAAGGATCAAAGGTAGACAGCATATGTATCGAAAATGCGTCAGAGTCATCAAACGCCTTTTATACCGTGGATATGATCCTAATGTCACCAGACGGACACTAAGCTTGGAACTTGACCAATATACAGTCTTGTACGAGCGCATTCTTAAGACTTGCACTCTGACTGACTGTGACGACGGGACTCCATGACGGGCCCTGTCCAAACATCTTTAGAGAAGACAAGGCCCCGACCACCTGTCCTCTCTGAATGTCAGTCGGACTCCTCGGGTGATTACATACATGAGCTCGCTACAGCCGGCAGAGCACGGACTGTATTACGCATGCCCTCTTTTTATATCCATTTACATATTCATCTGTGTCTCTGGGGCCTCTGCATTTCGCGGTCTTGTTTGTGTGACGTCATCTTACAATGAGGAGGTTGTTTTACACCACATTTGTACGTTCTTCGAGACCTCTAGGTAACTGGAGAAGTGAGAGGGTTGTGCGCACGTAATCCAGGATAACCACACCGTCTGCTATTTACTTGGCAGATGGCCGTCCTAAGTCGGCACCGGTTGCCCATTGGTCTCGTTGGTTTATGTGTAGTCTTTTGTGTTTCTATGTTGTGAGTTGGTGTTCCTTGTCCCTTTTGCGTCTCTTTCTGTGGGTATCTGTTCTGTGTTTTTTGAATGGCTGTTTTGGGATTTTGCTGTGGGTGCTGCAACCTAGTGTTGTTGGAGATCCCCTCCTTTCTTTAACAAGTCCCGGTTGTCAATCGGTAAATGTTACTAGCTTACTCAACAGACCACAAAGAAGACCTCGAAGTCATGGCATTCGTAAATATAATAGGCCTGAGATACATAGTTTCTCCTTCGATGACTTGGTTCCATTTTTGAATGAGCCTCTAGGCCTGCATTATATTCGTACCAAATTATACTCTGTTCCTTAACGGAAGTTACACGAAATCTACGATTATACGAAGGACCTCGCATATACCGATACACGTTCCCCAGAATACAGACTACAAGGAGTCATCTTGGACATTTCTACATTTCGTTTATTTCAAGCAGTTAGATTAGATAAATCAGTGGAGAAAACAAACCGCCCTTTCATTAAAGTAAGATTTGCAAACAAAGGTATTGATAACTTGAATCTTTGTCAAATTTTGAATCACAAAACTGTCACAGAAAAAATCCCACCATATTTCAAAAGAAAAGAAACTCCTTGTATTTCCTATAGCTACACACCAACAGTTGCATCTAAAATTTACAATTACAAACGATTCCTGCAGTGTATTGATTTAAGTCATCCCTCACTACATCCACTTCCCTGCGAATGTTCTTCATCGGATTTCAACTACTCTCCTTGTGGACACGTTATTACTGGTGACCTTAGTATAGTCAAGAACGACAAGTTGAGAGCATTGTTAATAAAGGGTCCCAAATACAGAGAAAGTATTTCCTTTACATGGAACCAAAATGTCAAAATTATCATGGACTCTTGTGAGGAATATGCAAGACGTTGGGCAAATAAAGAGGATGTACAGTTCGACACCCTTTCCGAATGGATAAAATCAATCAGAGGGTTACTTTTATCTAGAATTAACCGATTAAAATCAACTGTGAACACCAGATTCGTGTCTATTTTTAAAGACCCTGATGTTTTCAAAGAGCTTAACTACCTCCAAGAACGTTATGTCATCACACCAGCGGAGAAAGCCTCAAATAATTACACATTTACTTGCAAAAAGTACTATTTCGACAGTCTAGTTAAAGAGTTGGGTTTAAATTCGACACCTGGAAATCCCACTTACACCCCAACAAACCTTTCTGCCTCTGAAATAATAGATAACCACAAATCAGCTCTTGCTTCCTTTGGCTTCGACACTACCAATTTAGATTTAGATTTACCATACTTATACTGCATACCTAAAATGCATAAGAATCCGTACAAACAACGTTTCATCGCTGGTTCCTCAAAATGTTCTACCAAATCATTATCGATCTTACTCACCAAAGTTTTATCTGAAATCAAATCTGGGCTTCAAAAATATTGTTCGACAGTATATTCTCGCAGTGGTATCAACGAGATGTGGATTTTAAAGAATTCGAAGGAACTTTTAGACCATCTGCAATCCACTCATTTTAGTAGAGTCCATTCGATCAAAGCCTTTGATTTTTCGACACTTTACACTACAATTCCACATTCTAAATTGAAAGAAAGACTCGGAAAAATTATAAGTAATGCGTTTACAAGTAAGAACGGTAATCGCAAATACAAATTTATTGTTGTAAACTATGACAAAACGTACTTTGTAAAAGAAAAGTCCGATTCTGAAAATAAGTACACTGAAACAAACATTATTCAGATGTTAAACTTTCTGATCGACAACATTTTTGTGGTGTTTGGAGGAAAGGTCTTCCAGCAAATTGTCGGAATTCCAATGGGGACCAATTGTGCCCCACTCCTTGCCGACATTTTCCTTTACTCGTAACAAGATGAATTCATTCAATCTTTGGTCTCTGAAGGGAAAAAGATACTTAGCTTCTGACTTTAACTTCACTTACAGATACATAGACGATGTGTTGTCCATCAATAATCCAAAATTCGCGGATTACCTGAGCAGTATCTATCCTTCGGAGCTTGAAGTCAAAGAAACTACAGAGACAAATAATTCAGCATCCTATTTGGACATAATGTTGTCCTACGGCACTGATGGTCACATGAACACCTCACTCTATGACAAACGTGACGACTTCAATTTCAGCATTACAAACTTTTCTTTTCTGAGTAGCAACATCCCTTCATCTCCTGCTTATGGCGTGTTCATATCACAGTTGATACGTTATGCCAGAGCAAGTACCAAATATACGGATTTTGTTCTGAGAGCTAGGCGTCTTTCAGATAAGCTTCTCAGTAAGGGATATGTTTGTGACCGACTAACATCGTCACTGAGGAAGTTCTACGGTCGATATGGGGAACTCGTCATACACTATGATGTCCCACTTTCCAGAATGGTGGATGATATTCTGTCATACACCATTTGAGCCATCCAACCAAAGATTGTACTCTATATCTTCCAAAATGGAAGTAACCGGATGTGACAGTTCTACCGAATTGAAGCGACGGGTGTTGCATGCAAGCAGGAGATGCTTACTCTTCCTCGGCACCTGGTCTCACTCTCATATCGGGAGTTCACTTTTTTTCATATGGTGGAGGTTTTTGTTTGTTTGCTTTGGTTCCTGTTTTATCCTGATTTTGTATGCCTTCGGTTTCTGATTCTCTTGGTTATCGATTTTGTGCTGTAAAAAGGGATATGGTCATAATCCATATTTGTCATTTACACTTCTTTCTATAAATTTTATACTAATTTATAAGTGTTCATTTTATGTTTTTTTCACAAATTGAAAAATGAGTATCAATATTGTGCTTCTTTTTTTCGGTATGAAGTTATTCACATATGCTTCCATGTGATTTTTCCTGCGTCCTGATTGGCTAAAACAAACAAATCAAATAAGAGCATCAATATTGCACTTATTTTTTTTTTCGTTAATAAGTTATTCATATAAGCTTCCATGTGATACTCGATGAAAAAATGAAACGTTATATCTACCTACGATGACGTTATCCGAGTTAGATAAAACATTCAAACAGCTCTCCATGTGCTAAAAATAGATCAGCGATATTTTCAATAGTCTAAAATCAATGATTTGATTATTCTGTCAAAGATCATGAATGCCCACGTTAGCAGTTTTATCCATTTAAAATGTTTAACGTCTTTAAAAGCTTAGTTTTATCTGCTCATACTCCAAATGACAAATATGGATAATGACCATATCCCTGTCTACAGTACAAAATCGATAATTCAGAAAATCAGAAACCGAAGGCATACAAAATCAGGATAAAACAAGAACCAAAGCAAACAAAAACAAAAACCTCCACCAAATGAAAAGAAGCGAACTCCCGATATGAGAGTGAGACCAGGTGCCCAGGAAGAGAAAGCATCTCCTGCTTGCATGCAACACCCGTCACTTCAATTCGGTAGAACTGTCACATCCGGTTACTTCCATTTTGGAAGATATAGAGTACAATCTTTGGTTGGATGGTTCAAATGGTCTATGACAGAATATCATCCACCATTCTGGATAGTGGGACATCATAGTGTATGACGAGTTCCCCATATCGACCGTAGAACTTCCTCAGTGACGATGTTAGTCGGTCACAAACATATCCCTGACTGAGAAGCTTATCTGAAAGACGCCTAGCTCTCAGAACAAAATCCGTATATTTGGTACTTGCTCTGGCATAGCGTATCAACTGAGATATGAACACGCCATAAGCAGGCGATGAAGGGATGTTGCTACTCAGAAAAGGAAAGTTTGTAATGCTGAAATTGAAGTCGTCACGTTTGTCATAGAGTGAGGTGTTCATGTGACCATCAGTGTCGTAGGACAACATTATGTCCAAATAGGATGCTGAATTATTTGTCTCTGTAGTTTCTTTGACTTCAAGCTCCGAAGGATAGATACTGCTCAGGTAATCCGCGAAATTTGGATTATTGATGGACAACACATCGTCTATGTATCTGTAAGTGAAGTTAAAGTCAGAAGCTAAGTATCTTTTTCCCTTCAGAGACCAAATATTGAATGAATTCAGCTTCGTACGAGTAAAGGAAAATGTCGGCAAGGAGTGGGGCACAATTGGTCCCCATTGGAATTCCGACAATTTGCTGGAAGACCTTTCCTCCAAACACCACAAAAATGTTGTCGATCAGAAAGTTTAACATCTGAATAATGTCTGTTTCAGTGTACTTATTTTCAGAATCTGACTTTTCTTTTACAAAGTAGGTTTTGTCATAGTTAACAACAATAAATTTGTATTTGCGATTACCGTTCTTACTTGTAAACGCATTACTTATAATTTTTGCGAGTCTTTCTTTCAATTTAGAATGTGGAATTGTAGTGTAAAGTGTCGAAAAATCAAAGGCTTTGATCGAATGGACTCTACTAAAATGAGTGGATTTCAGATGTTCTAAAAGTTCCTTCGAATTCTTTAAAATCCACATCTGGTTGATACCACTGCGAGAATATACTGTCGAACAATATTTTTGAAGCCCAGATTTGATTTCAGATAAAACTTTGGTGAGTAAGATCGATACAGATTTGGTAGAACATTTTGAGGAACCAGCGATGAAACGTTGTTTGTACGGATTCTTATGCATTTTAGGTATGCAGTATAAGTATGGTAAATCTAAATCTAAATTGGTAGTGTCGAAGCCAAAGGAAGCAAGAGCTGATTTGTAGTTATCTATTATTTCAGAGGCAGAAAGGTTTGTTGGGGTGTAAGTGGGATTTCCAGGTGTCGAATTTAAACCCAACTCTTTAACTAGACTGTCGAAATAGTACTTTTTGCAAGTAAATGTGTAATTATTTGAGGCTTTGTCCGCTGGTGTGATGACATAATGTTCTTGGAGGTAGGTAAGTTCTGTGATAACATCAGGGTCTTTAAATATAGACACGAATCTGGTGTTCACAGTTGATTTTAATCGGTTAATTCTAGATAAAAGTAACCCTCTGATTGATTTTATCCATTCGGAAAGGGTGTCGAGCTGTACATCCTCTTTCTTTGCCCAACGTCTTGCATATTCCTCACAAGAGTCCATAATAATTTTGACATTTTGGTTCCATGTAAAGGACATACTTTCTCTGTATTTGGGACCCTTTTTTAACAATTCTCTCAACTTGTCGTTCTTGACTATACTAAGGTCACCAGTAATAACGTGTCCACAAGGAGAGTAGTTGAAATCCGATGAAGAACATTCGCAGGGAAGTGGATGTAGTGAGGGATGACTTAAATCAATACACTGCAGGAATCGTTTGTAATTGTAAATTTTAGATGCAACTATTGGTGTGTAGCTATAGGAAATACAAGGAGTTTCTTTTCTTTTGAAATATGGTGGGATTTTTTCTGTGACAGTTTTGTGATTCAAAATTTGACCAAGATTCAAGTTATCAATACCTTTGTTTGCAAATCTTACTTTAATGAAAGGGTGGTTTGTTTTCTCCTCTGATTTATCTGATCTAACTGCTTGAAATAAACGAAAAGTAGAAATGTCCAAGATGACTCCTTGTAGTCTGTATTCTGGGGAACGTGTATCGGTATATGCGAGATCCTTCGTATAATCGTAGATTTCGTGTAACTTCCGTAAAGGAACAGAGTATAATTTGGTACGAATATAATGCAGGCCTAGAGGCTCATTCAAAAATGGAACCAAGTCATCGAAGGAGAAACTATGTATCTCAGGCCTATTATATTTTCGAATGCCATGACTTCGAGGTCTTCTTTGTGATCTGTTGAATAAGCTAGTCACATTTACCGATTGACAACCGGAACTTGTTAAGTTTCCTATAGTGCCGATGTTATCGTTGCACCCATAGGGCGCTGCAGTGTTAAGATTTTTTATCCAGAACTCTTCTCTGTTGCGACGGAGAGGTGTGCTCAAATTGGGATTGTTTGTGGGGTGATATATTTTCTCCAGGATTCTGACTCTCATCGATAAAACAGAATGATCCGCCTGGTCAAAATGTCGGTAAAGGAGTTGACTTCCTTTATTATTTATTTTTGACCGGTGTCCTGACATTCTTTTTCGGAGCTGGCCTTTGGTTTCGCCCACATAAATCAATCCACAAAGTGAGCACTCTATTCCGTACACAACATTAGATGTCATGCAGTTAAGGTTTTCAAAACTATGCGTGTTAAATGTTTGTTTTGTGAGATTACTTTAGAATGAAGTGTCTGTTATTAGGATGTTACAAGTTTTGCTGTTCTTCATGCCACACTTAGAAATTGAGCAATCGCTTGGTGAAAATAGGTGCTCTTTAAGTATATCGACCACTTCAATCTTACAGGGCTTGATTTTAATATACCCATCTGCATGTTTATCCAGGATAACCACACCGTCTGCTATTTACTTGGCAGATGGCCGTCCTAAGTCGGCACCGGTTGCCCATTGGTCTCGTTGGTTTATGTGTAGTCTTTTATGTTTCTATGTTGTGAGTTGGTGTTCCTTGTCCATTTTGCGTCTCTTTCTGTGGGTATCTGTTCTGTGTTTTTTGCATGGGTGTTTTGGGATTTTGCTGTGGGTGCTGCAACCTAGTGTTGTTGGAGATCCCCTCCGTTCTTTTATACCAAAACTCATGGTTGTTACTAACTACAAATGTTTCATCTCTAATATTGTGTAAGCTAATTCTAGGGACACCTAAGTTACCTGTTGCGTATGTGTCCGTAGACGCAACAGGTTGGGGCCTTTTTATAGTGGGCGACGCCCCAGCCACTTTGTAGGTCTCTTGAGTTCTATCCATTTAAGCAAAAGACTGCTCGACAAGTGCCCTCGGGGACAATTTGTCCACCAGCAGAGACACATGAACAGTGGTAAAAATGACAAATATGGATAATGACCATATCCCTGTCTACAGTACAAAATCGATAATTCAGAAAATCAGAAACCGAAGGCATACAAAATCAGGATAAAACAGGAACCAAAGCAAACAAAAACAAAAACCTCCACCATACGCGGGTATGTTAAGGCGTCCCATGGAATATTACGTCAAAAATTTGCCGCGAAATAACGTAACGTCATTTGACGTCATAGACTCCGTGTCGTCAAGTACGGTAGCAACACAGTAATTCAATTAATTTTTATGATATTTTGTAAATTCAAAGGATGAAAGTTACCAGTTTTAAATGTTATGTACTTTAACTCAATCGCTGACACTCCGTCTATTCAATATACCTTTGAGAAGACCCCCAATCGATTGAGTGCACTTTGTGACCCCCTTGCGTTGTTAAGGACCTCTGCGTTACTGAGAAGCTTGAGAAACGATGGATGGTGCGATCTGACAGTTGACAAGGCGGGTGATAAGAAAAATTGAGAAAATGGTATGTATTTGTTATAATTACATGAAAACAGAGATGCTGCACAGAGAAAATATCCTAATATACTCAATCATATATGTAATCAAAGACAAAACTATTTAAAAATGTACGAAATCATTGTACCTTGTTTACAGTACTGACGGAGTACACGTGTGTCATATGATGCATGTGTCGTATAGGAATATTATTGCATCAATGCTGTGAAAAAAGTATGGTTGTAACGCTATTGTTGTTACTTTATTTTCCATATCATCGGTGTCTGCTACGATATATTATTTAGAAACAAGCATATGCATGACAAAGGTAAACTTTACGAGGAGAAAAAAAATGGGGAAGGGGTTGGGGTGGGGTGGATGTGGGACATGCATGTGTACTGTTTAAGTATGTAACAATGAAACTACTTTGTATTATACAATTTATAACACTTATTTTTTATTCATTTGTATTTCAGACTGATGAAAATTACATATTCAATCATCTCATAAAAAAAAACCAGAAATATTTTGGCACTGGATCAGTGTTGAATGCTGCATTAACCCAGAATCATAATTGAAAGAACTTTTCAATGACCAGGTATATATATGATATATAATTTTCTTAGAGACTTGGGTGTAAAAATATCTTCCCATGTATATATACATAGTTGAAGTTTGATATAAATCTAGATCTATCTATGAATATTGTCAGAACAAATCTATAACTGTTAACATTATTTTCTTTTCTTTTAAGTTATAATAATTGACTTGTGAAGAAAAATAATTAACAGTACACCAAAAACCCTAAAAGGCTCTGTAAGAAATTACATTTTAAGACAAAAAAAACTTATTTATTTACCTAAATTTGAATTTTCTTCTAATTTCAGAGATTTGCCTTTGGAAGAAAATATAACTTTACCCGAATACCAGCAAGAAGATGTCACGTCAAGTGTCTGTCAAATGTTAAAAAATGTGTCAATAAAGATCTTTTATTGTAAAGAAGTACATGAATTTGTGATATATTTAATCCTAAACGATAAAAGCCTACATTTGGAGTCTTTCTGATGTCTATTAACATATGGATATCATGGTGTTTTATTTTAATCATGGGCTCTAGCCGCTCTATCAGTTGCGTAGCTTGGGCAAAACTAAGTGAATCCTTTCATGATACAAGGAAAATGAGTTCAGAAGCTTAGGACATTCGAATGACAATGAAGGAGGTCGAATGCAAATAAAGATTTACCTCCAGCAGCTTACAACCCCCCCCCCCCCCCCCCAGAGGGAGGAAAATTTTTACTGAATTGAGGAATTTTAGAGGAAAAGTGGATGCTTTAGCATACATTGTAGCTACACCACTGTCAACTCAAAGATACTTTGTTATACAAGACTGACATGTTACTCTCACAAAGTTACAGTCCTAACGCATTATGGTTTTCACAGAGATATTCAATTCTTGTGATAAAGGATGCCATTCTAAATGTACATGTACAAAGGAGTTCACGTCTATCACCTGATAAATACAGAGCTGCTGAGTTATTTTGTTTATTTATTTATATTAAAATCTATTGAAATCTTCCGTCCTTTGTATCTAAATAATGTACAGATCTAAATTTAAATAATAAGGAGTTATGAAGGGGGGAGGGGGGAGATTCAAGCCTGCCCATCATGCAGGGTGATACAGCCTATAATACATGTATATAATACTGGGTTGTTGGTCTAAATAATCTTAAAATGAGGAAAACAATGACCGAATGATTTTATACAATGCTGAAAGATGGATACCCCCCCCCCGCCCCTTCCTCTCACGAATTCGAAAAATATGGTGATAAAATAAAGAATATTATTGGCAGACAAAGTAAAAATTTTGTCGATGATGGCGAGATACAGGTTTCAATTAAGTATACATGTAAATATAGATTTATCTCGACAGAAAGGAGGTTTCTCCTTTCGGTGCCCCTGACGTTGAACATTGCATATTTGCATAAAATTGTATTTTCCGGCTTTTTCCTGAGTGGAGAGGTAATCGCAGTTTCACGTCACTTACATCCATTGTCAAGGGCATGGCCGGTCATGATTATGCGAGATTGGTACATTATTATAGTTTTAAAGTAGTACTGATCATATCCTTTTCCTCGAATCTGGGTGCGTTTTTTTTCTGTGTGTTAATCATCCCGATAAGCAGTAGATTGAAATATTTCTTCCCGAGGGAAAATTAGATAAACTTGAACTTGTAGGCTTGAACTTTAAAAGGAGCAGTATTACATACATGTATAACAGGATTCATCACCCTGCATGGGCAGGCTTGACCCTCCTCCCCCCCTCCCCCAACCTCCCCCCCCCCCTCTCCCCGATAAGGATCCTTCCAACCCTTGTTGTATTTCTATCGTATGTAACATGTAATTTAATGAAGGAATTACGAAATGAAAATCGTATATTTGCTATCAGAACCGCCCCCGCCACCTACAAATATATAAGCTAGTAATACCCCCCCCCCTCTCTCTCTCTCACACGTGAACAATTATGGACCCGTATTATCACCAGCATAATTTAAAAGTGGAAATAAAAAAATAAATAAATAAAAAGGTTTCCTGGGTGACGAAAAATAATTTCAGAAGACTCGACGCTTTATCTGACCCCTCCTCCAAGCATTCTGACTAGCAGAAAGAAAAAAATAAAAATGAATGGATAGTACAAATGTATCAGAAAGACATGGCTATATAGTGATAAAAGCTAATATTAACATTACTAGTAGATTCCCCATGTTAAACGCCCATTAGGCAACTAGAATTATATTCCAATAACTTGGGTTGCTCACGTGCAAGTTTTGCATGTAGGGAGAATTTACCAACGTTCAAATACATTTGACGCTGTAACAGGCAAAATATGCGAAGTGCATGCAAATAAAAATGACCGATATTTAGAATAAATGTAAATATAAGTAATGACTGTCTTACTTTTGGTGTTCATGGGTGTATAATTCTGGTCGCTTCGCGATTCACGGAATTTGCACGTGTCCAACCAGAATTATACACCCATGAACACCAAAAGTAAGACAGTCATTTCTTAATTAAGTTAGTGATAAAATAATAGAACCGTTAAAGATACAGCGTCCCTGAATTTTTTTTTATTGAAAACGTAAAATTTATTTCGAAAGGTCTAGATTCAGGAAAAAGAAGCCATAAAATGTTTTAATTAGAAAATATGCAGTAACGACGATAACATCGTCGAATTTTTAAAATTAAATCTCCATATACCTCTGTTGTAAAAACGCAATATATTGTAGGTGGCGCTAGTGAAAAGAATTGGAGCTGCGCAGCCAAAATTAAAAATTACGTTAACTCTTCCAACGGTTATAACTGCGAATGTATGCGTAAGGGTCGCATGAAAATTTGAATTTATGTATACAAACGAGAATATTAATGTTACAAACTTTAATTTGAAAAGAAAGATTTTGCACAATAAAATTTTGTAAAATAAATTATTTTTTAGGGACACCTTACCTTTAATTAAAATTATGCTTAAGTCAAATTATGAATTTATTTGAAAATCAATAGAAACTTGAAAACATTGTCACAGATAAATATTGCAATATAGAAAAGCAGAGGGGCGCACTTGAACGTTTGAAATGGTTCTCGGGAGGTACTCATAGAAAATAGATTAGCGCAAGTTGTTCCTCAAAATAAATTGAAAGAAGTTTGGTGTAAATCGAATCTTCCATGATTTATCTATATAGTTCTTGCTACGACAACTTGATTTTTTTTTTCATATTAAACCTATACAGGGACGTAGTCATTGAAGGTGTAACGCAAAAACCAGGGTGCGCCGTAGAATTCCTTAATTTAATCCATAAATATATGGAATTAACGACTTGTCGTAGCAAGATATATGAAATTTGAACATTTCTCTACACAACTTAAACCAAAAGTTCACTGAGAAATTAGTGGAACAACTTGCGCTCGAAGCTTCTTTTTCGTACTGTGTATATGTGCTATAAATAGCGATCACGTGACTTTCAACACACCTGCAGAACTCGCCAATGACCCTTGACTTTCCTTCTATAAAGTACATATTCATACTTTTGATTAAAGTATATTTTATTGAGAGAAAGATTACAAAGGTGCGATAAAGGTGACGATATTTCCATGGGACGCCTTAACATACCCGCGTATGAAAAGAAGCGAACTCCCGATATGAGAGTGAGACCAGGTGCCCAGGAAGAGAAAGCATCTCCTGCTTGCATGCAACACCCGTCACTTCAATTCGGTAGAACTGTCACATCCGGTTACTTCCATTTTGGAAGATATAGAGTACAATCTTTGGTTGGATGGTTCAAATGGTCTATGACAGAATATCATCCACCATTCTGGATAGTGGGACATCATAGTGTATGACGAGTTCCCCATATCGACCGTAGAACTTCCTCAGTGACGATGTTAGTCGGTCACAAACATATCCCTGACTGAGAAGCGTATCTGAAAGACGCCTAGCTCTCAGAACAAAATCCGTATATTTGGTACTTGCTCTGGCATAGCGTATCAACTGAGATATGAACACGCCATAAGCAGGCGATGAAGGGATGTTGCTACTCAGAAAAGGAAAGTTCGTAATGCTGAAATTGAAGTCGTCACGTTTGTCATAGAGTGAGGTGTTCATGTGACCATCAGTGTCGTAGGACAACATTATGTCCAAATAGGATGCTGAATTATTTGTCTCTGTAGTTTCTTTGACTTCAAGCTCCGAAGGATAGATACTGCTCAGGTAATCCGCGAATTTTGGATTATTGATGGACAACACATCGTCTATGTATCTGTAAGTGAAGTTAAAGTCAGAAGCTAAGTATCTTTTTCCCTTCAGAGACCAAATATTGAATGAATTCAGCTTCGTACGAGTAAAGGAAAATGTCGGCAAGGAGTGGGGCACAATTAGTCCCCATTGGAATTCCGACAATTTGCTGGAAAACCTTTCCTCCAAACACCACAAAAATGTTGTCGATCAGAAAGTTTAACATCTGAATAATGTCTGTTTCAGTGTACTTATTTTCAGAATCTGACTTTTCTTTTACAAAGTAGATTTTGTCATAGTTAACAACAATAAATTTGTATTTGCGATTACCGTTCTTACTTCTAAACGCATTACTTATAATTTTTGCGAGTCTTTCTTTCAATTTAGAATGTGGAATTGTAGTGTAAAGTGTCGAAAAAATCAAAGGCTTTGATCGAATGGACTCTACTAAAATGAGTGGATTTCAGATGTTCTAAAAGTTCCTTCGAATTCTTTAAAATCCACATCTGGTTGATACCACTGCGAGAATATACTGTCGAACAATATTTTTGTAGCCCAGGTTTGATTTCAGATAAAACTTTGGTGAGTAAGATCGAAACAGATTTGGTAGAACATTTTGAGGAACCAGCGATGAAACGTTGTTTGTACGGATTCTTATGCATTTTAGGTATGCAGTATAAGTATGGTAAATCTAAATCTAAATTGGTAGTGTCGAAGCCAAAGGAAGCAAGAGCTGATTTGTGGTTATCTATTATTTCAGAGGCAGAAAGGTTTGTTGGGGTGTAAGTGGGATTTCCAGGTGTCGAATTTAAACCCAACCCTTTAACTAGACTGTCGAAATAGTACTTTTTGCAAGTAAATGTGTAATTATTTGAGGCTTTGTCCGCTGGTGTGATGACATAATGTTCTTGGAGGTAGGTAAGTTCTGTGATAACATCAGGGTCTTTAAATATAGACACGAATCTGGTGTTCACAGTTGATTTTAATCGGTTAATTCTTGATAAAATTAACCCTCTGATTGATTTTATCCATTCGGAAAGGGTGTCGAGCTGTACATCCTCTTTCTTTGCCCAACGTCTTGCATATTCCTCACAAGAGTCCATAATAATTTTGACATTTTGGTTCCATGTAAAGGACATACTTTCTCTGTATTTGGGACCCTTTTTTAACAATTCTCTCAACTTGTCGTTCTTGACTATACTAAGGTCACCAGTAATAACGTGTCCACAAGGAGAATAGTTGAAATCCGATGAAGAACATTCGCAGGGAAGTGGATGTAGTGAGGGATGACTTAAATCAATACACTGCAGGAATCGTTTGTAATTGTAAATTTTAGATGCAACTATTGGTGTGTAGCTATAGGAAATACAAGGAGTTTCTTTTCTTTTGAAATATGGTGGGATTTTTTCTGTGACAGTTTTGTGATTCAAAATTTGACCAAGATTCAAGTTATCAATACCTTTGTTTGCAAATCTTACTTTAATGAAAGGGCGGTTTGTTTTCTCCTCTGATTTATCTGATCTAACTGCTTGAAATAAACGAAAAGTAGAAATGTCCAAGATGACTCCTTGTAGTCTGTATTCTGGGGAACGTGTATCGGTATATGCGAGATCCTTCGTATAATCGTAGATTTCGTGTAACTTCCGTAAAGGAACAGAGTATAATTTGGTACGAATATAATGCAGGCCTAGAGGCTCATTCAAAAATGGAACCAAGTCATCGAAGGAGAAACTATGTATCTCAGGCATATTATATTTTCGAATGCCATGACTTCGAGGTCTTCTTTGTGATCTGTTGAATAAGCTAGTCACATTTACCGATTGACAACCGGGACTTGTTAAGTTTCTTATCGTGCTGATGTTATCGTTGCACCCATAGGGCGCTGCAGTGTTAAGATTTTTTATCCAGAACTCTTCTCTGTTGCGACGGAGAGGTGTGCTCAAATTGGGATTGTTTGTGGGGTGATATATTTTCTCCAGGATTCTGACTCTCATCGATAAAACAGAATGATCCGCCTGGTCAAAATGTCGGTAAAGGAGTTGACTTCCTTTATTATTTATTTTTGACCGGTGTCCTGACATTCTTTTTCGGAGCTGGCCTTTGGTTTCGCCCACATAAATCAATCCACAAAGTGAGCACTCTATTCCGTACACAGCATTAGATGTCATGCAGTTAGTCTATAGAGGATTAATGATAATATAAATGAATGATTTTTTGAGTTAATGTTATAAAATAGTTATTTTACTTAAAACTCGGTAAGAACAATGGTTTTAGCTCCTCTCGAGAAGCAATATTCAACTCGCCCTTTGTGCTCGGTGAATATTGTACTCTCGGGGAGCTAAACCATTATATTTACCTCAGTAAAGCAAATAATTGTATGTAAACGTCTTCAAATTGAAAAGCATCATTTAGGAACAGATAAATTGGCAACATGGACCAGACATGCACGTTTCGGGTACTTAACCCTCGTCAATGATCCTCAAATCTAAACAATGTAGTAAGCCAAAAAAGTATGAAAGATACTATGTCGAAAATGCGTACCGAAAGATGTAGCAGGATGGGTGGGATATGATGCTACAGGACCCACGTTTTAGAAATTTCAAGAAATTTTGATAACAGAAATTTTAGAATTCGTTGAAGAAACGATCAACCGAAATATAATATACCTTTTTCATGAGATTCCAGTATTAGTTTCGATTGTGCATGGGTAGTTCTGTGTAGGGTAAGATCTTTACATAAGAGAAGTTAACATTAGATAGGTTAAGTTACAATTGTTTTCAACGTGTACGTATGACTTACATGAACACGTCACCATTTGACGTTACAATCCGAAGACGTCGTTTAATTACACGTGCAAACATGAGAAGGTCAAGCTATAGCTATGTAGGAAGATTCTTTTCAATCAGTTTCATTTGCGAGAAATGTACATCGAGATTCGTAAAACCTCGACATAAGGAAAGTGCATTATAACACAGGAAACTGGTCGTTTGATCAAAGATAAGTGTGGAAATTTTCAAAGACGTTACCCGTTCTAATAAAACGGGTGATATATCGTGAAGTTAAGTACATATATACACGTTCATTGGCGACGTGAAGGTTGTAATGCAAATGAAGTTTGATCTGCCTTTGATCCTTCTGATTTTGTTTACTAGGTCACCGTAAATGAAGGAAATGAAACCCCCAATTAAACATTCTCTTACGCTGGAGTTATCCAAAATTTTGAAAGAAGTTCAGAATGGTTATTGGAAATTTTCCAAACAGATTTTGCAAGTTCATGATATCAAAATCCTTGACTGATAAGTTTCTTATTGGATGCAACAGACTTGAAACATATTAACAGGTTTCACAGGAATTAATTTACAAATTTTCTAACAAAAAAATTAAGTTAGAGTTATCTTTCTTATATTGCGAAAATCTGTGATTGCAAGTGTGAGTGAATGCTTCACTTCTTTATTTCCTATTAAAAAAACTCACATGTTTTACGTTAGAATGTGTGAACAAAAATTTGTTTTTGTAATTTGTTTATTCTTATCACGGACGTCCAAAACATGGAAGCAAGCTCTAGCGTATCTGATGAGCTGAGAGATGTAAATGCCGTACGATGGCAATCTTGGAACATCGCCATAAAGCCAAGGAGAATTAACTATGTTGAAGCAAAAGGTTTCTCTTTGAATATTTTTCCCTGACATGGTCGCCATAGTACTTTCTATATAGATATGGCCTTTGACAGTGCATGTATTTTATATGTTGTTTTTATTTACGTGCATGAACATCAACGGCGGGTGCGGCTAGCCAACAGGGGATGTTTACTCCTCCCGGGCACCTGGTCCCACCTCTGGCTTGCTAGGGGTCCGTCCATGCTCAGTTTGGTACTCTTTTGTTAGTGCTGTTGAGATTATCGTCAGGATCTTCTTTTACTCATTTGTGTCACACTTATGCCCTTTGCCGTGTGGAGCTCGTAAAAAAGTTCCCCCAGAGGGGTTTGACAGTAAGTGTTTTGAATACTTTTTCCTGAAATGGTCGCCATAGTACTTTCTATATAGATATGGCCTTTGACAGTGCATGTATTTTATATGTTGTTTTTATTTTCGTGCATGAACATCGACGGCGGGTGCGGCTAGCCAAAAGGGAATGCTTACTCCTCCCGGGCACCTGGTCCCTCCTCTGGCTTGCTAGGGGTCCGTCCATGCTAGATTTGGTACTCTATTGTGAGTGCTGTTGAGATTATCGTCAGGATCTTCTTTAACTCTTATGTCGTATATCTATAAGTAACACGTAAGAAATCTCAATCCCTGTATTCACCGCGTGGGATCGAAAGTATGATGTTGTGATTCCTTTCGGAGATGCACAAAATTTATGAGACGTTGCAGTAGGGCATTACCCAATAATTTGGTCCATATCGTTATATATCTGAAAAGTTAATAGTTTTTGCAAACACTTTAAGATTTCAAAATTATTGATTTTCTGTTGTCGACAAACTATTGAAGTGTTAGCAAAAACTATGAACTGTTCATAAACCTTGACGATATGAATTGGTTTATTACGCATTGCCTAACTGCAACGGCTCATCAGTTTTGTAAAGTTTAACTTAGAAAATAAAATGATACCAAAAACTATGTAAGGAATCTAAACACAATTACTTGTACAACGATACAACGATGTTTGATGCATACAGATCGAATGACACGTATTGATATTGATGAAATACGTATTAATTAACCAATTATTACCGCTTTCTGTTGATTCCAAACAAGTGATTATTATGAACGTCCAACATAATTCAATGAAAAGATAATATGAAACAATCCCCCCTTTTAAGATGGTATTTCCAGAATTGAATTTTGTAAACCCCCCCCCCCGCCGATATATAATATTTATTAAAATGTTTACAGAAAAAGTGTAAACTTTACACCTAATGGAAAAACTTAACATTTAATTTGTTAAATTTACACATAAAAATGTAATATTAACACATAAAAAAGTAGAATTTACTTTAAAAAGTATAAAATTTACACACGAAGGTGTAAAACTTACATGTAAAAGTATAAAATGTAAAAGCATTAAAAGCAGAGAATTTTAAAGAAAATCAAGCTGGCACTAATAAGCTTCAGTATTTAATGAAAATATCAATTTTTATTGAAATATAATTTTGATTGATCTTGATTTCTTTGGAATTTTGAAGTTTTCAACTCTCTCTCTGTAAAGTAAATGTGCAAATTTAAACTCTAAATATATATAACCAGTGTCTGGTGCATGAAAGTTGGTTTGAAATTTTCTTCAAGAAGGTATAGAGTTGAAACACTTCCGTATTATAATGATTTGGTATTGTTATATACTTGTTCAACGTCTTCAAAATCAATAGAATCATTCAATAACTGATGAGAATCTAATATTCGAAACACATGTCTGGTGCATGGTAATTCTTTTGAAATTTTCTTCAAGAAGGTATAGAGTTGGAACACTTCCGTATCATTAATGACCAAACATGCATGTTTCGGGTACGTATCCCTCGTCAGTGATCCTCAATCTAAACAATGTAATATGGCCGAAGAGTGTGGAAATTATTATGTCAAAAAATGTACCGAAAGACGAAGCAAGATTAATGGGATATGATGCAACAGGACCCACATTTTAGAAATTTTGGTAACAAAAATTTTTGAATGCATTGAAGAGACGATCAATCGAAGTTTGCTACATGTGCACTCAGGTACACCTGGTCCTACAGTAGTGACACTCACCAAGTTATACAAATGTTAAACGTCTTCAAATTAAATAAAATTATTTCAGAACAGATACATTTGCGGCATGAACCAGCCATGAACGTTTGGGGTACTAAACCCTCGTCAGTGATCCGCAATCTAAACAATGTAATATGCCCACAGAGTTTGAAAATTTTTATGTTCAAAAATGTACAAAAAGGCGTAACAGGAAGGAATTGATATGATACTACAGAACCGACGTTTTAGAAATTTCGATGAAAGAAATTTTTGAATGCGTTGAAGAAACGATCAACCGAAGTTGATCAAACCTGGCTACATGTGCCCTCAGGGACTCCTGGTCCACCAGCAGTGACACTCACGAAGAGGTTAAAATGTTAAACGTCTTCAAATCCAATATCATCATTTTAGAACAAAGAAATTTGCAGCATGGACCAGACATGCACGTTTCGGGTACTTAACCCTCGTCAGTGATCCTTATTCTCAACAATGTAATATGACCAAAGATTCGTAATATAATATAATTAAACATTTCGAGAATTATTCATCTTTACAGTACCAAAGAGGACTCTTTATCAAACAATGATATTTTTTTGTCGTAAAATGGTTTATGATTTAAGTTTCATTCAGAAAACTGAGAAAAACCTTATCCAACAAAGGCAAAAGCTAATAACATTTTTATCTTGATTGATCAACAAATTTTGTTTCAAGAAATCAGGACAAAGAAATACTGACGGTTTTCTCGATAGTTTGCAGATTATTTCAGAGTTATTCCTCTTTGTCCAATAACTAAATGTTTTGCCATTGTCAAAAGGCATACAAAACCTATGCCTAAAATAAGGTTATAGGAAATGAAGTCATATAATCTCTTGTTAATTAATCATTCGCAAAGATAACCTTTTTAAGAAATGACACGCTTACTTTTTGTGCTCAAGGATGCATACAAATAGTTGTGCACTTGCATATTCCGTTCTCAGAATATTTCAACGTCGCCTACTAGACTTGTATATCCATGGAAACTAAAAGTAAGACAGTGATTTCTTATATTTTAGAAATGAGGCAATTTTCAACAAGGATTGGTTGCAGCAAATCACCGAAACAACCTTAAATGAAAACACAGAGTAGATATTCAGGGAAAGAGACACAAAAAAAGAAATGGAGTGCCTAATATAAAATGAAAACACCTAACAAGTAAGCATACACATACATCTGGTGTAGCAAATAGCCGTCCATAGTCGGCACCTGCTGCCAATTTGTCTCGTTTGTTTATATGACAAATATGGATAATGACCATATCCCTGTTTACAGCACAAAATCGATAACCCAGAAAATCAGAAACCGAAGGCATACAAAATCAGGATAAAACAGGAACCAAAGCAAACACACAAAAACCTCGGAAAAGTCTCACGTTTGTCATAGAGTGAGGTGTTCATGTGACCATCAGTGTCGTAGGACAACAAAGGTTTGTTGGGGTGTAAGTGGGATTTCCAGGTGTCGAATTTAAACCAAACTCTTTAACGAGACTGTCGAAATTGTACTTTTTGCAAGTAAATGTGTAATTATTTGAGGCTTTGTCCGCTGGTGTGATGACATAATGTTCTTGGAGGTAGGTAAGCTCTTTGATCATATCAGGGTCTTTAAATATAGACACGAATCTGGTGTTCACAGTTGATTTTAATCGATTAATTCTAGATAAAAGTAACCCTCTGATTGATTTTATCCATTCGGAAAGGGTGTCGAGCTGTACATCCTCTTTCTTTGCCCAACGTCTTGCATATTCCTCACAAGAGTCCATGATAATTTTGACATTTTGGTTCCATGTAAAGGAAATACTTTCTCTGTATTTGGGACCCTTTATTAACAATGCTCTCAACTTGTCGTTCTTGACTTGGTCTTTTGTGTGGTCTTTTGTGTTTTTCCCCTTATGTGTCCCTTGCTACGCATGTCGTCTCTGTTTTTTTTTTTTCATCTGTTGCTGTGGGTGCTTCAACATAGTGCTGTTGGAGATAGCCTCCTTTCTTTTACTCGGGGTGGCACTGCTAACAATCATTTTGGTTATTTTCTTGTTCTTTGTTCTCATAGCGCAGTCAATGAGCGAAGCCCCTTTGTTTCTCATTGATACGAAAAGAGAAATTTCAATAGGCAATAGCTTCCTTTTCAGTCCTACTTTCTTAGATGTGACACGTCTTACAATTCAATTGCAGCATTTAAGAACATATAAATTTACGGCATGGACCTAACATGAACGTTCGGGTACTTTACCCTCGTCAGAGCTCCTCAACCTGAACAATGTAATAAGACCAAAGAGTGTGAAAGGTATTCTGCCCAAAATGTACCAAAAGACATAACGGACTATGATGCCACAAGACCCACGTTTTAGAAATTTCTAGAAATGTTTAGAAATTTTAAGAAATTTTCGAATGCGTTGAAAAAAAAACGATCAACCGATTTATGTGATATCTGAATATGCAAACTAACAAGAAGCGTTAAACAGCGCCACCTATAGAATATTCAGCATCTACAATGGATTTTGTAGATTGTTCATTAAATAAAGTTGTCCGTCTTGATTCTGCTATTGTCTCCATCATCTGTTTATCTGATTTTTCTTTTCTTATTGGCGACGTTCGTATGGAAATTTCTTTGGTTGCCAAATATTATTTCTTTCGATCTTTCACTAAATTAAGAAATGACTGTCTTACTTTGGTGTTCATAGGTGTATAATTCTGGTTGGTCACGTGCAAATTCCGTTAATCACGAAGCGATTCTCGGAAAATTTGAACGTGTCCAACCAGAATTATGCTTCCATGAACAGTAAAAGTAAGTCAGTCATAACTTATATTTACATTTATCGTAAATATTAGTCATTTTTATTAATCAATTCTTTCATTACCAACCGAAAACGAATCTCATATCAATGATTATCAATCATAAACCAATTATATTTTCCTTCATGTTTTTGAAATAGTATTTATCATCGGTTCTTTATCACCAATTTCTCTGAAGATGAAATCCTTTTTAACCTTAGGTTATTGATGACTGAGAATAAAAAAAACCTCTTTATTACACCAATGAAAATTTCAAGTAAGAAAAGTTCACGTATGAACCATTAAAAGGAAGGAGAGGTCTTAATATGAAAGTAACTTTAGCATTGGTCAGAATCCGAGATTCATTACCACTAATTATAGGTTTTCACACATTATATAATTGTCTAAATAAATGGGAGCGACTTTTAAAAATGGTGTTGTATAATCATCATTGAGGAAATTTGAGGAATTTGTCGCTACGGGGATATAATAAAAGCAAATCAGATCCCCCTTCCCAGAATGATAAGTGACATTCTGGATTGCGAAAGAATGGCTTTCATCATTACCAAACCAGTAATAATTAACTGATCTGTATATCAATACATCGAGACAGTTACCGAATTTGACAAGTTTTCATGAAGCTGTTGCGACGGGTGTCATTTGTGTCACACTTATGCCCTTTGCCGTAAGGAGCTCGTAAAAAAGTTCCCCGCGATGGGTTTGACAGTAAGTGTTTTGAATATATTTCCCTGACATTGTCGCTCTAGCACTTTCTATATCGACATAACGTCAGACAGATCATGAATTTTATTTATTTTCATTTCCATGCTTAAACATCGACGGCGGGTGCGGCTAGTCAACAGGGGATGCTTACTCCTCCCGGGCACCTGGTCCCACCTCTAGCTTGCTAGGGGTCCGTCGATGTTTTATTTTGTGATCTATTGTGAGTGCTGTTGAGATTATCGCCAGGATCTTCTTTAACTCATTTGCATGCAATCAGGAAACGCTGATTCTCCCCTGGCACCTGGTCTGACTTCGGAATGTCATCCATTACGAAGTTCCTATGGGAATTCAAATGATTTTGCCTTGTATTCTCGACTTCGAGACTGAATAACTGATAGGTACTTCTCTAATGTTTATATTAATGCTTTGCTTGGAATAAATAGGGAAATGTCCTTTCAAAATGTGCAGATGAACATTCGCGTCATATTCTCATACATACTACTCATGCAGTTTTCATGTTCCCCGAATAATATCGGATGAGTATATATTCACCCTCATGTCCGTCTGTCTGTCTGTCTATCTGTCCGTCTGTCAGAGCTCATATCTCCTTAACGCTACATTAGAATTTGATCAAACTTCACACAAAGATTAATTGGGATCGATCCTTTGAGACAAAGGTCACTTAAATCCAAAGTTGGCGCCGGGTGCACATTGGTCTCCTTCCTTTTATGTGTTGTCATCAATGTTTAATGTTTCTGTACGTCTGTTACGATTCTTTTGTATGATTTTCTAGCGAATATTGTTGTGTCTTTTTGCGATTTGGAGTTTGTATGATGTCATTTATGTGTCACTTTCTGTGGGTTTATTTCGCTGGGTGAATGCAGGGTGGTCATGCTGGAGATCATTCCCTTTTCTTAAAAGTCAATTATCAAAGGTCAATGTCATTTCAAGGCTAAAAATAGTTTTTTTTTAATAAAAATTTAAAACTTCAATAAAAATCAGTATTATGTCCAAATTGTATGATTTTTTATAACGATAGAAGAATGCATACTCTTTTACATATGTTACGGATGTTAAGACTTTTTAATGATGTTGATGAAAATTGTGTGCCGAAAAAGAGATGGAGTTTTGTTACACATAACTCCAGATGAATGTATATACAGTGTTTATATATTTATATATAGGTTGCTTATGAGAATATCATCATAGACCCATCAATGTCAATCGATTATTAGAGAAACCCCTTCAGGACAAAGGTCACTTAAAGTAAAATATCAACGGTCAAGGTCATTTCCAAGCTAACATTGCTTTTTTCTTCAATATAAAATAAAAAAAAATTCCCATTATGTCCAAATTGTTTCAAATTTTGTACATCATAGAAGAATGTATAATCTTTCATATATATCACGGATTTTAAAATTTTAGATTGTGTTGATTTAAAAATGTGTGCCGCAGGCGCGGGATTGTTATACATAATTCCATGTGAATGTTTATCCCGCCTCTTGCAAATTTCTTGCAATCTGATTGGTCGAGAAGGACCCAATATTATGTTGTATTATTTTACTAACAGGATATTATTTTAATATCCTGCTTCTACTAAGACGCTTTATGCTTTTGACGTCACCAAAATGCTTTAAAATATGTTGACGTAACATACACAAACCAAAAGCCATCAGCGGGATAAATTCGTTATACAGTGTTTTACAGGGGAGATACAAAAATATATTGGGTCGATGAAAAAAGTTGTATTGGGCTCGGCTTCGCCTCACCCAATACATCTTTTTTCATCGACCCAATATATTTCTGTATCCCCCCTGTAAAACACTGTATAACTAATAATATACAGTGTATTTATATAGGCTGCCTATGAGAATGTCACCACAGACACCTCAATCGTTTATTAGGGTAGACCCTTCAGGACCTAGGTCACATAAGGTGAATCATTTAAGGTCAAGGGCATTTCCAAGCTATAAAAAGATTTTTTGCAATAAAAAAATAACAAAAAATCGTCAAAAATCACCGTTTCGTAAAATGGTCTCAAATATAGGGGTAAGGCCTTGACGCCCGATATCGACCCTAATTTTGAACATTGTACTTCATAGAATTTTCAACTGTGACTTTTGAATTGTTCTATACTAAATTACGAATCTATCTTATATAAACAATGCGTTTATCAATAATTGTTAGCCCTTAGAAAACACCAAAATTGGTTGTATTCCGCGAAATTGATGCAAAAACTACATATTTCTATAAAATTAGCAAAGGCCGCATGCATTAATTACTTACTTAATCCTCTTCGTGCCAGGTGGCACATAAGGCATCTATACAGTCCCTCCACTCAGTTCGATCCTTTGCTCTTGTTTCGATTGTCCTCCACGATAAGCCTATCTGTTTCAGTTCACTTTCTGCTGTTCTTCGCCATGTTGTTTTTGGTCTTCCTCTTTTTCTTTTTCCGTCGGATGTCCAGTAGATGGCTTCTCTGGTAATGTTGTTTGGATCTTTCCTAAGTACATGGCCGACCCATCTCCACTTCCTTCTTGAAATCTCAACCATGATGTCTTCCTGTCCCGATATCTCTCTCAATGTCTTATTGGACACTACATTAGGCCATCTGATCTTAAATATGGTTCTTTGACATCGGTGTATGAACACTCTGAGCTTCCTTGCGAGGTCTTTCCGGACTTTCCAACATTCTGACCCGTATAACAGTACAGATTTTACATTACTGTTGAATATCCTCAGCTTAGTTCTGATTGTCATCTGGGAAGATGTCCAAACTGGTTTTAAGATGGCAAACACATGACGAGCCTTATTGATCCTTGATGTTATATCCTCGTCTGTACCTCCTGATGTTGCTACGATACTTCCCAGGTATGTGAAGTTGTCTACATCGTCCAAGCTATTCCCATCTACTTCTACTGAATTGGTGTTCCGTGTGTTAACTCTCATGACTTTGGTCTTTTTTTGGTTGATGTTCAAGCCTAAACCTCTAGATGTTTCATGGAGTTTAGTTGTTTTCTCCTGTGTTGGTAGGTGGATGAGATGAGACAAAGGTCATCGGCATAGTCCAGGTCCTCAAGTTTGTGTTCCATCTTCCATCTTATACCTCTTTCCTGATCTTTGGTGGATTCCCTCATGATCCAGTCCATGGCCAGCAGGGAGCAGGGAAGACAACATACACCCTTGTTTCAGTCCCGATGTTACTGGAAACCATTCTGTTTGTGTATTTTCAACAATAACACTACACTTAAATCCATCGTGCAATACCCTGATGACATCAATAATCTTCGATGGTAAGCCGTATAGTCTTAGAGTTTCCGCAAACTTTCTCGGTGCACACTGTCGAAGGCCTTTTGTAAAATAGACAAAGTTGAGGTATAGAGATGACTGCCATTTTATTGACTGCTCTATGATGTTACGCAATACAAAAATTTGGTCACAGCAGGATCTCCCTGGTCTAAACCCTGCTTGCTCCTTTCTCAGTTGTGCGTCAAGCTGGTGTTTCACTCTCTCGAGGAGCACACTGGTGAACACTTTACTTATAACTGGTAGAAGTGTGATGCCAAGCCAGTTGTTACATTCTTTTGTATCGCCCTTTTTCGGTAATTTGATGACAAATGAGTTAAAGAAGATCCTGACGATAATCTCAACAGCACTCACAATAGAGTACCAAATTGAGCATCGAGCATCAAGTCCATTTTTCCACTTTTTGGGTATCCTGTCGGTTCTCCAGATGTCTTGGAACAGTCTGTATATCGCTTCAGATGATGCTTCAGTGTCACTCTCCTTTGAAAGGATGTTGCCGTTCTGGTCTTTTACAACTTTGGGATTGTTAGTGAATTTCCCTGACATGCACTTAGTGATCTTATAAAGTTCTTGTATATTACCAGTTCTTGCTGCTTCCTCAGCTTTACTTGCAAAATCGTCTATACGCTGACGTTTATCTCGTCTAGCACTCCCCTTAACCTCTCTATCCTTGTCCTTGTAAGACTACGATAAGGTCTCCAGCTGTGGTCTATCTTTACAGTTCAGGATCTTTGATTTTTTCTCCTTTCTCTCTGATATAAGAGTCCATGTTTCAGATGATAACCATTCTTCTTTCATATTTTTCCTGTATCCAAGCTTTTCTTTTGCTGTTAAAGTAAAACATTCCTTGATGTTATCCCACTTTTCATCAATATCATTCTCATCAAAAGAAGGGAGGAGATCTCCAACAAGACCCCGTTTCAGCATCAACAGTTAAACACCAAAACACCCGATGCAAAAAACACAAAAGACGAGTACAGCACGAGACGGAAAAGAGACACACGACATTTAAACATCAAATACAAAAGACTACACATAAACCGACGAGACCAATGGGTAACCGGTGCCGACTTTGGACGGCCATCTGTCACGCAAGTAGCAAATGGTGTGGTTATCCTGGATTACGTGCGCACAACCCTCTCACTTCTCCAATTACCCAGAGGTCTCGAAGAACGTACAATTGCGGTGTAAAACAACCTCCTCACTGTAAGATGACATCACACAAACAAGACCGCGAAACGCAGAGGCCCCAGAGACACAGATTAATATGTAAATGGATATAAAAAGAGGGCATGCGTAATACAATCCATGCTCTGCCGGCTGTAGCAAGCTCATGTATGTAATCACCCGAGGAGTCCGACTGACATTCAGAGAGGACATGTGGTCGAGGCCCTGTCTTATCTAAAGAGGTTTGGACAGGGCCCGTCATGGAGTCCCGTCGTCACAGTCAGTCAGAGTGCAAGTCTCAAGGATGCGCTTGTACAAGACTGTAGATTGGTCAAGTACCAAGCCTAGTGTCCGTCTGGTGACATTAGGATCATATCCACGGTATAAAAGGCGTTTGATGATTCTGACGCATTTTCGATGGTTATGCTGCCTACCTTTGATCTTTTTTATTTTGTTTATCATATCACCATAAAAAACAGGTTGTGTAATACCCGTGGTAATGTACTCTGTTGCATGTATAGATCCGAATTTTAAAAGAAGTTGACTGTAATTTTTGTAAAATTTCCAGAAAGTCTTAACTAGTTTATGAAAGCGGAAACCTTGACCTAAAAGTTTTTTGGTAATTTGTAAATTTCTACTGTGAAAATCCAAAATATCAGTACATGCTCTAGCGTATCGGATGAGCTGTGATATGTAAATGCCGTATGACGGTAATCTTGGAACATCACCGTCAAGCCAAGGGAAATTTACTATGTTGAATCCAAAATCATCCCTTTTGTCATATACACTTGTATGAATCTTTCCGTTTACAATTTTGATATTTAGGTCCAGAAAGGGTGTTTCTGTATTTGAAAGGTTTGCTTTGTTAAGGGTTAATTCTTGTGGATAAATTTCATTCTTATATAATTCAAAAGCAGGATTGTCAATGGTTAGAATATCATCCAGATACCTAGAAGTATTGTTGAAACATTTCAGCTCATCAAATTTTCTTTGCTTTTGAAGATTTTGGATAAATTCTTTTTCATAAGTGTATAAAAATAAATCTGCAACAAGAGGCGCACAGTTAGTACCCATAGGAATTCCTACAACCTGCTTGTATAGATCCTCACCAAATCTAACATAAATATTGTCCAAGAGGAAGGACAAGGCATTACACAGGTCACTACATGTCCATGATTTGTATGATTTGTAGTCTGTCGAGGAAAAGAAACCCTTCGATTCAGATGTACAAATGTAAGTTTTTCGCTCTCGATCAAAACACCATTTAATGAGATTAGATAATCGATCATTAATTTTGTCATGAGGAAGTGTGGTGTACATACTAGAGAAGTCGTATGAAGAAATCGTATTGGCTTGGAAATTTCCAGATTTCATTTTTTTTCAATCATATCCCCTGAATTCTTAATAGACCAAAATAAATTTACATCGTTCCTGTTTAGAACCGTTTCACACTATCTAGTTACGTGTTCTTTAATAGCAGTAAGTGCTGACGTCAGATTTCTAGACAAAATTGTAGTGGAGCAGTTACTAGAATTAGCAATAAATCGAAATTTGTAAGGAGACTTTGTATGCAATATAGTGTTGGGAGATCCAATTTAGAAATAGAGATATTGAATGAAGACAGTTCACTGTTATGCTTGCCTAAAATGTTAGATGCACTTTCATTGCTTTTGATATATGTATTTGTAGACGAAAGTTCCGAAATCAAAGTTGATATGTAGTAACGTTTTCAAATGATAATGGTGTTGTTGGCTGCTTTATCAGCTAGTGCAAAGACATATTTTTCATGTAATTTACTTAGTTTGGATTTGAAATATCTTTCTGATTTGGAATGTGGATTTTGAAAAAGATGAGGGTTTTTATGGAAGTTATCTATTCGAATATCCGTTATATCTAAAATGAGGTTTTTCCAGTCATTCAGAGCATGCGGTTCGACTCATCAACCATGTTTTCCAAGGCAGAGAATCTGTTCCTCAGTTCTATCTTAAAAGCTTCTCTAATCTCTGGCTTTTTTAGTTTGCTCACTGCAAACTTCTTCCGTCCTTGGATTTTCCTCACTGCTCTTAAATTCAGTTGTATTTGGGCACGTCAGAGTATGTGATCACTGTTAATGTGTGCACCTCTATACGTCCTGACATCTATGACTGATCTCCTCCACTTGTTGTTGATCATGATGTAGTCGATCTGATTCTTTGTTCTTTTATCAGGTGAAACCCAGGTATACTAATGAATGTTCTTGTGTGGGAAGATAGTGTTACAAACCACGAGTCCATTAATTTCACAAAAGTCAAGAAGACGTTCTCCGTTTTCGTTCATCTGACCAATGCCATGTGCTCCCATGCATGTCTCTCTATCGATGTTATCACTTCCAACTTTAGCATTCATGTCTCCCATAACTACTAACATATCATGTTTTGGAAACTCGATGTAACACACTCTGTAGTTGGTAATAGAAGGCGTCTTTTTCATCTTCACTTGCATCATTGGTTGGGAAATAGCACTGTATGATACTGAACTTGATGTGTTTTGAATCAAATTTGGCATACATTAGTCGATCATTCACTGGGTACCATTCTATCAGTGTTTTTGCTGTTTCCTTGCTCATCATTATTGCAACTCCACTTGAGTGATCTTTGTCCTTGCCTGAGTATATAATGGTCTCTCCGCTATTACATATTATTTTCCCCGAGCATGTCCAACGTGCTTCGCTTATACCAAGTATACTGATGTTATATTGCCTCATCTCCTTGGCAATTTGTGCTGTTCTACTAGCTTCATACATAGTCCACACATTCCATGCTGCTACGTTGATGCCGGTGTTTGGTCTCAGAAGATAGCTTCTCAGTCTAGCAGTTCTCTGATGATTTTCCATAGTAGACGTCATACTTTCGCGTACGATGTTACCCACTGATGAACCAGGTAATACGTTTCTCTGTATGTCTGTTTCTGTAGTCGATGAGTTCCGCAGAAAGGGTGACTGGCCCCATGCTGCAGGCGTAGCCCCGTTAGCCGGCATGACCCGTTTCCACCTCCTACGACGGGGACGTGAGGCTTAAACTTTAGGAGGCCAACTAATGCATTAATTAGGATGAAAAAATTATATGTGAAAGATTATCATTATATCCTTTTGTCATAAACGTTTTATCTCAGATAACGCATGCGGCCACCTTGAATTCTTCCACAAAAGACATAATTCCTAGCAATTTTCGCAATATTTTGTCAATAATGTCAAAATGACGTCACTTCAAGACGTCATTTCTGTTAAATAACACTTTGTTTGGTGATATATTTATTTTCATTAAAAGCGGTAAACTTTCGTGTATTTTCATGAGAGATATCGAGTATTCCTCATGAAATTTATTTCTAGAGAAAATCGAGGGCCGATTTAGGGGTCTCGTGGCCCAACCCCTTTGTACATTTACTGTACAGAGATTCCGCGGCTCCAAATTTCCTGTAGGGTCGATTCAGTAGCATATCCAAAAAATAATCTATGTTCAAAAAAGCATTGGAGGGATTATATATCCCACAATTGTTTACTGGATAGACCCGTCAATACAAAGGTCATTTAGGTAATCCATAAAGGTCAAGTTAATCTGCAATCCTGTGTGATTTTTTTTGCATTGATGATTAATAGTGTATCAAATAGGGAGGGGGTATATTATATATTATATATTGCGTCATTAGAATAATTTGCTCAAACTTTACAAACTTATGGGTTTTCAGACAAAAGTATTCAAGGTCATATTAAGGTTAAAGGTCAAGGTCATTCATTTTCATTTTTTTCATACGAAGAAAATCAAACTTTTGGTATCAAAATGTTTGTGTTCGGGGAGCATCCATCAGTTCTACTGATTCTTTTTATTATTAATTTTTCTCTTTGTTATACCTTTACAAGTATCTCTTTATGAAACATTAATAGTAAAACTGTCAACAATACCGAATGCTTGACCGAGCAGTTAATATTTTCTTTGTTTACATCAATATTAGACAGGCCGGTCAATAGTTCAAAAATTGCGCAATTTATTGACCGATACACGTCACAATATTTGTGACATTACGTTATTGATGACGTTATAAGCTACCTATAACTCTGCCTATTTCTCTGCTGCTCTTACTCTATGTCTTGGGCTATGCCATCTCCCTGATGGCATAACTACGTCTTTTACAGGTTCTTTGGTAGATGTTTAAGGTCAAGTTTCGATTTTTTTCATGATTTCATATTTTTGGATTTCCTCTTTCTTGACCTTGAGCATCACTTTTTGAAGTGTGTATATGATGCATTATCACACTACAAACAAATTTCTAGGAATCTTATTGGTTGTATAGACGTAATCATGAGACTATGTTACCCGTCTGCAGCCGTAAATATGGAGCTTTTTGGCGTCATGGATATCTTATTGTCTCATGACACCATAGTGAGCATTTCCCGTAAATACATTCAACGGTTTTGAATTTTCCTCTCGCTTCAGATCCTTGAATTTTTATTTTTCTGCTAAAACGAATTTCATTCGTGGTTTATTCATTTTGTATAAACCATTAACGTGTACGATCTTTTTAATGGTGAAGACAATTCTACAATCTATCAACAAATGAAAAACTGTAAAATTTTACTGTTCACTCACATTTTGAAATGACAATTTATAAACGATTTGCAGTCCTTTGATATCCCCTCCGTTTTTGAAGTATGATAGAAATGTTGTTACGGTTCCAGACGGGTAATATGGTCTGATGTACCTTGTCTGAAATTTATATTCCCATCGCCTTCGAAATATAAATTCCAGACAAGGTAATTCAGACCATATTACCTGTCTGGAACCCTAATAACGTATATTGAAAGATTATTATGAAACGGAAGTGCTCCAACTCTATACCTTCCTGAAAACCATTTTTATGCACCAGACACGTGTTTCGGATATTAAATCCTCATCAGTGATGCTTCCAGCAAAAGTTCTTTTCATAAGCCGCCAAAATTCATTTCACTAGCGCCCTCTGGTTTTATTTTCAGAATTTAAATTTGTGCATTAACTTTAAAGAGAGTGCGCGGCTCCAGATTTTCTTTACGATCGATTCAGTAGAAATTATCCAGGATGTTAACCTCCTTTCATTTGGATGATATTTACTTGATGAAATGGCAAGTTTCCGAAATTGCAAAATATATATATATGATGTCAAATTGATTAAAGATCAAAACAAAACTGTTTTCAGGCGACAGAGCTGAAAAAAGTCATTAATACTCCTAACAAACATCATGTCACGGGGAACGATTTTAACTACTCCATTTCAACCGGAGATAAGTGTTAACATTAATAATAGGGAAGTGTTCTAACTCCATACCTTCTTAAAGGAAAAAAATCAAACCAATTTTTATGCACCAGACACGTGTGTAGGATATTAAGTCCTAATCTGTGATGGTACATATATTTCAAAATTGACAATATATTGATCTCACTGCACAGACTTGTCTTTATAAAGATTTGAGAAAAAAAGCCACTTGATTAACAGCCTTTGTGTACAGTCAGCAAGGTTTGTACATGTGTTTGGGCTTTTTTTGGGGGGGGGGCTACAAAACGTACGCAGGCGCATATAAGAAAGATTAAAACGCATGAAATAGAAATTAAGGGATGATCCGCTTGAATCCAATAAAAGATAAACGTAAAGGAAAGTAGACCTTTTAAGTGCATGAGCACGTACGTGTGTACTTATCGAACATATTTGTCATAGGCTCCATCATTTTCTTTTTGATAAAAACACATCAATTTCCTTTCCTAGTCAACAAATTATATATCATATTTGAAATTTTTCAGAAATCACAGGGAATGGAATATCACATTGGTTGTGAGTGTCACTGCTGGTGGACCAGGAGTCCCCGAGGGCACATGTAGCCAAGTTCGATCAATTTCGGTTGATCGTTTCTTCAACGCATTCTAAATTTCTGGTATCAAAATTTCTTGAAATTTCTAAAAAGTGGGTCCTGTAGCATCATACCCCATCCATCCTGCTACGTCTTTCGGTATACTTTTTCGACATAGTAACTTTCATACTTTATGGCATATTACATTGTTTAGATTTAGGATCACTGATGAGGGTTAAGTACCCGAAACGTGCATGTCTGGTCCACGTTGCTAATTTATCTGTTTTTAAATGATGCTATTCAATTTGAAGACGTTTACATTTATACCACTTGGTGAGTGTCACTGCTGGTGGACCAGGAGTCCCCGAGGGCACATGTAGCCAAGTTCGATCAATTTCGGTTGATCGTTTCTTCAACGCATTCTAAATTTCTGGTATCAAAATTTCTTGAAATTTCTAAAAAGTGGGTCCTGTAGCATCATACCCCATCCATCCTGCTACGTCTTTCGGTATACTCTTTCGACATAGTAACTTTCATACTTTATGGCATATTACATTGTTTAGATTTAGGATCACTGATGAGGGTTAAGTACCCGAAACGTGCATGTCTGGTCCACGTTGCCAATTTATCTGTTTTTAAATGATGCTATTCAATTTGAAGACGTTTACATCCAACGATTCAAGATCCCTTACAACTCTTTTTTTATATTTCCATTGCAGTTTTTTTATACAGAACAAAAAAGTTTTAGTCCTGGAAATAATTAGTTTTACTCCCATTGGCTCATTCATTTCATATTTTTCATCTTTAAAGAATAAATGAGTAAACAAAAAAGCACAATCTTTATGAATTCTGTGTAGTTTTTAACTCTAACGAACATGAGGTTGCCAAAGCCTTTCCCGAAAAATTCACGAAAATATGATTATTGAAAATAAACGTCTAACTAGGAAAATTGGTTTCAATATGCGATACATTTTACCGCTAGTCCAACTCTATGTACATGCTTCGACTTCGAAATTTTTTCTCTAAGATTTTGTGCTGTATACGGGGATATGGTCATTATCCATATTTATCATCATCCGCAGATAATCTGATAATTTCCATAAAGCAGTAAGACTGTAATTCATTAGGTTGCTCCATTTTCATTCATTTCAATGAAGAACTCCTGATGAAAATTAATAAATCAAAGAAAATATTTAAAGAAAAATATTTAGCCCAATGAAGCTATGTCCAATGTCTTTGTTCTTGCTACATAAAGCTGTGGCTTTGCGCGTTTTATTAGGATCAGATTGATCAAAAATCATGTTAACTGGTTCATCAAGAAAGAACATCTACAATCAGACAGAAATAAACAAAATTTGAAAGCACAATGACAACAGAACAATACAAAACAAAATATATATTATGTTATTATAATGTCTATAAAGCATACAAGGGGTAAAACAATCACGTTCACTATTCAGACAATGTCGGATCCCCCGGGTGAATGCACGTCAAAAAATATATATAAAATATATGAAAAGAGCACAATAAAGGTACAAGTGACTACGACACTGAATGTGTTAACAACCAGCGGCAGGGAATATACATCCCTTAATCTGCTTGGACACACGTATATGTCCAGACGGAACAAGGGACAGTACGTCCCTCATTGTCAATAGGCAAAGAGCATGGCATGGCAAAACATAGAAGCAGAATACACGACAATAGAATGATACAAAGTGTGATAGGTTCTTTTGAAGTATATTGTATTATAAAATAACCTTATTGTAAGAGTTTTTCAGCTTTACTTATTTTTACCTTTGAGTAATATCCTTCCTTTTTATTTTATTCTTATTCATCTTTGTCCATTGGTCATTCCTTGAATTTTCAGTGAAAACTTATTTCATGATTTCTATGGAGCTGTTGCGACGGGTGTTGCATGCAATCAGGAGACGCTGACTCTCCCCGGGCACCTGGTCTCACTTCGGAATGTTATTCATTCCGAGGTTTGCAACTGT
This sequence comes from Pinctada imbricata, assembly GCA_033119305.1. NCBI lineage: Eukaryota > Metazoa > Mollusca > Bivalvia > Pterioida > Pteriidae > Pinctada > Pinctada imbricata. Next base: position 11,656,658 of record VSWD01000004.1, on the reverse strand, counting down.
TTCGATGAGAATTCTCACGATTTGGCCTTGACTTCTTGACTTTGAGACTGAATAACGGTTAGGTACTTCTTTAATGTTTATTGGTCATGCTTTTCATATCTTAAATTTGATAGGATTAGAAATTCCTATTGTAGCCATATTTTTAAGGGTAGATGTGGTGAGAAAGTGCAGATATATTTTGGATTGTATCTAGGATATATTTATGCACACACACAAACTGTAAGACTGTGACGACCATCTAATCCTGAGGAGGGGAACTGGCAGTTTTTGGAAATAGATATTCTGATCCAGAAAATGTTGAAAATAAATAATTTGATCCTCTTTGTTGCAGAAATAAATATTCTGGCCCTTATATGTGTTTGATATCCAAATATTTTCGGCTCGGTTCGCTCACCATTCATTGAAACAAATTTCGAACAGTTTGCATCGCCAGCAAAAAGACCAAATGACAAATATGGATAATGACCATATCCCAGTATACAGCACAAAATCGATAATTCAGAAAATCAGAAACCGAAGGCATACAAAATCAGGATAAAACAGAAACCAAAGCAAAGAAACAAAAAAAAATGCCCAGGAAGAGCAAGCATCTCCTGCTTGCATGCAACATCTGCCGCTTCAATTCGATAGAACTGTCATATCCGGTTACTTCCATTTCGGAAGACATTGAGTACAATCTTTGGTTGGATGGTTCAAATGGTCAATGACAGAATATCATCTACCATTCTGGAGAGTGGGACATCATAGTGTATGACGAGTTCCCCATATCGACCGTAGAACTTCCTCAGTGACGATGTTAGTTGGTCACAAACATATCCCTGACTGAGAAGCTTATCTGAAGACGCCTAGCTCTCAGAACAAAATCCGTATATTTGTCTACACTGTATTACAATTGCAAGTATAAAAAATGCATATTCATTTTATGTTTCAGGTCTTATAGGAAAACTTATAGTATATTACAATACACACCGACTACCTACTTTTTGTACTCGACATGTCAAAAATATTCGTGGCATGCCCCTCTTCTAAATGCTGTAAAAACTCAATTAAGAATATGCACTGGTGATATATGTACATATCTGATACGTATATAGACTGATTGAAGTGCCAAGAAAGTCTTTCACATTGTAAATAATTGATGGCATATTTATGATAACCAGGGTGTATGCATATATTTTTGTTTATTTGGTTTTTTTTTTATTGGTTTTTTTTTTGTAATTGGTTTTTTTACTTTGTTTTGTAAATAATCTGAGCCGAAAGCCTCCCCTAAGCAATGAATTTTGATAATAAATGATACATGTATCTATTCTTCGTAAAAATAACGAAGTTAATTCTTTTTTATATTTGTACACATTTATTACTATCCCTGTTTCGTACCTGTCCTTATGATCCTTTTTTATATTTGTTGGGTCCTGTAGCATCATATCCCAGCCATCTTGCTACGTATTTCGGTATATTAAGGACATAATTCACATATTTTGTTCATATTACATTGTTTAGATTGAGGATCCCTGACGAGGGTTAAATACCCGAAATATGCATGTCTGGTCCATGCTGTAAATTTATTTGCTCTTAAATGATGCTTGCTAATGGATTTGAAGCCGTTAAACATTACAATGCCTGATTGACATATCTGATGTTTATATACTAAGAAACCACGACTTTGTTATCCTTATTCTGATGCCTTCCCACTGCTACACAAAGCAAACTTCGGTTGATCGTCTCTTCAACGCAATCTGTTATCAAAATGTCTTGAAATTTCTAAAACGTGGGTCCTGTAGTATCATATCCCACCTATCCTGCTATGTCTTTCGGTACATTTTTTGACATAATAATCTTCCTTCTCTTTGGCCATATTACATTGTTAAGACTGAGGATCACTGACGAGGGTTGTGTACCCGAAACGTGCATGTCTGGTCCTTGCTACAAATTTATCTGCTCTTAAATGATGCTATTGAATTTGAGACGTTTACATTTATTTTGACATCGACAGTAAGTGTTTTGAATATTTTCTCTGACATGGTCGCCATAGCACTTTCTATATAGACATAACATCAGACAGTGCAGTGCATGTTATTTTTATATTTTCATTTTCGTGCATGAATATCGACGTTGGGTACGGCTAGCCAACAGGGGATGTTTACTCCTCCCGGGTACCTGGTCCCACCTCTAGCTTGCTAGGAGTCCGTCGATGCTCAGTTTGGTGCTCTATTGTGAGTGCTGTTGAGATTATCGTAAGGATCTTCTTCATCGAAACACCGACACAAAAGACTGAACAAGACCTTTAGCAGCCGACTAAGTACGGCCATCTACCATGTAAGTGGGAAGTGATCTTCTCGATCTGATTACATGCGCATAGTCCTTACACTGTTTCGGTTAACAAGTTGTCTCGAAATTCGCAGAAATGTTGTACATAGATGCCTATACAGTGTTAAATGATGTAATCAGAAGACACTAGAACACAAGGGCCTTAGAAACACTATGTTGAATGTGTAAATTGAATTCGAAGCAAAACATTGTATGAAAAATATTCTCTGCATTGTCGGCTTCAGCAATTCTGTCAATCTTTGGCGCATATTAATACACCATTAAAGGCACGTTCTTATATTTCTTAAAAGAAAGGAAGGGGTCATCAATAAGACCCGGGCTCAGCAGCATAGATATTACAAAATTCTGACTCAGACTTAATAATTTCCGCAGCTGAGAATAAGCCTCAAATCTAAGAGCGTTTCACACCATGATCGAAGTTAAGAATTTTCTCAGCTGAGACACGTCAAGTCAGTTGCTAACGACGATATCCGTTTCAAGACGCACTGGTCACGCGTGTTTTTGTCCATCGATCCTGATGTGACGCTATTACTACGTCAAAAACGTTTCCTACACGGCGTCAAAGATCATAGATAGATCTTGATAGATGGACAAAATAAGGGAATTGAATGTGGAAAATAAGACTTTAAAAAAGAAGGGCAACATGACAAGATCATAAATCTATGTAAAATCATTGGCCTTTTTACAGCTTACTCGCCATTTTCTACTTTAACATTTATACTATTGTTGTTTATTTCAGATTGAGCCCTTTACAATCTGCCCCGTTTCGCTTCTGAGAGCGAAAAGATATTGTCTCTTCTTAATTTCATTTCTTTTTTTATTAGCATGTAGGTAAATGAAATTTTAAACGTCTTCAAATTCAATAGCACCATTTAAGACCTTACAGCATGGACCAGACATGCACGTTTCGGGTTCTAAACCCTCGTCAGTGATCCTAAGTCTAAACAATGTAATATGGCCAAAAAGTATGAAAATTATTATGTCCAACAAATATGAAAAATATGAAAAATTGATTCTATTGATTGTTATATTATCAAAATTTCTTGAAATTTCTAAATCGTGGGTCCTGTAGCATCATATCCCACCCATTCTGCTACGTCTTTCGGTACGCTTTTTCGACATAGTAACTTTCATACTTTTTTGGCACATTATATTGTTTAGATTTGAGGATCACTGACAAGGGTTAAGTACCCGAAACGTGCATGTCTGGTCCATGTTGCCAATTTATCTGTTTTTAAATGATGCTATTCTATATGAAGACGTTTACATTCATGTCATTACCTCGTGTAATGAGAAAGTAAAGAATAATTTGAATGAATGAATGAATTAAATAATGTTATTATGTATAAATGAAAAGGTGGATGACCTCTACATAAAGCTCTGACATTGAAAACCAAAAAGTGCTGTCCTATTTATTCATGGACAACACAAACATTTATGAAAATCTGATGTTACTTGAACATGTTGCTTGTCCATGAGTGCCTGTCTGCATTTCAAGCTCAGTATGACCTTTGCATTATATTTTAGGGGAGACATCTTAGCACAGGGAAGGTGGGGGTGTTCTAGGTAAAAAAAAATGACTGACTTAAGATTTCTCATCAAATCATAATAGGACCCATAGTAGGGGCTGACAAAATACTTTGCCGAATCATGTTGTACACACTGCACACAGTTTCGGTGCATGCACAGTCAGTCCTTGAACTTCGTCTGGCATGGTGCGTCATTGGCTACATCACATTGAGTTAAAGAAGATCCTGACGATAATCTCAACAGCACTCACAATTACTCACATTGACATTATAAATCTAGGTCACTCACAGAGTGTACACGCGTACAAGTGCACTATAGCCTGACTATGGTAATCGCCCAAGGCATCGTACATTGATGATAAAATTGATAATTTACATTCCTCGGTGGAAGCACGTATTTAGAGAAGGTGGTTGGATGGGGGAGATGATTAATGGGACAACCATTTGATTTATGAAAGAGGACATAAACTTTCGCTGTCTTTATCACAGGCTGCCGATCTTTATCTATTCAAAAGTAAAAAAAGAAACAAACCTTTGTTGTTATTTAACACATTTTTTTCTCTGTACGCGAGTACGTATGATAAATAACAACAGAGGGTCTCTATTTTATTGTTGTACCGCTCTTTATCTCAAAATATTGATTGCAAACTTTTTTTTCTTTTGGAATGACACGTCAAGTCTATCGGATCCCAGTAATTCTAGTTTGTGCTGTACATAAGAATTTCGAGGAATTCCGAGAATTTTGAGACAAAAAGTCGCCTCAATTACATGTATTTTATGTTGTGTTTTTTTTTCTGAGAATTTGTTGATTTGAGAAAACTCTTAGATTTAAGACGGATTTTTTGTCTTACATGTCAGAAATTTTATGTTGCTAAGCCCCGATTGCAGCATCAACAGCAAATATGAAATTATTATGCTAGGTTTACACCTAGCCATGATGCCCTACAAAGTCCACAATTAAAATTGGTCACCACAAGCTCTCAGACGTTCAAGCGCGCTTTCAGTACGATTTGTTACTCACTCCAGCGGTTTGTTACGATTGTATATAAGATGTCACGATTTTCATCCCATTCTGTCAGCTTCGTTACGTTCCCGTTCGATTACCATGCTGAATTATTACGCTTTACTACGCTTTATCACGGTTCCCTACGCTTATCAAGTTTTATTCCGATCTGTTCCGATGCAGGAATACGATGTGATAAAATTGCCGCGATTTAATACGATTTGATACGAAATGGATTACTAGTTTCAATACCACTTGCAACATCCGAACTAGACTAAGCTTAACACCCAAGAAATGAAGATTTTATGTCGCAAAACGCTGGAGGTGGCATTGATCGACCTTGTTTTCTCTTCTTTTTTTTTGTCTTTGTTTTTTTTTTTTTTTTACTTTGGTTATCAAAAGTTACATTTTTTGTTGAGCAATTCAAATTTTTGACTACGCGTATATATTAAAAGTTTACTTATTCGAAGACAATTAATGCGACACCTCACTGATTATCAAGAATTCTTTTTTAGGCTTCACCAGAATCTAGATAATATTGAGGATGTTAAAAACTCTTGTAATTAAAAAAAACAGGTTGTCTTATAGAAATTGTCATCCAATGAATATTGAAATCGCAACGCATCTTGCGAGGGGTTTGACAGAAAGTGTTTTGAATATACTTCCCTGACATTGTCGCAATAGCACTTTCTATATCGACATAACGTCAGAATTTTATATGTTGTTTCATTTTCGTGCTGAAACATCGACAGTGCATGTATTTTACATATTGTGATCATTTTCGTGCATGAACATCGATGGCGGGTGCGGCTAGTCAACAGGTGATGCTTACTCCTCCCGGGCACCTGGTCCAACCTATAGCTTGCTAGGGGTCCGTCGATGCTTAATTTTGAGCTCTATTGTGAGTGCTGTTGAGATTTTAGTCAGGATTATCTTTAACTCATTTGTAGCTTGCGGACTGAATCGTGAAAACCGTACTTACCGACACTCCGCAGACCGTGCGGGATGATCGCAGAAAAACGTGTCGCATCGTGATTGAATCTTAAAGAATCGTCAAAGAGCATGAGTGAAATTGTAGTGGATCGAAGAGGAACATGTTTTAAATTTATCAAGATCTCCTACGATCGGATATTACGATTTTTTGCGCTTTGTCAATGTCTATCAAGCTCTACTACGCCCCATCACGTTTACTATAACGCTCTCTCACGATGTAAGAATCCATCGGGACAATCGTAACAATTGTTTTGAGAATTGAAAAAATGCCACGATCTCAGCGATTTCCTACGATCCTCACGATTTCACCACGCTCTCTTACAATTTTTACGATTCAACCCGACGCTCTCTTACGTTCCCTACGATTCACCTCTATTTGGGCAACCGTGACTAAGTGTAAACCTAGCATTAGACATTTTTCATTTTCGCGTGTTTCGCACTTGGGACACCGCACTTGGAAGGGCTATGTCACAAAAGTAAATTGTTAATGTAATCCCAATGAACCTAGAATACTTTGTGTGAAAATTTATTTTTTTTTTATTTACATGTGTTAACATACATATTTAAAGCTCTCAAGTGTCATTTAGTTTATTCTGTGTTCAGATTTTTCTTTTACAATAGCACCTGATTGCTTTAATAGAGCGAAGTGCGGAGTGCAAATGACAAATATGGATAATGACCATATCCCTGTATACAGCACAAAATCGATAATTCAGAAAATCAGAAACCGAAGGCATTCACAATCAGGATAAAGTCTGAAGTACGCCACCTTGAATAATGTCTATTAAGTTATAATAATCTGCTGAAAGATAAGATCTGAATTTCAAATACAGATAGTAAATTTGTTTCATTTTCACGAAATTAGACGGGATGGTTCCAACCAACCAAGTCGTTGCCTTCCCGAAGAAAAGTTCAAACCAAAGTCATAACTAAACGTAAACTGTCAGTTTTTGACAGTTAGTGTTTTGAATATTTTTCCCTGACATTGCACTTTCTATATAGACATAACCTCAGAAGTGCTGAAACATCGACAGTGCATGTATTTCACATATTGTGATCATTTTCGTGCGTGATCATCGACGGCGGTTGCGGCTAGCCAACAGGGGATGCTTACTCCTCCCGGGCACCTGGTTCAACCTCTAGCTTGCTAGGGGTCCGTCAATGTTCAATTTGGTGCTCTTTTATGATTGCTATTGAGATTATCGTCAGGATATCCTTAAACTCATTTTTACTGAAAAAATTCCAATTCTTCGTTCATGAAATTTGGAGACGTATCTCCTTCAACGTCTGCATCATTTAGTATTTATTCTTCAGGAACGATTTCATTCTTGTAAACCTTGCACCAATAACAGCGGCTTTGAAAGTTCCATATAATATTTTGTCACTCACAAGCACTTTATTTACATTGTATATATACAAAAATGATTTAAATTTCTGTTTCGAACAGTCTCAAAGTCCATTTCGAAGTCATTTCACCTTATGTGCAGACAGGAATTTTTTTTACAAAATTGTGATGGAACAGTTTAGGGACCTAAAAGAGTTAAAAGAGCTAATCTGCAGGAGCGAAAATGTATCGAAATTTATCAGACGACTAAAACATATTTGATAAATGGGCCTAATCTATAAATAGAAAAATGAACGAAGGAATTTTATTGCTTTTTAATGAAAGAATATGTTGACTAAAATTTTTTTACTGAAGTTGCGACACTAAAATTCCGAAATTTAAGTACAGTGAAAGCAAATATAGAACATAAAGCACAAAAAAATTAAAGCACAAGAACACTATGATAACATAAAGCACAGTGGTAGTGTGGCAACAGAGTATATAAAGCACAAAAATTAAAAGCACAAGAACACTATGATAACATAAAGCACAGTGATAGTGTGGCAATAGAGTACATAAAGCACAAAAAATAAAAGCACAAGGACACTAGGACTCATACATGAGACAATGCCAGAAGGACAATCATATGCATCATGAAGTCCATTTAAAATGTTCCCATATAATGGCACGCAAATGTTGAGCTAATGAATATTGCTGTTGTTACGTATATTATTGTCCTGCTAAAAAGAACAATGACATCTGTGTAGATGGACCTTTTAGTCCAGTGGCTGAACTAACTTCGCATTCTGGACTAAAGAATTGTTTGTGATAAATAACCACGATGGGAAGCATATGTATAAATGAGTGACATTCTTAACTTTCCGGGTTCAAAGAATTTGACTTTTAAATGGTCTCCTTCCTCCCCTTTACACGTAGCCATCTTCTCCATCGTACATTTATTAACAAACATTTTTACAGTATTTGTTTGTGCTGAACCGTCAACCTCTAAAACTTATTAAATTTGATAAAATGAAAATCCAGACAATGTCGACGGTAGACGGAGATAATAAAAAAAGAAGGAACAGACGGGACAACCAAAAGATTTCCCTCAAATCAATGAAATGTGAATAACAGCTCTATGTATATGTACAGTCTCCACAGAGTCCATTTGTAAATAAATTAATGTAGATGGCGCTACCGACATGAATTTATGCCGCTTCTTTGCACTGACTACTGTTCTCTTTTAAATTAATGTTTATTTTGTTCAAATTGTTTTTAAAAAGTTACAACTCATGGTGAAAACATTTACCAAATATTAACAACAGGTATTTACATTGTGAAAATGTTGCTTAACAGTCTATTTATAAATATGAACGTGTTTCAAGCCAATACGATTTCTTCTTACGACTTTTCAAATACACCACGCTTCCTCACGACAAGATTAAAGATCAATTGTCCAAACTCATTAAATGGTGCTATAATCGAGAGGGGAAAACTTATATTTGTACATCTGAATCAAAGAGTTTCTTTTCCCCTACAGAATACAAATCATACAAATCATGGACATGTAGCGACCTGTGTAGTGCCTTGTCCTTCCTCTTGGACTACATTTATGTACGATTTGGTGAGAATCTCTACAAACAGGTTGTAGGGATTCCTATGGGTACAAATTGTGCGCCTCTCGTTGCAGATTTATATGAAAAAGAATTTATTCAAAATCTTCAAAAGCAAAGAAAACATGGTGATGTGAAATATTTCATTGGTACTTCTAGGTACCTGGATGATATTCTTACTATCGATAATCCTGTTTTTGAAAAGTATCAAGATGTTATTTATCCACAAGAATTGACTCTAAACAAGGCAGACGTTACAGACACAAAAACACGATTTTTGGACCTAAATATCAAAATTGTCAATTGAGAAATTCATATAAGTGTGTATGACAGACGAGATGATTTTGGATTCAACATAGTAAATTTCCCCTGGCTTGACGGTGATGTCCCTAGATTACCGTCATACGGTATCTATATCTCACAGCTCATCCGGTATGCTAGAGCATGTACTGATGTTTTGGATTTTCATTGTAAAAATTTACAAATTACAAGGAAACTGTTTGGTCAAGGTTTTCGCTTTCACAAACCAGTAAAGACTTTCTGGAAATTTTACAAATGAGTTAAAGAAGATCCTGACAAGAGTTATGATCAACTTCTCTTGAAATTCGGACCCATACAAGCAACAGAGTATATTCCTTTAGGTATTTCACAAACTGCATTTTATGGTGACATAATTAACAAAACAGGAAGGATCAAAGGTAGTCAGCATAACAATCGAAAATGCGTCAGAGTCATCAAACGCCTTTTATACCATGGATATGATCCTAATGTCACCAGACGGACACTAAGCTCGGTAATTTACCAATCTACAGTCTTGTACGAGCGCATTCTTAAAACTTGCACTCTGACTGACTGTGACGACGGGTCTCCGTGACGGGCCTTGTCCAAACCTCTTTAGAGAAGACAGGGCCCCGACCACCTGTCCTCTCTGAATGTCAGTCGGACTCCTCTGTTGATAACATATATGATCTCGCTACAGCTGACAGAGTTCGGACTGTATTACGCACGTCCTTTTTTTATATCCATTTACATATTCATCTGTGTTGCATGGACCCTGTTTGTGTGTCATCTAACAGTGAGGAGGTTGTTTTACACCATAATTGTGCGTTCTTCGAGACCTCTGAGAAACGGAATAGTGGGAGAGTTGTGCGCACGTAATCCAGGATAACCACACCGTCTACTACTTACGTGGCAGATGACCGTCCTAAGTCGGCACCGGTTGCCCATTGGTCTCGTTGGTTTATGTGTGGTCTTTTATGTGTAATTTTTCTATGGTGTGAGTTGGTGTTCCTTGTCCCTTTTGCGTCTCTTTCTGTGGGTGTCTGTTCTGTGTTTTTTTTGCATTGGGTGTTTTGGGATTTTGCTGTGGGTGCTGCAACCTAGTGTTGTTGGAGATCCCCTCCTTTCTTTTATATCTACACTTATTTCGTGTTGCAGCGTGGAGCTGGTCATATAATTCCCCGTGACCCGATGTTTGAAGTGTTTTAATTCCATTTCGTTCTCTAACTTGACTATGTTGTAGTGTCTTCCATGCAGGGTTTCTATTCACCCTTCTTTGAATATTTAATTATTGCATTTTTAAGGTCGCCTCGTATTAAAAGAAGGGAGGAGATCTCCAACAAGACTCCGTTGCAGTATCAACAGTAAAACACCAAAACACCCGATGCAAAAACACAAAAGACGAGTACTTACTCCTTTGAGATTACCCTCTATCACTACAGTAACTTTCCCGTCATCTACTTTTAACAGTAAGAAGTTTTTTTCCTCACACCTCTTGAATTTAATGCCCGTAGACGTATTACACCTATTCAATTTGAAGACGTTTACACCTACTTCTCTATCTGCAGGCTCTACATTTAACAACAAACATAGAAGGTTCTCAACAATTTCTACGTGCAATGGGAAAAGATGCGATATGTGTCCGCTCATCAATCGCAATTCCACAATTAAATCTAGTGTTAACGGGCAGATTTTTAAAATCGAGCTTGAAAACGAAAAAGATGTCATTTATGTTATAACATGAAACGCTAGGGGATGTGGCGCCCAATATGTTAGAGAAAAAGGTCAGGCCTTAAAATCTCGTTTTAGAAGTCATTCGTATCAGATAAGAAACTCACGTCAGAAAGTACAAAGAAATTTCCCTTATAATCACTTCGTTAAGTACAACCATTCCATTTCGGAAATAACTATTACACCGGTTCAGTCTTTTCCTAAACTTAAAAATCTAAGTAAAACGGAAATTAAAAAACGCCGACTACAAGCTGAACTTGCCTGGATCACGAAACTCCAAACTGTGTACCCCCTTGGTTTAAATGATCATATTTATGGACAAGGAAACATTTCCTCGACGTCAACTAATATTCTGATTTTCTGAATCATCGATTTTGTACTGTAGACAGGGATATGGTCATTATCCATATTTGTCATTAATGTATTTTCAATCCGCCCAAACACTAAACGGAAGCATAGGTCTCACGGAAGACGACGAAATCGAAAACTCAGAATAAGATCTAGATTACACCGTACCCTCAACGATCTTCTGATCATTGCACGCGACGGCGGCAGACATGAACTGCTTCATGCTCTCTAATCAGTTCCAGCAGTTCAATTGAAGATATCTAGGATGAACAACTGGTTGCATTCTTAAGAAATTCTGATTGATTCAGACTAAATATCATTGTTGCATTGGTCGAAGGGTTCCAACCCTATACATACTTGAAGAAAATTCCAAACCAATTTCCATGCACCAGACACGTGTTTCGAATATTAAATTCTCATCAGTGATGCTTCCAGCGGAGCCATCAAAAATAATTTCAGTAGCGCCCTCTTTAATTTTTTGAAGTTAGATTTGTACATTTACATTATAGAGAGTGGGCGGCTCCAAATTTCCTGTATGGTCGATTCAGTATCATATCCAAATAAAATCTATGTTCAAAATAGCATTGGAGGGATGGAGCTAAGATGTTAAACTCCTTTAATTTCGATTATATTTATCGGTGAAATGGCTAGTTTCCAAAATAGCAAAAATATACATATATGAAAAAAGGGGGGATCTCCAACAACACCAGGTTGTAGCACCCACAGCAAAACCCCAAAACACCCAATGCAAAAACACAAAGCAGACAAGCACAAAGAGACGCGTAAGGGACAAGAAACGTCAACGCACAACACAGAAACATCAAACACAAAGGACTACACATAAACCGACGAGACCAATGGGCAACCGGTGCCGACTTAGGACGGCCATCTGTCACGGTAATAGCAGAAGGTTGATTATCCTGGATTACGTGCGCACAACCCTCCCACTTTTCCGATTACCCAGAGGTCTCGAAGAACGTACAATTGTGGTGTAAAACAACCTCCTCACTGTCAGATGACCACACACAAACAAGACCGCAAAACGCAGGGGCCCGAGCAACACAGATGAATATGTAAATGGATATAAAAAGAGGGCGTACGTAATACAATCCGTGCTCTGCCGCGGCGAGCTCATGTATGTTATCACCCGAGGAGTCCGACTGACATTCAGAGAGGACAGGTGGTCGGGGTCCTGTCTTCTCTAAAGAGGTTTGAACAGGGCCCGTCATGGAGTCCCGTCGTCACAGTCAGTCAGAGTGCAAGTTTTAAGAATGCGCTTGTACAAGACTGTAGATTGGTCAAGTACCAAGCCTAGTGTCTGTCTGGTGACATTAGGATCATACCCACGGTATAAGAGGCGTTTGATGATTCTGACGCATTTTCGATAGTGATGTTGTCTATCTTTGATCCTTCTTATCTTGTAAATAATGTCACCATAAAATGCAGGTTGTGAAATACCCAAAGTAATATACTCTGTTGCCTGTATTGGTCCGAATTTCAGAAGAAGTTGACAATAATTTTTGTAAAATTTCCAGAAAGTCTTTACTAGTTTGTGAAAGCGAAAACCTTGTCCTAAAAGTTTCTTGGTAATTTGTAAATTTCTACTATGAAAATCCAAAACATCAGTACATGCTCTAGCATACCGGATGAGCTGTGAAATATAGATACCATAGGACGGTAATCTAGGAACATCATCGTCAAGCCAGGGGAAATTTACTATGTTAAATCCAAAATCATCTCTTTTGTCATACACACTTGTATTGATCTCTCCATCAACACTTTTGATATTTGATATGATGTCACATTGATAAAAGGCCAAACAAAGTTTCTTTCATGTGAAAGAAGGGAGGAGATCTCCCTTCTCCCTTGAAAGAGCTGGAGAGAAGTAATTAATACACTTGACAAACATCAGGTCACGGGGAACGAATTTACCTGCTCCACTCTGCAACCTGAAATAAGTATTTATATAAATAATGTCGAAGTATAAGAAACCTATTTGAAATTTCGTATTTAACTACAAAAAAGTAACATCAGATCCTAGAATACTCGAATCAAGTCCTGCTTCTTGAGAGTGTGCAACGTCTGAATACCTGTATAAACCAGCTGGTCATATTGTTACAGGTGATTTTTCAATTATCCAGGACAAACAGCTCCGCGGTGTTCTCAAAAAAGGACCTAAGTATAGAATCCCATCCAAGATAGATTTTATTAAATGTCGCGAAGTACTAAAGGAAGCCTTAGATAACTATACCAAACGATGGTGTAAATCAGAGGTGATCGAATCGCATTCTCAAAATGACTGGAAAAACCTCATTTTGGACATTACTGACATTCGAATAGATAACTTCGACAAAAATCCTCATCAGTTTGAAAATCATAGTTCTAGATCTGAAAGATATTTTAAATCCAAATTACGTCATTTACATGAAAAATGTGTCCTCGCTCCTGCAGATAAAGTAGCCAACAACACTATAATCATATGAAAACGTTACTATATATATTAACTTTCGTTTCGGAACTTTTGTCTACAAATACTTATATCAAAAGCAATGAATGTGTCCCCGACGTTTTGAGCAAACATAACAGTGAAAGGTCTTCATTCAACATCCCTATTTCTTAATTGGATCTTCCTACAATATACTGCATACCAAAACTGCACAAAACAGAAGGAGAGTAGTTGAAATCCGATATAGAACATTCGCAAGGAAGTGGATGTAGTGAGGGATAATTTAAATCAAAACACTGCAAGAATCGCTTGTAATTGTCAATTTTAGATGCAACTGTTGGTGTGTAGCTATAGGAAATACAAGGAGTTTCTTTTCTTTTGAAATATGTTGGGATAATAATAAGCTAGACTTGGGATCAGGTGCCCGGGAGGAGTAAGCATCCCCTGTTGGCTAGCCGCACCCGCCTTCGATGCACAAAACTGAAAACAATATTCAGTAAACATGTACTTGCTGAGGTTATGTCTATATAGAAAGTGCTATGGCGACCATGTCAGGGAAAGACATTCAAAACACTTACTGTCAAAATCCTAGCGGGTTACTTTTCTTAAGCACTCAAACATGACAACACAACGATGATAGGATGGCATAAAGAACAATACAGACACGGCTATAGGAAGAAGGGAGGAGATCTCCAACAAGGATAAACGTTACAGTGCAATGAATAACGTAGTTATGGACAACGAAGTTCGATGTAAGAATATTTATCATAAAAGTAGAAAAATCTTTTTATTTTTTTATATTTATGTACTGCAGTTCGGATGGTTTAATGTGTTTTATCAAATTTCTAAAAAAAAATTTGAAATTATTGCATATTCACAAAGTCAATTTGTTTTATTATATAATTGTCTTTCTATTTTGTTTATATCCTTTAGTCCGTCTTTATCAAAAATGTCCTTTACATATCTTATTCCGATTTTTATCCAAGATTTAAAGTAAATTGTTTTTCCTCTGTTTTTGCAATATTTATTGTTCCATATAGGTTCCTGGAGAATATCTTTTGAATTCATTTTATCGATAGATATAAGATGTTTGCATAGATTAAAACTTATAAAAAACTTCTTTGTAAAATATGGTTAATTTTCTTAAAATTTCAGTAAAATCAGTAGTATTCATTCTTATTATATATTCAAATTCAATATTGTAGGATTTCAATATTTTATCAATTATTTCTCTGTTGACACCATTTTTTTTTTCAATTTGACAAGCCATGTTGCTTTTAATGCTTTGAATTTTAAGTCAATGTCTGTAACTCCAATTCCTTCTTTACTTATATTTCAAACAATTGTTTTTTTCTTTTTATTCTATCTTTGGAATCCCATAAGAAATTAAATCTTTTCTATTGTATCAGTGATAGGTGATGGAAGGACTGAGGCCGTGTAGATAAATTAACTTATTCCTAGAACATTTTTTATTTCTTTTTTCCCATAAAGGGTAATTTTTCTCTTTTTCCAGCATTTAAAATGTTTTTTGCATATTTTGACATTTATCGAACCTCCTCACTGTAAGATGAACATACAAACAAACAGCATGACGCAGGGGCGCGAAACTTAAAGGTATTGACGGACGAACAATTGCGATGTCAAATAACCTCCTCACTGTAATCAGTGGATGAAAATCAGACACACACACAAAAGCCGAAAACCGATTTCCAAAACGACAATCGAAATGTTAAACATCTTCAAATTGAATAGCATCATTTAAGAACAGATAAATTGGCAGCATGGACCAGACATGCACGTTTCGGGTACTTAACCCTCGTCAGTGATCCTCAAATCTAGACAATGTAGACAATTAAAAGAAAGTCTTACGAATTTTTGAAAAAAATACAAAAAAATTTCTCACGCAAAAAGGAAAATTGGACAAAACGACGGATTTACACTACCACAAAGGACAACGTTTCTTATTAACCATCTCCAGTGTAAATGCGGAAGGCATAGTATAATGCTTTGTAGGTGGCGCTGTCAAAATATGCCGTACTTATATCTGCTATATCACATGAATCATCATACATATGTAATGCAAGTAGCATCATATCCCAGTCATTATGCTACGTCTTTCGGTATATTTAGGACATAAATTTCACAGATTTTGGTCATATTATATTGTTTAGATTGAGGATCACTGACGAGGGTTTATTACCCGAAACGTGCATGTCTTGTCCATGCTGTAAATTTATCTGCTCTAACATGATGCTAATGAATTTGAAGACGTTAAACAATAGTATTAAAGTACGTAGGACCAAAAAGGAAGCCCATGGTTCATATCAATTTCAGTTTCGCTGATTGGCCATCAAATGACCAAGCATAATATTGAATAGCGCCACCAGGAAAATGACGTCTCAAACAAGACAGCAAATCGTAGGACCCAAGCAAAACACAGATTAATATTTTAATGGATGTATATACACAACCAATGTAATTCCTCGAGATGACCTATTGAAATAAACATCAAAGAAGTACCTAACAAATATATAGTCTCAAAGTCGAGAAGGCACAAGGCCAAATCGTGATAATTCCCATCGGAACGGTTTCGTACCCCTGAATGAACAAATTACGAAGTGAGACTAGGTGCCTTGGGAGAGTCAGCGTCACCTGATTGCATGCAACACCCGTCGCAACAGCTCCATGGAAACCTATCAAATTCGGGGATTGTCTCGATGTACATTTTGATGTAAATGGCAGGTAAGTATGTCATGTTTGGGGGTGATGTCAGCCATTCAGTTACAATGCAGAATGTCAATTATTTGGAAAGGGGGTCTGAAAGGAACGTGCTTGTAATTCGCATGAAAACGCCCGTTACATCACAATGTATACGATAGAAAGAAACATGCCGCGACAGCTGTTCCAACCTGAAAACTGTACCCGCGGTGACATGAATATTAACGTCAATTTGTTAGCTAGAAAAACACGATTTCAGACAACAAGAATGAAACAGACAACTGTGGTGCATATATATAGAATAAATGTCATAATTTGTGTTTCGTTACGGGTATGCAACACACAGCAAGTGCATATATCAAATGAAATGCGCATGATTACATGTACGATAAATGCACTTGCACTTACATTGTTTAGACTGAGGATCACTGAGGAGGGTTGAGTACCCGAAACGTGCATGTCTGGTCAATGTAAACGTCTTCAAATTGAATAGCACCATTAAAGAACAGATAAATTGGCAACGTGGACCAGACATGCACGTTTCGGGTACTTAACCCTCATCAGTGATCCTAAATCTAAACAATGTAATATGCCAAAAAAGTATAAAAGTTACTATGTCGAAAAAGTGCACCGAAAGACGTAGCAGGATGGGTGGGATATGATGCTACAGGACCCACTTTTTAGAAATTTCAAGAAATTTTGATAACAGAAATTTAGAATGCGTTGAAGAAACGATCAACCGAAATTGATCGAACTTGGCTACATGTGCCCTCGGGGACTCCTGGTCCACCAACATGACACTCACCAAGTGGTATAAATGTAAACGTCTTCAAATTGAATAGCACCATTAAAGAACAGATAAATTGGCAACGTGGACCAGACATGCACGTTTCGGGTACTTAACCCTCATCAGTGATCCTAAATCTAAACAATGTAATATGCCAAAAAAGTATAAAAGTTACTATGTCGAAAAAGTGCACCGAAAGACGTAGCAGGATGGGTGGGATATGATGCTACAGGACCCACTTTTTAGAAATTTCAAGAAATTTTGATAACAGAAATTTAGAATGCGTTGAAGAAACGATCAACCGAAATTGATCGAACTTGGCTACATGTGCCCTCGGGGACTCCTGGTCCACCAGCAGTGACACTCACCAAGTGGTATAAATGTAAACGTCTTCAAATGCTGCAAATTGATCTGTTCTTAAATGATGCTACTGAATTTGAAGACGTTTAACATTTGAACCACTTGGTGAGTGTCACTGCTGGTGGAGCAGGTGTCCCCGAGGGCACATGTAGCCAAATTCTATCAACTTCGGTTGATCATCTGTCTCTTCAATGCATTCGAAAATTCCTGTAGCATCATATCCCACTCATCCTGCTACGTTTTTCGGTACACTTTTGGATATAATTATTTCACACTATTTGGCCATATTACATTGTTTAGATTGAGTATCACTGACGAGGGTTAATTACCCGAAACGTGTATGTCTGGTCCATGCTGCAAATTTATCCGTTCCTATATATGTTATATGACCAAAGAGTGTGAAAGTAATTATGTCCAAAATATACGTAGCAAGGTTATATCTAATATCAATTACTCATTTGTAGGGGCTTTGACATTACTACAACAACCAGTAGGAATCATTGAAGACACATCCACACCAACGTCTCTGCTCCAAGTAGGACTTAATGAAGATACAATCACACCGATGTCGCTGCTCCCTCTTATCCAGAAAACAGGACAAGGTGGAACAGATACGTGCTTTAACCATATGTTTCAATGACTAACTCCAACTTTACGTGGAGAAATGAAAAAATCCTTGTAAAAAATTAACCTTTGGTCTCTGAAGGGAAAAGATACTTAGCTTCTGACTTCAACTTCACTTACAGATACATAGACGATGTGTTGTCCATTAACAATCCAAAATTCGCGGATTACCTGAGCAGTATCTATCCTTCGGAGCTTGAAGTCAAAGAAACTACAGAGACAAATAATTCAGCATCCTATTTGGACATAATGTTGTCCTACGGCACTGATGGTCACATGAACACCTCACTCTATGACAAACGTGACGACTTCAATTTCAGCATTACAAACTTTCCTTTTCTGAGTAGCAACATCCCTTCATCGCCTGCTTATGACGTGTTCATATCTTAGTTGATACGCTATGCTAGAGCAAGTACCAAATATACGGATTTTGTTCTGAGAGCTAGGCGTCTTTCAGATAAGCTTCTCAGTCAGGGATATGTTTGTGACCGACTAACATCGTCACTGAGGAAGTTCTACGGTCGATATAGGGAACTTGTCATACACTACGATGTCCCACTCTCCAGAATGGTGGATGATATTCTGTCATAGACCATTTGAACCATCCAACCAAAGATTGTACTCTATGTCTTCCAAAATGGAAGTAACCGGATGTGACAGTTCTACCGAATTGAAGCGACGGGTGTTGCATGCAAGCAGGAGATGCTTACTCTTCCTGGGCACCTGGTCTCACTCCCATATCGGGAGTTCGCTTTTTTTCATATGGTGGAGGTTTTTGTTTGTTTGCTTTGGTTCCTGTTTTGTCCTGATTTTGTATGCCTTCGGTTTCTGATTTTCTGAATTATCGATTTTGTGTTGTGGACAGGATTATGGTCATTATCCATATTTGTCAGTATAAACATATATATTTTATCAATTCATTTTAAACAACCATCAAAATGTGTGAAGTTAGCAGCATTGCACCATCGTCCAATGATTATGGCCACATTTTTTATTTAATTACGCCACTTAATAGACCGTACACAAAACTTGTACCTGCTCACTCTTCGCAAAACGTTTGAAATTAACTAGGGGCGCTAAACTAAACTATTTTTTCCATTTTGAATCAATTTGGCTGAAAGTACCACTGATGAGGATTCATTAGCCGATCATACATTCATTAGCCGCCATAGCACTTTATATATAGACAAAGCCTCAGCAAGTGCATGTTTTGTAACTATTGTTTTCAGTTTCGTGCGTGACCATCGACGGCGGGTGCAGCTAGCCAAACGGAATGCTTTATCCTCCCGGGCACCTGATCCCACCTCTAGCTTGTTAGGGGTCCGTCGAAGTTCAATTTGGTGCTCTGTTGTGTGTGCTGTTGAGATTGTCGTCAGGATCTTCTTTAACTCCTTAATATCAAGCTTTTCATCGTGGTTTCATCATTGTGCTTTCTTGTCTAGTTGCTCTTATGTTTCCATGCTCTGTGTCTTATTGGTGAATGGGATCCTCGGAGGAGTGTGATGCGACCTCTGAGCTTGGTTGGCAGCCGGTGAGGTTCCGCTGGCCGGGCGGCAGGCAGTTTATGTTTTTGTTTTGTATTGTTTTCTTTTTTTCGCACATTATTTCAGATGCCTGATGAAGAAATTAGGGTCCGATATGCTATTGAATTTAAAAACGTTTAACATTTGTACCACTTGGCGAGTGTCACTACGTGTGTACCAGGAATCCTCGAGGGCACATGTAGCCTGTTCGATCAACTTTGATTGATCAATTCTTCAACGCATTCAAAAATTGATGTTATCAAAATTTCTTGACATTTCTAAATCATGGGTCTTGCCCCATCATATCCCATCCCCGGAAAATAAAATTAAATGTCTTGAAGAATTTCGTCAGAGTACGCAACTTTTATTACCATGGAAACCATGTGTATCGATAAAATCTGAAATGATAATGTATTTGGATGAATATCTTATAGCCTGTATTTTTGAATTTTATAAAGATTTAAAATGAGAACGATTTACATTGGACACAGTAAAGCCCCCTTCACACTTTCACAGATTTGGGAACGGATAGCTACGGATCGAGGAAAAATTTACATCCGTAGCTATCCGTACCAATCTGTAGCTCGATCCGGTTCTATCCGTAAGCGTGTCATAGCAATTCGTATCTATCCACATGCATATCGTAGCAATCCGTAGTAATATCGGGACGTTATCCGTAGATATCCGTACTTGATTCGTATTAACCCTTAGCAATCCGTACTGGAGTCGTAGGTTCATGGTTTATCGAACATTTTGCGTCCCGACACGCCACGGATAGATCTTTTTTGGAGTCGTAGCTGAGTCTCGGAAAATCAGTTTGCGCAAATACTTGTATTTGTAATGTACAACATCTTGCTTGTACTGAATAATATCCTAAGACATGCTAAACATGGAATAAATTTTATATTACAATATTTTTCTGTGATATTGACGTCAATACACATTATATAGATCAACAATATAATCAACAGAAGAAAAAATAATCAACAAATGAAAAGTCAAACACGAAAGGGAAATGTACCAACAAAAGCAAACACAGCAAAAACAAAAGAAAGGAGAGGAATTCTAACAACACACTGTTGCAGCACTCACAACAAAACACCAAGAGCAGACCTTTACAGAAAGAGATGTTAATGGGACAAACAACACTAACTAACACAATAGAAACATCATACTCAAAAGACCCGAAACGTGCATGTCTGGTCCATGCTGCCAACTTATCTGTTCTTAAATGATGCCATTCAATTTGAAGACGTTTAACATATAAACCAACGAGACCAATGGGCGACCGATGCCGCATTAGGATGGCCATGTACCACGTAAGTAGCAGACGGTGTCATCCGGATTACATTCGCACAACCCACCCACTTTTCAGATTACCAGAGGTATCGAAGAATGCGCAATTGCTGTGAAATGGAACCTCCGCACTGTAAGATGAACATACAAACAGCAGCATGGCACATGAGATCAATGAAACAAAGATATGTAGAAACCGCAAAGGGGAAGATTGCTTATTAGTAGAAATGTAGTCTTGCTAGTTGAATGTATCTCATTTTAGTATGTCAAAATCATGTTCATGTACCAAAATAATGTTTTATTCATTTTTACACCTATTTGAAATAGTTTATAGATTTGTCTTTTTCTAACATAGTCATGTGCTCTCTTTTAATGAATCAGAATTGAATAAAGAAAAAATCCAATAACACAATCTTAAATAGATTTTAAAAAAGCAGACTTTTACCCAAATTATAAATTGCTTACACGTTTGGACGTACATTTCCAAGTATTGTGACGTCGAACGACGTAACTGTGTACTGGTTAAAGACTTATAGTTCTATATCTGTCATTACCGCGCACTCTATAGTAAATGAGTTTCTTTCCAGCTCTGTTGCCTGAAGCTTTGTTTGGGCCGTTAATCAATTTGACTTTTTTTCGGAAATTTGCCATTTCATCAATAATTTCATCGAAATTAAAGGAGGTTTACATCTTAGCACCATCCATCCCATGCTATTTTGAACATAGATTTTATTTGGATATGCTACTGAATTCACCCTACAGGAAATATGGAGCTGCGCACTCTCTTTAAAGTAAATGTACAAATTTAAATTCTGAAAATAAAACCAGAGGGTGCTAGTGAAATAAATTTGGGCGGCTCACTTTGGCTGGAAGCATCACTTCTGAGAATTTAATATTCGAAACATGTGTCTGGTGCATGAAAATTGGTTTGAAACTTTCTTCAAGAAGGTATAGAGTGGGAACACTTCCTGGAATCATCTTTTATACCGTTTGATATGATCATCACTTCGGACTTGAATAATCTACAGCCTTGTACCAGCACATTCTTCAGAATTGCACCCCAACTGACTGTGACGCCAGGACACCATGCCGGCCCCTGGTCATCTTACAGTGAGAAAATTATTTTACACAACAATTGCACGTTCTTCGAGACCTGTGGGTAATCGTAAAAGGAAGAGGGTAATCCGGAGAACCACACCATCTGCTACTGGAGTGGCAGATGGCCGACCTAAGTAGGCACCGATCGTCCATTGGTCTCGTTGGTTTATGTGTATGTGTTATTTGTGTTTGATGTTTCTATGTGATTTGTTGTTCCTTGTCCATTTTGTATCTCTATCTGTGTATATATGTGTTTTGCATCGGGTATTTTGGGGTTTGCTGTGGGTACTGCAACCGAGTGTTGTTGGAGATCCCCTCCTTACTGTTCGAGTCTGAGTGGTGTGTTTTTCATTGTTCTTAAGAGCAAAAACAAAAGGATCAAACTAGCACAAAAACTTTTTATATGATAATCACAATATCAGTTTTTAATTGAATGCATGAATATCTTAAACGATGACAAATAACCATTTATGACCCCCACCCTTATCTCAGGAAATTAGACAAAAATACTGCTCCTTTTTTAAAGGAATGGCACTGCGAATGCATAGTACAATATGTTTATTGATATTTTCTGACCTTAATGCCAAAGCACGGGTTGCAAACTTACAACACTAACAAGAATCAAAACTTTCAAATGAATTACTGGCATTATCATGATGCAAAAAAATAATGAAGTTTGTACATTCATCAATGAAATAATTACAATGAAAGTTCTGTACACTCATGTATTATGACATCATTGCCTGGCACACTCTCACATAAATCATAGGTCCGCCCTCACATCCATGAAAACATCTCCGTGACAAACTCATGTGTCCTGCTTCTCTACATAGTTGACATCTGGCCAGACATCCCCGCCTACTAAACATGGTGTATCCACGTCGTAAATAAGACCTTTTCATTGGTTGAAATCGTAGGGTATCTGAATGGAGTATTGGAATCTCTTGGTGTGGGCCTTTTTCTGGTCCATCAAAGAGCGATTCCTTCCTTACTTTTTCCTTGTTTTGTTTAGACTCGAAAACGTTGTCCAAACGTGCATCCGTATACGCCAGAAATGCAAGTATGAGAATTCTGAGAATGACAAAGAAAAGGACATTGCTTTCCATTTGTTTGGAATTTGATCTTATAAATTACAGAAGGCCTACCATCTTAATTGTCGTAAACCGGGAGAAGGACAGTCATTTCTTAAATAATCCATATATTTTATTTGAAAAAATAATACAAAATTAGAATTGTATTCATCAGAATTTGCTATTGTAACCTTTCTTAGTGACAAGAATAACGACGTATCCATCAAGTTTTCACACATTATTCTTGCGTACATATAACGGTAGATCCTTTTATCAAAAAGCCCATAGACACGACCAGGAGTCCCCGGGGGCACATGTAGCCAAGTTCGATCAACTCGGTTGAACTAAATGTACCTCGTGTGAAATGAAGCTAAATTACTACGTGGCGAGTACAAGTCGTGCACCCGTGAAGCGTACAATTTTTAACCGATCGGGGTAAAAATAAAATGACCTATCGCTATCGACTAAGTATTACAGTGAATATGCAGGATTAAAAGGGTAGTCTCTTACATTATATAAACCAGGGAAATGAAGGAAATTATAAATTACAGAATACGGATAAAGTGTAAGAATTAAGGGAGACAAAAGAAATTAAAAGTGATTCAATTTAACTAAACATAAATTTAAACAAAATCAAAAATAAATCGGTAACTAGTAATACCACACTTTTAAAGGATATGTATAGAAGCAATGCATCTAATAAACTCAGATAAAAAAAACTGTTCTACTCCATTTTAATGAAGATTAATTGTACGAAGATTATTTTGAAAGATGTAAATTGATATCTAGGAAGCTTCCTTAGTTATGTAAAAAGTATTTTCACTGAACAATATTCCTACGATAAGGGAAAACAATCTATTTCTTACACTACTTATAACTTACTTGCTTCTTTTTACAATCTGAAACCACGATCTTCAGTTTTAAAAAAAATCATACACGTTTATTCATTCCATCCATTATAATTGCCAATGTGAAAAAAAAATATGAAGATGCTTTAATTTGGTTTTTTGAGAAATTCAAATAAATAGATTTTAATATAAATGTGAAACGGCAAAATGGAGGAAACTCATACAGAATGAGGAAATTATGTTCATTCCAGATTCAAATATCTGATTTTCGAAATTAAATATGTAAATAGTAAAAAAAAAAGACGTTTTATTTTGCTTCAATTAAGTTCTGAATAAAGTACTCCATTGGATATTTAATTAAGTCTAAAATATATAATACTTACATAACATTAAGTGATAGAAATGTCATTTTCTGAAATGTGCGAACAGGAAACTGTTCCATTCTTTACCTATAAATCATTTATATAGTTTATGACAAAATTAAATTAAAATGTAATGAAGATTGGTGATTGGCCAGTTCTCGCTTTGTTACGCCCATTGTGACAATATGACAAATATGGATAATGACCATATCACTGTATATAGCACAAAATCGATAACCCAGAAAATCAGAAACCGAAGGCATACAAAATCAGGATAAAACAGGAACCAAAGCAAACAAATAAAAACCTCCACCATATGAAAAGAAGCGAATTCCCGATATGAGAGTGAGACCAGGTGCCCAGGAAGAGTAAGCACTATACTTCCAATCAAAAATAAGACGACTATCTTCAAAGACCAAAAAAGACCGAGAAACATCGGAACACAAACAACCAGGAAAAATAAAACAGTAAGCATCCCCTGTTGGCTAGCCGCACCCGCCGTCGATAGTTAAGCACAAAAATGAAAACAATATATAAACTTCATGCACTGTGTGACGTTATGTCTATATAGAAAGTGCTATGGCGACAATGTCAGGGAAATATATTCAAAACACTTACTGTCAAACCCCTCGCGGGGAACATTTTTACGAGCTCCACACGGCAAAGGGCATAAGTGTGACACAAATGAGTTAAAGAAGATCCTGACGTTAATCTCAACAGCACTCACAATAGAGCACAACATTAGAGACGGAAAAGAGACAAACGACATATAAACATGAAACACAAGAGACTACACATAAACCAAAGTGGGTGCCAGAAATAGTTGCTTTTAGTTTTGCGAATAGATGAAAATCTGATGAAAAAAGATCAGGTAATTAAGGCGGATGCTCAAATAAATTAAAGCACAATCATCAAGGGCAGTCATAGCAGTAACAACCTTGTGAGCAAGAACATTGTCGTGATGGAACAACACATCTTTTTTTTTTTAGCTTTCGGCGGTGCTTTTGAATCATTCCCTTTCCTTTAAGTGTTATATTTTCCCGAAACTGTGTCAGAAGTGAAGCATAGTATGTTGGTCCTGTAGCATCATACCCCACCTATTCTGATACATCTTTCGGTACATTTTTGGTCATAATAATTTCACACTTTTTGGCCATATTACATTATTTAGACTGAGGATCACTGACGAGGGTTAAGTACCCGAAACGTGCATGTCTGGTCCGTGCTGTAAATTCATCTGGTTTTAGATAATGCTATTGAATTTAAAGACGTTTAACATGTGCCATTGATTGTATGTCCCTTCTGGAGTTAATCTATCGGCAGAATACCTTCTACATAACATAATACCGATTCTCACAACATATCAATCAGCTCACGTAACTGATGAATGATTACTTTTAAACGCACAAATGTTAAAATGATTATTTCATAACTGAAAATTTTAACCACTGGGTTAGTATCCCTGCTTATGTATATCAGACTTGTTCCAGTATTAAGTTCTATATATTTCTTTCCTGGTGAAGTGCTAGTCCCCTAGGGTTCAGGTGACCTTGTCACCTACGATGCCGTTCCCATTCTTTCACAGTGTTTATAGGCTAGTCGGTATCTTTCCTGGTAAAGTGCTATTCCCATAGGATGTTGTTCCCATTCTTTCACAGTGTTTATAGGCTAGTCGGTATCTTTCCTGGTAAAGTGCTATTCCCATAGGATGTTGTTCCCATTCTTTCACAGTGTTTATAGGCCAGTCGGTATCTTTCCTGGTAAAGTGCTATTCCCATAGGATGTTGTTCCCATTCTTTCACAGTGTTTATAGGCTAGTCGGTATCTTTCCTGGTAAAGTGCTATTCCCATAGGATGTTGTTCCCATTCTTTCACAGTGTTTATAGGCCAGTCGGTATCTTTCCTGGTAAAGTGCTATTCCCATAGGATGTTGTTCCCATTCTTTCACAGTGTTTATAGGCTAGTCGGTATCTTTCCTGGTAAAGTGCTATTCCCATAGGATGTTGTTCCCATTCTTTCACAGTGTTTATAGGCTAGTCGGTATCTTTCCTGGTAAAGTGCTATTCCCATAGGATGTTGTTCCCATTCTTTCACAGTGTTTATAGGCCAGTCGGTATCTTTCCTGGTAAAGTGCTATTCCCATAGGATGTTGTTCCCATTCTTTCACAGTGTTTATAGGCTAGTCGGTATCTTTCCTGGTAAAGTGCTATTCCCATAGGATGTTGTTCCCATTCTTTCACAGTGTTTATAGGCCAGTCGGTATCTTTCCTGGTAAAGTGCTATTCCCATAGGATGTTGTTCCCATTCTTTCACAGTGTTTATAGGCTAGTCGGTATCTTTCCTGGTAAAGTGCTATTCCCATAGGATGTTGTTCCCATTCTTTCACAGTGTTTATAGGCCAGTCGGTATCTTTCCTGGTAAAGTGCTATTCCCATAGGATGTTGTTCCCATTCTTTCACAGTGTTTATAGGCCAGTCGGTATCTTTCCTGGTAAAGTGCTATTCCCATAGGATGTTGTTCCCATTCTTTCACAGTGTTTATAGGCTAGTCGGTATCTTTCCTGGTAAAGTGCTATTCCCATAGGATGTTGTTCCCATTCTTTCACAGTGTTTATAGGCCAGTCGGTATCTTTCCTGGTAAAGTGCTATTCCCATAGTATGTTGTTCCCATTATTTCACAGTGTTTATAGGCTTGTCGGTATCTTTCCTGGTAAAATGCTATTCCCATAGGATGTTGTTCCCATTCTTTCATAGTGTTTATAGGCCAGTCGGTATCTTTCCTGGTAAAGTGCTATTCCCATAGTATGTTGTTCCCATTCTTTCACAGTGTTTATTGGCCAGTCGGTATCTCTACTGGTAAAGCGCTAGTCCCCTAGGATGCTGTTCCCATTCTTTCACAGTGTTTAAAGGCCAGTCCCCCCCCCCCCCAAGAAGCTGCTTCGTCAACAATCCAAACCTTGGTTATCGTTCTGAAGGCATAGCTACAATAGAACATATATTTCAATATTGACAATCTGCCAACCGAAGCACTATTGGAAATCTTATTTTGACTTTAATGACAATACATAGTCCAAAATGTTCGAATCTGAAAGTCGGTCAGACTTCTCGGGTGATTTATCTTGAGCTCGCTTCAGCCATTTTTGACCCATAATCAACAGAGAGACACAATTACTTTTCTGTCTGAATTTCTGGACAGCATAACAATCTTTTTTACGCGAAACTATGAAATTTGTGAAAAAAGGCAAAAACATGGAGAAATTTAAAAAAAAAAAAAAAAAGGAGGAATTGAGTGTTACAGTGACGCTTTACCAGACGACCAGGACAACACATCATCATGGACAGACGACTTCATGGATAAGTACAAAGAACAGACAAACTGTAAGTCCATTCATTCTTTTTCTTCTCCCCACCTAACATCGACTCCGAAACATCACCCTGTTACCCATGACGAATACCTCATAAATAATCATGAAAGCAGTATCTTTACTGATGTTCCTCAATTTCATACGCGACGACTGGAGTAAATACATCAACTTCATCGACGACAACTGACCAGAGTACGTATGTTCATATCGTATCAAGCTCACCAAAACGGAAACCAGAAACCAATTCCCCTCCGCGACAAGAAAACCAATCAAATCGAAACTATCCCAAAAAGGCAATTGTTTAAAACTTTGATTATCGGAAGTTCGATTCTTCAACGTATTCATCCCAAAGGACTATAACGTACCACCCTCGTAAAAACACTAAGAGGGGCAAAAGCATACGGTATCAGAAACTACCTAAAAGGATGGACATAGGCAAATTCAAAACCATTATCATACAAGGAGGAGGAAATGATGTTGATAACGGTAGACCCCTCAATGACATAGAACGCGACATAAAGGACATAATTAAGGACGTCAAAGAGAGAGCCCCGCAAGCATCCATACACATTGCGCAAGTTCTCCCACGCAAGGATACGAAAATAACTTAAGTAAACCGTATGCTCGACAAAATTTGCAAATCCCATGGAGCAACCCTCATACCGATTACAAACGCGATAACGAAAGTAACAGCAATCACACACTTGACTGACGAGAAAAATCTTTTAGATGCCGACACATCAGTCCTTCTCAAGGAATACAATAATAACGTGTCGATCCTTAAAGCTGAACTAAGTCTTTAAAAACCCCCATGACGTAGTAAATTTTTTATGGGAACGGAAATTGTTAGAAGTGAAACTAACAATCTCCGTCCCCGAGCTAAAAATACACTTGGTCATGTGTTTATTTGAACTTTCCCCCTGGTGACGTTTTGCATACTAATGAATCGTGACCCAAAATCCACTACCTCGAGTACTCGAGCGGTATATAAAGAAGCCTGGATGTGTGGACATTGCCATTTGTATGAGATGTCGTCTACCTGTAAAGATGAGTTAAGAAATAAGTAAATTGCATAGAAAATCATACATTAAGATATATAATTTTCAAATAAGAATAAAATTATTTTCTCATATATAGTGTTATAATGAATGAGATCTGCCCCGGGTACGTGATAGAGGGAGGGGAACTCGGGGGACGGGAGTTTGGGGGGGGGGGTTTCCGGAACATGTTTCACATATACAGCACCTCCAAAAGAAATTATGGCGTATGCATTATGATATATACAAGTACTATGTTTAAAACTCAAAATTAAGGTACAGATCGGAAAAGTTTGGGAGGGGGAGATTTGCTACAAGTAAATCATCATGAAATGTAGTAAATAACAAATGATTATTTACAAAGATAACATGATCACAAACTTATCACATTGCATATGCATGTAGGGAACTCAATGTTTCAAAATTTGGACAGATCAAGAGGGTTTTGGGTTCCGGGGGAGGGGGGTGATCGAATGGTAGCCCAAAATCAAAGCGTTGAAATAAAATATATGAAGCGAAATATTATTTGCTTGTAATTTACATAATAGATCCGGACGAAAAAAGATCCGGGAAAGAGAAGCGTTGTGAGGTTTCGAGTTCGCGGCTGGGTGGGGGGGGGGGGGGGGGGGTGCGCGTTACAGGGAGGAAGTAATGCATCCTCCAAATGTAATTCAAAATTACACTCTTTTACATAGTGAAATGCTTCTTAGCTATGTCTGCCTATAAAATAGTCATTTTCAGTATAGCTGTATCTTACACAATTACATAAATACACTTAGTAACTTGACTTAGTGACCCACATTATATATTTACATTGTACCTGTTTACTAAACGTCTAAAATACAAAAATTTCCTAATTTCAAAATTTATTTTTAACAAGTCCATTGTCTCAATCTTCTAAAATTATATCAGAATAAAAAACTGCACATTGCATGGTTTTACTTACATGTTGATAAAGCAAATACAATCCTATATTACAAATGATCGGTACACATGTTACCATTTTACACGCATGTGAAAAAACCGCGTGTTCGATTAGAGCTTTAGTAATACTTGTCTTGTAAATAATAAGTAAGATCACAATTTCGATATCCTAATGTTCTATGTTTGGAACAAAATAAAGAGTGATACATCTAAATCAAAATGGCTCATATTTTGATGAATTAAAGCGATCTATACATTTTCCAGAGGGGGGGGGGCTGTTTCCAAGTCGTCGCTGTCAGTGTAGGGGTTGGGTGTCCTCATATGGGCATATATATGGTTATTAGTAAAATTCAACTTGAAAATGGAAAAAAACCAGCAATTTTAGACAAATCACAAGAATGAGGGGGAGGGCCCCCATAATTTGTGGGATTTGAAAGTATTTTCTGAAAGTATAAAGGCCCTACTCAAGAATGAATTTGATTTACATGTACACTTTACCAACTCAGGTATTTCGTGGAAATTTTGGGTTAAAAATAACAAATTTTATAAAAAAGCTGAATTATTTTATTCAATTTTTTGGAGTCTTTACATACTTTGGACAATTACTCATATCAAAAGTAGTTAATGAATGTTTTCAGTCATCACATTTCAATTTTGCAAATTGAATCAAATTAAGCAATTCCAACTCAGAGGTATCTTGAAGAAATCGGATCTATATGGGGATACCATATTTCTAAAAAAAAATACAAAATTTCCAAAGATAAGTGCAAATATCAAACTTTAACTTTCAAATTACGTTAGTCTACCATATTTTACACATATCTAAAGCTTCAGAATCTGATGTGAATTTGTCCAAAAGATGGTGAAATTATTGAGTTTTTCCTTTTTCAGCGATTTTTGATAAAAATCAATATAGTTTTTACTTCCATTTTTTTCTCGTAACAACGAGATTTTTTTTTTTCGTAACTTCGATATTTGTTTCTCGTAACTACGAATTTTTTTCTCGTAACTACCACAATTTTTCTCGCAACTACGAGTTATGACATGGTACGAAATGGCTTCTGTAGGAAATACACGCTCATGGACTAGAATATTTTATACATATTGGGAGTATTTTATTTTTACTTAGAACCAACAACCTTTTTTATCGTAAAGCGATACAAATCCCCTACCGGTATAAATCTGAGACCAATACTGAACTCAATGCATGTGCAGACAAGTACCAGTTCGGTATCTGTAATAGTATCAATAAAGAAAAGACAAGAAATCTGAAACTGTAATGAAAATAACAAAGTCAAAGGGTAATAACTCTATTAAGGGGGGCTTTGGGTTTTTTTTTCGAAAAAAATAATTTTCTCTGAATTTTGATGGAAAAATTAATTTGCTTATGGTGTGTCAGAAAAAATAATCTTGTTTTCACAAGTAGTCTAAATTTGAAGAATTACCTTAAAATTTCGCTAAAAATTCCTGAAAATTTTCCGGCTCGCTTCGTTCGTCACAGTTTTCAATTTATATAAAAAAAAATTTGGCTCGCTTTGCTCGCTGTAGTTTTCTATCAAAACATTAATTTTTAATGGCAAAGATTATATTTAAAAATATCAAAAGAATGCATGTTAATGGGGAAAAAGGGCTTCCTTGGAGGCCTATAAATATACCATGAATATAATGCATTACTATTACATGCAATAGATGCATGTTTCACCATAGAGTCTAATTTCATATACAAGCTTCGAAGGAGAACTTCAGTTTTTCCCCTAATTTACAATTCTAAATTCGAAAATTTGTCTAGGAAATCCTCCCCTCAGACCCCCTTACAAGATATAAATTTTGTTTACTGAGGATTATATTGTAAATACTTCTATCTCTCTGTTTATAAGTGAATTAAATTTTTCATAAAAATAAAGTGATATTTTATTAGAGTTTTGAATAAAAATCAAGAATTTCTATTAAAACACAAACATTCATTATATATTGCACATCACTTATTATAAAAAAATTCCTTGCTCCAACTTTGCAAGAAAAAAATAATTTTGCTCCGGTATAGGGCGAAAAAAATTATCATGCTCCGACAAAAAAAATCCAAACCCCCCCCCCCCCCCCAAATAATATTAAATGGACCATGCCTACAGACAGACATACCTCGCTGAGAACGAGACGTTCAGTAGTTTTGGGGAACTCATGCATTCGAAAATCATTGATAAAAGGGAAAAAAGGAATAGCTATTCAAAAATGAAACCATGTGAATGCATGTATAAAAGCTTTGATGAGTTTCAGATGAAATTAATTTTAAATTTTAATTCCTATACTTTTAATGTGGATTTTAAAAAAAATCACAGAAATTCAAAGTAATTTTACTTTTTCTTCCAACATTTCTGCTCCAGAGTAGTGCATATGATGATCGTTCATGGATGATTTAGACCAAACAAAACCCCTCCAACTCGCCACTTTTAATTGGCCGGATTGCAAAGCAATTCCGGTCTATAGATTGACGATGTCTGTCTGTCTGTCTGTCTGTCTGTCTGTCTGTCTGTCTGTCTGTCTGTCTGTCTGTCTGTCTGTCTGTCTGTCTGTCTGTCTGTCTGTCTGTCCGTCCGTCCGTCCCTCCTTCCCTCCGTCTGTCTGTCTGTCTGTCTGTCCGTCTGTCGTCAACATTTTGGTTAAAGTTTCTGGTTGCAGCAAAATCTGAGGAACATTACGCAGTAGAAACTTTATATCATACATGAAGGTTGCCCGTTACAAGACCTTTCAATTTATGCCTTAACATTTGACCTAGTGACCTTGACCTGGAGCTTTGACCTAGTCATGGTTATGGTATCGGGAAAGTGTGTAGACTGTAAGGCCACTATGTTCCCCATTCCCTCAACATAGATTTTGGACCCGGCCCTGAAAAGAAAGGGCTATACAGAATTTGATTGGGGGGGAGGGGGGGGGGTAGTTATTGAGATGGGGATATTGGGAGGAAACGGATCCAAGTCATGGCCCAGGTAGAGTTGTTCGACGAAAAAATAGTTTCAACAC
Source organism: Pinctada imbricata (assembly GCA_033119305.1). Lineage (NCBI taxonomy): Eukaryota > Metazoa > Mollusca > Bivalvia > Pterioida > Pteriidae > Pinctada > Pinctada imbricata. The sequence goes on along the minus strand of VSWD01000004.1, from coordinate 11,624,035 downwards.
AAAGGAAACCTATAAACTATTTATAAATAGGATTGTCAAGAATTCTATGAATTGTTTCTTTCCAATTTCCGATGCGAATTCCATCTGTTGCATCCCAAGGTCTCCACGTTTACCCCCCCCCCCCCCCCCCTTTAACACATCAATGGAAATAATCATACAAACGATCATAAATATAAATTCCAATGGATAATGAAGCATATTCAAATATTCGGTAACTAGTATACATGTATATTTTAATTGATATGAATTTATAAAAGCCCATTTTCATTATGCGAATAATCTAATCGAACACGCGATTTTCACATGTGTCTACACAATGAGGTCATGTTTGTTGTACAAAAATTGTATACCGACCATAGGCCTGTATTGGATTGTATTTTCTAAAATATCATGTAAGTAAAACACTATAATTATCATGCAGTTTTGTATTCTCGAAATTTAGCTGATTAATTACATTTTCTAAAAGAAATTTTGAAATGAGGAAAATGCAGAGAAACAGCTATGTACTTGCCTTTCACAGTATACAGGTATATGTAACAAAATCGTATGTAATGAAAATAGAATATTATAGGAGAATTTAACTATCGTATTTTAGTATGTTAATGTATGTACTTTTATTGTGCTTTTTTGCATGACAATGTTTCGATAAAACATCCCCCTCCCCTCAGTAAACACTAATCAATATACTATTTCACTTCAGATAATATAAATTTTCAATAACTTCACCCCCCCCCCTTTCAGGCCCAACATGTCTTGGTTGATCATAAACATTGGGCTCCCTCTTCATCTACATGTATATTTGATCTCCTTTGCTTGTGATAAATCATTTCAATTTACTTTCATGTCTGTTGGTTTGAATGATATACTTGAATCCAACAACATCCCACCCCACCTCTATTTCACATATGTACCAAATTTTGATCAATGTAAACCGTAGCATATAATTTTTTGACATTGTAAATACATGTTACTATGGATATTTTGAATTCATCTTTTTGGTTCGCAATATTTCATATAAAACATATGATAAAACCTACCCACCCGGTCCCGTCCCCATCCCGTTCTAAAACAACCCCCTTCCACCCATCCCCTTCCACAAGTTCCCAAGATTACGTACCCGTCTTTTAATTATTTCAGTTAAACTGAAGATTTCATGATTACTTTATCCATTTTCTATTTCAATGTATGGTTTTCTATGATATTTTCTAATTTCTGAACTCAAATGACAATGTCCACGCGTCCAGGCTTCTTTATATACCGCTCGAGTACTCGAGGTAGTGGATTTTGGGTCACGATACATTAGTATGCAAAACGTCATCAGGGGGAAAGTTCAAATCAACACATGACCAAGTGTATTTTAGCTAGGGGACGGAGATTGTTAGTTTCACTTCTAACAATTTCCGTTCCCATAAAAAATTTACTACGTCATGGGGTTTTTTAAAGACTTAGTTCAGCTTTAAGTCGATCGTTTATTTCGAGGTTATCGAAGAGGCTTGTTATTTCTGCGGAGAAAAGGGCCATAACGCGAAACGTTGTCACCATGAAGGGAAAATACAGTGTTTGAGTTGTAGGTGCACCTGACACGGCCATTGACTGCCCATGCTACTTCTGATAGGACGATGACAAGGAACAAGATGTCGACATAAATCGCCGTGACTTAAATTATCGGAAAAGTCTTCATGTTTTATCTTCTCTATGTTCTTCTTGCACAATTTGTCAGGCGATTTATGTGTCTGTAGCTTGTATTGTTCTAACTTCATTTTTACGAAATGTTCCAACAGAAAAGAAGGCATAAATAATAGTAAAAAAAATGAACCATTCTAAATCAAATTCCACCAGAAATATGCATAAAACATCATTTGAACCAATTCAATCATCTTGCAACTTGACAAAATCAAGAAATCAAATTCAAACAGAAAGTAGTATTATAAATGAAAAAGATCTTAGTTCTTTCGGACTCGCGAAAAAGGGATCACGCATTGCTAATTTGAATATATGTCACAATCTGAACGAAAAAAGATGAAATAATATTACTTCTTTCAGAAAAAGTTCCGTTGAAATTTAAGGACTCTGCGAATCTTTTCTCAATAACGAAATCCCTGATGAACTAGTTACTAAAGATGGTTTTAACTTTGAAGGAAAAGACAGAAAAGGAAAATCAGGAGGTGGAATACTTGTGTACATATCTCAATTTTTAAACTATAAACGACGCGAAGATCTTGAAAGCGGAGATATAGAAACTATATGGTTAGAAATACTTTTTTCAAAATTCAAAATCTGTGTTTAATTGTTCTAGCTATCGACCCCCTTCTGCAAAAAATATCTTGGGTGGAATATTTTGCAGCCGAAATTGACAAAGCTGTCTGCGGTGATAATGAGAGTATCATTTCCGGACTTTAATTCAACGCAGGTCATTTCCTCTCCGACATGTACGTGTTACTGATAATTCTACAACAATGATGGACCATATCTACACTAACAGACCAAATAATATTACTGAAGTAAACGTGCCAAACATATCTATGTCGGGCCATTATCCTGTTTGTATAACAAGAAGCACCAAATCCTCAGATAAAAAGAAGTCAATTACACGCATTACTAGACAGAGATTATGAAAGGTTTAATGCATCTGAATATTTGGCCGATCTCGCTTGCGTTAATCCAAGCATTGCTCTTGAACAATTCTACAAGCTACTACTTCCTATACTCTATGAACATCACAAAATTAAGACAAAACGTGATAGTCCTAAATGGATGAATTCAATAATTAACGAAGCGCGACATAAGAGAGATTTGTATCACAAAACGAAAGACCCAGAAAATTATCACAAGTGGCGAAACAAAGTCACCGAGCTGATACGAGAGGCTAAACAAATGTATTACATAAAATCTACCGAAGAAGCTAAGGATATGTCTGACCTCTGGAGACATTTCAAAGAATTAAACGCCACACGTCACAAATTCGAGAATTTATAAATCATTTTGATCTTTTACAAAAGGAAAAGTCTGGATTCAGGCAACATCATTCATGTATGACAACACTCACTAAAATGACAGACAAAGGGTTGTCTGAGATTGATAAAGGAAATGTGACTGGAACTGTGTTCCTAGATTTCAGTAAAGCTTTTACCTTGGTTAATCGTGAAACTCTCCCAAAGAAACTTAAATTGTATAGGTTCAATATCAATTCAATAAACCTCCTAAAGTCATATTAGCAGAATCGCCAGCAAGAAGAACATATAGGGAATACCTTTTCTGAAAAGCTAAGTATAAAAACAGGTGTACCCCAAAGGCTTTGTGTTAGGTCCAAGAATTTGATTGATTGATTTATTTATTTATTGATATAACCCTGTCGTTGTGTAACATAACCCTGTCGTTGTGTAATATAACCCTGTCAGTGTGTACTATAACCCTGTCAATGTGTAATATAACCCTGTCTTTGTGTAATAAAACCCTTAGTACATCAAAATTTACATCGAGACAATCATCGAATTTGACAGGTTTACATAAAGCTGTAGCGACGGGTGTTGCATGCAATCAGGAGACTGACTCTCCCCGGGCACCTGGTCTCACTTCGGAATATTGTTCATTCCGGGGTTCGCAACCGTTCCGATGGAAATTATCACGATTTTGGCTTGCCATTTCGACTTTGAGACTGAATAACTGATAAGTACTTCATGGATGTTCACCTTTACCAAAGTGATGTTGTCCAATCGTGGATCTTCTCCTTAATCTCCCACAAATAGCTTATTTAAATGTTTTGTGAAAACCAGCTAAAGGGCTTGTGGAAGTTTATTGAAATGAACTAGTTCTAGATCGTTAGGTCGGTTTTGTGAAAATTTAAGCCTTCTTTAAAGCTGTCCAAGATGAAAGACTTGAATTATTTAGTGTGGGTAAGTTATATAGTGATTCACCTAGTGTATGTAAGTTATGTAGTGATTTCAATTTTCACCCTCGCATCAGCATTTTTTTTTTGTATGTGAATATTGATTATCCACTTCTTTTCACTCCTTTGTGCTATGATATATCGTCATTATCCAAAGTTATATTCTCCACCTTTTCATGCGTCATTCACATTTGGGGTTTTTTTTTGGTAGAATTTAAACATTTTTCTAACATATCGTCACATATACGCAATGTTTTGTAAGCTAAAAGCAAAAAAAAATTTTTTTATTCGATAACGATACTTATTTTCATTTTATTGATTTATTTTAGTGCACAAAATTGCAACTGATGGCGCACATAGCGAGGCTGTGTCTCATTAGAAAATGATTAACTTCTACCAAAGGTATTTTAATTAAAATCGGATCATATAATTGCAGTATAGTAAAATTTATTTTATGGGAAAGAAAATAGAAGTTGACCATTTAGTATTATGTAGGGGTCATCTGAAAGATAATGGCATCTTCCAATGATACGTAATGGGGTTTTACTGTAAAATAATCATTTTTCTCAAATTTTTCTTATTTCATCGCAAGAGATTTTAATTCAATTCATGTTCTTTATTTGTTGTACTTCAAATATCATTTTAAGAAAAAGAAATTGGAAATTCACCGTCATCATTTTTTTTCTAATTGTAGAAGACCTCGTTAATATAACTAAGACTTCGTTGTTAAGTATAGGTTCACGTAAGAGTCAGACAGGGGTGATACATCAAAAATTTGTGCAAACTTTTTATCTCAGTTTTGAGACATATATTGGAACCCTTCGATATTATTATGTGATATAAATCAACGTGTTGAAATTAATTTCTCAATGTAGCGATGGTGAAGCGAAATATTCACCTCATAATTCATAAAGGATTATGAAGGAAAAAATGGCGAGAAAATTTTTTCTATATAATTAAACCAAATTTGTTACCCCTATAATTTTCTTCACCATCCAAGTATAAGAGAAATTTATTCAAAACCATCGAAACAAAAATTGTACTCTATGTCTTCCGAAATGGAAGTAACCGGATGTGACAGTTCTACCGAATTGAAGCGGCGGGTGTTGCATGCTTACTCTTCCTGGACACCTGGTCTCACTTCCATATCGGGAGTTCGCTTCTTTTCATATGGTGGATGTTTTGTTTGTTTGCTTTGGTTCCTGTTTTGTCCTGATTTTGTATGCCTTCGGTTCCTGATTTTCTGAATTATCGATTTTATGCTGTATACAGGGATATCGTCATTATCCATATTTGTCATTCATATGGAGGCTGATCTGACACATTTCAAGAGAAAAAAGTCTTGCAAACATTTTAAGGTTTTTTCCACTGCCTGATCCTTGCGTGGACCTATTCTTAAGTACTGTCTTCTGAAATGGCAGACACGATTTCGTAATATCCATTTTAGCTAGGAAGTTTAACAATGTCGTCATCATTTGGGTTTTTTTACGATATTGGTTTCAAATATACCAGTAGACGATGAATTAAATATGTTAATTCGAATTATGAAATAATTTGAACAGATCAGGTAACCTTCAAGACGTTTTATAAGTCTGTTTACAGGTAGAGGAAATTGAGAATCGATCTAATCAATCTTCCGCTTCATCTTGGTTTTGAAGGGTGGACAGCACCTTGACGTGAGAATTTTCGATACAATTACCTAATCTTAACCTAATATTATACAATTATTGACTGGAAATGAGGGCAATGTATGATTTGTTGGACCTGAAGATAAAATATTGCCAGAGGCCGTAGGCCGAGGGCTATATTTTGTCTGAAGGTCCTACAGATCATATATTGCCCGAATACCCAGTCAATAATTGTTTTGTTATAACTTACATCAATAATGCAGCAACGAACCGATTAACCCGGCATGTGTACGTTCATTTTCGTCTATAAGAGAAAGAGCGCGGAAAATAGGTAGAGCTAATAGCGTAATCAATGACGTTACGTCACAAACGATTATTGTTTATCGGTCAATATTTTTTTTTAAATATCGCCCTTGGGCCAATATTGATGTAAATATTGACTGCTTGGTCAAATATTCGAATTTATAGGCATTTTTCCTATGGAGTTTTTATATGGAGATACTGATAAGGGTATAACAATATACAATTATTGACTGGGAATGAGGGCAATATATGATTTGTTGGACCTGAAGATAAAATATTGCCCGAGGCCGAAGGGCGAGGGCTATATTTTGTCTGAAGGTCCAACAAATCATATATTGCCCAAATTCCCAGTCAATAATTGTTTTGTTATACCTTACATCAATACTGCAGCAACAAACCGATTAACCCGGCATGTTTACGTACATTTTAATCTATTGGAGAAAGAACGCGGAAAAATAGGTAGAGCTAATAGCGTAATCAATGACGTTACGTCACAAACGATTATTGTTTATCGGTCAACCATTGCCCTAGGGCCAATATTGATGTAAATATTGACTGCTTGGTCAAATATTCGACTTTATAGGCATTTTTCCTATGGAGATTTTATATTGAGATACTGATAAGGGTATAACAACCTAATATATTTACCGATATACGTACCCCATAATACAGACTACAAGGAGTTAAAGAAGATCCTCACAATAGAGCACATAGTTAAGCATTGACTGACCCCTTGTAAGCTAGAGGTGGGACCAGGTGCCCGGGAGGAGTAAGCATCCCCTGTTGGCTAGCCGTACCCGCCGTATATGTTTATGCACGAAAATGAAAACAATACATATATAATTAATGCACTGTCTGACGTTATGTCTATATAGAAAGTGCTATGGCGACAATGTCAGGGAAATATATTCAAAACACTTACTGTCAAACCCCTTGTGGGGAACTTTTTTACGAGCTCCACACAGCAAAGGGCATAAGTGTGACATAAATGAGTTAAAGAAGATCCTTACGATAATCTCAACAGCACTCACAAAAGAGCACATAGTTAAGCATCGACGGACCCCTAGTAAGCTAGAGGTGGGACCAGGAGTCATCATGGACATTTCTACTTTTCGTTTATTTCAAGCAGTTAGATCGGATAAATCAGAAGAGAAAATAAACCGCCCTTTCATTGATATAAATTTTCAAACAAAGGTATTGATAAATTGAATCTTGGTCAAATTTTGAATCACAAAACTGTCACAGAAAACATCCCACCATATTTCAAAATAAAAAAAAATCCTTGTATTTCCTATAGCTACACGCCAACAGGACATCTAAAACCTACAATTACAAACGATTCTTGCAGTGTATTGATATAAGTAATCCCTCACTACATCCATTTCTTTGCGAATGTTCTTCATCGGAATTCAAATACTTTCCTTGTGGACACGTTATTACTGGTGACCTTAGTATAGTCAAGAACGACAAGTTGACAGAATTGTTAAAATATTGTCCCTAATACAGAGAACGTAAATACTTTACATGGAACAAAAAATTCAAAATTATCATGGACTCTTGTGATGAATATGCAAGACGTTGGGCTAAGAAAGAGGATTTACAGATCGAATTCCTTTACGAACGGATAAAATCACAGATCTTACCTACCTCCAAGAACATTTTGTCATCACACATGCAGACAAAGCCTCAAATAATTACACATTTACTTTCAAACAGTACTATTTCGACAGCCTTGTTAAAGAGTTGCGTTTAAATTCGAAACCTGGAAATCCCATTTACACCTAATAAACCTTTCTGCCTCTGTTATAATAGATAATCACAAATCAGCTCTCCCTTCCTTTGGCTGTGACTAAAACAATTTAGATTTAGATTTACCATACTTATACTACATACCTAAAATGCATAAGAATCCGTACAAACAACGCTTGATCGCTGGTTCCTAAAAAAAGTTCTACCAAATCTTCGTAGCGGTATCATCCAGATGTGGATTTTAAAGAAATCGAAGTAACATTACACAATCTGAATTTTAGTAGAGTCCATTGGATCAAATCCTTTAATTTTTTTGTCACTTTACACTACAATCCCACATTCTGAATTGAAAGCAAGACTCACAAAAATTATAAGTAATGCGTTTACAAGCAAGAACGGCAATGACTAATACAATTTTATTGTTGTTAACTATGACAAAACCTACTTTGTAAAAGAAAAGTCCGATTCTGAAAATAAGTACATGAAAACATGTATTATTCAGATGTTAAGCTTCCTGATCGACGACAATTTTGTGGTCTTCCAACAAATTGTCTGAATTCCAATGGGGACCAATTGAGACCCACTCCTAGCCGACATTTTTCTTTGCTCGTACGAAAATGAATTCATATATTCCAGCATCCTATTTGGACATAACGCTGTCCTATGACACTGATGGTCACATGTACACCTCACTCTATGACAAACGTGACGACTTCAGTTTCAGCATCACAAACTTCCCTTTTCTGAGTAACAACATCCCTTCATCGCCTGCTTATGGTGTGTTCATATCCCAGTTGATACGTTATGCCAGAGCAGGTAGCAAATATACAGATTTTGATATGAGAGCTAGGCGTCTTTCAGATAAGCTTCTCAGTCAGGGATACCTTTGTGGTCGACGACCTTTTGGAAAATAAAATTATATGTTTAATTTCAAATATAGTCCAACAACACTCTGGCATGATGACTTTTACTGAGATACATCCCCTTCTGGTTATGTACCTTATATGTGAACGGATACAATACACTGTTATTGCAGTTTGTGATTAAAGGATGTATCTTTCAAACATATCAATGTTTACAGGAAAGAATCTTCTTTATTATTTCCATGATAATTAAAGGTATTCTTCGATCTTATAGAGCTGATTTGATGGCAAGCCAAGTGGACAAAATAGCTATTTTCAAATATTAGATATTCATTTTCTTATATAAGAAATTCATTTTCTAATATCAAAACCTTCATTTTCTAATATTAGAAAATGAATTTCAAACATTAGAAAATCATTTTCTAATATCAGAAAATGATTTTATAACATTAGAAAATCATTGGTAATATCAGAAAATGAATTTATGATATTAGAAAATTATAAGTAATATCGAGTATAAGATATTGATTTACTAATATTTGAAATTTATTTTCTAATATTTGTAATTCATTTTCTGATATTTGAAATTACCAACTTTTTAAAGGGCAAAAATTATTTTCTAATACTGGTATAAGAAATTCAGTATATTTTCTAATATTAGAAACTCATTTTCTAATATTGGAAACTCATTTTCTAATATTAGAAATTCATTTTCTAACATTAGAAATTCATTTTATAATGTTTAGAAATCACTTTCTAATATAAGAAATTCATTTCAGAATAGTAAAAATTCTTTCTTTTTTTTTTTTTTTTTTTTTTGATATTAGGAAAAAGTCTATATTTTCTAATATTAAAAAATGAATTTCTAATGTTAGAAGAAAAATATTCATACTAGAAAAATAATATCTAAAATAAGAAAATAATTTCTTCTATTGAAAATGAATTTCAAATACATGTATTAAATAATGAATTTTGAAATCAAGAAATGAATTTCTAATACAGTATTAGAAAATACCTATTTTTGTCCACATTGGCTTGCCATATTCTTTTGTCCACATTGCCTTATCATAACATAAGATTTCTATAAAGCATAAACACATACAATAATGGCTTCCATACATAGATAAGAAAAGGTGCCACAAAGATAAAACTTAGGTTAGCGAAACATTAAAAACAGAGAAACCAAATATTTGAAGTCGATGCTCTTGAAAACATGAAAATTGTTCATTCAACATTATGAAAATTGTTGGTATAATGAAGACGATATCATCCGGATGAAGACGACATCATCCGGATGAAGACGATATCATCCGGATGAAGACGATATCATCCGGATGAAGACGATATCATCCGGATGAAGACGAAATAATGAAGACGATCATCCGGATGCTGTAGTTTTTGATTGACAACATTTTTGTGGTGTTTGGAGGAACCGTATTTCAGCAGATAGTCGGAATCCCCATGAGTACCAATTGCGCCCCACTGCTTGCGGACTTATTTTTATATTCATACGAAGCAGACTTCATCCAGACCTTGCTCTCGACTGGGCGAAAGCACCTCGTATCTCAGTTCAATTTTACTTTTAGATACATACACTACCCACCATAAATAAGTATCCAGATGGTATAAAAATTAGAAATTTCATGAAAAGCCCATCCCATTATTTTCTCTTCTGCGCTTTTAAATGCATGAGCATTTTCAATATATCGTTTGCATCATTTAACTTTATACAAAAATGGGAAATTTTTAAGAATATTTTTAGAATTTTTTCATAAGAAAAATTGACATTTTTGGGGGGAAAATGAAAAAAATAAAAAAACAAAGATTTAGCCCAAAAATTACTTGAATTAATTGCAGAATGATTAATCTTCAGATTTTCAAAAGAATGGAACAAAAATCTTCACTTTTTGAAAACAAGATAAATGTATAAGGTGGGTACTACAGTGAAACCTGTCTAAACCGATACCTGTCTAATCCGATAAAGTGTCTATTCCGATAGAATTTTAAGGTCCCAAAGGATTTTCTATCTGTTCCTTCATAAAATAACCTGTGTAAACCGAACACTGCCTACTCCGAATACCGATATAAATTTTTAGTCCTAGTGATATTTTACACATGTATTTTACACTGTATAAGCCGATATGTGAAAACAACACCTACCTTGACCAACCCATTTTTTGATTAATTATCACCCCAAGCTGATTAATTAAAGACTCCATTTCTCTCATCAGTAACCTGCCCAAACCATGATCAGTGTCTTAATTGTTTGCATTATAATAAGTTCTATTTGTATGTAAACTTATCACCAAGTATTAACATAAAAATTTCATACCCTATTCCATCTGACTTTTAAATCTTTTTTCATGGAGTATAATTATTTCCAAATTTAACTTATTATCACAGAGAGGATAATTATATGAGAAATCAGAGTTTAAACAGTTCATGGTAAACAAAAAAGCATTACTGTTTTAGATCAGATAAATCAGAAGAGAAAGCATTACTGTTTTAGATCAGATAAATCAGAAGAGAAAGCATTACTGTTTTAGATCAGATAAATCAGAAGAGAAAACAAACCGTCCTTTCATTAAAGTAAGATTTGCAAACAAAGGTATTAATAAATTGAATCTTGGTCAGATTTTGAATCACAAAACTGTCACAGAAAAAATCCCATCATATTTCAAAAGAAAAGAAACTCCTTGTATTTCCTATAGCTACACACCAACAGTTGCATCTAAAATTTACAATTACAAACGATTCCTACAGTGTATTGATTTAAGTAATCCCTCACTACATCCACTTCCTTGCGAATTTTCATCATCGGATTTCAACTACTCTCCTTGTGGACACGTCATTACCGGTGACCTTAGTATAGTCAAGAACGACAAGTTGAGAGAATTGTTATAAAGGATCCCAAATACAGAGAAAGTATGTCCTTTACATGGAACCAAAATGTCAAAATTATCATGGACTCTTGTGAAGAATATGCAAGACGTTGGGCAAAGAAAGAGGATGTACAGCTCGACACCCTTTCCGAATGGATAAAATCCATCAAGGGTTACTTTTATCTAGAATTAATCGATCAAAAAATCAACTGTGAACACCAAATTCGAGTCTATTTTTAAAGACCCTGATGTTATCACAGAGCTTACCTACCTCCAAGAACATTATGTCATCACACCAGCGGACAAAGCCTCAAATAATTACACATTTACTTGCAAATAAATAATAGATAACCACAAATCAGCTCTTGCTTCCTTTGGCTTCGACACGAACAATTTAGATTTAGATTTGCCATACTTATACTGCATACCTAAAATGCATAAGAATCCCTACAAACAACGTTTCATCGCTGGTTCCTCAAAATGTTCTACCAAATCTGTATCGATCTTACTCACCAAAGTTTTATCTGAAATAAAATCTGGGCTTCAAAAATATTGTTCGACAGTATATTCTCGCAGTGGTATCAACCAGATGTGGATTTCAAAGAATTCGAATGAACTTTTAGAACATCTGAAATCCACTCATTTTAGTAGAGTCCATTCGATCAAAGCCTTTGATTTTTCGACACTTGACACAAAAATTCCACATTCTAATTTGAAAGAAAGACTCGCAAAAGTTATAAGTAATGCGTTTACAAGTAAGAACGGTAATCGCAAATACAAAATTATTGTTGTTAAGTATGACAAAACCTACTTTGTAAAAGAAAAGTCCGATTCTGAAAATAAATACACTGAAATTGATATTATTCAGATGTTAAACTTTCTGATCGACAACATTTTTGTGGTGTTTGGAGGAAAGGTCTTCCAGCAAATTGTCGGAATTCCAATGGGGACATATTGTGCCCCACTCCTTGCCGAAATTTTCCTTTACTCGTACGAAGCTGAATTCATTCAATCTCTGGTCTCTGAAGGGAAAAGATACTTAGCTTCTGACTTCAACTTCACTTACAGATACATAGACGATGTGTTGTCCATTAATAATCCAAAATTCGCGGATTACATGAGCAGTATCTATCCTTCAGAGCTTGAAGTCAAAGAAACTACAGAGACAAATAATTCAGCATCCTATTTGGACATAATGTTGTCCTACGACACTGATGGTCACATGAACACCTCACTCTATGACAAACGTGACGACTTCAATTTCAGCATTACAAACTTTCCTTTTCTGAGTAGCAACATCCCTTCATCGCCTGATTATTGCGTGTTCATATCTCAGTTGATACGCTATGCCAGAGCAAGTACCAAATATACGGATTTTGTTCTGAGAGCTATGCGTATTTCAGATAAGCTTCTCAGTCAGGGATATGTTTGTGACCGACTAACATCGTCACTGAGGAAGTTCTACGGTCGATATGGGGAACTCGTCATACACTATGATGTCCCACTCTCCAGAATGGTGGATGATATTCTGTCATAGACCATTTGAACCATCCAACCAAAGATTGTACTCTATGTCTTCAAAAATGGAAGTTACCGAATGTGACAGTTCTATCGAATGGAAGCGGCGGGTGTTGCATGCAAGCAGGAGATGCTTACTCTTCCTGGGCACCTGGTCTCACTCCCATATCGGGAGTTCGCTTCTTTTCATATGGTGGAGGTTTTTGTTTGTTTGCTTTGGTTCCTGTTTTATCCTGATTCTGTATGCCTTTGGTTTCTGATTTTCTGAATTATCGATTTTGTGCTGTATACAGGGATATGGTCATTATCCATATTTGTCATTACACACACAGTTTTATGATGAATATTTCCTATGGAATATAAAGATAACTTAAAGAAATTATCAGGAAGCCTTAATTTTACTAAACCTGTGTAATCCGATAACCTGTCTATACCGATATTTCTTCTTGGTCCGAGTCAATATTGGTTTAGACAGGTTTCACTGTAATTAAAGGTGGGTAGTGTAGATGACGTGTTGTCCATCAATAATCCGAAATTTAAGGATCATCTACATGAAATCTATCCTCATGAACTAGAGACAAGGAAACAACAGAGAGCGACAGATCCGCTTTGTACTTGGATATACTTCTATTTTTCGCCGCAAACGGCCATTTGAACACCTCACTGTATGACAAGCGTGACGATTTCAGCTTCCACATAACTAACTTCCCTTTCATGAGTAGCAACTTTCCGTCTTCTCCTGCTTATGGTATTTTTGTTTCTCAACTGATACGGTACGCCAGGGCATGTTCCAAATATGAAGATTTCATTATTAGAGCCAGACGGCTTGCAAGTAAGCTACTTGTTCAGGGTTATGTTACACAACGGCTGAAATCATCATTGAGGAAGTTCTTCGGTCGCTACGGGGATGTAATAAAAGCCTATGAGATCCCCCTTTCCAGAATGATCAGTGACATTCTACATTGTGATTGAATGGCTGTCAACATCACCAAACAAGAAATACATACCGGATATGTACATCAATATGTACATCTAGACAATCATCGAATTTGACAAGTTTTCATCGAATTTGACAAGTTTTCATAGAGGTGTACGACGGGTGTTGCATCCAATCAGTAGACGCTGACTCTCCCTGGGTACCTGGTCTCACTTCGGAATGTTGTTCATTCCGGGGTTCGCAACTGTTTCGATGGGAATTCTCACGATTTTGCCTTGCCTTCTCGACTTTTAGACTGAATGACGGTTAGGTACTTCTTTGATGTTTATTAGTAAAGTATTGGTCTCGCTGGTGTACTGTTTAGTCTTTCATGTTTGGTATTTTTATGTCTGTGTAGTCTTTCGTGTTTAATATTTTTTATCTCTGTGGATATAGTCTTTCGTCTTTAGTATTTTTTATCTCTGCGTATATAGTCTTTCTTGTTTAGTATTTTTTATCTCTGCGTATATAGTCTTTTGTGTTTAGTATTTTTTTATCTCTGCGTATATAGTCTTTCGTGTTTAGTATTTTTAATCTCTGCGTATATAGTCTTTCGTGTTTAGTATTTTTTATCTCTGCGTATATAGTCTTTCGTGTTTAGTATTTTTTATCTCTGCGTATATAGTCTTTCGTGTTTAGTATTTTTTTTATGTCTGTGTAGTCATTCGTGTTTAGTATTTTGGATGTCTGTATAGTCCTCCGTGTTTAGTACTTTTGATGTCTGTGTTGTCTGTCGTGGTAAGTATCTTGGATATCTGTGTAGGCTTTCGTGGTTAGTATTTTAGATGTATGTGTACATTTTCATATTTAGAATTTTGAATGTATGTGTAGTCTTTCGTGTTTAGTATTTTGGATATCTGTGTAGTCTCCCGTGTTTAGTATATTAGATGTCTGTGTTGTCATTCGTGTTTAGTATTTTGGATGTCTGTGTAGCCTTTTATGTTTAGAATTTTGGATGTATGTGTAGTCTCTCGTGTTTAGTATTTTGGATATCTGTGCAGTCTCTCGTGTTTAGTATTTTAGATGTCTGTGTAGACATTCGTGTTTAGTATTTTGGATGTCTGTGTAGCCTTTCGTGTTAAGTATTTTATATATCTGTGTAGTCTTTCGTCATGTTCATGTTTCGTATTTTGGATGGTGCGGAGTCTTTCGTGTTTAGTATTTTGGATATCTGTGTAGTCTTTCGTCATGTTCATGTTTAGTATTTTGGATGTCTGCGTAGTCTTTCGTGTTTAGTATTTTGGATATCTGTGTAGTCTTTCGTCATGTTCGAGTTTAGTATTTTGGATGTCTGCGTATTATTTCATGTTTAGTATTTAAGATGTCTGGGTAGTCTCTTTCGTGTTTAGAATTTTGGATGTATGTGTAGTTTCTCGTGTTTAGTATTTTAGGTGTCTGTGTAGTGTTTCCTGGTTAGTATTCTGGATGTCTGTGTAGTCTTTTGTGTTTAGTATTTTGGGTGCATGTGTAGTCTTTCTTGTTTAGTATTTTGGATGTATGTGTAGTTTTTCGAGTGAAGTATTTTGGATATCTGTATAGTCTTTCGTTGTAAGTATTTTGGATATTTGTGTAGTCTTTCGTGGTAAGTATTTTAGATGTCTGTGTAGTCTTTCATATTTAGAATTTTGAATGTATGTTTGGTCTCTCATGTTAAGAATTGTATTTGTAGTCTCTCGTGTTATGTATTGTAGTCTTTCGTGTTTAGTATTTAGGGTGCATGTGTAGTCTTTCTTGTTTAGTATTTTGGATGCATGTGTAGTTTTTCGTGAGAAGTATTTTGGATGTATGTGTAATGGTTCGTGTGATGTATTTGGGATGTACGTGTAATCTTTCGTGTTTGGCATTTGGGATGTATGTATAGTCTTTCGTGTTAAGTATTTTAGATGTCTGTGTAGTCGTTCCTGGTTAGTATTCTGGATGTATGTGTAGTCTTTCCTGGTTAGTATTCTGGATGTATGTGTAGTCTTTCTTGTTTAGTATTTTGGATGTATGTGTAGTTTTTCGTGTGAAGTATTCTGGATGTATGTGTAGTCTTTCTTGTTCAGTATTTTGGATGTCTATGTAGTCTTTCGTAATTAGTATTTTGGATATCTGTGTAGTCTTTCGTCATGTTCGTGTTTAGTATTTTGGATGTCAGTGTAGTCTTTCGTGCTTAGTATTTTGGATATCTGTGTAGTCTTTCGTCATGTTCGTGTTTAGTATTTTGGATGTCTGCGTAGTATTTCGTGTTTAGTATTTTAGATGTCTGTGTAGTATTTCGTGATTAGTATTTTGAATGTATGTGTAATTTTTCGAGTGAAGTATTTTGGATGTATGTGTAGTGTTTCTTGTGAAGTATTTGGGATGTACGTGTAATCTTTCGTGTTTTGGTATTTGGTATGTATGTGTGGTCTTTCGTTTTTAGTATTTTAGATGTCTGTGTAATCTTTCATGGTTAGTAGTCTGGATGTATGTGTAGTCTCTCATGATTAGTATTTTAGATGTCTGTGTAGTCTCTCGTGTTTAGTATTTTAGATGTCTGTTTAGTCTTTCGTGGTTAGTATTCTAGATGTCTTTCTAGTCTTTCCTGGTTAGTATTCTGGATGTATGTGTAGTTTTTCGTGTGAAGTATTCTGGATGTATGTGTAGTCTTTCTTGTTTAGTATTTTGGATGTATGTGTAGTTATTCGTGTGAAGTATTCTGGATGTATGTGTAGTCTTTCGTGTTTAGTATTTTGGATGTATGTGTAGTCTTCATGTTTAGTATTTGGAATGGCTGTTCATTCTTTCGTGCTTAGTATTTTGGATGTATGTGTAGTCTTTCATGTTTTGTATTTTGGATGTATGTGCAGTATTTCGTGTTTAGTATTTGGGATGTCCGTGTAGTCTTTCTTGTTTAGTATTTGGGATGTCGTCATTATTATTTGGTCTTCCTTGTACCTTTTGTGTCTCTCGTGTGCATGTCGACTCTGTGTTTTCGCATTATGTGTTTCAGTGTTATGCTGTGGATGACGTAACCGAGTCTTGTTGGAGATCACCTTCTCTCTTTAATGAATCATTTGTGCCAACATGTTGGAGAACATTGTCCTCTTTTTAATGAGTTGGTCATTACTCCTAGAATCTGATTGGTTCTCTTAAATGGCAAATACCTCTAAAAGATATTTTAAAACTACATGTAAAAGGTGAGAAGGAACATAGAAAATAACAAATAGGAACGATAGTTTGCAATAATTAATTGATAGATAGGAAAGGTAGCAGTGTTAATATAATACTATTATTTGATTTATTTCTATCTAGTATATGATTATAATGGTTGTAATAAAACTAAGCAAAGCAAAGCGTAGTATCCCCTCGCACAGCATATATATCAACGTACATATAGTGTAGCAACCCCTCGTACAGCATGGATGTCAACGTACATTGCGTAGCATCCCCTCGCACAGCATTAATATCAACGCACTAAGCTAGCGTCCCCTCGCACAGCATGGATATCAAAGAAAGGAGGGGATCTCCAACATCACCTAGTTGCAGTATCAACAGCAACCTCCCAAAACACCCACTGTAAAACACAAAAATGACACGCACAGAAAGAGACGCAGTAGTACAATGAACGTCAAATCACAGAAAAACATAAAACACAAATGACTACACATAAACCAACGAGACCAATGGGCAAACGGTGCCGACTTAGGACGGCCATCTGCCTCGTGAGTAGCAGACGGTGTGGTTATCCTGGATTACGTGCGCACAACCCTCCCACTATTCTGATTACCCAGAGGTTTCGAAGAACGTACAATTGTGGTGTAAAACAACCTCCTCACTGTCAGATGACCACACACAAACAAGACCGCAAAACGCAGGGGCCCAAGCAACACAGATGAATATGTAAATTGATATAAAAAGAGGGCATGCGTAATACGACCTGTGCTCTGCCGGCTGTAGCGAGCTAATGTATGTTATCATCCGAGGAGTCCGACTGACATTCAGAGAGGACAGGTGGTCGGGGCCCTGTCTTCTCTAAAGAGGTTTGGATAGGGCCCGTCATGGAGTCCCGTCGTCACAGTCAGTCAGCGAGCAAGTATTAAGGATGCGCTGGTACAAGACTGCAACATAAATTGCGTAGCATCCCTTCGCACATAATGGATATCAACGTACAAAGCGTAGCATCCCCTCGCACAGCATTAATATCAACGCACAAAAAGTAGCATCCCCTCGCACAATATTAATATCAATGCACAATGCTAGCATCCCCTCGCACAGCATGGATATCAACGTACAAAGCGTAGCATCCCCTCGCTCAGCATGAATATCAACGCACAAAGCGTAGTATCCCCTCGCTCAGCATGAATATCAACGAACAAAGCGTAGCATCATCTCGCGAAGCATGAATATCAACGTACAAAGCGTAGCATCCCCTCGTGCAGCATGGATATCAACGTATAAAGCGTAGCACCACCTAGCGCAGCATGGATATCAACGTACAAAGCGTAGCATCCCCTCGCTCAGCATGGATATCAACGTATAAAGCGTAGCATCACCTTGCACAGCATGGATATCAACGTACAAAGCATAGCATCCCCTTGCTCAGCATGGATATCAACGTATAAAGCGTAGCATCACCTCGCGCAGCATGGATATCAACGTACAAAGCGTAGTATCCCCTCACTCAGCATGGATAGCATCCCATTGCTCAGCATGGATATCAACGTATAAAGCGTAGCATCACCTTGCGCAGCACTGATATCAACGTACAAAGCGTAGCATCCCCTCGCTCCGCATGAATATCAAGGTACAAAGCGTAGCATCCCTTCGCTCAGTGTGGATATCAACGCACAAAGCGTAGCATCACCTCGCGTAGCATGGATATCAACGTACATCTACTCATATACAAGTCGTCCATAACATTCAAACAATACCTATTTCTAAAAACCAATTTTTTCAAGATTTTTCATTTATGTTGTATGCGTGTGAACATACGCCAACATTGATTAAGTTCTCCTCTACATCTATTTTTTTTTACCTTTGACCTTGATAATCAAAAGAGTTCTTTTTAATTTCACTTGCTTTGACTAATAAGTTTGACCGAGGTTAATTTATAAATGACACCTGTCGAGTACATTAAGAATTTTGACCATTTCCAATGACCTATAAATCAAAACGGTTCTTCCTCTTAATTGTCATAATCAATTAGTTTGTGAAGTTTGGTCAGGATCTGATCAAAACAGTGCACTCTTAACTGTATACAAGGATTTTAAACATCTTTGACCTTGAAAGTCATTAGGATTCTCCTTCTTCTTATAAGCAATTAGTGTGTGAAATTTGGTCAAGATCCAATCCAAACTGTGCACTATAAGACTGTATAAAAGGATTCTAAACATTTCGCCACTGTGACCTTGACCCTTGACCTATAACCATGAAAATCAAAAGGGATATTTCTCTTCTCATAATAGTGTATGAAGTTTTGTCAAGATAAAATCATAACTGTGGCATCTAAGCTGTATACAGGGATTTTATACATTTCCAATCTGTAACCTTGACCTTTGACCTTGAAAATAAATAGGGTTCTTCCTCTTGTCTTAAGTAATTAGTTTGTGGAGTCTGGTCAAGATAGAATCATAACTGGGTCCTCTAGGCTGTATACAGCGATTTTATACATTTCCAATATGTGACATTGACCTTATAAATCAATAGGGTTCTTCCTGATGTAATGACCCATTAGGGAATGAAGTTTGATAGCGATCTGGTAAGAAATGCACCTTCTAGGCTGTATACAAGGAAAAAGTGATGTACACATACACAGAAACGGAGGTGTTACTATATCCCCCTGCAATGTTGTGAGGGTATAATAAACATGGAAGACGTTCTCATCTGTTATTCAGTCTCAAAGTAGAGAAGGTAGGGTAAATTTATTAGAATTCCATAGGAACCCAGGGAAATGCAATATTTAGTGAGACCAGGTGGTCCCCGGGAGGGTTTGGAAACATTATTTTTGTCTTAATTGTGGCACCACCTATTGACGTATCCGGACGAAAAACAACAACACTTGTAGGGAACCATTAGTACTTCATACCTACCAAGTCTCATCAAATCCCTTCAGCCATTCTGGAGTTGAAAATGTCAAAGTTTACGATGGATGGACGGCACGCTATGACAATAGCTAACTTGAACTTCGCTCCGGTGAGCCAAAAATGGAACTAATTAAATAACTGTATTTTACCATCAAACAGCTGATACAATGTTGTAGTACAAAAGTTGCACAGTACCTCATTATTTGGACAAAATTGTTCCTGTGTGAACAGGACAAACAATGTGAGGGCCGATCCAGTCAAGATTTTAGTTTATCAAGTGCAAAATGACCTTGATGTCTGACCTTAGTTCAAAGTTCTGTCTGACGTTAGTTCAAAGTTCTTGCGAAACAAAATGTTCAAAGATCATCCGTGAAATATAATTAAAATACATACAGGTAGTGAAAGGCTATAAA
This sequence comes from Pinctada imbricata, assembly GCA_033119305.1. Lineage (NCBI taxonomy): Eukaryota > Metazoa > Mollusca > Bivalvia > Pterioida > Pteriidae > Pinctada > Pinctada imbricata. The sequence continues at coordinate 11,603,770 of VSWD01000004.1, read as the reverse complement.
CAAGACACATTAAAACCCAGCAATATACTGTGACCTTGTCCATCAACATATGAGGGGGGTGGACAGGGTGAAAGGGAAGGGGTAGGGGAGGGAGCGAGGGGGAGGGAGGAAAGGGGAAGGAGGAGAGAGGAGAAGTGAGGGAAGGGCAAAAAGGAAGGGAAGGAGGTACCCCCTGTCTGCCCCCCCCCCACATATGAACAAATGTCATGTACACCTTTGGGTTCTAGGCAACAGTTCTGTGAAATACTATTGAAATTCATTCGGAGAAAAAGAAGCTTTTGCATGTCCAAGGTATAACCCCTCAAGTGAACAATGACCATGAACTTTGACCTTGATTAAAGGTCACAACCCATTTAGTCTTGAGTAACTAATCGTATTCCTAGAAACACGACTAAAATCCATGCAGGGGAGTGTGTGAGGGTGTGTGTAAGTGGGGGGGGGGGGTTATAAGCTAGTCTAAACTTTCCATCAAGGTCATTATGACTTATGACCTTCTTTAAAGTTTAAAGGTCATGACACAACCTTGAATGGCCCTTAAAGCAACATATTCCTGTAGTATTATAAAATTCCATATAGTAGGAACAAAGTTGTTTCCCCAAAAGATATTTACAACTGGTAATTACCATGAAGATGTGGGTGTTTGGATGTGACATACCCCACGTGGAACAGAGTTATACTTATCAAATTTAACTGAAACTGTTAATTAATTCATTCCAATAATGCGGGGGTGAACATTTCTCATTTGTTCTCTTGGGGAAAATAGATCACTATTAAATGGTTAAAATCTTCAAGGGGGTAAAATCATTTATTTCTAAATGTTAATAATAACATCGGAATGATATGTACAACTTATTTCATATAAAATGAAGATGTGAATAAGAGCTCTCTCACACATGCATTCTAATCATAAAAAGTTCATTCAACCACATCTATACAAATACAATCCTTATCATTTTATATAAAACTGAGGATGTCACTTGGCTGAAATGACAATCAACCGTTCTATAATTTTTGATTGAATAGAATTTACACTGCATAAAAAAATTACAAAACAAAATAATTTGATGATTGTCGTCATTAGTTTTGATTAAATGAGAGTAAAATCTTGAAAAATAAAAGTATTTACTAGTACATGTATATCTACCATACTGACATCTGATACCATAAAATTGAGCCGTTCTATAAATTTATGAAAAAGGGGTTCAATCTGATAAAATTTTGAGTCATAATTTTCGATTTCCAGATCATCTGGACCAGGTAAATATTTCAACATAATTCCTTCACTGAAATTAGAAAAGGAAAACTTACCAAAATTGTAACAAATAAACAAATCTTAGATTTCAGATTCCTATGCTCATTCAAAACAAGTGATTCAAAATATTCCATAGTATTACTTCTAAAATGGATTGCTCACGTGTAAAATGCTTGAAATTTACTTTTTTAAAAGTTACGTACCTACGTACCTCTTTTTTAAAGATAAGCATCTTTTTAATATAATGAACACTTCTTAAGTGAATTTAATTTCTAAAAGAAAGTACTTATAAATTATACTTCTTTAGACAAGATATAAAGTTTACAAATTGAATAATGTTCTTTCAGACAAATAAAAAGAAATGTATAATTTGACACATGTGCGTATGGAGATAAGTCAAAATCTGATGATACATAAGATACTGCTATGGAATATGACAGAAGCTAGAAAAGTCTAGTTATCATAGAAGGTAATTAAAGCTTCATTCACTTCTTATCTATTCTTTACAATTTATTTCAAAGGATTTTTTTTTGACAATGAAAACCAAATTATTGAGAAATTCATGTACAAGAAATATTCTGCAATGTGAGACTGAATAAAAGATTATGACCAATTCCAATGACCGTGATAATCAGTAGGGTTCTTCTTTTTGTCATAATGAATTGGTGTGTGGAGTTTGGTCAAGATCTGGTCAGAACTGTGCACTCTAAACTGTATACAAGGATTTTTAACATTATCACTCTGTGACTTTGACCCATGACCTACAACCTTGAAAATCAAAAGGGATCTTTCTCTTGTCGTAAGTAATTAGTGTATGAAGTTTTATCAAGGCTTTTAAACATGTCCAATCTGGAACCTTGACCTTTGACCTTGAGTAATTAGTTTGTGAAGTTTGGTCAAGATAAAATCATAACTGAGGTCTCCAGACTGTATACAGCGATTTTATACATTTCCAATATGTGACATACACCTTATAAATCAATAGGGTTCTTCCTGATGTAATGACCCATTAGGGAATGAAGTTTGATAGCGATCTGGTAAGAAATGCACCTTCTAGGCTGTATACAAGGAAAAAGTGATGTAAACATACACAGAAACGGAGGTGTTACTATATCCCCCTGCAATGTTGTGAGGGTATAATAAACATGGAAGACGTTCTCATCTGTTATTCAGTCTCAAAGTAGAGAAGGTAGGGTAAATTTATTAGAATTCCATAGGAACCCAGGAAAATGCAATATTTAGTGAGACCAGGTGGTCCCCGGGAGGGTTTGGAAACATTATTTTTGTCTTGTGGCACCACCTATTGACGTATCCAGACGAAAAACAACAACACTTGTAGGGAACCATTAGTACTTCAAACCTACCAAGTCTCATCAAATCCCTTCAGCCATTCTGGAGTTGAAAATGTCAAAGTTTACGATGGATGGACGGCACGCTATGACAATAGCTAACTTGAACTTCGCTCCGGTGAGCCAAAAATGGAACTAATTTAATAACTGTATTTTACCATCAAACAGCTGATACAATGTTGTAGTACAAAGTTGCACAGTACCTCATTATTTGGACAAAATTGTTCCTGTGTGAACAGGACAAACAATGTGAGGGCCGATCCAGTCAAGATCTTAGTTTATCAAGTGCAAAATGACCTTGATGTCTGACCTTAGTTCAAAGTTCTGTCTGACGTTAGTTCAAAGTTCTTGCGAAACAAAATGTTCAAAGATCATCCGTGAAATATAATTAAAATACATACAGGTAGTGAAAGGCTATAAACAAGACACATTAAAACCCAGCAATATACTGTGACCTTGTCCATCAACATATGAGGGGGGTGGACAGGGTGAAAGGGAAGGGGTGGGGGAGGGAGAGAGGGGGAGGGAGGAAAGGGGAAGGAGGAGAGAGGAGAAGTGAGGGAAGGGTGAAAAGGAAGGGAGGGAGGTACCCCCTGTCTGCCCCCCCCCCAACATATGAACAAATGTCATGTACACCTTTGGGTTCTAGGCAACAGTTCTATGAAATACTATTGAAATTCATTCGGAGAAAAAGAAGCTTTTGCATGTCCAAGGTATAACCCCTCAAGTGAACAATGACCATGAACTTTGACCTTGATTAAAGGTCACAACCCATTTAGTCTTAAGTAACTAATCGTATTCCTAGAAAAACGACTAAAATCCATGCAGGGGAGTGTGTGTGAGGGTGTGTGGAGGGGAGGGGGGGTTATAAGCTAGTCTTAACTTTCCATCAAGGTCATTATGACTTATGACCTTCTTTAAAGGTCATGACACAGCCTTGAGTGGCCCTTAAAGCAACATATTCCTGTAGTATTATAAAATTCCATATAGTAGGAACAAAGTTGTTTCCCCAAAAGATATTTGCAACTGGTAATTACCATGAAGATGTGGGTGTTTGGATGTGACATACCCCACGTGGAACAGAGTTATACTTATAAAATTTAACTGAAACTGTTCATTAATTCATTCCAATAATGCGGGGGTGAGCATTTCTCATTTGTTCTCTTGGGGAAAATAGATCACTATTAAATGGTTAAAATCTTCAAGGGGGTAAAATCATTTATTTCTGAATGTCAATAATAACAACGGAATGATATGTACAACTTATTTCATATAAAATGAAGATGTGAATAAGAGCTCTCTCACACATGCATTCTAATCATAAAAAGTTCATTCAACCACATCTATACAAATACAATCCTTATCATTTTATATAAAACTGAGGATGTCACTTGGCTGAAATGACAATCAACCGTTCTATAATTTTTGATTGAATAGAATTTACACTGCATAAAAAAATTACAAAACAAAATAATTTGATGATTGTCGTCATTAGTTTTGATTAAACGAGAGTAAAATCTTGAAAAATAAAAGTATTTACTAGTACATGTATATCTACCATACTGACATCTGATACCATAAAATTGAGCCGTTCTATAAATTTATGAAAAAGGGGTTCAATCTGATAAAATTTTGAGTCATAATTTTCGATTTCCAGATCATCTGGACCAGGTAAATATTTCAACATAATTCCTTCACTGAAATTAGAAAAAGAAAACTTACCAAAATTGTAACAAATAAACAAATCTTAGATTTCAGATTCCTATGCTCATTCAAAACAAGTGATTCAAAATATTCCATACTTCTAAAATGGATTGCTCACGTGTAAAATGCTTGAAATTTACTTTTTTAAAAGTTACCTCTTTTTTCAAAGATAAGCTTCTTTTTAATATAATGAACACTTCTTCATTGATTCTAATTTCTAAAAGGCAGTATTCATAAATTTAAGTTCTTTAGACAAGATATAAAGTTTCTAAATTGAATAATGTTCTTTCAGACAAATAAAAAGAAATGTATAATTTGACACATGATTGTATGGAGATAAGTCAAAATCTGATGATACATAAGATACTGCTATGGAATATGACAGAAGCTAGAAAAGTCTAGTTATCATAGAAGGCAAGTAAAGCTTCATTCACTTCTTATCTATTCTTTACTATTTATTTCAAAGGATTATTTGACAATATCAGATTTAATTTCAAAGATTATATCAATTTTGAATAAAATTTGAACTTCAAAACATATCTTCCCAAAAGTGAATTTGCACAAAATTGCAAGTTTGGGAAAAAGTTGAATAACTTTTTTTCAATTTTAGCTTGCTTTTTACTGACTGCAATTTTGACAATGAAAACCAAATTATTGAAAAAAAATTCATGTAGGAGAGATATTTTGCAATTTTCATGTAAGAAAATATTGTTTAGAAATACACTTATACTTGTACAAATTCTGAAGCACATGAAAGTATAGCAAAATTGTTAAATGTCATTTTTCACATGAAAAATTTCATGATAATTTCAATTGAAGCACGTACATTTTGCTGTGTATGTAAATGAGATGGCCGAGAAGCAAGGCCATGAAACTAAGAAGCATTGCAGTTAAAATGAAATAAAAAAAATCATGTTTGAAAAATAATTTTTACAATAGAATAGAGCCAGGATATGATGATAATACTGAATATAACATCTGATATTGCACTTGCCTGATTTAGACTTGCACGAAAATGCACAAGTGTCCCGTTACCAATTACAATATTTCATATAGATAGTAATCATCTCAACACAATATATTAAACTACTGACTATTCTAAGACTTAAATGCCAAGTATAATTAAATACATAATTCTCTAAGAAACACTTAAAATTGCATTTTCATATTAAAACTATGCATCTGCTTTTGGCATCTCATTTTGAAAAGAAGGTCATAAGTATTGCAAATTCAACGGACAGACATACATACATACAGATAGATAGCTATGCACAGAGTAAAAGTACCTTTTGATTTTTGGTTTAAGTTGAAGACATCGATTTTAAGGCAATGCGATAAGAACATTATATATGCTAAAATTCTAATTATTTGTGATAAAATGAGAGAAATAGTTCTGTTTGTAATTAATAAATTTGTCTAAAGAAATCAGTTGTAATGAAAGTAAAAAGTTTACATAAAATTCCTTTAAAAGCAAGCTGAATCTACCATGCATAGAAACCTCCTCCAAAATTGAGTGATATTCATATCCTGTTGAAATTTTCTAAATTTCCTCAGGGGTCTTTTTGTTACGAAAGCAAGGAGGAGATAAGCAGATGATTCTAGCAGGCTAAGAGGCGACCAATCAAATCCTAGCAGACTAACAGGCAACCAATCAAATGCATCCTACTAAAGTTTGTGATATCTATATTAAGTTTTGAACAGTCCCTTCAATTTGTAAATTTCTAAACATCTTCAGTTCTAATGGATATGATAGTCTTATAGGCCAGTCTCAATAACAATGATACAAAATTTATAAAATGCTTTTAAAATCTCAAAATTTCACTGTTTTAGTCTAAATAATGATATTTTTTCTAAACTTTAAGTGAAAGTCTATGGTAGCAAGGGGACACTATACTGAAACATAGAACAACAGGTGTTTTTTGTATAACAATGCTATGTTTTTTTGTATAACAATGCTACGTTTTTGTATAACAATGCTACGTTTTTTGTATAACAATGCTATGTTTTTGTATAACAATGCTACGTTTTCGGGTGTTCTTGTTCAAAGACAGACTGTAGTGTATTATGCTGAAAGTTCATAGGGGATGAGATTTTGCGTTTTGGCGTTTCTAGATCCATTGAGAATTTATTCAGATCGTCTTTCATTTTCCTTCCGAAAGCCCTTCCAAGGGAGCCCTGCAAAAGTAAAGATTACATGTTAATATTGATCATTATCACACGAGCTTGAATGATTAAAAACAAATTACATATATATATGAAGTGATCTCTAAGTGTCGCTATACTTCGCAGGCAACACAAAAACATTCCTAGAAATTAGTCTCCTTTTGGAATAAATAAGTAAAACAGGTCAACTGTGACCATACTTTAACCTAACTTGAAATTCTCAACCCTATGACACATCTCCAGCTCAATATCTATATTTGCTGTAGAAAAATATTCAGAAACCTGATGTAAACAGACATCAGACTGACTGACAGACTGATAAGGTTCATTTAAACATTCCAATGCATGTCAGTGACAATTAAAATTTCTGAGACCTGATGATATGATGTGCTAGTATTTATTGTGAAAGGGAATTAACACTATAGCTTTTGCAATTTGTTTGGCCACTTAGCTTGTTTGGCCACTTGGCCATCCGTGTGATATGCGATAAACAATGAATTCGTACATTTTGGCCACATGACCTTTACATATAATACACATGAATGAACAATGAATATTATGGCTATCTTGCATATTCTCATTCATTAATTCTCTTTGTTTAACGTATTCTGATTGGTTTTTCTACAAGCATGTAAAATGACGATATACATGCTGCAAACCAATTCATTTGACATACTTTAAAACAAATTCCTACCTAAATTTGCATGTTACAAGCTAAAGCGCAATTTTCACGTATGATTTCATGATTCCTTGTGCTCGTTGCTCAGATGATGTCATAGTGTGACGTAAAGCTATCAGTTATGGGCTTGTAAGCAGCATTTTACACGTATAAACAACAGAACAAGAAAGTTCCTTTGAACGCTTTTTAAACTTTGGACTGCTCAATACTAGTGATGAACCAATTGTCGCCGACAATCGATTGTCGATCGCTAAAACTCTTTCGATTCCGATTATCGATTTCATTTTCTTACAATCGACTGTCGCTGAAAGAAAGGTACTTTGTGTAAAGGTATTTATTTTCCTCTTTTCACATGTAACGTAAACCGTTACTTGTTTAACTTCTTTAACTCATTTGTTGTCTTGAATGTTAACAGGCAGACACTTTGAAATTGAATGCTTCATATTTTGCTTTCAGCAAAGTTTTCTGAATTTTATGTAGAAAAATACAATTTTTCCATCTTTTATGTTCCATTTTTCATGGACTTTTGTTTTCCGATTTAAATCGATAATCGATCGGTTTACTCTTTCCGATTATTTTCCGATAATCGATTCTTAAAAGTCTTCCGATGTACAACACTGCTCAATACTTAATGTAATATGAGTTCACTTATACAGATTGACAAAAATTCATTTTACAGAAAAAAGAGAGATACATTAATATAGATCTTCTTCGCTTAAAACTTTGCAATATTATTTCAACTTGACCAGAATTCTGGTTATTGACATAATGACTTGACGAGAATTCTGGTTAATGACATAATGACTTGACGAGAATTCTGGTTAATGACATAATGACTTGACGAGAATTCTGGTTAATGACATAATGTACAATATAAACTCAGGACAAACATGCATGAGCAGTACAATTACTAAAGTTACCTTATCAATTGATTTTCAGACTTAAAGTCTAACTATGCCCCTAAGTATTAAAAGCATAAAAAGCATGCAAGTGACCATGACATCTGGAGATTTTTTTACCCTTCGTAGTAATATATAGTACTTACTCGGAAGCTGAGCCGACTTTTTGACCCTGACTGTTGACCAGGGACGGAGGAACTTCGAAAAGACCTGCCAAGCGTGGATGTGCCGGTGGTTAGCTTACTACTCCCATTACATACAGTGACAGACTCTCTGAAACAAGCAGGTTTAGTAAGGGTGAGTGAACGCACATTTAACTGACGGTGACTTATATCATACAAGTACCTGTGATTACTTAGCATTACAACATACAATTAATCACTTTAATGGATCTACAGGCATTCAATTAGGGGTAAGGTCACATTTTCACATGCGTTTGATGTTAAATTCATTTGTGACATCACATAAGACAGACAGACAGATTTGCAAATAAAGTAAGAATATATCCAAATTAGCCAACCAGATTCTATAAATTGAACAGACTGGCTTCAAAATTTCAGAGTGGATGAGTTTATTTTAAGGATATATTTTGTTTAATTTTTTGGTCAATGAATTTAAAAATCAAACAATGAAGTCAATGAATTTAAAAAATTAAACAAAATATCTTTCTTTTTCAATGTGTTTATTGATGTGGGTTGATACTGGTTAGCTGACAGGAAGCAACTGAATTAAGAGTGCATGCTATATTTGGAAAATATTTGTGAAATTTGATTGGTTGAATCAAAGACAAATAGTTTCAGTCGCTTTCAACTTCTCATTTTATATTAAAATTCATGGTAAAAATGAAGCTCACCTTTGCATAATACAAGACTTTTGAGTGGAATTCGTTTCAACTTTTATTTCATGTTAAAAATAACTAGTGTTGTGCCAATTATCACCTAGTCGGTGACATTGTCACCAGACCCTTCTGATTAAGATAATCGATTATGATGTCGATAATCCATTATAATCGGGAAATTTAAAACATTATAAGAATGAAATAATTGCATTGTTTAACTGTATTTTTGCTAGAGAAACAGTTAATTCATTGTGTGTAGTAATAATTTAAGTCAAATGATATATCTGTTCAAAAACAGGCATAATCTTTCATTTGACCTTTAAGGTTACTTTGACCCAAATTCACAAACTAACAATGAACAGCGGATGTATGTGAATTTAGATCAGCATTATTATAAGCAGACTGTAGTTAATTATTGTGTGAATTATTATAGCTAAAAATATCTGATGAAAAGGCTTCAGTGATTTCTTTATTAACAGAAAAGAAAGTTGTACATCAAATTTTCCAATCAGTCAAAGTTACCGCATGGGTTCGATACGTATGGTGATTCCTCATATAGTATTTTGGTATTTTTTCATTTTCTAAATTAAACTTTACAAAACTGATGAACAAGCCGTTGCAGTAGGGCAGTGCCAAATAAATCAATCCATATCATCCAGAAATATGAAAAGTTCATAGTTTTTGCAAACACTTCAAAATAGTTTGTCGACGACAGAAAATCATTCCTTTTGACAAACTCTTGAAGTGCATGACAGAAAGGTAGAACTTGGTCTTTTCAAAATAGAGAGTTACTTCCCATTTGTACAGGTATCAGATGTAAACGCACTGTGGTGTCATCAAATTCTATGGAAATCAGCATGAAATTCAGGGATACGTAAACGTTTTCAAAGGAATTTAATGACGTCACAATGCTTTTACTTCAGATACCTGCAGATATAGAACGTAGGACTGTAAAATCGAAAAGACAGAATGATGGTCAAATATTTGTACATGACACTCAGCTAAATCAATCAAATGAAGTTTTATATGCTGGGCATTTAAATTATTATCTTTTTTCTCCTTTCCTAAAGGCCCTAAAGACAACCAAATTCTTCTCTTTGTTAAATAATTTCTTACTTTGATGAACTGTCACATTTGTCCTTTTTAAAAATAATTTGATTTCAAATTACGTATGGATTGACCTTTCATCAGAAGTTAATATATAAACATAACATTTGAAAATGTGAAAAACCTATCTTAACAATATATCAGAGTTAAACATCCTTATGTTAAAAGAATACTTATAGTACATCATTTATTTTAGTGTAACTAATTATCTTAAAAGGAAACAGAATAACTCTTGTATGTTGACATAATAGAGTTTCAAGACAGGAATTGATACACAAGTCTTGATTTGCATTATAATCTACGACAATTAAATGATAAGCCCTCTAAATTCAAACATAGGTAATCACAGATTACGAAGCTCACCTCGTGGCAGCAAAATTCAATTCAAACATATTTCTAAGTACATGTATATTGGCTTTTAAAGACAAAATCATTCAAGCGGAAAAAGTAGGTCAAGGTCATTTTATGAAAGTTTGATCAAAGATACATCCAATATGCAAGTTTGGAACATGTAGCACTTATACTTTGCTCAATATTGGCTTTTAAAGGCAAAATCACTCAAGTGGAAAAAGTAGGTCAAGGTCATTTTATGAAAGTTTGATCTAAGATACATCCAATATGCAAGTTTGGTATTTGTAGCACTTATACTTTGCACAATATTGGCTTATAAAGGCAAAATCACTCAAGCGGAAAAAGTAGGTCAAGGTCATTTTATGAAAGTTTGATCAAAGATACATCCAATATGTAAGTTTGGTACATGAAGCACTTATACTTTGCTCAATATTGGCTTTTAAAGGCAAAAATCACTCAAGCGGAAAAAGTAGGTCAAGGTCATTTTATGAAAGTTTGATCAAAGATACATCCAATATGAAAGTTTGGTGTATGTAGCACTTATACTTTGCTCAATATTGGCTTTTAAAGCAAAATCACTCAAGTGGAAAAACTAGGTCAGATGCTGCATTCAATGCATGGGTTCCTCTCAGTGTCCCAAGATGAATCACTTGTGCAAGTTTGGTTACTATAGCATTAGTACTTTGTCAGATACTGAGCTACCCCAAACTTCTTAACCAAGTCACTCAAGCGTAAAATGTAGGTCAGATGCAGCATCCAATGCATGGGTTCACCTCAGCATCTAAAGATGAATCACTTGTGCAAGTTTGGTTAATGTAGCATCAGTACTTTGCTAAATACTGAGCTACCCCAAACTTCTTAACCGGACGCAGACGCGGACACGGACGTGGACACGCGGGGGTATAGCATAAGCTCACTCCATTTCGTCGAGGTGAGCTAAAAATACAACGCTAAAGACGGTATGGCCGTTTTTTGTCACTTAAAACTGGGTTAAGGTCACTAGATCAAATATTACGACATAAATTAATTGAAAGGTTTGTAATAGTCAACCTACATGTATAATATAAAGTTTCTACTGTATACAGTTCCTTAGATTTTGCTTCAACCAGAAACATTAACCAAAATCTTTAACTAGGTCAAAGTCCAAGGTCAAGGTCACAAGGTCAAATATTATAATTGAAAGGTCTTGTCATGGGCAACCTACATGTACAGTATAATTTCTACTGCACAGTTCCTGAGTCTCATCATGATTAACTATCCCTGCAAATTTGAAAGATGTCCGATGTAATATATCAAGTAATTATGGCCAAATATGGTAACAGACAGACAGAAGGACAGACAGACAAAAGGACAGACAAACAGATGGACAGACAAACAGATGGACAGACAAACAGATGGACGCCAGAATAATAGATTCTATCACGGCCCCTTTGTACCGGGACAGGGTATTACTCCCACCCGAAGGCTTCAGCCAAGTTATGGACGTTGCAAATCTTTGATACGACTGTGGGATTTCCCTGTCAATGTACAAAGGGATGATTGATTATTTTTCTCTCACTTAAATATTTATTACGTAATTCATCAATAAACATTGCTTGTTTTGTGTTAAATGTTGCTCCATGTGACGTCAAACACTGCTACACCTACATAAACATCTATGATGTCACAATAGGGGGTTCAGGACAAACATCTGTGGGTGCAAGACACTGACAGAGTTGTCTCAGAACGGGTAAATATGTAGATATCTCTGTCTGGAGTGAGAGAAAAAGTTATCTCTATCTGTCTCACTTTGCAGCTTGGTGACACATTTCATTGGTTTAAAATACAACGATAGGAATTCTGGAACAACAACCCATAACTTGTAGTATGCGCTTATTTATTTTTCAAGAATTTTGAAATATCAAAAGGACCATAAAAGTCTTATAGATTCCCATTGCCCTAATATTTGGTGACTATATGATTAAATGAAGTCTTCTGACATGCTTTTCACCTAGTCAGTGCCGATTTTCTTACCTGTCAATCAGCATGCAATTAGAAGTAAAAAAAAAAATTCATTATTAAAACGGGTTTTCATTAGTCTATAACATATACCATCAATTTTAAGTGACTTGAGGAACAGATTATGAGTAAATTTACCTGGCAGATTTGACTAGAGATTCTAATTCTGTTTTGAGATGGCGTCGAATGTATGACTTTGATGGAGGAATGCCGAGTGCTGTGGCCAGAGTGTCGGAGTTGAACATTGGTTCTAGGACCATCAATGCTCCGTGAACGCCGCTCTCCTTCAGGTTCTTAGCATACTCCTGTACAAAGACAATATCATAATACAAATGTTAATAGTCATGAAATAAAACGCACAGATGGATTGATGCAATGAGCGACATTCCCCTAAGATTTCCCACCATTTGACCATTTGAAGATATTAGGGACTCGGCGATGGAAGTACAGAGGCCGCGACAAACCTTGTGAACATTTCTAATAGATATGGTTGTCTGCATGATCTATGTGACGAATGCGAGATGAATGAATGTGAATGTATTCATAGTCCTCCTTTAAAGTCATTTTTAGATGAAAATACACAAATCTGCCCAAATGACAAAATTTTAAGAGATCAAAGTTTTAAAGCTAATACAAAACGCACTAACCCTCAAAACTTATCTTTTGATGAAATAGAAGTAAAAGCTATAACAAGTAACTCGAATGAAGTATCAAGTTCTACACCAAAAAGATACAATGTCAATGAGAGCTCTAACAATACTTTTGGTCTACTGAAAAGAGGATTAAGAATGGCAAATATCAATATATGTCACCTGCTAAATAAAATTGATGAAGTAAATCTACTTTTACACGAAAAACAGTCAGTCGAAATATTAGGCATTTGTGAGACATTCCTTGACCAAGAAATACCTGATGAATTGATAAAATTAAACGGATTTAATTTTGAAAGAAGGGACCGTGTTGGAAAAACAGGGGGAGGTATAGTTGTCTATCTTTCTGATTTATTAAACTACAAACGACGTAAAGATCTTGAAAGTAGCGATATTGAAACCATATGGCTGGAGATACTAATTCCAAATTCTAAATCGTTTCTTTATTGTTCAGTTTATCGCCCCCCATCGGCTAACACTTCCTGGGTGGATTTATTTGCTACGGAGATAGAAAATGCCACATGCGGAAACGAAGAGATTATAATTTCCGGAGATTTGAACATTGACCTATTAAAAGATCCTCCGCGATACTGGTCTCAGGCACTAGAGGTGTTTAATCTCACACAAGTTATTTCCTCTCCGACACGTGTCAACGGAAATTCGAGTACCCTTATTGACCATTTCTACACGAACATGCCTAATTACGTAACGGAAGTACATGTACCTAAAATATCAATGTCGGATCACTATCCTATTTGCATAACGAGGAGTACGAAAAATCTTCTAAAAAAGAAAACGCATACGACCATAGAATATAGAGATTACAAAAAGTTTGATGAACGTATTTTTTTACAGGATTTGGCTGATGTAAAATTTGATGAAATCGAAAATCTTAAAGAGCCAAATTTAGCGCTTGACCAATTTTATAAACTATTCATCAATGTACTAGACAAACACGCCAAAGTAAAATCCAAACGTGTTAAGTACAAAAGTATTCCTAAGTGGATAAATTCGGAAATAAATGAAGCCCGACACAATAGAGACTACTATCATAAAAAGGGTGATACAGAAAATTATAAGAAATGGCGCAACGCAGTAACAGAACTCATTCGGAACGCTAAAAAGAATTACTACAAAGAATCAATTGAAGAAAATAAATGTACTTCAGACATTTGGAAACACTTAAAAGAATTCACTTCTAACAAAAACGAAACGAATATAAATTTCATGACACATAACGGTATATCCTCTGAAGAACCGACTGAAATTGCAAACATGTATAACGATTTCATAACAAATATATCGAAAACACTTATTGACGATAATCTGAGAGAACAGCTGGAAACGTCGCATCTAAAAGATTTTATAAATTCAAAAAATCCAATGAATATTAAACTCACATTTGATCATATTACGGATGAAGAAGTGTTTCGTCTACTCTCTAAGCTTAATATCAACAAATCAGCTGGAACCGATAATATTGGTCCAAGGATACTTAAGATTGCAGCACCAGTAATATTCAAACCTTTGGCTTATATAATAAACTTAAGCATCGCCACTTGTACTTTTCCTGATAAAATGAAGGAGGCTAAAATAACTCCAATCTACAAAAAAGGTGACAAATCAATCCCCGGAAACTATCGCCCAATCTCTATTTTACCTACGCTTTCTAAAATATTTGAAAAACATTTAGCATCACAAATACGAAATTATCTTAATGAATTTGATCTACTCATGAAGGAGCAATCGGGTTTTCGTGAACATCACTCCTGTATGTCTGCCTTAACCAAAATGACTGAAAGTTGGCTTTCAGAAATGGACAAGGGAAATCTGACAGGCACCGTTTATTTAGACTTCAGTAAGGCATTTGACCTAGTTAATCATGAAATCTTACTTAAAAAGCTACAACTCTATCAATTCGATAATTCATCCTTACACCTACTTCGGTCCTATCTCGAAAACCGTAGTCAAGAGGTGAGATTGGGAAAATGCATTTCAAACAAAACTGAATTAATAGCTGGTGTCCCACAGGGATCAGTCTTAGGACCGCTTTTATTCATTCTATTCATAAATGACATGCCCTTAATTGTTAAGCATTCCGTCATAGATATATTTGCTGACGACGCAACCTTACAAAATTCATCAAACAAGATCGATAAAATCGGCGAAAATCTTCAAACAGATATCAACTGCATTCAAACCTGGTGCAAACAGAACGATATGGTTTTGAACGAAACTAAAACAAAAGGTATGGTGATTGGAACGAAACAACGTATCTCTAAGAGCGACCAAAACTTAGCCATAAAAATAAACGATAAAAATATTCAAAATTCAGAATGTGAAAAACTCTTAGGGGTCTTAATTGATCAAAATTTAGACTTTGACCAACACATTGACTATGTTTGTAAAAATACATCTTCCAAAATTGCACTCCTAAACAGAATTAAGAAGTTTTTACCCCTACAAACGAGGAAACTCTATTATAACGCTTATATCTTGCCAGTAATGGACTACTGCCTAACAATTTGGGGATCTGCACCAAAATTCCAGTTAGAAAGACTACATAAGTTACAAAAACGTGCTGCCAGGACTATATTAGAAGTGCCACCTGAAACACCATCTTTGCCACTCTTTGAGCAGTTGGGTTGGCTAAACATATATGAAAGGCTTGAATATAACAAATATATTATCTTGTATAAATCTACTAAAAATCTTGTTCCTGGCTACTTAAAAGACCTATTTACATTCAATTCAACTGACAATTACAACTCTAGATCAGCAACAAATAATGACATGTATATAAAACGGCACAAAACTAAAATTTTTGAAAAATCACTTCAATACAGTGGTCCCCGATTGTGGAATTCACTTCCGGTAAGTATACGTGAAACAAATAACATACATCAATTTAAGAGGAAAATAATATCCCTGCTAAATTCCAAGAGAGAAACTGTATGAGAGTGCTATACATATATATATATATTATATATATTTCATTTCAGGAAATGCTAAACAATACACCAGGCAACGAAACTATAGACTATAGACATTATATATGTAGATAATGATGAATAATAATGTTGTGTACATGCATGTATGTAAGGGAGGGTGATGGTGAGTGTGTATGTGTGTGTGTGTGAGGGAGGGAGAGGGTGTGGGTATGTGAAAGAAATATTTTCTTTTCAGGAATACATATTTTTCTTGCAGGTTTTGTGACTCATCTGCTATATCTTCTTTTCAGGCTTTGTGACTCATACGATATATATCTTCTTTTCAGGTTTTGTGACTCATACAATGCATATCTTCTTTCCAGGTTTTGTGACTCATACAATGCATATCTTCTTTTCAGGTTTTGTGACTCATACAATGCGTATCTTCTTTTCAGCTTTTGTGACTTTTTCTCTTTTCATCATTGTATTTATTTATAAATTGGGGGGGGGTGTCTTCATTTATGTGTTTTGTTATATTTTTCTTTTCTTGTTTACTAAGAGAGAGAGAGAGAGAGAGAGAGAGAGAGAGAGAGAGATTACTTTTCTCGCTGCTTATACCTGTTTGTAGAGTAGAGTAATAGAGTTTGGAAGTTGATGTTAGGCTTTAAATTATGTTTATGTATAGGGTGTACTTGTATGTGTGAGTATGCATGAGGATGAGAGAGCTAGAAACTGAGACACAACTAGAGAGGAAGAATAACATTAATGATGCTGTGTTGAGTTTTATGTTTTTACTGAGTGTCAAAAAGAGAGAAGGCGAGAAGGTGGGAGTGGTAGTGTGATTATATGTTTTGATTGTGAAAAATAGAGAGCGAGCAATTAGAGAAAAGAGGAGTGTTGTAGTGTGGTTGTGATTTGTTGTTATTGTGTAAATGAGAGAGAATAGTATACTGTCTGTATTCAATGATATTTTGGAAGGCCCCGGGGAAGAAAAGCTCTTGCTTATCGGGCTACCTTCACTAAATAAAGTATTTATTATTATTATTATTATTATTATTTTGTACTCACATTGTACTATTATTGGCTACATATATAATAATCTCCCTTGAACATCATATGTACTCAATAAAAGAACAATGCATTAGGAGACTGAAATATTAACCATGTGAAATTAAAAATCATCTCCAAAAATATGTCACAAGATGTCACACATACAAATGCATAAAAGACAATGACCTTGACATGAGATAATGCTAATAATTAACT
This sequence comes from Pinctada imbricata, assembly GCA_033119305.1. Classification (NCBI taxonomy): domain Eukaryota; kingdom Metazoa; phylum Mollusca; class Bivalvia; order Pterioida; family Pteriidae; genus Pinctada; species Pinctada imbricata. The sequence continues at coordinate 11,586,584 of VSWD01000004.1, read as the reverse complement.
TCTATGTGAATTAAGATCACTATATGGCAGACAATGTGGTGAATTAGGGGTTAAAATGTTTGTATTTGAATGAATTTCAAGCATAAATTGAGTGATATTAAAGTCAAAAATTTAGTTTTAATGCAATGTGTAAAATACCATAAAACCTAGGCAATGCGAAGTGTAGCATCCCCTTACACAGCATGAAAATCAATGTACTAACACAGGTTGTATACAAAGATTTTAACTATTTCCAATCTGTGACCTTGACCTTTGACCTATGACCTTGAAAATGAATAGGGTTTTTCTCTTGTGTATGAGGTTTGGTCAACATTCAATCAAAACTACAACCTCAAGAATGTATAGATAGATTTTAGTCAATTCCAATTTGTGACCCTGATGTTTGAACTATGACCTTGAAAATCAATAGGGTTCTTCCTCTTACCACAAGGAATAAGGATATGAAGTTGTATCAAGATCCAATCAAAAATGTGTCCTCTAGGCTATATAGACAGATTTAAGCCACTTTCAATCCATGACCTTGACCTTTGACCTATGACCTAGAAAATAAATAGGGTTCTTCCTCTTGCCACAAAGAATAAGTACATGAAGTTTGGTCATGATCTGATTAAAACTGTGCCCTCTATGCTGTATACACAGATTTTAGCCACCAATCTGTGACCTTGACCTTTGACCTATGACCTTGAAAATCAATAGGGTTCTTCCTCTTGCCACAAAGAATAAGTATATGAAGTTTGCTCATGATCCAATCAAAACTGTGTCCTCTAGGCAGTATACAAGGATTTTAGCCATTTTTAATCTGTGATCTTGACCTTTGACCTTGAAAAGCAATAGGGTTTTCCTCTTGCTACAAGGAATAAGTTTGTACTGTTTGGTAAAGATCTGATTAAAAGTGAGCCCTCTCGGCTGTATACAAGCATTTTAGCCAATTCCTATCTGTGACCTTGACCTTTATCCCATGACCTTGAAAATAAATAGGATTCTTCCTTTTACCACGAGGAATAAGTTTGTAAAGCTTGGTCAAGATCCAATCAAATCTGTGCCCTCTAGGCAGATTTTAGCCATTTCTAATCTGTGACCAGACCTTTGGCCTATGACCTTGAAAATCAAAAAGGTTCTTCCTCTTACCAAAGGGAATAAGTGTATGAAGTTTGGTCAAGATCCAAATCTGTGCCCTCTAGGCTGTATAGACAGATTTTAGACATTTCCAATCTGTGACCTTGACCTTTGACCTATGACCTTGAAAATCATTGGGGTTGTTCCTCTTACTACAATGAATAACTTTGTATGTAAAGTTTGGTCTAGATCAGATCAAAAACTGTGCCCTTTAGGCTGTATACAAGAATTTTATTCATTTCCCATCTGTGACCTTGACCTTTGACCTATGACCTTGAAAATCAATAGGGCTCTTCTTGCCATAAAGAATAAGTTTGGTCAAGATCTGATCAAAACTGTGCCCTCTAGGCTGTATACAAGGATTTTAGCCATTTCCAATCTGTGACCTTGACCTTTGACCTATGGCCTTGAAAATCGATAGGGTTCTTCCTCTTGCCATAAGGAATAAGTGTCTGAAGTTTGGTCAAGATCCAATCAAAACTGTATCCCCTAGGCTGTATACAAAGTGTGAAGTACACACTTACACACGTACACATTCACTTACACACTAACGACAGCATTACTATATCTCCCTGCGACTACATGTATGTTGGGATGGTTAATAATGATATCTCCATTCTAATTTACTTTCCCACAATGCATATTTCATGACGTCACTATATATATGCAGTATTGCTCAGGATCGACTGGACGCCATTATTGATTTGACAGCATAAACATTATGCTTTTATAGGTGAAATCTCATTGTGTCTCACATACATGCATGTATGACATGAATGTGATTTACCCATTTTCTTACCTCTAGGTCTATACTCCTGACCCACTTTATCACACGTTCGTTTGTCCACACCAGGGGGTCTGTGTCTGAATTCTCACACTGTGTCCTCCTCTCATTCAATACCTGGTATATATCATAAATTATCATATCAAAGAATAATAAGTGCTATTTATAAGTAGCGCATAAATTATGCAATAGTCCATTTTCCAGAAAATATTTATGACCGTTTTAAACCCTGATTTTATATGCACAGACACCAGACATCACATCATTTGGCAATTATTTCAATTGTGACGTCATATTTGATGGCACTGACTCTATGCATTAATAACATATAAACTTTTGTGACGTCACAATGAAAATATCGCCAAATTATGTGATGTCTGGCGTCAGACCGCCCTGTGAATCTATTGGAAAATCAGCTATTGTTAAATATAACATCAAGTAATACATGAATATTGTCTTAATGATGAATTGAAAATCATTATAAAATCCTTATACTCACTTGTTGGTCAAATCTCTCTTTTTCTTTTTTTTAAACATTTGACAATAAATAATTGGCTTAATTCATATACAATGTAGGTCAAAAATCTCAATTCACTGATTTTCCATACATACTAATATCCGCTGAAATAATCCCCAACTCACCTCCTTATCGAAGCCTAGCCGTCGTAGCAATTCCACACTGTGTAAAATACTAGCTTGGTGGAACTTTCTCTGAATGTTAAAATGTTTTTCCATTTCTTTTTTAGTAAGACTATTGAGCACCCGTCCATCCACGAGATTTGTTTCGAATATAGACGTACATTGTGGCAGGCCCAGGTCAGGCATCCAGCGATGTGCGACCCATGTATGGTCCAATGAACTCGCCTTGGGCTGCTGACTACAAAATAAAATATTTTAGAGATAGATTTCATTTTAGTAATCTTATAAATAAATAGTCTTGTAATGTTAAGAACATATCATTCTGAATCCACCCTATGCAAACATGAAACAGAGGTTTTCATATCATTTGAAAATTGCAGTTAAAGATATTTTCAGATACTTATAAAATATATGATGTTCAATTCCAGATTGTCACCATTTCATTTTCTCAATAAAAAATTAAAAGAAAAAAATTATTGATCTAAGAGTCAATGATAACCAGCCCACCATATTTCACATATAAGCAATGAAGCTACTGAAAGCATTACTAAATATAAACTTTCAAGGGGCATATAACTCCATACAAAATTTAGCATCATGACCTGTATTTAAACTTGATCTGTATTTCTTATATAAAGCCATATGCATAATTATTATATAATAAAACCTCGGCAACGCAAAGCGTAGCATCCCCTCGCACCAATGTGTCTAGTATACAAGGAAAATCATAAGGTTCATCCTCTAGTCATAAACAAAATATATATCAAAATTGTTTAAGATTAAATCAAAACTCTATCCTCTAGGCTGTATACAAGGATTTTGACATTTTCATATCTCTGATTGACATTGACCTTTAATCTATGACCTTGAAAATCTTCCTCTTGTCATAAGCAATCAATGTATGAAGTTGGTTAAGATCCAATCAAAATTCAAACTACAGGCTGTATACAAGGATTTTGACCTTTTGCAATCCATTACCTTGACCTTTGACCTATGACATTGAAAATCAATAGGGTTCTTCCTCTTATCATAAGAAAATAAGAAATCAGTGTATGAAGTTTGGTGAAGATCCAGTCAAAACTGCACCTTCGTTGCTGTATACAAGAATTTTGACCATTTCCAATCTGTGACCTTAACTTTTGACCTTGAAAATTAATGGGTTTTTTTCTCTTGTCATAAGCAATCAGTGTATGAGGTTTGGTTAAGATCCAATCAAAACTGTGACCTCTAGGCTTTATATAAGGATTTTGACCATTTCCTATCTGTGACTTTGACCTTTGACCTACTGTCCTGTTCACTAATTCAGAGCACCCTGTTTTCCCGATTTTATGATATATATGATAATATGATATATATGATAATGTCATCTTCCAAAAAGATATCAGTTTTATGGTACTCCTTTAGTCGTAACAGAAAATACCATTGTTATGGCTGTACGCTAAGTGAGTTAGAATGAGGACGGAAAATAATTTTTTATAGTAAAATCACTGAAAATGTGTGACGTCAGAGGCTTTGACGTTACTGCTCACTATTGTTGACACGGAGAACAATATGGTGGCGGCTTGAAATTAACATGGGAATTTCCCGTAGATATTTTATTTTTCATATTACAAATTGAAGGCAGCTGATAGTTTAAGTTGAAGTTAATTTCCAGTTACGACTAAAAGAGGTCAATTCTCGGAAACAATAATTAATAAAATTCTTCAGACCACAGAATAAATCGCCAAAACAGGATGCTCTGGAATTAGTGAACAGGACAGTAGAAAATCAATAGGGTTCTTCCTCTTGTCATAAGCTACATGTATCAGTGTGTGAAGTTTGGTTAATATCCAATCACAACTGCACTCTCTAGGCTGTATACAACGATTTTGACCATTTCCTATCTGTGACCTTGACCTTTTACCTAGAAAATCAATAGGGTTCTTCCTCTTGTCATAAGCTACATGTATCAGTATATGAAGTTTGCTTAATATCCAATTAAAACTGCACCCTTAAGGCTGTATACAAAGATTTTGACAATTTCCTATCATGGACCTTGACCTTTGACCTATGACCTTGAAAAGCAATAGGGCTCTTCCTCTTGTCCTTAGCTATCAGTGTATGAAGCTTGGTTAAGATCCAATCAAAACTGCACCCTTTAGGCTTTAGACCTGTATTTCTTGGTGTAAAAGCTATATCCAAGAAATGAATTGAATATGTGTAACAGTTTTCCTTCAAATGTCTGGGAACAAGAAATACTTATTTTTTTTCTAAGTTTCAAGGGGCATAATTCTGAACTTTATTGAGGGACATGACCCATATTCCAACTTGACCTGTATTTCTTGGTGTAAAAGCTATATCCAAGAAAAGAACTGAATATCTGTAATGGTTTTCCTTTTTAGAAATGTCCAGAAACCAAAGGTGGGATGGATGCAAGTACGCACACACACACACAGACAGACATGTGCATCACTATATACCCCTGCTATTTTTGGCGGAGGTGTAATAAATATGATTGCTTACATTTATTCTAATCATCGGCCATTTTTATTTGCATGAACATCGCACATTTTGCCTGTAACAGCGTCAAATGTATCTTAACTTTGGTCAATTCTCCTGACTTTCAAAACTTGAACGTGACGTCACAATAGCAACCCAAGTTATTAGAATATAATTCTAGTTGCCAAATGGGTGTTCAACATGGGGAATCTACTAGTAATGTAAATATTTAGGTATAATTACAGTTCATTAGGATTCCGCTGCTCCTCAATAGCCAGTCGTAACTTCTTCCTGTGCATGGGATTAGTGATACCTAAAGCAGAACTCAACTCAGAATCACTCAAACCCAACAAAACCTGAAAAATATGAAAATTAATGAAAACGACAAATTAAACTCAATTTTTGTACCAATAGGAATCTTGACTTCACATGAAATTTATACACATGTAAAATACTTTGAAAGCCCTAGTGTCAGAAACTGATGAACCTGGGCAAAAGGTGATACAGCAAAATTTCACTAAAAATGTCACATTTTGAGTCAAGGTCATAAGGTCAACTGAAAGCTCTTGTCTAAACCTATATGAAATATGAAACTCTGATCATTTACCAATCTAAAGTTATGCTGGGTGTTAATAGTTTTCAAGAGAAGGTCAAACTTCAAGGTCAAAGTTACAAGTTCAAACATACTGCAATGTATTCTGGTATAACATGAATAACATTAAAAGCCTACCTTGCCACTTTTGACATTTTCTGAACACATTTTTCCATACATGGGCATGTTAATGACAATCTCCAGCCATGCTAGCACCTGATTGGCTTTCCAAGTGGTCATGTGACTTCCCTTGGACTGCTCTATCAGGGTCAGTTTCTCCTGGTAATTGTCAGAGTTTAACAGTGTGATTCTTGAGGTATTTCCTGGCAAATCTGTAAAAATTTTGAAAAAAAAATGGAAATATAAAACCTTTGTATGCGAAATACTAATTAATGCCCCTGTTTGCATCTTTATCATAAAACAGCTGTTAAGGTAAAAAGTAGGTCAAACTCTGAAGTCAAGGTGCCAGGTCAAAATTTTGGTATCAATGGGAAGGTCTTACCACAAGGAATACACATCTGAAATATGGAAGCCCTATCACTTACCATTCAAAGTTTTGGCCAAGGTTTAAGTTTAGCATTACTAGGTCAAACTCCAAGGTTATACCCACAGATAGGTCTTGTCACAAGGAGTACACAAAGTCATGTGAAATATGAAAGCCATAACACAAACCATTCAAAAGTTATGGCTAAGGTATAAGTTTTTCAAATGTAGGTCAAACTCCAAGGTCAAGGTCACAAGGTCAAAGCTTTTGGTACCCATGGAAAGGTAATGTCACAAGGAATAGACATGTGAAGCATGAAACCCTATCACTTACCATTCAAAAGTTATGGCCGAGGTTAAAGTTTTTGCAGACAAATAGACAACAGACAAACCAAAATGTTTATGCCCCCAAATATTCAATTACTGGGTAATAAAAAATTCTAAATTTTCCTATTTGTTATTGAGGTTTGTTCTTATATATTTCTCTCGTCCAAATTATACGTTTAAGTTTTTGTCAACTCTAAATCAATTTTCTTTGATGAAATAGCTTATCTATCTAAATATGTCTTTGAATAATCTTAAGTCTATGGGATATTTTTCTGTCTAAAAAAAATTTTCTTAATTTGTTTGGGGTTTTTTTTGTATTTACAAATGGTATCTCCATACGATTATAATGTATATAACTTGGTACTAACCATCTAGATCTGTTCCATCAGGAATGGCTATAGATCGCCGCACCTTACCACGCGTGAACACCTTGGACAGCGACCCCAGACTTATACGTTTATGTTTCTTCTTCTGTTCAGAGGAGCCACTAGTGTTAAGCTCAGGACTTGACTGAAGTTTGGCGCAGGAGTCATCATTGATTAGCGGTGTGAGAGAACTACTACGTGTGCGATCCTTCCTGCTCAACTTTGGAGTGCTTGATGATACTGAAAGACAAATCCTTTAACAATGAACAGAAGTTTTGAAAAAAAAGAATTCAGTTTTCAAGATAGGTGGTTCTGAATGTTGAAGTTTTTTTTTTTCTCATTTATACTAAGGTTTTTAGAAAGAACATTCTCTCGTACTTTGATAAAAACGATGAATAAAGCCTGTGTTTGTGAAACACGAATGCCCCCGGTGGCATCTTTGTTAATATGAACACCTTTTTCTGTTAAGTATGTGAAAGATCCAGGTCAGGGTCACAAGGTTAAAAAAATAGGTTGGTATCAATGGAAAAATCTTGTGACAAGGAATATAAAATGAGAAATATCAAAGCCCTATCACTAACCAATCAAAAATTATATCCAATGTTAAAGTTTTTGTAAAGTAGGTCAAGGGTCAAAGTCAAGGTAAAAAAAAATTGGTATCAATGAAAAGGTCTTGTCATAACGAATACACATGTGAAGTATGAAAGCTCTATCACTTACCATTTAAAATTTATGCCCAATGTTAAAGTTTTGAAAAGTAGGTCAAAGGCTAAGGTCAAGATCATGAGGTGAAAAATGTTGGTATTAGTGGAAAGGTCTTGTCACAAGGAATACACATGTGAAAAATGAAAGCCCTATCACTTACAATTCAAAAGTTATGCCAAATGTTAAAGTTCTTGAAAAGTGGGTCAAAGGTCAAGAAAAAGGTCACGAGGTCAAAAATTTTGGTTTCAATGGAAAGGTCCTGTCACAAGGAATACATATGTGAAATATGAAAGCCCTATCACTTACAATTCAAGTTATGTCCTGTATAAAAGTTTTTAGGACAAACAGACAGACAGGCCAAAAACTATATGCCCCCTGCCCCCAAATCGTTGAATCCTGAGGCATAAAAAGGGCTATGTTTTGAATGATTTTTGTTTTGAACATCCAGTGCCTAAGGAGTCATGAAACACTTCCAAATTATCAAGATTTAGTGTAAATAACGAACATGTTAAATATTTTATCACATTTCCATACACATACCTTCAAAGCTACCCTCCCTGGAGTTATAATGGGCAGAGGAGGGCGGGGTCTCGTATGGGGGTAGATCTTCACTGTTGGGTGTGACAGTCCCTAGGCCATTCAATGGAGTGTCCGGGATCGTCAAACTACAACCTAACTTTATTGACTGCTCCTTAAGCTGAGGAGAAAAATCATATAATATATCATTATGATAATCTTTTTAATTAATACAAGTTATAAGTAGACCGGATTTGAGATAAATTACAAATACAAAACTATTAACATTGAATTTTGAAACGAAATATAATTGAAATCTGAAATGTTTTACAAAACAGGGCCGACAAGGCAGGTAACCGCACCTGTAACTTTAGCTTTGGTTTACCGTACTCTGCCAAAAGCAATAAAACAAGTATTTGTAGGAGTAAATTGATACAATTATGTCCCACATATTTACTCATAAATGTTGTGATGTTTGATGTATGTAATCCGTGCATACATTTAACTGGTACAAAAAATCATACACATTAGAAACGGTGATGTGATGTAACTACATGTAATTGTTGCCAAAGGCGTGTTTACATCCTATTGATTCTTGGCCCCAAATACACATTCGTTACTAAAGTTAAGCTAAATTGGGATATTGTTCCTAGCAAACTCAGAGCCTGTGCATGATTTTGAGATTTTATGTAAAATTGATACAAATAAACCTCTACATCTATTCTTCTGTTATAATATAAATTATTTTTCCCTAGGATATTAGCCTCATCCTAAAAAGACTGACGAGTCTCAAGAACACATTTGATTCTGAATATGTGACCTTGACCTTGCCGGTATTGAGTCTCATTATACTATACAATCATACCGATTTCATTTGCGTAAAATGCAAAAAAAGTGAGTTATAACTGAAAATGTGGATAACTGTATTATGCCCTGTTTACACGGAAGGTTTAATGCGCATTAGATTTTGGTTGTGTTCACATGACAAATTTAATGCGCATTACTTTAATTCGCATAAGATTTAATGCGCATTAGATTTTTTCGTGTGAATGCAAAGCCAATCTAATTTGCATTAAACTAATGCGCTTCAAATCTAATGCGAATTAGATTTAATGCGCATTCATGTGAACAAGGCATTAGACGGACTGGAATACAGATACTCATTATCAGCCCTTACATCACTGAGTTCTGACTCAAGCTTTTTGATTTGTTGATCCTTCAAGTCCACCTGTGTGCGGAGAATCACCGCCCTTTCTTGTGCGTCTCTCGCCTGACGTAAAATCTCAAACTTCTCCTGCTCCACAGTTTCTCTTTCTGAGGCAAGCTGAGTAATACAAAAATAATACATTTTTCCTCTTGAACAATGCAAAATGTTTCATCTACTCATCAATTTACAATAAGCTTTAAAGATATGAAATGGACATGTATGTAATTATATACATCTAATTACTTTACGCATTATCATTTTCAAATTTAGCTACTTAACGCATTATCATTTTTTTAACTTAGCTTCTTTACACATTATCATTTTTCAAACTTTGCTACTTTATGCATTATTATTTTCAAACTAAGATACTTTAAGCATTATCATTTTTCAAACTTAGTTACTTTACGCATTATCATTAATTTTTACATCAGCTACTTTATGCATTATCATTTTTCAAACTTAGTTACTTTACGCATTATCATTAATTTTTAAATCAGCTACTTTATGCATTATCATTTTTCAAACTTAGTTACTTTACGCATTATCATTAATTTTTAAATCAGCTACTTTATGCATTATCATTTTCAAACTTAGTTACTTTACACATTATCATTAATTTTTAAATCAGCTACTTTACGCATTATCATTTTTCAAACTTAGCTACTTTACACATTATCATTAATTTTTAAATCAGCTACTTTACGCATTATCATTTTTCAAACTTAGCTACTTTAAGCATTATCATTAATTTTCAAATCAGCTACTTTACGTATTATCCTTATCAAACTTTAAGCTACATGTATATAGTACATATAGAATTATTGTAAATAGTCATGATCAAATAAAGCATGATTACAATCATAATTTTCCGTGTTTTCTTTATACCTGTTTAATTGTTTCGTCATTTTCCCTCATCTGTTGTTCGTAGTTGCGGATAAAGTCCCGTAACTCCGTTTCTTTGTCTTCCAAGGTTGTGTACAGTAGTTTCATTTGGTTCAGTAATTCAAGCTTCTCAGCTTTTAACCTCTTTCTGTCTGCCTTCATAGCTAAAATACATCATATTTGAAATATAAACATATTTATAATCAGTATTATATTTGATTAAGGATCTGACTGTTATAGTGAATGAAAATACAGTCATATAGTGTATCTTAACATTTTGTAATTATTACTTCCTCATATCATATTTTACTATTTTTCTTAAAATTGTATCAGTGGCGGATCCAGTAACCCCCCCCCCCCCCTTGCTGGGAAGTCAGAGGGTGAATTTTGCCATTTTTGACTGAAAATGGGCCAAAATATAGGGTTCTTTGGAAAATTTTGGGTCAGTGTCAGGGGGTGGACGCCCCCCCCTCCCTGTATCCACCACTATGTATAGCCTTTTGAAACGGACAACTTATAGCAGTTAACTTATGTATTTAGAATGATTCTAATCAGGGTTCATTCAAGCCTAGGATTATGAAAAAATCTATATAAAGAATGAAGGCTGGTATGTGACATCACAATTTTTTTATATAAGTAGATTATAGAATACTTTTAAGGTAGTATCAATAACTGGATCTCGTGTACTGGAGCTATAAGAATCTTTCAAACCTCTGGGGTGAGGATTGTGAGGAGGGTTAATTGTCTTTCCTTCTATTTTTTTTTTGGGGGGGGGGGAGGGGTGTGTCAATCATATGAGAGATGTATTGGGAACATATTATAATAGGATAGTAACACCCCCCCCCCTTCCAACCTTATCTATGCTCACCCTGTAAGGCCTCTTTGGCTCTTGTCAGTTCCTGTTTGCTCTGAATGAGCTCAAGCTTAACCTCTCCATAACGGCTGCTCTCATTGGCTACTTCTTTCTGCAGATCGGAGTCACATGATAATAGTTTGACTTCCATTTCCAAGCGAGCGTTCTCCTCACGGAGTCGTATAAGTTCATTTTCCTCGTCCGCTTTTTGCCTGGGAGTGTCTATATTCAAATGAAAATAAAAAAATAATTTAAGTATTTTTTTTCAAATTAAAATGAAATTCAAATAATGAGTCTTTTTTTCGAATGAAAATTCAGAATTATAATAAGTCATGATTCTATTTTCCAATTGAATTGAAAAACACAAATCAATTCTTTAAAATTATCATTTATATTTACATTATTTCAAGATCAAAATTACGATATACTAGTATTTTGATTAAATTTCTTAAAACCTTTATGAGTTTTTAAGTATTTTTTTCAGGAAATGAAATAAATATTCTTTATTAGTTTTAGAATGAGTGGTCTGAGGAAATTTGATACATTCCCTATTGCATTAAATTTTATATAACATAATGTATTGTGCAAACCAAGGAGTGTGATATACCAGTAAGTTCATTTCTTTGTAAGAGCACAATGCATTCAGGAGCTCCAGATCGTAACGTAAGGAAATTCATATACAATGTCACAGGGTCAATTTTTTTTCAACAACACTACAGACATGTAATTTATACACTGAGAAGGACATTTTTAGTATATGACATAGACCATATGGAAGAGTATAATAATTGTCGGCTGAGCGAGGCTCTAACCAGCAACCTTTCGGTCACTTGCTCTACGCCTACAGTCACATCTTACCAGAATCGTGATCACCTAAATCACGTGCAAGAGAAAAAGAGTTAATTGGGATAAAAAGTAGCATTCCAGCGACCCCTATGTCCAGTTTTATACAGAATTATACCAAATCGAGATACCGGTACCTTTGATCGACACTATGTCACATGATCGACTGCAAAGGTGTATGAAATACGGCATCGTCGGAAACCCACACTCGGTCACGCAGGCTCGTGAACCTCAGGTGAGCTTCCGTGACCGAGCGTGGGTTTCCGACGATGGAAATACGGCAGCTCTATCACAAACCTTTTTTCTTTTTTCTTAATTATGCCCTGCATGGATAAAACATTTTAAGGACAACAGACGGGTAGAACCGTATTTAAGTTAAAGAACCATATATATTGCATATCACAAATTTAATTTGCAAGCAGATAATTTTACCCCAGGAAGAACAGACTAACAACTGGTAAATCGAAGGACGAATGGACTTACAACTGATGAATCGAAGGACAAACAGACTTACAACTAGTGAACTGAAGGAAGAACAGACTTACAACTAGTGAACTGAAGGACGAATGGACTTGCAACTGGTCAACTGAAGGACGAACAGACTTACAACTGGTGAACTGAAGGACAAACAGACTTACAAATGGTGAACTGAAGGACGAACAGACTTACAACTGTGAATTTAAGGACGAAGAGACTTACAACTGGTGTAATGAAGCACGAATGGACTTACAACTGGTGAACTGAAGGACGAATGGACTTACTACTGGGGAAATGAAGGACGAACAGACTTACAACTGGTGAACTGAAGGACGAATTGACTTACAACTGGTGTACTGAAGGACGAACTGACTTACAACTGGTGAACTGACTGATAAACAGACTTACAACTGGTGTACTGAAGGACGAATTGACTTACAACTGGTGTACTGAAGGATAAACAGACTTACAACTGGTGTACTGAAGGACGAATTGACTTACTACTGGTGTACTGAAGGATAAACAGACTTACAACTGGTGAACTGAAGGATAAACAGACTTACAACTGGTGTACTGAAGGATAAACAGACTTACAACTGGTGTACTGAAGGACGAACTGACTTGCTACTGGTGTACTGAAGGATAAACAGACTTACAACTGGTGAACTGAAGGATAAACAGACTTACAACTGGTGTACTGAAGGATAAACAGACTTACAACTGGTGTACTGAAGGATAAACAGACTTACAACTGGTGTACTGAAGGATAAACAGACTTACAACTGGTGTACTGAAGGATAAACAGACTTACAACTGGTGAACTGATGGACGAACTGACTTACTACTTGGGAAATGAAGGAAGAACAAACTTACAACTGGTGAACTGAAGGACGAATGGACTTACAACTAGTCAACTGAAGGACGAACAGACTTACAACTGGGGAAATGAAGGATTAACAGACTTACAAAAGGTGTGCTGAAGGACGAACAGACTTACAACGGGGAAATGAAGGATGAACAGGCTTACACCTAGTCAACTGAAGGACGAACATATTTACAACTAGTCAACTAAAGGACGAACCGACTTACAACTAGTCAACTGAAGAACGAACAGACTTACAACTGGTGAACTGAAGGACGAACGGACTTACAACTAAGTCGTTTATACAATTTTTTTTCTTGAATCACACTAAATTAATTTGGAGATTCAGTCATCATTTTTCGCGTTATTAAAAAATCTTTAAATGCTGTAAAAATCTGATATGAAAGAGAAAAGGGAATTATATACTTGTAAGCAACTGGCATAAGAAGGCCAAGTTCATCAGATGGGTGGTCACATATATAGATCAGTGTATCAAAATACAGGCTGATGTATTTACATTCCAAGAGAGCTTGTGGCGGTAGTAAGGAATAACGCTACGTTCTCAGAAATGTCAAGGAATCCCAAAGTACAACACACACAAAGTAACCTAAGTAGACGGACGAAGACCTTGACTGGAATGTATCATTACCTTGGCTTTGGAATGTGTTTTCGGTAGATATGAAGAAATCTCAAACAAGATCATACTATTTAGAATGCTATGCTCGATTCGTTGCATGTTTATCACCAAAGACATAAATATCTTTTCATACTTCAACCCTTTCTTATTTCCATCTTCCTTTTTCTTAACTTTGTAGATAAAAATAAACATTCACCTATAAGTTCACAATTTGCATACGAATCTATCGAATCGTGTGAAGGTCATGGCATAGCGTCGAGGTCAAGGTCGGATATTTCAAATTTGTCGAAACAAAGTTCAAAGTTCAAATTCAAAATACGTGACCATTTATGTATAAAATTTCCTATTGAACTAGATTCATTTTCCACCTTTGCATACTACAAATTAAGAAAGCCGTACGCATTCCTCGCATACGGACGAACTGATGGGCAGATGGACGAACGAGAGGATGGAATAACGAACGTCATTACAGTTTATTTTGAATAAGTGGCAATCTCATAGGCGAGTCTAGAATCATGTTCCAAGTGAGGGGTCCAGCTTATGGTTTTACATAGAAAATATGTAAACTTGGGGAAAATTAGTATTTTTTGTCCAATTCAAGAAGGATATCTGATCCACGCACCCCCACCCCCTTTCCCCACCGCCACTACCACCTCCACCACCCCGCCCCTCGAGATCCGCGGTGCTTTTTTTCTGCCTGGTTAGCCAGGCAACAGGGAGAATAAGGCTAGAGATTAAAGCAAGAGTGTTCCTTGAGCAACTAATACTCAGTGTGGTGATTTACACAAAAAACTTGTGCTTTAAAGAAAAAATGTAAGGATGTGATCTTATCTAAATCTTCACCTTAATCAGTGTTTCCCATTAACATCATCTTTAAACATCCTAGCTTTATTAGCGAGTTCCTCTGACAGATATAGAGAACATAACGGACTTAAAATCATCTAAGGCGCAAATCTAGAACATATTACCAAGAGAGAAGGGGGGGGGGGTATCCAACTCAGCAGAGGTGGAGTATTCCGTTAATGATGTTCAGAAAGGAGCTGATAAGATAAGGCGTAAAATCTGCCCTGAAAAAGTGGAATTTTCAAAATGGGAACTTCAAAAAAATTCTTTTACAAAATTGATGCAAGTTCTTGGTTTCATCATAATCAGCAGTTGCATAAGATTTATCATGCATAGTTTTCCTAGATTTTGGGGCAAAATATGTCTTTTTTCTATGGAAACCAATGGAAAATGGAAAAGTTTTTTAAAACATTGTCCCCCCCCCTCAGCTACAGAACGCCACTTTTACAGAAGGTGTATATCACTAATACACATCTTTTGACAAAGTGGAGTTCTGTAGCTAAGGGGGGAACGATGCCCCAGAGACAAAAAACGGAAAAAGGGAGGGTGGGGGGCTTTTTACAAATCTGTGTTTTAGGCCATAAAATAAGCAAAATTTAATTTTTTTCCTTTTAAAGTCATTCATTTATTTATTCTTAACATGTTCACATGAAATGCACAAGATTTTGGAATGAAATAAACTGGAGTGTGCAGTTTATTTCTACACAATGTGTATTTCGCGGTAAAATGCCTGCTTTGTAATCAATAAATACAAAATACAACCATATTTCTGATTCAAGATTTTAAAATTTATGGAAAAGATTTAGACCAGTTTTTTGAATTTAATTTGTAGTATCTTGTTTAGACTATAACTATGTTTTAAAGCTTATAGATATCCATATTATCCAAATTGTTCTTAATTTTCAACGTTTTTTATCGATATCAGCTTCTTTTCAACTTTTCTACCCCCTACTCTTTAGCTTGTCATTTAAGTATCTAGAAATAAGCTTACCAAAATTAAAGTTGTATGAGGAATCTCCAAATACATTTCATTTTAGTAATTATCAAGTTTTTCTTGCGTACAGATCATTGTGTAGAAGAAATACTTGATGAGATTCAGGGCTAAATACAGCCCTTATCTTATCAGCTCCTTCATTATTTTTCAAAATATCTTGAAAAAAATATACATTTCGGTGCGACACAGATGCCCCGACTGAACTGTTATTTTTGATAATTTCTTCCAAGTCAAAGGATGACTTTTAAAAGTAATGTCTCCAACAAGAATAGGACGTGACCTATATAATAGGACGTGACCCATATAATAGGACGTGACCTATATAATAGGACATGACCTATATATATATATTCGTGCTTAACCTTAACCTCCCTATGATATGTGTACCAGTTCTCTTATTCGGATCAATCAAAATATCCGGAAAATGACATTTTCAGTATTTTTGTAAGTTCAAGGGCAACAACTTCTCCAATAAACACATACTGGAAGTTGAAAATGCAGTACGTGTATACCAAACATCAGTTGGGTTCATTAAATTTCAAAACAGAAAAAAATGTCCGAAAACCGAATGATGACGGACGGAATGACGGTAGAGTGCAATGCTTTCTGTGTATAATGACCTTGCATGAGAACTAGTATATCTTTGAATTTCACAGAAAAGAGGGAGGGTAGACCTTGTCCTTAGTGTTCCGCTGTAGTTCCGCGCCTGTAGCAGACTACTGTCTGTATCAGGAACGGGAAAAATACATCAGCGTCTGAAAGATGTTCCCGATAAAATAAAGATAAGACACTACAGTAAACTGGGGGAGCATATACCGTATTAAACTCCATGAAAAAGGTTTTAAACAATTGATCCCCGCAGGTGCGCGGAGATTTATCGCCTATATGAGCATTTTTGGCAGCAGTTTGTGATGAAATGTGGATGAGAAGTAAATGTTTACAAGAGCTGATTTAACTGAAGCAGAAAACAATAGGCATGCGTTATCCCAGATGTCGATCATAACAGTACAAACAATGCACTTTACTTCCCATGGAGAGGTATGATACATATCTAGTAATCCGGCTGACCACTGATGACCGACGACGTGTATAGATGGCATGCATGATAACACTGACATGAACTGACAAACAAACAACAAAACAAGGAAACAAAACTCTTTGTCGATTTTAAACGTGCGTTATTTCGTACAACTTCATTTGAAAATTTAGATTCATATAGTTTGGAGTATGGACTTGATGGAAAATTGGGTAATAAAATGCTTCACTGGCTATAAATATATCATATGATAGTTGTGTTAGCTCTGTTATACCTAGAGCATGTAACGGAGACTTATAAATGAGTATGTCAGTGTGCAATGTCATGGAAAAGAACTCGTATATCGAATAGTCAATGTGTGTGACAATGCTTCGTCTTGCTGTTGCTTTCCGTGTCGCGCGCTTAAATCTAACAAAAACGTACATCTTTATTTTCTTTAAGGAAGGGGGGGGGTCCATAAAATAATTGTCGACAACGACATCGATAAATCGACAGATATACATGTATACCGAGATCGCAAAATGTACTCACATTCAACATCGCATTGTGTCGCACAGTCCCTTTGTCCAGCCGTCATGCCGATCTGTGAGAGTCTCTTATTGGTGTCCTGAAGCTCCGCCCTCAAAATGCTGACCTCCTGATTGGCTGCGTGAATGGAACAGTCGATTTTGGATGCCAGATGTCTGTTGTCTTCTACCATTTTACGAAACTTGCCCTGCGCGTCGTGGAGCAGTCGACGGATCAGGACCACGGAAGATTTGACGGCATCCTGTTCGTTGATGCTCAAACCTTTGTTGTAAGAAACGTTTCCATTGGCGGAGAATATATACTGGACTATCTGATCATTTAACGAGTCAAGAGACTGGATGGCTGCAATGAAAACGAAACGAGATTATTAGAATGTCATCACTTGGAAACAAAAACCATTTGACATAAATTATTCGTTTTATCTCACTTTTAATTCATAGGCAATAGGTCGCCTGGGTATGCGTACACATGCGCTACTAAAATCATCATAATGGCACATACGCACGCATGCACAGGTGATCTTCCCGCCTGAGTTCAAATTCACATAGCATTATGCATGTAGCATCTCTTTTAAAATGAGCAACTCTTATTCCTACAAATCTAAACTGAAATATACCATCTGACAGTTTTGATATGATCTTATTTGATCGCGGTATGTATCCCTCCAGAATCCCAGAATTCCAGAGCTATCCCGTCATCCCCCAGTAGATTTATCTCCCTTCTGACACATGTTTATTTACTGTGGCACCGATTTATAGTGCTAACTGCGGTCTGTACACTTATATATAGATCTGCAAGGTGAGAATCGGACGAAAATGATACTAAATGCCAATATTTACATAGATTCAATGAGAGGCAACGTAAAACATAACGACCACACTTGATATAATAGAGTATGACACATCCGTACGGACGTAAATACGACGTATTCTCAGAAACCATGATGGCAGAATTCCTGCGATCGTGGACACAAAAATAATGATAATAGAGCAACACCCGGACTGAGCGACCATCGCATCGCCAAACTGTCGACGCGTAAGAAAAGGCATGCGTCAAATGTCAATCGTATTTTAGGTCATAATTATCGTCATCGCGCATTTCAGCGAAATGAGAGAATTTTTTTCCAAAACTTCCGGTATGAAAGTTTCTTCTGAGATGATTTGAGACGAAAAACGGATGAAGTGCAATAATATGCATATGACCTACCTACCTTTTCAAAATATTATGGAAAATATGCGTCATCACTGTCCAATTTGTACTGTCCCGTGACAAATTCATTTGTTAAAATTTTCTAATGTTTCATTAAGACAGTACGAACAATTGCTTCGAGTCTAATCAAGTATCATTCACATTACACCCTCCCTTCCCCCACCAAGTATTACATGTACGTAACCTTGAAGTCTATTTGATCTTATGAGGCTTTACACGTAAATTCCTGTACCACAAAATTCACACCTGGACTCCGGCCTACCACATATATTATTTTTTCAAGATTCAAGATTTATTGACTTTCACCAAACATGTTGGCATACATCACTGACACATCATCTTACAAAACAGAGAAATTACTGCACTTGTATAAATATATATATGCATATAGTGTCTATGTAACTTACAAAAGCGAAGAATGAATGATCACCACAATATGAAGACTTAGCAGTATTTGCTCGTAATCTATACAAGTAATTCAATATTAGTAATACACATAGGCATCAGTACAAGTATTTTTTCTTTCAACATATTGTATAGTACTTAGTCCTTAAGCATCTAATTAAATTAGGTAAATATGTAAAACATACACTTACAATTAAATTAGTTGTATTGTAAACTGTACACTAGCTATTCATGTCATTTCAATTGCTTTGAATGCATCCAACCTATTTTCAAATGCAGAAAGAAGATAACAACAAATGCGCTTGCAAAGAACGATATCAGTTGGGTTTAGGATATCCTTACATCTTTCTGTTTCTGTTTGATTATCCTTGTTACAAAATATAGTATCATATCTAATTCTTAAAGCTTGGTACAAAGGGCATGTAAATAGGAAATGCATTTCATTCTCAACGACATCCGAACAAAATTTACAGAAACGATCTTCTCTCTTTACAGGGGGGCGTTTGTATCTCCCTATTTCAATTTCTAGTTTATGAGCACTTATCCTTAACTTAGTTAAAATAGACCTTTCATACCTTTTTAGTGGGAATTTTAAATATTGTTGGAGTTTAAATTCTTCGGCAATGGAGAAATAGAAAGAAAGTTTGCCTTCATTTGGATTTTCTATACAGTAATTTCTTACTTTAAATAAGTTTTCTTTGAATAAAGACTCCAACTTTGATTTAAAGATGTTAGATTTTATATCCAATGTATTTATATGACAATCATTTTTAAGATTCTGCAGTTGGTTCTGCCAACTTTTTAAGGGATTACTCTGGTACAGATTGTTCTCTTCATGTTTTGCTGCTAGTAGTATTTTATTTGTAATTCTAAATTTATTTAAATTTATCTAAATTTATTATAGTAGTACTAAAGTTTACAAAAAGATTTACCCGGATTTTACCTGTTATGTCAAATATTCATAAATAATGTGCCTCTGTTTACACAATTTAATCGCCTCCTGGAGTGGGCTATTGGAGGATTAGGATAAGCTAATGACCATTAAGTGACCACTTGAAGTAAGATCACGTAGCAGTCATATTTTGAATTCCAAGTTATGGTGGCTGCAAAAGTGCTTTAACAAGCACTTCTGATTTCGTCAAAGAATGGACACAAAGATCTTTACGAAGAATCTGATTAAAATCCACATGAGAGTTCTGGAAACCAATTTTGTTAAAACCTCCAACCCCCCTCCTCTCTCCACTTTCCTTTGTCTCAGTCTTTCCTTGGTCTCAGTGTTCTCAGTTCTGAGGAACTTTGAGATAAATTTGTATTTGAAGAAGTATGTCCTTGAACATGAGAAAAACTCGAAAGATTTCAGACAAGATAAACAAGACAGACGTAGATGATAGAGAATCTACTCCCAAGTCAAGGACGAATGTAAGGTGTACATATCTCTGTATTCTACATTATAGTATCATAATGCATCTGAAATGGGGGAAGATACGGATTTAATGCGAAGTGCTTTTTTAACATTGTTCATTTTGTAAATAATATTGATAACAGAACATTGTAAATGATCAAAAGCATTGTTTGGTCTGCAATCACGAAAACTTTTTTTTTGGGGGGGGGGGGGGGGTTGTATCGAGTATGTAAATGTTAGTATATGACAAATTCAGCTGTCTCTGTGACAAATGAAAATCATCTAGCATAATCATAGATGTAATGATTGATGAAAAAACCATTAAAGCCTAGAGGAAATGGAGAATGGATGTGGAAGCTTAGCTAGGCTGACCCCTTTATCATTTCATTTACATATCTTGAGTATTTCAAACCCAATTCACGATATCAATTTTCCTTTCCACAGAAGTAATCGTTCATGCATATCTATTAAATAACATTTTCTTAAAGATGAAAAGAATTTCCCCCCTGCGATACTGCACCTGTGGAAATTTCGGACGTTTTCAGTTACCACCTTAATTCAATAATTTCTATATTAAACACATAAATTGCCTCAAATTATCGCCAAGTAAAACCTCAATGATTTCAATTTTCGTTATACAGGTATTGCGTACTCTAAATGTGTTTAAAAATGAAATGGTTGAGGTACAGGAGGGCGGGAGGGGTGAGTTGGGGAGGAGTTAGGAAAAATTCCAAAATTTTCTATACAAATATTGATATAAATTATCATTAAACTAACATTTATACTATCTGAAATATGTTTATTGGTCTTTTATCCATCCACATCTAAAGAACTGGTATATATCAACACGATAAAACGTAATTTTGGGGGAAAAAACTCTGCACACTTGATGGAAGAATCTTTACTCAGGAGGTGTGGGGGTATAATCACAGAACGTACCTTATGCTTTAGTGTTAATTCAGAAATTTGACAGGTTGCAAATATTGCCTCGTTCTTCAGTTGTACAATTTTTCGTTAAAAGTAATCGCTTTACTGGTTCTATGAAAATAAAAAAAAATCTATTTTTTTTCTGAGGATTTTAGAAGAAGTTACGCACTCACCTCAAAAACCAAGTCGTACTCCGTAAGAGAATTTTACCAACTATTGATACACATGTAAAGTTATGTAAAGAAACACAATAATTGATTATCAATTTCCTTACTTTAATATTATTGAATGTATAAACAAATCCGAACACCTGTTCGAAATCTTTCTGGGTTGAAGAAAGAGGTATACAGTATGTAGTGTGTAACTACAATCCGGCTTGTCTAAGTCGGTTACGTTACGAGCACATAAAAAGTTTTTAAATCTACGCAGGTAGCTTTTAAAAAAGTTTTAAACGGGTGCTATTTGGTACGAAATGATCATTAAAACGGCAGAATATAGACGTATCCCGTTCGGTTCTGTTCATTCTCAAAAATCGAAGTATATTTCGCTGAATCATTAGGAGGGCAGGAGAACAGCGGCGGATTTAGAGCGTAATAAGGCACCTCTCTCATTTTTTAAATGTCAAACAAATAGTCCCCAAAATCAGAAAATACCGGAGAATCGATCAATATTCAAGCTTACATTTCAAAATCAAATAACTCCTAGATCTTTTTAATCTTCAGGATCCATGGATTCATGGAAAATCCACCTCCCTAGATTCGCTCCTGACACATATTTTCTATTGCCCGAGTATATATGAAGGCGGTGGCGGCTACCACGGGAATGTAAATAAATCACACATCTATGATTTAGTGGAAACATAACACAATAGCACATCATTTTGTGGTAATATATATATGGAGCAAGTAATGAACGACCTCGTAAACCAATCATATACAGACAGAGATTATAAACCAGAGATTATGTCAGACTGTATCTTAGGTTGAACTTGCTTATTCAACTTTTTGAAGTAAATCACCCTATATTTCCACGAAATGGCCTTATAGAGGGGGTGTTGTGACCACATCCGAAGCCAAAAGATTTTAATTTCCCTCTCCGTGATTAGTTCATGTGTTTGCGACAGACTGATGCCCTAGCTATATATATAATCATTCAAAATTTATGGTCAATGTCAAAGTTCTCAATGTGTAGTACCAAATTCAAAGGTCAAGCCGTCAGCAATTTTGTAACCAATGAAAATGGCCAGTCACAAGTAGTGTACAAATTAAAAGAACGTCATATAAGTTAAATATTACTAACTAATCATGAATGTTCATAGATTCCGAAAGGAATGTCAAAGTCCAAGGCAAGGTCACGATATCAATAAATTTTGGTATCATTAGAAACCTCTTGTCATAATGAATATACATTTAAAATATGGATGCATCAACAATTACCAATCAAGTATGACCAAAAGGTTATTTTTTTTTTGTAAAGACATACTATACAGACAGACTAAAATAATGTATGCACATCAGCATCTTGGAGGGGATTCGGGTCTAAGGGTCCCTGACCCCTAACCCTCTGACGTCCTCTGGTCTCGCGCCTGTTCCCTTTTTATTCTTCTCCCACTTTAAAAATGATAAACATTTTGGCTACTGGGAGCTAAACGGGCGGATTTTACATACAGTTAAAGGGGCTCCTTTCAATGTTAATGAATCTATATATACATGTAATAGTTTTGACACTGATGTATTGTATTTTTCCACCACAAAAGCTGGAACTCCTCCGGGCTAATAATGATGTAGAAATATTTGTCAGGGACGGTCCCACAGGTGCCTGGTTGTAGATATGATCGTTCCCACTCCAACCACCCACCCCCGCCCCACCCCTTTCTTTCTCAGAGTCATGGCTAAAATGGCCTGTGGTGTAAAGAGTATAACCCTAACCCTTTTCCCCTTTCTTTACTTTACGGCCATTTTAGTCTAGTCCGACTTGCAGACCTACGACGGTGTTATCTGTATTTTCGTCTTCGAAGACGAAAAACAGATAACACCGTCGTAGGTCTGCAAGTCGGACTAATTTTAGTCATGATTCTGAGAACGAAAGAGGGGGGTGGGGGTGGAAACGATCATGTCTACAGGTACCTGTGGGTGGTCCAGCCCCTCTGCAGGGAAAATTACTTACGAATATCTGAAAATAATTATTCTAAAATATTTATGAAAGGGGGGGTGCTTCTGCTAGAAGTCAAATTCCCTCGAAAGAGTAGCGTTACATCGGTCATTGGTTTATTAATCAGGGATTCTGCTTAATGTTCGTATAATGCAACGAACCCCCCCCCCCCCCTCCCCTTATGTCGTCCAGATTGCATTGCAGTCTCAGAAAAGTTAAGGAATCACCCAAACGAGGAAATAAAACATGGAATCTCACCTTCAAGTACCAAATCAATCCGTACATATAAACATGCCTCACGTACGACCCTGACATCAAATGCTCGTCCTTAACATGTAAACGACTTAATTAAGGCACAATTTCAAGTCGGACAAGAAACTGACAGTTTAATATCCCTTCTCGTTTGTAGTTTACAATCAGGTACAGTCCATCAATATCTACACCCTAAGCTTAAATCCCCCTTTATCTCCGGCATCATCAGCTGTAATGGGTCCCGGACGGAGCCTTATTACAGAGACCGTGCCTATATATTTTCTACATGGTCCAGTGAATACTGAATGGTAAATAATAGGATAAGTCGGCGATATAAGTAGGTAAATATACACCAATATTATATGGTCTGTTATTACACCCCAGGCACGAGTGGGCCAAAACACGTGATCGGGCCGGGATAGCTAGTAAAACAAAACTATAAGGGCCAAAATGTTTAATTTGGAGATATAAAATACGCCTGAATTGACATTGATCTAATTTCTGTATAGATCAAATGTACATCAAATGATTAATGGCATCGTTTGTTTTATTGACATTGTACGGGTAGATGTACTTTTAAATGTAAAAAGTTAACATCCAAACGTCATCATCATCATCAAGGAAAGTGAAACCCATGACATTCGGCACATAATGATCAACATGATGATGAGTACTGAAAATTTCATAATATGCGCCCGTCATAGACCATTTTAGAACTTTGGCCTTGACTTTTGACCTTTGACAATATTTGGGGGGGGGGGGTCAAGGTGAATCTTTGTGGTAACTATTGAATATCATACGGCTCAGTGTGTAGCATGTGAACAAAGATTTACTACCGTAGTCAAAATCTGATGTGACCTTGACATAAGACCTCTGACCTTGCGGAAAGTATATAGTTATAAAGGCGCATATGGTTTAATCTGTATCACGCCCACAAGGACAGACAGACAGTATCATGTCATATTAAAAGTGACGGAGGAACCCAGATCGAGATTGTTTCTTAAGAAACAAATCAATATCATAACAAACAAATTATCTTTATTAAAATGATAATGATATCTTATATATTCTTTAATTCAGACTCAAGTTAAATGATAAGCCTACAGATGCTACGCGTAGTAATAAGACATACTACTAACTAAATCCACCGACAGGTGTGGACAGGTGTGGACAAACTCGCTGAGTTGTTACCTTATGACAGGGGGAATGGTGGGTCGTTTATAAGCTATGCTTCTTTAACAAGTTACTTCTTGTTGATGTATCCCAGGGCGGAGGGCACATAGATCGATTTCGTGATGATATTTAAGCTAAAACTTGTTACCGAGCATGTGAGATTGCCCACGCCACCCACGGACGCAATAGACGACATGTACAACCATTTATGAGCCCAAGCTATGATTGGACGAATCAGACTTATGTAAACTTCAGTTTGGTCTATAGATTGTGAACATCCCGCGAATAGGAATCACGGAGGAGAGATTCAAAATGTCACCTTAAACAAACACTGGAGTTATTGTCCACTCTAAAGATCCAAGACTGACCATTTGTTGCAATTTAAAATTTGAAATAGTCAAGGAATTTTAATATCAGTTGATTTTTCGCCCTCTCACGTGGTTCTTATGCAAACACATGGAAAATGTCAGCGACTGATTATTTAATATTTTACATACAGCCACCCCCTGTCCTCACTCTCACTTTGTATTGCCAAAAGCACACACACCCTCACACACTCTACAAATGAAACCATCAAGTTTAAAATAAATATAGCATTAACGATCATTGATATTTGGTTAGATTTGAATCAAACATGACGTTATCAGCCCCCTCTATCGGTAATTTCCTAAGCATCCTTTTGAAAATATTAACAGCAAAAAATGCATAGAAATTTTCTGACGCATTTTCAGTAGCGGAGTAAAGTATGCGAAGACTTGCAGACTACGAATGCTTCAACAACATATATAACAAACCTGATAACAAGAAACTGTTTTATTTTGTCGAGGACCAAAACCTCCGTTTTTTGTCGCAGAAAATTGGCGTTTAACGACTCCTTTTACATGCGAATTCATTTATACGGCAATGGCGGAATCGCTGACGGTCAATAGAAATTTCGACGGCGTGCACGTGACGCGATTTACGCTCTTTGATTGGTTCGAACTAGTCAGTGGCAAAATAACATATATTATCCCACCTCTGGCAAATTTCTTGCAATCTGATTGGTCGAGAAGAACTGAATATTATGTTGTATCATTTTACTGACAGGATATTGTTTTGATATCCTGCTTCTGCTAAGACGCTTTATTATATTGACGTCACCGAGATGCTTTAAAATATGTTGACGTTACAAACACAAGCCAAAAGCCATCGACCAAAAGCCGTCGATGAACAAAAGTTGTATTGGGCTCGGCTTCGCCTCGCCCAATACAACTTTTTTCATCGACCCAATATATTTTTGTATCCCCCCTGTAAAACACTGTATAGCGAATTTATCCCACCGATGGCTTTTGCCTTGTGTATGTAACGTCAACATATTTCAAAGCATTTCGGTGACGTCAATATCGTAAAGCGTCTTAGTGAAAGCAGGATATTAAAATAATATCATGTCAGTAAAATAATACAACATAATATCAAGTGACCTTGAAAAACATCATTTTTCTCTTTTAAAGGTTCTCCCTTTAATTCTTTCAACAGTAATTTTTTAGACTGATGACAGTGACCTTGACCTTTAACTTTGCTAAATGAAAACAGCATGAATTTCAAGAAAGGAGGGCTATCAGTTGAAGGAAATTGAAAAGCAAATGAATTGATGGCTACATTTTTTTGTTTCCAAAAAACCGACAATTAAATTCACGAAATGCATACATACACAATAAACGAATTGTAATGTTTTCTTGGCCTATGTGAGTCAATCTGTATGCCCTTCACGGGATCTTCTCCTGCCATGATTACGTAACGAGCGTACAGCAAAACATGTTTACATACATACAAAACGATCTATCGATCCAAAATCAACAACTAAGCCAACTGCCAGGAGCATTGTACGGATTTCGATGATAGTTGGCGAAAATATTTACAGAAAAGTGCTGAATTGAAAAGAAAATGATGAACGACTGATATTATTCTGATAGAAATGTGATTACATCTATATGGAAAATATCTAAATATGAATCATCCTCCAATTATTTATTTATTTATTTATTTATTTATTTATTTATTTATTTATTTATTTATTTATTTATTTATTCACTCATTCATTCATTCATTCAATCATTCATTCATTCATTCATTCATTCATTCATTCATCAATTTACTCTTTCCATTTATTCATTTATCAAATATTTAATTTATCTTAAAAATCCTTTTTTTTCTGATCTGATCATTAGTAATCTTTGTTTATATACTATTCAGATCTTTATTTTTATTTTTGTTTTAGTTTTGATTTAATTAAAAATTTTATTGCTTTTTATTTATCCATTTATTTATTATTTTTGATTTTTGTGGTCAACGGCAAGAGCCTTGTCCATAAAAAAACAATATATTATAATCTACCAGATAATGATTTACGTTGTAATTCAGTCAGAGTAATTCTGAATTCACACAACAATTAATCAATGGACGTACATTATCATTGAAGAAATGAAAAAGAAGATATGAAGATCTTGAAAAGGTTGGGGTTATTTTAGCTGGTATGATGTTAGCTCTTCCTCCCTCCCCCCCCCCCCCCCCCCTGCTGTTAAGATTATCGTCAGGATCTTTTTTAACTCATTTCAAGTAAAATTTATTTTTACCATTTGTATAAAACAGAAGTTTTAAGCACGTGCGTATACTTACCAATGGCTTTCTTTTAGCAAAGATCAAAAGTCAGTAACATCTTTGGAAATTCCAATGAACGAACATGAAAAGTTTAATAAATTATGTACTTGATATAAAGTTTAATATTCATGCTTGTATGCGTAATACAATGTACTAAATAATGTTCTCAAGCGAATGAGATTTTATTTTCGACGTTTCGAATAAGTGTTTATGACCAAAAAGACAATGGAAAAGGAACAGACTTTGAACTGCATGATGATGCCATGCACAGACCTAGAATGGGGAGGAGGGGGGGTATACGGTCATGATCTCCAACCCCTTTGGATTTCTGTTCTTTTTTAACAAAATGTTTAATTTTCACATTTTGCGTATCATTTTCTGAAATAAAACATTAATAATTAATATTATGTCCCCCATTCGTAGGCAGAAAAAACTGGATCCACACGGATCAACTAATCAATTTTTTTTACATAAAACATGCCACTTAATTTCAAAATTCTAAAAAGCTAGATGTGGATACTTACAATACAGTTGGCTTCGTGAAGGGGTACATATTAACCATGGAAGCGACTCAGTGGTATCTAATCACAAGTAACACTTGTTTTTTAGACAAAGGTCACATGACTTCAAATAAAACTAACATAAAACCACAAAAATACGAAATGTGAGTGGTGTTCCGGCCACCTTACTCCATCAGTACAATGTGGTTGTTGTTTGAGGAGTTCGCACGGTAATGTAGTCACTTAACATTCCTAGGAAATATAGGCCAGACTTATATAAATATGAGGTTAATATATGATATTGCACTCTTTGCAGAAGTTTGTAATACAGATAGCATTTTAGACTTTCGTTTCTATAACATGAATTTCTCGTGATTTCATTTGAACTTCAAGGATTTTTGAATATGTTTTTCTTAATTGTGTTTGGAGCACCCAATGAGAAACCGTCATGTCCTAAAGGCTGATCGTATTTTCAAACCTGACAAAATATTCAAACCTGACAAAATATTCAAACCTGACAAAATATTTAAACCTGACAAAATATTCAAATCTGACAACATATCCAAACCTGACGAAATATTAAAACCTGACAAAATATTTAAACCTGACAAAATATTCAAACCTGACAAAACATTCAAACCTAACCAAATATTTATGATTTCGATATGCGCTGGACATCACGTAACCATCCTAAGCTTCTGTCATACCTATATTTCTCATCATTAACACGACAAATACCTAAGCGAGGTAACTCTATCAAATGTAGGTCAATCAAATTTTCGATATGCGAGGTAACTCTATCAAAAGTAGGTCAATCAAATTGAAATCTTGACTTGTAGTGGAATTCCATCATCTTTCTTATTATACAAATATATTTTTGAGACAGACTTATTGATAGTATGACAGACATAAATGTAACATACAACCTTGCTTTTCGGAAGTGACAACATTCAGGCGTCTTTCCACTAAAATCCAACACGAGGAAGAAATAATAAAATCAAGATTTGCACTCAACCATAACTGTGAAATGAAGGATGTAAACATAACTTTATCTTCAATGTCCAAACGCGATATCTTTAAGTACATCAAACATCAAGTGGTTTTCTACTCAAAAAGACCTCAGATTTATTACGTTATCTAAAATAGTTTTTTCCTGGAGTCGTAAAAGATTTTAAAAAGAGCACTTTTGACTATTTCACGGAAGTTTAATGTTAAAGTGAATCTCTATAATATGTATGTACATTTGGAAAGGAGACATATTATGTACTTATCACATCTTTATTTACGGACCCCCCCCTCCCTTTCCATTCCTATTTACATCAACCCAGTTCTTTCTCTGGACACATCGAGTCTCTTGTTTTCAAACAAGAGCACTTAGAGTCATGAAGGGCCCCTCCAATAATTTAGTCTGCAAATAACTTTGTCGGATTTTATGAATCGATAGATAGCTGAATACTTGAACTCAAATTTTGCTATTACTGCATACATCTGCTTTAATATGTCAATGCACATATGAAACATAAAACCCTTTCAATTACCATTCAAAACATGTGACTGAGGTAAGAGGTGAAACTCCAAAGACTAGGTCATATATAGTCAAAACTATTGGTAACACTGAGAAAGATCTTGCAATTGTGAAATAGAAACCACTCCAAAGTTATGGTCAAAGTGTGTGAAGGACAGTAAACAGTTCAGTCGATCACTCAAAGACCTTGACCTTTGACCTACAAAGCATATACTCCCCGGCTGAAGGTCAAATGCATAGAAAATCACTTCATTAATATTTCATATATATTCGGTCATTTGAATGGAAGTAACAAAATATCGACTCAAGAAAGTTAACTCGTAGCGGATCGGAATAAACTATGAAAATCTATCATATATACAAATCAAATACAAAAATTAATTTTCAGTCAATCAATCATCAAAGAGTAAATACATTCGAATAGATAAATCCATCCCGTTTATTCCCAAATGTTTCGGTCCCTGAATAAATCAATAGTATGTATTTTAAACAAAATTCATTACATCATTTATCTGAAATTATACAATTACTCGACGAAATTTAAATATGAAAAATAAGACTGCTAGCTTTCTCTACATCATGAGCGAGGACGAATTGTTCGATTTGATTCGTATTCGAAAATCTAACAAAACTTACCGTTCTCACCTAGTGTAAACCAACTTGCAACTGAAAATATGTTTTGAACATGCAAAGTTAATATAGATAAAATTCCGAATGGTCTAGATAAGTATCATTGAGTCACACTATTCCGTATCCGCTAGCTGAATCCTTAGATTGTAGCATGGGAAGGGTGATAATCTAAGATATCTTGATGCTCGACAGGAGTTATTTACCTTGGCTTAATCAACCGAATCCAGTCTGCGAGATATGGGAGATAGGATTTCGTGTATCTAGTGAGATTCCAGAGAGAGAGAGAGAGAGAGAGAGAGAGAGCATAAATTAATGTCATAGGAGCATCATAACAAAATCCTCTTCTATTTTCCCTTTATTTCGAAAATAAAGGTAGAAGAAAGTACATATGGTCATCCTGAACTCAATTATAAATTACAAAGGTTATGGTAGCAAGCATATAAAATATATTCTTGTGAAATTTTGTCCAAGATACATGCAGCATGTTGAAATGAGAAATCGAATTTGCCAAATATTGACGCGACTAGGACAGATAGAAGGCAAGTACGTCTACGACGAGTGTGACAGACGGAGAGACTGACGGACGGACGATGGAAGAGGTCTTGTTAAATATTCTTCAGCAGATAAAAATGGAAACCTTAAAACATCCGTGTCGAACATACTGAACCTATATATATATATAAATAATCATGTATTTCTAATATAATAACCTACCTGTCGAAAATCTAATAAGCTAGTCACTTTTACTCTTAACTTACACTTTTATTCCCTAAGAAATAAATCTGTAATATTATCAATCCTCACAGTTCATATTCTCTGTATTAACTGATTAAAAATGTTAAAGTACAATAAACGTGCATTCAAGCTATGCATGTCACAATGCATGTCAGGATGTCTACCAGTTTCACCACAGTAAACAGGTAAAGTATTGCACAATAAGTTATTTTTCTACGAAGAGTACGGTGCAGTGCGGTAATATTTGCATATACTTGAAACCCTTTATTCTTCAACGAAAGCGAGGTAACCACCATGATTTTACTATTTTTGATGCGGTTTGATTTAGACATTCGAGTATTCTATGTGGTAGGGTTTTTTTTTTTTTTTTTGGCAAATTTTAATTCTAAATATTCGGTACATGGATATCGACTCACAAAACAAATTCTAAAATTCTTTTCATGCGCGAATCTAGAATCATTCCGTAAGAGGTGTCTAAAAAATTGCATGAATGCAAAAATCATTTCTGACGAACTTAGTAATTTTAAAATATGGGCTAAGGGATGGTCAAGAAAGCCTACATTGTAGTTCCGCAAATAATTTCCCATAGGAAAAAACGCTTCCTTGATTTTTAACAGAACGACTTTTAATTTCAAATTTAATGCAACCCCCCCCCCCCCCCCTCCGATCTTACCCTACCCGTCCGCAGTACTTGTAACCTGGTTATATCATTCTATATCGATATAAGACAGTTAAAAGTCCAACTCAAAATAGAAATCTTATTACTTGGGGTTTTTCTTTTAAATCAGCAAAATGAAATTCTATGCGTGTCAAATCACACAAATCTTACTTTAACTTCAATACTGGCTTTGTGATATTTACATTTTTCCGTTCAGCCAACAAAGGGCTCAAAGTTTTCGGTTTTTTTGCATAAGTATTCTAAATGAAAGTTTAAACTCGCTAATTATAGCAGCGTAATGCTCACAATCAGGTTATTAAATATTTACTTTAAATTCAATTTAAGATTACGGTTTTGCCGTGTTTATATCCGGATTTCACCTTTTTAGAAACTACCACGATATCTGGCCGGAGGTTAGACACTGTTCAATTGGACTTTGACATTTATTGCAATGAAATAATAATTTATAATGGACAAGTTGTGCATTCTTGTGAAATTTGTTTTCAGTAACATTCAGAGAATTTGATTAAACAGATTAGCCTGACGAACTGAATGTTTGGAAAACGTTGACGATTCAGACATGTCTGATAATCATACGGACGTCTTCCCACTTTACAGCATTGAAAGAAATTTAAAAAAATCAAATTCAAGGAATTGTGGTCCCCCGCTTTTGGGTGTTTGTCTTTAAAGAAATGCTTACAGACATCCCCCCATTCTTAAGTTTTAATAATATATCTCATATATTATCAACATTCTAAATATGAAAGATAACTCCAAGAAAAGGTCAAAAGGTCCAAACTTTTGTTTTGTTTCCAAGGGACAGGGCTTATGAAAAGGTATGCACATGTGAAATATTTAAGACCTATGATTTAAATTACCATCAAAAACTTATGGTCGAGATTGAAGTTTTTAAATGTGGGTCAACCTCCATGGACAAGGTCACAAGGTCAGAATGTTGTTACCAACAGAAAGGTCTCATCACAAGGAATACACATGTGAAATGTGAAAGCCCTATCATTTTCCATTAAAAAGTTATGGACAAGGTTATAGTTTTTTGAAAAGTAGGTCGAAGTCCAAGGTCAAGGTCACAAGGTCAAAAATTTTGGTATCCATGCAAAGGTCTTGTCACAAGGAATACACATGTGAAATATCAAAGCCATATCACTTTCCATTCAAAAGTTATGGTCAAGGTTAAAGTTTTTTAATAAGTAGGTCAAAGTCCAAGGTCAAGGTCACAAGGTCAAAAATTTTGGTATCCATGCAAAGGTCTTGTCACAAGGAATACACATGTGAAATATCAAAGCCCTATCACTTTCCATTCAAAGTTAGGGTCAAGGTTAAAGTTTTTAATAAGTAGGTCAAAGTCCAAGGTCAAGGTCACAAGGTCAAAAATTTTGGTATCCATGCAAAGGACTTGTCACAAGGAATACACATGTGAAATATCAAAGCCCTATCACTTTCCATTCATAAGTTATGGTCAAGGTTAAAGTTTTTAATAAGTTGGTCAAAGTCCAAGGTCAAGGTCACAAGGTCAAATATTTTGGTATCCATGCAAAGGTCATGTCACAAGGAATACACATGTGAAATATCAAAGCCCTATCACTTTCCATTCAAAAGTTATGGTCAATGTTAAAGTTTTTAATAAGTAGGTCAAAGTCCAAGGTCAAGGTCACAAGGTCAAATATTTTGGTATCCATGGAAAG
Organism: Pinctada imbricata; assembly: GCA_033119305.1. Taxonomy (NCBI): domain Eukaryota; kingdom Metazoa; phylum Mollusca; class Bivalvia; order Pterioida; family Pteriidae; genus Pinctada; species Pinctada imbricata. The sequence continues at coordinate 11,553,510 of VSWD01000004.1, read as the reverse complement.
GTCTTGTCACAAGGAATACACATGTGAAATATCAAAGCCCTATCACTTACCATTCAAAGGTTATGCACAAGGTTAAAGTTTTTGTGACAGACGGACAGACGGACGGACGAACCGGTTTTAATGTCCCCGCGCTTTCGCAAAAGCGGGGGACAATGAACTGAAGAAGACCAAAATTTTCCATAGCTATCTCTGCTTGTGACATTGAAAGAGGTTGCTTGAACAAACGCAAAGGTTATAAATGACTCATTTTTCGTCCAAAAAATGCGATAAGATTGGAGTCATATTTTGTTAATATCAATCTATCATTCACTAGCTGCACAAAGAATCTGTCCAGTGTGGGTGCGTTCCGCTGAAAATGCCTACGATTTGGACACATAATCTCAGGTCAAGGTCAAAACTCAAGGTCGTTGTCGACACACCGTTGATCGATGTTTTTTAAGATTTGGTTTAAACAGTATTTATTGAAGAAATATTATACATGATGTTTAAGAGGTACAGTTCAGTAAATTTGGGATTGAGTAACAAGAAGATTTTAAATATCCTGAATATCTAGCTGACGATTTGAAATAAAATATTTATACAACAAACTATATTATTGATCACGCAGTAAATCTCGAATTTACTTTATTTTATTTTTAATTTTTTTTTAAGACATAACGATTTTTTATACATATAATTTTTGTGTGGGTAAAATCTATTAGATCACAAGTAAAAAATCTGAAGAATTCGAAACAACTTACTAATAATGACAGCATTGCTAAAGCAACAAGCTTCATTCGCTATGTTCCCACAAGTAAGCTAGCTATAATTGTCGAGCTAATTCTCCCCTTACCTTACCAGACTAGTCATGGACCCCACACTCCCACGGTCCTGGACATTTTAGCATGGTCATGTGTAATAAGGGATAACAATACATACGTTACTTAGAGGTCAATGACTGATATGGACAAGACAATGATCCCGGGTCAAAACTCAGGAGGGTCTTATCATTGGATTTGGAGAAATCACTACTTGAAGTATAGTTACACGTACACCCCTGGGTAGTACTTTTCAAAAAAAAAATGTATTACTATGGTAACGTTTAAGGGTATATCAAAGGTCAACATATCAAAGGTCAAATGAATATTGACAAGACAAGTGATCCTGGATCAAAACTCAGAAGATTCTTATCGTGGGATGTGGACATCACTACTTGACTACTTAGGTCACGAATCATTGACAATGTTCAGGTCAAGGTCAGAGGTAAAAAAACAACCCAAAATTTTGTCACTATGGTCACATGTCATAGTCAAAGATCTACACCTCGAGGTCAAGACAATGCCACTGTTGAAGGTCATCGAAACTACGAGAGTATAACACGAACTTACGAAACATTTCATATACGTGGTCATACCTTGTACAGCACAAAAAAATCTCAATTGTAGAGCACGTGAGGAACTGCAAGAAGGACCTTTCCCTTTTCAAAGATGATTCGACACCACATCCTCGGTTCCCCATGCTACTTGCGCTTTGGCTGAATATTCATGGCATCATAGCATGGGGAACCGAGGATGGTTTGGAGATGGCAAAATTAGTTATAAGAACGGTTTGTACTACATTACTCTTCAAAAATAATTTTCAAATAATAGTGTTCTGTATTAGTCATAGTGCTTCTGACCTACTGAAAATAAAATATGGTCTTCGACAGGTTAATTATAAAATACATGATTTACGTGGGTGGAAATATCGAATCTTTCCACTGCAATCAATTAATCTTATTGCATGAGAAAGATAAAATCTCATATAACATGATAAATGAATTACGTAAGAAATAAATAACAGGTTTAAGAAATGCGTATTTCGGTCAAAGCAAAGTCTAGACATTTTTTGTAGAGAGAACAAACTTAGCATACGGTTACCGCGAAACACAAAAGATCAAAAACCCTTTTATTTCATTGTATAATTTTTCGAAGTAACACTTTATTTCGTCAATTTGAAAGGTTCTTAAAAGGAGAAAATAAATTAATGACAAATTATAGTACACAAAAACCAACTGTGGTCAACCGACACAAAAGATACGTGATCAACACTCTGAGGAAGGGATCTCAAATTCAATAAACAATTCTTCATATGAGCAATTTATATCCCTTTAAGGTATACTGTTAAAGCATTGCATTACAATGGTATCCTGGCAATTGTGAAAAGCTACAATTATTTCCCTTCTAATTTGTCATGCACGTTTTGGTGAATCAGAACAAGTGCAATATAAATTAGCATTGGGATTTCTTTATCAAAAATTATGCTTTTTTTTTCTGCATTTATCTAATACAACTTATCTCTGTTTCCCAAATTCCAAATACGTAACTGTGTCAGACATGTTGTTTCGGTTATAATGTAAATCAAATCCTCGTCATCACTATCGAATGCCAAAATTAAAACTACAAGTGGCGACACCTACAATCGTTTGGTGACTAGTAAATCTACCAAGTGGCGACACCTACAATCACTTTGTGACTAATAAATCTACCGAGTGGTGACACCTACAATCGGTTAGTGACTAGTAAATGTACTAATTGGCGACACCTACAATCGGTTAGTGACTAGTAAATCTACCAAGTGGCGACACCTACAATGGGTCGATGAATAGTAATTCTGCCAAGTGGCGACACCTACAATCGCTTAGTGACTAGTAAATCTACCAAGTGGCGACACCTACAATCGGTTAGTGACTAGAAAATCTACTAAGTGGCGACATCTACATTGGGTCGGTGACTAGTAAGGGTATCGAGCACTTCCATGCTTGAGATAATAGAGAGATATTACTCTTCAAAAATTAATTTTCAAATATCAGTGTTCTGTATTAGTCATAGTGTTCTGACCTACACTATAATACGTTGATTCCCTTTTACCTATCCTGGGGATATACTTATAGGATTAGTCCATTATGAAGTTAAATAGGTGACAAAGAAAATTCCCGTAAATTCATTACATTGTAAGACATATTAAAGACTGTGGTCTAGTAAATAAATAGTATTACAGCCTGTTAACTCAATAATCATCATTAATACCTTTCATAATCCCTTTGACAGACTATGTAAGAACGTTTATGACAGATATATATTCATACAAAGTTCTTTATTTTTGAAACTGCCAGAAATTTCAGAATAGCATATGAAAATGGGGTTCCCAACTCTTTTATTAATTTTCAAAAATAATACAATCTATTTAATTTTGAATCAGGGAGGCATTTTGCAAGGAGGGGGGGGGGCTCAATCATCTATGTTTTATATTATTTTTGATAGCATGCGTCTTTATATTGAGTTTTGGTACTTTTATTTGAAACCAAATATCTAAAGTGTGCATGAACATGAAAACCGAAATGGATCAAGCCTTTTCTCCAATCTTCATCCTTCGTGTATCTGTTTCATTTAGGTGAACAAGAACCTGTAAACCAGTTAAACAGAGTGAAGATTCCCGCATACCACGTCTGTAATTATCCAAATAATTTAATTTTCTCCTAATCGATGTCACTTGCCAAACATACAGATAAATCAATTAACACCGTGACCCTTTCTGATGTACCAATTCTTGCTGCATGTTGTAGGTCGTACTATCGCCTGAATGAGATTCCACATAATTATTGAAGTAGTAGATTAAAAGTTATCAAACGTGAGTAAAATTCCTAAAATTCAACAGAAAATTGAAAAAAAAATGTTTTAAGAGTTGGTATCGCTGAATCAATACAACCATATTTGTCATAAATACATTGAAGAGCAAGATAAGCTCTACAGCAAGATTCATTTTATTATTCGAAAATATGTCATAGTCAACAATTTATGTTTTTCACCAAAGGGAAATAACTCCTATTAAAGTATGTCGAAGGCATCTATAAATAACAAACTTTATCTCTCATTCATCTCACAAAATGTACAGTACGGAAAACACTTTCTTCAACATCTTCAAAGGGCAATAACTCCTGGAACAAGGTCAGCAACAACCAAACTCACATTTCACTGTAACTCACTGCAGGTTTCGACAAATCAATATTAGCCACAGAGAAGCAAATCTGCCAAACTACCCTTGATTTGAAATTTTGCAGAGAAACTTGCAAAAGTCAAGAAAAGGAGTTAACTTTAAAGGGCAAAAGCTCCCATGAAAATAGGTCTACAACAATGAAAGTCAATCTTGATCTGTGATCGTTCAACCTGGAAGTCTAGGACAAATTATACCAAAATAACAACAAAAACAATTTTTTGGAACGACTATTATTCCTGTAGGTCAACACTCAACAGACAACCTGTATTCTTTTAACATGCCAGTGGTTTCCAGCAGAGTTAAGTTAATCTCAATATTCGTTTAGCTAAAAGGATATGCACCACAGCGGAACACACCAAGAGGTGAAACAGACAAAACACAATTAACAGGGAACAACGAGACACGTACACAACAACACCCACACCAAAGGATCACAGACGGACAGACCGACAGACAGAATGACATCCAGTAACACAGCGGAACACACCCACAGGATGTAACACACATCAGACAAAACACAAACAACATGGGAAACTCCACATACAACAACACAAACACCAAAGGATCACAGACGGACTGACCGACAGACAGAATGACATATTAAATAAAACATCCTTAATTCGGTTATGGTCGAATCAAGGTCATTATAACATGGTGAAAAACCAGTATAGCTGGAAAGTAAAGCCTTTATATTTCAAAGTAAAGCAACAGTTAAATTTAAACTCGTGTATACCTATATATGTAAAGAACTTGATGAGTGAAATGTTTTTTTAAAGCTGGCAATTGCTAACTACTAGCATTGACTTTTTTAACAACAATCGGGCGTAATGAAATTATTTTTCACATAATTGAGCAAAGATGGGACAGCTGATAAAATACACAGGGAGTATAACGAGTGTCACATTAGATGGAATTGTCACGCGGAGGTATTATAATTGACTGTCAACTTTCAAAATACAAAAGGACGTAATATCGCGCCTTGACATACACCCGTCAATAGGTAACTATTGGACTTGTTTTGTAAAGCATATCTTTGCATTTGTATGACAAATTCTTAATAGATTGACGTATTTCATATAATTTAGTAATTTCTTGTGACGTTTATTATAGACTCAGTATCCCTAGGTTTATAAAGGAAACATGCAAAAATTACGTAAACAGAACAGGTCTTAATCATTTTGGTTCAAGGTTTCTCAAGAGATTGACATGCAGTCTTCTGCCAGCAAATGAAATGAAGACATGCTCTTTTGAAAACGATCTGAATGACGTTATACGTCGATCAAATTTGCCAAATTTCTAAATAATTGCATTTTTTTACACTGAATTCAGAATCATTCAGAAAGGAAACAAAAATTATACAAGAGTACATTATCAAGCTTTCCATGCGAATTGCAATACTCGCAATTCTGTTTCACAAGATATGCAATCAAGCAGTAATACGCGGACCTGGACAAGGCGGGGGCGGGGATTAGATGGTCAAGGTTTCCTGAATTTTGTCGTAAATCCTTATTCTGTTTCATTGTTAATTCCTGTTTTGTAAAAATACAAGAATGTGGGAAAATTGTTCATGAAAATTAATTGTTAGGAAAGTTACAGTATAATAAACAAAAGTTTTCCTACCTGGAAAGCACACGTATCAAAATTCAAATGTTCACATTTCCGAAGCTGTAGATTACACGCATGCAAATTATACATGTACCTTCCTTTCTAAAATTCGCTTTTGTAACGCAATATTTCTGCGGGATATTATATATCATACAGTCTATGTATACAGGTACTTTAATTCATATTTTGTCGACTTGACGACCTTGAAGATTGTGTCAAAGTCATTTGTTTTTGCCTCCGTTCTAAATCTCCTCTATACATCATGTCAAACATTGCTGAATCTGGACTTTCTTCTCGTGTTTCCATCTATTTCATTTGTTTAACTGTATGACTGGTGCAAAAATGAGGCCAATATGTGAAACAAGACTTTAATATGTCAAAAAAAAATCTTCACATGTGAAACAAGACTTCAGTCTGTTAATAATAAAAAAAATTCATGTGTTTGTGAAACACGATTGCCCCCGTCGGCATCTTTGTAAGTAAAAATTGTATAATGGTCAAACACCATGGTCAAATATTTTGGTATCCATGGAAAGGTCTTGTCACAATGAATACACATGTGAAATATCAAAGCCCTACCCCTTACCATTCAAAAGTTATGGTCAAGGTTAAAGTTTTTGCGAACAAACAGACAGACAAACGGACAGGACAAAAACTATATGCCCCCGAATCTTCGATTACGGGGGCATAAAAATCTTTACAAGTGAAACAAGATTTGCAGAAAACTAGGTACCGATTATTCGTGTACCAAAGACATAAAAAGTAATGCTATATGAGCTTTCTTTTTTTTTTTTCGTTCTAATGATATTCATATTACTTACCATCATGTTATTTTGTCACTTTTTATAGATCTTAATTTTTGAAAACCATCTTAATGAAGTAAAGCGATAGTAACTGACATCTTCATTTTTTTAAAAATTCTTTTCAGTTCTGAGGTTTATACAAAGCCGTGTAACCATGGTGACAATACCTTAGAATTGCGAGAAATTGATACAAAAGCACGCGTTTACCTTTTTTTCTACTTACCTGATTCAGCTATTTTGTTCTGTCTATTTATAGCCTCTGTATATTTCCTATGTCCAGCAATATTGACCATATCCCGATGTTCCATATTGTATTAGATGTAACCGAAAATTCGAAAAGAAGAGTTACATCTCCGAATAGACACAGCACAATTAGTCAAGAGTCAACTTTAGATTCGGCGATCAAACAGTTGCAATATTTTGTTTTAATGTTATCCAATTGAAACACTATATTATAACGAGAACCATAAAATCCAAGGTGGCAAGTCTTTCCCCATATATACACAAGTTCTGAATCTGATCTGAGTTTGTCTATGTATCACAGATGCCCCTCGCCTTGGTCAGAACCTGTTAGAAAGATAATACTCGTATAGCAAAGGGTGGTCAATGGTGGACAATGAGCGTCAGGACAACCTATTATTCCACCAGCAATGTCACCTCCACATTTCTGTAGTTTCCCTCGCCCTCTCGCCAAAAATCAATTCATGTATGCTGTATAATTCATTAGTGGTGTAAACTAATTAAGGTAATTGATGTGCCGAAACACTTGGCTAATGATACCGAATCTGTCTGATGTAAATCTATGACGTCACTTCCGCATAAAAAAGATCAAATTAACGATAGATCAATTACGCTGAGTTTTGGATTTGTTTTTCCTCCTTTTTTCAATAGTTATCATCGGGAATCGATGAATTGCACTTAAATCTTATATCAAGACTTTAAGGTTGTCAGTCACCTGAGTGCAGTTCCCATTCTGGTATTATCCTAATCTCTTAATCTTAAAGTAATGCATGGGGAAATTCATTTATACTAATATCTATCATTCGTCTCCGAACAAAAAGTTGCACTTTTCGAACAATAACGAGGCAAAATGTCCGAAATACATTCTCGAATCGCGTGTGGACCTCATTTTCTGGATTTGCAAACTGAAACCTTTATGATGTTTATCGATTGCTAAGAGAGTATAGCTGTTAGCTGGGATATACACACTAGGCCAGATATAAAGTTTCAGTCGCCACGACTAAGGACCAAATTATCTGGACTAAAGGCTGACGTTTTGTTATATTGAGGTATTATATAGGATGTAATAGATCTAATCTCTAGCTCTGTTATCGATTCTTCAAGACTTGAAGACATTTTCTTCTGTTTCTTTAGAGCAATTCTTGCTTCTGACTTTTTATTGTTGGAATCAAATTTCACCGAAGCACTCGTAAATGCCTGGAAATGGCCCAATGTTTCCAAAAGAATTTAGGTAATGTTCTCTCATCCGCCACTTCCTCTTAATGTCAAGGTCACAGAGAAAATGTTTTGGTACAAACAGAAAGGTCTAATTTGGAACAAACAGAAAGGTCTAATTATTACTAATACCCGTGTGGAATATGAATGCCCATAAATTACAATATACTACAATGCCCATAAATTACAATATACTACAACATGGATATGATTAGAATACACGATTTCATTACTTAAGTACAGAGGACTAAGGACCAAATTATCTGGACTTAAGGCTGACGTTTTGTTATATTGAGGTATTATATGGGATGTAATAGATCTAATCTCTAGCTCTGTTATCGATTCTTCAAGAGTTGAAGACATTTTCTTCTGTTTCTATAGAGCAATTCTTACTTCTGACTTTTTATTGTTGGAATCAAATTTCAAGAACAAGAAGTATTTGTGGAACACCGAAGCACTCGTAAATGCCTGGAAATGGTCCAATGTTTCCAAAAGAATTTAGGTAATGTTCTCTCATCCGCCACTTCCTCTTAAGGTCAAGGTCACAGAGAAAATGTTTTGGTACAAACAGAAAAGTCTAATTTGGAACAAACAGAAAGGTCTAATTATTACTAATACCCATGTGGAATATGAATGCCAATATATTCTATCATTAGCTATTCAAGATATATGTCCAATGCTTTTTTTTTCAAAAATAGGTCAAAGTTCAAAGTCGCAAGGTCATGCTTTGGTGCCAATAGGAATATCCTGCCTAGGAGTATACAGATGCTATATATATATATCACTTTTCTTCCATGCAAACAGACAGACAGATAAACTATGTGTCCCCTAATACTTCGATTTCTAGACCAGAGGATTGGATTACCATGTATTTAGCTGTTTATCTTTAATTAGGTTAGAGATGTACTCTTTCATCGGCGAAATCTGAGAGGGTTTCGTATATAATGATTGTTTATATTGGACATACGATACAATCCAATTCCTTCCTTGGATTATGGCGACCCTTGCGAGTGAAAGTTCGATTCATAACCCCCTCCCCCCTCCCACTTCCCTCCTGCGTGAGTACCCAAGGTCCAGTGTCGTAAAAATATTTTAGAATATGTTAACATATTTAATTTACATATATGCAATACAAACATACATGTATTAAGTAAAAGAATAATCTTTAGCAGCACCTGAATAATCTATATGCATAAAATTACGCTTAAAGTAAATAAAGGAATGACTTACCCTATTTCAACGAATGTAAAAATTTCCGTGATATATCACAAATTTATCATATGATATTTTAACACCCTTCACATTTATTACAAAATCAACAAAGGGTATTTGGTTAGCCTATCCTGAATTGAATAAATTCAATGTTAAAATACAACACAAATTACACGGATACTAGGAATCGAAGAGGGTTCTTATTTTCTCAATCCAAACACGATCCTATTACGTAATGCTCATGCATTGCACATGTTGTATAGTGGGTTTAATCATTGATTTTAAATTTCTTCTCCTCGTTTAAGATTAAAACAAACTAGTGTTTATAAATGCTCTTTAAAGTTGTTCATAGCATTATCATTAAATACAGACGGTATAAAATCTGTACAACGTCAATCATATTGCTATCGCGTTACATCTCGATTTTGACCAAATATGGTGTATTAATTTGACGTTATCTATATACCTGATAGCAGGTACGTGTACCGAGTTACATAGATACTGGTATAATATGATCAGGTATTATAGATTGACGGATTCATGTCAACCTGGTGTGATAAGTCCTTCTACACGGGACCTCATTTATCATGTAGATTTCAGTAGTACTTTAACTATTAAATAAGTATTTAATGGACTCGGTCTGACATAAGCGGATCTACGGTCTGAGGTCAAGGGATGTGTCCAAAATATGCTGAATGGCAATAGAAAAATTTTGCTATTGAAATTTTCATGTGTATGATTTACTAAAAATTGCAACATCCCTCAATATCTGAATTGTCTAGAAATTCGAGCTCCCTCCTACCTTTATTTTCATTTATTCTGGTTTCGCCCCTGATTTATGATCTGATCGACAAGTATTTGAAGAAAGAGGTGTCGTAATGTAATAAAAGATACAAGATTTACGACGGTGTATTAAATCCCGGGCTAACCACTGTTTGACCACACATTCATCTTCATAAGGCACTATAGTGTTTTCACAAAATTATTGTGTAGTATTTATTGGTAAATATTACATATGAAATAAATCAAGTCAGTCCCCACCCTTATTCTACATGTAATTCACGTAAAGGGTAAAATGAAGGCGCAATGCGTTTCACGGTCATAGTCAAAAGTGTCAATGACCTTGAACCCTGACCTACGACGAATAATATCCTTGACCCTTGACCTTGTACCCTTAATTCACTTCAGACACTTGGTTATATATTCTTGAACGCACATCCGATCCCCATTGAATATTGTTTCGTCACAATCGTAGAAGACAATTTATAGATTCACAAATGACCTTGAATCCTGCGTCATCCCAGACCTGAATGTTACGTTTAAAACAAAGAAATGTAGTTTGTCATCCACGATTGTGGAAATTCCAAGAATGTGCCTTGACATAATACTATGCATTGTACGAAGTGATCCTCTCTTACGCGTGCGAATGAATAAAATAAAATTCTTTATTTACCAGTGACCTAAGAATTAATGAAAGGGGGTATTGGAAGCCTAGACACAGTTGCATGTTTCTTCATTCATTTTGCAATGATTTCCTTTGGAAAATCTGCACGCATACAAAATGTCAATGAAGATTCAAGGGCCATTGTGCACCTCAGGAGCAGTTTATATCGATCTTCAAACCTCCCAGGTTTTTATGAATTGAAGTGCTGACTAAAATGACGAGGCTAGCTGATAAAAACCCGCATTGTTTGCCAACACGCACATGAAGTATCCCTACACTAAATGTCGACTCCATTCATTAATTAATTAGTTTTGTCATTAATGACTCAGCAAGCGTGCAACAAGGAGGAATATAACATAAATTTCATGGGCCGATCTTGCAAAATTTTCCAGAAGGGGACGTGTTAGACTCAGAGGGAGGGGGTGTCCCAGTCTATGGTTTACGCTAAAAAGGGCAAAATCAACATTTCTCTCGCGGAAAATTCCAGGGAGGGTGCCTGCCTACATAACCCCCCCCCCCCCACCCCCACCCCCCGTTATAGATCCGCGCCTGAGTCTTAGATACAGACAACAATACGTCTCAGAGCATGATAGGGCATTATTTTTGGCTTTCCTAAATTCTATTTCAGCCTTGGCGATGAATGATGCGGAGAGGATAGATCAAAGGAATGCCGACTAATTGGAATGATGTAACACGGAGCAATACACATGTATCGTGGGCGTCAACAGAAGTCAAACCACCAGTAATGAATAAAACACGTTTGTAGATCTGTTTTATTTATCTCATCTATTTTAGTATCTGTATTGCAATCCAAATTCTTCTTCCTTTTTTTTAAGTTTATTTTTTTTTCATAGTTTTTATCCATACAATTTTCATCCTTTCATTTGATCCCTAAGCTGGGTTTTTTTTTCAATTCTAGGCATGTATTTTTCCAAAATACAAATTTTACATAGTCACATTCCAAGTGGTCCAAAAATGAGATACAGGTATTGTTTTTACATGTGGTTGAAAACCATTACATGACAATATATAGCCAAACTTAGATGTTTAAAATGTAGGCCAAAGTTCAAGAGTAAAACTTGGACCAAAAGTTATCGGGTACAATATGAAGGTTCTTTTAATTAACAAAATACATTTTTATGCTTCTAACTGAAATAAGGCCATTTCTTGTTTCTATTCTGTTTTGAGTCTTTTTGAACTTGAAAAAGCTTCTAGCCGGCCAGGGAGAAAAACAAACCAGCTTATAAAATATAAAATAGAAGTTGCAATTTCATATTATGTAGCAATGTAAATTCTGACAGAAACTTGTTTCATTTAATTATCATTAACAGATTTTAGTCAATAAAAGAATTATAGGTGATGATTTGTCTTGAATCTTTGCAGTACTTTTACATCATATAAACAATTAAACAATTTCTCTCTAATTCTTGTAGATTTGCAAATATACTTTTAAAATTGTTTTGATTTTTTGTTTCGTTTTATGACTATGGGCTCAAAACCTACCAGCACGAGGACGCAAAACAGAAAATAAGCGAAAGAAATGGCCTAAAGTAGTAAACCCTTTACAGTTATGTAGATTTTGCTTCGGCCATACATTGACGGACAGACGAATGGACGGACCGACACACAGACAGAAATACACATTCTCTATGCCGAAATTGATTAGCAATTCGACCAATAAATCAATTAGACATTTGTAATATTGGGTTCGTGTTTCTTTGCCAGTCTCGATCAAGAAGCTGATATGGGTCTTTGAATTGATCTTCATTATTTTTACAAGTCATGAAAAGTTTTCGAGGTCATGAAAAATACACTGACATTTTTTTGCATGTTTTATTTATTTTGATGAAATAAATATGTTTAAACTAAACAAGATAGTTTCATTGACGTAGTGCACTAGGACATACAATGTAGAACAGATGCTAATGACCTTGAATTTTTTATTATTATTTTTTTTTTTTCGAACGACGCAGTTCAACCCTCGTTTCGTTTTGTAACTTGGAAAATTTAAGTTTGCTAGAACCTGGCGACAGACGAAACACGGACGGACGGACAAACGGTCACGCAGAGGCAATGTATCTGGGTTCATTTAGGTTTTATTTAGAACATCAAGCGTGCATCCTTAAATTCCCAGGTAAAAAGGTATGCACGTATTACTCGGGACCGTGGGTAAAATGAGCATATGTAATAAGCTAACCAAATACGGTCTTTCACTAATGATTTCATTGAACAAATAAATCTATATTAATTCAGCCAGGAGGTGGTGACAGGAGGTTAAAGGTGCCAGATGATTAAGATGTCTACTGGAGATTTTAGGGGACAGTTTGTCGCGCGTACCATTCAATACTTTCGTTGTGTGATTTCTATTAGAAAAGCCTTCCAAACTACAAACTTTTACACGTGAAAGAAAAGACTTTTATTCTCTACACTGCATGAAAGCGGCATGTCTCTTGTTTTTATCAATTTTAGGATTGCCTTTGGCGTTTCTTTTGAAATTGTACTTCTCGACATGAAACCTACCGGTAATACAAACGAAGGACATAAGATGCGATAAAAAGATTACCTAATATGAATGAATAAAATCTACCAAACAGAGTATAGTAGCGTTTGAAAGGTTTTATTCAAGTTCGCATGGATTAGACATACCGACAGACAACTAAAAATACTGTTTTGCCAAATAGGAAATTCCACGCTAAAGTCAGATACATGTAGTAGAAATCTACCGTACGTACACTTGTGCGGAATTAGAAATCACATATACTCGCCACCCCCCACCCCCTCTCTCTCTCAGGCATTAAAAAGAAAAAAAATTCACGGCATCATGATAGGATCCAAGTCGGTATTCTTTAAATGTACTTATTTCCAAAGAAAAGTATTTCACATCCTTGTTTGATGATGCAGAATAAATCTATTCCTCATGCAGTTCCATCAATCAGTATCATTTAAACAGGTACTTTGTTCTGAGCACTTCAAGTTTCAAATCACGAAGGTAACAAAGTTTAACTGAATTAAACTCCACATATATTCTTGTGAGGTCCGTCTATGAACGTCAGAGTAAAACGAATTCTACGTACATCTTATAAACTTAAAATGGTCTCGTTTACAATAAATATGTTCTATTATTCATTTTGTTAACATCCCTCTAATCTGGCATGACAAGCATCCAATTAGCGCCTTGATTGGTTAAAACTGACCAATCGTGTCAATTTATCGGTAACTAAAAAAGATCTATCAATCACTGGTGGCTAATGATATAAAAAACAGAGATTGATCTTTAACAAGCAGGTGCAATCTGGAATAAATAAAATTTGACCAAGAACTACTCCAGATTTATAAATATTCAGGATAATGGATGGCTGTTTGGTATGATGTTTAGTCTTCATAGCGGTGGGCTTGATTCAAACACTTGGTGGGATTTGTTTATACATCGTATCTGCTCTTTGGATTGTCAGATTCTTTGGTGAATTTTGTATTTGTTCATGGTAAAAGATGGTATGGATGGGTAGAAGGGTGAATTACCCTTGGGTGAAGGGTGGGATGAATGTTGACCCATCAAATACCCTCAATAGAAGTTGAAAGTTTATATACACATAATTACACAAATCTAGGGTTCTCAGCAACCCCTTCCTGATCCCCATCCCCATCTATCTTACACAAAAATAGTCAAATTGAAAGAAAAACTCATTTTTTTTTCTAGTTTGTTGTTGCATGTTTTTGATCCAATATGTTTGTTGCTTCAACAGAAGGGTAATCAATGAATATACAAAGCGCAAAGTATGGATAAGAATATAAACCAAGAAATATGAATGCATCATATTCCTTAAAAGTAATTAAAACATATGAGGGGGTTGACAGGGTGAAAGGGAGGGGGGAGGAAGAGGATGGGAGGAGGGAGACAGGGGGAGGGAGGACAGAGGGAAGGGGAAGAAAGGGGAGGAAGGGAGAGGGAGGAGGGAGAAAAGAGGCGGGAGGGGGAGGTAAGGGGAGAGTGAAAAGGAGGGGGAGGGAGGAGGGGGCAGGAGGGGGAGGTAAGGGGTGGGAGGGGGGAGAGAAGTACCCCCTATCCGCCCCCACATATGCATAATTGCATTGATATCTAGATGAGGGAGGAGGGGGTCCGAAGTTCCATGGATGTCAGTCATATATATAACTTTAAGTCGGTTTCCATTTATAGACTGACTTGGATCTCCCTTAGAAAAGATATCTACACAATGATAGAGATGTCTTTTCGAAAACTACGTCTACGATGATCCTTTACTTCCCATGCATGTGCAAGAACTTACCTTTCCATAGTCATAGTGATAAGATGATTTCGGGGTTTAGATAAATTTAGATCTAACTAAAAATTTACTTTCATGTACTCTTATATACCATAATACGATAAGAACAAGCATATTACTTTGGGTTAGTCTGGATTTCTCTGCTCTAAGCACGTGTATTTGTTGACATCAAAACGAAAGTGAAACAACCAATGACGTCATGATTGCATTAAAATTGCCATACATATTAAAATAATTCTTACCTTTGACCAGGTTTTGTCTGTATGTCGGTGCATTTGTCCCTTGTCTGTCCATCTTCATTTCATGCCACAGACTGAAATAATTGGCTAGTTTTCACGTCCGTCTGTTTGCTAGACACCCTTCACACCTGGCCGTAAAAATCATACGATGTTGATAAGCGAGCGCCTCGGCGCATTTGCAAGGTTGTTCAACACGCTGTCGTTCGCGTACAGCTATGATCATTGATTATTCATACTGACACTCCGGATTAACAGATAATATAATGAATTCCTTTGCAGCGTTAATTTCATATGCGAACATCGTATCTATTTCATATGGATTTATTTGTGAACCTCATTGATCATTTATGAATTTTACGTTAGGTACACGGTCCGGCAGAGTAGCCGTAGATTAATTTAGATTTTTTTTCACGCTGTGAACGAACTTTTCTTCCGCATAATATTTCTTCCTCCTGGAAGGTTTATTATTATAATAAAAATTCCCAGGATTTTTTGTATAGAATATTTTTTCCTTGTCCATAATACTTTTTCCACTGTCCTTTCGGTACGTGAAAAAGAGTAAAACATCAACAATTTTCATAATAATGTTTCCGTCTACATAGACGGAAACATTTTATGAAAGTTGTCGATGTTTTACTCTTTTTTCACTTACCCAAAGGAACAATTTTCTTTAAAACAGAAGAAATATTATATGTGAGTATCATGTATAATTTTTTTTCCATCTGTGCTTCAAACACACAAATAGCGCTGATTTAGGGATATATACATTCTCATGATTCAAACATTTCAATGATTAGCTTACAGGAATAAATATTGACAGCAATTCTCTGTAAGAACCAAAGAATTTCAAAACATGTTGGCATGGCATATCATGGATTTTTGAGAATTTTGGTATGGAAGTTCAATATGAAGTATACTAGTATGTAAATCAACCCCAGTTTTTTCAAAAAGGTTGTCGTTGTCATGGTAACCGTGTCTGAAGTTTCAAAAATCGGGAAAATCTATAGGACAAGGCATATTTGTAGGCTTCGTTACCATGGAAACAGGTACATTTTAAATCTTAAATTGCTTTGATTATTTTCTTTTAATCCTTATTATTATGCATATTTGTAAAGTTTTTTACATTAATCTCGGATGCCTTATGTATACAAGATGAAAAATTGGGCCAAAACAGGGTATCAAAAGGCTTTGTTTTGGGCACTCAAAGACCCTTTTTTGCATGTTTTTACTGTTTTACAAGGTTGAAAATTTCATAAAAGCACCAATTTTTGAAGTCCAAATTTTAGTTATCCAATTAGTATCATCTTTGAACTCTTCATGAATATAAAAAATCAATTGGGCTAATTTGTCCTTTTATATGCAAAGCAGCATCAAATTTAGTTGCTATGGCAACAATCGGCTGAAAGGTTTCAATAGGATGAATTTAAACACAACCTCTATCAAACTATCTACGCATGATATTGGAACAGAAGTTCATGTATACATCTATCAGAGGCGTTTTGATATAAAAATGACCTTGAAAATATTTCAAGGTCACCCACTGAATTTTCAAGGTAATTAAACTTTAAGTGACCAGATTTGACGAAAAATCTAGATTTTTCATAAAATGAAGGTGTCAATATTTTAGAAACCTTGAAATATTGAACTTAACAGTTATTTTCCATAAAATGATAAATGTATCACTTATTTCTTAGAAATATTGATTACGTTTCTTCACATCTTCGAATATCTAAATTCTTGGTGAGTATTTTGATATAAAAGGGACGAAATCTGTATTTTTCTTGTTTTTTGACGGAAAAATATTTTCCTATTGAATTGCGACAATTCAATAAATTCTAAGATTTGTCTTTCTTATATTCATGTGCTTTCATAATATATATGACCTATGAAAATATTTAAATAAAAAAATCACTAAAATCGGTAACAAAAAAATTAAAAAATCAATATTTTATGCAAAATTTGAGTCTCAAAGTATAAATGACCTTGAACATCAAGCCAATGACCTTGAACATTTTAATTGTTCTTACGTAAAAGATATAAGTCATATCCATACATGCATACATTTTGACAATCTTATGTAGCTCTAAATAGGAATAAAATCAATTTCAAAGATAATATGAAACAAGCAAAAAGGTCTAATGTTGCCATGGCAACGGTCTTTGACGACAGAATTTAAGTAAAACTCTTAAATACCCACTCCAATTTTTCGTTCATTTTATTTGTCAATAAACATACATTTCCATTGATGAAAATCACTAGTCTCCTATTGGTGCCTTTTGCGATATTTAAGATTGAAAATGGTCAAAAACACACTAAATTGGCCCTTATTTTCACCTCTATTTTTCGCTTCATTTTGACTTATTTTGGCTTAATACAATAAGGTTCCTGTGATAAATATCACATATCTAAGTGTACTAAGTAAGAATGGAAGTAAGGAAGAATAGATTATATAAAGATGAACAAGCTGTTACAGTGGTATCCATGGCAACGAAGTCTCCGGAGCTGGCTTATTTCATGGTCCCAAAAGTGCTATAAATAGAATGACCTCGTTACCATGGCAACCAGAGGTCACATTGGCTGAAAAGTGTTATTTTCATGGTCAGTACTTAATATATACCCATTATACCGAAAATCATCAAAATCCATGACATCCCGTGCCGAACGATTTTGGTCCTTACAGAGAATGGCTATTAAATATCAAAAATTCTGTGGACTGGTTCATATGTTATGATACGTATTGATACATTTACCTTTTCCATTTCATTAGATATGAATACTTTTTAATTTTTTTTTCTACAAGTACATCACTCAGCTATCGGAGAAATCTGTATCATCCAAATAATGTACGTAGGGATCAAATTTTCAAGCTGTACAGAAATACACTGTACAGTACATGATTTTTGAAATTTATTATTTCTTATTTCCGAATACTATTTCTAAATAAGTACATTATAATATTTTTTCCAGTGACAATTATTATGCGTATATAAAATCCTTATTAGAATTTTTGTTCTACAAGATTTTTCCATGGTACTAGTATCAGAACTTTTATTATGAACATTTAAAAAAAATCCTGATGGAATTTTTGTTATGTAATATATTTTCCATGGCATGAGAACTTTTATTATGATCATGGAAAATTCATTACATAATAAAATTTCCTTTGGGAATTTTTGATACATAATAAAAGTTCTTGGGAAGAAATATTATATGATAAAAGTTCCAAGGAATGAATATTATGCTGGAAGAATTATTTCATCACAACGGTCAGAGTAGCCAACTTGTCGTAGATTTAGAATTTTTTTCCTGAAGGGGAGTCAAACAATAAGAAATAGATCTAAGAATTGTTATTTTCAAAAAGGGTAGGCGTGTCCGCCGACCTGTCGAAGATAAGTTGGGACAATTTAAAAAGGCAGAAACCAGGGTGGGGTCCTAACTGGTCCCTTTTCCCTGTTTACCTACCCCTCTAGGCCCGCCCTTGAAGCGACAGCTAAAATTGTTAAAGATCGTAATGATGAGCGTATATCTTTTTTTTTTTCAATTTTTAAAATCTATGGAAACAGCCGTTGAAGTTTTATACGGAACCCATCCGCCCCGTTATTTTACAAGTTTTATTAAAAACTTTTTGAGACGTTCTTTATAGAGAGAGAGAGAGAGTTTTGTAGCTGGTAGGTGCAGCCGCGGTACCCTCTTTAATTTTTTCACATATATTAAGCGGTCCGCTTAGACTCGGTCCCCTAGGCTATTTGCACTTCAGAAATGACTGAATATTCAGCGCAAATAGCCTGCATGGGAACCGAACGCTTAAGACTACAGCTTGCACTATTTTAATCCTTCATAGATGTGTTTTTGCTTTCCCTTTTAGTTTATCATGCAATTGTCTATTCTTGACTTGTTGGGATAAATGATAAATGAAGAGAAGTTTTTTTTTTTCAAAATATACAGATAAATAAAATAAGGAAATCGTTGATTTGTAGAGATTTACACCTGTCGCGACAGTGACGATGTGAATTTTGAGGTTTTTGTATTGTCTACATGGACATTGAAGAAGTCATGCTCTAGCATTGTGCACTGACAAACTGTGACGATAGAACTTCATCATGGATATTCGCTCAAAACTTGGCCCTTTCTTCATCTGATAATGATTGTTTATGAGCTCGCTTCAGCCAGCAAAACATGGGTTGTTTTTGTATGTCCACTGCTTTTATCACATGGCAAAATAACGCTCAATATACAATTTATCAATATTTGCAAATGTATTCGTATGACGATTATATTACGGCATAGGACGAAGTCTCCATCGCGCCGAATCTAAAATTCTGATATTTTTATGAAGTTATTATTATTAAGTTCAATTTTAAATTTGCCAGCAGAATTTTGCTATTTTTAGAAGTTCAATTTTCCTAGTTTAAACTGGGTATCATAACCAAACAGCATTTAGTTATTACATATATATATGTTTACTTTACATCTATTCGGTTGTGTTTCAGCTGAGCAATCTACATTTTCAGTAATTTTTCAGTGAGTAAAATGTCGTCATCAATCATCTGTGTTGTCCTTTATCATGTCCATGTTTCAATGTAGCCGCGGAAACGGCCAACGACACTTGGATATTTGGTTGGTAGGGGTGTGTGTCGTTGGCCGTTTCCGTGGCTAGTTTCAATGGTGTTATCTGTTTGTTGATCGCTTCAGTAACGTGATTATTCCCATTGCCTCCATCTGTTTGTTGATAGCTTCAGTGACGTTATTATTCTCATTACCTCCGTCATTTTGTTGATCGCTTCAGTGACGTTATTATTTCCATTAGCCCCGTCTGTTTGTTGATAGCTTCAGTGACGTTATTATTTCCATTACTTCCGTCATTTTGTTGATCGCTTCAGTGACGTTATTATTTCCATTACCCCGTCTTGTTGACGTGTTTGTTTTCCACTCTCTATTCTTGACCATGCATGTGTGTGTGTTTCGCTGTGGTCACTGTAACGCTTTGTTGGGGATCTTCTCCATGGCTTTCATGTCAAGACATGTAATACATTTTTTTTCGTTTCATGCGCGGATCTAGGGGAGAAGGGTGACAGTTGATACTACATGGATCAGATGCGATTTCTTGGTGACGAATATACGAGGACTGATTGATATGTTGTGAGCCTCGTATTGATGGATTTGAATTTTATCAGACATTTTGCATTATTTTTCTACATAATCCCCTTCAGTATCTATACACTTATAAGGACCTCAATACCACGTTTAAAGAACTTCTTATCTTGACTGTTCAGAAAGCCATCCACTGCAAGTTTGACGTTTTTGACGTCATCATTGGACTAAAAGTGGGTGCCAGAAATAGCTGCTTTCAGTTTTGGAAATGGATGAAAGTCTGATGGAGCAAGATCAGGTGAATAAGGCGGATGCTCAATCAAATTAAAGCCACAATCATGAATGGAAGCCATGGCAGTGACAGACTTGTGGACAGGAGCATTGTCCTGATGGAACAACACACCTTTAACTTCAGTGAGCTTTCCGCGGCGAGTTTAATATTTTCCCGTAACTGTGTCAGATATGAAGCATAGTATGTGCCATTAATTGTTTGTCCTTTTGGAGATAAATTATAAACCTATCAGCAGAATACCTTCTGCATCCCAGAAAACCCGAGGCTCATAACATATCAATCAGCCCTCGTACTTTGCAGGTGACACAAAAAGGTACGCAGTTTGTGCTTTGAAAATTGACCATTAAACTTAACTTATATCAGATATATAACCTGTTTAACGTTTTGTGTGACCTTCAACGTTGACCTTATGGCCTCAAACGTCAGTGGCTCTCATCTCTTCTGCTACGATGATTGATAACGGGTGCACGGCAGAGTAAATGACTCTGGTCAGCTCAAATTCGTTAAACGCTCGTCATCTTTACATACCTGACGAAATGTGTCTCCCACCTGTGGTTCTGTATATGATACGGCAACGCCAACAAAGCAACTACGTACACTATCAAACAGCCGGAGAGAAAACAACGTGAGCATAACTTGCAATACACGATAATGATCTGGAAACAATTCATCCAAGTATTTTCTTACCATAAATTACCTTGACCTTTGGCATGTTAAAGTCGATAGTATTCACCTTGAGATGAAAATTTATTTTCACATATCCATCTTGACCTTTGACATACTATGTATAAATGTCAATACGATTTACACAGATTTAATAAAATGTACAGCTTCCAACTAATACTACTACGTCCATACTGAGTATTCAGAGACAGAATTAATGATTGCACACATGCTCCTGTCTACTGAAGGCACATGTTCTATCTATACAACATATACAAGATCTAAATTTGATTTAAGGTGCGATAAGTTCAAGTATCAAAATTTGTGAGTCCTGGCATCAGATTCTGGTATTTTTTTTTTTATAAAAGCTTCAATCATGAATAGAAGCCATGACAATCTCCATCTTCGTTTTTATTGATTTTATTCACAGTCTATAAACAAATTTATGACAAATAGGGAAATTTACAACAAGGCAACTAGATAAGAACAGTCAGTCTAGGCTTATATTAAATATAACAAATATACAAAATGTAAAATGTTAAATACTGTATGATCTATGTTTGTTAAACAAATATTATGGAAATGATGTCAAATGAAAAGCATAGTAAAATAATTCTACAAAAACACTTTCAAAGTTGTAAAACAATTTCAACCAAGAAAGAGTAGTATTTAAATTTAGATTACATATCGTCTAGAGGTTGCTAGGTGATAGGGGATCCTCTCTATCATCTGGAAACTGTTTATAATCACAGCTTGATTCCTGTGAACGATACATTGTCAAAAACAAACCAAAAATAATTCCTTTCCCCAAAACAGTCTCTCATAAAGCCTTTCTTTAAACATTGACCATTGAACTTGAAACAGACAAATTCTTATTAAAAATATAACTGTTCAAGACTAGAAAGGTCACCTGTTGCATGTTTGGTCCTAAAAATGTGACCTTGACCTTGCTGCAGGTGACCTTGACCCTCATTGAGTGTTGAATCTCACCATGCTCTGACATCCCTGTAAGATATATGAATGCATATTAATCAAGTCTGACGTTATTTATGTGAAAGTCTAATTTTGAGACAGACAGATGGACAGAGGGTGTCTGACGGAGTGATCCCTTTATGTTACTCTTACATGGCAAACGACATAGCATACAAAAAACACTCATACACATACATCTAATTAATCATCTGTGTTGCTCAACTTCCATTCAAAGCACAAATTCATACCGTTTCTCAACAAACAATCAAAGTCTTCAATGCCCGTTTAGAAAATAAACAATTCCACTTCAACATAACAATAACTTGTTGGAAAACATAATAAATGTAACTTTGAATACATTTGTATCCAAATTGATAAGAAAATGAAATATACATTTGCATGAAATGTACAACTACAAACATTTGTTTGTATGCGATGCTTGACATAGGTGTGAATGATAATTATGAATGAATAATTTCAAAGTATAGAATATTCTAACAAATCACTGGAAACTTTGGCAGAATTTATGAAATTTAACTGAATTTATAGCAGTTCTGAAAATTATCAAACTGATTCTGTACTGCTCATGTTATTCTATGTATCTAAAGTCATAAATATGGCGAGTTGATTTCATGAAAGCAGACAAAGTCAAATCCAGATTCCTGCTGCCAAAACTTGGTATTTGAAGCGATATTGATAGGACCATAAGATATTTCAAGCCTAAACACTATATATAGCTTTTATAGCAAAGTATCATGTGCACATACCTATTTCTGTACAAAAATAGAAATTTCCCATGCAAATTTTAGAACATCAACAAAAAGTGTAAAAGTAAAATGGCCCAAGGCTCGAAATTCGCGGTCGTCCGATCGTCAAAAACAACCTACTTACCTGTGGGACGACCTAGAATTGAGACCAATTCGTCCGACTGACGACCTATTTTCAGACTTTCAATGTATGCTTACCTCTATAATATAATGAATAAAAAGTTTGAATCATATTTGCTTTGCTTTAAGTCAGAATCAGAAAAACTAGGAGTTTTCAGATAGCAGACTTCACGATCGGTTTTAAGTTTTCGTACGACGGTCCATTATCAGCCGAATTTTATAATCCGGTTGTTAATTTCCTGCATGATAAATCGTTTTTTTACAGTGATGTGGAAATTTATTCAATGTGTTGAATCACCTAAAAAGAAAACAAAAAGGTCCATTCTCTTACACAGAGTAACTTTCCCGGAATATTTGGCAGTGTTTGATTTGGACTTTGGTTTCTGTATTGGCACATAGCACATTTTGGGAGTGAGACGGGTTTTGATGGGTAGCAGGAGATGCTTACTGTCTCTGGCCACCTGATCTCATCTCCAAATGAATTTAGCTTTTTCTTTTAAGCAAGGAGAGAATGTATTAACAGAGCAAGAGGAAGACTTAGAAACAGATGAACCTAAATACGACTCTGATGATTTAAAGGAGGAATTTGTTGAAAAAGAAATGGAATTTATATGAAATGTTCAAATTAGCGGAAATAAAGAATGACAGCTTAGTTTTTCAGTTTAATGATTTCGGGCAAGTAAAAATGGTTTCGGGCAACTTGATATTCAAAGCAGGTTGCCCGAATGACAACCAAAGATTTTCACGAGTTTCAAGGCCTGAAATGCAGAGGTAAAGCTAGCTCAATAAGAGTTGTCATTCTTTTGTTTCTTTGATTTTACGAGCAAATTCATTGACCTTCTTTTCATTCTTTGGTCAGGTCAGTGTTTTTTTTTCTCTCTCTTATGTCTTGGGGTAATTTAAATAAATAGTAAATCACAAAATTAACTTTCAGTGGAAAATTAGAAAAAAATCCTTTTTTATCAAAAATCAAATGTGATGTGCACCCTAAGATCCTAAAGATTTTACCAATTTTAAACTACATGGACGTAATAAATATAAGAAAACATCTAGGTCATGTGTACTGAGTTGCACATGTCCAATTCATTTTTAAGTTATACTGAAGTATACATACTATGAATCCATGACTGCTGAATTCAAATTATCAATTTACAGTATACAAAATTAAAATTCAGACAAAAAGTACAAAATACACTATTTACAGTTTACCACCACTTTTCAGTGGAGTTTTGTATGAAAGACATGTAGTATTACATAAAATTCATTTTTCACAGATCCCGGTGACAGACGCACCGCTATAATTTCATTGTGAGATTAAAATCCATCGGTGAAGTGAATGAAAGCACTAGATTAGCTAAGACGATAGTTTTAGTAGAAGCCGAGGGTGTGGAGCACGCTGCGATTTGATTTACCCTCAAAGTCCTGCAGAATCTCATCTATCTCATTGTCTAGGTCCTCAGAATCCTGAAGCTGTTGAAGAAAGTAGAAATAAAATCATTTGAAATTCAAGTTTCTTGATTTTTTTGTTTTCAAACATGCTGCATAGAAATTCAATATCACTGTTTATCTTATTTATGGCCAGTTTTCTATGCACTCCTGTTAAAGGCTATATAATCATTGTTCACATGATATCTCAGTTTCCTTATTGCAATAGAGAATGAGAGCATAAAAAAATTGTCTGCATGTTTGGATTAAGAGCTGGATACCAGTGTCCTCCCCCCTCCAACAAATTTGTAAAGATGCTGATTTTTTCACACATATTATTTTCTCAAAATTATAGACTGATAACCCATCTGTGGATTCTGATGTCTGGGGGTTAAACAAATCAAATGTAGCTCTAACTTTGATAAGCAACAACTGTCCATTTGGGAGGTCTGACTTAAATTATGGCGCCATCATCCAATTCCATTGAAATGTAGAGAAAATATTCTTCTAAAACGTTTCTATAGGAATTCCATTAAATCATAGTGCATTTATGTCAGATACCATCCCGAGTAGGAAGTAACGCTATGTAGAAAAGACAGAGTCCATTTAGGTAGAGCAAACCCACATCTTGTTATCTTTAAAAAATAGCACTGTTCAAGAACAGGTACATGTATGTTGCCTGTCACATTTTTTTATCAAGTATTTGACCTTGACTTTGAACTATATTTGGTGCCGAGTCTCATTATGCTTTATCATCCCTGTAAGTTTGAAAGACGTCTGATGTATATCAAGTAAGTTATATCCAAATATGTGAAGGTGTGGCTACTAGACAGACGGACAGACAGACAGACGCTGGATAAAGTGATCCCTATATGTTGCTCTTCAGTTGCGGGTGGCATAAAAAGTAAGATACACATTGTGAGACAAACTCTAAAGTATACATACCATAGTAACCAGATCCAATATAAGGAAAGCTCCCAGTGTGGCCTCTTCATGATTATCCTGTATATCTATGTTTATAATATGGACCGGCTGCATGTCCTCCTTCACTCGACTCTCAAAATCTGATTAATACAAGTAGATATTGTAAAACATTAAAATCGTCTTCCTTAACTCGACTCTCAAAATCTGATAAATACTTGCAGGTATTGTAAAATATTCAAATCAAAATTATTTGAAAATGTAAAAGAAATGATAAATATAGTAAGTATGAAAGTGGCATTACAATGTGCTTTTTTACATACCCTCAATAACTTGGTCATACACCCTTTCCTCGCACGTTACGATGATGTCAAACTTATCTTTACACGCCTGGAACCTCTCCGGCCGGGGTTTGATTCTACGATTCCTGTCCAGCATGTGTAGTATACCATTCTGTGTGTATCTGACAGGCTATGTTAAGGTTATATTCTACTCATTTTGATTGAAGATACAATTTTCATACAAGGGCACTCTTTACGAGTGTCTGTTATACTCTATATGATCACCCATGGTGTTACTCTAATAATGATTGATGGTGGTACATCAATTCATTCATGCCTGCTAGTATTCAATATTAGTGATGAGCCTCAGAATTCAATAATTGGTGGAATACAATCATAAATGGTGGTATTCAGTCATTGAAGACATTCAACATAATGGTGCTATTCAATAATATACCAATATTTAATTATGAATATTTAATCATTTTCTACATTGATTCATCAATGGAAGTATTCACTCAGGTACAAAATTCTGTATGATATCTCCGCTATTCATGTATCTGAAAAATAAAATGTATTTCCATGTATTCGTGTAAATGAACAGTAAATATACCTTCTTTTTAATATGTACTTGGTTTCAATATTAATTCAACAGGCAAATGCGGAAAATTCTGAGTTTAGTTAGTTTCTACAGAGCAAAATGACTTTACATGTTAAGATCAATATTCTTCCCCAGCAAGAAAATTTTAGACTTTATACCAACATAAACAAAGCGGTACCCTGTCTCCTGTAGACTAATAATCATCCAAACACCTGACACAAGCAAAATACTTTTGTAATTCAAAGGCTTGTGACCTTGACTTTTGATTTCAGCATTAGAATCAGCTTATTACATATTAATTTTCCAATATGCAAGATGTTATAAACTGCTGGCAATGGCATAGAAAAGAACTGTGACCTTGACCTCGTGACTGTAAATCAGTCATAATGTTATATGATAGACACATAACTTATCATAGAATGTCATTTCTGGGTTGGAATTTAACAGACAATTTCAAAGAACCAAGTTCTATAACCTTGACATTATAAACAAAATCATCCATGGCTTATGATTTCTCTCTTTGCAGTTTTGAGCTGCACATTTGCATAGCATATGCTTTCCTCAATAAAGCGCAAGTCACAAAAGGCAATTCTACACTTGCAGCTGTACTTTTTTTGTCATTCTTTTTTATCTTGGTGCTTTTGGTTTTTTTACCCTATGGGAGGTGCATCAAATTCTACAACTTTCAACTGAATTATCATCAATTCAGTTAGACAAGACTTTATCAAATTACAGTGCAACTTGGTTTCCATACATACCAACTTTGACCCCGACCTTTTAACCTTAAATCAATAGGGCTCATCCTCGAGTCATAAGCAAATTTGTGATAACTTTCATCTCCATAGGCAAAACTACTATTTTTAAAACAGGTTAAGCTTCTTCTTGATCTTGAAACTCTTACCCAAAAATCAATGATGATCCATGTTTAGCATTGGACAATCCTAGTGTGAAGTTGCATCACCCTAGGTCAAGAAGTACACAAGTTATAGTGAAGAAACCCTGTACTTTATACATGGTAGGTCCTTGACCTTTTCAAACCAAATTCCACAGGGCTCCTGCTTTGTTCATTAGCAATACATGTATGAAGTTTAATCACTGTAGGTCAAGAATAACTTGAAATACCTTGAAGATAAAAAATCAGTAGTTTTTCATTCATGTAAAGTTTGGCCTCAACTTTTGACCACAAATTCTAAAGCGATCCTTCTTTCCCTACGGAGGAGTTAAATCACTCTAGGTCAAGAATCACTGGGCGGAAATACTGTTTTTCATACATACTAAAAAAACGATAGGGCTTCTCCTTGGTTTAACAAAGTGCATGTATGTGGGAAGTTTCACCACTGCTGGTCAAGAACTGATAAAGTTTTAGTTCTGAAATGCTGTTTAAAAGCCGCTTTCTATATATCTGGGGTATATAAAAACGTCTGTACATATAACATGTAGATACGTCTAGATTAAGTTTCATTTTCCCATCCATGCAGCAGTTCCAGAGATTTATATATGAAGGGTAACCTTTGTGACTGAAATCCTATAAAACAGATCAAACACTATCTTCTCCACCATGGAATTCATCAATTGTTTTGACGACTGTTTAAAGAAGGGGCAATGCAAGTTCTCAGTTCAAGACTACTTAGAGCATTGTTTGAGTAAGTTATTCACTAGCTTACCGATTGCATTTTCCTTAAACCATAAATTTCTGTCTATGCGACCTTGACCTCCTTTCAAACCAATCTTTCAAGTGACTGAATACAGTATTCTATCAATAAACCCACAAAACTTTAAAATCTATAACCAAAACATCAAGATGAAAACTTGCAACCTAACCAAAGAACTAGACTAATGGGACAAAAATAAAGGAAAAATCAAGCTATAATGTCCATTTGTGACATTCATTCCCCTCCTTCAATTATATATAAATGAATTATGCTAAAGAGACCAATACCAATCAACTCTGCAAACCCCCCCCCCCCTCCCCATACTGAAGTGTCACACATAACTGAAGCCCATGGACAATGGTCACTTGGCATATTGGTGACAATAGATTTCTTTGTTAAGCAACTAAATGTAATTCCAGATTGACCACCAACCTATCAAAACACAAACTTAATAGATATCCCAAAAGGTCACAGATAACATCTGTACGAAACATTCTTAATGTACGTCAAAATGATGAAGAAAAATGTTGCCCTTTCAATCCCAATAGAAATCTCCCCATGATCATATGTCATCATATATAAAACTTCATTGTAGGTCACAAGAGACTTTATGCAAACAAGTACTACTTTCTATACTAGTCTGACCTTGACCCCGAAATCAACAGAGCTCATCATTTGCTCATATGCAATCTTTATGCGAAGTTGTAAGTCAAGACAACCTGGAGTCAATGCATAGAATTAAGCTGAATTCCATACAAAAAAGTTTTACCTTGACCCCAAAATCAAAAGGTCTTCTCAAGTTCTAACAATTTACATGTGAAATATTATCACTGTAGGTCATGGATTACTCCAGTTATGGTGCGGAAATGCTATTTTCCATACATGAAAAGTTTGGCATTGACTCTTTACTTCAAATTCAATAGGGTTGAGTAATGAATCTCAAGATACATCACAGATTTGCAGAGTTGCAAAACTTGCACCCAAGAGTAAATGTCTTGCTACTCTATTCCAAGGCAGACAAGAGTCCCCTGCTTGGTCCAAAACATTCTACTATGATCTGAAAACGATTTTCATCAACCAAAGTCCTTTGACCTTGGTCTTTGATCCCAAAATCAGTAGGGTACATCCTGGACTCATAGGGAACATTTCAGGGAAGTTTCAAGATGATCAGTGCATTTCACACTTCAGAGATGGGGAGACAATATTCACCGATAGAAGTATCATAATGACCTTGACCTTTGACCCCAGAATGACATGGGCACATCTTCGACTCATCTGGAAAACTTCCGCAAAGTTACATGTTGGTAGCTGTAATACACACTCATTTATGAACTGGAAACCATTTTCAATCATCAAAGCTTTACAACCTTGACCTTTGGACTCCAGAACAACTAGGGCACATCCTTGACCCATGGGGAACATTCCTGGCAAGTCTAATAATGATATGTAATACAAACACAATTTTGAACTGGAAACCATGTCTAATCATTCGTAATGACCTTGGACCTTTTGACCCCTAAAACTGTAGGGTACATCCTTGAACTAAAGGCAAAATTCCTGTCTGCCAAGTTTTATGTTGATAGGTGTAATGCACACTCAGTTAAAATCCTGAAACCATTTTCAATAATCAGTCGCATGACCTTGACCTTAAAATCAATAGGGGCATCCTTAACATGTAGTGAACATTCCTAGCAAGTTTCACATTGTGCAAACATTAAAGTGCAAAACACACCAAGTCATGACCTGGAATCCATTTTATAATAACCAAACTCCTTTGATCTTGAACTTTGGACCCCAAATTCAAATGAGAGCATTCTCGACTCATTGGGAACATTACTTGCAAGTTTAATGCCGATAGGTGTAAATAACATTCGCTATTGATCTGGAAACCCATTTTCAATAATCAAAGTTGTATGACCTTGACCTATGGACCTCAAAGTAAAGGCACCTTTGACCCATGGGAATAATAGCTTTTAAAATATTTTGAGCTATGATCCTGAAACCAATAGTTGATACCCGTCTGCCTATCTTACAACATATTAAAGAGCACAATTTTGCAACTTGACCAAATTGATGTTTTCTATTCATAAATTTGACCCTGAACTTTTTACCCAAACAGCAAGAGAGCTTCCTCTAAGGCTGTAAACAATACAAAGTTTCATCACTGTAGGTCAAGAATGGGGAAGAAATGCTGTTATTCATACATGCCGTTTTAAGACCGAAATGCCAATGATTTCAGAAACAGTCTTCTAAACGTGTGAAGTTCCATCACTATGCGTCAAAAATAACTCTAGATACACTTAGGTACCAGATACTGTTTCTAATAAGACTTGTCAGATGACAACATCGCTAGCTGTGTAGGTTTTTGATAGTAAAATGGCATTTTTTGGAATACATGTAGTAGAAAAAGATCCAAGCTTAAAGTTTTTTAAAAGTAGGTCAAACTCTGAGGTCAATGTCCTAAATGATAAGTCTGGTCATGAGGAATCCACATGTGAAATATCAAAGCCCTAACCCTTATAGTTCATGAGATAAAGCCCAGCTTAAAGTTTTAAAAAAACACGTCAAACTCCAAGGTCAAGGTCACTATGTCAAAAGTCAAGGTCCAAAATGCAAGGTCTGGTCATGAGTAATCCACATATGAAACATCAAAGCCCTGTCCCTTATAGTTCTTGAGATAAAGCCCAGGTCAAAAGTTTTCTACAAAGTAGGTCAAACTCAAAGGTCAAGGTCATCATGTCAAAAGTCAAGGTCAAAAATGGTAGGTCTGGTCATCAGGAATCCACATGTAAAACCCCAAAGCCCTGCCCCTTACACTCATGAGCTATAGTCAGTTTCAATTTTCTTAAAGTAGGTCAAACTCCCAAAGGTCATTATGTCAAAAATCAGGTAAAAAATAAAAGGTCTGGTTATGAAAAAATTTACATGTGAAATATCAAAGCCCTACCCCTTATGAAACAAGAGATACAGCCGTGCAGGTTTTTGATAGTAAAATAAAATCTGTGCATGTGAAACATGAATGTCCCCATTGGCATCTTTGACAGTAACACAACTGAAAAGGAGTTTCACATTTTGAGGTCAAGGTCAAATTTGCTATCCATGGAATTCATATGTGAAATATGAAAGCCCTATCACTTAGCATTCAAAAGTTATGGCTGAAGTTTAGATTTTTGAAATAAGGTCAAACTCCAAGGTCAAGGTTAAAAATTTTGGCATCAATGGAAAGGTCTTGTCACAAGGAATACACATGAAATATCAATGCCCTATCACTTATCATTCAAAGTTAAGGCCAAGATTAAAGTTTTTTTCAAAAGTATGTCAAACTTCGAGGTCAAGGTAAAAAATTTTGGTATCCATGATAATGTTTTGTCACAAGGAATGCACATGTGAAATCCCTATCACTTACCATTCAAAAGTTATTGCTAAGGTTGATCTTTTTTTCAAAAGTAAATCAAACTCCAGTCAAGGTAAAAAATTTTGGTATCCAAGCAAAGGTCTTGTCACAAGGAATGCACATGTAAAATATGAAAGCCATATCATTTACCATTGAAAAGTTATGGCCAAGGTTAAAAAGTTTTTAAAATTAGGTCAAACTCCAAGGTCAGGTCACAAATGTTTGTATCCATAAAAAGGTCTTATCTCAAGGAATGCACATGTGAAATATCAAAGCCCTATCACTTACCATTCAAAAGTTATGGCCAAGGTTAAACTTTTAGAAAAGTAGGTCAACTCCACGGTCAAGGTCACAAATTTTAGTATTAATCGAAAGGTCTTGTCACATGGAATACACATGTGAAATATGACAGCCCTATCACTTACCATTCAAAAGTTACGGCTAAAGTTTTTGTGGACAGAGAAACAGACAGACCAAAAATTATATGCCCCCGAAGCTCTGGTCATGAGGAATTTATATGTGAAATATCAATTCCCTAACTCTTATAGTTTAAAAGTACGTCAAAGGTCAGGTCAAGGTCATTAGGTCAGAAGTCAAGGTCTCAAATGAAAAGTCTGGCCATGATGATATTGCATACGAAATATTTAAGCCATACCCTTTATAGTACATGAGATAAAGCACAGGTTGAAGTTTATTTTAAAAGTAGGTCAAACTTTAAGGTCAAGGTCACTAGGTCAATAATCAATGTCTCAATGAAAGGTCTGGTCAAGAGGAATGCACGTGAAATATCAAAGCCCTAGCCCTTATTGCACGGAAGATATTGCCCAGGGTAAAGTTTTTCAAAAGTAGGTCAAACTTCAAGGTCCAGGTCAAAATTCAAGGTCCCAAATAAAAGGTCTAGTGATGAGGTATCCACATGTGAAATATCAAAACCCTACCCATTATACTTCACGAGATAGAGTTCAGGTTCAAGTTTTTTCTGCACAGTCGTCGACACCAACCCTAGGGCTATGACATTGGCTCTCCAGACATAGGTCACGGCTCGCAAAAATCATACTCTAAAGACATTCAAATATTGAGATATAGCATAGGTTAAAGTTTTGAAAAAGTAGGTCAAACTCCAAAGGCTAAGTCACTAGATCAAAAGTCAAGGTCCCAAATAGTAGGTCCGGACATAAGGAATCCACATGTAAAACATCAATACAGCTCGTGAGCTATATCCAAGGTTGAAGTTTTTTAAAAGTTGGTCAAACTCCAAGGTCATTAAATCCAAAACAAAAGGTTTGGTCAAGAAAACCCTACCTCTTATAGAACACAAGATACAGCCCAGGTTAAAAGATTTTTTAAAGTAGGTCAAACTTCAAGGTCAACAGGTCAAAAGTCAAGGTCCCAAACGACAAGTCTGGTATTCTACATGTCCTACCCCTTATAGTTCACAAGATATGGTTCATAAGATACAGCCCATGCAAGTTTTTAAACAGTAGGTCGAGGTCACTAGATCAAAGGTCAAGGTCCCAAATGAAAGGTCTGATCATGAGTAATACACATTCAAAATATCAAAGCCCTATCCCTTACAGTTCTCGAGATTTAGCCCAGGTTAAAGTTCACGCAATAGACGCTATGACATTAGCTCCCAAGACATTTTCAAGGCTTGCTAAAATCAGGCTTTCAAACAAGCCATAAGCAATCAATAATCCAGCTGCACCCTGTGTCAAGAATTACTCAAGCCGAGATCCAGAAACAAAATTTGTCCGTGTGGGCAGACATTGTGAAACCAGTACATCTTCAAGTCAGTTTCTGTACATACCTCATCGATCTGAACAACAGTTCACAGTGGGTTGCATTTCATATACCATCAAAGCAAAGGTAAAGAATTTCAAATGATAGACAAATTATGTTTGTAAAACACATGCCTCTGCTGCAACAGTTTTAAAACTATTACAACAATCAGTAAAAGAAAATGACCTTGACCTATGACCCTAAATCAACAAGTGCCTTCCCCTCCAGTTCATTCAGCATTCTTGTCATAATTTGATTTGAACAAGTCAGATTGTTATCATCTGAAATCCATATTAGGTCCATTTCTCAAAAATAGCAATCCAAGGAATGCTTGTGTCGCCTGCGAAGCGGTTTGATTATTATTCTAGAAAGTGGATCAAAATTCTTGAAAAGTAGGTCTAGGTCAAATATCTAGATCAAGGTCAAAAGGTCAAATTTTATGGTCTGTGTAGAAAGGTCTTGTCACAATAAATAGACATGTGAAATACCAAAGCCCTATCACTTACCAATCAAAAGATATATCCATTCTTAATTTTTTTTGAAAAGTAGGTCAAATATGTAAGTCAAGGTCAAGAGGAAAAAAAAATAATGGTACGTGTAGAATGGCATTGTTACAAGGAAAATACATGTGAAATATCAAAGCCCTATCACCTACCAATCAAAAGATATAGCCAATATTAATTTTCTTGAAAAGTAGGTCAAATATCTACATCAAGGTCAAAAGCTCAAATTTAATGGTCTGTGTAGAAAGGTCTTTTCAGAAGGAATACACATCTGAAATATCGAAGCCCTATCACTTACCAATCAAAAGATATAGTGAATCTTATCTTTTTTAAAAAGTAGGTCAAATATCTAGGTCAAGGTCACAAGGTCAAAAATTATGGTATGTGTAGAAAGGTCTTGCCACAAGGATTGCACATGTGAAATATCAAAGTCCTAACACTTACCAATAAAAAGATATATCCATTCTTAATTTTTTTTGAAAAGTAGGTCAAATATGTAGGTCAAGGTCACTAGGTCAAAAATTATTGTATGTGTAGGAAGGTCTTGTCACAAGGAATACATATGTGAAATATCAAAGCCCTATCACTAACCAATCAAAAGATATAGCGAATCTTATCTTTTTTCAAAAGTAGGTCAAATATCTAGGTCAAGGTCACAAGGTCAAAAATAATGGTATGTGTAGAAAGGTCTTGTCACAAGGATTGCACATGTGAAATATCAAAGCCCTATCACCTACCAATCAAAAGATATATCCATTTTTAATTATTTTGAAAAGTAGGTCAAATATGTAGGTCAAGGTCACTAGGTCAAAAATTATGGTATGTGTAGCAAGGTCTTGTCACAAGGAATACACATGTGAAATATCAAAGCCCTATCACTTACCAATCAAAAGTTATGGGCTGTGACACCCAAAGTGTGACAGACAGACAGACAGACGGACGGACGGACGGACAGACGGACAACGGACAAAGTGATCCCTAAGTGTCGCTATGCTTCGCAGGCGACACAAAAAGGTGACCTTGGACTCACAAGATTCATAGCCTTTCTCCAACGATGACCTTAAATTGTAAAAGTAGGCAGGTCTGTTGACCTATGATCTATTGACCCTAAAATCCATAGGCTTTTTCTCTTTATAAGCAAGCATATAAACAAACTTTGGTTTAGATAGGTGAAAGGTTTCTTAAACACTGGTAACCATTTTAGGTGTATTTCTTCCAATAGCGACTTTGACCCCACTTTTTCCCTCTGATAAGCAAGGGCATATCCAAATTTGGTTTAGATAGGCAAGACTTCTAACTGGAAACTGAAAGCAAGTGCAAGGACGGGACAAAGCAGACTCTCAATGCCATTCGCATTACATGGCAGGGCATAATAAAAGTTTGTTTAAGATTTCTAGGTATTCTTTTCCTTTGCTTCAAGTGTAGAAATTTAAGCAAGAAAAAAAAATTCTCATCAGGTTCATAAAAACGCCCTAATGAGACTCAAACCTTGACTTGTACACAGAATCAGTTTTACCTCAACACTTTTTCATTTTCTTTTCCTTTGAATGACTGCAATTGCAGCATAAAACCTAAAAGATGTACATGTATTTCTAAGCATTTGACTCTGTAATTCCGTCAAGGTTTGATTATAAATTCATATAAAATCAGCCTGGAAATCTTCATTCTTCTCAACCAATCTTCATCTTTAGATAAAGTTATCTTCTTCATCAACATTAGATCCAAACAAACAGCCATCTTCTGTATGTGATGTTCTACAAATATACTCTAACAATAATTATACATACATCTCCCTTGAAAGGAGATGGTAGAAATTTATTCTAATGAATTAAAATCTTTTTCTTCAGTAACCTGTAATATTCATTTTCTTTCAAAGATCTACAAATAGACATTATATAAGTTTATTTTACATTTATTCTTTTAAAGTGGTATTTTACATTGATTTGTAAAGTTCCATAATTTCCATTAATAGAGGAAAAAGTATAGATATCTACTTACCTAAAGTCTTGAAAAATAAACCGAATTGAAAGATCATGCAAGCATTTAGAAAGCTTTTAATATGAAAACACGTTTACTGATTTGAAGTCACAGATTGGATTGGTGCATAGCAAAAATCAACAAGTGTAACTGGGATGTGACTCGGCTGATATTGATGTGTCCATTAACACTTGCTAAAAGGACACATTTTGTGATATTTACAGATTTGCTGTCCCTCTGACCCACAATTTTATTCACAAACAAATTCAAAATGTCAAAAGTTGAGATAAAGTAATAGTTCCACAACAATATATGTATTTAAGGGACTGTTCACAAACAAGCATGTTGCCTGTCACAGGATTGAATCAAAATGTTAATATATTCTACAATAAATATTCAGCGCTACTTGAATTGAGACTTTTTCATTTGTTTATTACCTGTCAATGCCAGACTTTCTAGCCTGTACAGTGGTCAAGAATTAAAGTGTAGTTACTTTATAATAACTCTTGACATTGTGAAGATTGTTTATAAACGTCTTTGCATTAATATTCTGTAAATTGTTTTTTTTTCATTTTCCTGTTTTTTTTTTTAGAAGGGAGCAACTATTTGATTTTTAAAAGGGAAGAGGGAGGAAGACTTTTGAAAGCAACTTTTCTTTCTATTTTTTTTCTTTAACATCCTTTAAAAAGTGGAGGCATGATGCTTTGCATGATCCTGGCCCTTTATGCTCAATTTTTTTTTTGTAAAAATAAAGCTGAATTTTTTGTGCGTGAAATCTTCCTCTCTCCTCCCCTCTTGATAGTTGATGTTTGAATTTATTATCAGATCAAGTAGAGTCCTCTGTATCTATGCTGACATTCTTTTCAAATGTGTAGTTGGCAGATACCCTGCTTTGTTTGTTTCTGTGCTTCAAATATCCTTGTGTTTCTTAACGGTGTATTTTAGTATTAATGCAGGTTATAGAGCTGAAGTGAACAACAGATACATGTAGGTTCCAGTGGCTTTATATTTCCCACAATTATTTCCCTTTGCTAGTGAAAACTGAAGTCAACATTCGTATACAAGTGTATTTTACAGATTTATGCGATTCAAATGAAAATTAGCCCAAACTGAAAGAAAGAAGTTTTTTTTAGTAAAGAATCTTTACTAAAATATTGGCTGATTAGTGAAAGTTTGACTCCAAATGTGTGAGCTTTGAAAGTTGCTGAAAACTATTATTTTCTTTCATCTGTGCATTAATGTTGTCTCAAATTAATTTAACTGAAGAGAAATAACTCTGAAACATATAAACTACATAAAAAAAAAAATAGCCTTCTGATATCTATCCTGTACAGCACAAGCTTTTGCTAGAGTTATCTCCCATCTTCTTAAAGAATAATTTTAAAAACACCCCCCCCCCCCAAAAAAAATCCCAGCTATCATGTTCAGTTGAATTCTACAAGGTGGTAATTATGAAAAAATTCTGTACTTCAACTCTTGAAGCCTAATTAAATTTCCTCATTTCTTCAATCAAATAGGAATCAACTCTAGCAATCAAAGCTGGCTTGTTCAAGTTATTCACATCAGCTCTTTTCCACAGAATTTAACATACAACTGTAGTGTCAAAGAAAAGTAGGTGGATTGTAATTTTTTTTACGCATACTTCTATTGTAATGAAATGAGACATTTTCTATGATGCTATGCGAAGATCTGAATGCACTCTGTTTGAAGTCAGGAATATTAGTGTTCCCTGACTAATAATAACATGATCATGATTTAAAACTTGCTAAACCAATCAAAAGTTGTCTAACAAATGTTAGAGATAACTTGACTCTAAACAGAAAGCATTCAGATCCTTTCTATAGCATACTTGTAGCATCATAAAATAGGTTCAATTTCATGTTCACATCTTTCAGATTCAGTGCGATTTAAACGTTGATTACTTTTGACCAAGATTGTTGGCGTATCTACCATACATCACTAGAACAAAGTCTTTTACATTCGTAGTTTTATTTCTCATAAACTGAAATGAAGATGACATGATTAGACATGTTAATTCTGATGACAAATAAATTAACAAATAAAAAATACGTAATCATTACTCGTTATCGAATACCTTTGTTTCTTTGTACCTTACAGAATTACCACCATCTAAACAATATATCAATTCTTTCCACAGTTTAGAATCCTATACAATGCTCAAGGCAACAAATCTTCAGACTGAATCTTACAACTTGTGTACCTTTCACACTGTAACAGGACTCCCAAAAGCGTAGACAGAATTCTCTTGATTTACAGAAACTTGAAATTTGCATTCAATTGAGACTCTTTTTATCCTTTTGCCTGAACCTTATCCTTTCCCTGCGTCTCATCATGCCATATGGATTTGGTAGCATGTATAGGTAATCCTGATTTCAGCGTATAGGATACAGCTCAGGATCCTTGCGATGTAGGTCTTTGTACATCTCGTCGTACGTCGTATTGAAGTCGTATATATTCGGCTTGTCGAGGGCCGGACCTGGGAGCTTGACCTGGTTACCAGTTCCAAACGATCTGACACAGAATCCTTTTTTACTGCAATAGATAGAAGACAGATTTTGTAGACGGAGGTTTAATCGGCCCCTTTTTTCAAGGGACAAAGCAACTTAAATACTACAAGATAATATTTGATTTATTGGGTCGGGTTAGATAGTGCTTCTTGTACATTATGGTACCTTTTACAATGAGTCACTATAACAACCGAATAACAGAATATACATGAATTAGTTATACTAAACTATAGAGTTATCTTTCTTTGAAACATACAAACATTCATTCCTCATTTCAGAACACATTACACATATTAATGAATTGTTTTGTGACAACTTATTTGATGAAAGGCATGTGTGTATTGCTTTCCATACACGTGAGAATGCTTCATCTAAATACACGTAACACCACTATGAGATTAGGTCGACCGACATAATATTTTCCAATGTTTGAGAACCTGCACTCAAGGTTCTCAGTAACTTATGAAATGGGGGACGATTCAAATTTGTAAAGGAGTTGAAAAATTAAAACTTTGTGCAACTACATGTTTTGAATTCTTCTTGACAGTTTAATAAAGCAGATATTTCCCCTTTGCACGATTGAGGATTCCTCGTTACATATCCCTATTGAGAACTAAGAGTGAAATGTTTACATATGTACATGGAGCCATTTCGTTTTGTGGATATAAAAGTTTACATCATTTCTAAACGTGTACATGGACTAGCCACTACATTGTACTATACACTTAAGGATCTTTAATCATGTCAATACTTCTATTACTCTTTTAAAATAAGACACTGCTAAAGACGGTATTAATGGCGGGACTGCTAGCAGCAAATTGTGTTTTGAAGCACTATGTCCACTTAAGCCAACAGAGTGCAATATTAAAATCTCCATCCAAAGTTTTATTCTGAGATTCAATATAGTTTTGACACACTTTAGTCTAATTCAAAATCATATCTTCAAGGTCAATCCTCAAAGTTAACTTCAGTACCAGAAAGTTTCTGAAACCAGTTCCATTAACCATGTTCTACCACTTTGGCAAGTTTTTTTTTTGGTACATGTACCTTACTATGATAAAGTCAAAGAAAGTAATGAAAACATTGCCTCTAACGGGATGAAAATACCCCCCCTTCCTACAATATTCTTTGAAAAGTTACCTTGGATCAAGGTCAAGCATCTATTATGACCTTGACATTGGTTCAAGGTCATGACACACTCTTAGGCCCTAAAGAATGTTTATGTGAAATATAATTGAAATCCATCATCAGGAGGAGTTATGCCCCGGACAAGGTTTTACTAATGGTGTCTATTCATCTGTGACCTTGACCTTTGTTCAAGGTCATGACACGCCCTTAGGTCCTACGGAACATTTCTGTTTAACATTATTGAAACCCATCAACAGGGGAGGAGTTATGTTCTAGACAAGGTTTTACTAATGGTGTCTATTGTGACCTTGACCTATTACCTTTTCCAGTTATGTAAAAGTTTTTCAAAAGTAGGTCAAAGGTCAAGGTGATAAGGTAAAATCTTAGTTTCAATGGAAAGGTTTTGTCAAAAGCAATACACAAGTCAAATATGAAAGCCCTATCACTTACCATTCACTGCCCAATGTTAAAGTTTTTGAAAAGTAGATCAAAGATCAAGGTCAAGGTCACGAGGTCAAAAGTTTTGGTATCAATAGAAAGGTCTTGTCACAAGGAATACACATGTGAAATATGAAAGCCCATCACTTCCTATTCAAAAGTTATGTCCAATGTTAAAGTTTATTCGGACAAACAGACAGGCCAAAATCTATATGCCCCTGAATCTTGTCCAATGTTACTGTAGAATTTTTTGGACAGACAAACAAACAGGCCAAAAACTACATGCCCCTGAATCTTTTATTCTGGGGGCATAATAAAGATATTCAACTTATTTATGTGATAAGAAACAGGGCCGAATTAGGGGCTTCGTGGCATTTCCCCTTTGGTATCCATGGAAAGGTCTTGCATTAAGGAATTCATATGTGAAATATGAAAGCCTTTTCACTAAGCATTCAAAAGTTATACCCAATGTTAAAGTGGCTAAAGTTCAACTTCTCCAAAGTAGGTAAAATAAAGCCCGTGTTTGTGAAACATGAATGCCCCGGTGGCATCTTTGTTAGGATAAACAACATTTTCTGTAAAGTACCGTATGTGAAAGGTCAAGGTCTGGATAACTGGGTTAAAATATGTTGGTATCAATAGAAAAATCTTGTGACAAGGAATACACATATGAAATATGAAAGCCCTGTCACTCACCTTTCAAAAGTTATACCCAATGTTAAAGTTTTTGAAAAGTTAGTCAAAGGTCAAGGTCACAGGGTCAAAATCTTTTGGTATCAATGGATAGGTCTTGTCACAAGGAATACACATGTGAAATATAAAAGCCCTATCACTTACCATTCAAAAGTAATACCCAAAGTTTTTGTAAAGTAGGTCAAAGGTCAAGAGGTCAAAAGTTTTGATATCAATGGAAAGGTCTTGTCACAAGGAATTTCATTTGTGAAATATAAAAGCCCTATCACTTACCATTCAAAAGTTATGCCCAGTGTTAAAGTTTTTCGGACAAACAGATGGACAGGCCAAAAACTATATGCCCCCGTATCCTTGATTCCATGGGCATAAAAAAACTCAAAGGTCAAGGTCAAGAGGTCCATAATTTCGGTATCCGTGGAAAGATCTTGTCACAAGGAATACACATGTGAAATATGAAAGCCCTATCACTTACCATTAAAAAGTTATGGCCAAGGTTAAAGTTTTTCAAAAGAAGGTCAAACTCCAAGGTCAAAAATTTTGGTATGTATGGAAAGGTCTTGTCACAAGTAAAACACTGTGAAATATCAAAGCCATATCACTTACCATTCAAAAGTAATGGCCAAGATTGAAGTTTTTCAAAAGTAGGTCAAACTCCAGGGTAAAGGTCACAAGGTCAAAAAATTTGGAAAGGTCTTGTCACAAGGAATACACATGTGAAATATGAAAGCCCTATCACTTATCATTCAAAATTATGGCCAAAGTTAAAGTTTTTGCGGACAAACAGACCAAAACCTATATGCCCCTGAATCTCCAATTACGGGGGGCATAAATGCCTGAAATATAAATTTATATATTATAAAACACCGCTAAAGACGGTATGGCCGAATTGGAAAGTAAGTTTTTGTCACCAACTGGGTCAAGGTCACTAGGTCAAATGTTACAGCATACATTGAGAGGTCTTGTCATAGGCAACCTACATGTAAAATATAAAGTTAATATTGCATACAGTTCCTTAGACTTTGCTTAAACCACAAACTTTGATCAAAATCTTTAACAAGGTCAAAGTCCAAGGTCAAGGTCACCAGGTCAAATGTTACAGCATTAATTCAAAGGTTTTGTCATGGGCAACCTAAATGTATAATACAAGGTTTCTACTGCATACAGTTATATAGATTTTGCTTCAACCAGAAACTTTAACCAAAATCTTTAACTAGGTCAAAGTCCAAGATCAAGATCACTAGGTCAAATGCTCAGGGCTCGCGCTGGGCTTCGCAAATGTCGCATTTTGCAACAAAAATTTGAAATTTGCGACAGAAAATCGCGATTTGCGACAAAGGGAATTTTCTAAAAATGAGTTTTCAAGTATCGACAAACACACGAATTCTGCATTGACAGATCGATTCTAAGTAAGGCACGGTCCATTTGATATTTGGGGGGGGGGGGGGGGGGCTTGGGTTTTTTGTCGGAGCAAGATAATTTTTTTCACCCCGGACTGGGGCAAAATTTTTTTTTTCTTGCAAAGCTGGAGCAAGGAAATTTTTTTATAACAATTGATGTGAATATTAAGAATGTTTGTGTTTTTACAGCAGAAATTCTTTATTTTTACTTAAATTACTCCAAACATTATTTTCATGTAAAACTTGTATTCACTGCTAAACTTAGAGAGATGAAAGATTTTTACAATATGTGATATATAATTTTTAGTAAACAAAATGTATATAAGGTCATGTAACATGTAAGAGGGCCTGATGCAAGTTTTTACATGTAGAAATGAAAACTAGTGAAAAACTTATTTAAATTCTCCTTCCAAGCTTGTATATAAAATTAGACACTATGGTGATACATGTATCTATTAATAGTAATAAATTATAGATCTCTTGATAATGTATTTAAGCATTTGACTTGTTTCAGTCACA
The DNA here is from genome assembly GCA_033119305.1 of Pinctada imbricata. NCBI lineage: Eukaryota > Metazoa > Mollusca > Bivalvia > Pterioida > Pteriidae > Pinctada > Pinctada imbricata. Next base: position 11,511,317 of record VSWD01000004.1, on the reverse strand, counting down.
TCCATTCTTTTTGATATTTTCAAATATAAACCTGCCATTACAGGAGAAAACTAAGGCGAGCGAAGCGAGCCAAATTTTTTTTTATAGAAAGTAAAAACTGCAAGCCGAGAAATTTTAAGCGAATTTTATGGTTATTCTTCAAATTCAGATTACTTGTAAGAGCAAAATTATTTTTTTTCTGTCACACCATAAGCAAAGTTATTTTTTTCATCAAAATTCAGAGCAAAATTATTTTTTTCAAAAAAAAAAACCCCAAGCCCCCCCCCCCCCCCCCGAATATCAAATGGACCGTGCCTAATAATCCAAAGTGCAGTTGAAGCGTTCAGGCGTAACGTAGGTAAGCGGGTGACGGTAAAAGGTGTGAAATACACTGGTAATTAGGTAGCCCCAGCAGCACGAGAGCCATTGCTAGATTATTGGATTATGAATATAAGCTGTCCAACGTTAGTATTCTTAATTATGAAAATGTATTTTAACTTTGTTACGGCGGATGGCAAACTTTTATATCTTTCGATTTCACTGAAAAGTTTAGATCGTCACGAGTATGTCATAATTATTTCGTTTTTCAATTCTTTGATTTTCCCAAAGTACCACTGTATTATATAATTTAGATTTTAAAATTGGGAAATGTAACCTAGTGTCCGATTCCGTATCGGAAAACAAAATAGCAAAATTGACGCCGTTCGTATTTAAAACGTCTGCAAGTTCTGACGATAAAACTATCAGAAATAAGCCTTCAATAGCATCTAAATTGAGGTTTTGAGATCTTTGTATTCAGGATAAAAGCATACGAGCTCGACGTCTTGGACACACAATAACCATCCCCTCTACTTTCTTTTAATTTTGCGTGATAGGCGTCGATCTCCTGTGAAACAAAGAGTCGGCAACGAAGAATTGATCAAGAAAAAATACTTATTTTATTTCTAGGCCATTGTGATTACGAAAACAAACCACAAATAGCTTAAGTATCTATATGAGAAATATTCATCTAGATAAGTTACATGTACGTTGAGACCTTTTATTTCTTTGTTGGGGGGGGGGGGGGGGGGTCCGCTACATCGACCTTATTTAATCAGGTCAAGTTTTTTTTCACAACATGCAAAGATTATTTAAGGGGACTGTTTTCAAGCTGATCAAAAAAATATCTAGAGGGTGTTAGAAGTATCCTTAGAAATTTCCTTAAATGCTATTTTTCCCCGTTTTTATGTCTAATGTTTTTCACAATCATATACTTTGACCCCCTCCCCATCCCTGGAAAAATTCAAGGTCTGTCCATCTTTCTTGGCTACAGTAGCCAATTCCAGGCTGTCCTTGCTATCAAGGAGTTCAAGTCATGGGGAAGGGGGGGGGGGTTTCAGTACTATAGCTTGGTCTAAAAGCAAAGCTGCAGTTCTTTCAGCCTACTTCATGTTTGCAGCTACCAACTGCCTTGTCAATACAGTACTCCCTAAACTGCAAACTGATGATGATAAGCATAGAAGGCCCTCCAATGGATATATTTTAATTAGATTGGGGGGTTCTATGAAGAATTTTGTGACTGAACTCATCACTTACTCAGTACAAACTTACTGAATATTTTGCATTTACTATGTTACCATAGAAGTAGTGATGATACTAGTATTAGTCTCTGAGTCTGTGTTGAATCTAATACAATACGACTTTGTATGTTCTTGAAAATGAAACACATAGATCAATACATACACTATCTCTATTGAGAAAAATGAAAGTTTTTTCAGCAACTTTATTGTCGCGCAATATTGTGCTACGGCACAATTTTGTGTCATCGCGCAAACTTGCGACACAAAATTTTGAGCCAGTGTGAGCCCTGATGTTACAGCATTAATTCAAAGGTCTTGTCATGGGCAACCTACATGTATAATATAAAGTTTCTACTGCATACAGTTCCATAGATTTTGCTCAAACCAGGAACTTTAACCAAAATCTTTAAAGGCCGACGGGGGACTATATAATGGGACTGGTAAATTTTCTGTCATTTCCTCACTGACTGCTGTAGGGTCAACATCTCTTATTGGTATCTGATTGGTTCCCTTTAATCCTTTTACCCCTATCAATTTTTGATTGACAGCTTAAAACAGATGAGACTTGGGTATCTCATTATCATAATAAAGGATTACCTGTCGGTTTGTCTTTGATGTAACATGCCGCTCGCAGACGGCGTTGTCTTCAAAGACGGTATGCCACGCCTACTAAGCTTATGTCACTCAGGTAAATCTATTAACGACCGGGTGGTTCCCAACGTCGGCCTTTAACTAGGTCAAAGTCCAAGGTCAAGGTCACTAGGTCAAATGTTACGGCATAAATTGAAAGGTCTTGTGATGGGCAAGCTTCATGTATAATATAAATTTTCTGTTGCATATAGTTCCATAGATTTTGCCTCAACCAGATACTATAACCAAAATGTTGACGGCAGACGGACGGATCCAGACAGACAGACAGACATTGTCAATCTATAGACCAGAATTGCTTTGTAATCCGGCCAACAAAAATTCCTTTCCTTTATAGTTAAAGAGATGAAGACCAAACTAATTTTTTCAAAAGTAGGTCAAAGTCCAAGATCAAAGGACATGGTCTCAAATGAAAGGTCTCATCACATAGTACATGTACCTATATGTGAAATATCAAAGCCCTACCCCTTATAGAAGAAGAGGTACTGGTATAGCCAAGGTTAAAGTGTTTGAAAAGTAGGTCAAAGTCCAAGGTCACTAGGTCAAAGGTCATGATCTCTAATGAAAGGTCTCATCACAGGACATCTACATGTGAAATATCAAAGCCCTACCCCTTATAGAAGAAGAGGTATAGCCAAGGTTAAAGTGTTTGAAAAGTAGGTCAAATTCCAAGATCACTAGGTCAAAGGTCATGATCTCCAATGAAAGGTCTCATCACAGGGCATCTACATGTGAAATATCATAGCCCTACCCTTTATTATAGTTCAAGAGATATAGTCCAGGATAAAGTTTTTGAAAAGTAGGTCAATGTCTAAGGTCAATATGTCAAAGGTCATGGTCTCAAATGAAAGGTGAAATGTGAAATTTCAAAGCCCTATCCCTTATAGTTCAAGAGATATAGCCGAGATTAAAGTTTTGTCTACGGACAACGACGACACAGAGGGTATGGCACTGGCTGAGGCTCTGGACTTTTTTTTCCCAGATACTGAGATAGCTAAAAAGTTAATTTCTATCTATACCGTAGTTTGTTGTACATGTAAGCAAGGTTAATGATTTTAAGAAGTCAAACTCCAAGGTCAAAAGTCAAGGTCCCGAAGGTCTGCTAAATGTACAATATCAAAGCCCTCGTCCTATTGTTCACGAGTTAAAGAACAGGTTAACTTTTTAAGTTTTTTTTTTAACTGGAGGAGAACATTCTGTCCAAATAAATGACTCTTAATTCAGTCTTCACTAAAACTTTCTTCAACCACTGTGATGAAATATTTCTTCCACCATAATATTTCTTCCTTGGAAATTTTATCATATAATATTTTTTTCCCAAGAACTTTAATTATGTATAAAAAATTCCTATAGGAAACTTTATTATGTAATGAATCTTCCATGATCATAATAAAAGTTCTCGAACCATGGAAAATATATTACATAACAAAAAATCCAATAAGGATTTCATATATGTGCATAATGATCGTCATTGGAATGAAAAGATATATTGTAATGAAGTTATTTACAAACATAATCCAGAGTAAGAAATATATAAATTTTAAAAATCATGTACTGTATAGCTTGAAAACATGATTCCACAGAATATTTGTTCTGTAATATTTATTCCTGTAAGCTAACCATGCTACTGTAATCATTGAAATGTTTGAATTATGAAAGAATATCCATATTAAATCTGATTCAGTCATTCATGTGTTTGAAGCTTAAACGGAAAAAAATTATTATACATGATACTCACATATAATATTTCTTGTGTTTCATAGAGAAAGCAGTCCTCGTTATGATAATAAATCTTATAGAAGGAAGAAATATTATGCGGAAGAAAAGTTCGTTCACACCACTAGCTCAAAGACAATTTTTTCCAGATATTTGTATAGTTTATTAGTGAAAGTCCAGCAAAATTTCTTTTAGCCTCGGGCTAGCGAGTTTTCATGAAGACTGTTCGTTTGTTGCCAAAGTAACTGGCTCATGCATTTTCATCATGATCATTGATTTAGTCAATAAATCTTGAATTATTTGGTTGTATAAAATGACCAAACTGAGTGCCTAGGACATCAAAGTCTATCATCAACACTTTGACTGTCATTTCTCCCTTATTAGAGGGATTTTAAGCAATGAATGTCATAGATGGAAGTAAAATAAAAATATGCCAGGAAGCAGGGAATGATTTAATTTTTACCCATGCAATTGTACTCATGTCACAATCATGAACGTGAAGTGGACGGGCTGATCAGAGCTTCCTCACTGATTAAACATATGAATTGCTGCAGGTAAAGGTATTAGTCATCGGCAGCAAAATTACAATTAAACGACCCATGAAGGAATCACATCATAAAAGCCTTTAAAGTTATATAATCTTCAATGTGTTGAAGGCGATCACTCAACAAGTAGAAGTAGTGATCATGTACAAAAATGTTTACTTTATACCACGTCAACCTAAAATTTACCGTGTGAACTACGAAAAGAAAAGAACTGTAGAAAACAAGACATCTTCATGGTAAAATATGCAAGGCTTTCTCCCCATCTCACCTCAGGAAATTATGGGCCTCCATACTGCGATTTTGATTACTCGAGCAAACAACTGCTACATGTACTTTGGGAATGCCTGACATCGCAGTTTTTGTAGTAAAGATAACAAATTCAATATATTTGATGTGAAGTCAAAATACTGTGTTCATGTATCGTATGAAAGTTGTTAGAATAAGGGGATGAAAAGAGATGGATATTGATAGAAGCGTAGTCCGTCTACTGCATCTTTTCAACGAAATGACGTATGAATACTTCCGGTATACAACAAAATTTAAAGGAAATTGAACAAAACGAAAAAAGGTTTTTTTCAGATCGGATAGCCATCCCAAAATTTTCGAAAATTATAAATGCATAATATATGGTTCTTGTTTTAAAGCCTCATTGAGCATTATAAAGCCTATGTAAAACTGGAATCTGAAAAGGGTCGTTTTAGCCAAAACTTCATAATTTAAAAAATTACCTATACCAGGGACGTATATAACTTATACGTCCCTGCCTATACATGTATATATATCTGACTCGGTCAGAAAACGTTTAAACAGAGACGTATATAACTAAATAACTTTAGTTATATACGTCCCTGGTTTAAAGTATGTTCCCATGATGATGTCATACCTCCTTAACCACCATATTGGACTACAACTATCGGACTTTATCCACTAATGATTTCTGCCATGCAAAACGTCGTCATTTCAGACAGAGATTTCATAACTAATTAACCTTCTAACTATTCTTTAAAAATATCTTGTAAAGTAGTTTGTAATTCTCGTCAAGACAATAATATATAAACGAGTAAAGGGGTGGAAAAGATATTGCTCTGTTCAAATTTTGAATGTTTTTTTTTTCTAAAGTAAAATTATAGACCCTATATTATTCCGAAGTATTCAATTCAATTCTTTATTGATGAAATACCATGACATGAGGCGTACATCATACACAAATTAACATTTGTAAATGAAGTATAATTTAGCGATAAATTCAGTGTGATGAGACGTATTCTTTAAAATTTCAAGAGTGAGTGAGTGAGAGAGTGAGTGAGTGAGTAAGTGAGTGAGTGAGTGAGTGAGTGAGTGGGTGAGTGAGTGAGTGAGGGAGGGAGGGAGTGAGTGAGTGAGTGAGTGAGTGAGGGAGGGAGGGAGGGAGGGAGGGCAGCCAAGATTCTGGATTATCCATTCTATATGGGGGAGGACAGGGGATACCTCTCTCCCCTCATCCCGCCCCCTAACTCCTCCCTCCTACCCCTTTCCTCTCCCTCTCTCACATCTCTCCCTCCTCCCGCCCCTTCCCCATCCCATTCACCCTGTCCACCCCGGCCTCCTATGATGTGTTCACATATAGCCATATATTTCCTCCATTGGCTAGAGTTACCTCCCTCCTTGGATTACAACTCTCGGACTTTATCCATCTCTGCTATGTTAAAATTGTTACATTTTAACATATTTTCGGAAGTTTTCACATCATTTATATCAATGATGAGAATTACAATCAAACAAGATATTTTCTTCTTCTTTCGATTAAAGTGAAGAACTAAGTACTGCTGCATCATTTCATAGTCCAGAAGGTTAGTTATGATATCTCTTCTAAAAATTTAATCATTATAAATGTTTTAATGTCAACGTTTAGCATGGTAGAAATAGATAAAGTCCAAGTTGTAATCCAATATGGCGGTTAATTTTGAGGTATGACATCACAAGTATTAGCTTTTACAAAAAGCTTGCCGGCAGTTAGCTGACATTTTAAAATGTTGTAAAATTCTAGTTAGGAATAAATGATGGAATTTATAAACGATTTCTATTCTTGTTAGACCAATCGCACATTTCCGGGCTTTTCCGTTTTCATTTCCGATTCAAGCTACGGAATTTTCCGAGGATCTGTGATTTGTTGTAGGACGTATCGGTACAAAGACTTTTCGATGCACCTGTCGGAAGAAAATGCACTGATACGATATGACTTTCATTTGTCAAGTCATCTAGACTCTTCAGCCGACCTGATGGAAGCATCTTATGCACAGATCAGAATAACCTTGACGAATATTTGCAAATTTTGTAGTTGTCCACCAATCATATTGCCAAGAGTTATTTTATCCGTGCAAGTATGTCATATGGCAAAATAGCGCTCAATTTATTCATATATGCAAATGTATTCATATGACGATTACATTACGTCATATACCTATGTTTGAAACGCGCCAAATCTCAAACACGAATGACCCGACATACCAAGAAAAGCAATACATTTTAAATGCATCCGATCAAATAAATGCAAAGAGCAGAATGCGCCCGTGGCAAAATACAACTGTTTCTAATATATTTAAGCTTATTTATTACCAAAATATTTACCCACTCTACGTATGAACACAAGATTATCTTTATCCTGCCAAAACCGATAAAGTGAATCCATCAATATGACAGACCTATTTCTCAAAATATCGATTTTTCAACCCAAAAGTGACAGAACTTAATTTCATTTTATGATTCTCAAGTTGACAAAATCCGGAATTTGATATCGCGATCCATTCGAAACCATGTGGACAAATACACAGCTCCTAAGATTTCCTACTGTTAAACAAAGTTAAAGTGCGGCTAGTGACAAGTTTTGGACTTTCTTAACATTGGGGGTATGGGCAGAATCGCCTCGATTTTTCACCTCAAAAATGACAGAAGTAAAAATTCGTTAATTTATCAAAGATGTGGATTTATAAATTCAGATTGTTGTAGAGTTTCTTCCTATATGTGGACAAATTTGATTGGTGTCATGAAATCGTGAGTATTCTCAATTTATTATTTGCTCCCCATAGACTCCTATAGTAAGAATATGAAGCCAATGGAATCCAATATGGCCGCTATGCAAATTAGGAAATTGAGCGCTATTTTGCCATATGTCACGATTGATTACAGTATACCGGCAGTCATGACTGCCGGTAATCATGGGAAGTTGGTAACCCATTCATGATCGGCTTCAGACGGATGCTTTGATTCTCAAAGTCGAAGAACAGGGGAAATTAAGGTCTTTTAAAATATGGAGAAATCGTTGGGTAACGGATTCATCGGACTTCGCAGTGGGATTCATCATATACTCATAATATGCATAGTGCGCATATGATACATTTTATTCGTTTTTGTAATCTGAATATGCAATTCTTAAAATTAGATTTGACCCTTCGGACGAGTTATGCCGCCATTGTGTTTACGAGTTTCCTCGAGACATGCTCTAAATTTTCACATGTTTTGATGATAAAGAAAAGATTCCACAGACTCATAAAGGTGAATGTTGGAGTACTTAAGTTTATTTAATAAAAATACTCAATACTACTTTATATTGTCACTCCGATTCCCCCCCCCCCCAAAAGGATATATTTGATGATTTAAAAATTCTACTGGTGTTGGGGTTCCGGGATCTTTCGTACCGATACCGTTTCGTACCGAGATTTTTCGTACGGGATCTTTCGTACCTGTTACTGGGATCTTTCGTACTGGTTGCAGACAAAAATGATATGTTTCTGCAATAATGAACTGATTAACTTGAGCTTCTAATAAATTTTGATAGTGGGATTGTTCATACTTGTTAAATGGAATAAATAAATACTTAAAAATTTTTAATATACAGCATAAAATGATTGTTTTCATTACAAGCTTGGCTTTTTAGCGAACAGGCGCCTTTTAACCAATATTTTCAGTTCAAACATGCATATTTTAACTAACTGAAATGAATCCGACCCTTTGGAATTCAATATACGACCATCTATCATGCATTGTGCACTTCAATAAAGAAGATTCCAAACACAAATATTGTTATATATATCAAAATACTTATTTTTCGTACCGGTACGAATGATCCCACCAATCGGTACGAAAGATCCCAATTTTCGGAACGAAAAGTACGAAAGATCTCAGTACGAAAAGACATCCGTACGAAAGATCCCGACGCCGGTGTTGGAACAGTTTCCGGACGAATTTGAAGGTTTTTCGGGGATAACTCCTCCGTCCATTAATGGAAAAAAATCAAATTTCTCTCAAATAATGCTATGCCCTTCCCACAGTTACTCATGTTGAAAGAAAATATTAAATCTCAAGAAATATGGTTTCTAGACCGATTTTATGACTCTATATTTTGGCCATTTTTCGCAAATCACTGGAACAGTTTCCGGACACCTGGTTTTAAATCTGTCAATCTCAATCAATTTCAGCCCAAACTGGATGAGTTTTGGATATTGTTTTCTTCAATCTTTTCTACAAATGACTGTGTAAAAATAATTTTGAAAATAGAACCAAAACTTCTCAAATCACGTATATTAAAATAGTTTGTTTCTTGGTGACTTCCCCCAGTGCGCGATATTAAACGGGGCAGAAAGAGGTAAAAAGGTGGTGTAATAAAAGTATCTTAGATGCAAAATTTTGTTTATATGATTCATGATTTGAATTCTGCATTTAAAAATCTACAAAATTGTCACAAAATTTTGAAAATAATTTCTTTCAAAGTACTTAAAAAGGGCGAGTGTCCGGAAACTGTTACTGTCCGGAAACTGTTCCGACACCAGTAGTGGTTTTGGACAAAAACTTGAGGATCATGTTAACTTGGCGATCGCAATACTGGTATACCAGTATTGTTGACAATACTGGTATAAATTTTTGTTCCAGTATTGTCACCAGTATCTTCCAGTATTGTTCGTTATGTACAATACTGGTAAAATACTGGAAGATACTGGTATTCCAGTATTGTTAAATTCACAACATATTTTTTTTTTGCAGATACTGGTTTTCCAGTATTGTAGAATTGAGAATACTGGAATACCAGATTTACAATACTGGAATACCAGTATTGTAAATCCAACAATACTGGAATACCAGTATTGTAAATTCAACAATACTGGAATACCAGTATTGTAAATTCAACAATACTGGAATACCAGTATTGTAAATCCAACAATACTTGAACACCAGTATTGTTTATCTGATAATACCAGTCTTCATGAAAACTTTTTTTGACCACTACACTATCAAATTTACCGTCTCCTCGAAATTCCGAATGTTCGGGGTTTCCCGCGCTTCAGCAGGGGCCCCACGGTGTCCCTGTGAATATCTTTTGTGTACTGTCCACTTGACTAAAGTAGATGCAAGAGAGGCATCGAACAGAAAGATTTATTTTTATCAAAGCGTACTAATATCAAGTGACTCTTCCTGTTGATATCAAAAAAATAGTTCCTTTGAAACGATCAAGGTAAGTTCATTTTTATGCATATTTACAGACCGGAAGTGACATTTTAGCTGCATAGAAACCATCTGCCTCGTGTCATAAATCAATTTTTTTGAGTTTGTTCTTATTTTTTGATGACGATGAAAAAAATCATGAGTGACCTTGACACTTCAACGGATCTTGTCTATTTTTTTCATCAGGTGTCAGAAAGGGGAACGATGATGTCAACTGCTTTAAATACTAATGCTGGCAAGAAACAGACGTTTTTTAGGCTAAATCTGTGTAAAAAAATGTTGAGAATTTTTATTTCAGTAGAAATTATCCCATTTCATCGTGCAATAATCCAATCTCTTCATTTTATTGGAGAATTCAAGCATATGATTTATCAATTTTTTTGAGAGAAGACGAAAAAACGTATGAGTTGTCTCTCTTTGCGGGAGACGGTTTTTAACTGGTAAATTTGATAGTGCACTAGCCAGCCTGGCTAGTTGAGTGCCAAAATCTACTAGCCACCCAAAATTTTCACTAGCCATTGAAGAAAAATCAAAACGCTATAAAGACTCATCGTTTCCTCAGCTAAATCCGTTGAGTAGACAAAAATTCACACATATATATAGAGCAGGGATTTTTTTTGCCCCTTTTTGGGGCCCTTATTCAGGCTTTCTACTGTTCCTACTATTTCCTACTTTTTCCTACTTTTCCTACTTTTTTATTTTGATCCTATTTTTTCCTACTTTTTCTTCAAAACCTCCTACTTTTCCTACTTTTTCATCTCAAAAGTAAAAATTACTTGCTTCACTTGTCATCGACATCTGATTCAAATTTTTTAAAAAATTTCGGGCTCGCTTCGCTCGCCCATTCTGTATATTTTACATGAAAAATCAATCTCTCCTTATTTCTCTCTGTGATTTCCTCAAAGATGAACATTACCAGTCTACAATCATTGCTTACTGTGATTTGAGTGTCATGCTTACTGAAAATTGTTGCTAAAAGTGATGGAAAATTTCCTACTTTTCCCTTATTAATTCCTACTTTTTCCTATTTTTCTCCTACTTTTTTTTCATTGACTACTCCTACTTTTTTCCTACTTTTTCATCGAGGTAGAGTAGAAAGCCTGCTTATTCGGCCCCATTCCCAATGAAAAATAGTATCTTTTTTTCCCAATTGTGGCTCTAAATTTTCCCAATTTCATTTAAATGGAATTATCAGCGAAAATAGTGAAATTTACTGGTTCAAAAGTAGTAAATTTACTAATTATTTGCCATATTGTTGTAAGCATAAGAAATGAAACCATATTTGAAAGAAAATTATATGGTTAAACATTCAATTCTGAACTTTTGATTGTATAAACTGTCAGTTTACTTTTATATTTAGTACTTCCCCAAATATTCCCAAATGTCGTTAATTTTCCCAATTGCACGGGCCCCGACCCCATTCCCAAATTACTGAAAAAAATCACTGTAGAGTATACATAAAAATAGAACGAAGTTAAATCACCACCCGATCATTTCTCTATCAGATGTCAGCTACATCATTATCAATAGAATCAATTGTACAATGAATGCATGATATTGTTTTTATAAATATAATATCACATACGCTTTTTGCCTGCAGAAAATGGACCGAGAAAGAGAAATATAAGAACTTATTTGAATCATACACACTAAAAGGCCGGCTGTTGCTTGCGGCGCTTGGCCATTAGTTATAAAATTTTCATAAGAATTTCTTCATTTCAGTGTTTAGTCAAGATTTTTGAAATTGTTAGATGTTTAATAGAACATTTTATACTCGCATGTTAGTCAGTACTGTAAATTAATCTGTCATGCCGAGCAGAAAACAATGCACTGTGGTTATGGAAATATTTATCTTGTATCTTAGGACAATATTTTAAAAATAAACATTTCATACTTAACCAGCGATAAAAGTTGAGACGTAACGGGTACTTTTTACGGAAAGTAGGCGGCGATTTTACCGTAAGTATAAGACGAGAAATCGTCGGCCCTTTATTGAGAACACTGCATTTCATTAAAAGTCACTAGCCAGTTGGGATAGTTGTCCCCCGCTTTCGCGAAAGCGCGGGGACATTAAAACCGGTTCGTCCGTCTGTCCGTCCGTCTGTCTGTCCGTCAGTCACAAAAACTTTAACCTTGTGCATAACTTTTGAATGGTAAGTGATAGGGCTTTGATATTTCACATGTGTATTCCTTGTGACAAGACCTTTCCATGGATACCAAAAATTTTGACCTTGTGACCTTGACCTTGGACTTTGACCTACTTTTCAAAAAACTATAACCTTGACCATAACTTTTGAAAGGAAAGTGATAGGGCTTTGATATTTCACATGTGTATTCCTTGTGACAAGACCTTTCCATGGATACCAAAATTTTTGACCTTGTGACCTTGACCTTGGACTTTGACCTTCTTTTCAAAAAACTATAACCTTGACCATAACTTTTGAATGGAAAGTGATAGGGCTTTGATATGTCACAAAAACTTTAACCTTGTGCATAACTTTTGAATGGTAAGTGATAGGGCTTTGATATTTCACATGTGTATTCCTTGTGACAAGACCTTTCCATGGATACCAAAAATTTTGACCTTGTGACCTTGACCTTGGACTTTGACCTACTTTTCAAAAAACTATAACCTTGACCATAACTTTTGAATGGAAAGTGATAGGGCTTTGATATTTCACATGTGTATTCCTTGTGACAAGACCTTTCCATGGATAACAAAATTTTTGACCTTGTGACCTTGACCTTGGACTTTGACCTACTTTTCAAAAAACTATAACCTTGACCATAACTTTTGAATGGAAAGTGATAGGGCTTTGATATTTCACATGTGTATTCCTTGTGACAAGACCTTTCCATGGATAACAAAATTTTTGACCTTGTGACCTTGACCTTGGACTTTGACCTACTTTTCAAAAAACTATAACCTTGACCATAACTTTTGAATGGAAAGTGATAGGGCTTTGATATTTCACATGTGTATTCCTTGTGACAAGACCTTTCCATGGATACCAAAATTTTTGACCTTGTGACCTTGATCTTGGACTTTGACCTACTTATTAAAAACTTTAACCTTGACCATAACTTTTGAATGGAAAGTGATAGGGCTTTGATATTTCACATGTGTATTCCTTGTGACCTTTGAGTTTGACCTACTTTTCAAAAAACTATAACCTTGTCCATAACTTTTTAATGGAAAATGATAGGGCTTTCACATTTCACATGTGTATTCCTTGTGATGAGACCTTTCTGTTGGTAACAACAACCTGACCTTGTGACCTTGTCCATGGAAGTTGACCCACATTTAAAAACTTCAACCTCGACCATAAGTTTTTGATTTTAATTTAAATCATAGGTCTTAAATATTTCACATGTGCATACCTTTTTATAAGCCCTGTCCCTTGGAAACAAAACAAAAGTTTGTACCTTTTGACCTTTTCTTGGAGTTAATCTTTCATATTTAGAATGTTGATAATATATGAGATATATTATTAAAACTTAAGAATGGGGGGATGTCTGTAAGCATTTCTTTAAAGACAAACACCCAAAAGCGGGGGACCACAATTCCTTGAATTTGATTTTTCAGCATCAAAATTTGGTAGCCCGAGGAAATATTTGGTAGCCAGGGTGGTCGGGCTAGTGAGTTTTCACGAAGACTGTAATACTGGAAAACCAGTATTGTCACTCTAACAATACTGGAATACCGGTAATGTTAGAGTAACAATACTGGTTTTCCAGTATTATCAGAGGAACAATACTGGTTTCCCAGTATCGTCAGATTAGTAATACTAATACTGGTATGCTATGATATTCACTTATCATTCTGTTCTACCAAAATAATTGTTAGTCCCCTACCGGCAACGCCGAAGGGGACTCTTAGTTTCCTCTCGGTCTGTCTGTCCGTCTGTCTGTCTGTCCGTCCGTCTGTCCATCCGTCTGTCCGTCCGTCTGTCCCTCCGTCTGTCCCTCCGTCTGTCCGTCTGTCCGAATATCAGTTTTCCGGACTTTTTTCTGCAACGGATAGAGATATTCAGATGAAATTTGATACACAGCTTGGTCTTGGATAGTTACAGAGCAAGTTCGACTTTCGTCACGCTTGACCCATTTTTCGAGGAGTTATGCCCCTTGATGACTTGGAAAATCCAGTTTTTGTCAGTTTTCCGGACTTTTTTCTGCAACGGATGGAGATATTCAGATGAAATTTGATACACAGCTTGGTCTTGGATAGTTACAGAGCAAGTTTGACTTTCATCACGCTTGACCCATTTCTCAAGGAGTTATGCCCCTTGATGACTTGGAAAATTCAGTTTTTGTCAGTTTTCCGGATTTTTTTCTGCAACGGATGGAGATATTCAGATGAAATTTGATACACAGCTTGGTCTTGGATAGTTACAGAGCAAGTTTGACTTTCGTCACGCTTGACCCATTTTTCAAGGAGTTATGCCCCTTGATGACTTTGAAAATTCAGTTTTTGTCAGTTTTCCGGACTTTTTTCTGCAACGGATGGAGATATTCAGATGAAATTTGATACACAGTTTGGTCTTGGATAGTTACAGAGCAAGTTTGACTTTCGTCACGCTTGACCCATTTTTCAAGGAGTTATGCCCCTTGATGACTTTGAAAATTCAGTTTTTGTCAGTTTTCCGGACTTTTTTCTGCAACGGATGGAGATATTCAGATGAAATTTGATACACAGTTTGGTCTTGGATAGTTACAGAGCAAGTTTGACTTTCGTCACGCTTGACCCATTTTTCAAGGAGTTATGCCCCTTGATGACTTGGAAAATTCAGTTTTTGTCAGTTTTCCGGACTTTTTTCTGCAACGGATGGAGATATTCAGATGAAATTTGATACACAGCTTGGTCTTGGATAGTTACAGAGCAAGTTTGACTTTCGTCAGGCTTGACCTATTTCTCAAGGAGTTATGCCCCTCTATAACTTGGAAAATTCAGTTTTTGTCAGTCTTCTGGACTTTTTTCTCTGCAACGGATGAAGATATTCAGATGAAATTTGATACACAGCTTGGTCTTGGATAGTTACAGAGCAAGTTCGACTTTCGTCACGCTTGACCTATTTTTCGAGGAGTTATGCCCCTTTATGACTTGGAAAATTCAGTTTTTGTCAGTTTTCCAGACTTTTTTCTGCAACAAATTGAGATATTCAGGTGAAATTTGATACTCAGCTTAGTCTTGGATAGTTACAGAGCAAGTTCAACTTTCGTCACGCTTGACCTCTTTTTCGAATCGATAAAGCAGATAAAACCTCAGAACTGAGCTGCACAGACAGTAAGTTTAATTTAAACTCATATATGTTTCATTGAAGAGTAATTCATAGGCAGAGTTGCAGGACATAAATATATGCCGCCGGTAGGGGACTATATCGCTCAGCGATCATAACATTTTTGATTTGATCACTTGTTATTGTGACAATACCGGAATACCAGTATTGTTAACGTAACAATACCAGTATTGTCAGATTAGTACTACGATTGACATACTGATAAATGTTGATTTGAATGGACAATACCAGAATACTAGTCGAATGATTAATAACATATGATTTATTAAGAGGCACTGAAAGATTCGAGTAGCATGAATTTTAGCACTAAGAATTCTTTGATCAATTGACAATGAAGACTAATTATCAAATGAATGAAACAAAGAGCACTACATGAAATGCACTACATGAACGCGGACAAAGATGAAGCACTGTCCTGAATTGCACAGTTGAGTTGGGGTCGCTTCATGGTTAGTACACAGAGCGCTTGGCTATGGTAGGAACCAAGTCTCGCTGCCACATCAGATTCGTCAGGGGCATCACAGTCAGAACAATACTGGAAAACTAGTATCGAATAAGTAACAATACTGGAATTCCAGTATTGTCACATTTACAATACTCTGTATTTCTCTATTTTATTTCAAAGTAAATAAAGTGTAGGATTCATGTCCAATATGGTCATATTTCAATACTGGAATACCAGTATTGTCACAATTTCGATACTGGTCTTCCAGTATTCTTACTTTTACGATACTGGTATTCCAGTATTGTATATATGACAATACTGGAAAATACTGGACAATACTAGTCTACTGGTATTGTGACATGGACAATACTGGTAAAATCGATATTCCAATATTTCTATTTTTTCCAGTATCTTCCAGTATTGTAAAATTTATAATACTGGAATTCCAGTATTGTCACTTTCACAAAATAATTTTTTTTTATCCCAACAATACTGGAATACCAGTATCTGTACAACAATACTGGAACAAAAATTTGTACCAGTATTGTCAACAATACTGGTATACCAGTATTGCGATCGCCAAATTTACATGATCCAAACTTGAAAAGGTTTCGGACAAAATCTGGTTTAATGTCTTTTGAGATACTAGCCACTGTTTACTATGCTGTCGTTTACCAGCCAACAGTATATGTGAACAGCAAAGTAAACGTCTGCAAGCTGGAATCTCACAATAAACGTCGATAAGCTAGAATCTCACAATAAACATCTGTAAGCTAGAATCTCAAAATAAACATCTGTAAGCTTGAATCTCACAATAAATGTCTGTAAGCTAGAATCTCAAAATAAATGTCTGCAAGTTAGAATCTCAAAATAAACGTCTGCTAGCTAGAATCTCAAAAAGAAATTAAGTCTGGTATGACCTTTGTGGTTTCTGCCCAAAGCAAAGAAGGTTTTACCTTTTTGGCCGGATTGCAAAGCAATTCCGGTCTATGGATTGACGATGTCCGTCTGTCCGTCCGTCCGTCTGTCCGTCTGTCCGTCAGTCTGTCCGTCAGTCTGTCCGTCTGCCGTCAACATTTTGGTTAAAGTTTCTGGTTGAGGCAAAATCTAAGGAACTATATGCAGTAGAAACTTTGTATTATACATGAAGGTTGCCCATGACAAGACCTTTCAATTTATGCCGTAACATTTGACCTAGTGACCTTGACCTTGGACTTTGACCTAGTTAAAGATTTTGGTTAAAGTTCCTGGTTTAAGCAAAATCTATGGAACTGTATGCAGTAGAAACTTTATATTATACATGTAGGTTGCCCATGACCAGACCTTTCAATTTATGCCAAAACATTGGACCTAGTGACCTTGACCTTGGACTTTGACCTAGTTAAAGATTTTGGTTAATGTTTCTGGTTTAAGCAAAATTTAAGGAACTGTATGCAGTAGAAACTTTATATTATACATTTAGGTTGCCCATGATGAGACTTTTCAATTTATGCCGTAACATTGGACCTAGTGACCTTGACCTTGGACTTTGACCTAGTTAAAGACTTTGGTTAAAGTTCCTGGTTTAAGCAAAATCTAAGGAACTGCATGCAGTAGAAACTTCATGTTATACATGTAGGTTGCCTCTGACAAGACCTCTCAATGTATGCTGTAATATTTGACCTAGTGACCTTGACCCAGTTAGTGACTAAAACTTACTTTGCAATCCGGCCATACCGTCTTTAGTGGTGTTTTATTTTGCAAAACTACCTTTTTTCCCAATTTGAAACCTCATAGGAAATTTGTAAACAAAAAAATAACAAATTAGAAATGCTAAAATTTAAATTAAAGCAAAGAGGCATCCAAATCTGTTTATATTTTATCCTAATTTTTAAGAAAACGCTGCTATTTTTTCCCAATTTCAGAGGCCATGGCTCCAGTCCCATAATTGGATGTGAGAGCCTTGATTGCTGACTTTTCTCTTCTTAAAAATGTGTTTTGTTTTGGCCTGTGTTACTTGCATATATTGTAATACTGAATTTGGCAAATTGTACACGACCCACTAGAAATGAATATCAGGATACATCATGTACATGAAGTGAAAACATTGAACGTGTTGAAATAACTTAAAAAACACATCCTTTTACTTTATTTTCTGAGCTCCAAAATGTCCTAATATTGTCAGAATTCTCTTGAAAATGAAACAAAGTATTAAGTAAGCATTTATAAATGGTGGGTTGTGTACATGTATCTGGAAAGGTGGATTCTCATTGTAATAGATGATGGAAAATCTCCACCAATTGTAAATGGAAGTGAACTACCTCGGTACATGTTTGTCAATATACATTTTTTTGTAAAACATCATATATATAAGTATAAATTTTGTTGGCCGGATTGCGAAACAAAATCCGGTCTATGAAATGGAGAAGTCCATCCGTCCGTCTGTCTGTCCGTCAGTGCGTCAACATTTTGGTTAAAGTGTTGCGTTTAAGTCCGTTTAGAGAAAACTGTTAGGAGGAGCAACTTGAAACTTGGCATGGTGATAGACCATGATGAGACAAATCAAACACAGCAACAAAATTTGACCTAGTGACCTTGACCTTGGAGTTTGACCTACTTTTGAAAAACTTTAACCTTGGCCATAGCTTTTGAATGGTAAGTGATAGGGCTTTCATATTTCATCTGTGTATTTCTTGTGAAAAGGCCTTTCCATGGATACCAAAAAATTTGACCTAGTGACCCTGACCTTGGAGTTTGACCTACTTTTGAAAAACTTTAACCTTGGCCATAGCTTTTGAATGGTAAGTGATAGGGCTTTCGTATTTCACATGTGTATTTCTTGTGAAAAGGCCTTTCCATGGATACCAAAAAAATTGACCTAGTGACCTTGACCTTGGAGTTTGACCTACTATTGAAAAACTTTAACCTTGGCCATAGCTTTTGAATGGTAAGTGATAGGTCTTTCATATTTCACTTGTGCATTTTTTGTGAAAAGGCCTTTCCATGGATACCAAAATATTTGACCTAGTGACCTTGACCTTGGAGTTTGACCTACTTTTGAAAAACTTTAACCTTGGCCATAGCTTTTGAATGGTAAGTGATAGGGCTTTCATATTTCACTTCTGTATTTCTTGTGAAAAGGCCTTTCCATGGATACCAAACATTTTTACCATGTGACCATGGCCTTGGAGTTTGACCTACTATTGAAAAACTTTAACCTTGGCCATAACTTTTGAATGGTAAATGATAGGGCTTTTATATTTCACATATGTATTCCTTGTCACAAGACCTCACCATGGATACCAAAAGTTTTGACCTTGTGACCTTGACCTTGGAGATTGACCTACTTTTATAAATTATAAATCTGGGCTATATCTCATGAACTATAGAGGCTATGGCTTTAAAATTCCACATGCAGAATCTTTATGACCAGACCCTTCATTTGATATAATAATTTTTGACCTAGTGACCTTGACATTGACCTTTGACCTACTTTTGAACTATAAGAGGTATGGTTTTGATATTTCACATATAGATTCCTCATGACCAGACCTTTCATTTGATATCATGAGTGACCTTGTGACCTTGACCTTTGACCTACTTTTGAACTATAAAAGGTAGGGTTTTGATATTTCACATATAGATTCCTCATGACCAGAACTTCAATTTTATATCATGACTTTTGACCTAGTGATCTCGACATTGACCTTCTTTTAAATTGTAAGAGGTAGGATTTTGATATTTCAGTTGTAGAATCCTCATGACCATACCTTTCATTTGATATCATGACTTTTGGTCAAATGACCTTACATTGACCTACTTTTGAATTTAAGGGGTAGGGCTTTGATATTTTACAATTAGATTACTTATGACCATAGCTTTTTTCATTGCACAATAATATTAATGACCTTTGATCTTTCTGTCTGTGCAAAAATGTATACATCATCTTATACAAACACTTCGCAATCCGGCCTTGCTGCCTTTAGCGGTTTATGGTTTATTTCATTTGCAGATGATGAAGCAGTTGTAACAAGCAAGTATAAGTATAGATTTTGTTATTGTAGATGATGAAGCAGTTGTAGCAAGCAAGTATAAGAATAGATTTTGTCATTGTAGATGATGAAGCAGTTGTAACAAGCAAAAAAAAAGGACCCAAAGATGGATGGTACTGGAGGGTTAATGACCCTCCCATTCGGGATGCCCCCACAGAGAATGATGCGTCCCCAGATCTACGCACGTCCCAACGCCAGGAATTTCCAGCCACGTCCCGGCTCAGAGCTGGCCAAACAACTAGAGGCCAACCCTGACAGCACTATTGTGGGACAGAATGCATTGTTTGACGGGAAACGAATGAGGAAGGCCATGCACAGGAAGACGGTTGATTATAACTCAGCTGTTATACAGTATCTAGAGGTATGGAATAGCACAGCTCAAAATTTGTGGAAAATCTACTTGGTTTACTTTTTGTGTAACCATATGAGAAAAATGGTTGGCCTAAACCGAAATCTATGAACCCTTGAAAGAATTTAAACTCTGATGGAAAATACTATGGTGAATAGCAGAGTTTACGAAAAGTATCAGTTTTATCAGTCAGGGGTCCAACTTAAAAAGTTATAACTTGCCCAAGTAACTGGATTTTAGTATTTATAACTTAAACAAGTTATAACAGCAAACTTTGAACCTCAATATCTCCTCTGAGCATTTTTCTTATGAACTGAGCATTTGTAACTTCATAGATATTAAATTGGACAACCTCCTGGTATATCTCACTATCCAGCGCATGCTCTGGAAGTCTGGCGCTAGGCTCTCAAAAATAGGGTTCTCTGGGGAATATTTCTGCAATTAAATCCTATTTACCAGCAACAGACAATCTAATTCCCAAGAAAATTCCCAAGAAAATTAGGTCAGAAACATAGTAAAGACCTAGATGAATCTTCTGAATGTGAATATTAACAATGAATCACAATGCTTTGAATATAAAACATGTTCAAATCAAAAACACTGTTATAACTTCTTTAAAATAGGGGAGAAATTCTGAGGAAAATCTGCTTTTTTATTTGTAACTTATTCAAGTTATAAACTCATGAACATAACTTGTATAAGTTATTACTGATGCAAGTTAATTAACTTCAAGAAGTTATTGCTCATGTAAGTTGGACCCCTGACAGTTTATCAGATTTGCCGATGCATACATAGTGATAATTTTGGGCTGCAAAGTGAGAGAATCTCTCATAATTATTACAATTCTCTCGTAGAAATTCTTGGTTTTGGTGTACTCTTTCATAGAAAATTGTTAAAAATGTAAAATTTTCTCATCAAAGGAAACAGTCAGAGACATTCCTGCGTATACGTATTGGGGCCTTTCATGATTTTGTAGTCTTCCTGAAAACTTTTTTTAGCCACTAGCCCAAATAGAAATTTCAGTCATTAATTTAATTGTTTGTTGAACAATTTCTACAAGCCTGGCAGAATTTCTAGTAGCCCCGGCAATTGGCTAGTGTATTTTCATGAAGACTGATTTTGTCACTTTATATACATGTATTTTTATGCTCTACAGGGATCATTCATGACTTTGTTAGTTCATCATGTTGATAGCTTTATAATTTTTTGTTGTAGAACCGTGTATGGCAGAGGGACGCTAGAGATGCCCGTGCCATTCAACCTGATTCTCTGTATCAGTTAGAGGTATGTTACCTGAATGGATATCGGGTTGTTTTCAAGTCTTGTTTGTCTGGGCATTAGAATTTCCAACGAATAGAATATTCAATTCAACCACAATATGAGCAATCTTTATTTTGATAAATTGTGAAAGTATGTGTAGCCATCAAACAATTATCACCAATGATTGAATAACTCTTCATTGCTAGTTATAGAAAAGTTCTCATGGTAGTCCTTCAACGACTCAGTCAATCACGAGTTCAATCATTAATTTAATCATTGCTACACTATGAAAATTATTGCACCTTCTGGAAATGTATAAATTACTGTCTACAACGTAGACCTTGCGAAATTATTGTTTTATATAAGCTTTATCAGTACAAAGAGAAGAAATTACCCTTGAAGATACTTAAAAAGTAATATGTCCTTGATGTACACTGTAGTTGCAGGATTTTAGCTCGCCGGGACGAAAAAGTCCGGAGAGCTATTGCCATACCCTCGTCGTCGTTGTCGTCGTCGTCCGTAGACAAAACTTTAACCTGGGCTATATCTCTTGAACTATAAGGGGTAGGGCTTTGATATTTCACATGTAGATACCTTTTGACGAACCCTTTCATTGGGGACCATGACCTTTGACCTAGTGACCTTGACCTTGGACTTTGACCTACTTTTCAGAAACTTTAACCTGGTTTCTGACAAAAACCTGTATAGGCGAGCTATGTAATCTTTGATTACCCTATGTTTGACAAAGTGTTTGTATTACAGATTCCTCCACCATGCTGTATGATGGAAAATCCCATGAACTGTGTAACAACAAAATTCATCCGCACGTCTACAAACAAGTTTAGATGTCCTATATTTTGTGTGGCGGTGAGTCAATAAATACAGTTTAATATGATAATCAGATTTTCTTTTATTTGCACAAGTGATTCCCAGTTTTAAGCACGTTTGTTTTTGACCAGTTTTATTTTACATCAGGTGTTTTCTAGCATAGTAGGAAATCAATATTTTAATTTTAGACTAAAAAATATAAAGATGAGTACCAGTACCAGTTATAATTTTGGTACAAAAGACAATCGTGTTCACAAATTGTCATAGATAAGCTATCTGACAGACCAAATTTATTTCTATAGCAAATGAGAGGAAATAATAAAATTTATGGTGAGAGCACATAATCATGCATGTAGATATCAGAGTCTCTTATTTCTTGTATTTACACTATGAATAGTTTAAACATATTTTATTCATCATAAAACATGAAAAGGGATTAGGCAAAAGTTATCTCAACAGTACTAGAGCCCTCTCCTCTCCCGTATGTATAATGTCACCTGGTCAGAATTTAACTAATCTATGGACCAGGTGAAGTTAGGCCCAATCAAGGGATATTTTTTTCAGAACGATCTTGACAATTTGCAGAAATGACTTATTATTTTCACTTACAGTGGACTCCAGAGGGCCGACGTCTCATCACTGGTGCTTCAAGTGGGGAGTTCACATTATGGAATGGTCTGACCTTCAACTTTGAGACTATATTACAGGTAAGTGCTAATTCTAAAGATACTTAGTAACAGTGCAACCAATCTGTAATATTTCTGACTTTAATGAGGAATTTCAGTATCAGTGTGTAAAGAATGGTGAAACATGAAGTGTTAAATTGACTTGTGAAAAATGTTTTATAGACATACATGTATTTAAAATTCCTCAATTATATAAGAATGAATTTGATCTTGATAATTAATAAAAGGTTTATGGCTGTTTTCATAAGAAGGCCTTGAGGAAAAATAGTATTTTGTTCTACAATGTATTTCAGTTACTTTTGGAGAAGATACATGTACATGAATTGAACATGTATTTTAAGCATACTCTAGATCCACTTTGTTTTCTTTATAAAAGGATATTTTGAAATTTGAAAATAATAAATATTCAAATAATTAAATTAATAATGCTTTACACACCTATCAATGATTTGTCCAGTCAGAGTTACAGCTCTGAAAAATTATTCAATGTGGCACAGGGTAGAATATATTTATGCATTTCTAACACTTGCTATTTTGACAACTGCTACAATCAGGATGATAAGTTCTTTGTAATTTTCAGGCACACGACACGTCAGTTCGAGCGATGCAGTGGAGTCACAATGACGCTTGGATGATTACTGCCGACCACTCCGGCTTCATCAAGTACTGGCAATCCAACATGAATAACGTTAAAATGTACCAAGGCCACAAGGACCCTGTGCGCGGGATAAGGTACCCTACCTGTCACTTTACTCTTGTTGTTTGCTCCTTGTTCAGGGGGCATAATCCATCTCTGTTGTTAGAATGCGTCTCCATAGGAAACATTCATCACAGAGTATTTACAGACAGTTCACAGTTCTTACATAACATTGTTATGGTTGTGGTGTTTTTGAATTCAAATCTCCTTGAAGTTGCAGTGCATTATGGGACAAAATGTTCAAAATCCTGATTTCTGATTGGTTCATTTGATAATAATGGATGCTGGATTCTGTCATTTTCTCTCTATTTGACTAATCATTCATCAAAAGATGGGTGGAGCTTCCTTAAATAATTTTCTGGGGAGATCTTATGTATGAATCAAGTGTAACTCAATTATATAGTTAAAATTTGCACTTGCAAAAAGGAGATTTGATAACAACTGGAATAGGTGAAAATGTCTACAATGTGAAGGAAAGAGTGTATAAGTACCAAAAAAGTACAAGGAAAGCCTTTTATAAGACTTCATTTGCAACAAGTATATTCTGAATTTTGTGGAATGATGAATTGTTAGATTTGAATAAAGGCAAGAGAGCCCAGTCATTGATATTTTTAGTAAGTGGAAAATATTCGGATGATAATTTCAAAATAAATTGTAAAGCCCAATTCGTAGTCTTGTTATGATATGAGTAAAAATAAAGAAAACAGAAATTGATTAGGAAGCAGTCCCATCATAAGTGGGAAATTGCCATCGGAATAAAGGCATAAAGCCCGGCATTAACAAATATTGACATGTATCAACTGTTGGACCCTTGCAGAATTTACTGTTAGGTTTTTAGCTCTACTGGTCAAAGACCAGTCGAGCTTATGCGATCGCCCTGTGTCCAGGTGTCCGTCAGTCTGTCTGTCCATTAAACTTTTCTCATGAATGCGAATCCCCTAAATCTGTGAATGGTAAGAAATTAATTCTTTTTGCATTATAATGGGTCTATGGTCTAGTTGTGCACCTGATGTTTTGTTTGGGCTATTTGACCCCCAGTGTCTTGGAAAATGGGTGTGGTCATTTTCTCCTATAGAACTCTGTGTAATTGTGAACACCATTTCTCAGAAACTATAATTGATAGGGATAGGGAATTAATTCTTTTCACAAAAAAAAAAATGAGTTTGTGGTCTAGTTGTGCACCTGATATTTTGTTTGAGCCCCTTACCCCCAGGGTCTTGGAAAACGGGTGTGATCATTTTCTTGTATATAAGCCCATGTAATCTTGTGAACATAAATTCTCAAAAAAGTAAAAAGATAGAGAGTAAATTCTTTTTTTTTTTTTTGCATTATAATATGTCTTTGGTCTAGTTGTGCACCTGATATTTTGCTTGGGCCCCTGACCCCCAGAGTCTTTGAAAATGGATGTGGTCATTTTCTCCTATTATAACTCTATGTAATCTTGTGAATGCCAATTCTTAGAAAGTATAATTGATAAAGAGTTAATTCTTTTCGCATTATAATGGCATGCAGACACGTTGTGAACCTGATGTTTTGTTTGAGTACCTTACCCCAGGGTCTTTGAAAATGGATGTGGTCATTCCTCTAATATACATGTACATGTACATGTAACTCTATGTTATCTTGTGAACACCATTTGTCAGAATGTATAATTAATAAAGAATTAATTCTTTGTGCATTGTAATGAATCTGAGGTGTACTTATGCACATGATATTTTGTTTGAGCCCCTGACCCCAGGGTATTGAAAAATGGGCGTGGTCATTATAACTACGTAATCTTGTTAACATCAGTTCAAAAAAATTATACTTGATAGAGAGTGAATTCTTTTTGCATTAGAATGGGTCTGTGCTTGGTGTGCACTCGATACTATTTTTAGCCCTTGACCCTTCGGGTCTTAGAAAATGGATGTACCACTTACATGTAAGCTTCCAAACAACCAGGAGAGCTTCAGTCACATCAGAGACTTCTAGTTGGATTAGGAAGAGAAATGCCAAACAATAAAGGCTTAAAGCCCGGCATTTTAAATTATGTCGCATTATTTGGATTGTCTGCAGTGAAATACCTACTGAATAGAGAAATAAGCATAACATTAAAATTCAATACACAGATCAGCAAAAATGGGACGCGCTTCTGACTTGCAGCGAAGAAATTTCCTGCCGAATTATCAATTCCCAGTGAGGCTCATAGCCTGCAAAGTTACATTACCAAATAGGAAAATTATTATCTTTTCATTCAAGAAATAGGGATCACATTTACACAGCAAACTTAATTCGTGGATAGGGGAATTGCCAACAAAATAAAGGCTCAAAGCCCGGCATTTATACATGTATTGCAATATGAATTGTTGTAATGCTGTGATTGCCATATGAATAAAGGCCCTGTGCCCGGCATTTATGTTTAAGTCGATCTGCAATTGTGTATCTGGAAATGGTTAGGAACCTTGCCAAATGAATAAAGGCGAAAAGCCCGGCATAAATTTAGATTTGTAATTTTAGGGACTTGCCATCGAAATAAAGGCTGAAAGCCCGGCATAAATTCAGTATTGCAAATTTAGGGACTTGCCATCGAAATAAAGGCTGAAAGCCCGGCATAAATTCAGTTTTGTAAATTTAGGGACTTGCCATCGAAATAAAGGCTTCAAGCCCGGCATCTATCTTAATTCAAATTTAAGGAAACTAACTGCCATTACAATAAAGGCTGACAGCCCGGCATCCCTATTTGTTGAAAAATTGTATGTAATTTAATAAAGGCTGCGGCCCATTTTATAAGTATAGAGATTTCCGTTTATGTTGCATTTTATTCATCATTTACTTGTTGCAAGATGTACTTGTGTGGTAAAAGAATAAAGACTATTTTATTGCCTTTAAGTATGCGTCGTTTCACATGTAGTAAATTTGTCTTCAACTGCACTGTCTTGTGACTCCATTGAAGAAAACGACACAAAGCTGTTTGGAGAGACTCGGGCAGTTCAATGCAATGTATCTTTGAAAATGTCTTGAATTTTGTTTGAATTTTGTTTTCACAAAGCACTCAAAATTATGAAAAGATGTATGAGGAACAAAGCAGGTGGTTTCAATATTTTGGCAATGGTATATAAAGCTTATATATAATGTTCATGTAAGATTTTATAAAAAAGATTGCTCCGAGGAAAAATAACGGGAATATTTTATTTCAACTCGAGATTTGTCCTGTTGAATCAAAGATACATTGCATTTTTCTGTGATGAAGGATGAGAAGAGATTCTTTGTTGCCAGTGAAAAAACTGAGATGGAGATTTCATTTCTCGATTCTTTTCTTATTTGATGAATATTGTATACGTTTGCTTTGTTGATTGTTTCCAATAAATTCTTTATAAAAACAATAATCTTCACAAAATAACCCTAATATTTGCCATGCTTTCGTTTTGTCTATTTTTGAATACAGTTTCTGCCCCACCGATAGTAAATTTGCGACATGTTCAGACGACGGTACAGTACGCATCTGGGATTTTATGCGATGTCACGAGGAGAAGATTTTACGAGGTATGTTACTCAACACTGTATTTCTCTGCTCCTTGATGAAAGGATGGTGAAAAAAGAAGAAAGAGATTGAAAAAATAACTTATTCAAAGAAGAAAGAATAAGATATGTGTAAGTGTGTAAGTTATGAAGCTGTTTGTTCCCTTTATGAAGGCAGATTTTCTGGTTTAGGATGGATGAAACTACACTTGTTCCTTCAGTATGATAATGTACATGATCCAAGCTAATTCTTTGTCTGAAAATGAAGACTTATGTAACGACCCCTTAAATTTATTCAAGAGCATGACAAGCTTGGCATAATACATTGTTAATCCACATACATAGCTGAAAATCTTTGAGGTGAGATTGTTCACTTCTTCAGATCAACATGTTGTTACAACTTGTGTAGTTGACTTGAATGATTTGAAGTACTGAATCTCATTTTACAATGAGAGGTTCAATTGATAGATAAGTTTAGTTGATATAGACATTCATAGAATGAGGTCATTTCTAACATCCTCTATATGTTACAGTGCTTTTCCATAAAACAGGAGAAAAGAGCAATTTATTTACTTGTATATGTGTACAATGTATATTTCATGAACATATAGCCAACTTTTGTTTCATGTCTGATGAAGTAGCATTCCCGCATATTTATAGTATTTCATGGTAATTCACATGATTCATGCATAGAAAGCAAATAAATATGATATAGTTGCATGTTACATTAAAACATTGATTTGAACTTCATTTCTATGGGGTTCAACAGATTGATATTTGTGGTGTGCTCTTGAGGAATAAACTAGTTGGCGGCACTGCACATGGAACGGCTTCATTATCAGATCGAACGAACTTGATATTTTTATGCCCTACCATAAAGTGGCCTTGAGAAAATAGTTTTGTACCTTGCAGTCATTCTGCCCGTCTGTCCTAAATATTGTCTTTACTATACCTCCTAAACCCTTCATTGGATTTCAATGATACTTTTGACAGATGTACAAGGTCAAGGGCATTGTGAATGTTTAGTCCCTATTGTCAATTTTCAACTCCTACGTGAATTTGAAAAAAAAAAAAATCACAGAATTGGTACAGAAGATCTAAGTGTGTGTCATGCATTGAGCATGCATTATATCTTCTAGGTGAAGGTCACAGTCAGTAGGTATATGCACATCTTGATGTAGCCTGTAGATGTAACTGTTAAACCATCTGTATGGATTTGATAAATATATCACTGGAATTTTGCCTTGAAAGGACAGTAAAATTTTACAGGTCAATGTTCAAGCTCAAATGTACATAACATTGAGGATTTTACAACTTGATCTATAATGAGTATTTGATCACTGAGGATGCATTATTGATATACATGTACATCTTATTATTAATTTTATAAATGTCTTTGCTTGATGAAAAATAACACACATACGGGGATTTTGTTGACCAGGTCACGGAGCAGATGTGAAGTGTGTCGACTGGCATCCACAGAAATCTCTGATAGCATCCGGCAGTAAGGACAACCAACAACCGATAAAAATATGGGATCCTAAATCAGGGACCAGTCTCGCTACAATGTAAGTACATGTACATAGACATCCAATCAAACACAAACAACAAATAGAACACTTGACAAAATGCTATAGAATATGGGATCCTTAATCAGGGACCAGTCTGGCTACAATGTAAGTACATGTACATGGACATCCAATCAAACACAAACAACAAATAGAACACTTGACAAAAAGCTATAAAATATTGGGATCCTTAATCTGGAACTAGTGTACATGGTAAGTGCAGAAATATCTAAATACTGAACAAGACAACAACAACAACAAAACACTTGACAACAAAAAACAACATGTATGTAGATATAGGACATTATATCTAGAAACAGTCTGGCTACAAAACAACCTATCGTACATTTTGAAATCATAAATCAAACACTCTACTAAAGTAAGTAATATGAAGAAATTTGGAATCTTCAATTTCGAAGTAGGTTGGCTAAGTACATGAAAAGAATGGACAAGTGCATCAAATCTAAAGCAAAAAACTGTTTACAGTACAATATGCATGGTATCTTAAATTTGGAACTAGTTTGACTAAAATGTAAGAACAAAAACAACATAACAAGCACATTGAAAAAAAAACAATAACAGTCTTGTTTATGTGTTAAGTACATAAATAACCAAACAAGCACTTCACAAATACCAGAGGACATGATACAACATCGGATCCCATATGGAACTTCTTGCTGAAGTGCTACAGGTGATGAAAAAACAACAAATCGTGTATCATAAATAAACAGTTGTGGTACCGAAAAAAAACCCTCAATACATTGATATCACAACAGAACAGTAGAAAAGAACAGTTGGCATGCATGCAATAAAGCTTAAAAGAAAAATAACTCAAACATGATCATCCAAACCCCCTTTGAACTGCATAGCAAGGAAGCATCATGGGATTCTCAGTAAAGCTATAACAAAAATACCACGTGTTAATACTACAACTACCATTTAGAGACTGAATAGAGGGGAAAAATCACAAATTTCACGTTAGTAAGCAAGTACATGTACTTGAGGTCTTGTAGTTCTCCTCTTGACATGGAACCCATGTTAATGATAAACTAGTAGGTCTATGTGGATCTTATATCTAGTCCTCTTAGTCTTTTCTCATCAAACTGATGGCCATACTTTTAAAAGATGGGTCAATGATGAGTTTTCTTAAATAAAATCTGAACTTTGCAAATAATAAATACTAGTGGATCACACCACGTGGGATCGAAACGTATGGTATTGTGATTCCTTGCATATTTTTGGTATTTTTCATTTTCTAAATTAAACTTTACAAAACTGATGAGCCGTTGCAGTAAGGCAATATCTAATATATCAATCCATGTCGTCCAGGTATATGAAAAGCTCATAGGTTTTCCAAACACTTCTGAATCAATAGTTTGTCGACGACAGAAAATCATTCCTTCATACGAACTCTTGAAGTGTTTGCAAAAACTTATAATAGACTTTTCAGATATATAAACGATATGGACTTACTTATTGGGCATTGCGCTACTGCAACGTCTCATCAATTTTGTGCAGTATCACTTAAATAATGAGAAAAACGTCAAAATTCTCCGTAAGGAATCACAACATCGTACGTTTTGATCCCACACGGTGATACACTACACTATGATTAAACATTTGTATGTACATGTTGTATTATAATAACATTACCAGACAGCTCATTAATCTACAATTATAGAGTTCTAATGGAACAAGAACAGTAACTGGTTGATAACAGCGTCCAGGGACCACCTACTCAAACTGTTTGATGTCAGTTAAAAATACACATATTAAAATAGATCATACATGTACATAATTCATTTACATGTATGTATATACATTACCAGACACGCCCACAAATCTACGGTGATGGAGTTGAAGTGGAACAAGAATGGTAACTGGTTAATAACAGCGTCCCGGGACCATCTACTCAAACTGTTTGATGTCAGGAATATGAAAGAAGAAATACAGACGTTTAAAGGTCACAAGAAGGAGGCTACAGGTTTGTACTTATGTTATAGACGAAGTAGTTGATCAGAAATGCAATATTCTGCCTATAATTGTGATGAGATCATAGACTTCATCCTGCATTGATAAATTGTAAATTGACACATAATGATGGTCAACATGTATTCAATGTTCAAGGTCTATTCCCCTGCCAAATGTATAAGAATTTCATGGGTGTTTTTTTTTTTTTTTTGGGGGGGGGGGGGGTACACATATGGTGTAAAAATTATAATGCCATACTAGGAAGAGCATTGTTCATGTTCAGGGTTGGCAGTTATCTTAGCGTAAAGAAAAGTATTTATGTTCTCATGAAGCCATCATTCATGAATTAAAAGCTTTCAGTGAGATTTTGTCTCAGTGTTATGTAATGTCAAAATAAGAGGAAATGATCTGCCTGTCTACCACTGTGACATAAGCAGATCTGGACTTTCTGGTTGATTTTTGGCTGGATTGCAAAGCAATTCCGGTCAATAGATTGACGATGTCTGTCTGTCCATCTGTTCGTCCCTCTGTCCATCTGCCATCAACATTTTGGTTAAAGTTTCTGGTTGAGGCAAAATCTAAGGATTTATATGCAGTAGAAACTTTATATTATACATGAAGGTTGCCCATGACAAGACCTTTCAATTTATGCCATAATATTTGACCTCTTGACCTTGGACTTTGACCTAGTTAAAGATTTTTGTTAAAGTTCCTGGTTTAAGCAAAATGTAAGGAACTGTATGCAGTAGAAACTTTATATTATACATGTAGGTTGCCTCTGACAAGACCTTTCAATGTATGCTGTAATATTTGACCTAGTGACCTTGACCCAGTTGATGACAAAAACTTACTTTGCAATCTGGCCATACCGTCTTTAGCAGTGTTTTATTTTCTATATGAGACCTGTAGATTGACTTTATCCTTTGTTATAGCAGTCAGTCTCATCATTTTGTCATCAAAATTACATATATTTACAGAATAAGATATGTATGTAATACATGTACCTGATAATCAACTATGCATGTTTATAATGATATACATGTAACATGCATATTTTGTTCTATAAATACAGTAATTTATCTTGGGATAAGGACTATTTAATAAAAAAGGAGATATGTACGGAAAAGTCAAATTCATACTGAATTTGTTGTTAAAATTGTATAATATAAATAAGAATTTTCTGGTAAATTATTTGTTACTGTCATGTAAAAAATTTGACTTTTAGAAATAAGTTCAAAAGACGAATGAAAATTATTTAGTGTGTTTGTATTTTACTAAATATGCAGATTGATACAGCGTTGATGAAAAACTTATATTTTCAATTTTTTCAAAACCCAGACATGAATTATGTTGCATAGATTTTATTCGTCTTGTCATACACTCTACAAAGCTCTTTCCTCATTTAGAGAGTATTTGATTTTGAGTTTTTGTACTGCAGCCGTGTCATGGAATCCCGTCCATGAGGAATTGTTTGTCAGTGGTGGATCGGATGGCTCTATCATGTTCTGGAATGTGGGGTAAGATTTCTGATACATGTATATTGAAATGTTGTGAAAGTTTGGAAGAACATTTAAATATTCTGATAATCTCCATCAATAAAATTTAGAGTCACCAGAATGAAACACTGTCCTTGATATACTTCTTAAATTCATTAAATACATTGTACAGTGGAACAGTATCTTGATGAAGTCGAATTATGGTTTTGATAGGCTTTCAAAGGAGATACATTGTATTGCATTTTTGCAGAAAATACATTTTGCCGCCTACATAGCTTTTATAATAATGAACTTGTAAATCTACTTCAGGATTGACAGGGAGGTGGGATCTATGGAGGAAGCCCATGAGGGTATGGTTTGGACACTGGCCTGGCATCCCCTGGGTCATATACTGGCCACTGGTTCTAATGACCACACCACGTAAGTACATGTAGACCTCAGTATATATAATACAGACAAGGGGAGGGGACCATGGAGGAAGCCCATGAGGGTATGGTGTGGACACTGGCCTGGCATCCCCTGGGTCATATACTGGCCACTGGCTCAAATGACCACACCACGTAAGTACATGTAGACCTCGGTATATATAATGCAGACAGGGGGAAGGGGGACCATGGAGGAAGCCCACGAGGGTATGGTGTGGACGCTGGCCTGGCATCCCCTGGGTCATATACTGGCCACTGGTTCTAATGACCACACCATGTAAGTATTGTAAATGTAGTCCTTAGTACTGAATACATAGAAGAGGCTCAAGAGGCCACAATTTGTACTTTTCTACTAGGCTAAGAATGTAAAACATCATTCTGACACTTTCTACTTCAATGTTTTTGGAAGAAAATGATCGTCAAATTAAATGTATGAATAATTATTTAAGCATCCACCCCTTCCTTTCTGCAAAGAAGAAACATGTAAAAGAAAGTATGTGAAAGGAGGGTACAACCTGTGACATACATTAGCCTGTGGTGGCGCCATCTTTTGATGAATCTGGACGTAAAGCAACAACACTTGTAGGGGATTATGAGTACTTCATCCTACTTTGTGTTTCATCAAAATCCCTTCAGTGGTTCTGGAGAAGAAGTCAAAATGGGAAAAGTTTACAAAGGACGATCTACAAATTATATGACATACATGTACATGTAAGCTCACTTGAGCTTTGCTCGAGAGAGCTATGCTAAGGAAAACTGATGTCTTTTCACTGGCAATCTGACACAAAAACACGTCAATTTTGAACGGACAAATTCTTTCATTCAAATGCTCTTTAACGGAATGCACTAATTAGAAATGCTTTAATTTAGGAAATTTTGGACCCGAAATCGTCCTGGTGACAGAATGAGAGATAAGTATAACTTGAACACACTACCAGGAGGATCAGAACACGAACTACCGGAGTTTGGTAAGATACTCTAAAATATTCTAAGATATTCTCTCTAAACTATTGTTGTACATGTACATGTACATTGATATATTGACTGCATATATTCTCTACATACATGTATATAGTATAACATGTATAAGAAATGTAAAAACTTAGAATGATAGGTCATGCATGTGTTACTGACTTACATGTGTATTTCTAATTTAGATGCTGATGCCACTGCAGGTCCTATATTACCAGGTATGGGACAAATACCAGAACCTGTACCTGAGGAACATAACACATCAGGTACATGTATGACAAAGTTTTTCGTGTGTAATGATAAGATGCAATATACAAAATAAGTAAACATTGAGAAGTTGGTGCTATTCTCTTTGCGATGCAGAATCCTATCCAGACACATTAATTGGCTTTCAGTTGATACATGTATATCCATTTTGAAATTTCTAGTACAGTAACTGTAAACGTGGTTATTTTCACTGGGGGAAAACTTCGATAGATATAGAAATATATAGAAATAGATTTGCGAAATACGCTACAATTACCCCTACATGAAAATTTCCACGTTTACAGTATTTTATTTTAAGGAAAGCAACAGGAAGTTGTTTTCTTAAAATTTTTCAAGCTTTAGAGTAATAACACATCATTATTTGCTACAATTTCAGAAAACACGTAAATCCAGTAAATATGTATAAGACATTACTATAGTTTGCGACATACATGTATTATAATAAACAGAGTAAACAAGCATCACGATATTTTGCTATATTGGGCCACAATTAAAAAATTGTTTGTTTCCCCTCCCCCCCGGGTCTGTGTTTTCCAAGTGACCCGGTAGGCGGGTATTTTTTCTTTTTTGCTGCCAGAACTACATGTATCAAATATGTTTAAAGTCGTTTGAATCCAAAGTGCACATTACTGGACTCCTTACAGCTGCGAAGTCACACTCTGTGTTTATAATTGATATGATAAAGACTAAGAGCTGGAAGCCGGTGATTTTGTACTGTTACGTCGCAGTATCCCGTACGGGCTTTAAGCTTTAATGCAACGGGAAAATTCGCCGCCTGCTGTCCGTAAAAAAATATCCGTTGTGTCTCAATTTCTATCGCTGGTTAAGTATGAAATGTCTATTTATCTTATTGAACATAGTTCAAAAGAAAATTACGTTGTCCTGTAAAAACAAAAAATTGTCCAAAGATGCAAGATAAATATTTCCGCAAAAGGTGCATCAATTGTTTCAGCGCGGCGTAACGGGTCACTATACGGCAACTGTCAAATCTGCAAGATGCACTATAGAACGATTACTTCTCGACTTTTTTACGACTATAATATTGAATTTGTATAGATATTGACCAGGCGCAACCACGAGTCACAGACTATAAATGGCCGGCTTTAAGTTTGTACATACTTTTCTATTGTATGTAAACAGCTTTAGTGAAAAATAATTTTATGAACAACATCAAAAATTCATTGTGATATTGAGTCTAATGATAATGACGTTCACGAGGCAAGAAGTTAGCACAGACCGCCGACAACCGTTAGAGAGACGTAGGTTAATCATTTAAATAACCGAGTACGTACAGTACAGTAGTAGTTTTCTTATTCGCTCAATTTTATGCATTTAGATAATATGCCTGACAGCGGACCCTTCCAAATAAGTGATGGGTCTTTATAGCGTTCAAACGCCTATACGTGAAACGAAAATTCATAAGTTGAGAAACTAGATTGGGCACTTGCGTATACATGTAAAGATGGGAGCCCATAATACCTGCCGCACTCGTAGAATTCGAAAGGCACATGCTAGTTTAAAATTTACATCCATAGACCGAAGTGCTCGTCTATCATGACTTACGACTCAACATGCCCAATGTTCTCAAAATATACAAGAGAGAGACATAATTATCAATGTACCATTAATACGTAATTACGTCGTAATTTATGACTGACGGTTCAAAGCCAACGGGAATGGGAAGACGGGGAGGGGAGGAGGGGGTTACGGCAAAATTTCGTATAATAATGTAGGAATAAGAAAGCTACGGAGTTGATTTACAATTCTATTTGGATAGAATATTGTAACGTTGAAACTGAGAATGGACATGGCCGTGATTCTATTTTTGAAAAAAAAAAAATATCGGACTTTTTGGCTATAAAAAAATCTGACTCGGCAGCGTTTTTCCTGACCCGGTCGGGGCGAGGGGAAACAAACAATTTTTTTAATTATGGCCTTGCTGGAAAAGCTTTAATCCCATTAGCCAATAGATTAAACATATTTATTGTGAAACAATAAGGATGGTTGGATCGTATCATTTATTATTTTTCCTCAAAATGGTGACGTTCTACAATAAATATACAATCACAGAATTAATACAATAAAAATGTACATGAATATTAGGATAATTGATGCATTCAAACTAGAAATGAAATTCCGACATATGGTTATTATTATCACAAATCAAGTTATGCATAACGTCATGAATCACACGGCAAATAATCAATTTATTTCACGAATCATGACATAGTATGTAGAAACAGTAAATGGTAAACGTACCCTAAATAAGGACAGCACAGAAACCAAATCATTCTGCCTACATGGTCAGTGAATTATACACATATACCTATAAAACAAATATTCATGTCTTAAGCTACAGTAAAATATGCATTAACCTATTATATATACGTACATGTATGTCTACAGTAATCTGTATTATCATGTAGACCCGTACAGCGCACCATACATGTAAAATCAAGATATCGAGTTACTTATTAAGTTATATCAATATATTTTAGACGTAATGGTATTTATCTGTATGAAGTATATATCGTTATCAAAATATGATTTTGTTCATTATGTATTATAATCACAGTAAACAATAGATTTACGAAAAAAATCGAAATATCCACGAAATAATTACTTTTGAACATTCATGATTATACACACATATAAAGATACTTCATTCAACAATACTATACTCACAGTTGACAAAGTACTAGACGGGAATCAAAGAAATCGAACGATCTGATCTGAACAATTTACAGCGAGTGGCGATTTGAAAATCTCTTTGTTTTGATCACAGGAAGCAATTAATTTACGAATATTTTCACACAAATAATTAAGAAAAATATTATCTCTTATATGTATCGATATGTTTTATGAAATAACTATCAGGACACATAATATTATTTTGTATTCAAAGACTAAAAATAAATACTACATGCAATTGTAAACAAAGCGTTCTCAGGTAATTATAAAACAATAGTTTAATATCACACAGGTAACTATCCTGCGTGGCACAGCGACTAAGCACTCCGGCAGCCAAACCAAAGGTACCGAGTTCGAATCCAGGTCGGAGTGCACCAATATTATTTCTGTATCTCACAATTGCAATCAAATATAACATAAGCCAATAGCAAAACTAATTTCATACAATGTATTTTTCTTAGTCGGAGAGGAAGACGATGAGCTGCCGGCTATCCCAGGGTTAGATTGGTCATCTGACTGTTCATTCTTTGAGAAGCAGGAAGCTCCCAGAATCCCCATCAAGAAAGTGCCGTATGCCAAGCCTATACCATGGGACTTTGAGAAGGCATGGATGACTAACAAACTCCCTGTGGACAAGAGGAGAAGGAAAGAGGGAGAGAGGGACAGGGGCAGAGGCAGGGGACGAGGGAGGGATAGAGACAGGGGCAGAGACAGAGATAGGTAATGGTTTCATTGTGTGAGGGGGAAGGACAGGGGCAGAGGTAGATGGGGGAGGGACTGTGGCAGAGGCAGGGATAAAAACAAGGGCAGGGATAGAGATAGGTAATGGTCTCATTGTTGAGGAGGAGGGGACAGAGGCAGGGGACAAAGGAGAGATAGAGACAGGGGCAGAGACAGAGATAGGTAATGGTTTCATTGTGTGAGGGGGAGGGACAGGGGCAGAGATAGATGGGGGAGGGACCGTGGCAGAGGCAGGGATAAAAACAAGGGCAGGGATAGAGATACATGTAGGTAAGGGTCTCATTGTTGAGGAGGAGGGGACAGAGGCAGGGGACAAGGGAGACATAGAGACAGGGGCAAAGACAGATATAGGTAATGGTTTCATTGTGTGAGGGGAGGGACAGGGGCTGAGATCGATGGGGGAGGGACCGTGGCAAAGGCAGGGATAAAAACAAGGGCAGGGATAGAGATAGGTAAGGGTCTCATTGTTGAGGGGGGAGGGGACAGGGGCAGAGGCAGGGGACGAGGGAGAGATAGAGACAGGGGCAAAGACAGAGATAGGTAATGGTTTCATTGTGTGAGGGGGAGGGACAGGGGCAGAGATAGATGGGGGAGGGACCGTGGCAGATGCAGGGATAAAAACAAGGGCAGGGATAGAGATAGGTAAGGGTCTCATTGTTGAGGGGGGAGGGGACAGGGGCAGAGGCAAGGGGACGAGG
Source organism: Pinctada imbricata (assembly GCA_033119305.1). NCBI lineage: Eukaryota > Metazoa > Mollusca > Bivalvia > Pterioida > Pteriidae > Pinctada > Pinctada imbricata. The sequence continues at coordinate 11,473,475 of VSWD01000004.1, read as the reverse complement.
GAGAGATAGAGACAGGGGCAAAGACAGAGATAGGTAATGGTTTCATTGTGTGAGGGGGAGGGACAGGGGCAGAGATAGATGGGGGAGGGACCATGGCAGAGACAGGGATAAAAACAAGGGCAGGGATAGAGATAGGTAAGGGTCTCATTGTTGAGGGGGGAGGGGGCAGAGGCAGGGGACGAGGGAGAGATAGAGACAGGGCCAAAGACAGAGATAGGTAATGGTTTCATTGTGTGAGGGGGAGGGACAGGGGCAGAGATAGATGGGGGAGGGACCGTGGCAGAGACAGGGATAAAAACAAGGGCAGGGATAGAGATAGGTAATGGTCTCATTGTCTGATGGGGAGGGACAGGGGCAGAGAGGCAGGGAATGAGGGAGAGATAGAGACAGGGGCAGAGATAGAGATAGGTAATTGTCTCATTGTTTGAGGGGGAGGGACAGGGGCAGAGATAGATGGAGAAGGGACTGTGGCAGAGGCAGGGAGAAAGACAAGGGCAGGGATAGAGATAGGTAAAGGTCTCAATGTTGGGGGGGGGGGGGGGGGGGGGCAGAGGAAGGGGCGAGGCATTGGATAGAGACAGGGGCAGAGATAGAGATAGGTAAAGGGCAGGGTATCATTGTGTGAGAGGGACAGGCAAGGGATAAGGCTGGGATAGAGATAGGGGCAGAGATAGGGACGGGTAAAGGGATCAGGGTCTCATTGTGTGAAGGAAGGGGGGGGGGGGCAGAGATGGAGATAGGTAAGGGTTCATTGTCTGAGAGGGAAAGCCTGAGGGACAGGGGAGGAGCCAGGGATAGAGACAATATAACATCTTACTCAATTGACCTTAAGTGCATTGTTTGATTGGCCTCTTGATTCAGACGTCATAATATGAAAGTTTGTTTATAGTTGCAATGCCAGACATTTGGTGAAAACTCAATTGATAATGCTCACATTTAGTGTTCTATCGGCTTATTCTTTAGTGCAACCAGATTCGGACAGAGGACGATTGATATTCATGCTGTAGCATGACTACTTGTACATGTATATGATTTTTGGGGCTAATTCACAACTGCACCATTATTTCATTTTCTGTCCTTTCTGATCTTACTGCTGAAATTTGGTTCTTAATAAGTATCCATACAAAGTGCAGTGTACATATAATTTCTCAAACAATTTTTTAAAAATTGCATTTGTTGAATTAGAATTTCTTTCTGTTTCAAGGAGGAGAGACAGGGATGTTGAGGAGGAAGAATTCAATGATGAATTTATGGAGGAAGAAAGTAACCAACAAGATGGCCGAAATAATCAGATGATGGAGATGCAAAACAGAGGGGACGCAAATATGGGCCCTGGTGGCCAAATGAATCAAAATCAAGGAATGGGTCCAGGGTTTGGACCTCAAGGGCCAATGCAGGGTATGATAAGACCAGGTGGGCCAAATCAAGGCATGATGGGCCCTGGAGGTCCAAATGATATGATGGGACCTGGAGGCATGAATCAAGGTCCAATGGGAATGGGAGGTCCCAATCAAGGTATGGGTGGTCCAAATCAAGGAATGGGTGGACCTTTGCAAAATATGGGTCCTGGAGGGCCAAACCAAAATATGGGACCTGGAGGGCCAAACCAAAATATGGGACCTGGTGGGCCCATGCAGAATAACAGGATGGGTCAAGGATTTGGACCTGGAGGGCCAAATCAAAATTTTGGTCCTGGTGGGCCTAATCAGAATATGGGACCTGGAGGGCCAAACCAGAATATGGGACCTGGACAAGGAAGAGGTCCAGGAGGATTTAATGAAGACATGGGAGGGTCAATGAATCAGCAGATGCAGGGTCCAAATCAAGGAATGGGCCCTAACCAGGGAATGGGACCAGGGGGGCCAAATCAGAATATGGGCCCTGGAGACGGTAACTTTGGGCAGTTTAATCGAGGACAAGGAGGGCCAAATCAAGGAATGATGCAGTTTGATGGCCAGAATGAGAGGATGATGGGACCAAATCAAAGAATGATGAATCAGCAGCAGATGCAGAGAGGGGGTCCAGGACAGTTTGGTGGTCCTAGATTTCCAGGTACTGATGCTATATGACATTGTGTTTTTATTCTATAATCAGGCAAACATACATAATATACAGTATGTGTAACCTGCAATGCAAGGGTAACATATAGGAGTATTTGATTAAGTGTTGCTGTTTTAGATAACCTTTAAGATAACCTTTTGATTTGCTGCATCAATTCTTTTGGTTAATGAATGCAATGTTTATGATCTGTACATGTTATGTCAGGATATACAATGTACATGTAGTTCAATGTCATGATTTAGTTTGTTTTAACGGAGAATATTTTTCTGTCTCTAGGTCCACAGAATTCTCAGGGTATGATGGGAATGAATCAAAAAGGAGGATCTAACAGGGATAGAGGTATGTTATACTTGCAATGTACATTCTCACTATACTAAATACATGCAGTAATGTATAACTTTGTTTAAAAGGAAAATATCCTTCCATATTTGACAAGGGTTCTTTCTGTGATTTTTCTGGTAAAGTGAAATATCTAGTAGTCTTGTCAAGATTGATTCCATGAATTGTAGTCTATGAAAATTGTAAACAACTTTAATTTCATTTGATGGTTTACTGAGGAGATATCTAGACTAGTACTTCAAAAATATTTCCAAAAAGGAACTATTTACTGATTAGCACTCTAACATTGTTTGAATAAAAGTGAATTTTCGAATTGTTCTTTTCCTAGGAGGTAACAATCAATTCCAAGGTGGACGTGATAATATGGACACACAGGGAGATAGACGGAATAGAATGGACGATCGGAGAAATCAGATGGACGACAATTTCGATCAACAGGACAATGATTACAGGGAAGATCAGGACTTCAGGGGGAACAGGAGAGAGGGGCGTGGCCGATTTAACAGGGGGCGGGGCAATAATAGGGGAGGTAACTGGGAAAATGATGACGGAGACAACTGGGGTAATCGTGGAAATAGACGTAATAATCAGGATTTTGACGGCAGGAATGAAGAGATGATGGATGTGGACAATAGATTTAGTGGGAACGAAGGTAGGCGTGGCGGACGGCGAGATGATCGAAATCAGAGGGGTGGATTCAGGGGTGGGAGGAATGACAGCTTCAATGACGGAAATTTCAATGAAGGACGTAAAAGGAATTTCAGTGATGGACCGGGTGATACTGATTTCCGCGGTGATTTCTCTGGAGGAAATAGTGATAGATTTAATTCTAATAATGACTCGCCAATGAAGAGCAGAGGAAGGGGAGGAAGGGGTGGGGGGGAGGGGAGGGAACAGAGGGGGGAGGGGCTTCAGGGGAGGCAATCAGTGGAGGTAGTGCTAACCTAGTGCTTTATCTTACAACTTACGATCTCTTTACAACATTGTATTTGAATTTAGGAAAAGAATATTTGTTTCATGTGATGGAGTACATGTGTTGCCATATTAGAGTATCATGGATGAGTGCTCGATGATTGATTTAATTTTTGTTTGGAGTTTGTGTATTGTGAATTATGATACATTATTATGTATTATATGATTTGTACATTTCATTTCCTTAATTGTCCCCACACTGAAAGCAAGGGGTTGTACATCTATATACATGTATGTACATGGCTTTTGTAAAAGGATGTGATAGCTTATCAGATGGTTTGCACTTCAAGTGACAAAATTTTATACTTTAGTAGAAACCTAGATTCACATCAGCTTTTGTTATTTTTGCATTGAAAGAAAATTCTTTGTCAGAGCTAGTGAATGTGGTGAACATTTTAATAATGAATTTCATATGAGATTGGTCTCCATTAAAAGGAAGACTTTAGAATAGAGAAAACAAGTTAAATACATGTATTACAAAAGTTAAATAACTCAAATAATCATCTTGTGACAAAAATCTACATTTAAAAAATATCAATCTCTTGATTCTTAAACATTCAGAGAAGTTTAACATTTTGGGAATTTTGACATCATTCTCTACAGAATAGACAAGGTTGAAGGAAGAATGGAGTTTATCTGTTCTTTTATTTAAGACAAATTTAAAATTTTATGTCCACTTTTTTCCTTAGTCACATATTACAGTATTGTGTTCATTGTGAAATTCAGATATTATTGTGGTAAAAAAATGTGTTTGTCTATAAACACCTTTATTGAACGTGACTGTATGTATGCCAGCATCTCTTATACATGTATTTACAAAGTACATCTCACTTTACATTCGTCATTCTTCGTCATTTATCAATATGCCAAGAATTTGACTCTTTCAAAACAAGTCTTTGCATGAAAATGTTGATCCTGATGCTTAAATGAAAAGATTAAATACTAAACATTGTCACTTGTTGAGAATTATTCAAGGGAAAGCTAACCTCTTTATGAAAGAAGATTGGACCTATTGAAATAAAATTTTAGAGAAGAGCAGTTGTGATTTCAATTAGAATTTAAGAACACATGTCTCTCCTTTGGTTCGACAGTTGACCTTGATGGTAACCTTGACCTATATTGGATGTTGACTCTCAACGTTATTCTTGACTATCTCTGTAAGTTTGATGTATGGAGTATAATATGGCCAGTTATATGAAAGTGTAACTAGTGCCTGGTTCATCCGTCTGTTTGTCATTCCATCCCGCTTTCATTAAAAGCGTATACAATTTTAAGTAGAAATGATAGGGCTTTCAAATTTTGCATGTCTTGAGAGGGCGCATCTTTTGGTACCAAATTTTTTTACTATTTGACCGTGTCCTTGACCTTTGACCATTTTTTCTAATTGTTAAGGAAAATACTAAAGAAATTCATATAAAATCTATTTCTCCCTGAAACGCCTTCAAATTTTGTATAGCTCAAGTGATACATATATGATATGTCTTATATATTACGGATTCTTAGAAATTTTATCACGTTTTCGAGATATTTTAGGAAATGGAAAGGGGGGGGGGGGGGCAAACTAATAAGTTTTAAACTTGGTTACATCTCATGTACTATAAGGGGAGGGCTTTGATATTTCACATGTGGATACTTCATGAGCAGACCTTTCATTTGAGACTTTGACTTTTGGCCTAGTGACCTTGACATTGACCTTTGACTTACTTTTAAACTATAAAAGGTAGGGCTTTGATATTTCATGTATAGATTCCTTATGACCGGAGCTTTCATTTGATACAATGACTTTTGACCTAGTGACCTGGCCTTGACCTATGACTTATTTTTAAACTAAAAGGGACAGGGCTTCGATATTTCACATATAGATTCCTCATGACCAGGGCTTTCATTTCATACCATGAATTTTGATGAAGTGACCTTGGCCTTGACCTTTGACCTAATTTTAAACTATAGGAGGTAGGACTTTGATATTTCATATATAGATTCTTCATGACCAGAGCTTTTATTTGATACCATAACTTTTGACCTAGTGACCTTGGCATTTTGTTAGAAATTGCCATTTTACTATCAAAAACCTGCTTTTCTTAAACTTTAAACTTGATCATTTAACTTTTGAATGTTAAGTGATAGGGTCTCTCTATTCCATATATACATTCCTTTTGGAATTACCTTGCCATAAGTATCAAAAGTTTGAAAAGATAAGGTTTTATCACAAAGTCACAAATCTGAGCCCTTGTAAGCCATATTTAATGACTTGATGGGTTCATATCATTAAGGTAAACATAAATATGGAAGATGTTTAACAATTGATTACTATGAAGACTGATGGAATTCAGAAAAGCAGATGTGAAGTCAATAGAGCCTTGGCAACCATATGTACTGCAGAAATAATCAAAATTCAGGGTTGAAAACAAACTTTGTTGAGGACCTCAAGTACTTGCTTCCCATAGGGTTTGGTGAAATTCTATAGGTCAAAGAGAAATAAATAAGACTTAATGTATTCACATGTGAATTATCCAAGCTCTATCCCTCATAGTTGAAAAGATGTGGTCCAGGATAAAGTTTAATTTTGAAAAGCAAGTCAAACTCAAAGTTCAAGGTCACGCTGGCTAAAGCGAAGGCCTCGCACTAAAGTTCTGGTAATGAGGATTCTTCTGTAAAATATCTAAGCTTAATCCCCTATAGTAAAACAGATATAGCTCAGGATAAAGTTTTGTTCACACAATATAATACCTAAGCTAAGGGCTATAGCATTTAACTACCTGGTGATTCATTATGAATCACTAAAAACTGTGTTGACCAGTTGAGTTCTTGGTGTCATTTTTACTGTACAAGGGGGCCACACTGCTCACCTGAGTTGCAGACAAAAGAATAATAGTGGACAATTTGGTGGAGAACCTTGATATTTGCTCCCTGTAAGGTTTCGTGAAATTCTGTGCAGCTGATCCAGAGGAGAAGTCGAAAATATGTCAGCAAATCAGAGCCCTTCACAGACATATTAGTTAACCAGTCGGCACAAAAAAGATCAACTTGGTAGAGGACCTCGAGTACTTGCTTCCTGTAAGGTTTCGTGAAATTCTGTATAGCAGTTGCAGAGAAGTTGTCGAAAATGTTAAAAGTTTATGCCAGACGACAGACTATGACAATAGCTTACTTGAACTTTGCTCAAGTGAACTAAAATTAAGAGACATGAATTTGGCAAAATTGATTGCTTCCCAATGTTGATCTGAAATTCTAGCTGTAGCAGTGGATGAATTCAGAGAGCGTTACTGTCAGCCAATCAGAGCTCAATCTGTCGGCCAATCAGAGCTCATACTATCAGCCAATCAGAGCTAATACTGTCAGCCAAACCGAGTTCATACTGTCAGCCAATCAGAGCTCATACTGTAAGCCTATTAGAGCCCATACTGTCAGCCAATCAGAGCTCATACTGTCGGCCAATCAGAGCTCGTATACGTACTGTCAGCCAATCCGAGTTCATACTGTCAGCCAATCAGAGCTCATACTGTAAGTCAATAAGAGCCGATACTGTCAGCCAATCAGAGCTCATACTGTCAGCCAATCAGAGCTCATACTGTAAGCCTATTAGAGCCCATACTGTCGGCCAATCAGAGCTCATACTATCAGCCAATCAGAGCTAATACTGTCAGCCAATCTGAGTTCATACTGTCAGCCAATCAGAGCTCATACTGTAAGCCTATTAGAGCCCATACTGTCAGCCAATCAGAGCTCATACTGTCGGCCAATCAGAGCTTGTACTGTCAACCTATCCGAGTTCATACTGTCAGCCAATCAGAGCTAATAAGAGCCCATTCTGTCAGCCAATCAGAGCTCATACTGTCAGCCAATCAGAGCTCATACTGTAAGCCTATTAGAGCCCATACTGTCAGCCAATCAGAGCTCATACTGTTAGCCTATTAGAGCCCATAATGTAAGCCTATTAGAGCGCATACTGTCAGTCAATCAGAGCTCATACTGTCAGCCTATCAGAGTTCATACTGTCAGCCAATCAGAGCTCATACTGTAAGCCTATCAGAGTTCATACTGTCAGCCAATCCGAGTTCATACTGTCAGCCAATCAGAGCTCATACTGTAAGTCAATAAGAGCCGATACTGTCAGCCAATCAGAGCTCATACTGTCAGCCAATCAGAGCTCATACTGTAAGCCTATTAGAGCCCATACTGTCGGCCAATCAGAGCTCATACTATCAGCCAATCAGAGCTAATACTGTCAGCCAATCCGAGTTCATACTGTCAGCCAATCAGAGCTCATACTGTAAGCCTATTAGAACCCATACTGTCAGCCAATCAGAGCTCATACTGTCGGCCAATCAGAGCTCGTACTGTCAGCCAATCCGAGTTCATACTGTCAGCCAATCAGAGCTAATAAGAGCCCATACTGTCAGCCAATCAGAGCTCATGCTGTCAGCCAATCAGAGCTCATACTGTAAGCCTATTAGAGCCCATACTGTCAGCCAATCAGAGCTCATACTGTCAGCCAATCAGAGTTCATACTGTCAGCCAATCAGAGCTCATACTGTAAGCCTATCAGAGTTCATACTGTCAGCCAATCAGAATTCATACTGTCAGCCAATCAGAGTTCATACTGTCAGCCAATCAGAGCTCATACTGTCAGCCAATCAGAGTTCATACAGTCAGCCAATCAGAGTTCATACTGTCAGCCAATCAGAGCTCATACTGTAAGCCTATTAGAGCCCATACTGTAAGCCTATTAGAGCTCATACTGTCAGCCAATTAGAGCTCATACTGTCAGCCAATCAGAGCTCATACTGTAAGCTTATTAGAGCCCATACTGTCAGCCAATCAGAGCTCATACTGTCGGCCAATCAGAGTTCATACTGTCAGCCAATCCGAGTTCATACTGTCAGCCAATCAGAGCTCATACTGTTTTTCCATTAGAGCCCATACTGTCAGCCTATTAGAGCTCATACTGTCAGCCAATCAGAGCTCATACTGTCAGCCAATCAGAGCCCATACTGTCAGCCAATTAGAGCCCATACTGTAAGCCAATTAGAGCCCATACTGTCAGCCAATTAGTGCGCATACTGTCAGCCAATCAGAGCTCATAATGGCCATGTATGCTTATTGATCCCTTGATGGCTAAATATGTTAGAAAAACACAAACGTGGTAGTTTCCTTTGAAATTTGCTACTTAAGATTTGTGGGACTCATTACAATGGTTACAGATAAGTCAGATACATTAACAGGGACCATATGGCCTCAGGATCTAAAAACAAAATCTTGAATGAAGATTCTGTGCAGTATTTTTGGAGAAATGCAAAAAGTTTACTACTGGAAGAGGAATGGGAAGATATCAAATTGTCCCCAATGACAATCAACAGCTCGCTCTAAACTTTTGGTTTGATATCTTGAGAAAGGAAAACTCTTGCAATACAGAGAATTTTTTAAACATTTACTTCTACATACATTAACCATATATATATATACACATATATATAGCTCCAAAACTTACAAGGTATTGCACTCAAAAATCATATTTTAAGCAACGTAAAAAAAAAATCTAAAAATGTTGAAAAGAAATGACGCAAAGTCTATATAAATATAAGTTCATATTTTGTTAAAAACATCAACAAACAAGAACAGTAATTTTACGTCATATAAAGATGAACTCTCTGATCTGTGAGATGCTGCACATTATATGTACTTTAAATATCTCAAACACGATGAGGGATGAAAATATTGTAAACAAGCCGAGCTCCGAACGGGTTGATCGTTAAAACCAAGATTTAAAATCTGGACTTTTTTTCCATCTAAAGGGAATGAAGTTACGTCTTCTTGATTTAAAAGGTACATCATTCCTAAGTTGAACATAAAAGAAGGTTATAGAAGTATTAGATGTATAATGAGAATTACCATGCAAAACCTTTATTTTCATGCTAAAAATAGCATCTATGAAGTATTCCCAGATTTTTTTTAAACGTTTTTATCTATCGCCTTTCAACTCGGCATGATGATGATTTGTGGCCTCAATTTCGTCAAACATCGGCTAACTAAGGCCAATATAGGATATATTTTTTCACATTCAAAATAAACCAGAAGTAGTTCATTATACAAATAATGCCTTAAACAAGAAACACAAATTGTGTTCTGATGTTGGTGATTACATGTATTTTAAAGACATTGAAAATCTCTCGTATTAAATCATTTCAAGTTCTTCACAGGATTAAATAGATCTAAGCAAATTTTTGACAAATGAGTCAAATTGAATATTATATTAATCAAATTAATAAAAGTGCTGTATATGTCGTCTTCAACAAAATTCTTCATTTGTTCAGAAGATAAAATTCTAAAGACAAGACATTTAACACACAGGAGACTGTGACTTATACATGTAGATATATGTCTATGACAATAAAATATGAAAGGAAAATAATTGAACAAAACAATATGCCCCAAATCTCCGATACAGGGGCATAAAAATGTCTTACAGACTCTTATGTACGTATAAAAAGCAGATTGAGCTCTCTTGTATAAGAATTATTATAATGAAAGCAAAAACAAAAGCCGTATAGACACATTCAGACTCAAAAATTGACAATGCATTATCTAAAATATGAATTCACATTATAGCACTGTAAACACGAGATTTAATCTCCATGGTACAAACAAATCAGACGTAACATTTTTACGATTTACACAATATAATGGTCATATGTACAACAAAATCATGTATACAAATTTGTTCTCTTTAGTATTCAATCTGATCAAAATATCATTCATAATTTCCATTCATTTAGGATACTCGCGACTGTATAAGAGAGTATCATATAAGAATGTAAAGAAGTCAAATTTTAATCAGATTGTCTTTTGATAATGAAAAGGCTTAACAAATTGTCAGAAAAAAGTTTTTCCTCTAAAAAAATTTTCTGATTATACAAACTTAACAATTTTGTTTACAAATAGATTAACATGAATCTAAACATGAATCTATCGTTGTTCATCATAACAAAATAATCAATAATTTAGTGTAGTATCAGTCACATTAACAAGTTTCTTTAATTAATCAATTTAAAACGATAAAAACTGACAATTGAACAAGGGCAACAGAAAGAATAGCATTCACATGAAAATGCATATTGACAATAGATGTAAGCATTTTGACATTAACCTTTGAATTTTAATCTCGAATGTAGACAGATGTCCTCTCTCCACGTCCAATCTACCTTGATATATACTAAGGTGTGAAATAGGTATACAGTAAAATCTCCTGTTTGACACTAAGCTCAAGGTCAATTGAAATTACACACAGATTCAAATATAATTGTAATACTGTTCAAATATATCTACTGCTTCTAAAAACTTCTAGATTCTTTTTATATCCAGCAGTAAAATCAAGAAAACGCCTACGCTCATGCAGCAAGATACGCCCATTGAGATTAATTTTCACAACACCAAAATATCCAAGCACTATAACTCTGTAAAAAGAAATTAGGTAGCTTCCTCTCCATAGGTAGATCACAAAGTATAAATATCACACAAATCTGTCGACGCATATTGAAGTTATTGCGTTCCAATTTGTGCCTATACTTTGCACTTAGCTTACAATGTAACAACCCCCCCCCCCCCCCCCACCTCACATTACACATAATTTCTCAATTATGTGACAAACCCGTTACATATGTAAAAGAACAAAGAACATCCTTTCTTCTTGAAGTATACAAATTTTCAAAACATTTCACCCAATAATAGATTTTTAAAGAATTTTGTTTTAGTGTATTTTCACAGTATTTACAAAATCTAAGTCCCATAACTCTGTAAGGACAAATCGGATGAACCTGAAAATCAAAAAGCCACTTCCTCTCCACAGTCTGGTCACAATGTACAAATATCATGAAAATCTGTTGACACATATTCAAGTTATTGTGTTCCATGCGCCTATATTTTGCCTTAAGCGTAACATGTCCCCCCCCCCTCCCATTACACGTAATTTCTCGATTATGCGATAAAAAAATCAAAAACCCCTTACATATGTCAAAGAACATCCTTTCTTCTTGAAGTATACAAATTTTTAAAACATAACTTCACCCAAAAATAAATTTTGTAAGAATTTTTAACTGTTTTAGTATATTTTCACAGTATTTTAAGATTTGAAGTCCCATAACTCAATAACGACAAATCGGGTGAACCTGAAATTGAAAGGTGGCTTCCTCTTCAAAGTCTAATCACAATTGACAAATATCATGAAAGTTGGTTGACGCATATTCAAGTTATTGCGTATCACGCGCCTATATTTTTCCCTTAGCTTAAAACATGTATGTGCATTAACCCCCCCCCCTCCCATTACACATAATTTCTCGATTTTGCGACAAAAAAATTAAAAACCTGTTACATATGTCGAAGAACATCCTTTCTTCTTAAAGTATAAAAATTTTCAAAACATTTCAACCAAAAATAGATTGTTAAAGAATTTTTAACTGTTTTAGTATATTTTCACAATATACTCTGTAACGACAGATAGGATGAATCTGAAAATTGAAAGGCGGCTTCCTCTCCACAGTCTGATCACAATGTAAAAATATCATGAAAATCCGTTGACGCATATTCAAGTTATTGTGTTCCATAAGCGGACGGACAGACAGACAGACTTCGCCATACCATAATACGTCCCATCAAATGACGGACATATAAAAATTAATGTATGTCAAAGGAACATAATTAAGATTTAGTCCTCCTAAATTTGAAATTATAAATTAATAATTATATCATAAACTTAGTGAACAAAAGTATTATGGCACATAAAAATATACCCTTAATAATAATCGTATCTCTAAAATGTACAACTAAATAACAACGAAAAAACAACTATAGGAATACTATAAAAAATAAACAATACAACACAATTTTGTTCTGTGTCAGAACTACATAAACAAACAGATCTACAATAATATATACCACACAGACCCCTTGGCTTGGCCAGCATTACATTACAAACACAATAGAATCTAACCAATCAGATACAGTCTTACAATAAAAAGTAGTCTTTTGTGTAACCAATCAGATACATTCTTACAACAAAATCTTTATTTGAACCAATCAGACACAGTCTTACAATGAAAAATTCTGTATGGAACCAATCAGGTACACTCTTACAATGAAAACCCTACATGCCAATATGGACGGACAACATACTTTGTATGAGACGAATAACTAAGGCTGAAATAGCAAATTTATTATAGTAAACACAAATTTGGATTTAAAACCCTTAATTTTTATTTGTCCATGACAAGGCAGTGAAAAGATACAAACCTATTTTCAAGCATCTTGAAAGCAAAATACTAAGCTCTTAAGTTTCATCTGAGTAAGATTTCCTGTAAATGACACGGAAAATGTTATCAGTAATATACACAGCCAATTGTGCCTCACATGAAATTCATATGAAATTTACATGAAATTTACGTAAAAGTTCATATGAAATTTATGTGAAATGAGCACGAACATGAAATTTACATGAAAACTTTCACATGAAATTCATGTTAAGTTTCTGACATGAATTGCATGTAAAATCAATTTTGCATGAAGGTCACAAAGAAAAATACATGTAAAATTCATGTAAAGTAAATTTATGTGAAATTCATGTGAATTTTTTTTCACATTATTTTTATGTAAAATTTATATGAAATTCACACAAACTTTCATGTGAAATTTACATTATGCTCATTTCATATGAATTTCATGTGAGGCACAATTGGCTGTGTATATAATCAAGAATAGAACTGTTCAAGAACAGGAATGATGCCTGTTGCATGTATGACCCTAAATAAGTGACCTTGACCTTGATAGTGACCTTGACCAATATTGGGTGTTGAGTTCCACCATGCTTTACTATCCCTTCAAGTTTGAAAGATGTCTGATGGATATCAAGTAAGTTATAGCCAAATATGTGAAAGTGTGACTATCAGACAGATGTAGGACAAAGTGATCCCTTCATCACCGCGTGGGATCAAAACGTACAATGTTGTGATTCCTTACGGAGGTTTTTGACTGTTTTCTCATCATTAAAGTGATACTGCACAGAACTGATGAGATGTTGCAGTAGGGCAATGCCTGATAAGTAAGTCCATATCTTCTTTATATCTGAAAAGTCTATAGTTTTTCAAGAGTTCTGCTAGGTCAAGAACGTTTCTGTCGTCGACAAACTATTGAATTTTTCATATACCTAGGGATACAGATTGATTTATAAGGCATTTCCCTACTGCATAGGAATCACAACACCTTATGTTTTGATCCCAAGTGGTGTTTATGCCGCCCTTGCGTTGCAGTCGACATAAAAAACGAAGTTATGTAATCAATGAAATAACATCTACTAAGATACCTTACTCAAATTATCTAACTTAATATTCAAATTCTATCAACAAGATTATAAAGATAAAATTTATCAACCATAGTAAAAATTTGCAGATCTGTCAAAAATGTACATAATTTAATTATGCAAGTATGTCAAGTTCTGAAACTTCCCTATACCGCACATCTATATATCATTTCTATGTCGTCTTAATATGATTATTGGCTAGATCAGTTCCAGTGCAATCTCAAATTTGAAGTATATTTTAATTATGTATTCATATTTCGAACCTCTGAAGGTCATTTTTGTGAGAAAAATCTGATAACCAAATTATTTAAAAAATAAGCCTAGAACTGAAAGTCTTCAAGAAGATGTGATGAACAAAACAATTTTGCTGAAAAATAAGAACTGAAATTAACATCTTTCAGCATGATAAAAGTTTTTTATGTGCAAATTAATATTTCTATATTAATTTGCACATAAAAAATTCCTAAAATTAATTTTTATCTACTTTAGGCATTTATAAATTCTACAATCAAAAGCACCATTGATAGCATTGCATTTTTCTTGAAAATTAAATTTGAAAAGCGTATGGGCCTGTAAGGCATTCTCTAATAAGCACTTTTTAAATAATCGCAATACAAAATGTACAATAACGTCATCTCTTTCATATCATCTAATTCACCACCTACATGTACTTTTTAAAGCAAGTAGCATGGCAACACACATCTCACAACCATGTTGTGTTTTATTTTGTCACTTCTCACTTTTGAAGTGAAAAATTTAACGAATCGCTAACACTCTGACTAACACTATTAGAGGAACTCGATGTAGAAAGGCTACCCATGTGGTGATCTCCCACAATTCTTTGTAACGGGCTTTCTGAAATTACTCGAACGGGATTATCTAACTTTGGTCCTACATTTGAATTAAGGAAATGTGGTAAATGAGCGGGTGGTGCCATCCCCATTGACATTGGGATTGGTGGGTAACCGTGAAACGGAGCCGGTTGTGAACCGTAGTGAGCAAGATTCATGGTTGGCAGCATGGCCTCTTTATGCCGCGACATGTGGTCATGGACGCCCAGCGACTGACCTTGAGGAGTAAATCGTGACATGACGTGATCAGCATTTTTAGTGAGAGATGAGCTGGTAGAGTCATTGTGTTGAGCAGTGTTTATTTTACGGAGATCGTCATGGGGCGTCGCAGTGAGCTGTTGTCGTGACTGATGATTGGTGTCCTCTATGCTTGTGGGTAATCTAAGCCTGTCGTCCGAGGACTTAGGATCCAGAAATGACGTCTGGTGTAAACTAGACTGAATCAGCGAGTTTTGGTCAACGGAACGTCTGTCCAGGCTGTGACTTTGTTCGTTCTGATTTTGGAAAATTCCGAGAGGAGTTTCCTCCCTTCCTACCTTATCTAGACTTGTTTGCCTATTAGGTACGACCGATGAGCTACGTTCCTCTATTCTCTGTGTTTTACCATTCTGATCGTGTCGATTCTGAGGAGCTAAGTTCGTCGCCTGAAATCTTTGATCCATAGACGATAACTTGTCCTTCATATACAAAGGCATCATGGATGAATTTTGATCGTTTATTTTATCACCCATTCTGAGATTCAGATCTTGGCGATTACGACTGAGAAACGAACTTTCCTCTTGAAGCCGTTGTTCCATATTTAGAAATTGGTCTCTGCGGCCCTGTTGTAACAGTGCAGTTTGTTCCTGCAAGGCTTGGTGTAACGTGAGAAGACCTTGTGTAGTACTTGCAGCGGAGGAAGAGGATAAATTATACGACTCGCTCGCCAATGTCTGGCGTAAATGTTCACCTAAGTATCTAACAAAGTTACTCTGCCGATCACTTGACAGAGCTCCGGCTGTCATCGATCTGTTACTACTCGGTCCCATGTTAGCGGGGGACGAGGGTCGGGACACCTTCATACTGTCATCGTCCTTTGTGAGATCTACCGTCAGATTAGATGATAGGTCACCTGTATCAGTTCTCTGGAGTTTACGAGGCTTACATAAATTGGAAAATATTATATCTGGGTGCTCTAATGGCTTTACTGGGACGTGCATCTGAAATGAAGTTTGAATTCACTTCGTTAGTATATTCAATGAAACTGCTTGATACAAAGTCATAATGATAAATTATTCAGATTTCTTTTACCTTGAGAGTATGCACAGAGCTGAAAATTTCACGAAATATTAGTGCTCCAAGACACAAGATTTGCACATGTAACCACACCATTTGCTATTTACTCTATGTACATTTCTGTACCTTGATGTCTAATGTCGTTTCTTCCTTTTTTTAGTGTTTTCAGATGTTTGCGTATGAAGCTGTTGGTACGTTTAATGGAGATATCTTCAATCCTTTTTCTACTGGGGTTTTATGACATCATAATAGTTTTCACATTAGAAACCATCACAAAGGGGAAATAACTCTGAACGGATTAAAAGACAAATATTACAGAATACCAACCTTAAGTGAATGATTTCTCAGATTACTTTCCTTGGTATAGGCCCTATGACATATCATACAATATTACTGTATACCTACCTTAAGTGTATGATTTCTCAGACTACTTTAATTGGTATAGGCCCTATGACATATCATACAATATTACTGTATACCCACCTTAAGTGTATGATTTCTCAGACTACTTTAATTGGTATAGGCCCTATGACATATCATACAATATTACTGTATACCCACCTTAAGTGTATGATTTCTCAGACTACTTTAATTGGTATAGGCCCTATGACATATCATACAATATTACTGTATACCCACCTTAAGTGTATGATTTCTCAGACTACTTTAATTGGTATAGGCCCTATGACATATCATACAATATTACTGTATACCCACCTTAAGTGTATGATTTCTCAGACTACTTTAATTGGTATAGGCCCTATGACATATCATACAATATTACTGTATACCCACCTTAAGTGTATGATTTCTCAGACTACTTTAATTGGTATAGGCCCTATGACATATCATACAATATTACTGTATACCCACCTTAAGTGTATGATTTCTCAGACTACTTTAATTGGTATAGGCCCTATGACATATCATACAATATTACTGTATACCCACCTTAAGTGTATGATTTCTCAGACTACTTTAATTGGTATAGGCCCTATGACATATCATACAATATTACTGTCTACCTACCTTAAGTGTATGATTTCTCAGACTACTTTCGTTGGTATAGGCCCTATGACATATCATACAATATTACTGTATACCCACCTTAAGTGTATGATTTCTCAGACTACTTTAATTGGTATAGGCCCTATGACATATCATACAATATTACTGTCTACCTACCTTAAGTGTATGATTTCTCAGACTACTTTCGTTGGTATAGGCCCTATGACATATCATACAATATTACTGTATACCTACCTTAAGTGTATGATTTCTCAGACTACTTTCGTTGGTATAGGCCCTATGACATATCATACAACATAACTGTATACCCACCTTTAGTGTATGATTTCTCAGACTACTTTCGTTGGTATAGGCCCTATGACATATCATACAATGTTACTGTGTACCTACCTTAAGTGTATGATTTCTCAGACTACTTTCGTTGGTATAGGCCCTATGACATATCATACAATATAACTGTATACCCACCTTAAGTGTATGATTTCTCAGACTACTTTCGTTGGTATAGGCCCTATGACATATCATACAATATTACTGTATACCCACCTTAAGTGTATGATTTCTCAGACTACTTTCGTTGGTATAGGCCCTATGACATATCATACAACATAACTGTATACCCACCTTTAGTGTATGATTTCTCAGACTACTTTCGTTGGTATAGGCCCTATGACATATCATACAATATTACTGTATACCCACCTTAAGTGTATGATTTCTCAGACTACTTTAATTGGTATAGGCCCTATGACATATCATACAATATTACTGTATACCTACCTTAAGTGTATGATTTCTCAGACTACTTTCGTTGGTATAGGCCCTATGACATATCATACAACATAACTGTATACCCACCTTTAGTGTATGATTTCTCAGACTACTTTCGTTGGTATAGGCCCTATGACATATCATACAATGTTACTGTGTACCTACCTTAAGTGTATGATTTCTCAGACTACTTTCGTTGGTATAGGCCCTATGACATATCATACAATATTACTGTATACCCACCTTAAGTGTATGATTTCTCAGACTACTTTAATTGGTATAGGCCCTATGACATATCATACAATATTACTGTATACCTACCTTAAGTGTATGATTTCTCAGACTACTTTCGTTGGTATAGGCCCTATGACATATCATACAATATTACTGTATACCCACCTTAAGTGTATGATTTCTCAGACTACTTTAATTGGTATAGGCCCTATGACATATCATACAATATAACTGCATACCTACCTTTAGTGTATGATTTCTCAGACTACTTTCGTTGGTATAGGCCCTATGACATATCATACAATATAACTGTATACCCACCTTAAGTGTATGATTTCTCAGACTACTTTAATTGGTATAGGCCCTATGACATATCATACAATATTACTGTATACCCATCTTAAGTGTATGATTTCTCAGACTACTTTTGTTGGTATAGGCCCTATGACATATCATACAATATTACTGTATACCCACCTTAAGTGTATGATTTCTCAGACTACTTTCGTTGGTATAGGCCCTATGACATATCATACAATATTACTGTATACCCACCTTAAGTGTATGATTTCTCAGACTACTTTCGTTGGTATAGACCCTATGACATATCATACAATATTACTATATACCCACCTTTAGTGTATGATTTCTCAGACTACTTTCGTTGGTATAGACCCTATGACATATCATACAATATTACTGTATACCCACCTTAAGTGTATGATTTCTCAGACTACTTTCGTTGGTGTAGGCCCTATGACATATCATACAATATTACTGTATACCTACCTTAAGTGTATGATTTCTCAGACTACTTTCGTTGGTGTAGGCCCTATGACATATCATACAATATTACTGTATACCCACCTTAAGTGTATGATTTCTCAGACTACTTTTGTTGGTGTAGGCCCTATGACATATCATACAATATTACTGTATACCCACCTTAAGTGTATGATTTCTCAGACTACTTCCGTTGGTATAGGCCCTATGACATATCATACAATATTACTGTATACCTACCTTAAGTGTATGATTTCTCAGACTACTTTCGTTGGTGTAGGCCCTATGACATATCATACAATATTACTGTATACCCACCTTAAGTGTATGATTTCTGAGACTACTTTCCTTGGTATAGGCCCTATGACATATCATACAATATTACTGTATACCCACCTTAAGTGTATGATTTCTCAGACTACTTTCGTTGGTATAGGCCCTATGACATATCATACAATATTACTGTATACCCACCTTAAGTGTATGATTTCTCAGACTACTTTCGTTGGTATAGGCCCTATGACATATCATACAATATTACTGTATACCCACCTTAAGTGTATGATTTCTCAGACTACTTTCGTTGGTATAGGCCCTATGACATATCATACAATATTACTGTATACCCACCTTAAGTGTATGATTTCTCAGACTACTTTCGTTGGTATAGGCCCTATGACATATCATACAATATTACTGTATACCCACCTTAAGTGTATGATTTCTGAGACTACTTTCGTTGGTATAGGCCCTATGACATATCATACAATATTACTGTATACCCACCTTAAGTGTATGATTTCTGAGACTACTTTCCTTGGTATAGGCCCTATGATATATCATACAATATTACTGTATACCAACCTTAAGTGTATGATTTCTCAGACTACTTTCGTTGGTATAGGCCCTATGACATATCATACAATATTACAGAATACCCACCTTAAGTGTATGATTTCTCAGACTACTTTCGTTGGTATAGGCCCTATGACATATCATACAATATTACTGTATACCTACCTTAAGTGTATGATTTCTGAGACTACTTTTGTTGGTATAGGCCCTATGACATATCATACAATATTACTATATACCTACCTTAAGTGTATGATTTCTCAGACTACTTTCGTTGGTATACGCCCTATGACATATCATACAATATTACTGTATACCCACCTTAAGTGTATGATTTCTCAGACTACTTTCGTTGGTATAGGCCCTATGACATATCATACAATGGAACTGTTTGTTTGCTGCTTTCCGTACGTGCTCATCGTGATTCCTCATGTGGTGATGGAGATTGGCCATCTGTGCGAACGCACGTTCACAACCATCAAACGTACACTTATACGGCTTCTCTCCTGAAATAAATCATAGTCAATAAATAAACAGAAATATCATATACATGCGAAGACATAGTCAGAAACCCACAGCCCTTAATCTGCTGTGCTATATACATAACAGGTTGTGGGCTACCTCATTATGACAGCTTTGTTTTCCAATACAATTTTTGCCCAGACATTTCAGTCACCATTAGAAGCAATACGATAAATCATTTCTCTTTAGTATACATACACAAATCTAAATTATTGGAACTAAAAATTCCCATGAATTTTGTCAAAAATGCTGACTACATGTAATACAATTTTCATATTATGATTTTCTCAAATCATACACTGAAATCCACCTAATTGAACACTCTCCTACCTTTCTTTGTACAAAACATCTCTGATAATCACAAAGGATCAGCAAGTAACAGTTAAGACCCTTCAAATCATATCAACTTTTTTTTTTTCTTATCTCATTTTAACTTAATTTTAACAGAAAATGGTGAAGACAACAAACTGATGATGAATAAAATTTGCATTGTTTTCTTTCATTATTCAATTTGAATGCTAATAAGTATTATAAAGGATGACATTGTAGTCTTGAATCTATTGACATTATTTACTCTGCTGAACATGACTCCTATTGAAATGCAGTGGCAGATCCAGGGGGGTCAAGTGCTGGGGGGTCAAGGGGCGAATTTAGCCAAATTTTTACCGAAAATTGGCCAAAACACAGGGTTCTTTTGGAAAATTTTGGGTCAATGCCAGAAGGGGGGTTGGACCACCCCTCAACATCCCCCTGAATCCGCCACTGAAATATTGTCACGACAGTGCTACTTGGTATTCAGTACATTATTGGAAGTTAGATTTTGAAAATTAGTAACAATGAAAGGGCCATGGTGTATTCACCCTTAAGCAATCGACACATAATGCAGAAAAATATTAATTTGCAAACATGCAAATACAAAATGCCTTTTCAAATAAATAAGTATTTAGAAAATTGATAATATTTGAAAGGTTATTTATTTTAACTGCTTAAAACATCTCTATATTAATGCATAATCACAGACTTGAAGCAAAGCAAAAACTGATAACCGAGATTTATCTCAAACAGAAAACAGATTTATGTTTCCCGAAAACTTTGTATGATTTCTTACAATAACGTACCTGTATGAATTCTGATATGCTGGTTTAGATGGGCCATCTGCTTGAAGCTTTTCTCACAAAACTTACATACGTACGGATGCTCTGCTGAAAGAGGGAGGAGGAAAACATTAAACGACATGGTGAATATACTCGTTGGATTTTGAACATGTGCCGTTTGGTTTGGAGACAAAATTACACAAGATGTTAAATTTGACTTTCATCCAAACTGCATTCAAAATCTAAAGAAGATATTCAAAATGCAGTTAAATGCTTCTTTATTTACATTCTTATGAAGACAAAATCTTTACTTTAATTGAGAAAACCAACATAATGCAGGTTGCTTTTAAAATATTTTTCTCTCTGACAAATTTTTGTTTCCTCGATTGAAAATATACTTTTGGAAAATAGAAAATGACAATGTTTATTCCTCAGTGGAAAATATACTTTTGAATTCATGTATCGTTAAACAAAGAATGTAAATATATCTCCCTTCCTCTACTTTATGTACTGAATGTACGAACATCTTTTACTTTTTGCTTCAGACAAACAGACATACATACATAAAGACAGTCGAGAGGCAAAAATCTACACACCCCAAAATCCTTCATTTTAAGAAGCATAAAAATCTTGGTCTTCAAATATTAATTTTCAATATGCACAAATATTTTTAAAGACAAAGCAATCCTTCATATCTTTCAAAACAACTTCAAAAAAAAATTTCAAATAAGTCAATTTCAAGAACAAATTTCAAATAAAACAATTCCAAAAACAAGTATCCAACAATGAGATCAGTGTTTGCATTGGACTTTTATATTGCCATAATTCATACTTTGAAAAGGGGTTTGTTTCACTGGAATTATGAGACTTAAAATAAAATAAATATGTACAGTAATTTGAGACAAATTTACCCCTATATGTTCATTATATATCATAATTTTGGGGACTTATCTGTGATTTTCAAAGGAAAATTGCTTTCCTCTTATCACTTCATTTTTAAGCAACGACCCAAAAATCAGTCATTGGTCCATTCCATCCAGGGCCAAAATAAATGAGCCAATCACAAAGAAGGCTTGTAACTATTTATGTTAATATACATTTTTAAAACAAACCCAAAAGTAAATGTCAGCCAATAAGATAGGTTTGCATTGAAAATATAAATTTCATATTTTTTGACTAGAGATTGAGAACATCTGAATAATGACATTTTTAGTAGAATAAATGCAGCAATTTTCCTATTTTCTATTAAACAGAGGAAAGAGATAAGAATATATTGACATTCTGTATCTAGTCTATCCCTGATAAAAGTCACCTAAAAGTATGGTGATATATTTGTGCAAAAATTCATATAATTCTTGTAAACGATGTTCACAAATTGTTTTTAAAATGCAACATTCAAAGAATTATTGCTGTCAGCTTCAGGAAGATAATGCCAAAACAAAGGTTCAGGTCTAAGGTCAAAGGTGAGAGGTCAAATTCTTAGTACAAAAGAATGGTTTTACCATGCATGTGAAGTATGAAACAGCCGTATCACTAGGCATTCAGATGTACTGATACATGTTGACAGACAGATGGACAGACTGACTAAGTTAACTTGATAGATTTTGTAAAAAGTCAGTGGATTTGGTCCATTAAATAGTTCAAATGATTTGTAGTCAAGGTCTTAAAATCTTTAATATGTCTATTCCATGCAGGACTGGAAATAAACGAGAAAATCAGGACAAAAATTCTCATTCTTAAGTTTTAAATCTGGGTCAATTACTGAAAAAGTCAGAATCAAATGTGCACAACATAAACCGCGTGGGATCGAAAGGTTTGATGTTGTGATTCCTTACGGAGGTTTTTGCTTGTTTTTCTATCATTAAAGAGATACTGGCACAAAACTGATGAGGCGTTGCAGTAGGACAATGCCTGGTTAGTGAGTCCATATCGTTCATACGTCAGAAAAGTCTATAGTTTTTACAAACACTTCAAGAGTTTATCAAAAGGAATGATAGGTCAAGAAGTTTCTGTTGACGAACTATTAAGGTGCTTGCAGAAACTATGAAGTTTTCATATACCTAGGCGATATTGATTGATTTATTAGGCATTGTCCTACTGCAATGGCTCATCAGTTTTGAAAAGTTTAATTTAGAAAATGAAAAAAATACCAAAAAGCGCTGTAAGGAATCACAACATCATATGTTCAGATCCCACAATGTGATATCTTTCAAATACATTAATTTTGTAAAACAAATGTCATAAAAATACATTTCTAATTACTTCTTTGTAAAATGATCAGCAATTTCCCTCTGTTGCCAATCAAACAGAACAAATGCACGTAATTTAAGAACATAATGTTATTCATCACATTGTTTAAACGAGATAAAGGTCACTCCAAAAGTAGGATGTAATATTCTTTCACAGACCAGAAGTCTCTGATGAGACTGAAGCTCTCCTGGTTGTTTGCTTAAATTAATCTAAGTGACACACCCGTTTTCCAAGACCCTGGGGATCAGGGGCTCAAACAAAATACAAGTTCAGAGAATGATTAATATAATGCAAAAAGAATTAACTCTCTATCAATTATACTTGAACTGGTATTATCAAGATAACATAGAGTTATATCAAAGGAGAAAATTACCACACCCATTTTCAAAGAGCCTGAGAATTACGGGTTCGAACAAAATATAAGGTGTGCATCTATACCACAGACTGCCAATAATCATTCTATCAATTACGCTTTCTGAATATTGGTGCTCACAAGACTACATAGTTATATAGGAGAAAATGACCACACCCATTTTCCGAGACCCTGGGGGTCAAGGACTAAACAAAATATCAGGTGCACAACTAGAACAGAGACCGAGAATAATGCTAAAAGAATTATCTTTCTATCAATTATACTTTTTGATAACTGGTGCTCACAAGATTACATAGTTACATAGGAGAAAATGACCACACCCATTTTCCAAGACCCTGGGGGTGAGGGGCTTGAACAAAATATCAGATGCACAACTAGACCACAGACTGAGAATAATGATAAAAGAATCATCTTTCTATCAATTATGCTATATAGGGAGAAAATCACCACACCCATTATCCAAAACCCTGGGAGTCAGGGGCTCAAACAAAATATCAGGTGTACAACTAGACCACAGGCCCATAATATACATATTATAATTTAAAAAAAAAAAAATCATTTTGACGTACTATTCACAGATTCAGAGGATTCAAGCTCACAAGAAAAGTTTAATGGACGGACAGACAGACAGACGGCCGGTCACAGGGCGATCACATAAGCTCGACTGGTCTTTGACCAGTAGAGCTAATTATATATTGGTTCTTAAATAGAGTCAACACAAAGAAATTTAAAGGATTGTTATTACTTGCTTCTGAAATTTTATAATTTGGAAGGTCAAAGTCCAATGTCAAGGCTAAGAACGGTCCTAATAGAAAGGTCTTGCCACAAGGATAAACAAGTCAAGAATAATTAAACCCAGACCACTTACCAATTAAAACTTATATAAAAGAGTTTCTTATAATTTTTTTTATACAAACAGAAAGACTATGGAAACAAGAGCCCCAGGGGGCACAACGCTCACCTGATACCCATGCACGCTCTAATTGACATACTGACATTGAATACTGATAGTGCCAGTACCAGGATTTTAGCCCACAACCTTTCTAACAAGATTTTTGCCGGATGCAGACAAGTTTTTTTTTTCAGACAACCTTTAAAAGTACAAACAAGAGAAAATAGTCACATTTCAAAACAACAACTTTTTTACTGATTTGAAAAGATGGATTATGCGATCCAAAGTCATATGCCCAGCTAGTATAGTTTGATTATGCAACATCAAAAATAAAATCATTTTGTAAAATTCCACATCAATGTGCAACAGAAACAGAATAAAACAATGAAATGATTTCATAAATTAAGTTTATTTAAAACAGAACATCAAACCTTTCATTATTAATAGCTAGTATGCCAGAAAATAATAAAGCCTGTGTTTGTGAAACACGAATGCCCCGCGGTAGCATCTTTGTTGGTATAAACACCATTTTCTGTTAAGTATGTGAGAGGTCAGGGTCAGAGTAATGTTGGTATCAATGGAAAGATCTTGTCACAAAGAATACACATGTACAATATGAAAGCCCTATCACTAACCATTCAAAAGTTATGCCCAATGTTAAAGTTTTTGAAAAGTAGGTCAAAGGTCAAGGTCACGAGGTCAAAAATTTTTGTATCAATGGAAAGGTATTGTCACAAGGAATACACATGTGAAATATGAAAGCTCTATCACCTTCCATTCAAAAGTTATGCCCAATGTAAAGTTTTTCGGACAAACAGACAGACGGACAGGCCAAAAACTATATGCCCCAGTATCTTTGATTCCGGAAGCATAAAAACAAAGACTTTTCAGTTTTGCCTTTATTCATATTAAATTATACAGAAATCTATGAATGAGAGCTTTTGAATAGTATTGATTTCATCTTAATACATGTAACGTAGTCAAAATCGTGTTAATCCAATTAACACAGACAAGTTGTTAGCGGACAATATTAATTCAAGTGAGTTGTGCAGAAATTGAGCCAATTTATTTTCCAAACAGCAGTGTACGGTGTATCAAACCTCATGACCCAGTGAAGCCACTTGGACAAATTATTTTCGGTAAATATGCTGAAATGCGGCACTTGGAAATGTATTTTTAGCATATTGAATCAATAGTCGTGATAAATTTAACTTAGAACTTGATCTTGTCTTTTATGCAATCTACAGATAGGTTTGAAAATATGCAAAATTCGGAACATTTTCGATGAGGACGCAGAGTTCCTGTAAAAGTGAAATTTGCGAAAAAAGGACATGCATGACCCCCCCTTTTTCTTTACACTTTTATGCGTGCCAAAAATTCGCAATCAAAAATGACCAATTTTACAGACTTCCGGGCATTTCAAGTCAGTCAAAATTTTTAGTGTGCACCTTTTTATTTCCTGTAGTTACCCCTACTAAAGGGGCAAGGAGGTATTGAACCAATCAAATCTGTAACACAAGATATATGGCGACTATGTTTACCATAGATACAGAAATAAGACAGAGAAAATAATCATTAAATAGGGAAATTGTTCTGAAATATGCATGTATGAAAAAAAAGCAATCCAAGGAATGCTTGTGTCGCCTGCGTAGCGGATTTTTTTTTATTGAAATTAGGTCAAATATCAAGGGCAAGGTCACTAGGTTAAAAATTATGGAATGTTTAGAAAGGTCTTTTCATAAGGAATACAAATGTGAAATATCAAAGCCCTATCACTTACCACTCAAAAGATATAGCAAATCATAGATTTGTTGAAAAGTAGGTCAAATATATAGGGCAAGTGCACGACGTAAAACATAGGTAATCACAGATTACGAAGCTCACCTCGTGACAGCAAAATTCAATTCAAACATATTTCTTAGTAAATGTATATTGGCTTTTAAAGGCAAAACCACTCAAGCAGAAAAAGTAGGTCAAGGTCATTTTATGAAAGTTTGATCAAAAATACATCCAATATGCAAGTTTGGTACATGTAGCAGTTATACTTTGCTCAATATTGGCTTTATAGAGCAAAATCACTCAAGCGGAAAAAGTAGGTCAAGGTCATTTTATCAAAGTTTGATCAAAAATACATCCAATATGCAAGTTTGGTACATGTAGCAGTTATACTTTGCTCAATATTGGCTTTATAGAGCAAAATCACTCAAGCGGAAAAAGTAGGTCAAGGTCATTTTATCAAAGTTTGATCAAAGATACATCTAATATGCAAGTTTGGAACATCTAGCACTTATACGTTGCTCAATATTGGCTTTTAAAGGCAAAATCACTCAAGCGGAAAAAGTAGGTCAAGGTCATTTTATGAAAGTTTGATCAAAGATACATCCAATATGCAAGTTTGGTACATGTAGCACTTATACTCTGCTCAATATTGGCTTTTAAAAGCGAAATCACTCAAATGGAAAAAGTAGGTCAGATGCTGCATCCGATGTATGGGTCCATCTCACCATCCAAAGATGAATCACTTGTGCAAGTTTAGTTACTGTAGCATTAGTACTTTGTCAGATACTGAGCTACCCCAAACTTCTTATCCAAATCACTCAAGCGGAAAATGTAGGTCAGATGCTGCATCTGATGCATGGGTTCACCTCAGCATCCAAAGATGAATCACTTGTGCAAGTTTGGTTACTGTAGCATCAGTACTTTGTCAGATACTGAGCTACCCCAAACTTCTTAACCAAGTCACTCAAGCGGAAAATGTAGGTCAGATGCTGCATCCGATGCATGGGTTTACCTCAGCATCCAAAAATGAATCACTTGTGCAAGTTTGGTTACTGTAGCATCAGTACTTTGTCAGATACTGAGCTACCCCAAACTTCTTAACCAAGTCACTCAAGCGGAAAATGTAGGTCAGATGCTGCATACGATGCATGGGTTCACCTCAGCATCCAAAGATGAATCACTTGTGCCAGTTTGGTTACTGTAGCATTAGTACTTTGTCAGATACTGAGCTACCCCAAACTTCTTAACCGGACGCGGACGCGTGGGGTTATAGCATAAGCTCACTCAACTTCGTCGAGGTGAGCTAAAAAGTGGTTTTCAAATTTACAAACAGATAGTTGTCGTCGAGACGCTAGATGGAAACAGAATGATGCACGCGCATCGTAAGACCATGTAGAATTTTAAATGGGGTTCAATAAGGGGTGTATGCGAACATAAAACATTTTATATAAGATATAAATGATGGTATGTGAAGAAAGGTCTTGTCACATGGAATGCACATGTGAAATATCAAAGCCTATCACTCAGCAATCAAAAGAAATAGCCAATCTAAGATTTTTTGAATAGTAGGTCAAATATCTAGGTCTTGGTCATGAGGTCAAAAGTTATGATATGTGTAGAAAGGCCTTGTCACAAGAAGGAATACACATATGAAATATCAAAGCTCTATCACTTACCAATCAAAAGATATAGCAAATCTTAATTTTTTTGAAAAGTAGGTCAAATATCTAGGTCAAGGTCATGAGGTCAAAATTATGGTATGTGTAGAAAGGTATTGTCAAAAGGAATACACAAGAGAAATATCAAAGCCCTATCACTTGCCAATCAATAGATATAGCCAATCTTGGTTTTTTTTTAAAGTAGGTCAAATATCTAGGTCAAGGTCATAAGGTTAAAAAATATAGTATGTGAAAAAAGGGCTTGTCACAAGAAATACACACGTGAAATATCAAAGCCCTATCACTTACCAATCAAAAGATATAGCCAATCTTAGATTTTTTGAAAAGTAGGTCAAATATCTAGGTCAAGGTCACGAGGTCAAAAAATATGGTTTGCGTAGAAAGGTCTTGTCACAAAGATTACACATGTGAAATATCAAAGCCCTATCACTTGCCAATCAAGAGATATAGCCATTAGATTTTTAGAAAAGTAGGTCAAATATCTAGATCAAGGTCACAAGGTCAAACATTATATGTGTAGAAAGGTCTAATCACAAGGAATACACATGTGAAATATCAAAGTCCTATCACTAATCAATCAAGAGATATAGCCAATATTAGATTTTTAGAAAAGTAGGTCAAATATCTAGGTCAAGGTCACAAGGTCAAAAATTATGATATGTGTATAAAGGTCTTGTCACAAGGAAAACACATGTGAGATATCAAAGCCCTATCACTTACCAATCAAAAGTTATGGGGTGTGACACCCAAGTGTGACAGACAGACGGAGGGACGGATGGACGGACAGACGAACAACGGACAAAGTGATCCCTAAGTGTCGCTGTGCTTCGCAGGCGACACAAAAAGTCAACATCTTAAAAATAAATTCAGAGTATATTTGATAGCGTATGTGGCCAAGTTAATTCGAAGTATGAAAATAAGTACACAAAGCCAAACTAGCTATAGCTTGTCTTATTTAAAAAATCATTAAAAATCTAAATGTTGATATTTTGACAAAATTCTTTCACAGTTTCATTTCTAGCGATAAATATAAAATAAAAAGAGAAAAAAACTGAAAAAGGGAAAAAAAAAATTGTTGGGGTCCCGCCGGGGTTTGAAGCTACTCCCCATGGGTCCATTTGGCATGGAAAACATACATTATACCTATGTACAATCTTAAAAAATATTCCTTAAAAATCCAAAAGTGGATATCTTGACAAAATTCTTTTACTTGTAGGGTACCATGCATGAGTACCTCATACCTACAAATTGTCATGACAATCTGAAGAGTGGTTATAGAAAAGAAGCAGAAAATGTATGAAAATCAACCCCCCCCCCCTTCCTTTTTACATAAGAAAAAAATTCGTAAAAAATCAAAAAAATAAATTTTAAGCATAAAATACATATCAAAGCATTAAGTAAGTTAAATATGATAAATATGTAGTAAATGAGTGTGTAAAATCATACACTTATTGAGTTATTTAAAGAAATAGTGCAAAAATGTGCATTTCTGACAAAGTCTGAAAAGACGTCAAAAACGCGTCAAAAATTTGACTTCGAAGTGGAACCAAAAATAACAACACTTCTTAAGACATCTCTCTAGATCATCCTGATGCTTTCGGTTTGTCGATACATGCTTCGGTTCTGAAGAAGAAGTTTGTCAAAGGAGGGTACCCCCCGTGACCTACTTTTGGCTGTGGTGGCGCCACCTGTTGACAGATCCGGACGAAAAACAACAACACTTGTAGGGGACCATGAGTACTTCATACCTACCAAGTTTCATCAAAATCCCTTCAGCCGTTCTGGAGAAGAAGTTTAAAATGTGAAAAGTTTACGACGACGGATGACGGACGACGGACGACGACGACGACGGACGACGGACGACGGACGCAACACTATGACAATAGCTCACTTGAGCCTATGGCTCAGGTGAGCTAAAAATGGTTTCTACAGACCAAAACAATTTTACAGACTGAAGCAATTTTTCATGACAAGTGTTATGCTAAAAACAAAATCAGCTTGAGGTCTATTTCATGCAGGGCCCTAAAAAAGGGCCACACTTCTGATAAATGAGCTTATGAAATCCTAAATGAGTAGTGGAAAACAATTCTAAAAACAAATGTCAGACAGTAAGATGAGTTTGCATTAGACTTATGAATTTCCATCATCTATGTCTGAAAATAAATCGTGCACATTTGAAATTGAGAACTTTTTCGTAATTTGATGCAATTTTCAATCAATCAGATGATGTAGTTAATCCCCTTCATTTTCAATCAAACAGAACAAATACATGTAGTATAAGTATGTCATTTGAATCATCTGGTCTGTAAGAGATAAAGGTCATCAAAACTAGAATGTAATATTCTCGCCCATACTTTATATAAAACACCGCTAAAGACGGTATGGCCGGATTGCAAAGTAAGTTTTTGTCACCAACTGGGTCAAGGTCACTAGGTCAAATATCATAGCATACATTGAAAGGTCTTGTCATGGGCAACCTACATGTATAATATAAAGTTTCTACTGCATATAGTTCCTTTGATTTTGCTTAAACCAGAAACTTTAACCATTATCAAAGTCCATGGTCAAGGTCACTGGGTCAAATGTTACGTTATAAATTGAAAGGTCTTGTCATGGGCAAGCTTCATGTATAATATAAAGTTTCTACTGCATATAGTTCCTTAGATTTTGCCTCAACCAGGAACTTTAACCAAAATCTTTAACTAGGTCAAAGTCCAAGGTCAAGGTCACTAGGTCAAATGTTACGTCATAAATTGAAAGGTCTTGTCATGGGCAAGCTTCATGTATAATATAAAGTTTCTACTGCATATAGTTCCTTAGATTTTGCCTCAACCAGAAACTTTAACCAAAATCTTTAACTAGGTCATAGTCCAAGGTCAAGGTCACTAGGTCAAATGTTACGGCATAAATTGAAAGGTCTTGTCATGGGCAAGCTTCATGTATAATACAAAGTTTCTACTGCATATAGTTCCTTAGCTTTTGCCTCAACCAGAAACTTTAACCAAAATGTTGACGGCAGACGGACAGACGGACGGACATCGTCAATCTATAGACCGGAATTGCTTTGCAATCCGGCCAATAAATTACAAATTGCATTAAAGTACAAAAACTGCTCTTGCAAAATTATGATAGATATAATCTCAAAGTCAAAACATACATGTACATGTATACATGCATTCGAAAATAACTTTACTTCCCCGCTTTGGGGTATCTTATGCTACAAAAGTAGGTCAAACTCCAAGGTCAAGGTCACAAGGTCAAACATTTGGTCCTAACATAAAGGAGTTGACAATATCACAAGATACAAACTAATATCAAACCTCCCCATAATTTAATGAAAATTTGCCCCCAACGGAACGAAAATGCCCCCTGCAGCAATATCTTTTTTGAAAAGTTATCTTGGGATCTAGGTCAAGTGTCAATTGTGACCTCAACCTTAGACCTATGACCTTGTTTCAGGGTCATGACACACTCTAAGGTCCTCAGGAAAATTTCTGTGAAATATTAATGAAATCCATCCACAGGGGGAGGAGTTATGCCCCGGACAAGGTTTTACTAGTGATGTCTATTGTTATCTTGACCTTTGACCTATGACCTTGATTCAAGTTCATGACACAGCCTTGGGTCCTAAGGTACATTTCTTTTAAAATATTAATGAAATCCATTTACAGGGGGAGGAGTTATGCCCTGTACAAGTCTATTGTGACCTTGACCTTTGACCTTGATTCAAAGTCTTGACACACCCTTAGCAGGAATTTTTTTGCCCCTTTTTGGGGCCGTTATTCAGCCCCATTCCCAATTAAAAATAGTATCTTTTTTTCCCAATTGTGGCTCTTAAATTTCCCAATCATATTTAGATGGAATTTTCACCGAAATTTAGTGAAATTTTCTCGCTCAAAAGTAGCAAATTTACTAATCATTTGCCATATTGTTGTAAGCATAAGAAATTAAATCTTATTTAAAAGAAAATTATTTGATTGAACATTTAATTCTGAACTTTCGAATGTATAAACTGTTATTTTACTTTTTATATTACCGGTAGTACTTCCAGTTCCTAAAATATTCCCAAATGTCATAAATTTTCCCAATTGCACGGGCCCCGACCCCATTCCCAAATTACTGAAAAAAATCACTGCTTAGGTCCTAAGGAACATTTCTGTGAAATATAATTGAAATCCATCTACAGGGGGGAGGAGTTATGCCCTGGACAAAGTTTTACTAATGATGTCTTGTGACCTTGACCTTTGACCTATGACCTTGATTCAAGGTCATGACACATCCTTAGGTCCATCCTAAGGAACATTCCTGTGAAATATTATTGAAATCCATCCACAGGGGGTGGAGTTAAGCTCCAGACAAGGCTTTATTAATGATGTCTATTGTGACCTTGACCTTTGACCTTGTTAAGGTCACGACACATCTATAACTATTCATAAATTCTAATAAAATGACAACATCACTCAATATATTGAAATAACTCAAATCGTCAACTGCCATTTCGAAATTTCATATAAATTCAAATTTTGAGAAAACATTGATGATGTATTACATGTATTTCCAAAAGATAAATTTGGAATATATGAAAATTTAATCTGGTTTAAAACAAAAACTTATAGACAAAAAGAACTTCGATGCATAAAGTTTTACTTAATTTCTATGATTTGAATTTTTGGCTGGATTGCAAAGCAATTCTGGCCTATAAATTGACGATGTCCGTCTGCCCGTCCGTCTGTCCGTCCGTTCGTCTGTCCGTCCGTCCGTCCGTCCGTCAACATTTTGGTTAAAGTTTCTGGTTGAGGCAAAATCTAAGGAACTATATGCAGTAGAAACTTTATATTATACATGAAGCTTGCCCATGACAAGACCTTTCAATTTATGCCATAACATTTGACCTTGTGACCTTGACCTTGGACTTTGACCTAGTTAAAGATTTTGGTTGAAGTTTCTGGTTGAGGCAAAATCTAAGTAACTATATGCAGTAAAAACTTAATATTATACATGAAGCTTGCCCATGACAAGACCTTTCAATTTATGCCATAACATTTGACCTAGTGACCTTGGACTTTGACCTACTCAAAGAGTTTGGTTAAAGTTCCTGGTTTAAGCAAAATCTGTGGAACTGTATGCAGTAGAAACTTTATTTTATACATGAAGCTTGCCCATGACAAGACCTTTCAATTTATGCCGTAACATTTGACCTAGTGACTTTGACCTTGGACTATGACCTAGTTAAGGATTTTGGTTAAAGTTCCTGGTTTAAGCAAAATCTATGGATTTGTATGCAGTAGAAACTTTATTTTATACATGTAGGTTGCCTCTGACAAAACCTTTCAATTTATGCTGTATTATTTGACCTAGTGACCTTGACCTTGGACTTTGACCTAGTTAAGGATTTTGGTTTAAGTTCCTTGTTTAAGCAAAATCTATGGAACTGTATGCAGTAGAAACTTTATTTTATACATGTAGGTTGCCTCTGACAAAACCTTTCAATTTATGCTATATTATTTGACCTATTGACCTTGACCCAGTTAGTGACAAAAACTTACTTTGCAATCCGGCCATACCGTCTTTAGCGGTGTTTTATTCATTAATGGTGCTGTGCCAACTTTTATAATCCAATGGAGTGACTCCTTAGAAAAAGTAGGCCAATATAAATGAATAATATCTATTTACTCTGTACTTTCTATTGTGACAGCTATAGTGATAGATGCAACAAAATAACTGCTATTTCTTGCAATCTCGAAGTTAGAAACTATATAGGAAATTAATTATCCATCAGGGACAAACGAGGAGCAGTTATCTTAATATCAACTTCTATAAAATAGTCTATCGCTTTGAAAATGTCAAAACGATTGAATTCCATTCTGATGGCTGAAACTAAAAGCCTTATAGGGAATTGACCCTTCCGAACGCGGGAAAAATTTGAGAAATTCCATGACGTCACAATGCAATTTCAATGTTTGACCGAGGTTCGAAGCTTGTTTGTCCGAGGTGAACACATGGAAAAAGCATTGTGACGTCACGAAATTTTGCATGTTTTTCCCGCAATCGGAAGGGTCAATTATTACGTAATTTTCTATAGACTTGTGTCCCAGTATAGAGTGAACCTGTTTAGTGATCTTGTCTTTGTAATGTATCACATTAGTCTACGTCATGGAGATTACTCCATGTCTTTATGAAAAAAAGTAGATAGAAATTATGTTGAAGCTTTTTCTCTAAAATCAAGTACATCAAGAAACACTTATTATGCCTAAAAATTTGTTATGATTCTATACAGAAGAAAATGTAATGCAGTAAAATGAATTAAAAGATACTTTGTGCTTTTCTATAAACCTAAATTAATCTACACTTTTTTTTATTGCTTGAGCGATTCAAAGAGACAGTATGCAAAACCTTTTTAGCTTGATTTCTTGTTTGTTTTGTTAGGGAAGGAAGAGGGGGGGGGGGGGGTTGAAAAAGATTGCACATCAAGTCAGTGTAGAAAATAACATACTATTAGACAGATTAGAAATCCCCAACTCCAACTGAACACACAAAAAATAAAAGTTACACCATCAATCTTAATGTTAGGAAATAAAGAAAACCCCGTTATTTTCCGTGAGTTTTGTGAGTTAGCTGACCTGAGTGAGTCCGAGAATGTTGGTTGAGTTGTGACAGTTGTTTGAAGCCTCTCTGACAAACGGGACAATAATGCTGGGCTTCCGCTGAAATGGTATATCATGATTTAAGAGCAGAGGGGATGGCACAAATTATTCAATTTATCAATTTTCGTTTTCATTATCTAGATTTCTACAAGGTGATCATCAAGATTATCAAGTGTTTTTTATTGTTTGCCTGCAAACGAAAGTGAAAAATTATCATTACTGTATTAATTCTTTTCCTTCAAAAAATATTGTAACATGATCAGGATTTTTAATGAGCTGAAATATGAGAATTAAAACAAGATGATATCAAACTGATGATGTCTGGCCTAATTATAACCCTCTGTCCTTAATTCCTGATAAATCATCTACGACTTCTTTACCAATTCATACCAACCTTTCACATTGACTGCTCCTCTTTGGCGTTTGCATTTGTACCTTTCGTTAATTCGGTTTGGTTCCGATACTAAATACTGATAAGCAGATATGAAGCAGGCAAACAAAAAAATAAAAATAGAAATTTTGAACCTTAAAACCGTTCAAAATTTTTGATACCGATTCAAAAATTTATTCCCCACCCATGGAAACTTGTAAAGAGAAGGTAAGTTGATAAATCTACATACAAAACCTCCCTCATGTCCTCTGAAGTCACTGACCAAGCTATTTCTATCTATTAGAGGTACATTTGCAGGTCCTACGATTTAAAATTATATTTTGCCAATATCTTGACTTAGACAGACATTCATACTGCACAGAGTCTTTGGCAATAGCTTTCTGCCCTATTGGCGACTCCATTATTTGAAATCTTAGCACACAACCTATTCTTTAATACCTTCTTATCATCCATTTTGCTCTTTTATCTAATATCAAAATTTCATTATTGCTAATAAACATGCTGTTTCTCAATCCATGCTAATTATATTAAAGCACTTATGTTACATGTGTTAATTGTATTGATTGCACTATGACATCCTGTACATTATAATCAAACTTCCAACATGCATAAGAGTGTTACTTATATCAGAGTTATGTGGTACGATTTTTGTGAGACCTTAATAAAACGAAATTTACACAAAAAAAATAGGAACCTTCCTAATAAAATGAACATTTAGTTTTTTATCTCATTTTTTACAAACAAAGATAAAAGCAGGCCTAGCGAATAATTCTCATTGTCAGCATTTTGAAAAGATAAATCCTACTAGAGGTGCTAGAGGAACAATTTTGTGAGGTAGACACTCAAATCTGATAAAAGACAGGCAAACTGATAAGAAAAACCCTTGCACGGCCATTCCCAAAGGCTTTATACGCAGAAAGCAAGCACATTACAACACTGATAGATACGTTACACATACTGAAATATAATATTAATTTTCACATACCAATAAAATACATGTGTAAACTGTACATACACCTGACCTCTCACCTGTGTGTATTCTTATATGCTGCTGTAAATGACACAGCTGTTTAAACCGCTTCTCACAGAAATTACAGATGTGTTTCCGTATCCCAGAATGCACCAGGCTGTGTTGTGCGAGCTGTTGTTTGCTCTTGAAGCCTTTAGAGCATGTAGGACACAGGTGGCTTCTTTCTGGGTGTATGGTGGAGGTGGGGTGCATGTGGTCCCGTGGGGAGAGGGAATTCTGCTGGGAAGCCAAAGACATGTCATGGTTAGGGAGGGACAGGCGAGCCAAATCTGTAAATAAACGGGGAAAATCTTTTAAAAATTAATATGCAGAAGGAAAACATATCAATTTGAAGCTGAAAAACATTTTATTAAGAATTGTAGTACATGTAATAACAATGAAATCTTTCTGTATATTACAACTCTGGAGGGATTGGTCAGATAAGGATGTGGTGATTGACAGACAGGTATAAAAATAAAATTTTAATAAAGCATGTACATGGTGAGTCTTTGTTGCCAATATGAAGATCTCAGGGCAAATTCTGTAACTCATGAAGACAAATAAAAGTTTATAAAACCTTATTTTCCTATCCTCTGATTTTAACTTTTGGAGATGTGACTTAGTTTCAAGGTCAAGATAATTATCCAGTTCTTTTCACTATGACCTTGACCTTCAAAACATTACCTTAGATGAGTAAAAGACAAAGCTTGTGTCATGGGCAATACTCCAGTATCTCAATTCGATACAAAGGTTGAAAACTTGTGGCTCAGACAAGAGTTTGTGGTTTCTTTTGATTGTAATCATTAACTTCCAAATATGACCTTATTTCAAGGTGATGACAAATCCTGAATCCTAGCAAAAGTTCTGTGAAATAATCAAATTCCTACAGGAGTTACAAAGTTAAGGCCCAGAACAGATTTGACCCTTTCTATAAACTGTGACCTTGACCTTAATACATCACTGGTTCAAGGTCAAGATACTACCTTTGCCTCTGAGCAACAATTAAGTGAAACATGATCCAAATCCGTTCTGAAGTGTCAAAGTTATGACCCAGATAGTAATAGCTAAAATAAGCGTTCCATCACGATGATCAGTCCTCGGTTTTTTTCTATTGCACTCATGATACAAGTAGTATTAATTCAGTTTTTAATATAAAATTATCTGCCTCTGGTACATCGATGACTTATTTTCTGCCAATGCTAAATACTAAATGCATGGCAAAATTATATCAAACGATATCGGTAAAATATCAAAGAATATCGTTGTTCCACAATGACATTACAAATCTACCTAGATTATTCATATATACTCCAAGTTATGAATAAATTCATATTGTCTGAATCCCTTGTACGAAAATATAAGACATGCATCAAAATAGTCGACAATTCCTGCATGTATCTCATTAAAATGATCTTTGAAAGTAATAAATCACTGCAGTATTTGATCGATAATTAGACATTACAAAGTGACAAAAATGTGCAATATGATCCATTTATCACTATTAAAAGAAACTGGTGAATTGGGCCAAATAAAAATTATTATGTGTTTCCTGGTTACTGAGTTCATAGTATTATGCATATATTTTGTAACTTTTTGTATCTTACATATATTTTTTGTATATATATAAATTTTGTCAGCATAGATTTTTATATATATTTTGTCAGCATAGATTCTGATAGTACGCTCTATTGTTTCAATGTCTAGTTTGGAATGCCCTTAAAGTGCAGAATCGGAAAAAAAAAGAAATATGCCTAGAAAAAATCTTCAAGGTGTTGGAATATTTCGTTAATATCTAGTATAATCTTTAGTAAGTTTTTCGGCACACCACATATCTAAACGTATTTGAAACTGTGACGTAATTTTACGTTTAACATAGATATTTTAAGAGGTGGTACCTTACAGAGCGACTACCTTAACCTCGATGTCAATAACCTTGTAAATATCTCGATTCCATGTTTGTTTTTAGTTGTTGTTTTTGGTGTCATGGATCAATTTTCGGTATTATTCGACAGCGACTTTAACTACCCCCCGCCCACCCAAGATATGCTTTACATATCTCTAAATTTGGTTTAATAGTATGAAAGGTTTTCGGATTATTATCTTGAGACTGAAATGACGGAAGCAAAGACTTTGTACCCCGAAATCACGTGGACATGAGATGAAACTTTATATAAGAAGTACACAAACATGTTGTATAACAAAATATTAATATTCAAATTCTGTTCACACGACCTTCGACAAGTGCAAAATAGGTTTTCGCATAAATATCAAAAAGATTTTTTTTAATTCTGGTAGACATTTTCAATATTTTCTCTTTTAATCTGAGAACGAGAAGGGGTCACTCATTTACATAACGAAACTCCTTGGCGTAGATTTAGATAATTTATTGAGGAATATTTCAATTTATCAAATCGAGGGCTTATATATCCTTGT
The DNA here is from genome assembly GCA_033119305.1 of Pinctada imbricata. Taxonomy (NCBI): domain Eukaryota; kingdom Metazoa; phylum Mollusca; class Bivalvia; order Pterioida; family Pteriidae; genus Pinctada; species Pinctada imbricata. The sequence continues at coordinate 11,434,891 of VSWD01000004.1, read as the reverse complement.
TCATTTTGAACAAAGCGAGAGTTTTATATCAGAGCTGGGCCTTTACAAGAAATCAAAGTTTTTGTCCGTACATGTAGTCTGAACCTCTTTCGTCCTGTAGCATCATATCCCACCCATCCTGCTAATTTTTTTCGGTAAATTTTTAGACATAATAATTTTCACAGTCTTTGGCCATATTACATCGTTTAGATTGAGGATCACTGACGAGGGTTAAGTACCAGAAATAAGCATGTCTGGTCCATGCTGCAAATTTATCAGTTCTTAAATGATGCTATTGAATTTGAAGACGTTTTACCACCCCAATAAGTATTAAGTGTTGAGTCTCATCATCTGTGACCATCCCTACAAGTTTGATGTAATGTACAACGTGTATCAATCAAGATTACAGGGAGTATATGCGTAAAGTAAAATGAAAATAAAACCTGATTCGATAGTGTACTTGACGCATTTCAGTGTTCCTTGTGATCAAGATAAATCCATCAAATTATAAGAGGGTATGACTACCATACAAACGGACAGACATACGGACGCCGGAAAGACTGATCCCACAGGAGCTAGATGCCAACGATCCACATAAATATCCGCCCCTACTATCCTTATATACTTATATATATGAACTTTGACTAGAGAGAAATGGGAAGGGGCGCAGGTGTCATTGAGGGTTGTTGGCATCGAGCTCCTGTGTGCTGCAGGCGACATAAAACTGAATAAAAGATAGTCCTGCTTGCAAGTCTCCGTTTCTTTTTAATTTGGTTGTTGTTCAAAACTCGCAGCTAGGTTATATAAATAGAACTAAATAAAAGAGACTGATCAATTCAAACTCTAAAAAGAGTTAATAATCAGTAAAGTTAGAATCTGATAAATACATCTAAAATCCAAATTCTTACCTGCGTCGTTTCTCAGAAACTGTGGATGAGGATGTAAGACTCCATTGTGATTCGTTGTCATGGCTACGCTGCTGGTTGGCATGGAGAAGGGAGTCTGAGTCCTGCTCTGTGGCACCATCGGGGAGTGTGGTAATGTCCCGACCCCCAGGGGATGTTGCTGTTGTTGTTGTTGACCATAATCCTGCGGGTGGAGCTGAGCAGGTTGCTGGGGTGGTGGTTCAGGCATACCGTCCCTGTTGTTGGACATTAACCAATATGTTAGTAAAAGTTTAAAATTCTCAAACCATGGGTCCATCTCATTGGTCAATCCGGGTCACGTGATTAGACAAAGTGTTCGGAATGGTTTTAGTCCGAGTTATGGGTAAAAGTCAAAGGTTAAGGTCATGTTGAGCTGGTTGATTGACATAACATATATTTCGTCGTTTTCATAAATTATTTCAAAATTTCTTCATTTTATACTCTTTGTCCTTTCATCAGAACCTTTAATACATCAGTTCATGTGAATGGAAGTTCGTCCAATAATTTGCTCTAAAAAAAGCTGTTTTTACAGCAGTACAGTTGTTATGAATTGTAACTTTCCACGACGTGCCAAATATGTCTCCTTTTCACATAATTGTCAGTCGTAATTCCGTTCAACTTTTAATGTACCAGTGCATTTATGTGCATCGAATAGATTTTAAGAATGAAATTACCGCATAATAAGTACTTTGTAAATATTTTCTGGGATAATTAGTTTTTTCTCGTAATTCGTTGTTTGTAGATGAATGACATTCGAGGTTTTCAATGCACTACTGCTTTTTTAATTTATCATCAAATCTCATGTAATCACATAGTCTCATTGATTACGAAATAAACTGCAGTTGGTTATTTACATTTCTTTTGTTTAAATTCATCACTGCGCGGATTTCTGTTATACTTGGAAATGCAACTTTAGAACTTCGTGCAACATGAAAAAATTAATCCAAAGCTCTGTCATTACAAAAACCCTCTCTTTTTGTCTTTTTCTCTCATTAATCTGCAGCATGGATTCGTGACACTGTGTTAAATCGATATGCTTGCATAATCTATATAGTGTAATAGATAAAAACTAAAATCCCGTGAGTACTGTCTGAAGCACTTAGAATGCACTTTAATTGTTCCTTTCAATTCTGTCTGTACACTGACTAGACGCTGGTCAGATTCTAGTTTTTAATCAGACGACAAATCAGTTCAATATATATATATATTATCTTTCATCTGACAATCTATCACCAGGATATTGTAAGACGTTCAAGATACATTAGTAGAAAGATGGATCATTTTTAAAATGAAATCAACTTAAATATGTCATTCCATTTAAATCGGCAAGGTGCCCGTCTGTGAAGCGGTACACGTGTAAAATGCATCCTAGGTGCACCCCTGTTAAAATATGACAGCGATGTCGAGTGTATAATTGATCAAAATTCTTTGATAATGCACAGTGAATCACACTTCCTTCTATGCCGCAAGAAACCGGTCCTTCTTATCAGTGAAAAAAGAAGACAGTCAAAAACTGCGGTTCCATCAACACAAACAATGTTATCAGCGCTGCAAATCTCCAGTTTCTATATATCACATCAATAGTTCAAAAATACACAAATTCCAGACAATCAGTTGCTACGAATTACATAACTTCACATAAAATTCTAACAAAACGAGGTCGCTTTAGAGCTAGGATTTCGCTCTGTCTCCCTGGTGCAGTAGAACGGATCAATTTTTTCTTGCACTGCGATATATGCACTAGCATGCATGTGTGCACGCCGATGCACAGTAAGGATATTTATGGAAATTGCTTTACATATTTTTACCTTTTATATAGACCTACTCTTGTTAAAAATGGAATGACATTGATGATCGTCTACGCAAATAAACGTATCGTTTCAGTGTAAGAATGATTGTATGATGGGCTCGAATTTTTTTTTTCTTGAAAAAAAAAAAAAAATAAAGGAAACATACTTTCAAAAGACTATGAAAAATGAATTTTAACCATAGTTAAACGAAATACTTAGTTGATTTCCGGCATTATCATATTTTTTTTTCAATTTTATTATGATAATGATGCTTTTGATATTTGTCATGCATTATCATTTTATTATACAATCAAGTCGTTTCCCTTAAGTCGACGGAAATACAAGTATTCTATTTTATGAGTAAACTTGAACATGTACATCCACCGCCCCCTTCTTCATGCCTTAAATCATCAAAGAAATATTAATATATATAATTTAGCTATTGACATGATTGAGGTAGCCACACGTTGACTCGAGGTAGATACAGAGGTACAGAAGACGAAATTCCGAGGTAAAAATTTTAAAAGAGGTAAATGACCAGCATGTAAAGAAAACTGCAAGCATGTATTTCTGTTTATTTCCAGTTATACGGAGACAAAAAGACGTACGGACAAGTAGACACCAAGAAAGACATTTCTGATTTTCCCGATATCGAAAAACTGGTAGAAATGGGGAAAAAGATAAGACAAAGTGCATTTCTTAGAATCTAATAACCTTCCCAGCTTTGTATGACATGCAATAAGAACCTGGGGTCATAATTTTTCATCTACTTCAAGAAATCTAACGAGGCAATACGACGTGCAGCAAAACACGGGCACTAAAATCATTTTCATCATTTTACCCTATTAACAGGATGCTGAGAAATCGATTTTTTCATTTTAAATCCGCAGTATACGGGCCTAATTTCAATGGTTTCTGGCTGCACAGTTATGTAATATTCTATATATTTGAAACAAATGAAGAGGGCTCCGATCGATACCTTATATGTTAGAATTCATCATCACCGAGAGCTGGCAGACATTACAATGAAAAGAGGGTAGATTAATGACGGGCGAGAGGGATATGACAACCTATTCAATATTTAGTTAGAAGAATTTTATTAGAAATTTATTGTATAGATTTTTTCTCCGTCTCCTCCGTAGGAATAGAGATATTTTTTCCGGTTTAAAGGAGAGAGAGAGAGAGAGAGAGAGAGAGAGAGAGAGAAAGTTTTCAACGATTCATGTACATATGAAAATCATACGTTCTGAAACGGGGACTTATCTGAGCATCATAGGTCCTTAATGTATCCGTTGTACAAATAAATATCAATTGTACTTGAAAGGTAGAATCTCGACATACAAGTATCTTTACCTTAACCTTAATATACCATAAGGCCATTTCTTGTTTTTATCATATGTTTTGCGTCCTTTTGAAATTGAGAAAGCTACCAGCCAGCCAGGAAGAAAAACAAACAAGCGTATAAAATAAAGTTGCAATTTCACATTATTAGAAATTTATTTCATTTGATTATATATAGATTTTCTTTAACAAAAGAATTATAAATAATTCATTGCCTTAATTGTATCAGTGCATTAATTATATATTTTTTTTACACGAAATACAAAATATATATATATATATATAAATAAAGCATTTCTTTTAATGTTTGTAGAAAACACATTTCATTAGAAAAATATTCTATCATTTTGAATTTGTTTTGTTTTATGACTTTGGGCTCAAAACCTACCAGCACAAAACAGAAAATAACAAAGAAATGGCCTAACACATCATAAAAGTTGGTTTCCGTCATCAAAAATCAACATGACGACCGTCATCTTAGCCACAGAAACTATCGAGACACTGCCGAATATTACCGAGACGGTTTGAACACTGTTTAAAAGTTACTCTGATTATGAATATTGGTTTCTAAAGGCAAAATCACTCAAGTGGAAAAAAGCAGGTCAAGGTCATTCTATGAAAGTTTGATCAAAGATACATCAAATATGCAAGTTTGGAACATGTAACATTTATACTTTTCTCAATATTGGCCTTTAAAAGCAAAATTATTCAAGCAAAAAAAGTAGATCAAGGTCATTTTATGAAAGTTTGATCAAAGATGCATTCACTATGAGAGTTTGGTACATGTAGCACTTATACTTTGCTCAATATTGGCCTTTAAAGCCAAAATCACTCAAGTAGAAAAAGTAGGTCAATATCATTTTATGAAAGTTTGATCAAAGATACATCCACTAAGCAAGTTTTGCATATGTAGGACTTGCACTTGACTCAATATTGGCTTTTAAAGGAAAATCAATCAACCAGAAATAGTAGGTCGATGTCATTTTATGAAAGTTCGATCAAAGATACATCCACTACACAAGTTTGGTACATGTAGCACTTATACTTTGCTCAATATTGGCCTTTAAAGGCAAAATCACTCAAGGGGAAAAAGTAGGTCAAGGTCATTTTATGAAACTTTGATCAAAGATACATCTAATATGCATAACACCTATACTTTGCTAAATATTGGCCTTTGAAGGCAAAATCACTCAAGCGGAAAAAGTAGGTCGAGGTCATTTTATGAAAATTCGATCAAAGATACATCCACTAAGCAAGTTTGGTAATGTAGCACTTATACTATCCTCAATATTGGCCTTTAAAGGCAAATCACTCAAGGGAAAAAAGTAGGTCAAGGTCATTTTATGAAAATTTGATCAAAGATACATCTAATATGCAAGTTTAGTACATATAATTCCTATACTTTGCTTAATATTGGCCTTTAAAGGCAAAATCACTCAAGCGGAAAAAGTAGGTCAAGGTCATTTTATGAAAATTCGATCAAAGATACATCCACTGAGCAAGTTTGGTACATGTAGCACTTATACTTTCCTCAATATTGGCCTTTAAAGGCAAAATCACTCAAGGGAAAAAAGTAGGTCAATGTCATTTTATGAAAATTTGATCAAAGATACATCCACTATGCAAGTTTGGTACATGAAGCACTTATGCTTTGCTCAATATTGACTTTAAAAAGCAAAATCACATGAATGGGTTCACCTCAGCATCAAAATATGAATCACTTGTGCAAGTTTGATTACTGTAGCATCAGTACTTTGACAGATACTGAGTTACCCAAAACTTTAACCAGACGGGGACACAGACACCAGGGTTTTAGCATAACCTCATCTCAACTTCGTACAGGTGAACTGAAAATAAATATAATCCGGAAACAATTTTCAATCATCTAAGTCCTATGACCTTGACCTTTGACCTTTGGTCCCTAAAATTTAAAGAGCTCATTCTTGATTCAAGGGAAACATTTCTGGCAAGTTCTATGATGATAGTTGCAATACAAACTCTAATATGACCAGATAGCCATTTTCAATCACCGGAGTCCTTTGACCTTGACCTTTTGACCTCAAAATCTATAAAGGTCATCCTTGACTCAGGGGAAACATTTTTTGGAAAAGTTTCATGGTGATAAGTGCAATACAGGTTCTAGTATAATCTGAAAACCATTTTCAATCATCAGTCCTGTGACCTTGACCTTTGACCATAAAATCACTAGGGGTCATCTTTGAATGTATGAAGTTTCATTGAACTAGCACTTACAACATTTGAATCAAAGTCCGGAAACCAATTGTTGACACCTGCCCGCCCCTCTCACATCAAATTAAGAGCTAAGTTTTGCAACTGAGCGAAAAACTTCTTTGTAAAAAATTTCCAAGGAAACTATTGAACGGCTGAGAAATTGCTACAAATTTGAGTTCCAGAGACTGAAAGAATGATGTCATGGTGCTATCCATTTTATGGTGTAAGCATAAAAATACCACAGTCCACTACATATCTATACATAAAGCTGGCCATAAGCAGTTTAATTTATCTGTTTAAGATGCAATTCCTTAAAACAAAGATTTTTCAAATTATGTAAAATGATGTATTCAAAAGGCCTATATAAATGACATGATGTGTCAAATCAAATGATGATAGCTTTCAATTTTTCCATTAAAAGAAAATGAAATATTGGAACAATTTTACATGTAAGTAGGGCGAAACTCTCATAAAAGGCAACTTCTAACATTTGGCATGTTTACCTTTGACCATTCAAATTAATTATATCAAAATATTTGCAATACAAAAAGTTGATTGACATCTGTGATATAAGATACGGTGACTTGTTTAAACACTGGGATCATGTTCTCTACCAGTGTTTATTTCAGTGTATTGACATCTGTGATATAAGATACAGTGACTTGTTTAAACACTGGGATCATGTTCTCTACCAGTGTTGATTTCAGTGTATTGACATCTGTGATATAAGATACAGTGACTTGTTTAAACACTGGGATCATGTCCTCTACCAGTGTTTATTTCAGTGTATTGAGAATAGGTCCAGATCCCTAGAAGTTGGAAAAAAACTACATAATTTAGAAATTTTTTACCAGCAACAGTAATATGCACCTTCGTGCAAAATCTGTTATCTTCTATAATGTTTTCATGTCTTCTCAAAGTCAGCCTTTCCTTACAATCAAAATTCTACTTAATCACACGGCTTTACTGGAAAAATTGTAAAAAGTACAATTAAAAGGCCCAAGGGGGCCATATCGCTCACCTGAGTTGCAGACCAAGGACTCAATGTGGTAAAAAAGCTTCTACTGATCAGAGCGCATATTTGTTGACCGATCAGCACAAAAACTTGGTAGAGGTCCTTTAGTACTTGCTTCCCGTAAGGTTTCATGAAATTCTATGTAACTGTGAGAAGTCGAAAATGCATCAGCCAATATCACAACCCAACACGCCCATAGTTGTTGACCAATCAGCATGAAAAAATGCAAACTTGGTAGAGGACCTTGAGTACTTGCTTCCTGTAAGGTTTGCGAAATTCTATTTAGCGGTGTCAGTCAATCAGAGCCCTAGATGGCCATATATAGAGGATCTTCAGTTCTTACTTCAGTGAAGCAGTTGCAGAGAAGACAAAAATGTGTCAGCCAATCAGAGCCCTCAGCAGCCGTATTTGTGAACCGATCAGCACAAAAAACTCAAACTCAGTAGAGGGCCTTGAGTGCTTGCTTCCTGTAAAGTTTTGTGAAATTCTGTGCAGTGTATGCAGAGGAGAAGTTAAAAATGTGTCAGCCAATCAGAGCCCTTGGTGGCCATATTTGTTGACCGATCGGTACAACAACCACAAATTTGGTAGAGGGCCTTGAGTACTTGCTTTCTGTAAAGTTTTGTGAAATTCTGTACAGTGGTTGCAGAAGAGATGTCGAAAATGTTAAAAGTTAACGACAGACGGACGGCGCACTATGACAATAGCCTACTTGAGCTTCGCTCAGGTGAGCTAATAATGAAGTATGAATTGGGAATTTTCTGTTCAAAAGTGGATAAAAACATTTACATTTATAACAGAGCCAAATTGGCTAGAAAATAAACATTGTCTATATTATTAAGAAATAGCTTATCAAATTTACAAATAGTTTTTTTTTCTCCGATTTCAGGTAGCTTTCAGGAAGGTAGATGGACAGACATATGGACATGCAAAAATGTAATAAGATCATCTCCAAAGATATTTCTGGCATGCATGTAGCCACAGTACTTTTAAAGTGGAAGCACTTTCTGACAGGGTTTTGAGGCTCCCAAAGACTCCAAGGGGATGAAATTCCTGGGAGCTAATAGATTTTACACATGTACATTTTTATCCTTTGTACAGTTTTTACTCCATATAAAAGTTTGCATGCATAATAAAATTACAACATAACTTAAGAAAATGGAATATTATGACATTTAGATGTATGAATTATTCTCTCTCGGTATTTCTTTATTTATTTATTTTTTTTTTTTTGGTCAAACGATTTGGAAGCACCTGCATACTTGCTATATGCCCGTCTAGAGTTGGGAGCCAAAAAAAGTGTCAGTCCTCACAGCAAAAATGTAAATTTTCAATATAGGTTAAATGCGTATTGAATATATGTTTTGAAAATACAAGTAAAATTGTATGTTTACCAAAACGAAGAGTGTGATTATGTGTTTAATATACAAAATGTAAATGTATGTACTGTCCAAATATATGTTCAATATAAGTTTTTTATGCCCCTGTAATCGGAGATTCGGGGGCATATAGTTTTTGGCCTGTCCGTCTGTCTGTATGTTTCTCTGTTTGTCCACAAAAACTTTAACCTTGGCCATAACTGTTGAATGGTAAGTGATAACTGATAGGGCTTTCATATTTCACATGTGCATTCCTTGTGACAAGACCTTTCCATGGATACCAAAAATTTTGACCTTGAGACATTGATCTTAGAGTTTGACCTATTTTTGAAAAACTTTAACCTTGGCCATAACTTTTGAATGTTAAGTGATAGTGCTATCATATTTCACATGTGCATTCCTTGTGACAAGACCTTTATATGGATACCAAAATGTTTGACCTTGTGACCTTGAGCTTGGAGTTTGACCTAATTTCGTAAAACTTTAACCTTGTCCATAACTTTTGAATGGTAAGTGATAAGGCTGTCATATTTCACATATGGATTCCTTGTGATAAGACCTTTCCTTGGATACCAAAATTTTTGACCTAGTGACCTTGACTTTGAAGTTTGACTTAATTTCAAAAATCTAAACTTTAGCCATGACTTTTGAATTCTAAGTGATAGGGCTTTCATATTTCACATATGAATTCCATGTGGCAAGACTTTTCCATGGATACAAAATTTGACCTTGTGACCTTGACCTCAAGATGTGAAACTATTTTCAGCTATATTACTGTCAAAGATGCCAACAGGGGCATTCCTGTTTCACAAACACAGATTTTATTTCCAAATGTTTTAGAAAGTATGTGTTTCACATGTTTAAAATGCTTTTAGTCAGTATTTCTTTGGAACAATGCTATATATATGTCAAAACCACACATCTTTCATAATAAGTTTGATATATTTCATTCATGAATTCATGAATTAAACATATATGTAAAACATAAATTGAATATTTTAATTATTTTTCATACAAAATCAACTTTTATAATGATATAAGCTGACTTAACGAGCATCTACAGACTTATTTCCATTGAACAACAACAAGAGGCCCAAGGGGGCCTACATCCCTCCCCTGAACTGCAAACAAAAGAATGATAGTGAACAATATGGTGGAGGATGTTGAGTACTTGCTTCCTTCATGGAATTATGAGAATCAATTTTGGAGATGTCAAAAAAGAGTCAGTCAATCAGAGCCCTCGGTGGCCATATTTGTTGACCCATCTGCACAAAAAAAAAAAAACTTGGTAGAGAACCTCGAGTACTTGCTTCCAGTAAGGTTTCGTGAAATTCTGTGCCGCGGTTGCAGAAGAGATATCCAAAAAGTGTCAGCCAATCAGAGCACTCTGCCACCATATTTGTAGACTGATTGGCACCACCTTTAGTACTTGCTTCCTGTAAGATTTCGTTAAATTCTGTGCAGTGGTTGCAGAAGAGATGACGAAAATGAGTCAGCCAATCATAGCCTCACCGCCCATATTTATTGACCGATCAGCATGAAAAACACAAACATGGTAGAGGACTTTGAGTACTTGCTTCCTGTAAGATTTCGTTGGATTCTGTACAGCGGTTGTAGAACAGATGTCGAAAATGCATCAGCCTATCAGAGCCCTCGGTCATTAGGGAACTAATGAAAAACCATGTCTGTACATAAGCTGACTTACTGTGTAACTGTACAACGCTGAACATTTCTAATAGCTGCCTCAGTTTCTGTCTTCAACACCAGGTCACCATGGTTACCATCTAGCGTTTCCATGGTTACAGTACTGTGATTCCTACATGATTATCTGTCACTCCAACTTCCTCTTGTCAATCCATACTCCGTACAGAAAGAGATGATTAATATCATGTCCTGTGCTGTTTGTGTTATGTTAGGGCAGAGTATGGAAGTCTGAAAAGATATGTCATGAAATTGCTGTCATATGACTTGATTTTGCTTTAATCTTAATAATAATTATCACATTTACATTACTGATAATTGAATTAAATTTTAATTTTATGTCACTGTCTGACATGCTACCTTGAAACCAATATTTTACATAAGGAATTAGCACAGACACCTTTTTTTTTACTTTAACCAAATCAAAATTTCAACCAAACTATCTATCCATCTATCTAGAACATGTACCATGTGTACAGTGATGCCCCGTTAATCCCGCAACAGAACCATCCAAAGCAGTAAGGGATTGTTAACAATAACATGCCTATGCCAATCTGAGACACAGGACACTGATTTATAGTCCCTTCCAAAAGACTTATATATGGTGGGATTATTAATTGGCTGTTAAGACCACAAAACCGGCAAGTCTATTACATGGTGCCACTCTAGGATTCCAAACCAGGCAATGTCAATATGTCATGCAGACTGAGTGCTTAACCAACTGAGCTATGCCTCCTTGAAGCAAATTTAGTATCAAATAATTATAATAATTCAGGATTTTCGTTATACAGAGTTACTTCCCATTGGGGACAGTATATGACGTAAACTTATTGTTATGTCATCAAATTCTATGGAAACCAACGTTAAATTCAGAGAAAGTATGCCACAAAAGTAAGCCAATCGTTTTTTGAAATAGTACTAGTAGGTAAAATATCCAGGTATGGTCGCTAAGACAAAAATTATGGTATGTGTAGAAAGATCTTGTCACAGGGAATACAGGTGTGAAATATCAAAGCCCTATCATTTACAAATCAAAAGATATAGCCAATCTTAATTTTTTGAAAAAGTAGGTCAAATATCGAGGTCAAGGTCACCGGTCTTCGTGAAAACTCATTAGCCCGACCGCCCTGGCTACCAAATATTTCCTTGGGCTACCAAAATTTGATGCTGAACTAGCCCGAATGGCTAGTGACTTTAATGAAATGCAGTGTTCTCATTAAGCGCTGACGTCTGGTGATTTTTCGTCTTATACTTGGGGTAAAATCGCTGCCTTCTTTCCGTAAAATGTACACGTTACATCTCAACTTTTATCGCTGGTTAAATAATTATATGAAATGTTTATTTCATTAAACATGTTTAAAATGAAATATTATAATGTTTTGTTGTAAAATCTGTTCATTAAAATATTTTTCTAAGATACAAGATAAATATTTCTGTAACCACATTGAATTGTTTTCTGCGCGGCGTGACAGGTTATGTTACGGTACCGGTACCAACTAATATGCAAGTATAACACGTTCAATTAAATATAATACAATAATAATGAACACTGAAATGAAGAAATTCTTACGAAATTATTATAACTATTGGCCAAGCGCCGTAAGCAACTTCCCGCCTACAAGCGTGTATTATTCAAATTAGTTCTTATATTTTTCTTTCTCGGTCCATTTTCTGCAGGCACAAAGCGTATGTGAAATTATATTTATACAAACAAGATCATGCATTTATTGTAAAATTAAGTCTATTGATAATGACGTAACTGACATCCGCCAGAGAAATGATCGGGTGGTGGTTTAACTTCGTTTGATTTTTATGCATACTCTGTATGTGTGAATGTTTGCCTATTCAACGGACCTACGAACTGTAGCTGAGGAAACGATGGGTCTTTATAGCGTTTTGATTTTTCTTCAATGGCTAGTGAAAATTTTGGATGGCTAGTAGATTTTGGCACTCAACTTAGCCTGGCTGGCTAGTGATCAAAAAAAGTTTTCATGAAGACTGGGTCACTAGGTCAATAAGCTATGGTATGTGCTAAGAAAGGTCTTGTCACAAGGAATACACATGTAAAATATCAAAGCCCTATCACTGACCAATCGAAAGTTATAGGCTGTGACACCTCAATTGTGACAGACAGACGGATGGACGGACCAAATTCAGGAATGTGTTGGATTAAACCCCTGTCACAGTACTAAAACGGCGTTCCCCCTGCGCTCCCACCTGTGGCATCTTGGAAACATTTGAAGAAAGCTGTGGGAGCACAGTGGAATAGCAAGCAGCATCGTACATGTAGTATTCCTGAGAGCACTGTGACAGTAAAGTGACATCACAATGAATTCCATGGAATCCCATAGGATATGCCTACCTATGACGTTTGTTTTGAGCATGCATGTCAAAACAATTGCCATGTGAATGTCGATGATCTAGATCAAAGTAGGGTCTCTGTGGCAGTGCCGTAAGGTTGCGGTAGCAGCACAGTGAGGTCACCTACACTGCAAAAAGAGCAACAAAAACTCTTGGTAGAAATGCTGTGACTTTTACACCGGTACTCTGCTTTCAAGGTAATCGATCAGCTAGGATTCTATGAGATTGCACTGTGTCCTAACTTACAGCTCCACTGGAACTATCTCCTTAGAATGCCATAAGAACGGCTATAGAGTGACAGCTCATACAAATTTTATCTTTTTTTCCTGGGAACCCACTAGCACTGCGATGCCAGAAAGTACACAGTAAGAGTGTAGCCCTAGTGTGACAGGGGCTTTAGAGAAATAATTCATATGAAAAAGAGTTTATGATACACAACACTGAAGTTGTATTCAATGAAAATGACGAAAGTTGGAAAGGTGTGCATGAAAAATGATAATCAGAGTAAATTCGGCGACAATAAAAAATGTATTTATCTAAAGGCACTAATTAGATAAGAATATACGTACAACACTATCTAAAATCAAATAACTATACCAAATTAAAAAGACAGAAAGTGTGCCTACATGAGGTGTCTGTAAGAATGAATATTTCTGGCTCCAGAATATTTTTGGAAAAGTAAACAGAGAGTTGCCTCCCTTGTCGGCGCTAACGAGAACTTGTCGAGACTCCCAGAGTTTGAAAACAGTTTGTAAGAAATTTATTGTCACGTTATAGTCTATTTTGAATACGAATCTTATCATAAATCGTTGATTTTATTGTTTATACAGTAAATTAAAGAAATCTAAGGACTTTGTCCGCGAATTTTCTCTGTCCCCTCGACAAACACCAGAATGTACCACTTGACTTAGTTATTTACAGCCAAACCACTGTGCGAAGGCGTATATACCCTTTCACATTTATCTGTGGTAACAAATTTGAAGCATTACAGACATGAAAGTAGATCAATGTGTCGGAGTTTAAAGAAGGGTAGTCCGACTTGCAGACCTACGACGGTGTTATCTGTTTTTTTGTCTTCGGTCTGACTGCTATGTATAGGCAAAACTTGAGAATTTCTGTGCGAAAAAAAAATTGGGAAAGTCGTCCTTTTTTTTGATAAATTCCAGTCTCTTCAAGCAAAAAATAACTCGCCCAGTCCTCCTCCCCATAAGAAATCCTTGTCATGCGCACAGAGGTGAAACCAGGCCTGGAGGGGATTTCTTATGGGGAGGAGGACTGGGCGAGTTATTTTTTGCTTGAAGAGACTGGAATTTATCAAAAAAAAGGACGACTTTCCCAATTTTTTTTTCGCACAGAAATTCTCAAGTTTTGCCTATACATAGCAGTCAGACCGAAGACGAAAAAACAGATAAAACCGTCGTAGGTCTACAAGTCGGACTAAAAGAAGGGGATCTCCAACATGACTTTGTTACAGCATGCACAGCGAAACACAGAAACATGTCGCATGCATGCGAAAACATAGAGTAAGCACATAAAAGGGATGAGGAACACAAAGCCGGTGGATTGCTAGAAATATTCATAACAGTGGACAGCTTGTGAACGAACTTTTCTTCCGCATAAAATTTCTTCCTCCTGGAAGTTTTACTATTATAATGAAATTTCCCAGGATTTTTCATTGTGGAATATTTTTTCCTTGTCCATAGTACTTTTTCCACAGTCCTTTGGTAAGTGAAAAAAGGGTAAAACATCAACAATTTTCATGAAAACGCTTCCGTCTATATGTACGGAAACATTGTTATGAAAATTGTTGATGTTTTACTCTTTTTCACTACATTTTTTGTACCCAAAGGACTACTTTTTCTTTGAAATAGAAGAAATATTATATGTAAGTACATGTGTAATATTTTTTCCTTCTATGCTTCAAATACATAAATGACTGACTTACAGATATTTTCTCATAATTCAAACATTTCAATAATTACAGTAACATGGTTAGCTTACAGGAATAATTCTGTGGAATGATTCATATGTTCATATGTATTAATAATACAGTTATCTTTTCAATTTTATTAAAATAATTTTCAAACTCTTTATTTTTTTTTTTTTCTACATGTAAAACACTCCGCTATTGGAAGAAATAATATAGGGATCAAATTTCCATGCTATATACAGTACATGATTTTTGAAATTTATTATTTCTTATTCTGAATTCGATGTTTACATGTAAATAAGTTCATTATAATATTTTTTCCAGTGACAATTATTAATCTATTATGCACATATATGAAATCCTTATTTTTGTTCTGTAAGATTTTACCATGGTACTAGTATCAGAACTTTTATTATGAACATGAAAAAAATTCCAGATGGAAGTTTTGTTATGTAATATATTTTCCATGGCATGAGAACTTTTATTATGATCATGGAAGATTCATAACATAATAAAATTTCCTTTCGG
Organism: Pinctada imbricata; assembly: GCA_033119305.1. Taxonomy (NCBI): domain Eukaryota; kingdom Metazoa; phylum Mollusca; class Bivalvia; order Pterioida; family Pteriidae; genus Pinctada; species Pinctada imbricata. Next base: position 11,419,709 of record VSWD01000004.1, on the reverse strand, counting down.
AATTTTTAATACATGACAAAAGTTCCTGGGAAAAAATATTATATGATAAAATTTCCAAGGAATAAATATTATGCTGGAAGAAATATTTCATCACAAGCTTCCGGCACGCACTAGGTTCCAACAGTATGAATACCTCCAGCATTAGACGTCACCATCCTTTATAGCCTGTTTTTAACTGTAAATAGAGATTTTAGCTGTTTGCAACATCACGCTGGAGTATTTAACACTTGTGTTTGAGTCCACTCCACACCAGGAAGAAGAAGAAGAAAGCATTGAGAACACTAAACATGCTAAACACCAAACACTATTTGTAACATGACAGAACAATGAGACCAGTCGTTGTCGACTTTGGGCGGCAATCTGCCACTTTGTACTGTATAGTATCCTTTGAATAAGGAGCATCGCCTACAGGTGTATTGTTTGAAGACATAAGCAGAATTTGGAATTTAGACCTGTGCAACTTCAAGGGACCCACCCAAAGCAGTGAGGGTTCTTTAACGTGCCATTGCCAATTCTGTGACAAGGGACCTCTGTTTCAAGTCTCTTCTGAAATAACTATATACATTGTACAAGGTGTTAGCCCTCAACACCTGGTGAGTCTTAGTTGGTTTCTCCCTCCACCTATGCCGCTCGTCGGGTTTGAAGCTAGTACATGTAGGGTCAAATTTGTATTGCGATATATTTTATAGCATGGAGATTCCATCTGATTTTCATTTTCCTACTTCAAATTTGCTTTCAAAATTTTATTTAAAAATCTAAAAATGTCTTCACTATACATGTATAATGATGGACATGTGCAGACAAATCTGACAGTCCTTCTTAGTTCTATAGCATTTGAAGTCTACTGGTATCATACATGCATGAATATCCGATTGAAAGAAATTATAATTCATCCAAGTGTTAATGTGACATTGGCAGACACTCGTGGACGTGCAGACAGTGCAAAAAGTCACAAGGAAACTTAAACATCATTTATACCCTTACTAAATAAATGACAGGAAAGGTGAACATCCGAGAATTTCAAGACACCACGACGTTGCACGTGTAAGCAATCTGCCAATCATGAACAAGATACTTGCTAGAAATGGAACTAACATCCTTGCTTCAAATTTATCTGATCTTAAATTATGCTGTTAAAATTATAGACGTTTTAAAACATTTGTACCACTTGGTGAATGTCACTGCTGGTGGACTAGGAGTCCCCGAGGGTAGCCAAGTTCGATCAACTTTAGTTGATCGTTTCTTCAACAAAATCAAAATTTCTGTTATCAAAATTTCTTGAAATTTCTAAAACGGGGTCCTGTAGCATCATATCCCATGCATCCTGCTATGTCTTTCGATTCATTTTTGGACATAATAACTGAAAATAGTTTTAGTTGGGGGATTTCTATGTTAATTTTAGCGTGACGTCATCAATGCTTTCCATAGGCTCAGTGTTAAACATCGGCAAAGTCACACTAAAATTAACATAGAAAGCTCCCTGATTAAAACTATTTTCTTTAACTGTGAGCGTAGTATTGGTCGTACAGATGTATATCATACACTGTTAGTTTTGAGAGTTCGAGATATATCCCCCTATATAAATTTTAATCGCAAAAATTGACGAATTGATTGGTTTTCTAAATTCATCACAATATATTTTAATATGATAAATAACAATATATCTGATATTTCAAATGAAATGATTTTCTCTTGCAATTTACTAAACACTACACTTTCATACATTTTATGGTTTTATAGTTATGCTCACTAGTATGTTATTGTGCTTCAGAGATATGGCCGGTTTGTAGAGGGGAGTTATAATGGAGAAGGAACACAAGGACATTCTATTAGAGAAGCGTGTAGATTTGGTTGATAATATCAACATAGAAGATGGTCTACTCTCACAACTCCTGGCCAAAAAGATATTCAAGCCCCGCACAATCCACAAAATTCAGGTATTTATTATCATGGTATTTTTTTTTCAACATGTAATATTTTGCAGTACCTCTTTCTACATGTTCTACCATCTCCAGATGAATCAACTACTTGTATTGACATGCACAATGTTTTCTCTGTGTTTTGTTTTACACAGCCCTTATCTGGTCAATTGAGTAAGCCCCCAGACAAACTGCATAATTATGTTATACATGTAGTAAGATTTTTTCTTAAAAATAATAACTATTTTTAAATAGTTGAAATACATATTTACCTTAAATGCTACATTTTCACATTATTTTCCGATAATTGATTGGTTTACTTTTCCAATTGATACCTTTCCAATTGATACCTCAAATTGTTATTATCTTCTAATTGTACGACACTACCTGTCATACACATATATAATGTTTAATGCAACTAAGATTTCTGTGTGCTTATAGATTAGAAACTGTATTTTGTAGGCTTGTAAAACACCAGAGTCACAGATAGAATGCCTGTTAGATGCCTTACCACTGACTGGGAATAAAACGTATGATAAATTCTGTGAAGCTTTGATAGAGGATGGACAAGAACATGTAGTAGAACTTTTTCTGAAACCGAAAGTGAAAGAAGACGAAACCAAGAGCAACGAAACGTCAAATCAAAGTCAGAATGCTCAGACATTTCCGAACCAAAACGTATCTCAAAGTGGAAATCCAATCCGTCCAAGTTCCTCACCACCAAAACTCCCTACTCAACCGGTGTTATCTGCCCCTGATTCCCTGAATGTGGAACAGGTGGAGCCACCACCACCCAAACTTCAACCCATTGCTCATTATAATGATAATCGTGCATTAGTCCCTTCTCAAAATCAACGAAATATCTCACAAGGCAGCCATCCTGTTTCTATACCGTCATCCAGTAATTCCGCATTCCTATCACTTCATAATCCTCCTGCTTCTGAGAACGATGGTCATACCTTTGCAGCACAAAGATTCGCTCATACAAACTCATCTCAACCATTTCCAGGATTTGCGAAGGACACAAACGTCTTTCCGAATTTCACCAAAGACACAAACGGATTTTATGGTTCCAACAACAACAATGCAAGTGATTTTACAAACATCGAAAATCGATACCAAAATAAACATTATATAGACGATCCAAATTACAGAGAGCCTCCATTATTGCCGCCATCCTCGGTGCCACTCTCCAGTCTCAGTGTACCGTTCCACAGTAACATCTTTCAGGGACGACAGGAGATGGTTTATGTTACGACATCACGGATTATACCGTCAAAGGATGGTGTACACGAGGAACATGAGAGATCTAGTATGTCCAGATCAGATAGCTTAGGTAGTGTTCTTTGATTGAATTAATATATTTTGATTTAAGTATCAAAATGGTATAAATATGTATTTCTATTTTAAAATACTTACAAATTCAGTACTGTATTTTCATTGTACTTAAAGATCTACAAAACAACGCACAAAATTTTGTCTGAGTTATAAATGATAGAGCAAAATACTGCACATATAGTATAGTAGAATAGGACAGAGTATTTAACATATATGTGAAAATTTCTTGCTTAGAAGAAAGAATGCATAAAAAAAAACTAAATTATTTTAATATGATAAATTGCTATCACCATGATCACTAGTAAATCTTTTATATCCAAGTCAATGAGGTCTTCACACTATAGGATTGTGTGAGTTTTCATGCAAATCTGAGATAATTCATTCTATAATTATTTTACAGATGCTATGACAAGGAACGACCAAACAGAGTCTCCAGGTAAAGTTATACAATTTTATCATCGTGTATGGTAATGCTAATTTCTAAACATATCCTTGTCTTTCATGTTTGGCTTGAGTAATATTGTAAATTATTAATTTACAATATTACTCAAGCCAAACATGAAAAAGTCAAATAATTACATGCAATTGAATTCCCTTAAGCAAATGTTAAGTGCAATCAACATAACAGAATATTACCAGTATGATGGAAGGAGTAGAAATTCTAGCACTATGTGGTAATACATAAACATTTGTCCTCACTTTCATTCAGTCCAAGATTCTTTGTCTCCTCTGTCTCTATTTCATGGTATATTTATCAGTAAGTACCACGGTACAGTAGGTACCAGTCTATGGTTATGATAGTATACACCAGTCCATGGTTATGATGGTATACACCAGTCCATGGTTATGATGGTATACACTTGAAGGCTCAAGCATGACTGCTGAGTGTCAGTCAAGTCAGCAAATAAGACGTTTTATATACGGAGCTTGAAAAACATACTTTCTGTAACCGTACTGAACCTCCTCTGACAACATATCAAACAGCTGATATCTTGTGCTTTGTACAGTACTATATTATGGCTTTTATTTACAAAGAGCACTAAAGGGATAAAAACAACCACGTTCACTATTCAGACAATGTCGGATCCATCCGGCTTTTATTTACATATATATTTATTTACACTTGACAGCCAAACGTCAGCGTGTACAAGATAACCATGATGAAGAAGTTATCAGATTTCCTATCTTTAACTACCCCACCAAGCCCCCAGAACCGAGGGTCGTAGAACAGGGGGAGGTAACCCCCTCTCAGGTAGCCTTAGCCAGGGTGGATCAAGGTGGATCTAGGGAGGATCCAGAGGTGGATTCTACAGACGGGGCAGTGGCTGTAAGGGTTGAAACGTGTACACGGCAGTTTTACCTAGCTAACTATAGAAAGGTATATAGGATACATGTTAGGGCTGTCGCAATATGCTACGCTCATGATACGATATTTATCACGATATTTACCCATGATACAATTCGTATCACAATACATCATTTTAAAGTAAATATGAAAGCATTTATGTAATTTGTCAGACATTTTAATATAACAAGTTTAACAGCAACAAATTTAGAAGATCATTCATAACTTGAATGCTTTGAGAATTGACTAGAATACAGGAGCATCTTTTAAAGAATTATCTTTAATGACCTGGAGCCGAGCATCGCCATGTTGATTTTTTAAAGATAAGACTAAATGCTGAAAACATAAATCAACGATACAGCCTCTTCTTGTATCGTGTATCGAACCGTGTTTCAAGAACCGCAGTGAATCGAGAATCGTAGTGAATCAAGACAGCCCTAATACATGTACATTTTAGTTCATTAATGCATTATTATTGTCCTTTCCATATAATATTTCTACCTCTCCTTAGTATGTTAAATGATAAAAATTAAGAATTTACATGATTATTGATCTGTATTGTCATTATGTTTAAGTTTAGTATTTACTGTCCTGTTCACTAAATCCAGAGCACCTTGTTTGGGCGATTTATTCTTTCGTCTAAAGAATTTGCTATAAATTATTGTTTCTGAGAATTGACCCCCTTTAGTCGTAACTGGAAATTAACTTCAACTTACCCCATTAGCTGCCTTCAAACCGCAATATGAAAAAATAAAATGTCTACGGGAAATTCCCATGTTAATTTCAAGCCACTGCCATTTTGTTCTCCGTGTGAACAATAGTAAACAGTGACGTCAAAGCCTCCGACGTCACACATTTTCAGTGATTTTACGATAGAAAATCCCCATAGACTTTTTATTTTCCGTCCTATTTCTAACTTAGCTGACGCACAGACAAAACAATGGTATTTTCTGTTACGACTAAAGGAGTACTATAAAATTGATACCTTTTTATGCCCCTGGAATCAAAGATTCGGGGGCATATAGTTTTTGGCCTGTTTGTCTGTTAGTCTGTCTGTTTGTCCGAAAAACTTTAACATTGGGCATAACTTTTGAATGGGAAGTGATAGGGCTTTCATATTTCACATGTGTATTCCTTGTGACTATAACTATCAACCATATGCTGTCATGTGGGATGAGAAAAGCCCACCCGAGGGGTCTGGTTTCTGGTCAGGGAACGAGGCTTGCCGAGTTCCCTGACCAGAAACCAGACCCCGAGGGTGGGCTTTTCTCATCCCACATGACAAACATATGGTTGATCGTTTTTCTCCCATTTCTAGGGGCATTTCTTGAAATTCCATGAAATCATGAAATCGTCAACTTTATCGAATTCAAAAAATAAAGGATATATTCGTTTTCAGCGCCCCAAAATATGGTTTATTCTAAAAGAATAAACCGTAGTCCTTAGCCTTAATCGGTTTAGTAAGAATTAGAATGTAAAGAAAAGAGTTTTAAAACAACGTTTTTGTAGAGAGGTCGCCGCTTTAGGTGCAAAAATCATGACGTCACAATGGATAACAACTACGTCACAATATGGATACGGCCTATACGGCCGACGTCAAAAGTCACGCAAGGTACATGTGGGATACAGTGACCCTACATGACGCGTCGCTATGGGCAAACTCTATCCCACATGGGGGCAAATGGGAGAAAAGACCTTTCCATTGACACCAAAATTTTTGACCTCATGACCTTGACCTTGACCTTTGACCTACTTTTCAAAAACTTTAACATTGGGCATAACTTTTGAATGGGAAGTGATAGGGCTTTCATATTTCACATGTTTATTCCTTGTGACAAGACCTTTCCATTGATACCAAAATTTTTGACCTCGTGACCTTGACCTTGACCTTTGACCTACTTTTCAAAAACTTTAACATTAGGCATAACTTTTGAATGGTAAGTGATAGGGCTTTCATATTTCACATGTGTATTCCTTGTGACAAGACCTTTCCATTGATACCAAAATTTTTGACCTTGTGACCTTGACCTTGACCTTTGACCTACTTTTCAAAAACTTTAACATTGGGCATAACTTTTGAATGGGAAGTGATAGGGCTTTCATATTTCACATGTGTATTCCTTGTGACAAGACCTTTCCATTGATACCAAAATTTTTGACCTCATGACCTTGATCTGACCTTTAACCTACTTTTCAAAAACTTTAACATTTGGCATAACTTTTGAATGGTAAGTGATAGGGCTTTCATATTTCACATGTGTATTCCTTGTGACAAGACCTTTCCATTGATACCAAAATTTTTGACCTTGTGACCTTGACCTTGACCTTTGACCTACTTTTCAAAAACTTTAACATTGGGCATAACTTTTGAATGGGAAGTGATAGGGCTTTCATATTTCACATGTGTATTCCTTGTGACAAGACCTTTCCATTGATACCAAAATTTTTGACCTCATGACCTTGATCTGACCTTTAACCTACTTTTCAAAAACTTTAACATTTGGCATAACTTTTGAATGGTAAGTGATAGGGCTTTCATATTTCACATGTGTATTCCTTGTGACAAGAACTTTCCATTGATACCAAAATTTTTGACCTTGTGACCTTGATCTGACCTTTGACCTACTTTTCAAAAACTTTAACATTTGGCATAACTTTTGAATAAGTAAGTGATAGGGCTTTCATATTTCACATGTGTATTCCTTGTGACAAGACCTTTCCATTGATACCAAAATTTTTGACCTCATGACCTTGATCTGACCTTTAACCTACTTTTCAAAAACTTTAACATTTGGCATAACTTTTGAATAAGTAAGTGATAGGGCTTTCATATTTCACATGTGTATTCCTTGTGACAAGAACTTTCCATTGATACCAAAATTTTTGACCTCGTGAACTTGACCTTTGACCTTTTAACCCAGTGACCTCACATATTTGTACTTAACAGAAAATAGTGTTCATACTAACAAAGATGCCACCGGGGGCATTCGTGTTTCACAAACACAGGCTTTATTGGAAGATGACATTATCATATTTTAGAGAAAACCGGGAAAACAGGGTGCTCTGGAATTAGTGAACAGGACAGTAGAGACGTTGTTACAGGTTATGAAGTCACCAAATTGTGACGTAAAGGGGTAGGGCCACGAAGCCCCTAAAACAGCCCTGCAATTTTCCTTAAAATTAAACTTAATGAGAAATACTTGATAAATCACATAAAATATAATGAATGTTTCCCGCTTTTAATGAAAGGTGCATATCACCTACAGAAGCACTGTAGGAGGTATTGTGACGTCACCAAATGACGTCATTTTGACGTAATTGACAAATCATGGTCAAAAATGCTCAAAAATGTGTCTTTAGTTGAGAATTTCGATGTGGCCACATGCGTCAAGAAACATAAAACTTTTATGACAAGAAGATATGATAATTATCTTTCATTTGTAAAATTTTCATGTTTCTCGATACATATGGCCTATGCTAATTTTAAAGAAACATGTAGGTTTTGCAGCAATTTCACAGAAAATTGCCGATTTCTGGTTTTTTATAGGGCTTAAAGCTACTGATAAATGCATTATTTACAAAATCTCAACACATAATTTAGTGAAGGACTTGACAAAGTATCAAATCACAAAAAATGTTTCATTAATTCAAACGTTAAGAAACAGGGCCGATTTAGGGGCTTCATGACCCTACCCCTTTTCTTCAATAATAGTAGTAAATTGTATATACATTTTCATGAAATTGTCATTTTGAGGGACATGTAGAACTCCTCAAATTATCCATACAGGAATAATGCTATACCCAATAGCTACATGAATTACCTTATCACAAATGTTTTTAAAGTTTCAACATACAGTACATAGAGGTAATCATGTAATTTTCTTTTTTATGTCTAGTCATACATCTTGATAAAATTTGTTTTCAGTTCATAAACGTTGTTTGATAAAAATTTGTTTTCAATTCATCAATGAAGCATACATGTATTTCACAACCTTGCAGGCATATTCATTAAGGAAGATACCTCGAGGGAAGGCGCTGATTATAAACGTTAATGAAGTGATAGGGAAGCCGGCACGACGAGGGACCGATATCGACAGAGACAATCTACGGAACCTCCTTACACAGTTACATTTTGAAGTCACAGTGTATGATGACCAGGATGGTTTGACAGCTCAGGTAACGTTTAGGTTGAAGATTTGCTGATGGACAAATGAACACTACAAAAATTATATACATGTACATGTACATGTACTGGTGTACAAAATGTACTCAGTTTAGCACTACCTAATTTGAGCAGAAACTAACCGAAGCAAAACTGGGCAAATCAACATACATGTAACTTTTATTCATGTAATTATGTAATTAAATTATTTTCCATTATACTCCATGAGAATTTAATTATTTTAAAATAAGCCTTGAATTAGCAAGGTCTGAACAGCGCTTACTACATTTGAATTTGAATCTAGCTAAAATACATGTACATGTAAGTATGCATACAGTATACAATTTGAATGGTCAGAAATTCAGTGAAATCTTCTTTTGTGCATTAGAAGCATAAAGTTTTAAGTATATTTATATTTGTATGTATGTATTGGTATAGGAGATGGCAGATAAGCTACAGGACTTTGCTGCGGACCCTGGACATAAAGTAGGCGAGGCATGTATGGTGTGCCTGCTCAGTCACGGGGAGGAGGGGCACATCTACGGCACAGATGGCAAAAAGCTGGAGCTTGACAGCGTCTTTAACCTCTTCTCTAACGTACACTGCAAATACCTGATGGGCAAACCTAAGATATTTGTCATACAAGCTTGTAGGGGAGGTAGGGCTATAATTATTGAAAGAAATTTGAAAATCTGCTTCTATGAGGGCTTTGGTTTACAAGCATTCTACTGTAGTTCTTGGGAATTGATGTTATATTATGTTGTCTCTGATTTGGTTAATATCTAGAGGATCTAAATTGATTTCCTATTTCTTACATTATTATGAAATGAGCGGTGTGATTTACATCGCCAAACCTCTTGATGAGGGAATTAGAATTTCATATAGAGTTTCATAATTAGCAAAATAAATAGAAACATTCTTTTTATCATATGATGAACTGTGTTATTTATAGAATAACTGTCTTTTGGAATGTGATAATACTGTGATAACCTACAATGGACCCAGGAATTATGTTTCTCATAGTGCGCTAACGCGTATATCACAGTATAATCACATTCCAAAAGACAGTTATTATCTATATTAACACTCCAGTTTTTGTGTTGCCTGCGAAGCACAGCGACATTTAGGGATCACTTTGTCTGTTGTCCGTCTGTCCGTCCGTCCGTCTGTCTGTCTGTCTGTCTGTCTGTCCGTCTGTCTGTCACACTTGAGTGTCACACCCCATAACTTTTCATTGGTAAGTGATAGGGCTTTGATATTTCACATGTGTATTCCTTGTGACAAGACCTTTCTACACATATCATAATTTTTGACCTTGTGACCTTAACCTAGATATTTGACCTACTTTTCTAAAAATCTAATATTGGCTATATCTCTTGATTGGTTAGTGATAGGGCTTTGATATTTCACATGTGTATTCCTTGTGACAAGACCTTTCTACACATATCATAATTTTTGACCTTGTCACCTTGACCTAGATATTTGACCTACTTTTCTAAAAATCTAATATTGGCTATATCTCTTGATTGGCAAGCGATAGGGCTTTGATATTTCACAAGTGTATTCCTTGTGACAAGACCTTTCTACGCAAACCATAATTTTTGACCTCGTGACCTTGACTTAGATATTTGACCTACTTTTCAAAAAATCTTCGATTGGCTATATCTTTTGATTTGTAAGTGATAGGGCTTTAATATTTCACATGTGTTTTTCTTGTGACAAGCCCTTTCTTCACATACTATATTTTTTGACCTTATGATCTTGACCTAGATATTTGACCTACTTTTTAAAAAAATCCAAGATTGGCTATTGGATATTTCTCTTGTGTATTCCTTTTGACAATACCTTTCTACACATACCATAATTTTGACCTTGTGACCTTGACCTAGATATTTGACCTACTTTTCAAAAAAAAATAAGATTTGCTTTATCTTTTGATTGGTAAGTGATAGGGCTTTTATATTTCATATGTGTATTCCTTCTTGTGACAAGGCCTTTCTACACATAACTTTTGACCTCATGACCTTGACCTAGATATTTGACCTACTTTTCAAAAAATCTTAGATTGGCCATTTCTTTTGATTGCTGAGTGATAGGCTTTGATATTTCACATGTGCATTCCATGTGACAAGACCTTTCTTCACATACCATCATTTTTTACCTCGTGCACTTGCCCTATATACATGTATTTGACCTACTTTTCAACAAATCTAAGATTGGCTATATCTTTTGAGTGGTAAGTGATAGGGCTTTGATATTTCACATTTGTATTCCTTATGAAAAGACCTTTCTAAACATTCCATAATTTTTGACCTAGTGACCTTGCCCTTGATATTTGACCTATTTTCAATAAAAAAAAAAAATCCGCTTCACAGGCGACACAAGCATTCCTTGGATTGCTATTTTTGACGTTTCAATGACGTTAAAATACTTTTACAACTCCCTTGCTAAGGCTCTGTTACTACATACCGTCAAAGTTCAAATCAAGCCAAGTTACTATGGCGTCATAGTTCAAATAAGGCCACTGCCATTATACTCCTATAATCATAGTGTAAATTCTATACAAAAGAATGGCCACATGTGACCATAGATAAGATGATAAAAATTAATGTAATGTAAAATTGAAAAGGTTAGGATCATGAGAAAAATTTACCAATAATCCTTTTTTGATCTAGGAGCCCTAGATAGTGGTGTGTCATTAGATGATCAGGACGAGCATGATGGATCCAGTATGATGTTTAAACAACTGCCGACACTTTCAGATATGATTATATGCTTTCCAACACAAACAGGTAATAAACTTGCATATAAAGATAAACTGAGACTTGTTTACGAAATTTTTATTCTGATATGTATGTTAACAAAGTAACTGATCTGATATGGGACTTTCATGTGGAGAAATATTTTTTTTATGTTCTAATATATATACATGTAAATGTATATAGGTTACTATGCCTGGAGGAACAGAGAGCGGGGGAGTTGGTACATAGAGGCGTTAGTACAGATATTTATGAAGTATGCCAAATCTGAAGACATCTGTACCATGCTGAACAGGGTGAGTGGTAATTTCCTTACTTCGACTGGTATTGATACTGTTTGTTAGATATCAATTTCTGATAAATTATTGCAAGTATAAAAGTTCAGTGATGATAACAGAAATAAAATTTGATATGTTATTTTCAATATTAATTTTGCACGCAACATTGGCAACATTCTTCATAGACTCCTTGTTAAATATCTAGTTCATCATAGTAAAATTAATCAAGAAAATGTCACGTCTAAAAGGAGTTTTTGTGCTTTGTTGAGGAGAATACACTAGAAGAGATGAATTTAGACCTTTTATGAAAAAAATGTGAGAAAATCAGTTATTCCAGAAACATGCTCATCTACTTTAAAATTTTCAAGATGAAAGTTGACAAAAACAGTATGATTGATTATCTGATTTCTGAAATTAGCTGACCAGACAGTATTTGGATCCTGTAACTCCGGACTAAACAACCAATAAAATTCATCTTGTACATGACGATTGTATTAATGTAGCATTACATGTAGAGTATTGATTCCATTGAAGTGTAATTTAAGTATCTTATATCATTGTAGGTGAATCTGCTTGTGTCAAGGAAGGTGTCCAGATGTCCCCAGATAGAGATGGATTCGATGTCACAAATGTCAGAGTATAAAAGTACGCTTAGAATGCCACACCTCTTTTTCTTCCCTGGAATAGGCTGTGCTTGAAAGGGGAGAGAGAGAGAGGAAAAGTTGGGGGGGGGGGAGAGATGGTGAGCTCTGTGGGATCTAGATTTTTATAGGTTGTTTATGCCTTTTAATAATTTTGATTTCTAAGTTCCGTAATGTTTTACATTTTCCGTTATATTTTGTTTGTTGAATCATGGCATCTGAATGTCTTGTTCATGTTTGATACAGTGTACTTGTGAATTATGATATAAAATCTTTCTTTGAGTGCTGATTATGTTAATTTATGAAGAATGATGCCAAATGTTATAAGTGTGGTTTACAGTGAAAAGACAGCAAATGTGTCGGGAAGTTTTCTCTGTTGATTATCATGCTTTTGTAATTTTGTCACATGTTGAAGTTGTGAATGATACAGAAATTTAATCAAAATAGAAATTTACATATGTTACATCTTATAATCAGTTTCGCAGTTATTTGAAGTGACATGTAAGAAAAACTACATTGTTAAAGTAGTGTATTTTCTCTCTCCTGTAAATTCTACCTTATTGTATAACTACATGTATATGACATGGTGATTAGGAACATTATATTTCAGATTTAGATATTTTTTAACCTTAACTTTTATTTTCCGTCCTTATCGAGTTTGTAGTGTATGTTAACCATTAACTTTTCCTTTGATATTTGCTGTGATACATGACTTACTTTATTTTGTTTATCCCTGAAGAGCACAGATTTTGTATTAGTAAGCTAAAAATGACACGTCTTCCACTTTTTCTGGAAAATATTTTCTTACTGAATTATGTCATCTGAAATGTCTGATTGATTCAGGATTGAAAGACATTAAGGTTGGATTGCCAAATTCATTAAACTTGGTCATTTTCGCTGGAGGAAAATTTCGTGATAATAAAATTAAGACATTATGCTTGGGGGTAATATTTGCGATAGAAATGTTTCCCATTGTGAGAATGTAGCAGGGATAGTTTCACGTTAGGGAAATTTTTGCAAATAATGGGAAAATTTCCCTCACACAAAAAATTTCCATGTTTGCGGTTAACTACTTGTATTTTAAAGGCTTTTAAAGATGTATCAGGGTGCCATAATGAAATGACCCATCAATGCATTCAAAGGGGTTCCAGCGATCGACTATCGAACATCGGCGACTATCGTCACATTACTAAGTGACCCATCAAGGCATTTTTAGCTCACCTCGACGAAGTTGAGTGAGCTTATGCTATACCCCCATGCGTCCGCGTCCGTGTCCGCGTCCGTGTCCGCGTCCGCGTCCGGTTAAGAAGTTTGGGGTAGCTCAGTATCTGACAAAGTACTAATGCTACAGTAACCAAACTTGCACAAGTGATTCATCTTTGGATGCTGAGGTGAACCCATGCATTGGATGCAGCATCTGACCTACATTTTCCGCTTGAGTGACTTGGTTAAGAAGTTTGGGGTAGCTCAGTATCTGACAAAGTACTGATGCTACAGTAACCAAACTGGCACAAGTGATTCATCTTTGGATGCTGAGGTGAACCCATGCATCGGATGCAGCATCTGACCTACATTTTCCGCTTGAGTGATTGGATGAGAAGTTTGGGGTAGCTCAGTATCTGACAAAGTACTAATGCTACAGTAACCAAACTTGCACAAGTGATTCATCTTTGGATGCCGAGATGGACCCATGCATCGGATGCAGCATCTGACCTACTTTTTCCGCTTGAGTGATTTTACCTTTAAAAGCCAATATTGAGCAAAGTATAAGTGCTAGATGTTCCAAACTTGCATATTAGATGTATCTTTGATCAAACTTTCATAAAATGACCTCGACCTACTTTTTCCGCTTGAGTGATTTTGCCTTTAAAAGCCAATATTGAGCAAAGTATAAGTGCTAGATGTTCCAAACTTGCATATTAGATGTATCTTTGATCAAACTTTCATAAAATGACCTCGACCTACTTTTCCCACTTGAGTGATTTTGCCTTTAAAAGCCAATATTGAGCAAAGTATAAGTGATACATGTACCAAACTTGCATATTGGATGTATCTTTGATCAATCTTTCATAAAATGACCTTGACCTACTTTTTCTGCTTGAGTGATTTTGCTTTATAAAGCCAATATTTAGCAAAGTATAACTGCTACATGTACCAAACTTGCATATTAGATGTATCTTTGATCAAACTTTTATAAAATGACCTTGACATACTTTTTCTGCTTGAGCGATTTTGCCTTTAAAAGCCAATATACATGTACTAAGAAATATGTTTGAATTGAATTTTGCTGCCATGAGGTGAGCTTCGTAATCTGTGATTACCTATGTTTTGATAAGCTGTTTGTTATGACATCATACTGTGTAAGACCATCAGGAGGTTCACTGTCAGATATTTGGTGATTCAGCAGTTGAATGAGTATCTTGACTGAATGGTTTGATATTGCAGCACAAAGTTTTGTATAATTAAGGCGCAGTTAATAGATGCTCATAAACTATGCACAAATAATTTTTTTTCACAGTTGTATTAAATATGTAAAGCCAAAGTTTGTTGAAATGTTATGAATTCTCCCATTCTGTTTGTTTAATACCTCTCAGTTTTATTTTGCCATGTGATTTGTCTGAAAAGTCATTGTTATCAATGTTATTTAACCCTATTTAAAGCGCTTGGTAAGCATCAATATCTTGTACCACTAATGTAACAGCAACTTTGGAAAGACATTAGAATTTTTTTTACTACAAAGACCATTAATATTTTAAGGCTCTTTGATACCACTATATCCCCTTCTAGTAACTAGGATGAAATTTCCCTGTATAGTATACTTTGTAGAAGGGAAAACTACCCTAAGAATAAGCAAATGTAAACTTTTATTTTAGAGATGAATATTCAGCCTTTGGTTTTTCCCAAGTTTTGGTTTACATGTAATAAGATGCTTTTGATAGATAAGTATCAATGTGTTATACTGGGTAATTAATAGTTTGGTTAATCTTGGTACAGAAATAGGGAGCCGATGTAAAACATGAAAGATTATTGCATTTTATGTGTCAAATACGTGAGAATTTTTATATATAGATTTTTTGTTTTCACGATATTTTTGTGTTCAGTCACCAAAAGTGTTCACTGACCATCATACATAGAGTCATTATGCCATACACCTTCAGATAATTATCTAGAGATTGTTAATTATGAGCTCTTTATTACATGTATATACATCAAATTGTCCAGCAATTTTGCATGGAAAAATACCGTAGAAGACTAGCTTATTAAAAAATATGAATCCATGCTCCATTTTGTCAAATAATACTTTATTTATAATATTGATTTGACAAGATTTGGATTCCCCACCTGGTTAGAGGGCAGAGATGAAGATGGGCCATCATTCTGTTGCTTATTATGGGCACACTTATTTTCATGAAATCCAATGTTCTAAAGATTCATGTAAATGTACATTAATATTTTTCATCAACTTTCACATTCATGTATAAAGGATATAGATCGCATCATTTTCATGCAATTCGTTATGTAGAAACAGGTATTGATTGGGACTTTTTTTTCACGTAAATGACTGTGATCATGTTTTACTTGAAATCTGTTTAAACCACTTGTTCATAAGAACAATAGACATGCACACAAGTTACTCTATTAAATTGTACTTTGATTTGAATAACCGATAGCAAAAGTTTTGTCGAATATTTTCATGCCAATAATTATCCCTTGTGTTCGTCACATCAGTTTGTCCTAGTTTATCGTAATTTGAAATAAGGGGGCGGGAGGGGAGGGGTTAAGCTTGAAAATCAATTCAATTTCAAATACATTAATTTCTATGTGTTTTGGAATATTGACCGAGTAATGTTAGTATATGTAGCGTTGCTTGTATTTCAGTATTTTATTTGATTTTTACTAAGTTACCAAGGAAGTATGAGTAAAAATCTTGGTTTCTTTAAGACATGCTATCAAATTCACAAGGGAAAATATATCTTCAGTTTTAGTGTAATGAGTTGACTTCTGTAGTATTGTAGTGATTACATGTACATGTATGTAATAATTTTGAAGTGATTTTAACCAGAGTAAGTTAATTAGATGAGAATTCTTTCTTTCTACTCTCAGACTTTCTGTTCTTCCTTAAACATTCCACTGAAATAAATCATAACTTTGTACATTTGATGTCTTTGTTATTTAAAGTTAATCTGTCGAATATGCCATATCTTTTCAACATCGTTTGTCATAAAATTGTGTTGCTATATCTTGTTGCCCATGACAATAAAACTCCATAAGGTCACCGGGTCAAGGTCATTTTGGAGATCGTCAGCAGATGGACACTTTACTCTGAGACATTCGGTCTATAGAACAAATTTTGACCATTTCTTTCCAGACAATTCAAGGGTTTATCTGTAGAGAATATACATATTTATCACATGCAGTTTCACATAGCCATTTCATAGATATACGATATGATAACACGTTAAATATCAATCTGCTTGGATGTGATTGGTCAAGTTTGGAACCTAATCACATAAACTTTGACAAGTATGACCTTTCAAATATCGGTCGATTGTTAAATTCTGACGCGTATTCAATATCAATGATTAAAATTGTTGTAGAATTAATTATTGCATTAAAGTATTACACAAATTTGAAATATCTTTTCTCTTACGCACAGATTATATCTACACGATGGGGTACTACTTCTCAAGGCGTAGCAGACAACCTGTAGGTCACAGGGTGGTTCGCCTCTTATTCTCAGAAACATTGATTTCACGTCAGAAATACACATATTAAGGCAATATCATGTGATAAAAAGAATCTCAAATGAATTTTCATTTCATACAATGTATTATGAAACTCGTGTGTTTTATATGCCCTCGCCAAGGCTCGGGGATATCAAACGCACAACTTGTTTCATAATACATCGTATGAAATGAAAATTCATTTGAGATCCTATATATATATACCTGATCATTATAGTGTTACATCAAGTTCTGTTCATTCAGGCCACTAAGAGCAATGATAAGCTGGATCATTATATACAATTATTTACAACTTTAATGACACGGAAAACAATTAGTCAGGTTCTGGTACAAAGCTAGTAGTTTCAAATTAGACCCCTTGCCAAAATTCAAAATGGCTGACAAAATGATGAAAAATGTCGGAGGTTGGCAACTTTTGGCACTTTTTCTTTGTTACGTTTCAATGGAATTGCGTCTTTTATCAGTGACGTCATAATGATAAAAAACGCAAAAAGATGTTGACTCAGACAATTTGAGCTTTCAAACAAGATTTGAAAATGGTCTTTTACATCAAGGTCTACAATAGAATTGCCATTGCTGAACGGCCAAATACCATATATTGCACCTTCAAACAGAGTGCACACACGAACTGACAAATAAAAACTCTACAACTGGAATAGGTCACATAAACGGTGCATGAAAAGATGTAACAAATAGACTTCCAATTTTACTTTTATTCGGACGGAAAAAGTCTCAAAATATACTAGTACATGTATATGGTTACATATTATACACATTATGTGCTGTGATCAAACTCTTGTACAGTCATTATATTACCAAATACAAACTAGTATTCATAATGAAAAACATATGGAATACACTATATACTAAAAGTTAAACTGATTAATGAAGGAATGTGTATTTTACACAAAGTCATGTATGTTTTCTCTGAACATGCACCTTTCACCACACATACTCACTGTGTAGCATCACGTGACTTAAGTTGGTGAAACCACGAATAAATAAAAAGCTCAGTTGGAGGAAAAAAAATAGGAACTGCAATAATTGCTTTCATTAAACATGTTAAATTTTATCTTTTTATAGCCTATATCCTTGTCTAAACTGATACTTTTACAATCATGGACTCGCCATTATTTTTACAAACATTGTGTCAAAAGCTGTAGATATTTGCGTGGAAACCACCACAACATTGTATTTAACATATTTCGACCACAACATTCCTTTCATCATAATGATTGTTAAAACTACAATGATTTCTTGATTGATGAACAAAGAATCATCAAAATATCATTTTTTACAAGGACATCGGCTATGAAAAGATAAAATTGAATCAATTAATAACCATCACAGTACCTGTTTTCTTTCCTCCCGACGAGCGGTATGCCTCCATTTTGTGTTCGTGGTTTCACCAACTCAAGTCACGTGATGCTACACAGTGATACTGCACATAGCATTTTATAAGACAATCATCTTTACTCTATCATTTGTTTTTCTACCATCATCACTTTCTCTAATAGTATCATCTATTTTTCTATCTTCATCACTTTCTCAATCATTTGTTTTTCTATCTTCCATAAAATACTTTTACTTCTTTCAATTTTCTGACATACCAATTCTGGCAGAACTTGACATAATGATCAATGTACTCTGGCTTGTTTTAGCAATTTCTTATTTGTCAAATATTGACCTATGAACAATTGTCAGCTTATTTTATCATGAAGTAGGCAAATATACAAATCAAGTGCTCATATTTTTGGTCATTTCCGTACATAGTTTTCCAAATTATTGTTTATATGTTTATAATAAACAAAATGTATAGATAAAGCACTAAATAATATTTTCTGTTACAGTAGCATATAAAGATCTTTGCGTACGACCCAATGACCTGGCAGTGTTCGTCTGTATCCATGTCTGTCATATCCCAGTGTTATTTCTGTACGTGCGTCATACACCACAGTGTCATTTTGGTGCGTTAGGGTCAGACAAGTAGCACACGCACATCTGGTCCTTGCCGAGTAATAACACAGTGTTACCCTCCGAGTGCCACTTAAGGCAATGCACATTAAAGGCTCCTGTGGAAACGGAAAATACCACAATGAAATCAGTAATATAAGATTTAAAGTGAAACAATACTATAGATAATATGGGTCTTTGACAAGATCATTTACAGAATAAGAATTACATGTACATAATTTGGTACTACACTCTGCGATAGACATCCAAAACAACCAATTTCAAATTTATTAGTCTCTAAATAGTTATTCATTGAAGAGAAATTCAACTTTTAAAATTATACTCTGTCTTTTTATTCCAAAATATTCATTGACTGTGTTTTAAAATTACTTCAACAATATGACATACCTTCTACGGGAACCTCTACAGCCAGACTCCCTGCTGGAGACCACATGTACATTTTGTTGGTTCCTGTACATAGAGCCAGTCTGGACTGTGTAGGGTCCCATTCTATACCTGTCAACAATATAAAAATATAATGTTACAGACAGACTGACTGACAAACAGACCAAGAGGAAACTGAGAGTCCCCTTCAGTGTTGCCGGAAGGGGACTAATAATCAATTTACAAATTACCATAAGTGTTAGTTTCATAGAAATTTTTGCTTTAAAAATCTGAGAAGAAAAGATAGAGTATGTTTGTAGAGTGACTGAAGCACAGAATAATGGACAAAAACTTATTTTTAATTTCAAATTAAGGATGTAATTTCAAACAACTTTCATGCACTAAAGATAATCTTTGCGCCATGTTGAAACATGTAAATAACAGATTTTGATCTACTCCAAGGTCATCCAACATTGAATTCTGTTCCATCACTGCTGTTTTTGCAAAGCGATTGCTTTTAACTACTCAATATCAAACATATTTATAAAATATGTACAAAGATAATAAAAGTATGAAATCGCTTACATTTGATTGGTGCTCCCTGTATGAGAACTGCACACAGCTGTAGCCTGGGTACGTCCCAGATCCATAACGTGTGTGGCATGTTATCTATAAACGGAATCAGACGTAGGGAATATTATCAACAGTTACACATCATAAAGTTTTATACATGCTTCTTTATATTTGCAAAAACGTAAATTATACTAATGCATCTACATGTATATTTTGTTTGTTGTTGACACTATGTACTTTAAAGACAGATTCAACAAGTTAAGTTGTCACTCCATAGCAAACAGCTAATAATTTTCACATTCATTTTTTTATTCTACATATTTGTATTACAATGTATTTCATTTTTTTGTACTTTGAGTTGCACAAAATAATGCAATAGTATTGCATACAAATGCATTTATTTCTCTAATATGCAAAAAAAGAATGGTTTTTAAATTTTAGCTTTTATTTGATAGTCATAATATGAAATTTTCAGGTCCCCTGATTCTATACAGCAAATGATACACCATTCTGTGAAAACCAATCTCCTAAACTATTTGATGCTGATAATGTGAAATTGTAAGTGTACCTGACAAAATAGTACTTGACACATTCACAGCCACATAGAGAATTTGCTTACCATTTTTTGTGTAGAGATATTTACAGTCGTGACTGAAGGCCAGAGCACCTACACCAAGCTTAGGATTGGCTTTTGTTGTGTCTGGTTTCACTACTGGAATTTTACTGGGACATTCAAGAACTTCATCTAAAATGAAACAAAATATAATACATGTACTTAGTCTGGGACTCCCTCCAAGATATTGAAATACATTCAGCTAGGTCACCTAGGACTTATCTGTAATTTTCTCCCATAACAAGCTAGAACTGTCCTTATAGAAGGATGAATTATAATCCCCCCCAGCATATAGTCTTCTAAACAGCCCATTTTACACTTGATTTCCATTATTTCAGCCTTGAACATCACTATTGAGACATTAATCAATGATTTAATTATAAAATGCACTGAAATGATTGCTGTACCACAGAACATATATTTCAATATTGATAATTCAATGTTTCAAACTTAAAACTGAATACTAGTACATGTACTCTCAAACAAGGTTATCAATCATGTCTGATCCGAGTTCTGAGCTAATGGCACATCCTTTGGTCCTAAGCAACAATTCTGTGAACTTTTATCGAAAACATGGAAAACATGTAGGGAGAAAGGAGTTGTGGCTTATGCCCAGTATAAGGTTTTACCCTAGAAGTCTATTGTGACCTTGACCTTTTACCTATGGCCTTATGCCCAGGACAAGGTTTTACCCTGAGAGTCTATAGTGACATTGACCTTTTACCTATGGACTTATGCCTATGACAAGGTTTTACCTTGGAAGTCTATTGTGACCTTGACCTTATACCTATGGTCAAGGTTCAAAATCATGACAAACCCTTGGGTTTCAACTGGGCAAGTAACAATTGTGTGAAATATAATTGAAATCAATTCAGAAGAAGGAAAGAATCCCAGGGGAAGGTGTTATGTCACAGACAAGGTTTACCTATGAAGTCTATTGTGACCTTGACCTAGGTCTATGACCTTGGTTTAAGGTCATGGCACACTCTTGAGTACCAAGTAACGATTCTGTGATATATTATTGAAAATGCATGGGGAAGGAGTAATGCCCAGACAAGGTTTTACCTATGATGTCTATTGTGACCTTAACCTTTGGTCGATAACCTTGGTTCAATGTCATGACATGCCCTTAAGTTCAAAGTAGCAATTCTGTGAAATATGATTGAAATCCATGCAGAGGGTAAGAAGTTATGCCCTGGACAAGCTTTGATGGACAGACGGACAGACAGGGTAATTCCTTGACAGGACAAAATTTTGTTATGATAATATTCAGATGAAAGGGCATATGTGATGCTGTTATGCCTTTTGTCTATTTCCTTTTCTGATAATGAAAATAAATATATTAAAAGTGAAGTTGATAACTTACATTTACTTTGTGGTGTGAACAGTGCTGCCGTGGGTGCGTCTACATCTTTGCCCGGGGGTAGGGGCGCCCGTGTCTCTACCTCCTTATATACTACCTGGTCAAAATAATCACAAGTCAGAATTTAATATCTTAGTCTCTTAGACATTCATTCAATATACATTCTTTTTACCTATAAATCGGAGTGTTTGAGGAAGTTGTCAGTTAATTTCAGTATGCTCGACTCTCTTCTCAAGAAAAACATATATTTCTGATTGTCACAACGATACATGTTTAGATGATGTCAACAAAATAAACAGGTCAAACCTTCAAGAAATTCTGTGCTGCCTGCAAAATCATTATTACCATGATTTGACTATTAAATCAGTTGGTGATTATTACAAATCTATTATGGTCATACAGACAGATGGACAGACAGTTTTCAATACAACTTTCAAATAAATGCATTTTTAATGTGATAGGAAAAGTTATAGTATAGACATTACCACTCCGTCTTCGTCCAGTAGACTCTGGGTGGGGGAGTTCTGCCACTGCCTTCCATGTTATGTGGTTCAATAAACGAATCTGACAAGGGAAAACAAGAAAACATGTTTAATTAAATGAGTCGATGATAACACAGTTTGAATAGGCACAACTATAAAGAGGCACAAGTTGGAATTTATCGCTCATATTGGTCCTATACAAGTCGACATATCAAATGAGTTTTCGACAAACCAAACCTAGCCTAGTTTAGTTTTCCCATCTTCGTCTTTATGTTAGACGAATGGGATAGGGTAACATAACGTGCAGCGAGTGGCGCCATCTATAATAAATTCCGTTCTTACATTAGACTTTGTGGAGATTGTTCATGAGTGTTTTCCGTCGTGTTTCAATGGTGCTGTGTTATTGTCTCCGTATGTTTGTCTTTTTCTCTCTCTTCTTGTGAGAATATATTTTTTTTACATTTTTTAAGAGAATTTGTTTACCTATTGATTGTGATGTTAGTACTCTGAGTTTGGGTTTCCATTTTGTGTTTTACTTTCATTCACTGATTTAGTTCCTGTAACAGGAAGGTTTCGTGAAATTCTGTGAAGTAGGAATTAGGGAGGAAACGTAGAAAATACGTCAGCCAATCAGATACATGGGAGACCACTGCTTATCTTAGTAGACAGAAACATAAACTTGATGACTTGCTTCCTTGAAATTGAAATATTGTGCAGTGGCGACAAATGAAACATCAGCCAATCAGATCCATTGGCAGCCATCTTGTTTTACAGATCCGGTCGAAACACAATATTTTGTAAGAGAAATTTCTGCCAATGCTTCAGCGTTTCATGTAAAACGTTTTAAAATAAGTAGATTGAAATATTTCTTCCAGAGGGAAGGGATGCTTAACAAATAAAAACATAAACACTCAAATACACAAATTTTCGGCCACTTGGCCTTTATCAATATAAAAAACGACGATCTACTAGTATAACAATTCTAAGTAAAATCCATCCTCTCTGGCGTTCATTGCCAATGGATGTCCTTTGAGGTTTCATAAAATTATTTGCAGAAACTGCCTATAAAAAATCGAAAAAGCATGAATCCTTAAATCAATTGGTGGTCATCTTGTTTTATCAATTTTGGTTTAAAAAATTCATAAAGAGGATCTCGAGTCATTGATTCCAGTTAAATTTTGTGAATTTCTGAGTTGCGTACGGATGAATACCAAATATGCCCCCCCCCCCTAATTTGACCAATGTGTTCCATGTTTGAGAACCTTCAGTATTGCTCACTGTAAGGCCTCGTGATATTCCGTGAAGACATAGCGTTTGAAGAGTAAATTGAATTCTCCAAAATGTGAACCAGTTTATGAACAACGAATGATAGTTTTATGCAATAAAGCTCACTTTGAGCCTTTGACTCCGGCGAGTAAGAAATTAAGCATTCAAACTTCATTTTGAAATATTGACTCTTCCAACTATACCTTTTTTTCTCGCCTCCCACGTATATTAGTTTTAAAAATGTGAAGCCTTTACCCAAACATACTTTATCCAACTACTTGAAATTCGGAAGCTTATGAGTTTGTCAATACCAAAGTCAAGTCGATCTTAAAATTCATTGAATCTATGCCATCATGTAAAATTGTCAAAAATAACTAAAACATAGACAAACATACTGACGAAAAAGCAACGTGAGCTCGAATGGACGTACAAACAGACGAACAGACACGACCGCGACTATATGCTCCCCCTAAATTTTTCGGAAGCATAAAAATAATTTAATCTATGCAATCATTTGAAATTGTCCAAAATAACAGAAAATTGCAGATTGAAATGGGATGGGATTTATTTCTTTTTCACTGTGTCTCCGAGCAACATCGACAAAATAAAAGCGCCAAACATGTCTTAACATAACAATTTATTAAAATCCGATTTTTGACAAAATCGGCGAATCCCACCTTAAGAGTTTACACAAAACTAATTTAGCGCATCAACGAGCGTCGCTAAAGCATTGTGATATAACAACAAACTCGAGCCATTGATAGAAAGACTATATATTTTCTATCGCAATATCTTTTTAAAAGGTTCAATCCACAAAAGAAAATTACATGTAAACATATATCGTTTCTATGGTAACGAAAATCAACAAAGACTCGAAGCTATTTTTCGCATCGGTGAACCTGAATACAGGTAAAGGTAGCTACTAGAAATTCTAAACTCTTTTAAACCATGACCCTGTCCTTTTAGTAAGTTGATGCTCAACATAAACATTGGAAAAGTATAATAAAAACGGCGAGGGAACACGATAACCCCCTTTTTGCATTACCGAAGACAGTCAGCTGTCGTTTTAACGAAATACGAGATTTGTAGTATACGACACCATAACGGTCCCGCGTAACGGTAAATTTATGTCAAGACTTGCAAGAAAAATTTTGGGAGGAAAATACATAATTTTACATTTTTAATTTTCTTAATTTCTAAAAATATAAAAGTACACTACTTTAACTTCCTTGTCAGTTTCTCCTTGTCGGATTGATTTCATGGAATTAGTACAAATAAAATTTAAAATTTTCAAACAGGTAAACAGTCCTTCTTATCTTCAATGCTAGTTAACATGGATTTTAAATTGCAATTATATTGTAATAAAATGGTAAACGTTTTGACCACATATCTTCCTAGGAACAGTCACACGCAGGCACCTATCAGATAAATCAGGGTGTGAATACGGCAAACGTGTATCATTGATTTTGATAAATCATGCTTGGTCCATTAAATGGAGCTTATCAAAAGAGTCAATACCGGATTTTAAAAATGTTTACAAACAAACATCTTTTCTAGTAAGGTTTCGAAATCTCACATATCTAATGAATTTAGTACTAAATGACATGAATTCGTTTTAAGAACTTTTTTTTTTGAATCTCTTACAATTTTTTCCTATACATTTTAGGTTTGCTCTTTCTTTGTTGCTGTTTTTTTAATTCTTATTTATTTTTTCGCTCTCATGGATGGGGAAGGGATGGACATAATAGTTTGATGGGGAAGGAGATACTTTCGTCATAATAATGCTGCAAGTAAAGATCACAAGTAATTTCGGTCCATACTAAGCCCAAAAGACCAAAGACCCCCCTCCCCTCCTCGGGGTTTCTGGTCACTATATCATAATAATCCAGATTTAAAGAAATAATAAAACTTAAAAGTACCGGTATCTCCTCAAACTGAAATGCCCAGATGTCAAGTCGTGCGACTAATCACTCGTGTCATTGACACCCTGAAGTCTGAATAGTACTTCAAGGCGAAACTGCTAATCAGATTAAGGTGCAATTAGCCTATACTGTTATATCATTCACATATAGAAGAAAGTCAATTCATAAAAAGATGATTCATAAAGAGAGGATATTTAATCTTTCATTATCCCGGATTAGTTAAAATCTAGTAACTCACGGTCATTCAATATCCATATAAATCACTGTACATTGGTATTACGCGGTCTTAATCCCACAAAAGATGTTAGAGAAATCGCTGATTCTCAAAAATAACGGACAAAGCATTTGACCGAAAGGGCACTTTATCGGTGTCACGAAAACACCTTAAATATAGGTATTTTATTGTGAATTATCATGGATTATACTTATTTCTCCCGGTCAATATTAAAAATTTCGGACTATGATGTAACTCTGAGATTTGGAATATCAAAAGATATTTTCAAAGAGGGATATTCCAAACACTTCGAAAGAATTCTTAACCGCAAATTACCCAAATTGATGTTCAAGTACGCTCCAGAGAACATTCCTTATCGCTTTCCTCTGGAAGGAACTTTTTTTTCATTGTAAAACATCAAATTGACAATAAGATTAGATGATCAGATATACTTCATGATATCATAACGTAAAATAGCAATACATGAAAGACTAATAGATATACGAGACAACAAAACAAAGAAAAAACAGTTACTCGAGATGACCAACAACCGATTTTAACTAACTTATTGTAGACGGTGCCACTTTCAAATGAATGAAAGCTAGAATTCAAAATATCAGAAGAGCTAAGTCCATAAGCCTTTATGTAACAAGAGGCCCACAGGGGTCACATAACTCACCAGAGTTGCAAACAAACGAATGCATGGTAGAGGGCAATTTGGTTGAGGCCCTTGAGTACTTGCTTTCTTTAAGGTTTCATGAAATTATGAGCATCAATTTTGGAGATATCGAAAATGCGTCAGCCAATCAGAGCCCTCGGTGGCCATATGCACTGACGTAAAACAAACTTGGTAGAAGACCTTGAGTGCTTGCTTCCTGTAAGTTTTTGTGAAATCTGTGCAGCGGTTGCAGAGGACAAGTCG
This sequence comes from Pinctada imbricata, assembly GCA_033119305.1. NCBI lineage: Eukaryota > Metazoa > Mollusca > Bivalvia > Pterioida > Pteriidae > Pinctada > Pinctada imbricata. Next base: position 11,392,830 of record VSWD01000004.1, on the reverse strand, counting down.
AAAATGTGTCAGCCAATCAGAATCCTTGGTGGCCATATTTGTTGACCGATCTACACGTAAAACGCGTCAAACTCGGTAGAGGTCCTTGAGTACTTGCTTCCTGTAAGGTTTCTTAAAAATTCTGTGAGGCGGTTGCAGAGGAGAAGTCGAAAATGTAAAGTGTTTACGTAGGACGGACGACGCGCCATGACAATAGCTCACTTGAGCTTCGCTCAGGTGAGCTAAAACGTGTCGGATATGTTTGTATACTATGCCGTTTGAAGAAGACACCGTCTGCACGAAATTAAGCATATTATGCGTACATGAAAACACCTTTTTTTATAATTGTCTTTTGTGAATTCATGCAGAATCTGTTCAAGGTTGTCCGTATACATTTTAAATATCTCACATAACAAATATCGTTACTTTTCAGCTACCAATCCAATATTAATCTGGTTGAATAATAACATTTCTGTCTAAATACATTGTATTACTGTTTATGTGTTTTGTTCAAATTATCTCCTATTGAAAATCAGATAACTCAGACTAGACGTCCTTAATCTATTATTGATAATCTGTGAAGTTCAGCGAATCATCTTTTTTTTTCTTTTTTTTTTTTTGTCAAAAGCATAAAATATACGAATTCTGTACTAATCTTGTAGAATTCAAATGCATTCTTTAAAATAAAATCGTTCAGCTTTGTAGGAGGGTATACTAGTGATACTTCCTGTCAGGCGCGTAGACAGAGAACATTTCAAGTGGAAACACTTTCAGTCCGAATTTTTGGTGATTGCCTTGAGATCACATATGATTCAACGGACACGTCCTTGGTGGGAACCAGGAGGCCAAGCTCCCAAGTAGCTTATGAATTTTACACATTTACTTATTTACAGGGCAGTTGTCTTCGTTAGAATAACTTTTTGTACACTTTCTTGTCCTCTTTGCAAACCGACGTGGAAGCATCTGCGTACTTGCGTACGCCTGGCTACGCCCCTGCCTATTCTTAAATTTTGAAAAGACGTTTAGTTTGACTTTTCATAATTTTGGCTGTAATTGTGAAATGCCAATAACATATGTACACCAAGGACATGGCCATTAGACATGTCTGTCCTTCTCTGTTACAAAGGTTGTAGCCGCTACAGTATAATTTTAAATTTAAAAAATCAAAATGTAGCAACCGAAGACATGAAAGGATATGTCTATAAAACACCGATGCCCCAGAACCAAAGCAAAGAATGAAATCTGAATCAGGATTTTTGATTTTTCTTTATGGGGATTTCTTGTTCTATTGGTTGGAAGAAGGGGACTTTCCCTTGTTTCTTCCTTATTGTTCCATTTTTGTATTTTATTTTGTTCGTGGCCTTTTCATTTTCCCTTTCTTTTGTAGGGTGTCAAAGGATGCACAGGGGATGGAATTGTTATGCATCGTCATGCTTAGTGGGAAGATAAAACAAAACAGTATAAAAAGATGGAAATACCTTGCTACAATTGATCCAGTTGCGGAATTAATAATAAGAAAAATGAGTTTGAAATTGAAAGTCAAAGCCTGTCGTTAGTGTCAAGGGTATAGCAACAAACATTCAAACACCAGAACTCTGTCAGATAAAGATCGAACAGACAGGTAAAATTCAGATTTTGGTGAATATATTATTTTTAAGTTATTTCATTTTATTGATCCTTTAATCTATAATATTCATTTATCTATGTACGGTATTTTTTCAATTTGGGTCACAATGCCTATCACTTTCCAAAAAAGACAAAGTCTGATGAACAATTTTTCAATCAAATCAATTCAATAAAAGGCAAAACTTTCTTGTTTGTTGGGAGGGGTTTATTTCCGTATCAAATCGAAACAAAGTCAGCATATTTTGGTTTTAACAGGGACTACTTGTACTTGTATACCAAATACTGAGAATTTTCTAAGTGAGGGACTGTTATCAGTACTTGACGATGATACTGGGGTCCAGGGTCTAAATCACGACAGGAGGGCTCGGCAAGTCCCCGTATCTCACCTATCAACATGTGCTTAAATACAGTCCTACATAACAGGTAAGGAAATGGACCTTTTTTCGTAAAGAAAACAAAATTACATTGCAGATTTTCCTAATTTTCTCTCAAAATAATTGATCGGGAAATCGAATATTACACTTGATGAAGATGCAAATAATTTTTCTTTTCCAATATTGTTTTTCTTAATAAAGATTTCGAGATATCGTAAGGCAAGGAGATACGTCAACTTTATCTTGTGATTGGGTAATCCATTCATAACTGACCGATTTACTCGTGTGAATGATACCAATCCTGAATTAAATATCAAACATATTTGATCGATCATTTAAACCTTTTATTTATCGATCTGTATTGACATTTATTGATGAAGAGAAACTCAAAACTTATCTCTAAACTTTGAAAAGTTATGGTCAATTTTAACGTTTTTCTAAAGTTGGTCATAACCCAAGGTCAAAATGTCATAAATGTTTTGTACAAATGGAAAGGTCTTGTCACAAAGAGGGAAGGGGAGGGGCGTGTGTGTGAGGGAAAGGGGGGTATACTATCCCTTTACCTTTTCGTCGAAGCTGCCTATAGCCAGAAACTGGCTTGTAGCTGACCATGCTAGACTTTTGATTCCCAGAGCGTTCTCATAGGCGCTGTACCTAGCCAGGCACCGTCCGTCTATACTGTATAATAGGATCTTGTACTGAAATAGACAAAATTGTTCGATGTTAATTTCATCTCACCAATGTAATATGATATGTACTCGTAATTTACTTTTGACCTTTTGTAATAAAAACCAAGCAAAATTTTACGTGTTGTACATAGTTTTAAATTCAAAAGCTTATCTAGTTGTTGTATACTGATCCAAAATTTATTTATGTGTGTGCTATCCAATGGGAATCCTGACAATAATTACCTATAATATGTCCTTGACCTAACTCTCCTCGAAATGTGAAAGATTGTCCAAGTTTAACAAAGAAGACCAATTTTGCTCGGACAGAGCAGTACTATTGGGCAGATCGACTTTTTCGAAGTTTAAGTATTATTTGTTGCTCCATCCTTAAATTATGCAAATATATGCTGTTCAAATAAGTATTGTTTTAACCAAGCTTTGTCGAATAATAAGTATTGCAAGTTTAAGCATCATTTGGTTGCTTGAAATTCTCCATTTATTTGTGTTAACGTGATTTATCAATTGCTACAACAAATAAAGAGCTGCAATGCCCTGATGTTCAAAACAACAAAAAAAGTGGACAACTTCCTCGATAAGATTCGTAGAATCAGTCAGTTCTCATTTTCAGTGGGACAGACAGCTCCGAAGGTAAAATTTGAAATTCATATGACAAAAAACAACGAAAAATACCATAGCACGTGTCTGGATAAAGGCGTCGTGACCAAAAACCAAACACGCGAATAGAACCGTGTAATTTTACAAACCACATCTATTTCATTATTTCACAGCTCTATACCAAAGCATCAAATATGAGGTTTATAAGATAGATTTATCACGTCTACGGGGCAAAAGGACCGAGGTAATAACGGCTTAAGGTGGAACATGACACCCACTTCTGTACGTAAAAACAGGTGTCGAATTGGTTTCAAATGATCATCGAAATTCCGTAATCACCTTGCAAAGTCAACTCCAACATGACCCCGATGTAATACAAGAACATACACCCTACACGTAATAGCCGTTAACCGTTACATTATTATGTAAATTAAAAATTAATAGACAAGGTGTATGAAATTGGAACGCCATTTTCACAGTTATGCGAACCGTCTAAGGGGGTACCTTAACCATTTTTCAAAAGAGACTGAAAAATGAGATAAACAAGGCTTAAATTGAAATTATGCAAATTGCGATTGACAGTTAAATATTCTATTAGGTAGCAGATATATACTATATGATGCTGGTTTTATGTTATTACTGGCAGATGCCTTCTATTATGGTAATGAACACAATGTCAGACGTCTTCGAGGTCACCGAGACACGGGGACACGTTACCGCCGGGGGTGTACGCCGAACGTGCTTTTGGTTTAAACAGTATTTAATCATTAACTTACAATTTGTGCTTTTTACGCGAGAATCAAATTATGTTAGTTCTCAATCGCGAAAATTCATATTTGGCTTCGCAATCGAAACTTGAAATATATTTTTCACGAGGGTCAAACCTAAAATGACCAATTCTGCTTAGACTTTGAAATCTGACAGTTAGATTTTTCTCTCTAAATGTTTAATTGACATCACCTAAACCCTAAAAGCATGTGCAAAATAGAAAAGAGTTAAAGTGTGTAAAAATAAAACGCTTTACTGTTAATAAAATGGTCTGTCAAGCATGCAAATACTAGGAATTTTAGACGCCAAAAGATTTTAAAAGATCAAAATCACAGTTCACGTCCCATCATAAGTTCAGGAAGGTAATCATACCGATACTAAACTGATCTAAAGTAAGCTGCAATTTCATTCGAAAATTTGAATTCTTTGAAGATTCCTTGTATATTAGTTAAAAAACAGGGTAGACATTCGTACAAGTTCCGAATTCATTTGCAAAATCTGGCTATGAACATATTTTGCATGTATATTTTTTTCACTTAAAAGGCGTCGTTTCTTTTTTTCCAATTTGCTCGGTAATAGTACATAAAAAATAATACAAGAACCTCATATAACGTTTGATCACTTCGGGTTAAGATTAATCAAAGGGGATTGACTTTTGACCTTCTGACCTCGAAAGCAAATTAGGTTATCTTTTTCTTATGGACAATAATTTCTAGAAGTATCATCACTGTAGGGCAAGAATTAATCAAATTCTGAAATAGAAACACTGCTTTTCATACATGCTAACTTTGACCTTGACTGCATGATCTAAAAGTATATAGAGTGACTCCTTGAGTCATTGGCAATATAAGTGTGAAGTTACAGAACTGTAGATCAACAATTCCACGAATTACGGCGCAGAAATGCTTTTAAAACGTATTTCCAAGTTTGACCTTGACCTAGCTTTGACCTTTTGATCCAAAAATTATTCTTGATTCTCCTTTCTCTATGGGCAACCAATAAGTGAAGTTTCATCACTCTATGTCTAGAATCGTTCGAGTTATGATATGGAACCACTCTTTTTCATACACAAAAAGTTTGACCTTAACCTTTGACCTTCTTACCATAACAATCAAAAGGAACCCTCTTTGAGTTATAACCAATAATGTTTTAAATTTCATCATTATAAGTATAGAATTATTTTAGTAATGGTCAAATAAACCTCTCAAAGTAATAGCAAGAAGGAGATGTAAAAGAAGGAGAGGATTAACCGCTTATTTTTTCTTGAACGCCTCCGGTTCGTGTCGCCATATTCTTTGACATATACGTTGTTGTTTTCAGATTGTTTTTTTTTGTTTTTTTGTTTTTCGGGTTTTTTTTATTGGGGGGGGGGGGGGGGTTCTTGCGGTTGTTCCATCCCGACCGGAACGAGTGTAACTAAACAGTAACACAAGTAAATTCAAAATTTGCTCAAGTCCCAAGCAAATCTTCAACAGTATTGCCTTCTAGGTCTGAATATTCTTTGGTAAATCACATGCATAGCTATGACATGAAACTAAATCTCCTTTATCAACTACAAGTTTCCACGGTTATTAAATTTGCAGACATTTTTAAACAAAAGAAAGGGGGTATACGTGCATAGATCCTCAAAAAGATATTTATTTTACTCTAAAATAAGAATTTGAACTCTTCAAAACGTAACAAAAGGTAAATTCTAAAGTCGAAAAGGTAGACAAAAATCCGGTATGCCCTCTTGATCCTCATTGATGACTGGGAGATAAAGGGAAGTACTTCTCTGGGGTCAGTATTAAATGACGGGGGGACTTTTCTTAATGTCCTCCATTCAACAAAGCCATATACCTATCTAGTATTGTTCGTTAGGAGAAGATATTTTTTAAACTGTTTGAAGCGCTTATGGTTTAAATCTAACATCTGACAACATGAGAGTTTGGAGGAAAATTAGGCTCGGTTGTTTAAATCTGAAACGAGTGTTGTGATTGAATGAGGAGGGGGTAGGCAATGAAACAAGACAAGTTTACTGAAGTGTGCCATTTCTTTTTACCTATTATAGCGCCATCAGCTGATATTATTTTTCATTTATGTTCCAGCGTCCATAGGTAAACAAGTCCCCACTACTGGTACAGGGAGTAGATAGGCGTGGTCAGACCCAGGGTAGTGGAGAGTCAACTTGTCATCATGACATAAGATCTACCTATGTAATCAGCAGCGTAGCCGCTTCATCAACATTCCGTCCATTCTGATTGTTGTGTTCCGTATCATATACAAGCCAGCTTGCCAGATTTTTGTTTTATTTTTTGACGTTTTCACATCATTTTTACCATCATGCCGTCCCAAGTACCGGATATACCCAGCATTCCGCAGGTGCCAATATGGAGACAACATATGACCCCGACACAGGGTCACCAAGGTCATCAAGGTCATATGGCACATCATATGACACATCTGGAGAGATCAACATTGACCTTCAACCCAGGATGCAGGTACGTCTCTCTCTCTCTCTTTTCACAAATATAACGATGAGAAGAAAATGTCAACAGATTTCGATTTTCATCTATATTATCATTATTCTGCAGTCATTGTGTATGAGGGACCCCATTCTAAATGTTCAAGAAATCTGTAGTAAATTTAAGAATAATTTAATAAACCAAATACATAAGGTTCCCTTTCTCTTTTATGAAGAAATACAATGGTCAAGACATTGTGCTGGTCTGGATCTGTATTTTCTTTGTCAATAGATCTAAACAAGTTAAATTAAATACCTGAGAACATTGAAATATATACCCATCTCGTTACCCTGTGTTTTGCTTCTTGGTTTTCTTTACAAAATGAACGGTGACCCTCGCGATCATGTACGGCGACAATTATACCAAGTTTGATTAAAATCTAAATAGTGATTTTATGTCAAAGTTCGAAGTCCAGTTTCCAAAGATGAAAGAAGTAAAGAGAATCGCAGACGAGTCACAAACTGTAGGTGAACTCTCTCATGATCTTATCTATATTTTCATTGATTTATCTTGTTTGTAGTTTGATTTTTTGTCAGATTGATGTATAACCAAAATACGATCGAGTGGCTTCAAAAATGTAAATATTTCACCGTGTCAAGTGTCTTGTAACGTATTCATCCGCGCTGACTTGCACTTTTCTGACATTTTGTTTACCCTTTCATAAGAAAGCTACTCAATTTTCATAAACCATAAATCAACCACAAAGAAGCTCACCATGAGTGTATTGCGTTATAATGTACCGTTAAGGTTGAATTGGGACTTAGAATCAGCAAGATGGATGCAGTTCTATTCACTAAACCTTGGCGTCAAATTTTGTTTCTGAAAGCATCACATAAATCTTGAAGGTCTGCAGGATTTTAAGTCAAGGATCAGAATTTTGAAATATGTAAGAATTCCGAAGTATTGTGCAATTGTAACATTTAAAAAGATTTAAATTTCTTGTTAATCAAGCTATAAACCGAATTCTTCAAAGTCAGATGTATTTTTAACACAGAATTTATGAGTTTCTAATCGTTTGTCAGCTTTTTGACAAAAATTATTCATCAAGATGGTTTTAACTGAAAGAATCTTGATCATCTAGCTCCAATAATTAATGTTCCAGAACATGCAATGAAATGTAAGTCTCATCTTTCAAAAAGCCAGGATTCTTTGTTAATATTATATTCCTAAATGAGTTAAAGAAGATCCTGACGAAACGTGCATGAAATCTTCAGATTTTTTTCTGTGAGGCACAATCTCTAAATTGTGATTATCCGGATGTCGGGGCAGAACAAGACATCTCTTTGAATCATCACATGGATTACTCCTGTATAAAGACAAGGAGAACTTTTTTTCTTTTTCTTTCAAATTTGTCAACTTCTTTACGATAAGTTTTTCATCTTCTCTAAGTTTCTATATCCAGAAACCAATTTATGATGGGGAGAGTTTTTATTCAGCAAACCTGTAGAGTATCGGATCGCATAATTGTGTCACCCAAAACTTCTTTTAATTACAAACACATCATGAACTTAATACGTAAATTACAAAATTGCTGCCCCTAACCAACAATTTAAAGTACCCAAAACTAAAACAAAATGAAAATATATAACTTTGCGACTACATCTTTCATAACATATATTCATTGTTCACTCGGGGTCATTTCTTGTATGAAATTAAAAAATCAGCCATCGATTTTTTCGTTTCATTACTTGGCGCAGTGCTTTGGAAAATCGGCGTTGTTGCTCCCATCTCAGTTTGACAGTCAGTTACTGACTTATCCACTATAATTATATGTCATGTACAACACAAACAGATCCCTTTTGATACAGAGTTTAACATCCACCCTGACTGTATTACAATTACATGTCTTTGACACAGGTATTGTATGTCAACAAGTTATCTCCCCTATTTGACTTTTGGCCAAAACAAATGTGTAACAGGGAGGTGCATATAATGACACTGCCAAAAGGTCCTTTTTCAGTAATTTTTACTTTTAAGTACAGTTATTTATAAAATTCAGGCAGGGGGCGATTTATGATGAAAAAAAACCCCACGAGTTTTACTACTGAATTGCTATAGTTACTATAAGAACCTCACAAAAAAAAAAAAACACCTGTTTCTACCTAAATCCACTGTTGCAAACTCGATTTATTTTTTCTATAGAATGTATAGGAAATATGACAAGAACAACTGCCAATTGCAAGAGACAATTAATTCTTCATAATTCATTGAAATTGAAATGCTCGCATCTCAAATTCTCAACTAGATAGTGAAAAATGAAATTCTTTTCCAGTTATTGTGGACCTAGCCGGTGAATTTTATGTACTCATTCTCATGGGGGGTTTTCATTTTGCATGAATCGGTATTTTCTCAAACTGCCCGATTCTTACACTGAACTGTACTTAAATCATGAAGGTTTTCAAGACATAGCAGGACTATCTTGACTTTTCCTATTCAATTCACCAAACCAATTTGAAATGTATTTTCAGCCTTTTTGTGTATGAATATGTCCGACGTTCGTTCGTTTTGGTTAGCTTTCCAAAGAGTATCCACCTATCTAGGGATCTAGATTCAGCTTACAGTGCGACCAAGAGTGGGAATTCGGTTTCCAAGGTTTAGCAAACCTGATGGAGGAAATTTGAAGAAATATGCAAAATTGAAAATTTAAGAGGGGTCCGGAATCCCCCATTTACAACCTTGCATGAGGGAAGGGTTCGTTGTATTTTTTTTTTTACTGCAGGCGTATTGAATCTAAGTGCAAATTCACCAGCATACCTTATATGTAAATTAAACATCCGAATGTACTTTAACATGAAAATATGTTGGATGCAAACATACATGCTTTATCTTAGACTAAAATATTCCATTTACAATACCCAAAATGTTCAAATTTGCATAATTTAATTTACAACAAGAGCACTTCTCATATAAATATAGAATAACTATTGGGGGTAAAGCGGCAACGTGTACTATTAAAGCTTTTGAAGTGCCGCTTCTGAAAAAAAGTTCGTCATTTTCTAAATTACAAAATCGATCATACTAGAATTTCTCATTTCAAAAGAGAGATTTATTCGGAAGGACCTGTTATATGGATGTAGAGCGGATGCATTTTGAAAGTTTGATGGTATACTTTGGTCATAAATACGCCCTAAAATATATTAATATATAAGTAATCTACGATATTTACTGATGCGCCGATTCGCTCTAACCTGGAACCAGGTGCAGGATGGTAGTAACTGTCAGTTATGTTCAATTAGATCTGATCAAAATACGTCATAAAATATGCACTACTTATCACTACCAGTTATATTGACTGTTTTTAATGGAGAAACAAACATACATGGCATTATTCCAAATTTAAACGTGTAATTCTAGTCCGTTACGAAGACCCTCCCTTTTATAAGGACAAACATTTGACGAATATGGAACTCCTGTTTGTCTGTGACGAGGAGAAGGGGATGGGGTTTCAAAAATATTGATTCAAAAATCCTAAAAGTAAATTTTTTGTACTTTGTTTATTTGACTGTTGTGACCATGACCTTGACTAACTGATTTATAGCTCCCTTTTTCCATTTTGTTAACACGCTGCTAAACGTATACGTAAAATTTACGAAGATCCCATGGCATAAGGTTTAGTTTGTGTCCTACCTATATGAATATGAGCCTCAGAGCCGGACGGACACATATACGGACAGAATACGAGGGCTGATCGATATGTTGTGAGCCTCGTATTGAAGATTTCGAATTTCATCAGACACTTTGCATCATTTTTCTACATATCTATACACTTTTGCTACCGGTGTTTAAGGGCCTCAATACCGCTTTTAAAGAACTCCTTATCTTGACTGGTCAGAAAGCCATCCAAGTATGGCGTCATCATCGGAAAGTAGGTGCCACAAATAGCTTCTTTCAGTTTTGGGAATAGATGAAAGTCTGAAGGAGCAAGATCAGGTGAATAAGACGGATGCTCAATCAAATTAAAGCCACAATCATGAATGGCAGCCATGGCAGTGACAGACTTATGAACAGGAGCAATGTCCTGATGGAGCAACACGCCTTTAACTAGTGAGCTCTCAGCGGCGGTTAAGTTTAATATTTTCCTGTAACTGTGTCAGAAGTGAAGCATAGTATGTGTCATTGATTGTTTGTCCTTTTTTGGAGATAATCTATCAGCAGAATATCTTCTGCGTCCCAGAAAACCGAGGCTCACAACATATCAATCAGCCCTCGTAACAAATTACCAAAATGAAATTAAAAAAATTCTTTGGAATAAGGCACAACTTTGTGTGCAAAAACATGAAAAAGGGAGTTGCATACAAGTGGTCCCTTGAATGGTACTTACAAAAGTATTCTATGTGTTCTTGTCGTTTGCGCCATGGGGTTCGGTTGGAGATCTTTCCATCTAAGGGGAAACAACTATGTACTACTAGTATGAGGTAACTTCATTGTCTGCATGGATATATGAGTACTCTGGTTTCTCTTTGATTCCTTTTGAAGTAATTCTCAGAAATTGTCAAATGTACGTTTCGAAGTTGCTTTAAAAAAATAAAGTTGCATGTTTTCTTCGTGTTCTGTGATGCATAAATTTGCATGCTAAATAATTCCAATTAACCATGTGCATAGATAATATGTTTTTGCTCTAAGATGACAAATCTTGATAAACAAGCATTGTAAATTCATGTTAAAACATGAAAAATGCCACAAATTTTGTTTCTGTATCTGTTAGGGTTGGGGTTTTTATGATTCAAACAGTCGTTAAAATTCGGGAAAACACCGTTTTTCTGTCGTTCTGAGCTAGTAAACATACAAATGGCACGAGGCATGACTTGAATAATTTGATGCCCTGTGTAACAGCATATGATGATATTATAAAGTCCGGTTACAGACAAGCACCTGCTACCCTGATGTAATAGATATTAAAACCAGACAATCTGAGCCTCAAGTCAATGACTTTATGATTATAACAGAAAGGTCTTGGTAGCTTTTATAGTAGCCTGTATAAGGAAATGGAATGGATTGTCATTTAGAAGCTTGCTCGCTTCTCGTTTACATTTTTTGTCCCATTTTTTTTTCGAATTCTAAAAAATAATTGTCAACTTGTCTAAAATGATAAGTATATCCATATACCTATACACTCATAGCGTGTGGCTCGATCTCCGCATCCAAATCATACCGCTAATATACATTTGGAGTGAGATAGGCACGTTTTGGAGTTTCTTTTTTTTTTGTTTTGTTTTAACACTCAAATTGAACTGTTTGATTTTAACTCTATTTACAGAATTGATAATGTCTTCTCTTCATTTCTTCACCAAAAAAAAAAAAGAAATCCAAGAGGACTCATGTTCGAAACTTTTGAAAGTTTGGTACGCTAAAACTGCTTAATTATGACCACAGAGGACCCGCCTATGTCGTTCTGTCCTTCTACAATATTACTCAGTCTAAGTTAACTTACTGTTAACGGGCTCTCCCAGACTCCTACCACTCTCCCGTCGGGAGACCACTGTAGTCCCGCCAAGTCGTCCGTCTCAGTCTCAAAATGCTACAAGAGAAAGAAATTATAAGACCTAAATCTGCCCCTTATTCGTCGGGCGATGAGGGAAGGGAATCAAGGTTAGGTATCATTATGGTTTATAAAACTGGGCCTATTGTGATATTTAGAACACAAACTGGTCCTCATCCCTGGGGATATGAAGGGAGGGGAGGCAAAGATGGCTGGTGACAGTAAGATGAAGTTTTAAAGTTTCTCTTCGTGTACAAAATGAAAGGAGTTAATGTAACAGTAGCATGATATTTTCTTCTTTTGGCTTATTAGTCCCCTACCGGCAACGCCGAAGGGGACTCTTAGTTTTCTCTCGGTCTGTCTGTCAGTCTGTCCGTCTGTCCGAATATCAGTTTTCCGGACTTTTTTCTGCAACGGATGGAGATATTAAGATGAAATGTGATACACAGCTTGGTCTTGGATAGTTACAGAGCAAGTTCGACTTTCGTCACGCTTGACCCATTTTTCGAGGAGTTATGCCCCTTGATGACTTTGAAAATTCAGTTTTTGTCAGTTTTCCGGACTTTTTTCTGCAACGGATGGATATATTGAGATGAAATTTGATACACAGCTTGGTCTTGGATAGTTACAGAGCAAGTTCGACTTTCGTCACGCTTGACCCATTTTTCGAGGAGTTATGCCCCTTGATAACTTTGAAAATTCAGTTTTTGTCAGTTTTCCGGACTTTTTTCTGCAACGGATGGAGATATTGAGATGAAATTTGATACACAGCTTGGTCTTGGATAGTTACAGAGCAAGTTTGACTTTCGTCACGCTTGACCCATTTTTCGAGGAGTTGTGCCCCTTGATGACTTTGAAAATTAAGTTTTTGTCAGTTTTCCGGACTTTTTTCTGCAACGGATGGAGATATTGAGATGAAATTTGATACACAGCTTGGTCTTGGATAGTTACAGAGCAAGTTTGACTTTCGTCACGCTTGACCTATTTCGACTTTTGTCACGCTTGACCTATTTTTCGAGGAGTTATGCCCCTTGATGACTTGCACAATTCAGTTTTTGTCAGTTTTCAGACTTTTTCCTGCAACAAATAGTGATATTCAGGTAAAATTTGATACTCAGCTTAGTCTTGGATAGTTACAGAGCAAATTTAATTTCCGTCACGCTTGACCTCTTTTTCGAATCGATAAAGCAGATAAAACCTCAGAACTGAGCTGCACAGACAGTAAGTTTAATTAAAACTCATGTTTAATTGAAGAGTAATTCATAGGCAGAGTTGCAGGACATAAATATATGCCGCCGGTAGGGGACTTATATCGCTCAGCGATCATAACATTTTTAAGTTTAGATTAAAGTACAGAAAGATCATAGTGATATTTCCCTTTTTAGATCTATAATAATATTATGCTAATCTAGATTTCGTCGTTCACATTTCCTTGTATGAATTATAAAAATAGTATCACTAACTTAAAATAACTTAAAAGTCCACGTGTAGATAACGCTAATTTGATCTGGTTGACCTATTTTGAAAATATTTTCCACTTCCTTTTAAACGTCGACAATTCATTGATAGACTTTCAAAAATGTTTGGGTAATATCCAAAATGACATACTGCTCCAAATATTACCATTAAAAGATCATTATAAATATTCATATTTTAGAAATATATGAATCAGTATTACATAGCAAAATTGGCTTCCATCCCCAAATACAGTTCTACCTTAACATCTCCTGTCAAACTTTTCAAAGAATGAACTATAATAAACTACATTGTATTCTGAATTTCAATTTCCAAGACGTGACTACATGCGGTCGTTCTTAATCAAGGGATCAATTGTATAGAGACAATCGTTCATTAACTCCACAGCTCAAGTTTTCATGCATTGCAGTCAAAGCTAAACGAAACATATTCCTTCCTTTCATCTATTGCATCGTATTATCCTTTTTTTAACAGTTATAGTTATTCATAGTTAAGATTATTTCTAAATCACTTTATACAGTTTATCATGCTAAACATGTCAGAAACAATGTGTATAAAACCATTTCACTTCAGTGATCTCAAATAGGAAAAGAGCTAACATCTCACCTTGACTAACTCCCAAGAACTACAGGCAAATATACTGATAAAGTCCTTACAGTCCCTCCTCTCTGCCAGGGCCATGTATTTACCTCCATTGCTGAAATCTATACCTGAAATAATAAAAAAGAAACAATTGATGTTACCATGGTAACGTACAAATCCTATAAAACAGAATCTCTGCAGCTTTTTAAAGCTTCAAGAATTTATTATGCCTCTGGACGTTTACGATCTTTTTTTTTTTTTTTGGTCTGTTCGTTCGTCTATTTGAACCATGGTTAATAAGTGATATGGCTTGTCTCAGGGCCATTCTACTAGTACCGAAAGCTTGTACCTCGTGTTACTGGCCTTGGAGATTGACCTTATATTCAGAGAACAAATCTACTCTCAGAAAAAATACCCGTAAGCATGGTAAGGGGGATCAAGTTTATGGAGTATACGTACATATATATTTACCTTTTTGACACTGTTTTGGGTATCTGATATAGGAGACTGACTTCGTCACCAGAGACCATACTGTTATCCTCAACTATAACGGAAAGAAAAGGACAATATAAAGAGAGAAAGACGATGTAAGGAAAGAAAATGATAATATAAAGAGGGAAAGACGATGTAAGGAAAGAAAATGATAATATAAAGAGAGAAAGACGATGTAAGGAAAGAAAATGTCAATATAAAGAGAAAAAGACGATGTAAGGAAAGAAAATGACAATATAAAGAGGGGAGGACGATGTAAGGAAAGAAAATGATAATATAAGAGCAATAAAAGTGATGGATGACGTAACACCATTGGCATGTCACAAAATGAGTTTTTTCCCCAAACAATGCACATATATTTAGGAAAACCAGAGCAACCTCATACGTAGTGCAACATTTTCACATCAACAACAAAACTTCCAAATTGTCAAGAAATTTAGTAAACATAGGTAATCACAGATTACGAAGCTCACCTCGTGACAGCAAAATTCAATTCAAACATATTTCTTAGTACATGTATATTGGCTTTTAAAGGCAAAACCACTCAAGCAGAAAAAGTAGGTCAAGGTCATTTTATGAAAGTTTGATCAAAGATACATCCAATATGCAAGTTTGGTACATGTAGCAGTTATACTTTGCTCAATAT
This sequence comes from Pinctada imbricata, assembly GCA_033119305.1. Taxonomy (NCBI): domain Eukaryota; kingdom Metazoa; phylum Mollusca; class Bivalvia; order Pterioida; family Pteriidae; genus Pinctada; species Pinctada imbricata. The sequence goes on along the minus strand of VSWD01000004.1, from coordinate 11,377,621 downwards.
TGGCTTTATAGAGCAAAATCACTCCAGCAGAAAAAGTAGGTCAAGGTCATTTTTTGACAGATTGATCAAAGATACATCCAATATGCAAGTTTGGTACATGTATCACTTATACTTTGCTCAATATTGGCTTTTAAAGGCAAAATCACTCAAGCGGAAAAAGTAGGTCGAGGTCATTTTATGAAAGTTTGATCAAAGATAGATCTAATATCCAAGTTTGGAACATCTAGCACTTATACTTTGCTCAATATTGGCTTTTAAAGGCAAAATCACTCAAGCGGAAAAAGTAGGTCAAGGTCATTTTATGAAAGTTTGATCAAAGATACATCTAATATGCAAGTTTGGAACATCTAGCACTTATACTTTGCTCAATATTGGCTTTTAAAGGCAAAATCACTCAAGTGGAAAAAGTAGGTCAAGGTCATTTTATGAAAGATTGATCAAAGATACATCCAATATTCAAGTTTGGTACATGTATCACTTATACTTTGCTCAATATTGGCTTTTAAAGGCAAAATCACTCAAGCGGAAAAAGTAGGTCGAGGTCATTTTATGAAAGTTTGATCAAAGATACATCTAATATGCAAGTTTGGAACACCTCACACTTATACTTTGCTCAATATTGGCTTTTAAAGGCAAAATCACTCAAGCGGAAAAAGTAGGTCAAGGTCATTTTATGAAAGTTTGATCAAAGATACATCCAATATGCAAGTTTGGTACATGTAGCACTTATACTTTGCTCAATATTGGCTTTTAAAAGCGAAATCACTCAAGTGGAAATAGTAGGTCAGATGCTGCATCCAATGCATGGGTCCATCTCGGCATCCAAAGATGAATCACTTGTGCAAGTTTGGTTACTGTAGCATTAGTACTTTGTCAGATACTGAGCTACCCCAAACTTCTTATCCAAATCACTCAAGCGGAAAATGTAGGTCAGATGCTGCATCCAATGCATGGGTTCACCTCAGCATCCAAAGATGAATCACTTGTGCAAGTTTGGTTACTGTAGCATCAGCTCTTTGTCAGATACTGAGCTACCCCAAACTTCTTAACCAAGTCACTCAAGCGGAAAATGTAGGTCAGATGCTGCATCCGATGCATGGGTTCACCTCAGCATCCAAAGATGAATCACTTGTGCAAGTTTGCTTACTGTAGCATCAGTACTTTGTCAGATACTGAGCTACCCCAAACTTCTTAACCAAGTCACTCAAGCGGAAAATGTAGGTCAGATGCTGCATACGATGCATGGGTTCACCTCAGCATCCAAAGATGAATCACTTGTGCAAGTTTGGTTACTGTAGCATCAGTACTTTGTCAGATACTGAGCTACCCCAAACTTCTTAACCAAGTCACTCAAGCGGAAAATGTAGGTCAGATGCTGCATACGATGCATGGGTTCACCTCAGCATCCAAAGATGAATCACTTGTGCCAGTTTGGTTACTGTAGCATTAGTACTTTGTCAGATACTGAGCTACCCCAAACTTCTTAACCAAGTCACTCAAGCGGAAAATGTAGGTCAGATGCTACATCCGATGCATGGGTTCACCTCAGCATCCAAAGATGAATCACTTGTGCAAGTTTGGTTACTGTAGCATTAGTACTTTGTCAGATACTGAGCTACCCCAAACTTCTTAACCGGACGCGGACGCGGACACGGACGCGGACACGGACGCGGACGCGGACGCGGACGCGTGGGGTTATAGCATAAGCTCACTCAACTTCGTCGAGGTGAGCTAAAAATCGGAAAAGGGTATTATAATGTATTTGTAAGATGCATGTAGAAGTATTCCCACTTTGAGGGGTATTCGGTGTAAAGTATACTAGTACTTGATCTTCAACTTTACACCGGAAGGAATCGTTTCAATAACTGTCTTTTTTAAATGTTTTTATTGGTCAACCAAATTTTATGGTCCTGCACAATATGTCTCGCCAAAGTTACCAGCTTAATAAATAAACAACTGAGTGATTGAATAAATGGACAAACACAAAGACAGCAGGGAAAGTACCTATGTATATCTCACATATTTATAAATCTATACAAGTTCTAGTGATTTGGACGATCGATTGAAAGCATAATTTATTTTACATAGGCCTGTCACTTTTATGGACTTGGAAAATAAAATCTAGATCTCAATACCCATTGATTCCCTTTTTTCTCATGATTATTTCTTTGGTCCGGTGCTCAAAGGTAGGCAAACAATGTAGAGAAAGTTCATAGTTTAATTACTTCACGGTCGACGTGTAAAAATAGCCGAACAATCAAAGTAATGCCGTCTTTATTATTGCACATTCGACTTAGTTGAATTAAGATAAACAACATTTCTCGAGTTTTTGAGTCCTTTACCGAAAATACTGATATTATGCAACGTTTGACACTTGTCTATGTTGACATATCGGATATGTCAACAAATGGGGTAAAGAGCAAACAGTTTTATCTTTGTATACCCGGGGTGAATGGGGGAGGGTACAACAAAGCGATATCCCCCTAACTGTAACATAGATATGGTCAATAAAAATGTCATTTGGTATAACGGGTTTCTCAGAGTTCCCGTGTACAGATGGTCTGCATGGTCAGCTTGGGAAGAAGTGTACTTTCGGCGTTCAGCTTCCACCCAACCCCACCCAACGGGCAACCCCACCCTATGCAATTCCTTCCCGTCCTCTTCCTCTTAATCAGTTTAAGGAAGCAAAGTTTCTCTGTGGTTGCTCAAATTATTTTCATCTGTCATTCCGTTTCAGATTTTCAAAAAGTTTTTCGAATTCTTTTCGTATCCACATATTCTCTTTCAAAGTTCAAAGAACATATAAATCTGCTATTTCATAAATGTCACAAAAAAGAATATTGGACTGACGTTGATATGAATAATTTTCGAGGGTTCATTACTTTCACAAATGAAGCGAGTATACGTTCACCTTAATTTCACTGATTATGTTCCATAAAAAATTGTCATTTAATCTGGAAATTGCGCGTGACTTTTGCCTCATATGTTATGTATCTGTTTTATAAGTTTGAGGGAACTTTTTAAAACGTACTTTACTTAAAAAGTAAAAGTTAAAAGGTAAATATTTGACTTGCATACCATATATTACTTATGAGAAGCTTTCTCAATCGGACGATGAAGCGTATCTTTTCATGTTTTGGTTATGGACCGAGGCTACATTGAACTTTTCAATTGAATCCCAAGCGCAGATCCGGGGGACGGGGGGGGGGGGGGGTTAAGGACCTTTGCTTTCCCAAAAATGCTGTTATTTTGTTATTTTCTCCTGTTTTGGGGTATGATTGTGACTGGAACCCCACCCCCAGCCCGTATAAATTTTCTGGATCCGCCAATGAAACATTCAGTGGAGATCATCAGTTTTTGAGCTATATCAATATTCATAACAGTCTTTGATGGTATAAATTACAGTATGTAACAGAGATTTTATGTATGACTGTACATTACGTACCGGGTACCACGGAGTTAAGTGGAACAGAACATAATAATTGGTAAGAGATTGAAAGGATGGATGTCATCGGAATGAGGTCTCAAATTTAAAAGAAATATCAATAACTTGTAATTATTAGACAGTGCATATACAGAATGACATGTCCTTTGATGTTTGGTATCTGATGTTTTCTGTGGTTTGTTTATGGAGTTTTTATGCACCCCACAATGTTTGTCCGTAATTGTCATTTCATACAATTAGGGACTTTTTTGTCAATTCTTTTAATTCATAACTTGTCAAAAATGCCTTATTTTAATTTTATCATATATTTTTTTCCAAATGTTTGGAACCCATCCCGATGAAAAATATTTCTGGGTCTACTCGCGTACCACTTAATATTCATTTCCCCTTTTTTCTTCACAAGATAAAATCAGTCTCCTGGCGACCTGGAAATTGACACCGACAGATTATCCTTAAATTAAACTTCAGAAGATCACAAAAATGTTGAGTTTTGCGGCTCATTCCTTTCTCAAACAATCAATCTTATCAGTGTAAATAGGACGAACGGGAAAATACAACGCGCAATTAAAGAAAAAGTTAAGTATGGTCTTTATTTGAGTAAAACCTATCATCTATATCGTATGTTACACAATCGTGTTAAACTTCTATCGATCCGGACAGCGTTATAATTCCAATTTAAGTGCTCCCAAATCGTTTTTCGACACTTACGTACATAGCTTAGGACAATTTTGTCATCGGTGCCGTAAAGAAAGTAAAAGTCCTGTGGCAAAATATGAACCCCATACAATTGTCACGTCCTTTCTACCACGCGCTGATAAGCAGGGCAATCAACTGGTAAATCTTCCGTAAATTTTGGTAGAAAAACAAAAATTCGTTGTTTTCCCAGGAAAATACAAAATGTCAATTGTCAAACCAACGTCATGAAGGTCACAAAGGTTCTAAGGTAGGCCACTTTTTTATGCTTCCACCTTTTTTTCACGATTTTGCAAACATTCATTCTGAGGAGATTACTGAATTTGAAACAAATGTTATAATGTTAAAATTGTTTAGGCAACTACATCTGTACGTATACATGTAAGTCGAAATGAAAGTTTACAGCTAACATGGCTAACATACTTTCATGTATATCAAATTAAGAGATAATGATCAATGACATTGTAATTTGAATTGTGAATAAGAGTGTCCTTGAATTATTGTCTAAAATTCTTGAATACTGACGATCGATACATCACGTGCAAGGATCTAGAATAAGCGTGGGTGTTAGGAGACGCCCACACATCCCAATATTTGTCGTAAATGTGCTTACTTTCGATTTTCAAAGTAGGCATGCACGCATTTTTTTTTCAAAACTATTATAATTTTATAGGTTGTGCTCGTCTTGTGAATATTCCTTTATTCGTAAATGCGTCTATCATTCTTTATCACAAGGATGTATGTATTGTTTTAACAAGTTGTGCATCGGATCACTCAGAGAGATTTGATTTTTTATCTCTCTGTTTTCCGCTATTATAAGAGTTAACTGCACAGTGATGTCAATTATAAGAATCAAGTCTAAGGATCAAGGGGAACAACCCTGATCTTTGTCAAACGTGAATATTTTGCAAGCTTTGCATATATAAATCGCTCAACATCACCTAGCCGAAGAAGCTTCCAATAAAAAAGTGTATGGCAGGCATGAACTCTATCTTTATTTCTAAGTTGCAGCCATAAATTGCTTTGAATTCCTATTTTCATCATGTGGAAAAACGGAAGACAGATTTATTTTCTGTTACATGTACATTGAATGTTGGAACTTTCTCTTGATAAAATATTTTAAAATTAAATGAATTAAACTTAAAAGATAAGATGCTCACATTGAAATCTGCTGTAGTTAGTACATGTCGACCGTCCGGACTCCACTGGACACCACAGAGTCCCGCTGACCCTTCATCTATCTTACACGTCCACTCTGGCTGCTCTATTGACCATACCTTATAAAATAGAATACTTCTACACTAAATACTAAAAGTAAAATAATGTGTATAATACTGGTTCTGTACATATGAGGACGTACAAATTAAATGTTTCTTTTTTGGGGGTGGGGGTGATTTTGAGAGTTTATGATCATGATGATAGAAGACAGATATCTAACAGTTTACAGTGAAACTAGTTCTGTGAAATGAAGTAATGGTAATATTGGTTCTCTACATATGAGGAAATATAAAACAATACTAATTTACAGGGAAGGGGGGTCCTTGGATGATAACTGGGAATGTTAAAGAAGACAGATATTTAATTAAAACTTACATGCATGTATACCTTGGGTAATTGAAATGAAATTATGAGTTACTGACTAAAAGGTGCCTTGTGTTACGTGTGACTTTTTTTTTTTTTTTATTGTGGTTGCTTTTTTTACTTCAACATTTAAATTAAATTTGTAGCGTGATTCTGGTATCCAAAATAAAATATGTTCCAAAACACGTCACATTCTAATATAAAATGAGGGAGAGGGCGTTTGTAATGTTGTTAAAACTTTTGCCCGATCCCATTTCGTTTTCAGAAATAAAATATGTTTAAACTAAACTAATATAAAATTGAACAAAATTAGATGAATTATCACTTTTAGTACGAATTTTTGTTTCTTGATATATTTAATAAATTGCAAGATTTTTTTATCATGTTTATAAAAGGCAAACGTTGAAATCAAGTGGTGACCTTCTTTAACAATTGAAACCCATTTCTTTAAGAAAAGTGTAATCATAAGACCTCATACTGGGAATGTGTAAAATTGTTAAACAGTAGGCAAGATGAAAGTAAATTAATCTCTACAATCAGTGGTAGGCAATAGGGAGATTAACCAATCAAACAATTAACAGAGCAATTATCACACAAGATAGAGATTAGATTAGATAGAGATTAAGTGTCCACTGATTTGTAAATACATAAGGAGAAAGTCACTTTCATGTATCATATTGCAGATTGATATCTCTGTAATCTTTAACATGTTTAAAGGATTATTATATTTTTTCTTCAATCTTTAGATTTTTTCCTTTTTTGACAAAAAAGGATACCTGTACAATTCCTCTTTTGAAGAGCCCACAAAGGATAAACTGTGAATCAGATGACCACTGGCAAAAAAAAAATCATAACAATGAATATATAGTAATACATGTACTAGTAATAATCAAAGTTCAAATAAATTATTATAATAATGAACATTCTATATTTGATATTGCCTCGCACTGCTTGCAACATGGGAAGTCTCACATTACTGTTTTATATTAATCAAGTTAATAGTTATTATGGCATTTCATAATGATAAAATTCATACTAGGATACAATAAGAAAAAAGTGTAAAAAAAAACAAAAAAAAACATGACACATCTTTGAAATGATACTGTAAGTGACAGAGAATCTGCCTTATACAAATTCATTATTCTTCATACTTATAATTATTATTTATTCATCATTTATGGTTCGTACACCGTATCATGATGATCAGACATGATATCTTAGATAAACATTCTTTAGTACAAGTGTACCTCTATACATTGTATGGTATCTAAGCAGGTGTAGAGATTCTGTATTTGTAAAGTGTCAACATCCCTCACCACCAGTCTAAACTCCACAACAGATGCCTGAAATCATACATCATGTCATGTAAAATTTTTATCATTCAATATTTTTCAGAACAATTTATGTGTTTACAAAGTATTAATTTTGTTAAAATGAAGTGTTTATTTTGGTAAAACAGAATTCAACATGCTGTTGAGTTATAAAAACAAAGCTTGATTTCATTAATTCAGTTTTTCAATGACAATATAAAGACTTTCTAAACTAAGTCAGTCATTTGTAATGGTGTCAATTTTAAGCACCTTAAGCATGTTCAGGATTTATTTTTCCATTCAATATTGTTTACGTATATAGTACTGACACTTATAATTTTTCTGACAACTTCCCCCTCCTTTTACTTTTCCCCCATTTTTAATTTGTTGAAAATGTACCCAGTGTAAGAAAGATAACTCTTCATTTAATTATTTTAACATGACATGGCACCTGTGAAAAAATATTTATACAATCCATTCAAACATGCCTTCGGTTGATACGAAGTATCAGAAGAGCATCTTAAACTTGATGCCATCGAGTTAAATTGATGAAGAAATCAGACCAAGCGCGTAAATCATGAAATGATGACAAACTTATACCATTGATTTTCTCTTACCAAAAACTTTCCATCTGGAGAAAATTGACACGTTTGGTTACTTTGACGGAACAACTCAGAGAAATTCATTTCAGATTCTAACGTTTATTCTGGTCAACACGCACACAGATCGTTGAAATAAGGAAAAGAAATTGATGTCTCTACCAAAACAAGTGTAAACACATCTTCGCCATTTTAAAAATCACCGCCAATAAATTTTAGGTCGAATTTTTGACACTGCATCCCTAGTTTCAGTTTGTAACTGGACTCTTGCAGTAGGACAAAGTTACGTAATCGATAATCACTTTGTGAACGCCGCTAATCCGTTCCCTTGTTAATCAATCAAGCACATGCAGAGGTCTCCAGCCGTGTTTACATTTTGTTTTCAAGAGCGAGTTGTCGTTCACTTACTGCCCCGTTACAACGCACCGGGCGCTCTCCGATTGGTCAGCTTCTCTCGCACTTCTCCCCGGGGTGCCCCTGTCAAAAACGTTATATACAAATTATCTTAATGGGTCGACTAATTAATGATCAGATGAGAATTTCAGAGGTAAGAAAATCAACGAATATTTAAACGGTAGAGAGCAAAGGAGGATTTTTAAAAGAAATGCACAGTTCATTGATTTCTCGGTCGCGACGTGTTTCCCGCGAAATGTTGCGAGCATAATAATGAGAACCACGTGGTACAAACTTTTTATGGCATAGTTTTAGTGTGAAAGTTTTGAGAGGTTGGATCTACACCGATTGTGTTCATATTTATTTATTTCCATGACTTTCTTAGTACTCCACTTTTCACGTAAGTAATGAATCGCCACTTATTTCCTAGCGCATACTTTGCTGACATAAACATTTTGTAGGTCACAAAAATATTTTTTGGGTTTATTCCCAAATATGCACCGGGTAATGGCGGAACTTGAGGCAAATATCACCTCCGGCTCTCTCATTTGACTCTGTTGATCACATTGACAAAAATGGAAAGATCATTCTAAGTCCAGTATTTGTCCATTTTTAAACATATAGATTGATTGTTTTTATTGTTGTTTGCATATTTGTTTACATCACTCCGATAATCGTTCAGTCGTTGTCACCTACATTTGTAAGTTATTAGTAACTGTATTGATATTGTCTACTTTTACATGAATATTTAAGTTCTGGAAAACTATTAAAAAGCAGTTCTGAAGAATGATAATACCCTGCGATTGTCATGACAGGCCATTTGAAGCCCTGTCCAGACCCATCAGTATCTGATGAAACTGTCATGCACTATAATTGTACATTTTATATCTTGTCACTTGTGTAATGATTTGTGCACATTTTGTTGGTGATTAATGTATTAAGCCTATTTAATATTTTGAAAAAAAAACAACGTAAAGACACACACAATAAACAAAATAAAAGTTTAAAATCTAAGGAGGGGTGGGGATCCTGTAGAAAGAATCTTTTCCTTTCAAGTATCCTGACGTGTCTATTTTCTCTACTGTTCATGGAAATCTTTGAGCGTCTTTAAAAATGCTCATCATCAATCAACAATGATGTATTTTTTGTACATTACCATACAAAGTTCAGTTTAGTAAATTTAGTGCAAGAAAGATTGAAAGAATGGATTTGACAAATTTTAGATCATTGTTGATGCTAAGGCAAAAGGACAGCTATGAGCATTATTTTACTAACATTTAAGATCTCCCAAGTTTTATAAAGTGCATGACCTCAAACATGTTCAATGATAATGGGAAACAATAAGTTTGAATAACACAGGTAGGTATAGGGTATCCATTCATGGGAAATAATTTTTGATTTATTCTATCACGCTTTCAAACTTTGCCCAGAATGGACCTCTGTGATTAGTTTGATCCATTGCTTTCTATTTATCCAAGGTGTTTACACAAGCCAACTCTGTTTGTTTGTATACAACTCTCAGTACCTGTGCTTGAGTGACAATGCATTAAATATAACTAATATTGTACCCCTCAGTGCCCCCATGTTTAACTTGGTATAATTGAGGATTAGGTCAGAAAGTTTGAAAGTGTGTCACGCAAAGATAAACTGTTATTGAGAAATTTGAAATGTACCTAGGAGATCAAATAAAAGGGCTAAGATTTCTTTGTGGAATGGTCTCTCAGGTACAAAAACCTCTTCTCTCTTTTCACAGTAGGCGGTTACAGAATGTAAGTTTGGTGTGAAAGCGGAAATGTCTAAGTGCAGTAGATATTTGAGAATGTTTAAAAATCACTTCACAAAGGTCATCCTATGCTTGGCAACCTATTCAAATAAACAATGACAAAGAAAATTGTATATAATATTACTTCCCCTCTAACTGTCAACTGGTACATTTAAAATCATGCTCTGGATTTAATTATTTGGTTATCTCTATATTTGGTTTATTCTGGGATTAGTTTGCAGAGATTGGAAAATTTGTATGCTGGTTTAAATCTATTTGAAAAAATAAGAATTTAACTGCCATTGTGAAAAATTCTTTTTTAGAGTTTTAAAAACTTTAATGGTGATATCTAGATCATGATAAGAGGTTGATTCCCACAGTCCTACTTATAAATGAATATGTTTACCAATTTAACTTCTAAATATAACTTTATAAGTACTTTGTCAGTCTTTATATTACATTTAAAAGTAAAAGCTGTCCACATTTTGTAGGATTTCCAAATTATCTGAATAAGACACCCTGCTCATAGACCTTTTATTATGAAGTAGCAACTAGCTAGTGAAAATATATTTAATTTGTCCAAATTTTGAATATGTCTGTCTTTTTCTGTTTATAGGTACGGCAAACATTACTATCCCAACCATCGTCCCCCTCCACAAGTAATGTCACAAGTATCTTCAGCCAGTACTAACGGTTCCCTACCCATGTCACAGGATACGTTCGAGTCGCTGTGGAGCACCCTCAGGAATGTCTGTCCGCCATCAGAGTGAGTGTTTATTACATTTCTACATCATACAATGCAGGGTTTTGTATCGTGTATAGGAGATAGCAGATTTTAAATTTTCCGTCATTGCTTACTTTCTGTATAGGAAATACATCTAAAAAGATCTTAAGATCTTGGAAATATATTCTCAAGATCTTGGAATTTTCACCGACATTCTCAGAATGGCTCTCAGCATATCATACCTTAACAAACTGAGAACCCTGCAGAATAGCATATGGTAAAACAACCGATGTCCCTGATAGGCTATACTGTCTGAGAAAAAACATTACAATGATAGTAATGCCAAAGAAGCATGCCACTGACATAGCATTCACACAATTTACCTGAAACGGATAACATTCTCAAACATACCATGCCCTATGGCATGTTCAGTAGTAAATTATCTTGGGCCGGATTGCAAAGCAAAATACAGCTTAGGAAAAGGCAAAGTTTTGTCTTTCTGCGTCAATCACTTGGTTTTGTTGTTGTGTTTAGGTTAGTTGTGAAAGAACAAAAAAAAAATAAAAGGGGGGGGGGGGGGGGGGGGGGGTTACAATCTTCAAACTTGGCATAGAAGTGAACATGGATATTGTCTTTGAGCTTGAGGTTTGACCTTGACCTTGAAAAATACAATTTAGAGCTAAGTTCTTTTGTCATGTTTGTACTAATTATTCAACTTTGACTGGATATATATGATATAGGAAAATATGAGTTGCTAAGACTTGATTTAAGGTATTGTCCTTGATCAAGGGGTTTGACCTTGACCTAGAGATAAAATTTCGAATTTGACGATATTGTAGTAATGCACCAATAATATGTCAAATATCACATTTAAACTTGGCATACAGGTATACATTACATTTCAATACATGCACTATTAAAATATGGCATGAAGATAAAGCTTAGCAAGTGGACATCATCACCTTGACTTTGAGGTTTGACCTTGACCTTGAATATATCACTTTATATTAGACTTTATTGTAATAATACCGTATGAAATGCCACATTAATAGTTTATTTCAGGTACATATATTTACCTTGACCAAGGTGCTTGACCTTGGACATGTTGGAATTATTACTTGGTAGTAATTCTATAACACAATAGCTTTATTGTACTATATTAGATGGCACATTTAAATTTTAGGTGGAGGTAGAACATGATGACTTGATTTGATTTCTGGTATTGACCTTGATATTATTAGTACTTTATTAGGACAAACACATGTATTGAAACTTTGGATGGAGATGGAACTTGATTTATGAAAATAATTTACACTCTATTGCTTTCAATAGGCATAATGTGTCAACACAATGTGCTGCCAGCGATCCGGCCATTAGATCATGTTGACCCCAAAATATACTTTAAATCTTTGATCCATTAGTGATCATCATATTCATACTAATATTAATGCAATTGTTGTGTATTTCTTAAAATGGAATGTTTGATTACTCTTTTTTCAGTAATTTTACTTCCATCACAAACAGAGAGCTTGATTATTCGTACGAGGGGAGCGATGATGAGGCGACGAGCCTACGAATCGAGCAGTATCACATCAATCACCAGGAGGATAACATCTCAGACCTGGTATGTACTGGAATAGATCTTATTTCACTTGATTTTGTAGGTCTGGAATACACAGACTTGGAGACTGTGACATTCTTTTACTACGAGCATGGATCTAGAGGGGATGAAGGGGAGGGGGGGGAGTTTGCCAAAATTTAAAAATTTCCCCCTTGCTTTGAAAAGTTCCACCCCTCTCCCCTCCCCTTTGAGAAAAAAAAAAAACAACTCCAGATCTGCCCATTTACTACACAGCAGAGTTGAAACATCTTTTAGGGCTATTATATAGTCAAATTATTGACCAATGAATGACCTTATTCCTACTCGGAAAGAAACTATAATGTACATTTATTATCAAAAAAATTTTGAGACGATTTTTATGCGTCAGGGATGTAGAGGTAGATTAATCCCTGGTCAGTTATATTGTTACATGTAAGGTGCCTTCTGGAGAGATGACCATTGGACCATTGCCATTGGAACGGAAAGCATCTGACATTGAACATTAAACACGATAAGAGGAAACAAATGTACAAGAAAAACAGACCCAACAAAAAGTTTTTTTACATCGTGGAAGGTCATTTGTCTGTGCTTGCAGGGATGAAATTCGTTGAAATTTTCAGGGGCCAAGTGGGCTCCCAAGTCAAAAAATTTAGGCGCCCGCATCAAAAACAATTAGCCCACATCAAAACATATCTAAATTTATATTTTTAAATTTAAGCCCCCCTCCCCCCTTCTCTTCTGCCCCGTATCAAGTCATGGCCATCGTACAGGAACACGTGTACCAAGTATGAAATTAACGCCAAAAATGAGAGAGAGACTGGTGTACATATTGATCTACATGGACTGTTTATTTGACGACTTTGAATGACAATTGTAGGTTGTCATTCGTTTGAGGTCAGCGCTCTCTACATGTATCTTCCAACAGGATTCTTTCATCAAATCAGTTTGAGAAATTTTTCCGCGTAAATTTCACTTACGATTTTAGATGTTTCTAGATTTTAAATATCGAAGTAGGGTTTTGATTTCGGTCATCTCAAGCACCTTTAAATAAATCAATGAATGTAGGTAAATCCAGTTATAAAATTAATATAAAACTATTACCAGGGATTTTTTTTGCCCCTTTTTGGGGCCGTTATTCGGCCCCATTCCCAATGAAAAATAGTATCTTTTTTTCCCAATTGTGGCTCTAAAATTTCCCAATCACATACAGATGGAATTATCACTGAAATTAGTGAAATTTACTGGTTCAAAAGTAGCAAATTTACTAATTATTTGCCATATTTCTGTAAGCACAAGAAATTAAATCATATTTGAAAGAAAATTATTTTATTAAACATTCAATTCTGAACTATTGATTGTATAAACTGTCATTTTACTTTTATATTAGTACTTCCCAAAATATTCCGAAACGTCGTTAATTTTCCCAATTGCACAGGCCCCGACCCCATTCCCAAATTACTGAAAAAAATCACTGACGTCTCCAGACAGTGACATTGCACACTTTTGGAAACGTTAGATGAGGTTTTGGTATACTAATCTAAAATGAGGATGCGTCTTTACAAGGGAATAAGGGAGATCGATTCATTTTCCAGGAGAAAGCAAACCGAAAATGTGTCAAATACCAATGAGTTTTTGATTCACAACGTGAGTTATGGCCACTACGAAACAAGAAAACAATTATGATGGGAAATTTTACAATCGCCTAGTTGGCGATCAGAAAAACAGTTTTGGTAGTCCACACTGAATTTTTAGTCGCATTAGCGAGTGGGCGAGTGCTTATTTGCATCCCTGGCTTGGAGTACGACCTAGACAAGAATGTTATGATTTGCAGCTTATGCAGCATGCACACACTCAAAATCACATGAAATATCAATAGAACCCCAAAAGTCCAAGTCAACTCATTTGTAGACGGTTGGGCACATTAAGGTCAAGTGCAGATGGTTGTGGAATTTTCAAGAGATTAATGACTTGATTGAAGGATGCACTGCATGTTTGAAGAAATAATTGGAAAATGGTTGGGTAGGGGTGTTTTCAAAGATTAGATAAAGTGACTTGTAATATACCGGTGCCTTTACTGAATGTGTTGTTGTTGTTGTTTTTCGGTCAGATGCTTTTGCTTCTGGTCCTATGTGATGGCAAAAACTGTCTGACCAAATGTCCTATGTGTGAAAAAAAATGTTTTGTGTAGACTGCCATGTATGCTAAGCCTGGTATTGTGAAGCAGTGTGTATACATTATACAACAACTGCATTTATTGTATATTTAATACGATATAGCGCATTTCATACCGTAAATGCACTTTCTGAGTGTTGCATACCCATAACAGTACACAAATTATGACATATAGTCTATATGTATGCACCACAATTGTCAGTTAAATACTTGTTCTCTGAAATCACGTTTTCCAGGTAAAAAGGTGATGTTAAAATTTAGGTCACGGAATGTTCAGTTTTGCAGGTTAGAACAGCCTTCGTAGCATGTTTTTATAGAGTTTATGCATTGTGAAGTCATGTGCATAAATTTACAGGATGAAATGCAAAATGTTACTTTCAATAGTTTCATCTTCGGGAATTACATTGGTTGTACATATGTACTGTATATATTTCAAAAACTTTTGAATTAGCTTCAAAGGTTTTCTCTTTTGAATGACAAGTTTAGCTGAGCATTCCAGGTCCTTGCTCCATGTACCCCAATTTAGAGCACTGTTGAGGTCCCAAACCCAATGTATCATGAAAAGTATCCAATTTAATTTTGCGCTAGCTACGCCACTGTCATATATTTTTCATTCGTCAAGGTCACAATATTAGTTATACAGTGTTTTACAGGGGGATACAGAAATATATTGGGTCGATGAAAAAGTTGTATTGGGCGAGGCGAAGCCGAGCCCAATACATCTTTTTTCATCGACCCAATATATTTTTGTATCCCCCCTGTAAAACACTGTATAACGAATTTATCCCACCGATGGCTTTTGGCTTGAGTATGTAACGTCAACATATTTCAAAGCATTTCGGTGACGTCAATATCGTAAAGCGTCTTAGTGGAAGCAGGATAATAAAATAATATCATGTCAGTAAAATAATACAACATAATATTCGGTTCTTCTTGACCAATCAGATTGCAAGAAATTTGCCAGAGATGGGATAATGAAAAAGTATGCATGCAGGGATTCTTCAATTTGTGTTTACTTCTTTGTCATGCTGATAGCATTATACCTACAGATTTTACCGTCACAAGATTTATGGATTGTAATTTATGCATGTATTTATAATGTACTCAGTATGCATCGTCACTACCTACTTCACTTGTTTAAAAGTTTCAACATGTTGAAGGCCGGCATTTGTTAAATTATGGGGAAAATAGAATCAGCAAAAATTGAAAATATAGTCATGTTTTCCAACACTTGAAGAATTTTGGATAGTGTAACTTCTATGTAATGTGGTATACTTGGATGATTTTGACTTTGTGGTAATTCTATCATTGTCTATCATCCCATATTACCCCCATTTGAAATTAAAAAAAAAAAAAATCCCACCAAATCCTCGTATATTGTATGCTATCATGGTTTTTTGCTAGCACAGTTTTTCAGTCCAGATAGTCTTCTCGTTGTATTCATTCCCATAAAAAATGAATGTAATAAAGAAACCACAGACAAATTAATTAGCCTAAGTAAACCAGGTGCCCTCAAAGACGGATGAAAACACAATACTTTCGTTAAGATTGGCCAAGTGGCATTTTACATCTAATAAATTAAATCTGGCAATGCCATCGTCAAGTGTTGACAGCATCCTCTATGAAAGAGATTGGATGTATCAGCCTCTCCCTCCCTCCCCCCCCCCTCCCAAAAGCGCTCATATATGGGATAAAGTCATGATTTAAGAATTGAATGTGTCGATTATATTATGGGAGGGGTGGAGCCGGAAAAAAAACAAGGGGCGTTGAGATATACTTCACGGAAAATATGAAGGATATTATATGGCAGAATTCAAAAATAAACTAAAAGAACTAAAATTCATACGTATATGTTTTGTTATCGACTTTTTAAAACGGTAGATCTTTGTAACTAGGCCCTTTGTTGTGGTACAGTGGATTTCTCATTGTTCCGTTAGAAAAAAAAGGCCAGGCTTTTGAAAAAAAGAATGATACATAATTTATAACCGTTTCATTGAAACCTTATCCGCGGCCGCAACACACCCCCTCCGCACGAAACAGTGTCACCACGCGGTATCTAAAAATAGCCTACCCCGTTGTCTTGACGACCGATTGTTTACGTTTGACAACACACAAGTCAGAAACTAGAAATTACTGAAAATTCTTTCTTTTAATTATGCCACCAATTACTACAACATTTAAAGATTTTAATCTGCCGTGTCTTCATTACCCCAGGGGAGAATTATCCCCCCTTGATCCCGTCGGTAACCCTATCTCATTAGCATATATTGAGGCCGAGAGATTATAAGTCATGTATTGTTCGATCCAGGTAGATTTAAATAGCCCCATTAACATAATGCATGTAGATAGGTATTGATTTGGTATTGAACTTTGCCAATATATACGAGTCTGGGCATATTCCTATCTACTTTAACCGTCGGCAAGCAGAGACTTGTATCGAGGAAAACAATTCCATTTCTTATTTTATCGTTTTACTTTATAAGGTTAAAATGTTATGTAGAGGATAGATATATTTATTAGGAACTGTGATACTTTGAGACTGTTACATTGTATTTTGATGTTACTTTTTCGTTTGTTTTCTGTGATTTTATACATTTTTGAAGTCATCTAACTCCGTCCAAAATGATTAAGTTTGAAAGAACTGGATTCACAACTTATCGGGTAAGTTCAAGTCAAATTTCTAAAAGATTTAATTTGAGACGTTTTTCTTTCATTTTTATTTTAGATTCGAATTACTTATATGAAAATATCTTGCGATATGTACGATTTTATCGTAATAAGAAAATTCCGCGAAAACTCGCGTGTTGCGTCACCAAAAACAGAAACTAAAAATTTGTAAGGAATTGATTGAAAAGCAATTGATAATTTTAGAAAAATGATTTTTATCGACGATTTAATATTTGAATGAAGTAAATTGTCCGAATATTATGAAAAGGGGTAGTCATAATCTGCGGTCGTTCGCCAAGACGAACTTTGGAAACTTGTCACGCCATATTATTGAGTCGTATCATAAAAGGTACATTGAAATAAGTTCGTGAAGGAAGAAAAGGGTATAGAGTTGGGTATATGTGTAATTCAGACCTTGATTGGCTTGTATTCCAACTTTACCACAAAACCCGACGATCCATATATAATGAGTACAAATTTTGATGTTTTTTTTTATCGAGGAATGACAACAACAAAAAGGAACAAAAAAGAGAACCGAAGAAAAAAAAATCTAAAAATAGTTAAACAGCTAATCAGTTGTCAACCCGGTCCGATATACTAAGTAAATAATACATAGATATTGGAAGGTTCACGTGCCAAATCCCGGGTACAAAATCTTTAAAATGTAGACTTGGTATATCTAAATAGGTCAAGTAGTTTACTACAGGCTTTGTCATACTGATTGTCTGTCGGTTTGCATGGTTTGTACATTATAAGGCAGGTGGTACTTACTGTTAACGATCTGTTATAGATCACATTCAGCTTCCAACGTCCATCATTTTCATAAATTTACCTGAACGACTAAATTATGCAAAGGACACATGACATCATTGGTTGGTGGTAACGTGAAGCCAGGTAACCGATCAATTAATCAATAGGGCGCTAATTAGGTATTAATTACGGTAGGAGAAAATGTGACCCAAAGCCATTTATGGGGAATTTGAGAACCGATAAAAAAGCATCTGGGATGCAGGACTCGAAAGACATGAGTTGGGTATCGATTATAGGGCAGGTGACCATGGGAGGATGATATTGATGCCGATAAAATGTATCTCCGCCCCCTCGGGGAGATGCTGAGACTGGAACCGCGTGGAAACAACGCTATAAATAGCTCGTATGATGATGGAAATATGACGGTATCTGGGATGAATGGTCTCGTGTAGGTAGACCAAGGTTGTCTTGAATGACTAGACGTTCATGATCAGAAATAGACTACAAGAGTCATGTTCCAATATTCCATCATCACGGAGTTGATGAATGAAGGATATGAGTCTCCATTTACTTACATATTCAGACATTATGGCCTAATACTTGTACACAACTTTTGATAAACCAGACATCCACATTCCACCCCAAATTAGAACACTTCCCAACTCTACTGAAACCCTGTCTCCAATTAAGCCAACCAAAAACACCCCGTCCACATTTTTGTCAGTGCATATATGAAACAAAAACAAAGCAACAAGCAAAACACTGCTTACTATAGTGTTTTCAATTAAGTTGAATAATTTCAGCTAAACACAAAATATGATTCGATCTCTCTATCCAATTGTAGTTGAACCCGATCATCGCACAAACTACGTCATCGTCATCTATGTCACCAGACTCACAAGGTATCATCGGCAGCACCGCATCAAGTCCATACAATGACGTAAGTATTACCTTATGATGCTTTCTTTCTTTCTTAAACTGTAAATGGGAAATATTAACTGACCATACAAGGGTTTTCATTCATTTAATCGTCCTTCGTCATGTTTTCTATTCATTCCTTCGTCCTTCCTACAATTTCTCTCTTTCTCTGTATTATCAGTAGACGTAGCGGAGACGCTTCACGTTGTAGTTTTTGACAAATCATCGTTGTTTTCCTTTGTTGAACAAACTGAAAATTTCACCAAACCTTTCACTGTAGATGCCAAGCTAAGTTATGATAATTCAATCAAGAATTGAATGGAATTCAGTCAGTTTGTTTACATGTTGTTTACTGCCAATTAAACTAACTGTAATCACTCAATCATCTAGACACAATTAACTAATTGTCGGTAATTACGTACACATATATATACCCGGTACCGCGAACTTATCGATATATTTGTAAACTCTAAAGTTTGACTTTAAAGTACTTGTTAGTTTGGAATTAATCAATTTTGTGATAAGAAGTAAAAATGCTTTTGGAAATGGAAGAGTTTGCTGATCTTATCGTAAGTGTACTGAATTTAATAAGATTTGTAATATTTATTTTGCTCTATCCTTTCTTTGCGTTGTATTTGACATCAGTTGTATATTTCGTTCTAGAGTGGGATCCTTATATTTTACTTCGTCATATTCATAACGTTATTTTGAGGTTTGATATGTTTTTGTATTATAATGTATTTCATTGTTTAATTTCAGACCATCACGTCACCACCGCCATATTCCCCTCACACGTCCATGTCGCCGGTTCCCTCTGTACCATCAAAGTAAGTACAACTTATATATTTTACAGTGGACTTTAAAAAAAGGGGGGGGGGGGGCGTCCATTGAATTGCTTATAAAAAGGGCGATATACATGTACGTTGAACGCGTATTCAAGTAAGAAAATGCGTAAGCTTTACTATTTGTACAAAATTGGGTGCTAGTATGTTTTGACAGAAAAAAGAGAAGTATTCAATGTTTGTGAAAAAGAAATTGTAAAAATATATAGAAGAGGATTCCAAGAATTGAAATACCAAAATAGATTAGAATGACCTGAGTGTAACGTGAAATAAGCGTGTGAAACTTAGTTTATCATATACAAATCATACAGGTAATGGAATATCAGATCCTCAGATTTCCGTACTCAAACTTTGTTTACAAACTTTGCCATTTTAAATGTCCCACATAGATCGATTGAATTTAATATAGGTTATCCGTAAATAAATTATTTGAAAAGGTTTAGCGTGCGGGTTGGAACTTGACGATGTTGAATTCCATTATCTAGAGGTTGTAATTAAAAAAAAAATCGTTTCGTTTCTGCATAAAAGATCGATAGAGGAATTCTCATTTATTTCAAAGTTGGTTTTATCTTTAATGCATTTCAAATCGATTTCAATTTTTTGTTCCAAATTGAAATTTCTTCAATTATCATTATTTTGCAAATGGCAATTTAGGTTAAGAAAATAGTTTTCCATCTCCCGTTTGGGGCCTCAGTACCCCGTTATTTATCTAACGGTTTAAGGTAGCGGCCCGTTCCATTCACCCGATCAAATGAAGCACGACTTATTTTATTTCCAACACAATAAGAGGACGCTGTAGAAAAAAGGCTTTAAAAGAAGGACTACATTCTAATAATGTAGAGTGACTGGTCTACACATCTATAGTTTTACACAAAGAAAAAAAGGTAGCCCAAACAAGAAAAATGTTTTCTCAATAGATCAGTATATGCCATTCATTTTTGGTCGCAATAAGACCCAATTGAATTTGGTCTATTATGAAAGAAGAAGGGGGGGGGGGGGGGGTTGCTACTTGATTTGTAAATAAATGATACATGTACAAGAAATGATTGAAAAAAAAAACCTAGAATATATTGAATACAGAATTCACGCTTTTAGTCCTTGTCTCAAAATTTTTCTACATTTCAAAATGATACACCTCTACATTAGATACTATAGCATGTACATTTGTATTGTAAAGTTATTCTGATATTGTAGTAATATTGTGATGAAATAACACAAGTTTCTTATTATTATACAGTACTGACTATGCTGGTGATTACGGCTTCACAATCTCCTTCTCACAGCCCTCTAAGGAGACCAAATCCACCACTTGGACCGTAAGTAATTATTTAATTTTCTCAGTAAAAATATGAAAATGTTATGAGAAAAAAAAAAGGCAAAATTTTGGATAAATTTACTTTCAATGTAAACATGCATTGGTTAAAATTAAAGAAAAAGTTAAAGGAAGATCAATTCCAATTTAGATGAAATTATTTGATAATATTTAAGAAAATTGTGTTAAGATATTTTCAATATTGGAAAAATGCATATAATGAATTGTTTTTTTTTATTATTATCTTAGTACTCAGAGAGCCTTAAGAAGTTATACGTCAGAATGGCTACCACTTGTCCCGTGAGATTTAAGACGACACGTCAGCCTCCTCCAGGACTGGTAATCAGAGCCATGCCAATCTTTATGAAACCCGAGCATGTCCAGGAAACGGTTAAGAGGTGTCCAAACCACGCTACGTCCAGAGAACACAACGAAAGTAAGTATACGTATATTGTATAGTTAGTGTTTGGAAAATGGTGAGGAAAAAAAAACTTGTGGTATCTGGAACTTGTTTATTACAATTATCATTTAAGTGAAACCAAGTATGCATTCAACAGTAATATTGATTTCCAATTCAGAGGATTTGTTTTCAAAAAGTAGGACATTAATTTTTCTGCAGTTGTCACTGTTCTAATAAATGGAAATTTTCAAGGTGTTAAAAGAATTGACAAAACAGAATTTGACTTAATCTCTCCATTGTTACAATTACATGACCTGGAGTGACATAAAAAGTAGTATTTATAAGTTTTACTTTGAATTTCTATTATGCTAGATAGGGTACTCCATTTTAATGTGAGAAACTTGCTAATTATAATCCCCTACCTTAATCCTGTATTATAGGATATAATCTTGTTAGAGGGGATTAAATCAGAGCTTTATATAGAAAGGGACCTAACTCTGTATTGAATATTGACACAAGAGTATTTGTCACTATGTACCATATAAATACAAGATAATCCCATATTTATAAGGGGGACAGGTGCCCTTTGATTGTTCATACTGCCTTTGTTGTTAGAAGATATAGACATAAAAGGGAACAACATATAGGGAGTTTTTGTAACATAGGAGAGAGGAAAAGTGGCAAGGATTGAAAATAGAATGTGTTCATACACCCCCCCCCCCTCCTTCTCCTTTTAAAATAAAAGAAGTAGTTGATGTTAAAGAATTAGGAGAAGTTGGAAAATTAATAATTAAATATACTCTCAGAATAAGGAATTTAAATAGAATGAAGACAAATGACAATTCATTTAGGAGCAAATATGATTGTTAAAAAATCTTGAGACAAGTTGAATGCACACATACAAATATTGAAAGGAGTTTTTTTTTTTTAATAAAAATTGATCTAGCTTGATTGAGTTATCATAACCTGAATGTCTCTCCACAGATCACCCTGCACCAACACATCTTGTACGCTGTGAACACAAACTAGCCAAGTATGTGGAGGACACGTACTCTAGCCGACAGAGTGTAATCATACCGCACGAGAACCCACAGGCGGGGTCCGAGTGGGTGACAAACCTGTTCCAATTTATGTGTCTTGGTTCATGTGTGGGTGGGCCTAACAGGAGACCATTGCAGATTGTTTTCACCCTAGAAAAGGAGTAAGTTTCTCAAAATAATTCAATTTTGCTTTTTTTCAAGAGAAAATATGAGTAATTTGTGTAAGCAGTAATTATTCAGTTGGTAAATAAAATAATGGATGCTCAGGAAACTTTGATTTGACCTCTTCAGTAAATCATGTTATTGAAACCATGCAGATCATTTGAGAAATTAAAAAAAAAAGTTATAAAATTTGATTTCGTTTCCATAGCAATCAGGTGCTGGGTAGGCGAGCTGTGGAGGTCAGGATTTGTGCTTGTCCCGGCAGGGATAGAAAAGCTGATGAGAAACAGGCACTGCCCCCATCCAAACAGTCTCCAAAAAAACGTAAGGATTTATTTTAAAAATCACTTCATGATTTTCTAATTTTCTTTTTCACAATTCTGTAAAATGTGTAATTACATTTTGAATTACCAGAAGAGTCTCAAATTCAAAGATTTATATCAACAGAGGCACAAATTCTTTATAAAAACACATTATTATTATCTAAGAATTGGATTTGTTTGTTTGATTAATCATCCAATCACAATCCTTCTTACAATTTCAGCACCAACAAAGATTTCGATTGGTACAGAGATAACAACAGTCAGTCGCGGAACGAAGAGGAAATTTGATGGAGAGGAAACCTTCACTCTCACTGTAAGTAATCATCATTGTTACATAAAATTTTGGAAAAGTTGTAAATATCTTACCTGTGTATCCTTCTATATCTTACCTGTGTATCCTTCTATATCAAAATTTTTACTTTTTATTAGTATATGGTCTCTGCTTAACTTAAAAGTAGTAATATTGAAAGAAAAGAATTTGAATGAATAAATTATTACTTAAAAAGTACTGATTGTCAAAGCTCCCAAATTCTCTAAAGTTCAGAGGCAAAATATTCATCATTTCATGGTAATACTTCTTTTTGTTATAGGTAAGAGGGAAAGAGAACTTCGATATTTTAACAAAGCTAAGAGATTCTCTTGAGCTGGCTTCCATGGTTCCCCAGAATCAGATCGAGGTTTATAAACAGAAACAGATGGAGATTAACAGACAGTAAGTCAATATCCATATATATAGACCTAGCATTTAGCCAATCCTGCATGGTTAAAAAAAATGGCAGATAGAATTATGTCTAAAAACTACTTGAAATTCCAATTATTATTATCCCCCTCATTTCTACCAATAAAGTTGTTTTATCTGCCAATTTATGAAACCTGTCAGGATTTTGTATCTGGTCATAGAAGTTGGAAGGCTGTTATACTATAATAAAAATGAAAATCGAAGCTTTTACATGTATTTTTGAAATGCCTAAAAATATTTGCTCAAGATTTGCAACAAGTTGCCTTCCCACTGAATGTGACCCGATGCACCCCTATTCAAATTTTATTATTTGCACCTGCATGCATGTCATATCACACATCTACTGCAGTCAAAGTAAGATATCTTGTGATGCTCAGGACATTCAGAGAGTTCATATTTATTTTCAAAATTTGAATTAATTATAATGCATGCTGGGAAATGCTAAGATTTGAATAGATTTTCATTATAAATTGGTTATTCTACTAGAAAGGTATCTTCATAGGCATCATACATATTAATCATTCCATTCATAGAATTAGACAATATATATTCATATAACTCTCATTTACTAAATTACATCTCTGCTCATGAAGAAACCTTTTACTGAGTGAAAGAGGAATGGGTGGCCGCATAATTGAAACAGAGGGAGAGTTTTCAGCATTTAGCTGGAGTAAAGGAACGTAACTCTTGCCTATGCCTTCCTTTATTTCAACATATGCTTCTAACACGTAGCGACTTTCTCTTGCCTTCTGCAATTCTGGCTTACAGTTTCCTGTAGTAGCAGAATTTCAGGACGAGAGAGGAAGTCGCCAAATTTGTTCTGCACTGCTAACGCTCGGGTAGAATCTTGACCGAACCCCAGCCGGACTGCGTTCAAGGTTTTACGTCCTTTATCGTTTGGATCATAGATGTCAGTTGTCGGAATTCGTCTTTTCAGGCCAGAAATAGAAGCAGATACAAGACTTTCGGATACGAGATTATCCGACTCGAGTTCGAGTACGTCATTTGAGCAAGACTACAGGGCAGCCACCGACGAATACGAAAATAGTGACTTTATCGCCAATTGCCTCGAACCGGAAGTGACTTTTCCCTCTCTACCCTCGTTATTCAATGGCAGCCACCTGAACCTTAAGCAAGAATATGTGTTCTCACGTCAGTATTATTCGTCTGAAATTGAAGCTTAGACAATATATGCAATAGAGTATAGGCTGATATGTTGCCTGGATCTTTACAGGTGGTTTGCCATGTTATTGGATAGAGGGGGCAAAAGTAAATTGATGAAGAAGTCCAAACGCCCACATCATCGCCATGGCAAGGTCGTCAAACCACCAATCACATAATCCCGCCAAGCTGAGTAGAAACGGGTCTGTACTCTGGGAATGTTATGCTCCCGATTACGTCATTCACAAAGGACCAGATAAGATGAGAGGGATTTGTATGGTATAAATAACTTAGGAGAATCCCTTGTTCTGTTTCCATGACAACATGGAGAGAGGAGTCATCCCTCATCAAAGTGCTGAATTCGCTCATGGAAGGAATTTTTGCAAAAAAAAAAACTCTTACAACAACTATTTACATAGATAAACTCTGCCACTTTTGATTTACTTGAAAAAAAACTTTCTATAGTACTTTACCACACTAAAATCTCAATTTTCTTTTAAAGAAATCTCAAGACTGTGGATCTGTCAGTTTGTGAATATCTATTTACTTTCTTTTCTATTGTAAATCTACATGCAAAATATATCAGGCAGCAATATTATTTTGCCAGTTTGCTTCTTTGAATCAATATCATTTAATATGCCTCGTTATCAAAGAAAAGTTGATTGAAGATATTCCGATCTGCATTTGAATAAACATTTGATTGAAAGAAGCAACTTGATTAAACCCATGTGTTCAATAGTCACATAACAAAATGTTAGACATATGAATGTGTCATTTACCATGACTTCTTACATAAAATCTCATTTATATGATGTACATTTTTAAATGTATATTTTTGTCATTTCATTGATTTTTGATGTTCTCATTTATCAGCATTGAATGCTCTCTTTTTATATTCAAATTGTTTTAATATTGTATATTATAAGCAAGACATTTTTTGAGAATCAATTTCTAGGAAAAGGGATCCGAGTCTCTTGGAAAAAAAAGAAAAATGTATGGAACTTTCAAAAATAATTTTCTTCACATATTCTGAAAGATTTTGATATATGATAGTCATTGATAATTTAGATTTATTCATTGTTTCTAATGCTATAAGCATATATTGATGCATTAGTGTCCGTCCATTTAGAGAATTCATTCATAAATGAAGCAAATGAAATAGAGTATTTTAAAACATAAAAATTTAATAGTCAGATATTGTTGGAACAAGGTAGAAATGAGAATAGTCTATATTTATAGCAAAATGAATATAATTTATTATCATGGGTCGAATATTATTTCCCCATACCAAAATTTGATATTCGAGTAGTGCTATAATTTATGTACATATTTATTTTGTCTAGATTGTTATTTAGTTGTTGATTCAGAAGGTACTGTATTTATAGCCATGATGTAATTAATTTATTACGATTTTGTTTGTCGACTTTGGGCATACTCTTTGTTAATATTTTAAGGATTTCTACTACTTGTTGTGTATATTGAAATCTTAGTCAATCTCTGTACATTATTGGGAAGTATAGCCATTAAACTACAAAAATAAAAATATTTCGTTGTTGTATTAAACAAAAAGTATGTATAGTGTTGTGAAAAATAAGCAGTGCAGAAAATATGCGGAACAAATGAGAAGTTTTCATAACATGTTATGTTATGAAGAATAACTAGCAGTGCAGAATAAAAGCTACAAAGTGGCAACACAAGTTTAAAGTTCACTTAATCTCGCATCATTGAAAAACAAAGTCATCTCACTACACACAAAATACACAATTTGAAGGAATAGGCTCTGTGTTTGTGTGCCTTCCACCTCTACAGACAATGGTTACAATTTCTGGTACATACATGTACATCATTCCAGTCCATCATGATCTTTATTCTGAGTGTTGGCTCCTTCTGTCCCTCAATCCACAGATGATAGCTTTGGACAATTACCTGGCATGGAAGGTACCTTTTAGAAAAATTGGTCAAAGGTCAAGGTCATTGTTGAGAATAGTAGACTTTGTGTACTAGTGCTGGAGATAATACATGAAGAACTCTTCTGCTTGTCCAAGGTCAAGGACTTCATATACTGTTAAATACATGTAGTGTTGGTTTTAGGTGATGTTGAAAGAACCACTCCACCTCCAAAATCTGGTTTGGACATGTATGTTAACTACCAAAAAGGAATGATAGCTACTGATTTTGGGGTCATTAGATTTTAGGTCAAGGTCAAATGGGGAAACTAAGATGAACTTTGGTTTCCAGAACACAACTACAACAAAAATGAACACCATATTTAAGAATGCCATTACAGTACTTATATTTACATTCATACATTCAAACTAAATATTAGAAACCCTCATTTGCACAAAAACCACTCATATTTTGTGAAACAGCATCAAAAGTATCTAAATGTTGGTAAATTCTCCCTACATTCAAAACTGGAACTGGAAATCATAATAAATCCTTTCACATTATCTGTGGTACCGATTTGAAGCTCCACACTCCATAGGACTAACAATAGGTTGTACAGGAACCATTGTCATAATTTTGTACGTGCACCAATGACATTATTTGATTGATATAAAACCTTTGATTTTACAAGACTTTGACGATAGGTCCATACCAATATCATCATGATCATATATAACAGTCATACATGTATTTCTAGTGTGATAAAAATGTGTCACTCATGAAAGTTGATAGATAGCTTCGTACCAATTCTTAGTGTGTTTTAAATGGTTATGCTTTAATACAACAGTAAGGAATACATGTACTGGTAGTGTCAGTTGTACTTTTGAAGAAACACACCTGTCCAGTATACCTTGTTCCATTGAAGTTTACAAAACAATAACAATCATTACAGACTGAAAACCATCTAAATTGTCATACTTCATCTATACTTGTGCATCTTAACTTTTCAGACAAACACTGCCTGTGAATGAGTCCCTTCCGGCCATCGAGCCATCACAGGAGTCAAGACAGAGTACTCTCCCCTTTACGCCTCCAGAGGTAGCGGGTCAAGTTCAGGTCACGAGCTCGCAGAACGGGTCGGCATCAGTACAGGTCATACCTATAGAGAATGGGGACGCAGCTGTAAAGGAGGAGATGATACACACCATGGACAATAGTATCGCTACGTATGTGTTTTCATGTAATTTTTTGTTGCCTTTAAACATGTTAAATTTGCTTTTACTTGTTACAAGCATAATGGTCTAAGCTTACTGTCAAAGATGAAAATAGGGAAATTAAGATTTAGCTGCCTGTTTCACCAAAATACTTATACGAACAATTTCTGGAATTTTCGTAAGTTTTGATTCCTCAGTTCTACTAACTTATTTAAATTTGAGAAGTTTTGTTTTTGAATTTTTATTTAGTATGTATAGATGATTTTAGAAAATATGATACAATCTGACTAGAAAATATTTTTAACCTTCTATTAAAGGACGAAAGTTACTAAAATTCCTTAAGATTTTCGTAAGAATTTTAGTGAAACTGGGCACAGATTGAGAAATTAAGTTCAAAGAAAATCTCTGTAAAAAAAATCTCTGATGTAATGGATTGAAATATTTCTTAAAGAGGGAAGGGATGGTAGAATACAAACAGTCAAGTGTTTTGTGTTTTTATCTGATGCTGAGGGATTTTTTTTTTCTTTTTTGTGTTTTTCAAAATCTTGATGTTTACTGTATTACAGCTGGTTAACGAGTATCGGTTTATCGGCATATATTGACAACTTCCACCAAATGAACCTGGTCAACATGAGTCAGCTTGACGACTTTACTATTGAGGTAAGTCCTAATTATGGGATTACTGTCAATAATCAACAACCAAAGAGTAGACTTTTATCAGGTGTACCTGTATTGCATATTTTCTTAAGAAATTTTGCTACATGAATCAATAATCCGTTTTCAAGTTCTCGGAATCGACCGTTTAAAACCTTGATTTTACACATCAGACTACAGACATCGAGTATCTTTTGAAGTATAGCATCATAATTGATCGTAGGTTACGCAATGTTTCCAGTGCTTCGTGTGTGACGTCACAATGGAAAACATCGCCAAAATATGAAATGTCCGTAGTCTAGTTATGAAATGAAACATCTCTGAAATCTTCTATTTATATTGAAGTGTTGAGTAACTAGTGATGAAGGGAGAAATAAGTCGGCTCATATGATTGACAATAAATTTCAAATATCAGTGGAATGTGTCGGACACTTTAGAATAAAAATTCAGGGGAGACAATAGAGTTTTGTACTAGTATAAATTTGTATTCTATCATTCAGTGGGATTTGAGGGTAATTATGTGGCAAACATTTTACCACAAATGATCTGATTATGATCATGACCTGGCCAAATAAAACATGCATTTACTTCTGATATGCAGAAAATTTTACTGATCATTTTTCACTACAGTTTACATGTAATTTTGTTGTAGGATCTGCAGAAAATGAAAATAGGCACGGCCCACTAGAAACAAAATTTGGAAGGCGTTAGTTGACATTCGGAGCTCATCTGTTCCCATCACCGATTCCCAAGTGACACCTCTCCAACACGACATCAGCTCGGCATCGACACTCAGTTTGTCATCACAGGGTAGTATTTCACAAAACTCGAACTACTGTCCAGGATATTATGAAGTCACTCGATACACGTTTAAACACACCATTTCCTTGACGAAGGAATATGAGAGGGAAGTGTCGCCTAAACGACAGAAGCAAGACTGAAGTTGATTTCTATTTCTTTGTTGAACAAAGTACTTAAGGACTTTCATTAATTTTATTCTTTAATTAACAAATTACTATCATGTTTGTTCTTGAATTTGAATCATCAAGGAATGACAGACTTTGCAAATTTGTGCAATATTTTTCATCAATATTGCAAGTATTGTCACAAAACATTATCATTTTACAATGATGTACGACAATTTTTCAGATCTTGTTTTTCGTTCTTGGTAAAGCCGTGCTACGGTGAAGTATGGCTGAGTTAAGTAAGGTGTTATTTTGTTTAGTTCGTTGACTTTGTTTTGTGTTCATTAGAACAAGAGGATATTTTTGTTGACTTACTTAGATGTATCCACACAGATGTGCTATTTAAATGATGAAAAGGTTGAAGAGAAAATAATTTCTACAACTGAGATCCATGGTGTAAATATTTGAGTAAGAGTTATTGCTCTTTGATTGTAAAATTAAAGAGAGATATGCTGTACATTATTTTTTATTATTCGTGCATACCAAGTTATATGAATTAATACTGATTGTTATATTGGTTATTTTATATTTTTCTAGAGTGTTCAGTGATACAAATAATATGTGTTCAATACTGCAATTTTCATAATTTTCAACATTTTCATTTTTCATAAACAAAATACAAAAACTTTCCTAATCATCATGAAATCATTCCGTCATGATAATCATATTATCTTGTACATCATTGAAATTTCATTCATATTGAATCAAGATTTTATGAAGGACTTGAAAGAACCTTCTGAAATGTTTCGTCCGTTTGGGTTTATCCCTCTTTCTATTTATGTACTTTTCTACTCAATAAAATCTTTCCTCATTTTCTGTGAACGAGAAGTTTTAGACATGTGGGAAATAAGCATTTTTATCTGTCATCATGCTGTTTGAAGCAGCGAAATGAAGTGTAAGCTATTCATTTGCTGTGATTCAGCAGGAATGTCAAGAAAAAGGGGTTGTTCATCTTTAGTTTGTTTTGTTTCTTGTTGCTATGGATATTTATCCACATTATGTCATTCCTTAACGCACACATATCTTTCATATCATAGTCCCATTTCTCACAATGCCAAACTATCTAAGTCTCTGCAGTAACTTTTTTCCGTCCAATCCTGTTGCCATCCCCAATTTTATGTTTAAACCATAATGAAGGGTTATGATATAGTTACTCAATATTATATCGTATATTATTATAACGGATTATATTACAAAATGTACGGGAGATGTAGGTATGAATGAGAATCGTGTTACGATATGTACATAATATTAAGATTTGTTAAACGTGTACATTGTTTTATCTCGT
The DNA here is from genome assembly GCA_033119305.1 of Pinctada imbricata. Lineage (NCBI taxonomy): Eukaryota > Metazoa > Mollusca > Bivalvia > Pterioida > Pteriidae > Pinctada > Pinctada imbricata. The sequence goes on along the minus strand of VSWD01000004.1, from coordinate 11,347,020 downwards.
GTAAGTATGATCTATAGATTTCAAAACTTTTATTTTAAGATGGACCTGCTTTTATCTTCTTCTTTTTTTTTTTTTTTTTTTTTTTTTTTTTTTTTTTTTTTTTTATTTTGCATAAATTCTCAGGACAAATGTTATCAAACATTAAACATATTCACTGAAATTCTTTCTTAAATTCTAATGCAATTACATGTTCTTGTGTCAGGTACATGTTAACATTTTATTTAGAGCAGGGTATTCTAGAGAAAGTATTCATTTTTAATGACCAAAGGTACAGAAATAGCCCAGTTAAGTGGGTAGGCAGGTCTGAACATTCATACCATTTAGAAATTTAAAATATGATAGGTTTCTGTTACATCCTTGGGATATTTACATGTATGTTTTGCAGTTTAATTTTTAAAGAGAATTCGTCATCATTTTCCATGTTCTTTTCACACCAACTTCATTGATAAAAAACACAAAAAGGATCTGTTAATGTACACTGCCAACATACTTGTCAATTCCCTCATTACCATAAGATACCAGCATATGATGCCATAAGATTGTTGCATTTACAAAATTTAATAGTACTCTTACACAGCAGAGGTCATAAAATACATTGTAAATGGCAAGTGCTACTCATTTAAACATTTTTTTTTTTAATTTTTGTTTAAAATGTTCTTCCATGAAAAAACGTGTAAAAGAAACATTTTACCAAACTGTAATTGTGCCTTATTTGAGAAATGAATAGTGCATTTAGATAGAAGTTTCTGAATTTTATGATCGAAAGTGATTTAATTTTTTAATTCCAACAGTATTTATGTAGCTTCTGAATGAAATATTTCTGTGAAACTCAATTTTTTACCATTTTTTGTGTCTAATAAAATTTCAAATTTTAAACTTAACTGAGTTTTCAAATTTGAATTTTAACTGGCATCAAAAGAAATTTTACTGAACAGTTAGCTATAGTAGTAGAGGTTTGGACGAAAGTGCGAGGAATTGGGTGTAATTCTAGACAGTACTGAATCAAGAGAATGTGTTCTGATTGGAATGTGCAATGTAAATGTTAGATACAGAGGTTAGGGATTCAACTTTTGTGCTGTACTGTAGAATTATTTATAAATGTTGACATTGCTATGTATAGACAGAATTTTGGAATTATGCTTGGCTGAAAATCAATTGTACCCATTAACATCAATTTGGGGTTTTCGAACTTGAAGAGATTTTAGGCATATCTATGTTTTGTGTTTATTTGTCTCTAAATATGGATAAATATCATGAACGAGACATAGAGAATTCTGTTTCAATGCTGTCAATGAAGGTATATGGTAAAGAAGTTTGAAGGTAACATGAAAAGAAGCGCTGAGTGGTTGATTACTTGTAAAGTGTTTTCTGTATATAAACTTAACTTATTGCAAGTTGAAGTGATTCCAAATTATGTTTGTTGTATCTACATACAGATTGTGTATAAAGTGTGCAGTTTATAATGTATAACATAAACTTTTACCATGTAATACTTAAATACAAAGGATATTTATAAGTTATGTCTCTTTCAAGTAAAGTACAGTATATCAAGTTTTATTTTGAAGTAACATTTTATATTTCTTGTTATTTAAATGTAAAGTGTTCCTGAAATGTGGAGCATCAAATGTTTTATCATGTAAGTTCTGTTTGAACTTCAAATTCTAAATCTGAAGAAGAATTTTAGCTTGTTACGATTGAAAATAAGTAGTGAACTTGTACAAATGTATGTTTTGCTACATGTGAATAATAAAAGTACAAATATTAACCTTTGTTATCTTGAATATTGACTGCCCAGAATTTGGATTTTGTTGCTGCGTGTCTATTGGAGCATTGTGTCCTGTAGCCTGTTGGTATGACATATGGTCTGATATGGAATATTACATGACAGTATTCTAACAAGAGGTTTGATAAAGCAAGATTGTACATATAGTAATATGTCCTTATTGGTACAGAGATCTACCTAAAATGCTTATGTGTGAAATACTCAAAGTTACATAACTCTAGAAGCCACGGGACATCGGACACCTTAACAATGCCTCGCTGAAAATTTTGGTACCTATGCTAAATGTTGTAGAATAAAAATAGATTAAAATGCCTGAAACAGATATGGACAATGAGAAACAATCTTGGTCAATCATATTCCATGGTGGCCATCTTTGTTGTTCATGATTTCCTTGAATCTCTCATCAAGGTCGTTTAAAGATTTGTAGCTGTGACAAGTGCATGGTAAATCAGTCCACAAAGCCCTATCAGAAAAGTGTTTCAGAGGTGACATTGCCAAGAAACATTTCAAGAATAGAAAAGTAATCAATGGAAATAGACAAGAACATTAATTTAGAACAAGCGGGTTTTACAAATATCTTTTAAACTTGAAATGTGTTTCTGATAAAAAAAAAAAAAAAAAAAACATGTATCACCAATGTGGCTCCTAGAGAAATTTAGCTGTGTACATTGCTAACTAAGGATGATTAACATAAGTAATAACCCACTTTAGTCGTAAGTCAAGAAAATGTATCTTCTGGTCCAGATAATACCTCTATATGACACTACTGGTGTCGTTATGCCAATAAACAAAGTCGCCTTCTACTAAACGAGTTGTTCAGAGAGATGGTTCAAACCCGTACCAAGCTCCAGATCAAAGTATCACCTACCAGTGAGGAGGTATGGTACTAATAATGTCTGTCTATAGTGTCGTCTGAGGACACGCTATATCGTTGTCATGGTTTGCTATAATTTCTCCTTCGGACTTTGGAAAGGTAGAGCACTGTTTCTTTAAACGAGTTGTTCAGAGAGATGGGCAAACCGATACCAAGCTCAACCTACCAGCGACGCACATGGTGTCTATACACAATTCCGTTTGAGGACATGTTACATACAGCTAAGTTATAACGTAACTACATGTATATCTCTACTGAAAGTATTTCGAACAGGTACAGAGTGCAGAGCACTGTTTTCAACCTAGGTTTTGGATAAAATCATAGAAAGTGCCCAAACTCTGCATTCGGAAAGCGATCTCAGTGAGACAATGTTTCTCAAAGAGACCCAGCATGGCCACAAGATTCAATAAAGCTGATTTTCAGAAAAAAAAACAAGAAGAAGAAACTAGAGAAAATGTGAACATAATTATGTATTTTTAACAACATCGTATGAAAAAGCAAACTACCCTTCGCTCATCTATAAATAAACATCAAAGAAGTACCAAACAGTTATTCAGTCTCAAAGCCGAGAAGGCAAGGCAAAAATCATTAGAATATTGCGAATCTAGGAATGAATTACATTCTGAAGAGAGACAAGGTGCCCGGGGAGAGTCAGCGTCTCCTGATTGCATGCAACACCCGTCACAACAGCTCCATGAAAACTTGTCAAATTCGGTAATTGTATCGATGTACACATTGATTTACAAAGATAAATATTTCTTGTTTGGTTATGACGACAGTAATTCATTCACAATCAAGAATGTCACTGATCATTCTGGAAAGGGGGATCTGATATTCTTTTATTATATCCCATACACGCTTCAGCCAGACGTGTCATTCTTCAACGAGCAATATGTAGCAGGAATGTTACAAAACTGCAAGGAAGAGTTTGTATTTTGTAGCTAACTATGGTAAATTAATACATATAGCAAAGCATATTCTAGAATCAATATTCTTAAGCAAATTTCTAATCGATAACATTTAAAGGAAGGTTTACGAACAAGTCGTTAGCATTCCTATTGGTACCAATTGCGCCGACTCATCGATGACGAATTCGGTACTAGACGTATTTCATCAGCAGTGCGAATTGAAATGTTGAAAAAAAACCGCGTCATAAACTAATTGTTGCGATCCTCTTTCATTCAAACCTTTCTTGGAATGGGCATCGACAATTTGACGGAATTACGCGGAATGCTTTAAACCGTCTTTTATTCCCTGCGTCGTTGAAAGTTCGCAAACATGAGTGAAATGACTGGTACGCGGTGTATTATTTTCGCGACATAGAATTCCCTACACATATGTAAGGACATATTCGCGGCGTTTTATATTCGCGAATCGAAGGATTTCGCGAATATCGCGAAAGGAAAATGCACCGCGAATAAAAGACGGTTTACAGTATTCGGAGCTAATAAATGTAAGTTCCGGATGTCACTTACAGGTAGTAAATACCTACTCTTACCGAGCACCTGATCTTAATCTCTCAAACTAGACGAATTTACTTCAGCGCATTTGTAGATAAACTCAGATTTGTATTCTATTCTATTCTATTCTATTCTATTCTATTCTATTCTATTCTATTCTATTCTATTCTATTCTATTCTATTCTATTCTATACTTTTTGGTGTTTGTCGTTTTATCGTCTTGCTGGTGTCGAATGTCTGATTTTCCTCCTCATCACGCTGAAATAATGTTATATCTTGTCCAGGGGCGTAGCTGCCTATACGCCAGCACGCCATGGCGTGCACATCGCGGAGTTCGAAAAAAATGTGCACGAAATTTTCAGAGACAGAGAGAGAGTTTGAGTTTCTGTGCATGAAATTTATAGAAAATAGCCCACAATAAGGTTGTCTCTCGACATACAATTTACACTTCAAATATCGCCATCTTCTCTAAAACTGCATTTTTTTTTTAGCAAAAATACCAATTCCTTTTGGTAAGTCTGTTTGACATGCATGTTTCGGAAATGAATCCTCATCAGTGGTACTTCAAGTAATTATGATTCAAAGATGATAAAATAATTAAAAAGTATAGCGCCCACATGAAATCATTCAACTTTTTCGTAAAAAGTGAGCGGCTTCAAACTTTTAGTAGTAACCGATGCGTTATCAAATAAAAAATATGGCCAACTGCTTACCTCCATTTTTTTTTCCTGAAAATTCAGAAGTATTTTTTAAATTGACCTGTTCAGCGTTTGTGCATTTGACATTATTAAACTAAACCTTTTCCACGTCTATCAATGAGACGATTTTAACCTTGAAAGATGGATTCAAGTCACAACTTAAATTGCAGTTCCTTAATTTTGAGAGTAATTTTTTGTGAAGAAATTATCTCAATTTTGTAAAGATGTAATCTACAAAGCAAGGATTTGGGTTGAAATTTTGAAAATTTTCTCGAACCCCCACCTGCAGGAGGGGTGACCCCCTCCCGCACCATCCCCCTCTCGGCGCTGCGCTCCTCGGATGAAGCCTTCGGCTTCATATATTTTATATATTTGGCGTGCACTTCAAAAAGCTCTAGCTACGCCCCTGTTGTCTGTCAGGAATTTTTTACATGACTATCTAATATAGCCTGGATCGTTACATAATCATGCAAATTTCATGTTATTCATCATCATTTGTCATAAATCACGGAAACTAACAATCGACAGAATTATGAGGATTAAGATTAATGACAAAATCGACAAACAAAAACAAGAAATGAATCTACGACACCATTTCTCCCTCGAGTGATACCAGCTGGTACAGTATAAATGCTCTCTTAAATTCTATTCACTGTCACACTCAAATCCCGGAATGACCTCCTTCTTACGCTTTGTGTTATTTCATTTATCTGTATTAATTTTCGGTGTATTTTTATTCACTTAATTATTCATTCATCTGTTTATTCATGTTATCGCAATATGATAATACATTATACTAGTAAATATGTATAACATAACCATGACAGAAGTTTTTAAATGAAATTTCTTATTTGTATTTATTTTTAATCAGTTTGAATTTTTGCGGCGCTGCATTGATTACCGTAATTTGAGTGGCACCATCAATTATAAAGAAAAGGAGGGGAACTCCAACAGCACTCGATTGCAGAACCCACAGCAAAACCCCAAAACATCCAATCTTAAAAACACAGACACGCACAGAAAGAGAATCAAAAGGTACAAGGAACACCAAATCACATAAAAACATCAAACACAAATAACTAGTTGTCACAAAAAACCAACGAAACCAATGGGTAATCCGTACCGACTTTGGACTTTGACTCTATTTTTAATTTCATGTCGTCCGATTATCTCTACCTTATCTTTGTTTCTGTTTTCTCGTCTAGTGAGTGTGTGTATTCCGCTGTTTTCACTGTTGTCTTATCTTTGATTTGTTTTGTATGTAAAACGTCTTCATATTTAATAGCATCATTTAAGAACAGATAAATTTGCAGCATGGACCAGACATGCACGTTTCGGGTACTTAACCCTTGTCAGTGATCCTCAATCTAAACAATGTAATATGGCCCAGAAAGTGTGAAAATTACTATACCCAAAAATATACCGAAAGACGTAGCAGGATGGGCGGGATATGATGCTAAGGACCCATGTTTTAGAAATTTCAAGACATTTTTAATAACAGAAATTTTTTAATGCGTCGAAGAGACGATCAAACGAAGTTGATCGAACTTGGCTACATGTGCCCTTTGGGACTCCTGGTCCACCAGCAGTGACACTTACCAATTGGTACAAATGTTAAACGTCTTCTAATTCAATAGCATATTTTCGAGGTTTCCTTTGCCCATTGATTGTGATTTTTTGGTTCTGATTTTGGCCATGTGCTTGACTTTTACTCACTCATTGTATATCTCGGGTGTTTCATACAGGAAGACGAGGTTTACTCATCCCAGTTTCATTCCGTTTTTAACGATTTTGTCTGTTATTAAGCTATTTCTAGGTCGACTAGGAGACATCTTTTTGGGTTTTTTTTCCCAAAATGTTTATATATTATCGGTTAACATATTGTGATATGATATTTAGACTTCTTCAAAAGTGACCAATCATTTTGCTTAAAAAGTATACTAGTATATCACATGCATAATATCAATATCACTGTAAAGATAATTATTTAATTTTAAATCGCTCTCTTCAAATAGGTTAAGTTCAGTTCTCTAGATATCATGATTTTGCTTACTGTGCCCTTGAAATGCCTGGGAAAAAGAATTACTCAGATGGGAACCGTCAAACTGATCCTAATGTTGCTGGACACAAGTCGTACTAAATGAGACTGACCTGTATCTGAAACAACCTACATCACGTTTTTTAGTGAAAACGTGACCTGACATACAAAGTACACGTGAGCTGAGGTAAATACTAGATAAAATATATTTCTTGTTATATCCTAGAAATGTACCAAAATGAACTGAATATGTACTCTTAGAGAGGTGAAGGATATATGGGATTTACAGAGTGGGATAGAAACTGTTCCTGGAGTACAGCCTTCCTTTGCACCATAGATACATAATTATGTATGTCTGTTTTGTATTAAAAAATCATTTGAAAGTATTAATTGAAAGATCGTCAGATTAAGAACAAAGTTAATAATTATCATATACACAAATTACAAAAAAACACAAAGAATTCTTAAATTAATTACCATCTGTGAATGCTCTTTGAGGGATATACTTGTCCTTGGAGGATGAAATCCGATTTCCGAATACCCCCGCCCCATTTCTCAAAATTTCCTTTCTGATTAAAGATTTCTATAATAAATTTTGATACAGAGACATCTGTCATTGATTTTTAACTCTACTGTCAGACTGGAGTACTCCCGACAAAATATCCCAAATACTGTGTACTATACAAACATGTTCCTCATCCAAGGTACTGTACGGCCACCAAGAAGCGATGTTTGTTTGACACATATGTCTGTGGCATAAAGGTAAGTTTTAGAGTTCTGTCTTTTTTCTCCCCAAGTCTACTATATAGAAATGAAATTTTGCTCAAGTATTAAGGACTTGGGGCAGGACAAATTATTCTTTTAGACTATTTTGTCTTGCAATACACACATTAACGGAATCTTTTTAAAACAAAATTCATGTTTGTCTTTGCATCAAACGATATACATGAATATCTTTTTGGCAAATTCTAAATAGATATCTAAAAACTCAAAGGAGAAACAGCTAGTGGTGTAGCTACCATAACGCATCCGCATTTTCCCGAACATTTCTTAATCAACACTAAGAATTTTCTGTGAATTATTTTTGTGACGCGTCAAATGTTTCAGCCCTCAGCATATCAATGTACATGTAGCACTCTAGATTGGTTCCCCAGGCCTCTTGCATTATGAAAAGCATCCACTTAATTTTGCCCCAGCTACGCCACTGAAAAAAAACACAACACCTCCAACTACGAACAAGATTAAGACAAAGAAACGAATAATCAACAACAAATAAAGGAAGAAAAAATATCTTAATTGCGTTTTTGTTTTGTTTTTCGGAAACATTTTACGTAAATACTCCCCCTCCCCCTATCAAAACCTTCATCTCTATTTTCCCTCGTACCGTTATAACATCTTTTAGTACAGACCCATAAATAAGCCCCTGTTTACCAGCGTCGTCTTCTCCGGACATCTCCTATACGTTTTATGACCAGTTCGTTACTTTCATCCGTAAATCACACTTGACCATTACAGCCCTTGGCACATGGCGGTTTTATGTCCAAGTATAATTTGTAATTACTTGTAGATAATTGAAAAATCTCTTTTCTTAGTTTGTAAAATTCTGACATTTATGAGAATTTAACGACACCAGACCGCACAAGGATAAGACGGAAGATCAAAAGTTCAACTTTCAAAAAATGAACATGTAAACAAACAAATAATGTTGTTTCTAGGAATTTTCGTAGTTTATGAATTATTTCTTTGACAACTGCATTTAACTTGATATGGTTTTAATAATGTAAATAAGAATTCATCATGAACTGTTGATGAACTCAAGGTTCGATCCTTTTCCCATTTCTTTTCCGTACTAATGAGCTATGAAAGAACGCAATGGATACAAACTCTCAGATCGGATAGTTGATCAGAGCCCTGCCAACTGGCCATAAATACCCCATTTGCTATTCATTCATCAGATGACCGTCCAAACTACATTAATATTCCTAGTTTTACATTATGTGTTTCATGGAGTCGTCTTTGGTATAATAGGTAGTCGGTAGTTTAGATGTGCGTTTATAAACGTCTTCCAATTCAACAGCATCATTTCATATGTTTCAGAACGGACAACATTTAAGAAGCGGCGTGGACCAGACATGCACGTTTCGGGTATTTAACCCTCGTCAATGATCCTTAATCTAAACATTGTAATATGGCCAAAAAATGTGAATATGCTTATTCCGAAAATTTACCGAAAGACGTAGCAGGATGAGGTGGAAATGATGCTACAGGACCCATGTTTTAGTTCTCTTTTCCTCGCTGTCTTTGGATGTGTGTTGATGTTATTGTTTTGCACGTTATCCATTATTTGTTATAAATCCTGTTCATGTATTTTGCTGTTTCCAATTGAAACGTTGTTTCCTTCTTCTATTTTGTACTAAGCCCTCAGTAGAGTCCCAGTTTCACCTTGAGCCGGCTTACAATCTTATTGTTCATGTGCACCCTATGCCTTAAGAAATTATAGTTCTTATGTCTTATAAGGCCTTCTTTTTTCTTTTAATGAAAAGTCAGCTGACGAACACTGCATGCTTCTTACAATCTTGCGCTGGCATAAGAAAAGGGGGGATGATCCAATAAGCTAATATGTGAATTAAGATTATCATCACTTTCTCTGCATGAGAATATAATCTGGTAGATATAAAAATGTTCATTGAGACGAACGTTAATAATGTCCTTTATGTACATTACATTGGGAAGACAAATTCAATTTTTATTTTAGAACCATTTTTTATTCCAGTCTTATTCCAGCCGACTCTCTGTCTTTAAATTGATTCAATTATTATCTTCTCAAAATGTAAAAGTATTATGTAACTTCGGTAGTTTGTCAAGAAAGCGCTTGAAAGTAGAATACCTTTGCAGCTTCCTTAATAAAATATTGTTCTTTTAATTGTATTCATGCGAAATTAAAATTCTAGTAATTAGAATCAATGCAGTTGATACGCTATTCCAGAGCAAGCTCAAACAACAACGATTTCGTTCTGAGGGCAAAACAAAAACCCAACTACTGAACCAAGGGTATGTTTGTGGGTGACGACTGACTCTGTCACTGCAAAAAAGTTATTGAAGATACAATGAAAATATTAAACATAATAACATCTCGTTGTCAGTCCTCGATATTGGAAGATATTTTAAGTTGGAGACATCAAAAACACTTATTTTAATTTACCGGATATGATTTTTTTTCTCTGCGTCTCAAGTGACGGGTGTTGCTGATGAGAATTTAATATTCGAAACACGTGTCTGGTGAATAATGAATTGGTTTGAAATTTTCTTCAAGAAGGTGTACAGTTGGAACAATGATGCATCACCAATGAGAATTTGATATTCGAAACACGTGCCATTTCATTCAAAAATATAGTCGAAATTAAAGGAGGTTAACATCTTAGCACCAACCCTCCAATGCTATTTTGAACATAGATTTTATTTGGATATGCTACTGAATCGACCCTACAGGAAATTTGGAACCACGTTCTCTCTGTAAAGTAAATACACAAATTTAAATTCTAAAGATAAAACCAGAGGGGGCTAGTGAAATCAATTTGGGTGGCTTATGAAAGGCACTTTAGCTGGAATGTTAAACGTCTTCAAATTCAATATAACATCATTTAAGAGTAGATAAATCTGCAGCATGGACCAGACATGCACGTTTCGGGTACTTTACCTTCGTCAGTGATCCTCAATCTAAACAATGTAATATGGCCAAAGAGTGAAAATTCTATGTTCAAAAATGTATTGAAAGACGTAGCATGGTGGGTGAGATATGATGCTACAGGACCCACATTTGAGAAATTTCAAGAAATTTGGTAACAAAAATTTTCGAATACGTTGAAGAGACAGACGATCAACCGAAGTTGATCGAACTTGGCTACATGTGCCTTCGGGGACTCCTGGTAGTGACACTCACGAAGTAGTACAAGTGTTAAACGTCTTCAAATTCAATAGCATCATTTCAGAACAGATACATTTGCAGCATGGATCAAACATGCACATTTCGGGTACTTAACCCTCGTTAGTGATCAATGTAATATATTTAGCCAAAGAATGTGAAAATATTTATGATTAAAAGGCTAATCTCATACCAAAAAAAAAAAAAAAATTAAATGAATAAAAAATAAATTAATAAAAATGAATAAATAAAAAATTGACGAGTAAATTCATTCAATGACTTCATTTTTAGGCATATAGTTTGGTCTTCCATATCCCTTTAGTATCTCATGTTGTGCTTGTCCGTTCTAGGTTTTCGCATTTACTTTTCAAGGATGTTTCGGTGTTTAGCTGTGTGTACTTCTACCAGGTCTTGATGGAGATGCCCTTTTTGTTGAAGTAATAATGATGAGCAGTCATCATGTCGCTTTCACATTATTTGGATTGATTCTCTGGCAGCAGAGTTAGGGCACTTCGTTTTCGCAAATACCAGTTTACAGCACATAAATTAACATTACCAATATATGTCATAGAAATGGGAAAGCTGATTCGAAATCATTTTATAGGCAAATCAAGGGAATGAGCAGCTTGAAGATGTAATCGCTTACCAAGAACAATTGGCAACCAAAAGAACAAGGGTGTCTTTTTTTCTCATGTATGCTATAGTCGTAATGCTAAGAAGGGAAACGTCATGTCAAGGATCTCGATAAGGGTACTGTCCTCTGCAAAATCTGGAAATCTTGTCTAGATCTGTCCGTGAATTGGGTACAAGGTTTATGCTTGATTGCTATACACGATTTTACATAGTTTGCTTTAGTCTTTGCTGCTACGCAAGATTATTTAAAGCCAATGACGTATTGCTTTGCTCAGAGACCCAGGAAGGGAATATCATGTGTTAAAGGTTCTCGATAAGCGAAATAGAAGGCTTTTGAAATTCATATCTGAATCAGCAAAATCTATACATGTCTTTATACGTCCGTAAATCGTGTCAAAGTATTTTTTATTTTTAGTATACTTGATTGTTATACATAATTTAACATGGATAGTTTGCGTCATCAGCTACCATTACAAAGCTAACCTTGAACGAACAAACTTTATTTCTGATGATTTATTGGTGATTTTTCCTTACTTCATGTGATAAACCATGTCACTTTATTGTGGTTAAAGAGGGACAAATGTATATATCAGACTAGCACCATAAAATGCCTAAAATTTACGTTTTCATACTGATTATTTTGTGTTAGATGAGCCTTGTACTTTGAAACATTTTTTGCACTGCAGCAATCCGAATCGTGCGCGGTACCGGAATATTTTTCAAGGCTTAGAAAGGAGTGTGTATTATCCAGCAAAAGCATGTTAGAAAATCATGCAAAACCATGAAAAATACAGCCCTTTGATAAATTCCAGACTCCTTAACCCTCATCTAGATCTCGGTGCACTTGAACCCTCGAAAAATGTTTTAAGAATCATATGATAAAAAGAACGAATGAATGAAAGTAAATGATGTAGCCCTGATGATGGTATTGTGATCAAAGCGGTATTCCGCCAGATTATATTTAGTTTAAACATATTTTATTTTCAATACGAAAATTGGATTGGGCATAAGTTCTAAAAACATTATTTGCGCCCTCTCCATACATGGTATATATGAAAGTACAAAAAATGACATCATGATGACAATACAATTTGTGACTTTTTTTCTACAAATAACAGAAGTAAATAATGAGAGAGAGAGAGAGAGAGAGAGAGAGAGAGAGAGAGAGAGAGAGACTGTTTTATTTTAGACATTAAACCTTTTTGTATCTCTGATATATTGTTGGGTCGCGTGCATTATTATTTCGTTTTCATCGTTTGTCAGATTTAAGTCGCCATAGAGCAATTTTTGAAGTGTAAGGGGATTAAATATAGACAATGATGTAAAAAGATTACGTCTTTGTTCATTATAAAGAGGGCATATGAAAAAGAAATGATGTACAGATTCGTCTGATCCTCCACATTGACAATTTGGTGAGTTAATAATGTTGACTCTATAAAGATCGGAGTTCAGGCTACAAAGGTTATCAGAAATATCATTTATAAAAATAAGAAACATGAGAGGACCTAACACGGAGCCCTGGGGCACGCCCGCATTTGTAGTTAAGAGAGAGGAAGTTGAATCGTTTATTGATACAAGTTGTTTTCTGTTGCTTAAATAATTGCTAAGAAAATCTAATATTTGTCCTTGAATCCCATATGATTTCAATTTAACAATTAATCCCCGATGCCAAACTCTGTCGAAAGCTTTTGATATATCACAAAATATGAACCCAATATTTCTCTTATTTTCCAGATCTAATAATATAGAGTGATAAATTTCAAGAAGTTGATAAATTGTAGAATTATTAGGCAGAAATCCACTTTGGTACTTATAAAATAGTTTATTCTCTACGATAAAATTATATAAATGTTTATGAACGATTCTCTCGAAAAGTTTTCCTACCGTACTTAATAGTGAAATTGGTCTATAGTTAGAAGGTAAATTCGGATCATCCTTTTTAAATATAGGCATAACCCTAGCATGTTTCCAAAGAGAGGGGAATCTACATTCGTTTAATGATTTTCTAAAGAGTAATAGTAGGGGCTTACAGACAGTTAGGACAGTACCCTTTAACATTTTATGACTTATTTCGTCGAGACCGGATGCTTTATTAAGTTTAAGAGTTTTAATAACATCTATAATTTCAGTATCATTAACAGTAATATAATTTAGAATATTATCTGTTCTGGTAGGGCAGTCAGGATCTTCTTCATCAGAATCGTCGATTGTAGAAATACTCACAAAATACTTGTTCAAAATGTTTGCTTTTTGAGAATCAGATTATATCTTCTATGAACTTAAAAAAATGTTTTATGCCGAGTTTTTTCTTTATGAAAAGAAAAGCATATAATTGATTGACGTTTGTGCGCAGTTTATGTAAAAGTACTCAATAAATAATACCGACAAGCGTTTGTTGAGCTAGATCAGAATATTGTTTTATATGTTAGTATTTGAAAACAAAAGGTTTTTTTGTATCTTTCGAACTGTTAATGAATTTTGAGTAGCATATGAACAGGGAAAGCTGGAATTCTTCATACATGTATCTGCACCAGGAGAAAGGCGTAGAGGGTCATGAATTAAGAAAAAAAAAAAAGTAGTTGAAAATGAACCAAATGCATTGGGATTGAGCTACACTTGAACATTTTGCGATCTTTCTGGTTCGAAGCCATATCATGAAAATGACCTTTTTGCTTTATATTCCATCCATCTACATTTTTGTACCAGCAATTTTCTTCGCAAGGCACACCGAATAACCGTAACGAAGGAACGTCGTGACAGGCTCTGTACAAGAACGGGTTCAGTTCACCTGCCGTACCAGAAGTTGACATGGCTACTCGGGTATTTGAACATGACCCAACTCCAGGCAGTAGAACAAAGACTGCTATTCACTTTCCAAACGCGTATGATGCCTTGATGTTTTGTTTGTTGATCCTCTTGGTGTGCACGCTTTTCTCTGTTTTTCCAGACGTGTTTTATGTGGTGTTTGTTACAGTGCTAACATCATGCGTGTGTGTTCCGCTGATGTGACTGCAACAAGGTCTTGTTGGAGATCTCTTTATTCTTATTGAATGTGGACAAGGACAATGTCTGTCAGGAACAAAACAAAAACAGGATGAATAAGCAACTGAGCAATTACAGACATAAATTCTGGCTTTTGTTCCAAACGGAAGGGACACGTAGATACTGTCCTATGACAAATTCGAAATATTGAAAATATTTAAATTTGCTTCATTAAGCAAATTTAAATATTTTCAATATTTCGAATTTGTCATAGGACAATACTTTACAGAATGGCAAAATATTCAATTACCAGTATTTTCGATAAAATATTTATAAAAACTGCAAGTCTGAAAACTTTAGCGCAATTCTTATGAACTATTAATCAGATTATATTCTTCTGTCAATCGTGTTTATTAGAGCAAAAAATTCGTCTAATTACATCAAAAATACACATTTATCAAGAAGAAAGCTATTTCTCGAAATTTTCTCATCGGAGAACTATAAAATGGATCAATGAGTGCAATTTGTATCGTGCTGTACAAGGGTACCTTGTTTATATATGAAGTATTCTTTTTTATTCACATCTACGTCTCTTCATTAAAATGTAGTTAAAAATGAAATTAAACCACCGTAAAATTACGTTGAAAAATTCAGTTAATTATGGGGTTCTTTGGTTGCACAGGCTAGCTAAAAATAAAAGATTTTAAAAAACTTTGAATATTGACGTCCGTTCCTAATACAAGGACAATCTAGTCCTAAAATAAGGTCTGCGTGTGCAATCTTTACAAATTACTAGTAGATACACAAATACGGAAATAAAACTAGAGGGCGCATTTTATGAGGATCTAGTATCCGAAACTGTCTGGTGCATTTACATTGGTTTGAATATTGTTGAATGAAGAGGCCAGTTGGATAACGTCAATTTTCTGAATTCTTTCGCCTATCTTACCGCTTTGTCTGCACGATGGGATCAGGGGGAGGGGCGGAGAGAGTTTGCATGATGGGAAAGGGGGGGGGGACGGGCGGACGGGCGGACGGACGGGACCGGGATTGTCGGGTGAGGGATATACAGTAGATATTCAGCATGAGCACCTTAAACAGTGATGCAACATACTACGGACATTACACAAACTATTTTAATAAACAACAAGGGTCAACAATACAAGCAACATCCACATCAAATTTACCAACAGAAATATAATAAGTAGACATTTTGAAACATGATATGAGAAAGACCAATGTTTACCAGCCCCGAATTTTGACGTAAACATGGTAAAGTGAAAGTTTTTTTTATGCCGCTTGCCAAGAAAAGCTACAAATAGAGATCGGTTTGATTTATGCATCCCTAAGTCCGTCCGTTTGTATGTCGGTCACACTGTCTTGTACATGACTATCTTTTTATGATTTACATACATTGTGGAAACTTAACAGTAATAAAAGCCATAACCCAAAGCTTACAGACAGAAACATAAAATTCCTTCAAAATCAATGTCAAATCTTTAACGTCTGAAATATATGGTAGTAGCCGGACTTTTTAGCTCTGAAAAGGAAAAAAAAAAAAAGAAAAAAAAAAAAAAAAAAAAAAAAAAAAAAAAAAAAAAGGAAAAGAAAAAAGAAGAAAAAAAAAAAAACACCCATCCAAATTCTTTCCGTATCTACACTACACCCCTTTTCCTTTCTGCTCCGTCACCGAATTATTTCCTCTTACCGCAGAAAAGGATGGTCTCCGTGGAGGAGGATTGTTAATTACCCATATGTATGTATTTTATTGTCTAGATGAATTTATACAATTCTGATATTTCTAGTGACTTTCTAGCCTTGGGTTATATATGAGCTAACCGTAACATTAAGTGTATCTATCGGAGAATACTTGTCCAGATTGGAATAAGATCTATCTAGCACACCCTGTATTCTGACGACTGTCAGGGAAACATATTTCATTTAAGAAGTTTTTACATAAAAAATATACATTTAAGTATATACGATGATGTGTAGCATTTATCATAGTGATTTATACGCCGGACAGACAATCTAGTAAGAGGGGGAATATAGAAAACAATTCATTGTAAGGGGGACGGGACCGGAGCTTACAGGTGAGTACATGGGGATTAGACTTATATTTTTAACAACTAAATAATCATGCATAATTTAAGAAATTAATCCGACAATTCCGCTTGTAAAATCAATTTTTAATAGTGAAATAGCATAGACGCTTTTATTTGTGGCATGTTTGTATTTTGAGAGGGAAAATTACAAACTTAATTAAAGAGCGATGTGGAAAGTCGGAAAGAAAGTAAAATAATTCAAATATTGCATGATTTTAAAGAAAATGCTAAATAGGGTGATTTTTATGAGGCAACCCCCCCAAAAAAAATTAGAAAGAAAAATAGGAAATGCACAACCCGTATGTTTTTTATAATATCGTATTTGTTGAAATTTAGCCGTTTCCTCGTGCTGAATATTGCAATTTCCAATTTAAAAAAATATTTTTTATTAAACACCAATGCATACATTTAGTATGTGCTGTCTTCTCAAACATTTTTTTTTTACTTTTGGTACTACAAGGTACAACGATGACGACAAAATACTGTCATGTTTCAACTTAAATTAGGACATAAAGTACCGCCAGATAAAACTGATTCACGGATAACATAATTTGAATTTAAAAAGGTCGCAAGATGCTCTTAAAAATGTGCAAATGGGTATTATCATAGATTTTCAATGATAGTTTAATTTATGTGAATAAATGAATACATTGTCGGAGATGAATAATTTTTGTTAAGTTCAAGAGATACAATCTGTACTTTACCTTCCGTACCTTTATGCTCACATAGTATACAGTCAATAAGTACCGAGCCTGTCTCGTGTCCGTCCATCCGTCCGTACAACTTTTATTATTTGTTGAAGGAACGTCTCTGATTATACACCAACAGCAAATACTAAATAGCATGGTTATCCTGATTAACTGTACACGGTAAATCTTCACTTATAGACGCTTACATATGAAGAAAAAAATATATTACAAAGGGTTTCTTCGTGAGTGTTAAAGATGATAGAGCTAAAAGATTTTTATTTTGTCAATGCAAATAAGTTTTAATATGTTCTTTCAGTACTATAGCGAGCGGAGCTCGCTGCAAAGCTCGCCCTTATTGTAACGCGTATACGCTTACTTTATTGGGAAAAAATGCCAAATCAGTGAATGAGAATGTACTACTGCGGAGATGCTGGATATTGCCATTTACATCTTTTTTCGACATTCAAGTTGACGTATATGCTTTACTCAATTTTTGTTTATAAGTTAAATTTATTGACATAATTTTTCGTAAAGTAGATAACGAAATAGCATTAAAAACTGGGCGGTACTGCGGAATCGTTAAGGAAAGCCGACATTTCCGTTAGATTTGTCACGTGATTCTAAACGGGACGTTTCGCTCTGATTGCATTTCTCGTCTCGGTTGGATTCTTACTGTCAGTTTTTTTGTTTTGGTCGATAGGCAATGAGTAACTTATTTATTTACCTTTTTCTTACAAAATTAAAATGGCTTGAAATAAAAAATCACATGTAGGGGATGAATGAGCTTTGGTCGATCCCGTTTTTATAAATTCTGGGTCTGACAAGTTCAAGCAAAGATGCCAACTTCTAGCTGAGCACAGTCTACTGAGTTCTTTGAAACTAGATCGTTTATTTAATTTTTCAAAATCAGACACCTTTTTTTCTAGAAATTTTCCGTAAATCTGACTGGAAATCCGGCCCCCTATCTTTATATCTGCTGGTCTAGGCCAAAAGAACGAATATTTTTGTTTCCAATAACCTTACCGGCTGGCTTTCTTTGGGTGGGAGGGGGGGGGGGAGTCATCTAACACAAAGTGCAAAATATGATGAACTATCATAGTTTAAGATGCAATAACATAAAAAAGCAAGATGTTTAAGGTTTTAATCATATTTTAGCCCCTCCCCCCTTTAAAGTGTTCATCTGCTGGTCTATGTCAAAACAACTAATACTTCCGTGTTACCACTCGCCCTAACTAGACCTTTTTTGGCAATCACCAAACAGAAAGTTTTTACAAATATTGTAAGATAAGATAAACCGTCATAGCTCGCATAAAAATGCTTTGCCTTGATTCATATTAAGGATATCGAATTATCATAATAATGTCGAAGGGTTCCAACTCTCTACCTTCTTGAAGAAAATTCCAAATCAATTTACATAAGGGACGGATATGGATATTTGTAATGCAATTATGGTCCTTATTAGACACAGAGAAATACATCTTCTCTTCGTGAAATCAATTGTGCTTTGCAGCATCATTCTCGAGATTACCTTCACGTAGAGAAGATGAGAAAAAAAAAAATAGATGACCAAAACGTTACCCCTCCCCCCTTTCGTCGTTTCCCAAATCAGGCATTCGTTGGCACTGCTCAAAATGGCAAAGAGGAAGCATCGCCTTATTGGTATATATATATATATAAAGACCTCAAACTCAAAGGTGTTTCACCCCTTTATCAAAGAAATACAAAATGTATTTCAATATGGCCACCAATAAGGGGTTGGGGAGTGTAATGTAAATTTATTGTCTCCTGCTGGACCACGCACCCATTTTGTCATGTCATTATGATCACGAAAGTTCTGTTTAATCACGAATTTCTTTTATTTCCTTACAAAACTTTCCCTTCCTTGGATGCCTCCCTATTCAATACAAGTACATTTCATCCTTGTCCACATTAAATATGACCCGGGAAATAGGATGATGCCACAAATTTGTCACCTCGTTTGTAGTGAAATAGTTTTACCTGAATTTTACGTCACCGTGCATGCGTTGGCCAGGTGGATTTTCCCGTTTGTATTGTTTCCCATTTCCGTGCTCCGTGTACATGCTTGCAATTAATATCAAAGTAGTTTACCTCGTGCAAACTAATTTCAAACTTCGGCTTACATTTTTCCCAATCTGTTACATTTTTAATTTATTTGTGGCATATCATTTATTAATTGACTTCAAAACCTAACCTACTTTTTCTGTCGCGTCACAGACTCGTTGAACGTGACTAGAGCGATCGCGTATTACGTATTACAACATTTGCACGTAAAAGTGGGCGTTACTTTGTCGTCACGTTTCAAAGCATTCTAAATTTATAAGAGAATGTATATATCAAAATTATTACAATTTAACGAGTCTATATTTGCCTGACGTGCCGTTTCGATTCATTGGATCCCAGATTTTCTCACGACCTCTCATTTGCATATTCAGATTCAGTGGGTAGATTTTGTATATTTAAGAGGTAAAATGAAACTTCTCGAAATTAAAATCATCGCTGCTTGAAGTAAACAAAGATCTTGATATCTGCATCAAATACAAGTCTCATGCGGTAAAGCAAGGTTGGTGCATTATCTAGATAAATTTTGCAAATTATATTTTTTGTCATAAATGATAAATTTACCGACTACTATACCTACATGTACATGTTATTGATTGTATTGTATCAATGCATCATTGCATGCAGCTGTACATTTGTACTGCCTACATGTTAAATGAATTGTGCATTTTCTGAATTGAAAAGTTAAAAGCTATTTTAAACTATCGGTTTATCTCGTTGAACATAAAAATTGACATTTAGCATTGCGGAGACATTTACCAGTCTAACATACGTAAGATTTTATCATACATATTTCGTGTCAAATATTTTTTGTATTGTGGAATTCTACCTTGAAAAAAATTGTAATGTGAAATTCTATTTTTTTTATTTGCAAAAATACAGAAAATAGACAGGAGGAAAAAAGAAGCTGAAATTGAATATTACTAAAAATGTAAAATCATGTTTTATCTATCATGCTGAAGCTTACAAAACTAGAAGCATTTCTTATTTTGATGAATAAATAAGTCAAGAACTCAGTAAAGATCCCATAAATTATTAATAATAGATTAATATAGCAGACATGTCCTTTTGACCGCTTTTTTTTTTACCAAGTTCATTCTGAAATAAATTCTATTGAACGTTTTTTTTTTACAATGTCCCATCTTCACGAGTCACGGTGATTGATTCGTTCTTCGATCATCGTGACAGGGGATGCTTACTCCTCCCGGACACCTGGTCCCACCTCTAGCTTGCTAGGGGTCCGTCGATCCTGAATTTTGTGCTCTATTGTGAGTGCTGTTGAGATTATCGTCAGGATCTTCTTTAACTCATTTGGGAAGATGACCATGTCCATTCTGAAATAAATTCTCTTCTATTCTAAAATTGAAACACACTCGAAAATCGCATAAATTACTTTTCGTAGTATAATTTTGCGAACAAGCATCTTTCAGTAGAAAAAAGGAAGAAGAAATTGTCAAATGTACCCTAGAGAATGAGAAGCACAATACAACACTGATTTAACTGCTCTTTAATTACTTGCTTTCATTACTTTGTTCTACTTTATACTGCATCTTGTGCTTGAATCAAACGTCTATCCACCGCATGAAAATAATTTTAAAAGTCGTATCAATCTGTTTTTTTTCTGGCATGCATGTTCGGTTGTGCTTATTCCTTCCATGTGTTTCCAAGTTTATGTTGTTGCTTTTTTCTTTTGGTGTCGCCACAGTGTCTCATTGGCGATCACGAAACTTCTGGCACCACAAAAACATGTACCAATCATCATCACCTGATGTACCAATATAACTGGGTACGATGATTAAGGAATTTGAACTCCTTATTTCGGACATTTCGTCAGATACCTGAATAGTAATTCGTCATCAGTAATTATGTTATAAGTACATGGCTCGTAGTAAACAAGTTCTACTATCGTAAACATTTCTGACAGTCATTCATACTTTTTAAGGATCGACGATGTAAGGAACCACATATAATTGTAACTTTTAATTCAATGACAATTCAAATTGAAAGCACTTTGCGTAGTTTATCAGTTTTTACAAATCAGAGACTTGTATCTACTTATATAACTTATAATTGTTATATGAAGTGTATTTCTAAGTATTTTTAAAACGTCACATGACGTAATGTATACAGTTTAAATTTCGACCGAGTCCGCCTCCCCCCCCCCCCCCCCCCAAAAAAAAACCCGGAAAAAGAAAGTCACTAACTTTGTATGAAATGACCAATAAAAACCTATTTAATGCATGGGTCATTGTATGAATGAACGTTGGCCCATAAAAACGAATTCCACATTACCAGACGAACTAAATTAAGCTGTCAATGTAAAAAAAATATTTGAAGACGTGATAAATCATTGAATTAAAAATGTAGGTCAGACAAGAGTCAAGAAGTTCATAAAAATGATTTCCCGTCACCTGTCACTCATTTACAGCCATAACTCTTAAAAACTCACAAAAGATACTTTAAAAACACTTACATCGCTATTAATACCTAAAATCTATGTTAAAGATACTAACTAAATTCCTAGATGAGAAGTGATACTTTATGATTTACTGATGAAAAGTAAAGATGGATCACCCTCCTAGCTTTGGCGGCTTATCAAATTACACAGATAATATCTTTTAATCTTCATAATTTCGTATGTGCTTACGTCATTTTCTTCTATCTTTTAGTCAGCGCTGTAGTACAAATGAATGAAAAAACAGGAAAACAACCCTATCAGAAGTGCATTTTTATAGGTCGATGTAATTAACTTCTCCACTTATAAGATTGTCAGTACATGGTTTACATGTTTCATTATTTTTTGGTAGGTAGACGAGGAGGACGCTACAAAGATGGATGTTATAGAGCATCATCAGACGGTGCCTGTACCTGTACCAAAATCGAGGCAAGAAAAGTTGGGTCGCCCATTGGGCCTTCTTGAGACTATGTACCATGTATACTACAGCCGGGGAGTGGATATGTACGCCCAAATGGCGAATGTGACATGCCATCGCGCCAGTCAAAAATACAGAAGTAATCAGCGCATTACAATGTCTCGTAAAGAAACACCCACTGTTGCGTATGTGCATTAAGGAACGCGTGGATGTCGCCGATTTACAACATCGGTATTATTTCGAGGAAATGAACTACACTGATTTCGATATCAACGAAGTGTACTGGCGACGATAACGAGGCTATTCTGAGGAGAGAGACAAAGCGAAAGTACGATAACAAGGGACCCATGTGGAGATTTACACGTGTTTGGAATGATTTACGGAAGTGTGAGAATGGACACTACTTCCGCTTCATGTTTTCAGTGTCACCATGCGATCATAGATGGAGTGTACCTTGGACTTCTTTTCGCTGATTTCTTTGAATTTTTGGATTTAATACAGAGACGTTTATTGTGTGTACACGATGTTAAGGAATCAAGTCTATGGCCGGCTATCGAAAACCTTGTCCCGAAAGCTACGGCTGGAAAAATCAGGAGGATCGAGCGAGTTATTTGTACGGGTGTTTCTTCTTCAATAGAAAACTCATGCGACGCTTTAGAAGCGTACGAACACTGTTTCCACTCTGAGATATCTTTACTTTCGAACGAGAGAAAGCAAACCTCTACAAACAGATTTAGAGTTCCGACTTTCGAATCTTCTCGAATCATCACCGAATGTAAAGAAAAGCGGAGCACAGTAACGGGGGCAGCCATTGCAGCGGCGTGTCGGGCATTCGGACTGCTTCTACAGCCATACCTTCCTGACGACGTACAAGTGCTGAATGTTCCGATAGAGGTGATGGTCAATCTCAGACGCTATGTCGCTAATGAGAACATTTTTGAGTCGTATCCAGGCGTGGCAGCTATCCACGTGCCGATCACCGTCCGGATACCCGTGAAGGAGAATCTCTTATCACAAGACGTTTTCTGGTATTTAGCTAGGCAGTGTTCGGACGAGCTGAGAAATATCATCGCTTCCTACGAACCGATACGACAATTATCTAAAGAGACTAAAGAAGAAATAAATGCACCGAAAAAATCCGGGAAATCAAAGTATGTGATCTGTTTAACAAATCTTTCAAACATTGATGGTGTCGTAAAATCAGAACAGTCCGAACGGTTTACGTTAACTGAATTCCCCGGATGTACAAACTTAGCGATGGACGACATGCCGATATTTTACATTGGAATGTACTCTATGCGCGGTGAACTCCATTTTGACATAGGTCACTGCGCAGGTTATACGTCATCACATACTGCGTCATCATTCTGCAGAGAACTTGTACGCTGTTTAAGTTTGAAAAGCAAACTGTAAATTGCACTTTCAGTGTTTCTTGTAAACATTGAGCTTTTTTGGTGGTTATTTATTGATACTGTAGTTTATTGCTATGAGCATTTTAATATAGTTGGTTTCATAATGCAATCATCTGAATCTAATTTCACAAATGGATTTTAGTGATCAAACTTTAATAGTTTCAAAAACCATGTGATAAAATCCCCTCAGTTGACATTTACATGCTCAAATATTGTGAGAAAGTTCGAAAATTTTTACTGTTTTCTTTTACGTTTCACACGATTAAATAATTCAACACGATTTTTACATCTATTTATAATTTTCTTCCTATATGGAAATTAATGACCCCGCTGAAAGAACGCACATGCACGCATCGTTTTGTGATTTAAAGCTCATCAAGAAACGATTCATGATATATAATTGTGCATCACTCTATCTAGATGCGCAAAAACGATATATATGAATTATTTTTTCCCTCGTGAGACTAAAAAATCATCAAAGGAGTTCTTTATATGCATGTTTGGTACGTTAAGTTTGACTATGATCAACTCATGTAACTGATTTAGAGGTTATGTAAACTGACATGGTATCGGGACAGAGGATGGGTGCAAATTTTACGGATGTTTCCATTGCCTTTAACATCAATAAACATTTGTTGAAAATGTGCATTTAGAATAAAATTGTTCTACTTTACAATCCAATGAAACATCTATTTATGTGATTTTCTATCATTTTACGCTTCAAAAAGGATGTGAATGCACTACGCTCTAGGTCAAGTATTTTGAAATATGTAAGTTGTAGTATGATTGGTCAATCGATTTAAGGTCAAGTCAAGATCATTTTCTGAAAGAAGCGTCTATCGCGCACCAGGCCATAGGTGTGAGCCCTATGTCGAGATTTCGGAAATCATTTTGGGACAAAGAGCTTTCTCATGCAATGCTCTCTTGCTCAATAGTTATATTAGCATGGTTTTAAGGTTTACTTGGTGCAGAGAGATATTCAAATGTTCATTTTTCTGGTGTCCGGATTCTGTGTTTGAACTGGAGTGAGGATGCCTGCATTAAAAAGACATTGGCACTCAACTTTTTTTTTCAACAATGACATTCTTTCGTTCCTTCCTGTTGATTCCTCTAAGAAAACAACAAAATGCTGTTATACGAAATTAAATGAATTTTTGTGCTGATTATATTTCAAATAAATCATAAGTACACTCAAATAACTTGACATACAATGGTCCCCAAGCACCGCAATGACATTATGAAAAAGTATCATATATATTATCATATCATCTGGATCCGTTTTATCCCGTATTAAGGAAATCAAAGGGAAATCTTCACCTTAAAAGGTGAAGTCAAGACGATGGCGCCTCTTGTTGATACATAAACCAAAACTTGAAAAATAGGATATTATTACATGTCATAAAATTGTATTTAGGTCATGTTAACTTTTTTTTTACTACAAGCTTTGATGTGAGCTTGACGACTTTAATCATGTAGTTAGGGGGACCAAAAATTCTGTATAATACATTTCGAAATACATTCGGATTAAATTGAGATTTAATCTAATGTAGTTGCTTCAACTACCGAAGCAATTGATTCAAAGATGTTTATTTATATACTTAATACATTAAGAAGAACATCAAAGAAGGAGAATCAATTCAATTCAGGGTACTTTTTAACTCCATGGTCAGATGAGTATGAAATTGCATCACATTTTGACACCCATGGTGCCTCACAGAGTCCCATTTCACATATAGTCTCCAATCTAAGCATATCTACGATGATGATGTTAATTCACAAAGGGGCTTTTTCTAACCATTTCTCGTTTTGTATGGGGTGCCTCAAATAAATATTCATAAAAAATGTATACCATGATAGCTCTTCATTTGGTAGAAACGTCGGATTTAAGTGTAACAATAACTCCTTTCAAGCTATGTCGCCCAAAAGAAGCTCTGTTGTAGCCCTTTATCATATATTATTTTGCTACAAACATATCATGGAAAATAAAGTAGGTTAGCACCATCCCTCCAATGCTATTTTGGTCATACGTTTAATTTAACTTTGCTACAGAGTCGACCCTACAAGAAATTTGGAGACGAGCACTCTTTGCTTAAGTACGAGTCGTAATTAAGTACCACTGATCGAAACGCGTGTTTTGTGTATTAAAATTTGGTTTGAAGAGTCGGCACACTTCCATTATTCTAGAAAGTTAAAATAGTTTTCAACTGTTTTGTCATAGAATATGTTTACTTTTACATAACATTAAGCTGGGTGGTAATTACTTAAGATGATGACGCATTGCACAATGCTTTTGATATACGATACACTGTTTTGGTACAACTCTTTTGTATTGTCTACCGCTGTCGTCATTGCTCTTTGATATGAGAAGCAACTTCACATACATACGACACACGATTCCTATCTTAACAACTACACATATTTTAGATTTAGGGTGGATACATGCCTGCCTAATGTACATGTCTGCCTAAAGAAGAAAGGAGGGGATCTCCAACAAGACCCGGTTGCAACACAAACAGCAAAACACCAGTTACAAAACATCCCAAGTGAAAGCACAGAGAAGACACACACAGCAAGAGACAAGGAACAGCAAACGAGACATCAAACATAGGCGTCAGAACATGCCATTTCTTTGCTCGAATGACAACTGGCATGAACATTCTCTGAATATCATGCAAAGCTAGACGTCTATAAGAAATTGGAGAGAATGTATCTCGACCTTACATACAAATATACACAAGATTTCTGTTCAATAAAACTCCGTTTTATTTCTTTTTTTATGTTTGTATTTCTTTTCAGTTTCTTTGTGGATTATTGGCGGTGAGCAGTGACTTCACCCATAATGTAACAAAGGAGCACTAATGCTAGTATCTCGGCGACGAAGAAAATAACGAAGCTAAAAATTCTGAAGAAAATATCAAAATGAAATATTTTTTACAAACATCTCTTTTATGGAAAAATTCGAATAAAACAAAATAAGCTTAAAAAGGGATAAAAAAGAAATAAAAAGAGAAATGAAAACAAAAATGAAAAGAAGTATGCTTAATCAAGACAACAGATGAAATGATTTTGACATTTCTGTCGTAATCTGACATCTAATCAGCTTAAAACTGATAACATAACCTTATTTTCAAGAATACCTAACACAGCCAAACTGCATACCTGCCTTGTTCGCCCTATAAATCACACGTACATTCTTATATTAGCATACTGCATTATCTACAATGAGCGATCACACAGACCCCATTAACGTTAGCCTTACATTACCTACATATTCAACTGGTGTGGCCCTGAAATAGATATACAAGGTGCACTTTTATATGTTTTACCTACATGTTGACAGAAAGAAGATAAAAGATGCTTGCGGTTGTTAACCCATGCAGCGAGACGAACTAAATGTAAATAGAGAGACCGGTACTTTAACGTAAAAACGATCGATTGTTTAACGTTACAAACGTTGTCTGATATATGGCATTAGTATCTGAACAATGAGCAACTTGCTTCTTCACGATTTATAAAACATTCAGGAAATCAGCTAAAATGGAAAAAAATGTTTTGTTTCTAAATACAAATCTTGATTCAAAACATGCAGTCCTTCTACATCGCATACTATGGTGGCTGATTTGTGCCATGTCGCGTTGTCGCGCCGCGATTTGTCGCGTTGTCGCGCCGCGCTTTGTCGCGTTGTCGCATTGTCGCATTGTCGCGTTGTCGCATTGTCGCGTTGGCGCCTTTAAAATGATAGAAGGAATGTATTTTCAACTGAACCGTTTTAGATTCATTCATAAATTAAATGTTTGAAACAAAAAGGGTATATTTTCTACTTTATTTTGGGGCAAAATGCCTGTTTTCCGTTTAAAAATAACAGATTTCTGGACAAATTCTATAAATTCATTATCTTTACTAGAATTAGAGATTCAAAGCTACTTTCATATAGAAAATAATTCATCTAATCAAATGAAAGTAAAAAGAATGTAACAATTCATTTAAATCAGTATTTTGGGGTAAAATATTTTATTTCATGCAAAAACCAAACAAAATCCACTTAATTTGAGAAAATAGTAACTATTTCTTTTAATCTGTCCTTATAATATATATCTTTTTTTGCCCCAAAATATCAAAGAAATTAATAAATGATACCTAAAACTCATATATGTTAAGGACAAATTATGATATACCCAAGGTTACACTTTTGAATCTCATAAATAATGTAGCATTTCAAAGAAATAAAGATTTTTCAGAAATCGGCGATTTTAAAATAAAAATTCAGGCATTCCCCCCAAAATAGCAAAATAATCAAACCAATCTCTTCTAGCTCATTTCACATGATTACTTAAGTATCATTACGTAATAGGAAACCTTTCCTGCTTTGAATTACTAAAGTATATACATTTTTAAAATCATTCAAAGAAATAAGTGATTTTTGCACAAAAATAAGGGGGTTTTTGCCCCAAAATAGCATAGAAAATTAATTTCAGTTCTCACATTAAATTCAAATACCTATATGATAAGAAGCATCCTATCAAAGCTAAAATGTGTCAATTCAGGCAGATTAAAAGAAATAGTAATTTTTTTCTCAAAATAAGTGTTTTTTTTGCGTGAAATTGCATGACATTTGACCCCAAAACACTGATTTAAATGAATTATTAAATCATTTTTACTTTCATTTGATAAGATAATTTATTTATACATGAAAGTAGCTTTGAATCTCTAATTCTACTTAAGATAATGAATTTATAGAATTTGTCCAGAAATCTGTTATTTTAAAACGGAAAACAGGCATTTTGCCCTTAAATAAAGTAGAAAATATACCCTTTTTTTCAAACATTTAATTTATGAATGAATCTAAACGGTTCAGTTGAAAATACATTCCTTCTATCATTTTAAAGGCGCCAACGCGACAACGCGACAATGCGACAATGCGACAACGCGACAACTGAGTAGTTTATTAAACGTCGTAAACGGGGTATTATATGGAACCCCCGCAAAACGCCAGGAAAATTTAGAAAACGATGCAAATTTTTCAAATTGTCCAGCTACATCGACGCCTAATACATGTATCGGCAGAGAGACCAGCAACTTAGCTGCGCCTGTATTACATAATACCTTGGATACTTCGGAAAATATGGGCGGATTACATGAAAAGCTTGACGTTATTATGAAAAAGTTGGACAGACTGGAAATTATGGAAACAAATATCCAGCGGATTGATAGAGCCGTTACCGATACAAATAGGAGGGTAGATACCATAGAAAGGACGGCCGCAGACTTCAAATCTTCAGTAGATTTTGTGTCGTGCAAAGTTGACGAATTCGACACGAAGTGCGGTGACCTTGACACGATGAAGAGGGATTTATACAATCAAAAGATTGCTATTGAAAATCTGAATAGGAAACTATCCGAAACAGAAAAAGAACGGAACGAGCTTAGAGAAAAAGTGATCGACTTACAGTGTCGGAGTATGAAATATAATCTGGTTTTCACCGGTTTAGGGGGAGAGTCACGCACTGAGGACGCAGAGGCCACTATACGAGACTTCATATATTATGAGCTCAATCTTAATCCAGAAAATATCAAGTTTGGAAACGTTCACAGGTTCGGGAAGTTCAAAGGGAGACATCCACGCCCTATCGTTGCTCGATTTTTACATCAGAAGGAAATGAAACTTGTTAAAGATAACGCATACAGGCTCAAAGGATCCAATATGGGAATAAACGAGCAGTATCCGGCATCGATCGAGGACAAAAGACGGGAGCTATACCCCGTAATGAAGAATCTTAAGCGCAATCCAAACAATAAGGTACGACTGGTGCGCGACAAACTATTTGTCAACGGTCAGCTTTATCAGGGAGGAAACGAGTCGTCAGGTCAACGTACGACAGAATATGTGCGCGACCGTTATACTCACCCACAGCAGTCAGGAAATTCGAGTGGCAGAGACCGCGATCGGGGGCGTACAGACGGAGTACGTCGTGGTGCATACGCCGGCAGTGTTCGCGATCGTCATGATACCTACCAGCAGGCAGAGAGTGCGATGAATGATGACCGATATTACGAGTGTACTGAGGGAGGCCAAAATGTGCGCGACCGTCATGATACTTACCCGAAACAGGTAGAAAGTGCGCGAAACACAGAGCGAAATTGCGATGGGAACGAAGGACGTCATAGCGCAGGCGGCAGTAGGGCGCAGAACCAGGGTGTTCACAGTGACGACCACGAGGACACTGTCTTCTTTTAGGAAGGCGCGGAGGGTACAAACCTAACTGTAATTAGTTGGAATGTTGGAAGAAATTTATGTGAAAAATTGAAAGACGATCAATTTGTTGATTCTATAGAAAAGTATGATATTATATGTCTAACAGAGTGTTGGATAAGTAAAAATGATGAGGATAATATTGATATGAATGATTATGAAAAACTTATTTTTCCTAGAAGTTATGGTAAGGGAGGTGGCATAGTAATATTTTACAAGTCACATATTAGAAAACGTTTTGAGTTTGTGGAGAATATTTATGACAGCATCATTTGGGTGCGATATTCATTTCGAAATCAGAAATCAGAAATCTATGTTTGCGTTCTGTTACATTCCTCCTGAAGGAAGTAATTTTTATAACACATATGAAGACCTAGATCTTTTTCAATGTTTAGAAGAATCTGTAGCTAAATACAGATCAGAGGGACATATTTATATTGCGGGGGACTTTAATGCTAGGACCGGCGTCCGAGAGGATTTTGTAAATAATGATGAATTTAGTGATGAATTGCATGAAATTCTAGAGGTTTTTGAATATAACAATGACTCGCATTTAACTTCTAGGAAAAATATGGATTTGCATGTTAATAATTACGGTAGAAAGTTAATCGAATTATGTAAGAACACTGGTTTTCACGTTGTAAATGGAAGACATAAGGGTGATGGTATTGGTAATTTTACATTTTTCAATCATAACGGCACGAGCCTGATAGATTACTTATTAGTTCAAGATAAGAGCTTTGACAATATATGTTATTTTAAAACGGGAGAATTTAATCAGTGGTCAGATCATTCACCTGTAAATTTTTCTCTTCGATCTATGTTACCCGATACACATGAAGGGTCTTACCCGGTATCTGAGTATTATAGAGAAATATGGAAATCGGTTAAGTGGAAAGACGAGTATAAAGGTGAAATTATCGGTCACGTATCTGATCGAATCGGTCAATTAATGCATATTGTAAATAGATCGGTTTCAACGCAAGATGATGTGGACTTATGTGGTAACGAATTTTGTGGTATAATAAATGAAATTGTACTGCCATATTGTGAACTTAATTACATAAGTACCAGTTCATTAAGGTCTGAACAAAAATCGCGAAGAAAAGGTAAAACTGAGGACAAGCCTTGGTTCGACTCCGCATGTAGAGAAAAACACAAAGAATACATAGATGCACTTAAAGAGTTTAATTGTCATAAATCAAGGGAAAATCATTACAATCTTATAGATAAAAAACGTGCATACAAAATTTGTGAAACCCGCGTAAAGAGGATTTACCAAAGACACGAGGGAAATATAATAGAATTTCTGAGAAAAAAGAATCCTAGGGAGTTTCATAAATATTTCGCAAGAAATAAGAAGCATGTTAGAAACAACATAACTTTGAAAAAATTTAAGGACCATTTTGAAAACCTTATGGGACAGGGGAATGACTTTGAGGGGGATTTACTTGATAATGACATTAATGACGATGATGAATGCGTGTTTGATGAATTAGATAGTCTAATTTTAGAAGAAGAGGTAGATAAAGCAATATCTCACCTAAAACGCAACAAGAGTAGTGCTGAAGATATGATTTTGAATGAGTTTCTAATAGATTGTAAACAACAAATTTTGCCATGTTTAATCAAATTATTCAACTCTATTTTTAGTTCAGGTTTTTTCCCAATTTCTTGGTCTACTGGATGTATTGTGCCAATACATAAAAAAGGTGATATAGATAACCCTAATAATTATCGTGGTATAACTTTAATTAGTTGTCTGGGAAAATTGTTCACTTCTATTTTGAATCGTAGGTTATTACAATGGGACAAGGAAAATAACATTATTACTGATGCTCAATATGGATTTAGGCCTGGACATTCCACAATAGACGCTATATACATATTACAATCTTTGATTAATAGGACTTTAAAAAAACGAGGGGGTAGATTATACTGTTGCTTTATAGATTACCAAAAAGCGTTCGACTTTATTGATAGGAGTAGCCTTTGGTGTAAATTAATAAAACAAGGTATTAGAGGTAAAATGTTGAGAGTTATAAAATCTTTATATGAAAATGTTAAATTATGTGTAAAAAGTAATGGTTTGTTGTCAGATTATTTCAATAGCATGATCGGTCTTTTTCAAGGTGAGGTGTTGTCACCGATTTTGTACAGTCTTTATGTAAACGATTGTGAAATGCACTTTTTACAAGAAAATTGTCCATCTATAGAAATTGAAATGATAAACTTATTCCTTCTTATGTACGCAGATGACATGGTTTTACTAGCGATTTCTCCGGAATCTTTGCAAAAAATGCTTGATGCACTTAGTACTTATAATGACAAGTGGAAACTAACACTTAATACAGATAAAACCAAAATAATGGTATTCAGGAACGGGGGAGTAATTAAAAGAAATGAAAAATGGACATATAAAGGCAATTCTTTGGAAATTGTGGATCAATTTAATTATTTAGGTATCTTATTTAATTTCAACGGGAAATTTTTCAAAACTCAAAAACATGTTGCAGATAGGGCAAGAAAAGCCTTGTTTGCTATAAAATCGAAATTAAAAAATCATGATTTTAATGTTGAAACGCAATGTGCAGTTTTTGACACATATATAAATAGTATCTTATCATATGGATCGGAAGTCTGGGGATTTCATAAAGGTAAAGATGTCGAAAAAATTCATATTTCATTTTTGAAACGCACATTAAATGTCAAGAAAAATACAAACAATAACCTACTGTATTGCGAGCTAGGTCGATTACCTCTACATTTGACAAGAAAACTGAGGATATTTAAATACTGGTTGAAAATAAGAAAATCTGAAAACATTATATTAAAATCATGTTTTGAAGAGAGAGAACGAAATAACGATGAATGGATATTAAACATAAAAACAGAATTAAATAGGTTAGGATTAGCCCACTTATGGAACAATATGTATGTAAATGATGATCATGTAATGAGTATAATTAAACAACGAATTTTTGATGTTTTTAAACAAGAGTTGATGGCAGAAATAGGAAATTCATCTCGAGGTCATTTATATCAACATCTTATTGATAATGTATGTTTGCAATATTATCTAAGTAAGCCAGTAAATCGTATAAGTCAAAAATACATTGCTAAATACAGATTATCCGCTCATAATTTGAATATTGAAAGAGGTCGTTATCAAAATATAAATAGACCTGACAGGAAATGTGATAAGTGCAGTCTTAACGATTTGGAAGATGAATTTCATTTTATCCTTAAATGTCCGTACTACGACGATCTGAGGAAAACTTATATTAAACCTTACTATTACAAGAAACCTTCCGTTTTCAAATTAGTTAAACTTCTTAGCGTTCAAAATATAAAGGAATTGAACAAATTAGGTCAATTTCTAACGAAAGCTAGTAAAAGACGTGGCACGTAACAATATCATTGATGGTCAAATAAATTCACTCTCTGCGCTATATCACCTATCATAGCTACTTATAAATACACTGCTCAAAAAAATTTAAGGAGCGATTTTCCCATTGTAATATAATGGTACATCGCTTGTAAAATCTTTTGGGATAAGCAAGGCTACATCATCAAGTTTTATCATGTGTATATGGTTAATCTGTTCAAAACAGACATTAGTAATAAAGAAATGACAATGATATATGTCTTAATACATTTTTGTTCATCGTATAGAATAAGTAGATGCAAACGTGTGTGATATGAAAGTAGAAACCTTGCTCCCTTAATTTTTTTGAGCAGTGTATATATCCTGTATTCTATGTTGTCATATTTGCATATTAAGTTTAATCTTGATTCTCTGATATCATATGTGCATAATATATACATAATATATGTTTAATCTTGATTCCTGACTCGGTTACTTTACGGGTATAGACTGTACTTAATACTCATACCATACGATTCCTATTTGTACTTAAAACATCCGCAATTTTTGGTTATAAAGTATTATTGATTATATCTACTCATTCATGTTATATAATTTTATTATATTAAACACTTATATTGTATTATGTTTATGCATTCATGTGTTGTACATATAGTTAACATGCTGATGTGCCTGATGGCATAAAGTGAATAAAGAATCCGAATCCGACAAAGCGCGTCGCGACAACGCGACAACGCGACATGGCACAAATCAGCCACCATAGCATACAGCGAAATCAAAATAGTCTCACTTATGGTCAATGACCATCATTATAATCAATCATCAATCGTTATCAACGAATATCTGAAACACGTATCTGGTGTATCATAAATTGGTTTGAAATTTTCGTGAAGAAGGCATAGAGTTGGAACCCTTCCGTATTATTTGTATTGTTATCGCTATGTTAATCTGCATGTTGAACCCATTTCTCGTGTGTGCTCCTCTTAAGTGGTAAGCCTGGGGTTCCAACCTAGGGTTAACTAATCATAAGTTGGAACTCTAGGGCTTTGGATCGACTGTAACCCTAGGGTTATTAGGGTTTAAAATGGTAAAAGTTACAATGACTCTAAAAGCGTAGAAACCCAGCTGCCGATATGTAAATTTATATGACTGATTGGACAGTGATCAAGTTGTCAATTTTTCTAATTTTGTTGACAACTTTTTGACTGAAGTGAACATACGGCAACATCATTATATTGACAAGTTAATCGATGTTTTGGTGATGGAAGACAAAGGTGTAGGAGATAACTTTCACGTTACAATCAACGTATGACAGAGAGCAATATTCTAATATGACTTGAGATTTTCTTCCCATATGTGCTATAGAACTATATATGTGCTATAGCTGTCTCATGCGCTCATTTTCTGAATATACTACATACAGAATATATTAGAATAGATATAACAACTAGCTAGCCATGGTTTATTATCCAGTAATTCCCCTCTTTGAATGATCCAATCAAATTATCACCTCGCCGCTTCGCAGCTCGTTGAGTTGATAATTTAATTGGTTCAAGCGACTCGGGGAATTACTGGACAATAAACCACGGCTAGATAGTTGTTATTTCTTAATTACAGAGAGAGTTGCTCTTTCTGACATGTTAACGTGTATGCGCAGTGTTTGTGCTGCCTTGTAAACAGGTTTTTTTTTTTATGTTCCAGTATATCATATCGTAAATCTCAGAACTTTGACAGAATTTCCTTGAAATTTTGTTGACCTCTAAGTTGTGTCGAAATTTTCTAAATTGTTGTACTATATTTATAAATTGTCCCTGTTTCCAGCGTAGTGACATTAACCACTGCAATACTGACAGCTAACAAGTAAGGGTTATTCTACTGTCTCCGAGGGCGTAGCCCGAGGAGCAGTTGAATAACCCACTTGTTGCACGGCAATTGTTATGCCATCAAACAATTATCACCGTTGATTGAGTAATTATAAGTCGTCATTCCTAGTAGGATAAAACTACTCATGGTCGGTAAACAGTTAAGAATTTCACGCATTTTTAAATGTAGATTTCAAAGAAAACAACGGTAAAAAAATCTGGTCCAGTATTTGTTGTTAAATTAGGGGAATTAAGATTAATAAAATAAAGGGAAACTGATATTTGATTTTTTCAAACTACAGTGTGATTAGAGTACATACATGTAGGAAGCGGATTTTACGAGATGCGATTAAGGATTGTGTGCAAGTGTCCTTTTCTAACTTTCAATTCTGAATCATTAAAAGTGAGCACACACAAGTTTTCCAACAAATATTCAAAACTACGGGAATACTCCGCTTTTATGATACTATTATATCTTTGTTTCTTTTCAAAAGTATTCAAGGGTACCAGTCAGTACATTATTCAATCGAAATCTTGCGAGTTTTCTCTGGTAGTTGATCCTATGCATATTGAAACATTTGACATCGAGCGGATCTAGAGCGGGCTGGAGTCAGGACCCCCCCCCCCCCCCCCTATGGGATTAGTAAAAAAAAAAAAAACAACATGATTTCCCATTTTTATGTATTTTCTTTCAAAATCATAGGCTGGACCCCTTTCCCTAACGCTGAATCAACCTTATAGGGAAAAATCTAGGTCCGCCCGTGACATAGAAAAAAGTATTTCAACCTGTAAATGGCGTTTTTTTTTTCTTTAATTCCTATTATGAAATGCCATTTTAGAAATGCTAAAGCGAACATTCCCCCCCCCTCCCTTTTTTTTTTTTGTTGTGTTGTATTTTCTAAACGGGTGGCAATACAAGTCAGGTCAGTTAAGGACAGTTAACGGCTCAGTTGATCATTCAATGATGAGTTCAATCATTAATTCAATCATTGTTTCACAATGAAAAATATTGCACTGTCTGGAAAGGTGTTAATTACCGTCTACAACGTAGACCGTGCAACAAGAATTGTATGAATTTGCTCGTAAATCTAAGTCGAGTATACTCTACATTATGAATTGAACTTTAGTTGAGTTTTATATACAGTCTGACATTTATTGCAGAATCAAGGCTAACTGATCATATTTTCTTGGAAAATAATCTTAAGAAAAAGAAGTTAAAGTGGTTGTCGATTATCTTTCTTCTATGAGAAAATAATGTAAAATTGCACGAGAACAAAATTTGATCATTTTTTTAAAGGAGCGGTATTGGTCGCCTTTGTCCGTTCGAGGATATCGTTCTGTGATTCTGAGCATACTTGATATTTTTCTATATTATCTTAAACATATTTACTGTAAATCTTTTCCATAAATTACTTTTCGAACGAGCTATATTTAAATACACTGCGCATAAAAAATTAAGGGATCAAGGTTTCTACTTTCATCTATCAGATATTTGCAGTTGCTTATTCTATGTAATGAACAAAATGCATTTAGACATATTCAATGGTCCGTGTCTGTATCGAACAAATGAACCGTTACACATGATTAGACTTGATTCCGATTTGTACAATTATTTTGCAATGTAAAGAGTGCTCCATACATTTTTTGAACAGTGTGTCGAAATGTTAACACAGTTTTCTTATATGACAGTAACAAGTATATACTCACGAGCATTTTGACACTCAAAGTATTTTCTCGTCCGATGAAAGGATTTCAAAAATGAGCGAAAAATAAATTGTCTTGAATATTTTGCGATGTCATTGAATGCTGCTTTCCGTTCATTTAACATTGAGAAAATATTGCATAATAGGTCCGGTTCAAGTAAACTACCACTGTGTAGCCCTTTTCCGGGGGAAAGATAGCTAGGGGGAAAGACTACTAATTACACCGGCTCAAACCAGTGATTTCGAGTTATCTTTCTTTATACAACAGAATGGTTTAGGTAATAATTAGGTCGGTAGTTTCTATTGCTTTAACGATTGATTGTACTCTGGCGAACTGATAGATAATGTGCATTTGAATAAACCTTACAGTGAAAATTTTGAATAATGTGTAAAATATACCATAGCAATTCAAACGCATACGCCGATGCGTTTTAGTAGACGATAAAGAAGTACCCATCAGTTAATCAGTCTCAAAGTCGAGAAGGCAAGGCATATAATGAAAATTCCCATTGGAACGGTTGTTGTGGGTCATGTATTACTTTAGTTTTACTTCATGTGTAGGTGCACATGTACTTAGTCATGTTATTTAATGATTTCACAATTCTTTCTAGATTTTACTATGTCATGTTTATTTCATTAGAGAATATTCCAGTTTGTTCTTTGTTACATCATTGTCATCACATGACTGTGATTTCTAGAATTTACTCTATTGTTAATCATTTGTAATGAGTCATTGTTCTAGAGGCTTCTGGTAAATTCATTGTTATTAAGTATAAATACCTCTGAGGAACTGTGTTAAGGGACATTCGTACACATTCGTAGACACGATTCATTCATCTATTCTGATATACTGGGACACTTTATTTGTTGAGACTTTAATCCATTTAACAACGTTTGGACACCGATCTTTCGAGAACGTTTGTGATTACCGGAAACCACACATTCGATAGACTTTGTGGACCGTCACGGACACTTTGATCCGGACATTGTATTGTAAGTTGTAAACATTTCAAATATATATATTTTGTACATAATTAAACTTGTAAATTTATATTCTGTCTTTGTCTGATTTTTGCTGGCGTTTTGGGGTATTCTGACCCATAACAGAATTGGGGGCTCGTCCGGGATAGTAATCTCTGCATATTTGCATTTTTACGTAAAGATCGTTTTTTGAAATAAAAAAAAAAAAAGGGAAAATTTTTTTTTGTTGTAAAACTTTTGCCAGCAGAAATCAATCATGGTATTTTCGGTCACTGAATTTTTGAAATCGCCGACTGTACAAGAGTTCGAATCATTGAAGAAAGATGATTTGATTGGTTTAGGTCTTCACTTGAAGTTAGATGTAAAATCTTCTATGAGAAAACAAGAAATTAGAAATATTGTGGCTAAAGAGCTTTTAGCTAAGGAAATCTTTT
Organism: Pinctada imbricata; assembly: GCA_033119305.1. NCBI lineage: Eukaryota > Metazoa > Mollusca > Bivalvia > Pterioida > Pteriidae > Pinctada > Pinctada imbricata. Next base: position 11,308,854 of record VSWD01000004.1, on the reverse strand, counting down.
CGTCATACGATTTTCCTGTTGAACCTGTTTCAAGCGAAACCAAAATGTCAAAATATGAGTTTGAATTAGAGAAAATGAAAATACAATTACAATTTGAAAAAGAAGAAAAAGAAAGACAATTTGAAAGAGAAGAAAAAGAAAGACAATTTGAAAAAGAAGAAAAAATAAGACAATTTGAAAGAGAAAAGGAAGAAAGAGAGAAACAGGAACGTATGCACGAGAAAGAACTCCAGTTTGAGTTAGAAAAGTTAAAATTAGAGAAAAGCACTAAGGAAAATCCTGTTCCTTCGCTTGTCAAGTCTGAATTCGACGCCGCCAAAAACATCCGATTAGTACCAAAATTTCAAGAAAAGTCCGTGGACAAATATTTTCCACATTTTGAGAAAATCGCGGCCAATCTGAAGTGGCCACGTGATTTTTGGCCAACTTTGTTACAAAGCGTACTTATTGGCAAAGCGGCTGAAGTGTACTCGGCGCTCAGTATTGCTGAGAGTTCAGACTATGACAAGGTCAAGGACACGATTTTGAGAGCATATCAGTTAGTACCTGAGGCGTACAGACAAAAGTTTAGAAAGTACAAAAAGTTTGAAAATCAAACATATGTTGAATTTGCTCGAGAAAAAGAAGATTTATTTGATCAGTGGTTTCGATCTAAGAAAATTCCCAATTCATTTGACAATTTGCGTCAAATAATTCTGATAGAAGAGTTCAAAGAGTGTGTACATCAAGATTTAAGAACTCATTTGGAAGACAAAAATGTTAAAACTCTTGAAGAAGCTGCTGTTTTGTCTGATACGTATGCTCTCACTCATAAGAAAAATTTTGTGTCAAAAACTCAATCTAGCGATAGCGCAAAAACGTCAGATGTTCCAAAGAAAAATTTACAAGAGTCTCAGTCGTCCATTAGTTCCCAGTCACCATCTCAAGGTGGTTCTACGTCCGGTCCTAGGTCCGAGCGTTCTGAGGCATCCCCAGGGGTGGGGTCGCTTCCTACATGCAATTATTGTAAGAAAAAAGGTCATGTTATTGGTGAGTGTTTGAAGCTTAAGAAGAAAAAAGAACTTAAGTCACAGGCCTGTGCGTCTGTTAGAAATGATAGGAAAGCCTTAGATTCGATTTGTTCTGACACTCCTGAGATTCAGGGTTCTAAGTCCAGTTCTGATGATTTTGTGGAGGATCATTATAAGCCCTTTTTGTCACAGGGATTTGTTTCACTCAGTGATTCTAGCGAAGCGTTGCCTGTTCAGATTTTGAGAGATACTGGTGCTGCCCAGACTTTATTGTTAGAGGGTTCATTGCCTTTGTCTGAGCACACTTTTACTGGTAGGTCAGTTTTATTACAGGGTGTGGAGCTAGGCGTCATTGATGTTCCCCTTCATAAAATTTATTTGAAGTCAGATTTAATTACTGGACCTGTTATCGTAGGTGTTCGACCTACTCTTCCCGTTCAAGGCGTTTCCTTGTTGCTTGGCAACGATTTAGCTGGCGGCAAAGTTGTAGCCGATCCGATTGTTTGTGAGAAAATCACGTCCGATGTCGTGTCCGATGATGAAGACGACGACTTGTACCCAGCCTGCGCAGTTACCAGGGCGATGGCCAGGAACAGACTGAAAGAGGCTGCGAGTACTTCTGCACTTAACGAGGACCATCCCTCCAAAAATATAGACCTTTCTGACACATTCATGTCTACCATTGATGACAGCGTACCTGAGACGTCAGTACCACTTCATGTTGACAAGTCTCCGACAGTACCTGGTGATGATTCCCATCCGCCATTAGACAGAGATACAGATGCCTTAAGCCGTGAGCAGCTCCTCTCCGAGCAAACTAAAGATCCGGAGATCATCCGACTAAGCAAGAGGGCCCTTCCCCGAGAAGAAGCGGACAAAGTCGGAGAGTGCTTCTACATACAAGATGGCATCCTCATGCGGAAATGGAGACCACCCGATGCACCCCCTAATGACGTGTGGCGGGTCGTTCACCAGATAGTGGTTCCAGTAGCATATCGCGGGGACATCATGAGTTTAGCTCACGACACACCCATGGCAGGTCATTTAGGTGTCAATAAAACTTATAATAGGATTTTGAGTCACTTTTACTGGCCTAAGTTGAGAAAAGATGTGTCTGAGTTTTGTAAGTCTTGTCATAGTTGTCAGATGGTAGGTAAACCCAATCAAGTTATACCACCTGCTCCCCTCCAACCCATTCCAGCCTTTGAGGAACCTTTTAGTAGGGTGTTAGTTGATTGTGTAGGTCCTTTGCCTAGGACTAGGTCAGGTAATCAATACTTACTGACAATTATGTGTACTTCGACTAGGTTTCCTGAAGCCATACCTCTTAGGAATATTAAGGCAAAGACCATAGTTAAGGCCCTTACAAAGTTTTTCAGTTTCGTAGGTGCTCCCAAGGCTATTCAGTCAGATCAGGGTTCGAATTTTATGTCAGGATTGTTTCAGCAGGTTATGCATGAGCTAGGTATCAGGCAGTATAAGTCTTCTGCGTACCATCCTGAGTCCCAGGGGGCACTTGAACGCTTTCATCAAACCCTTAAAACTATGATGAAAACATATTGTCACCAGTATGGAAAAGACTGGGATGAAGGGGTTCACCTCGTGTTATTTGCGGCACGAGAAGCGGTTCAGGAGTCCCTGGGGTTCAGTCCCTTTGAGCTAGTTTTTGGGCATACGGTCAGGGGGCCATTGAAGTTGTTGAAGGAAAAATGGTTGACTGAGACTAGCGATTTGAATCTCTTAGACTACGTGTCTAATTTCAAAGAGAAATTATATAATGCTTGCAAGTTGGCTCAAGAAAATCTCAAAACATCACAAATGAAAATGAAAACATGGTATGACAAAGATGCTAGAAACAGAGTTTTTAAACCAGGCGATAAAGTTCTTGTATTTTTGCCTATCCCTGGTCATCCTTTGCAAGCTAGATATTTCGGTCCTTATGAGATTGAGAGTAAAATTAGTGATGTTAACTACGTAGTTAAGACACCAGGTCGGCGAAAAGAAAAAAGAGTGTGTCATGTTAACATGTTGAAAGAGTATTTTGATAGAAGTGACCGAAATTTTGTAAAACCAGTTTCCACTTTGGCCAATGTAAATTCATTAGAAAATTGTGTTGAACCGGAATGTGATGAAGAGACTGTCGAAAAAGACTTCGCTCAAAGTGTCCGTTTAAAGAATTCTGAAATTCTGACAAATCCGGAAGTGAAACTCGGACATCTGACTGTGCATCAAAAAGAGGAAGTGCACCAATTAATGCGGGAATATACGACCATCTTTCCGGACGTTCCAAAAAAGACGAATGCATCTCATCATGACGTCATTGTAGGTGATGCGTCACCTATCAAACAGCATCCCTATCGGTTAAACCCGATAAAACTTCAATACATGCGGAAAGAAATTCAATACATGCTTGAAAATGACATTATTGAACCCAGCAATAGTGATTGGAGTTCCCCATGTATTCTGGTTCCGAAGCCAGACGGAACTTACCGATTGTGTACGGACTTTAGAAAAGTCAATTCAGTCACCAAAACTGACTCTTATCCGATCCCACGAATCGATGACTGTATAGATAAAATTGGCAGTGCAAAATTTGTCAGTAAATTTGACTTGCTTAAAGGCTATTGGCAGGTCCCGCTTACCGAGAGAGCCAGAGAAATATCGGCATTTGTGACTCCAGATGGGCTATACCAATATAAAGTAATGCCCTTTGGTATGAAAAACGCACCAGCTACATTCCAGAGGATGATTCATTCGCTCCTAAATCATCTCGAAGGATGCGAGGCGTACATCGATGACGTTATCATCTACAGCGACACCTGGGATGATCATCTCCGAATCATGCGTACCTTCTTCGACATACTGGCGAAAGCAAACCTCACAGTGAACCTTGCGAAAAGTGAATTTTGTCATGCGACTGTAGAATATTTGGGTCACAAAGTAGGTCAAGGTTTTGTTACTCCTATCATGGCCAAGGTGGAAGCTATTTCAAAGTTCCCGATTCCTACCAATAAGAAAGAGATAATGAGATTTATAGGAATGGCAGGATTTTACAGAAAATTTTGTCCAAATTTCTCGTCAGTTGTTGGTCCACTTACCAATCTGTTACAAAAGAGAGTGAATTTTGCATGGACCAATGACTGTGACGAATCTTTTAAGAAAATCAAATGTGTTCTTATGAATAGTCCTGTCCTGTCAGCTCCAAATTTTGATAAGCAATTTAAGCTTACTGTTGATGCCAGTGACGTAGGAATCGGGGCTGCTTTGTTTCAAGAAAATGATGATGGTGTAGATAGAGTTGTTTGTTATTTTTCAAAGAAATTGACAAAATGTCAAAAGAATTACTCTACTATTGAAAAAGAGTGTCTTGCATTATTGTTAGCTTTACAACATTTTGATGTTTATTTGAATGTTACTTTACATCCCATTCTTGTATATACTGACCACAACCCTCTCACATTTTTGCACAAAATGTCAAACAAGAATCAAAGACTTACAAGGTGGAGTTTATTGTTGCAAGAGTACAATATCATTATTAACCATATCAAGGGCAAAGACAATGTGATTGCAGATGCACTATCGAGAGTTTCATGAGTGATTTTTGCAGAATTTACCAGCTAAGTTTTCATTGACATTCAAACTTTTTTTAAGGGGGGAGGTGTTGTGGGTCATGTATTACTTTAGTTTTACTTCATGTGTAGGTGCACATGTACTTAGTCATGTTATTTAATGATTTCACAATTCTTTCTAGATTTTACTATGTCATGTTTATTTCATTAGAGAATATTCCAGTTTGTTCTTTGTTACATCATTGTCATCACATGACTGTGATTTCTAGAATTTACTCTATTGTTAATCATTTGTAATGAGTCATTGTTCTAGAGGCTTCTGGTAAATTCATTGTTATTAAGTATAAATACCTCTGAGGAACTGTGTTAAGGGACATTCGTACACATTCGTAGACACGATTCATTCATCTATTCTGATATACTGGGACACTTTATTTGTTGAGACTTTAATCCATTTAACAACGTTTGGACACCGATCTTTCGAGAACGTTTGTGATTACCGGAAACCACACATTCGATAGACTTTGTGGACCGTCACGGACACTTTGATCCGGACATTGTATTGTAAGTTGTAAACATTTCAAATATATATATTTTGTACATAATTAAACTTGTAAATTTATATTCTGTCTTTGTCTGATTTTTGCTGGCGTTTTGGGGTATTCTGACCCATAACACGGTTGCGAACATTCTTAAGACTTGCACTCTGACTGACTGTGACGACGGGACTGCATGACGGGCCTCTCTGAATGTCAGTCGGACTCCTCTGGTGATTACATACATGAGCTCGCTACAGCCGGGCAGAGCACGGACTGTATTACGCACGTCCTCATTTTGTATCCATTTACATATTCGTCTGTGTTGCTTGGGTCCCTGCGTTTTACGGTCTTGTTTGTGTGTGGTCATCTAACGGTGAGGAGGTTGTTTTACACCAAAATTGTACGTTCTTCGAGACCTCTGGGAAATTGGAATAGTGGGAGGGTTGTGCGCATGTTATCCAGGATAACCACACCGTCTGCTTCTTACGTGGCAGATGGCCGTCCTAAGTCGGCACCGGTTGCCCATTGGTCTCGTTGGTTTATGTGTGGTCTTTTATGTTTAATGTTTCTACGGTGTGAGTTGATGTTCCTTGTCCCAATTGCGTCTCTTTCTGTGGGTGTCTGTTCTGCATTTTATTTTGCATTAGGTGTTTTGGGGTTTTGCTGTGGGTGCTGCAACCTAGTGTTGTTCGAGATCCCCTCCTTTCTTCGGAATGGTTGTCTGAAATACTGTTAGTTAAAGTCTGGAAGGTGTCTCCTTTAAGATCACCGGTATTTCTGAAAGCTGCAATCTGAACATGTCAATACTTAGTAAGAAAAAAAAAATTGAAAACTAGAGCTGGAGAGAAAATTTGATTCAGAAATAGTCAAAATTACAGGATTAATATGTTCTAAACTAATCTGGTCGGTCACATGGTAGTACGGGAGGATGAGTTTTTATCTGTAGGCCATTACCCTTTGTGGTAGCTCTCAAACAATTACTCCCATGATGAATGTAACTCGCTGTGTATTTTTTTATCTTGCATTTTCTCACGTATTTTAAAAGTTTAAATGAAATAAAATCTAATTTGTTTATACAGAATATTGATACTAGTATCTAAATGCGGAAATCTTTCAGTAAAGGAAAAGAGGACGTTTGCCACACTGCTTAATTTTATTCGATTCAATGCTGCGGATATGTATATTTTTCGAGAGTCAGTTCTCCTGATAACTTCTTCATGATCTTGTCTTGGTAACCTAAAATCGAATAAAAAAGTATTTGATGTAACTTTGTATGATTATACACTTATTTTAACAGAAATTTAAGTGTTCAACCATTGCCTTCAAAGTAAAAGAGAGGGACATTGATAATTTATATATTTATATATGCTTCTTATTTGTGAATTCCTATTGCATTGTCGTAAGATTCTCACATTTTCAATGAGTATAGCAGATGTTGCCTTAATTCCGCACGCTGTGCACTTTGGACTCGCTTCATTAATGTACAACTTTGTTTCTTTGCTTTGCTTCTTTGGTTGTTTGATTGTGTGGTTTTTTTCCTCCATTTTGTGTGTTCAATCGTGCGTGTGTCGGTGCCCATATAAACCTTAGGATAAATACACAATGAAGGAATACCTCATACCTATAATATATGATGACCTTTTCGTAAAACAATGTTTTAATAAGATCTAGAATAGCGTGCGAAGCTTTTAGCCATGAAATCAAAATAGCGTTAATTTCTTGAATCATTAAAGTAAATAACCACGTCAAAGCTACGTCACAACTAGAGACCGTACTGCTGATTCTCTTAGTTGACAAAGGCATCCTGTACAATTGAAATATATCTGAAAATGTTGGAATATCTAAATAGGAGAGAGGAAATATTGACAAATATCTAAAGGAGAATAATATGTTATTAACGGCCTAGAAGATACTTTTATTTTGTTCCCCGTACATGTATTCGAAAGAAGAAAATATCATTTTACATTTTAAAAAACGCATTTCTACTGTATTATTCTATCAATAAGCGTTCATTTTTGCTGATACCTTATACTTAGAAATACTGTAATTATATTCTTCCATGAATGGTTTTGAATTGAAAAGAAAAATACTCACGATATTGCTCATGGATTCTTGCCTGTAGTCTGATATGCATCAAAATTCTAACATTCTTAGATAATAGTTATATTTAATATTAATTAATTTTTTTTCAAGTGGAAATGAAATGTATCTTTATACACTGTAAACGTGGTTATTTTCGTTGGGGGAAAATTTCGGGGTCTAAGCATCAAGATTCGAGATATAAACGTCTCTGTTTTTGTAAGAATGCTTATTTTCGTTGGGGGGGGGGGGGGTTCCCAAAATTCCTTGATTCGTGAAAACGCGGAAATTACCCCCACGCAAACATGTCCACGTTAACAGTATTGTCATGTCTATGTATACCAATGAAAACAGAATAAAGGAGAGGATACCAAAGAGACTGTAATTCCAAGCTTATAAGCACATTTTATTCTAGCAGGAAAGCTTGCATTCATATATAGAATTGATATATCAAAATATACAAGGTACATACACTAAGCATGCTAGATGTCAGGAGAATTGTCAACAATGAATGTATGCAAAATTCTTATAAATATGACATATAATATGCGCATGTAAAAGTTTTTTCTTAAACATTATCGATAAAACCTGTAAACAGAGTTTTGATGGCGAGAAAGAAATTGTATGAAATTCAGTGAATGAGTCGACCAATGAATGAATATCGCAGAGATGTGACGATTCAGATAAATGATATATGATATACACTGTATGGAGTTGAATCACATATACGGTGCTAAAACAATTCATGTGGGCACAATAACGATTTCATAAAATGTAATGGAATACAAAGAAATCTGAAATCTGTAGATAATAGACATAATTATCATTATTTGTAGAAAAAAAGTCAAATAAATAAATAATAATAATAAAAAAAAAAAACTTCACGATGACGTAAGATAGAGATTTGATTGTAAGCACGTCAGTTCAAAACACATGAAATTCTAGCTATGCAAGTCGCGCTAGATTGAAGTTTATTGTAAAATTGACAAACCTTCAAATTCCGCCTTTTCTATACTGTAAATGAACTGCCCCTCCACTCCTACATTGGATAAAGTTGGTAAATTCAGTATGTCATCCGTCCTCGATTCTTTAATTGCAAAGTAATTTTCACCATCGCCGGCATCAAAACCAACCTTTGAAAAGGAAAGATAAAGTGCTGTAAACATGATTTTTTTTGCGTGCGGGTAATTTTCGCTTTTTTTCGCGAATCAGGTAACGTCGCGAACATTTACCCTACTTGAAAATATCCCCGCTTCATTCTATCAGTGGGAAAGATATTTTTATCGCGAATAATTCCCCCACGTGAAAGATCTTGATTTTGCAATCGCGAAAGTCCCCTCCCTTCCGCGAAAATAACCACGTTGGCAGTATTTAGATTAGGGAATAAAAGTCAAACCGACAAGTCGGAATCCAAAAATATTAACATTGAGGAAGCAAAACCCAGAAAAATATAAAACAAAAATATAACATTGAGGAAACTATCCCAGAAAAAAATTAACATTGAGGAAACAAAACCCAGAAATATATAATCAAAAATATTATCATTGAGAAAACAAAACCAAGAAATTAAAAAAAAACCCCTTAACATTGAGGAAGCAAAACCCAGAAAAATATAAAACAAAAATATTAACATTGAGGAAACAAAACACAGAAAAATATAAAAACAAAAAATTAACATTGAGGAAATAAAACACAGAAAAATATAATCAAAAATATTATCATTGAGAAAACAAAACGAAGAAAAAAAAAACCCCATTAACATTGAGGGCGCAAAACCAAGAAAAATAAAAAACAAAACTATTAACATTGAGGAAACAAAACACAGAAAAATATAAAACAAAAATATTAACATTGAGGAAACAAAACCCAGAAAAATATAAAACAAAGGCAAAGTTACCGTTGCATTTTGCAAAGGAACAAAAATGAATCCTTCATCTTCTTTATCTCGTTTTTGTCACACTTTGTCCCTTTGCAGTTTGGAAAGCTCGTAAAAAAGTTCCCCGCGAAGGGTTTGACAGTAAGTGTTTTTAATGTCTTTCCCAGACATGGTCACCATGGCATTCCTATATACATGTAGACATAGCTACAGACGGTGCGTGTTTTGTGGATGTTTTCCTGAATATCTGAATTATCGAATTTGTGCTGTATACAGGGATATGGTCATTATCCATATTTGTCTTTGTTTTCAGTTACATGCGTAAACATCGACGGCGGGTGCGGCTAAAGATAAAGCAGATAAAGAATGGTTTTCCAAGTTGCCGGTAAAATATGTGTATACTAAAGAAAGCAGATTTTTATTTTCAAATGTAGCTGCCACAGTGAAGCTTTCTGCATAAAGATTACAAATACGATGCACAGTACATGCATGTTACATCAAACAGGGGATGTTTACTCCTCCCGGGCACCTGGTCCCATCCCTAGCTTGCTAGGGATCCGTCGATGCTCAATTTGGTGCTCTATTGTGAGTGCTGTTGAGATTATCGTCAGGATCTTCTTTTATTCAAACAGGGGATGTTTTCTCCTCCCGGGCACCTGGTCCCATCTCTAGCTTGCTAGGGGTCCGTCGATGCTTTCTTTGGTGCTCTGTTGTGAGTGCTGTTGAGATTGCCGTCAGGATCTTCTTTATCTTACATGAAGGAGGTGATATATAAAAAATAAAGTGATAGTTATACCAATCGTATAATACCTGTGCAGCAGTGCCACCAAGGCCAGTGGAATCATCTCCGTCACCTGTTATCCATTCTATCCTGTTGTAGCTAAATATGGTGTAGGATTTATATCCATCTGTCACTAAAACACACTGAAATGTGTTTCTCTGGAAAAATACAGTATGCATTATATATAGTTATACACTTAATATATTTTTTAAAACATCACAGACATGCCAACAACACAGACATGGACATTTTAGTATATGACACAGAACAATAAGCAGTATATGTCGGCAGATTCGGGTCCTACTGAGGCTCGAACTAGCAACCTTTCGATCACTGGCCCGAAGCGCTTACCACTGGACCACGGCGCTATACTTAAGATAGTCTTTTGAACTTCTTGGCTGGAAGCATCACTGATGAGAATTTAATATTCAAAACACGTGTCTGGTGCATGAAAATTGGTATTAAATTTCCTCAAGAAGGTATAGAGTTGGAACCCTTCCGTATTATCAATATAAACACTTATTTCTTGTTGCAGTGTGGAGCAGTTAAAATCGTTCCCCGTGACTTGATGTTTGTAAAATGTATTAAAAATTACTTCTTTCCAGCTCTGTCGCCTGAAATAAGCTTTGTTTTGGCCTTTTATCAATTTAACATTATTTATATATATTTGCTATTTCGAAAAATATTATCGAAATTAAAGGAGATTTACATCTTAGAATCACCCCTCCAATGCTAATTTGAACATGTAATTTATTTGGAGATGCTACTGAATTGACACTACGGGAGATTTGGAGCCACGCACTATCTGTTAAGTAAATGTACAAATTTAAATTCTAAATATAAAACAAGAGGCCGCTAATGAAATGAATTTCGGTAGCGTGTGAAAAGCACTTTGGCTGGAAGCATCACTGATGAGAATGTAATATTTGAAACACTTGTCTGATGCATGAAAATTGGTTTAAAATTTTCCTCAAGAAGGTAAAGAGTTGGAACACTTCTGTATTATTGAATAAAGGTATATATCACCATTGCATCTTTAAAGGAAAAAAATCATTTTTTATCAAAAGTGAGTGAGTATGACATGAAAATATCGAATTTTTGGCTTTGTAAATAAATAACTTTAATCAATCTCCATCCGTCTTATAATCATAACTTCATTCATCTTTCACATATCATTTAATGTGCTGTATCACACTCAACAAATACTCTAGATATTCTGGGATCAAAGCAAAACACACGTAAGTTACTTACCCTTAGACGACCTTCTTCATTTGCATCATAAAAGGCAATTTCAACCCATGTTACAATGAACATCCATGTCGCCATAAAATAGTCGTCTAACACTTTCGCTTCTATTTCCCTTGAAGCCCGATCAAGCAGGTCTGCATCGGTTGATATTCTGTAGTAGATATCGCCTCCTTCCTCAGTGTCCACGTCAGCCCAAAATGGAGCTATCAGAGGCACAGAATCGTCCAAGGGAAATGGTTTAGTCTTGTAAGATTCGAATTTTTCGTTGAATGACAACACACCGTTTGTATTGACCTATAAAAATTATGAAAATATATGTACAACGAAATATGAAACATTCTTGGGAATAGCATACGAGAAGTTGCATAAACAAGTTGATTGTTTAAAAAGGTGAGTGTATTCCCAAAACAGTATCGTTTATGAAAGTGGAACACACAAAGATAAAGATAAACAAGAGCCCCAGGGGGCACAACGCTCACCTGATACCCATGCAAGCTCTAATTGACATACTGACATTGAATACTGATAGTGCCAGTGCCAGGATTTTAGCCCACAACCTTTCTAAAAAGATTTTTGCCGGATGCAGAGAAGTGTTTTTTTTTCAGACAACCTTTAAAAGTACAAAAAAGAAAAAAATAGTCACATTTCAAAACAATAACTTTTTTACTGATTTGAAAAAAAGGATAAAGTGGTCCAACGTCATATGCCCAGCTAGTATAGTTCAATTATGCAACATCAAAAATAAAATCATATTGTAAAATTCCACATAAATGTGCAGCAGAAAAAGAATAAAACAATGAAATGATTTCATAAATTAAGTTTATTCAAAATTGAACTCAAAACCTTTCATTATTGATAGCTAGCATGCCAGAAATTATAAAGCCTGTGTTTGTGAAACGAGAATGCCCCCGGTGGCATCTTTGTTAGTATAAACACCATTTTCTGTTAAGTATGTGAGAGGTCAGGGTCAGCGTAATATTGGTATCAATGGAAAGATCTTGTCACAAGGAATACACATGTACAATATGAAAGCCCTATCCCTATAACCATTCAAAAGTTATGCCCAATGTTAAAGTTTTTGAGAAGTACGTGAAAGGTCAAGGTTATGGTCATGAGGTCAAAAATTTTGGTAAATACACATGTGAAATATGAAACCTCTATCACCAGCTTCCATTCAAAAGTTATGCCCAATGTTAAAGTTTTTCGGAAAACAGACAGACAAACAGACAGACGGACAGGCCAAAAACTTTATGCTCCCGAATCTTTTATTCCAGGGACATAAAAACAAAGATTTTTCGGTTTTGCCTTTATTCACTGAAATCTATGAATTATGCTTTTGAATAGTATTGATTTCATCTCAAATACATGAAACGCACAGTAAAAATCGTTTTGATCCAATATTCATCAATTCAAGTGAGTTGTGCAGAAATTGTGCCAGTTTGTTTTCCAAAAAAGCAGTGTATGTTGTATCAAACCTCATGACCCAGTGAAGCCACTTGAACAAATAAATTTCAGTAAATATGCTGAAATGCGACGCTTCTTGCCTATGCATATTTCAACAGGCGAGATGGAGCGTCGCATTTCAGCATACGCTGTTCAACAACTCAAGTGGTTTCTCTAAGGTTTCGCAGTTTGAAACAAATTAAAAGGCCCATGAAATTGTTAAGCTTGTCCAACTAGCAGACCTTCGACATAGTTATTTACTGTTAACTAATTGTTTTACCTCATCATAGGTCTGTTACACGGACAAGTTGTTAGCGGAGAGAGTTCATGAAATGTATCGGTTGCATTGGATTTGCCGACAAGAAGTTATTTGGTCCGATAAAAACTCATTATGTATCTATTATTTGAACAGATAAAAATTCCCAAATGTCTTAACACAGGATCCTGTCGTTTTATGAGAGAAAATGTTTTATTATTCACAACCTCAGGCCTCTGTGTTCCTCTTAGAAATATTATACATACAAGATGACGAACACAGTGGCTTAAGGTTGTGAATAATAATTTATTTTCTCTATTAAAACAACAGCTTCTGTGGTCCAACATTTCATTGGAAGATTTCAGGAACTCTGAACGGAATTATTTATTTTCAAGAATTTCAGATATTAAATGTCCTATGCATTCTCAAAATCCAGATGAAGAGATTACTCATTAGACGTTTCTTCAAGAAATCAGTCCGTAAATTACTTCATCTAAGAGAGTCTAAGACAGAGGAAATTCGAGCAAACTTTATACATGATAACAAGTATATGCAAGTGTTCCAAGTACATGAATGATAACCATTATGAAAGTGTTCCAAGTATAAAAATCTATTCCGTTTGTACTGTATCTCCTGAAATATATCGCAGTACTGCTTTGCGGTTTGTATTGCAATGAAGCGCCTAGCGGAATACGATGCGCCTTGGGGACGAAGATGAATTAATGCATATCTAGGTCATTGTCCTGTCAAATAGTTCCGATTATTTTCTTATTATTTGGTGGAAAATACACACAATGTTTATCTTGAATTGTCTTCCCGTGATTGTTTACTAGATAGATGAAATAAAATTTTGAATATAGTTTTAAAGTGTGTGAGACATCTACATGTGTGGAAGAATACGTGTGAAAGGGGGCGGGGAGGTATTGAACCAATCAAATTTATAACACAAGAAACATGGCGTCTTTGTTTACCATAGATACACAATTAAAACAGAGAAAAGTGTAATTTAGACACAAAAATTGTTTTGAAACATGCATGCACGGAAAAAATAAATATTTACATTTTAAATTAAGAGCATATTTGATAACCTTTATGCCCCAGCTAATCGATGTACGGAATTTATACACAGAGTGCGAAACACGCTTGTCACTCTTGTAATCATGATGTAAACATACCCCTGTGTTGTTCTGCAGAAAAGAAATCTCTTAACAGGTACATAACCTATGCTGATTTTTTTAATAAATGGGAGATGGAATATAAGTCTACAAAATGGTGTCTTTCACCCCGTACTTCTTCGAAAAACAAGATATAGTGAGAAAACGTACAATGAAATACATAGTAAAAATCAATACAGGGGTGCTACCTGAAAATGGGTCCTCAGATCATAAAATTCGAATAATTCCGGTCCGGAACCAGGTGCATGGCTTTGAAAAAATATTAAAAATGTTGTGTACTTTTAATCTTTACGGCATTTTTTTTTTGTGATTCAAATAAAATTTCTTCATTCAAAAGTAGTATCAATGTGTATAACCCGGTGCGATTTGAGAATTTTTCTCCTATTTTTCGTAAGAAAACATACATTATACCTATGTACAATCTTAAAAAATAACTTGGTAGAGGACCTTTAGTACTTCATGCATACCAAGTTTCATCAAAATCCTCCAAGCGGTTTCAGAGGAGAAGATGAAAATGTGAAAAGTTAACGGACGGACGGACGGACGACGGACGGACGACGGACGACGGACGCCGGACAATCCGGTATGACAATAGCTCACTTTGAGCCTTTGGTTCAGGTGAGCTAAAAAGGGAAAAAAAATTTGTTGGGGTCCCGCCGGGGTTTGAAGCCACTCCCCATGGGTCCATTGGGCATGGAACACATACATTATACCTATGTACAATCTTAAAAAATATTCCTTAAAAATCCAAAAGTGGATATCTTGACAAAATTCTTTCACTTGTAGGGTACCATGCATGAGTACCTCATACCTACAAATTGTCATGACAATCTGAAGAGTGGTTATAGAAAAGAAGCAGAAAATGTATGAAAATCACCCCCCTTCCTTTTTACATAAGAAAAAAATTCATAAAAAATCAAAAAAATAAAATTCAAGCAAAAAATACATATCAAAGCATTAAGTAAGTTAAATATGATAAATATGTAGTAAATGAGTGTGTAAAATCATACACTTATTGAGTTATTTAAAGAAAAAGTGCAAAAATGTGCATTTCTGACTAAGTCCGAAAAGACGTCAAAAACGCATTAAAAATTAGTTATCGGATTTTAACGAAATGAACAAACTTGAATCATACATCCTTCTAGATCACATAGATACAATTAGTTTTTCAATCCATTCAGTGGAACTGGAGAAGAAGATTTTTGAAGAGGGGTACCATCCGGGGCCTATTTGACCCCGCCCTGGATCCACCCCTGGAGAGATCGAGCCGAAATGAACAAACTTGGTAGAGGACCTTTAGTACTTCATGCATACCAAGTTTCATCAAAATCCTCCAAGCGGTTTCAGAGGAGAAGATGAAAATGTGAAAAGTTAACGGACGGACGGACGGACGGACGACGGACGCCGGACAATCCGGTATGACAATAGCTCACTTTGAGCCTTTGGCTCAGGTGAGCTAATAAAAACAAGGAAGGGAGGGGATTTCCAACAAGACTCTGTTGCAGCACCAACAGAAAAACACCAAAAAAAAAAAAAAAAAAAAAAAAAAAACCCGATGCAAAAACACAAAAAGAAACGCGACGTAAAGACATCCACATCACAAAGCAACCGATAAAATGTTAAACGTCTTCGGATCCAATAGCATAATTTAAGAACAGACAAATTTGCAGCATGGACCAGACATACACGTTTCGGGTATGTAACCCTCGTCGGTGATCCTAAATCTAGACAATGTAATATGTAAAGAGTGAGAAAGTTATTACACGTATGTCCAAAATTTACCGAAAGACGTAGCAAAGTCAGGCGACGAAAATGCTTACACCAATAAACAAACAAATTTGAAACTGTAAAAGGAGGGAGTAGATCTATAGCTGAAGCCGACACTGAAAAACATCTGCTATTTTCGTAGGAAATATGGTAGTTATCCAGTTATTAGGCGCACGATTAATCTCTTATCCAGATAAAGTATGGTTTTCCAAGTTGCCGGTAAAAGATGTGTATACTAAAGAATGCAAACGTCTTCAAATTGAATAGCATCATTTAAGAACAGATGAATTGGCAACATGGACCAGACATGCACGTTTCAGGTACTTAACCCTCGTCAGTGATCCTCAAATCTAAACAATGTAAAATAGATTCTTTTTTTTTTACAAGTGTAGCTGCCACAGTGAAGATTACAAATACGGTGCACAGTACATGTATGTAACTTAAAACAGGGGATGCTTATTCCTCCCGGACACCGCTTGCTAGGGGTCCGTCGATGCTCAATTTGCTGCTCTATTGTGAGTGCTGTGGGGATTGTCGTCAGGATCTCAATCAAGATGGATGATTAAAATATTCTTTTATATTTTTTTAATCAAAAGTTAGTGGCTGGATCTTTTTTGAAGAATCTACTCACAGGCCTACTCGATTGACAAATGTTGCGAAAAACCATTGGATGGTCGGTACAACGTAGTATACTTCCTTTATTTTGATGGTAATTAAGAATTAAGACTTTCTACTGAAGACGTTTAGATATATAAATAATCAGTTTAGAAATTGACAAAATAAAGTCAATATAAATTTCATCTTGTTTTTCAAACATATAATAAATGGGATAGGAGTCAGGAGACGCTGACTCTTCCCGGGCACCTGGTCTCACTTCGGAATTTTGTTCATTCCGAAGTTTGCAACCGTTCCTTTGGAAAATCTAATAATTTTGCCTTGCCTTCTCGACAATGAGACTGAATAACTGATGGGTACTTCTGTAATGTTTATTTACAATATTGAACTAAATACTTAGGTTCTTACTTACATAAAGTGAAGAATACATCGATCCAAAGAAGGAGAAAGGAGGAGAAACCGTAATCTCAGGCGATGAGTCGTCATCCTCTCTTGGTAGCAAGGTATCACCATTGTCCGTACCATAGGGGTAAAAGTCACCCAGAGGCACAGCGGACAACACTCGCGAAAATTCCATGAAGAGAAGGAACAGAAGTATCTCTCCTGTGCGATAGTTCATTATGTAGTCAATAAGCCGGGTCCTATTGATAATCAACCCACTAAAACAGCTTTATATATACTTTTGATCGAAGGAAATGAACGCAATAGTGTCAAGCTTACATGCCACTTTATTTTATTACATGCGTCATTCTATGTTTATCATATGAATATCTAAGATGACTGTTATCTGTGAAGAAAGTGGGCAGGAATAATGCATCGTCTAGTACTTTCGATTACATTTTAAAGCAAGGTCAAACTATGTAGGGTCATAATTTTGAACGTCGAATATTTACGGGAATTTTGTTTCATTTGAATGTACCAAATACTCAAAAATTGTAGTATGCGAAATAAATCCATCAACGCAAGTAAGTGATATTGGCGTCAAACTGTCCAGATTTAAACAGCCGATGGCTGACCGTACTCGTGCTTGATCGTAATAACATCGGGCTATTCGTAAAACCATCTTGAGCAATCGAATGACCTTCGGCTTAATTTGTCAAACTTCGGGAGAAACTTCGTGACTTCATGTTATCAACATCTTTTGCATGTCAACAAATTCCCGATGGTACTCCCGAAAGACCATCTTCGTGACAGATTCGTGTAATTATTTTGCCCTTCGAAAGAGCATCAAGAAGACACATTGCATATTCTTGACATCTTCGTTTTCTTCCCATTACCATCGGGATATCGCCGTAAGTTTGCCATACGAAGGCATCACGAATGTGTCAAAATCCACCGATGGAATTTGGTGACAACCTCTTAATCCCTCGTAAAACAAAGGAGGGGATCTCCAACAACAGCAAGTTGTAGCACCCACAGCAAAACCCCAAAACACCCAATGCAAAAACACAAAGCAGACAAGCACAAAGAGACGCGTAAGGGACAAGGAATGTCAACGCACAACACAGAAACATCAAACACAAAGGACTACACATAAACCAACGAGACCAGTGGGCAACCGGTGCCGACTTAGGACGGCCATCTGCCACGGAAATCGCAGAAGGTATGGTTATCCTGGATTACGTGCGCACAATCCTCCCACTTTTCCGATTACCCAGAGGTCTCGAAGAACGTACAATTGTGGTGTAAAACAACCTCCTCACTGTCAGATGACCACACACAAACAAGACCGCAAAATGCAGGGGCCCAAGCAACGCAGATGAATATGTAAATGGATATAAAAAGAGGGCCTACGTAATACAATCCGTGCTCTGCCGCCGCGAGCTCATGTATGTTATCACCCGAGGAGTCCGACTGACATTCAGAGAGGTCAGGTGGTCGGGGCCCTGTATTCTCTAAAACGGTTTGGACAGGGCCCGTCATGGAGTCCCGTCGTCACAGTCAGTCAAAGTTTTAAGAATGCGCTTGTACAAGACTGTAGATTGGTCAAGTACCAAGCCTAGTGTCCGTCTGGTGACATTAGGATCATACCCACGGTATAAAAGGCGTTTCATGATTCTGACGCATTTTCGATAGTGATGTTGTCTGTCTTTGATCCATCTTATCTTGTTAATAATGTCACCATAAAATGCAGGTTGTGAAATACCCAAAGTAATATATACTGTTGCCTGTATTGGTCCGAATTTTAGAAGAAGTTGACAATAATTTTTGTAAACTTTACTAGTTTGTGAAAGCGAAAACCTTGTCCTAAAAGTTTCTTGATAATTTGTAAATTTCTTCTATGAAAATCCAAAACATCAGTACATGTTCTAGCATACCGGATGAGCTATGAAATATAGATACTATAGGACGGTAATCTAGGAACATCACCGTCAAGCCAGGGGAAATTTACTATGTTAAATCCAAAATCATCTCTTTTGTCATACACACTTGTATGGATCTCTCCATTAACAATTTTGATATTTAGGTCCAAAAATGGTGTTTCTGTGTTTGAAACGTTTGCCTTGTTTAAAATCAATTCTTTTGGATAAATAACATTTTTACATTTCTCAAAAACAGGATTGTCGATAGTAAGAATATCATCCAGGTACCTAGAAGTACCAATGAAACATTTCACATCATCATTTTTTCTTTGTTTTTGAAGATTTTGGATAAATTCCTTTTCATACGTGTATAAAGATAAATCTGCAACAAGAGGCGCACAATTAATACCCATTTGAATCCCTACAAACTGCTTGTAGAGTTTCTCACCAAATCTTACATAAATATTGTCCAAAAGGAAGGAAAAGGCAATACACAGGTCACCACATGTCCATGATTTGAATGATTTGTAATCTGTGGCGGAAAAGAAACCCTTTGGACAGTCGATCATTTATTTTGTCGTGAGGAAGCGTGGTGTACATATTAGAAAAGTCGTATGCAGATATCGTATTTGCTTCAAAATTTCTTGATTTCATTTTGTCAATCACATCCCCTGAATTTTTAATAGACCAAAAGAAGTTTACGCCATTCCTGTTCATGACAACGTGTTCCTTTATAGCCGCGAGTGCTGACGTCAGATTTCTAGACAAAATTGTTGTTGAGCAGTTGCTAGAATTAGCAATGTATCGAAACTTGTAAGGAGACTTGTGAAGTTTTGGTATACAGTATTTTGTAGGGAGATCCAATTTAGAAATAGGGATTTGAAATATCTTTCAGATTTAGAAATTAGATTTTCAAAAAGTTGAGGATTTTTGTGGTAGTTATCTATTCGAATATCGGTAATATCCAAACTGAGGTTTTTCCAGTCATTCAGAGCATGCGATTCGACTCCTTCCGATTTACACCATCGTTTGGTATAGTTATCTAAAGCTTCCTTTAGCACTTCGCGACATTTAATAAAATCAATCTTGGATGGGTTCTATACTTAGGTCCTTTCTTAAGAAGACCACGAAGCTGCCTGTCTTTGATAATTGAAAAGTCACCTGTAATAATATGACCAGCTAGCTGGTTTATATACATGTAGATATGCAGACGTTGCACATTCTCAAGAAGCAGGACATGATTCAAGTATTTTAGAATCTTGTGTAACTTTGCTGGTGGACCAGGAGTCCCCGAGGGCACATGTAGCCAAGTTCGATCAATTTCGGTTGATCGTTTCTTCAACGCATTCTAAATTTCTGGTATCAAAATTTCTTGAAATTTCTAAAAAGTGGGTCCTGTGGCATCATACCCCACCCTTCCTGCTACGTCTTTCGGTATACTTTTTCGACATAGTAACTTTCATACTTTTTGGCATATTACATTGTTTAGATTTAGGATCACTGATGAGGGTTAAGTACCCGAAACGTGCATGTCTGGTCCACGTTGCCAATTTATCTGTTTTTAAATGATGCTATTCAATTTGAAGACGTTTACATTTGTTGTAGTTAAAAACGAAATTTCGAATAGGTCTCTTATATTTGTAACAAATAAAAGGAGGTTCTAAATTTTCAAAATATTGAGGAATGGCACTTTGTACGAGATGATCCCGAAAAATATTAGAGATGTTCAGAAGATCAAATCCTTTGTTAATGAATGGAATTTTTATGAATCGTCTTTTAGGGGAGGTGTTTTTAACCAAAGGATATAGTTTATTTTGTGCGAATGCAACAATGATATTTAGCCTGAATCAATTAGTGTTTCTTAAGAATGCAACCAGTGCTTCATCCAGGATAGATTTTAATTGAACTGCTGGAACTGAAGAGAGAGCATGTAGCAGTTCATGTCTGCCGCCGTTGCGTGCAATGATCAGTAGATCTTTGAGGGTACGATGTACTCTAGCTCTTTTTTTTTGTTTCGCCTTTTACCGTGAGACCTATGCTTCCTTTTAGTGTTAGGGCGGATTGAAAAAAACATTAATATTTGAAGAGGGCGAAGAAATGTTTCCTTGTCCATAAATCTGATCGTTTAGACCAAGGGGGTACGCAGTTTGTAGTTTGGTTATCCAGGCAAGTTCGGCTTGTAAGCGGCGTTTTTTAATTTCAGTTTTACTTTGATTTTTAAGTTTTTGGAATGACTGAACTGGAGTAACTAGTATATCCGAAATTGAATGATTGTATTTAACGAAGTGATTATATAGTAAAGTCATCGTACTTTAACGTGATGACACTATGATGGTGACTCGATACAAACGATGACAGACACAAATATTAGATAAAACATTTGAAATACGTAATATTCAATGCCATTTTGAAAGTCCTTTTCTAAGTTAATTCTAATTTATCAGAATGAAAACTTTTCTGTCTTCTCCAATTTTGCATGTTCACAATTAATGCATTATAAATCAATATGGCGTATTTTGATGATGTTGCAAAAAGGTAAAAGATAGCAGCAGGACGAGGGAGTTTTACAGATCCAGCATTTTCTTTCACATGTTATATGTACTAGTGATACATATCCATTTTCATTGAATCATCACGACCTCCACTTGTATCAAACAATTATGTCCATAGATAAAAACCAAAGAAGTACCCATTAGTAATTCAGTCTTAAAGTCGAGAATGAAAGTCCTGATGCTACGGTATATGGTTGATAATTATTTCATGTAATCTGCAACGCACTGTCCACTGATACCATTATCGGTCTGTTCGTCTGGTAGTCACCATTTCACATAGACAACTGTTATTTGGTATGCACATTTCTCAAACTTTCAATAATGGTCAAAGCCAAGGTCACATTATCTTGGTTGCTATAGGCGACATTTTTAACATCGTAGTTCTTTGGCGTTTTAAACGTCTTTAAATTCAAAAGCATCATGTTAGAACTGATTTATTGCAGCATAGACCAGAGATGCACGTTTCAGGTACTTCATTCTAGTCAGTGATTCTCAATGTAAACAATGTAATATGTCCAAAGAGCGTGATAGTTATTATGTTAAAACTTGTATCGAAAGATGTAAGAAGTTAGTTGGGATATGAATCTACACGACATGTTTTAGGAATTTCAAGAAATTCTGAATGTTTTGAAAGAAATGAGGGAATCTCCAACAACACTCTGGTGCTGCACCCACAGAAAATCCAAGACACCAAATGCAAAAACACAGAGCAGCCACGATCAACCGAAATAGATCGAACGGCTAGCCAACAGGGGATGCTTACTCCTCCCGGGCACCTGGTCCCACCTCTAGCTTGCTAGGGGTCCGTCCATGCTTAATTTTGTACTCTATTGTGAGTGCTGTTGAGATTATCGTCAGGATCTTCTTTAACTCATTGGCTACATTTGCACTTTGGGACTCCTGGTCCACCAGCAGTGCCTCTCACCAAATGGTAAAAGTGTTAAACGTCTTGAAACTCCAGACAGCTGCAAGTTTACCTTCCATTACCCTACTCTACAACATCACTGCCACAGACTTGCCGCCATAATGTATATCTAAACGTAATGCTACTATGACGTCATAGTTACTTTAGTACTGTCCACCATTACATTAGGGCTTTATTCTTGGAGTCTGTGGCAGAAACTGTAAGGAGGAGACAACTCTGTTTGTAGAGTGAAACGTCTTTAATTCGATAGTATCATGTTAGAACAGAATTTGCGGCATTGGCAAGAAATGCACGTTTCGAGTACCTAACCCTTGTCAGTGATACTCACTCTAAACAATATAATATATATCGATAATATACAGATATATATTTGAGTGGTTATCTTTTTATCTGCTTGACTCTTGCATTGATACTGTGCTACAAAGGAACAAAGGTTTAACATCTACAGTGACGCATCCCGGGGTATAATCCGATGCATCGAATTCAATATACGAGGTCAAGAAGCCATCAAATAGCCTTCATTAATACATTGTAAAGCCTTCGTCTGTCCTTCATATATTTTTAAAAATAAAAATGGTCCCATCGTATTGTAATCGGGAAATGTTCGGATACAATTGTGTAGTCATATTTTCTTATCGTGAAGTAATCTTTAAGCATCGTAATATATCGGCTACTGAGTGGCTTCTAATCATACTCGGAAGTAACTTCGCACGAAATTAAAAATTTCATATTCGTGTTTCCATCGGCTATCAAAATCAATACAGTTGAAATAATAATCAAAGAGGTACCCATCAATTATTCAGTCTCAAAGCCGAGTAGGCAAGGTAAAATCATTAGACTTTTCATTGGAACGGTTGCGAACCTCGGAATGAATAGCATTCCGAATGTTAAACGTCTTGAAATTTAATAGCATCATTTAAGAGCAGATAAATTTGAGACTGGGTACCCGGGGAGAGCCAGTGTCTCCTGATTGCATGCAACACCAGTCGCAACAGCTCCATGCAAAATTGTACATATTGATGTAATGATCAGGTAAATATTTCTTGTTTGGTGACGATGACAGACGCAAGCCAGAATGCGTTTGAATATTCCGGAAAGGGTGATCTGATATGATTTTATCATATCCCCGTAGCGACCCAAGAAGATCTTAGCCATTGTGTAATGTAACTATGAACAAGTAGCTAACTTGCAAGTCGTCTGGCTTTAACGATGAAATCTTCATAATTGGAACATGCCCTTGCGTACCGTATCAGCTGAGACACAAAAACGCAAAAAGTAGACGGAGTGTTGCTACTCGTGAAAGGGAAATTAGTCATGTGGAATCTTGAATCATCACCCTTGTGATACAGTGAGGTGTTCAAATGGCCGTTTGCGTCGAAAGATAGAAGTACTGTAAAAGAGGTTATTTTCGCTGGGGAAAAATTTCGCGATTCTAACATACGCGTAGGGGGAAATATTCGCGATAAAATGTCTTTCCCATTGTAAGAATGCAGCGGGGATATTTTCGTGAGGGGGATTTTTCGCGATGTCTGTGGATTCGTGAAAACGCGAAATTTACCCCCACGCGAAAATTTCCCCTTTTACAGTATACTTAAGTACGAAGCGGAGTTGTCGCTCTTGGTTGTTTCCTCGATCTGTAGTTGATGAGGAGCTTGGATTATTGATGGACAACACGTCATCTATGTATCTGAAGTCGAAAATGTCGAAAAGTTTACGACAGACGGACGACGGACGATAGATGACGGACAACTGACGACACACTATGACAATAGCGCACTTGAGCTTCGTTCAGGTGAGCTTAAATCGTTATTTTCCCCGTGTGAACAATGTGTCATCACTACATTTCATTATCGTCCATTCGACTTGCATCGTGGCATGTTTTATGACCTGTACTATCTCTTCATCCAGAAACAAAATTATATTTGCTGTAATTGACACTGATGGTTTATCATATGAGTAGATATGTTCGTATCATACCCTTTATAATTGAAAATGAATGATAAAATTGAACTGTATCATTTTCCTAACTTGTGCATTTCTCATTAGTGCTATTTTATGCAAATGAATTTCCTTTTAAAAAGAGGCATGCTTTAATATTCCATCAACGTGTAATGCTACAAGGTCACGAAATGAAAATGGAACACAATGCCCATTGGCCACATGTTCACCTTAGAGAACTAGACATCTGACAGTGATCATGAAGTTGTTAATAGTTACATACATTGGATCACTGTAATACTTATACCCTGAGCTGTTTTGTAATCGACTGAAATTATTACCGCAAAAAGTTTCAAGAACAACAAAAATATGAAACATTAAAACAATGTTGAAATTCAGATATTTTGATTTTAAACCATTCATAAAAAACCCCACACCGATTTTGACACATTTACCTGTTTTGACTTCCTCTTCTTATGCTTGGTGTTGCTCTGACTCCTTTGTAGAGTCTGTGAATGAAAGTCAATAATAAAACCCAAAAACAGATTCCAGAATGAGTTAAAGAAGATCCTGACGATATCACAATCAAAAGAAAAAAAAAATGAAACAGCAGCTTAAAGCGTGTTTTAGTTTCTCTCGCTGTTTTATCAAATAACAATGTGAGGAAGGGCGAGGGTTGGTAGGGGTAGAATGATTTTATCTATTTTGTATTTTCATGATTCTTATTCATTCTGTTTGTTTTTCGCATTCTGATTGGTTCACAGGGTTTCTACAAGCATGTATTACGACGATATACATGCCGCAAACCGACTCACTTGAATACTTTTAATGTATTCCTACGTAAATTTGTACGTTACAAACTGTTTGCGTGTGACGTCGTCATGCTTCCCTTTGTTCTTCGTTCCTGTGACGTCATACTTTGACGTAAAACTACAAGGTATGAGCTTGTAAATGGGCTTCTCCACATGTAAGCAACAGGGCAAGTAAGTTTATTATTGATAACACTTTGATTTTTCTCCATTGTTATTTCATATTTTGCAGCGCAATAATTTCTGTTGGTCGTTGTTAGTCCTCCGTAGCAACGTTACCTCTTAAGCGATACGTGAAACCCTCTGAGGGGTATAAAAAGTTACAATATGTCGCATGAATTAGAATAGGGATAAACGTACTGTGTTTTGAGGTTCCGACAGGTATATGCTGGATATACTGTTGGAAACAAGCCCCGACGGTATAACTGCGTTTCCAACAGTATATCTAACATAGACCTGTCGGAACCAACAAACACAGTACGTTTACCCCCTAATTGTGTATGCCTATGCATTGTGAGTGTATTCACTGAGGTATATGTTTCCTGTAAAAGATAGGGAATTCCATGCAACAGCTTTGAAAATATACAGCTGCCAATCGGGGTGTTCGTGTACGCATGAAAAAATAAATCGGTACATACACTTTTGATGTTATGTTTTATATCATTCTATGTAGAAGAAAATATTTGAAACACTTTTTCTCACGCCGAACAAAGAATATGTCAAAATATTGAATTTGAAGACCTTCAACATCATAAAGAAAATCAAAGAGTTATACTCTGCGACCAGAGAGCAGACCTCTGAACAGAAATGTCTCAATGTGGTGCATCAGACAGGCATGCTTCGAATAGTGTTGTTTTTCTTCGTGAATGCGATGATGACCTTACGAATAAAAAGCCAAATGTTGATCAATAAACATGAATGTAAGTTGAATATATTAGTTAAAGAAGATCCTGACGTCAATCTTAACAGCACTCACAATAGAGCACCAAATTGAGCATCGACGGACTCCTAGCAAGCCAGAGGTGAGACCAGGTGCCCGGGAGGTTTAAGCTGCTTGTATCAAAGTTTCTATCACACAAATCCGAAATAGAATATTATGCATATTTTATCAGTTTTAAAAAAAATAATTCCGATTCAAGGGTAAAAACAATACATAATTTCCTTTTTATATCTATCTGTTTATATCTGAAAGATATCTCAAACTCAAGTGACAAAATTTACAAGAAAAATATGTCTTTGCGCCTGCGTTACTACATATCAAATTTAGTATCGGAACTTTCGTTTACAAATACCTATATCAAAAGCAATGTCCCTAACATTTTAAGCAAACATAATTTCTTCATTCAGCATCTCTATTTCTATATTGGATCTTCCTACAATGTATTGCATACGAAACCTGCAGAAGTCTACCTACGAATTTCGATGCATTGCTGATTCTAGCAACTGCTTCACTACGATTTTGTCTTAAAGTCTGACGTCAGCACTCACGGCGATAAAGGAACAGGTGACAAGATAGAGTGGAACTCTCCTCAAAAGGAGTGATGTAAACTTCTTTTGGTCTATTACAAATGCAGGGGATGTGATTGACAAAATGAAATTAAGAAATTTTCAAGCCAATACGATTTCTTCATACGACTTTTCTAATATGTACACCACGCTCACTCATCATAAACCGAAGGCATACAAAATCAAGATAAAACAGGAACAAAAGCAAACAGACTAAAACCTCCAACACATGAAAAGAAGCGAACTCCCGAAATGGGAGTGAGACCAGGTGACCAGGAATAGTCAGCATCTCCTGCTTGCATGCAACACCCGTAACTTCAATTCGGTAGAATTGTCACATCCGGTAATGCTAGGTTTACTAGTTTAATCGCCCCGCCGATTGCCCCGATTGAGGTGAATCGTAGAGATCGTAAGAGAGCGTGGGGTTGAATCGTGACGATCGTAAGAGAGCGTGGTGGAATCGTGATGATCGTAGGAGATCGCAGAGATCGTGGCAAAATTTTTGATTCTCACAAAATTCGCTACGATTGTCCCGATTGATCCTTACATCGTGAGAGAGCGTAGTGTAGCGTAGTGAACGTGATGGAACGTAGTAGAGCGTAACCCCCTGTTTACACTATGTTCCCGGCGGCCACGGAGGCCACGTTTAAAGCCACCGTGGACGAAATGTGATGACCATGAGACAACGTAGGGGAAAGGGATCGACAAACGTAACTAGCCGTTGTTGCCGGGGCCGACGGGGCAAATGTTTAAACTGTCAAAACATTTGTCACGGCAGCCCACGGTGCGGATGGCCTACTTTAGAAACCGTAGCTAAACGGGTCGAACGCAACACAACATAACAGAACGTTACAGACCGTAGCAAAACTTGGGACAGTGTCCGTAGCGGAACGGGAAGCAGAAGTATGACTCTGCAACTTACGATCCTTGTGAAGTTGAGTTACGGTCTGCCACGTTTATGTCCCGTTTAGCTGCGGCTGCTTTAGGGCAGATGTACGTTTTATCAAGGTGTGCCACGATTTCTCACGGCGAGCTAAGGAATGAGTTAGCCGTTTCGTCACGTTCAGTCACGGTACGTCCCGGCTTTATACGGTTTGTTTCAAGTTCTACTACGGCGTGGCACGGTACGCACAGTCAGACAAGAAGTATAACAAACCAAACCCTTTTATGCAGCTTTTTGTGTCTCCTTTTCCCGCCGGTTACGGTTAATCGTAGTGGGCCTTGACAGAACTTGGTAGACGTGGCCAACTTGATTGGATCGTAACAAACCGTGACAGACCCTATCAGAACGTGACAGGTCGTGAGGAAACGTACAAACGTCCGTAACAAGCCGTAGGTTGAAACGTAGTGCGCCGTCAGGTCTCCGGGATTCAGGAGCCGCGGCTCGTCACGGATACCTTGATAGACCGTGCGAATACGTAACGAGACTTAACAGAACTTGAATATCAAGATGAAAACTGCCAAAAAATCATACGGTGTGCTACGTTTTTGGCCGCCGTGACTGCCGTGGTCGCCGGGAACATAGTGTAAACCTAGGGTAACAGACCTTGACAAAGCGCAACAGATCGTAATATCCGATCGTAGGACATCTTGCTGAAACACGTCCTCCTACGATCCACTACGATTTCACTCACACTCTTTCACTCACGATTCAGTCCACGATCTACAAGATTCGTTGCGATTCAAATATTCCTATAATGAAAATTATAATAAGACAACCCGTTTTTTAATAGATTACAAGCGTTTTTAACATCCGCAACAATTTCTAACATATGAACAATACTAAGAAAAGAAGTCTTGATAATCACCGAGGTGCTGCATTAATTGTCTTCGAACGCGTTAAATATATACACGCAATCAAAGATTTGAATAGCTCAACAAAAAATGTTACTTTTAATAATCGAAAAAAAAAAGAAAGATCAAATAAGGTTCATCAATGCCATTTCCAGCGTTTTACGATATAAAATCTTGGATTTCCTGGATATTAAGCTTAATCTTGTTCGGATATTGCAAGTGGTATTGAAACTGGTTGTCGATCGTAGCCCTGCAACCTAACAGATCCCAACAAAACTTGATAAGCGTAGGGAACCGTGACAGAGCGTGACAAAGCGTAATAGCTCATCGTGGTAATCGTACGGGAACGTAACGAAGCTTGAGAGAACGGGATGCAAATCGTAACAGATCTTATCTACAATCGTAACAAATCGCTACAGCGCGTATCAGAGCGTGATGGAGCATCGGAGAGCGTGTGAAGACCAATTTTATTTATAGAATCGTGGAGCTCCACGATTTTGCTCAATCGTGGACATCGTAGGGCATCGTGGCTAAGTGTAAACCTAGCATAACTTCCATTTTGAAAGATATAAAGTATAATCTGTGGTTAGACGGTACAAATGGTCTTTGACAGAACATCATTCACCATTCTGGAGAGTGGGACATCATAGTGTATGACGAGTTCCCCATATCCGTAGAACTTCAAAGCTTAACGTATCCCTGACTGAGAAGCTTATCTGAAAGACGCCTAGTTCTCAGAATAAAAATCTGTATATTTGGTACTTGCTCGTGCATAGCGTATCAACTGAGATATGGACACACCATAAGCAGGCAATGAAGGGATGTTGCTACTCAGAAAAGGAATGTTTGTGATGCTGAAATTGACGTCGTCACGTTTGTCATAGAGTGAGGTGTTCATGTGACCATCAGTTTCGTAGGACAATATTATGTCAAAATAGGATGCTGAATTATTTGTCTTTGTAGTTTCTTTGATTTCAAGCTCCGAAGGATAGATCCTGCTGAGGTAATCCGCGAATTTTTGATTATTGATGGATAACACATCGTCTATGTATCTGTAATTGAAGTTGAAGTCAGAAGCTAAGTATCTTTTCCCTTCAGAGACCAAAGATGGAATGAATTCAGCTTCGTACGAGTAACGAAAAATGTCGGCTAAGGAGTGGGGCACAAATGGTCCCCATTGGAATTCCGACAATTTGCTGGAAGATCTTTCCTCCCAACACCACAAAAATGTTGTCGATCAGAAAGTTTAACATCTGAATAATATCTGTTTCAGTGTACTTATTTTCAGAATCGGACTTTTTTTTACAAAGTAGGTTTTGTCATAGTTAACAACAATAAATTTGTATTTGCGATTACCGTTCTTACTTGTAAACGCATTACTTAAAAATTTTTGCGAGTCTTTCTTTCAATGTAGAATGTGGGATTGTAGTGTAAAGTGTCGAAAAATCAAAGGCTTTGATCGAATGGACTCTATTAAAATGAGTGGATTTCAGATGTTCTAAAAGTTCCTTCAAATTCTTTAAAATCCACATCTGGTTGATACGATATTTTTCAAGCCCGGATTTGATTTCAGATTACACTTTGTTGAGTAAGATCGAAACAATGTATAGATTACTTTAATATGATTACGTCACTCAATCTTATCTCATAAGTCAATTATGTTTCAAAATTAAGCATTACGATTTCATGTTGACATCAAACCGACATTGAAAATTGTTTCCCGCATATAAAAGTTAATTATGTGCATGCTGTCGATCCAGAAATTTTCTATAAAAATATCCCCTCTCATGTAGATGATTCTGGATTTCAAGAAAAAAATGTAAGACTGATAAAATATAAAAAATGCTGGAAGAGAATAACACGAGCACATATTGCATGACTTATTTCACGTATTATTTACTTAGCAAAACAATATTCAACGACGTATGGTGAAAATTCATTGAAATTGTAA
Source organism: Pinctada imbricata (assembly GCA_033119305.1). Classification (NCBI taxonomy): domain Eukaryota; kingdom Metazoa; phylum Mollusca; class Bivalvia; order Pterioida; family Pteriidae; genus Pinctada; species Pinctada imbricata. The sequence goes on along the minus strand of VSWD01000004.1, from coordinate 11,278,718 downwards.
TTCATGTGCATCCTCATGCAGAATGGCTTTGCCATAATTCATATTATCCATTTACATATCCATATGTGTGTCTCTTGGGGCCCCTGCGTCATGTGCGTTCTTCGAGAAATCAGATTAATCGGAAAGGTAATCCGGATACCCACACCGTCTACTACTGGCGAGACAGATGGCCGTTCTTAGTCGGCACCGATTGCCCATTTATTTCATTGGTTTATGATACATGTAGTCATTTGTGTTTGATGTTTGTATAAAGTAATTTTGTTTTCCCTATGTCTTTTGATACTCTTTCTGTGCGTGTCTGTCTATGTTTCATTATTGGGTGTTTTGGGGTTTTGCTATGTGTGCTGCAACTGAGCGCTGTTGGAGATCCCCTCCTTTCTCATATGAACGTAAATTTTTAGGTATCGGTGTTAAGCTCAAGGTAAAATTTTCTAATAGATTATCCCTAAGCTCAAAATAAAATATTTATCGAGATGTACAATTGTATTTCCTTAATCATACATATCGATTGTACCGAGTTTGGTTTTACTAAGGTTTTCCGTATAATATAATGCAGATTTTTGTAATTAGTGAATTATGATGCATTTTAGAAAAAAAATAAAAGGAACCTAACCAAATATATTAAGATAAGATAAATACAATTGAGAATCAAGCTTTTATTCACATCGTATTATTGATATCCATTTAATCATTACAGAGAATTATCAAAATCAAATATTTTTTGAACACTCACTTTCTTGACATATAGGGCCATAATAATCTAACATTTTATTTCACTTCCCGTCAGGCATGAAAACACACAAATACATGATCGATATGGCGCAATTCGGATAAGTAGACCGAAAACATAAAAGAAAAATATCTTTCTCCTAGTGAGATTGATAATTCTAATCTTATATGAAAAATCAGTTTTATGTTCCGATATGTATGATGGTATAGGCATTCTATGGTATTCTAGACATTCTAGACCATTTCCTGATATTTCTACATGACAAATGCATGTTTGTGTGTTTTTACTGAGCAATTTGATTGAGCTCCTAAAAGGTTCTCATCGCCGAAAGAACAATAAAATATCAAATTACTATGACCTAAGATAACCTTGATAACTCAATACAGCGATTACAGCAACGCATACAGCGATTACAGCTACGCATACACGTGTAAAACAGGTGGAAAATACGCAGTTACCACATGCACAAAATACGACGATAGTACAGTGATTACAGCGACCCATAAACGTGTAAGAAAATGGGAAACGTGCAGCCTCCACATGTACAAAATATGACGATATTACAGTGATTGCAGCGAACTATACACGCGTGAGTGAAGAGGAAAACACGCAGTCATTAATTGTTCAATATAAGACGACATTTGAGCGATTATAGCGAACTATACACGCGTGAGAAAAGGGGAAAACACGCAGTCACCCCATGTACAAAATATGACGACTATACACACATAAGGTAAGGGAGACACGCAGTCACCACATGTTAAAAATATGACGATATTACATTGATTAAAGCGAACCATACATGCGTGAGAGAAAGGGTGAAACATACAGTTTCCACATGTACAAAATATGACGACATACAGTAATTATTGCGAACTATACGCACGCGAGGGAAGGGGAAACACACAGTCACTACATTTACAAAGTATGACTATATTACAATGATAACAGCGAACTATACACGCGGGAGTGAAGGGGAAAACACGCAGTCACTACATGTACAAAATATGACGATACTTCAGAGATAACAGCGAACTATACGCACGCGAGGGAAGGGGAAACACACAGTCACAACATGTACAAAGTATGACGATATTACAGTGATTAAAGCGAACTATACACGCGGGAGAGAAGGGGAAAACACGCAGTCACCTTATGTACAAAGCATGACGACATCACAGTGATTACTGCAAACCATACACGCGTTGGAGAAGGAGAAAACACTCAGTCACAATATGGACTAGAATATGACAATATCACAGTGATTACAGCAAACTATACACGCGTGAGAGAAGAGGGAATCACGCAGTCACCACATGTACAGGAAATGACGATTACACGTGTGAGAGAAGGGGAAACACGCAGTCACCTTAAGTACAAACAACTGGAGATCCTGAAAACAAGAGTTAAAAAACTTCCAACAAATAAGCGTAACACTAATGAAACCGACTATATAGTAAATATATAGTGAGTCCAACTAATGTGAAATAATAGCAAAGTGCTAAACTTGACAATAAATTTCTGCCATTTGGGAGATACCCCTTAGTTTTAGGATAATTTCATGAAATTTTGTCGTGAAGAATTTACAAATAGAATTAAAATCTACTTAGTCTAGTGCCTGTAGAACTAGGCGAACAATATCCTCGGGGACAAAATAATCCACCAGCAGTGATACCGACCTAGTGCTGTAAATATTAAACGTCTTCAAATAAAATAGCATCATTTAAGAACAGATAAATTGGCAACATGGACCAGACATGCACATTTCGGGTACTTAATCCTCGTCAGTGATCCTCAAATCTAAACAACGTAATACGCCAAAAAGTATAAAGTTACTTAGTCGAAAAAGCGTACCGAAAGACGTAGCAGGATGGGTGGAATATGATGCTACAGGACCCACGTTTTAGAAATTTCAAGAAATTTTGATTACAGAAATGTTAGAATGTGTTGAAGAAACAATCAACCGAAATTGATTAAACTTGGCTACATGTGCCCTCGGGAACTCATGTGGTTATTTTCGCGGGGGGATTTTGTGATATTAACATCTCGCCGGGGGAAATATCCGCGATAGAAATGTCTTTCAGTGAAACTGATATGAACCAGAATGGCGTAAACTTCTTTTGGTTAATCAAAAATTCAGGGGATGTGATTGACAAAATGAGAAATTTTCAAGCAAATACGATTTCTTCATACGACTTTTACACCGCGCTTCTTCACGACAAAATAAATGATTATCCAAACTCATTAAATGGTGTTTTGATCGAGAGGGGAAAACTTATATTTGTACATCTGAATCAAAAGGTTTCTTTTCCGCCACGGAATACAAATCATGGACATGTAGTGACCGTTGTATTACCTTGTCCTTCCTCTTGGACAACATTTATATACGATAATCTCTACAAGCAGGTTGTAGGAATCCCTATAAGTAATAATTCTTGTTGCAGAATTTGGTTTATACACGTATGAAAACGAATTAGTCCAAAATCTTCAAAAGCAAAGAAAACATGATGATTTGAATGTTTCATTGGTACTTCAAGGTACCTTGATGATATTCTTACTATCGACAATCCTGTTTTTGAAAAATATGAAAATGTTTTTTATCCACATGAAATGACTCTAAACAAGGCAAACGTTACAAACATAGAAACACCATTTTTTTACCTAACAAAATTGTTAATGGAGAGATTCATACAAGTGTCCATGACAAATGAGATACATTTTTCCGTTCTTAGATGATGCTATTAAATTTGTAGACGTTCAACATTTCTCTTGCTTGACGGTGATGTTCCAAGATAACCGTCATATGGTATTTACATTTCACAGCTCATCCGGTACGCTAGAGCATGTACCGATGTTTTAGATTTTCATAGTAGAAATTTACAAATTACAAAGAAACTTTTAGGTCAAGTTTTTCGCTTTCACAAACTAGTAAAACCTTTCTGGAAATTTTACAAAAATTATGATCAACTTCATTTGAAATTCGGACCCATACAATCAACAGAGTATATTACATTGGGTATTTCACAACCTGCATTTTATGGTGACATAATTAACAAAATAAGACGGATCAAAGGTAGACGGAAGTACCATAAAAATTGTATTAGAATCATCAAACGCCTTTGGATTGTGGATATGATCCATCAGTCACCAGACGAACACATGGCAAGGTACTGGACCAATCTACAGCCTTGTACCAGCGCATTCTTAAGAATCGTACTTTGAATGACTGTGATGACAGGACTCAATGACAGGCCCTGTCCACCTCTTTAGAGAAGACAGGGCCCCGACAACCTGTCCTCTCTGAATCTCGGTCGAACTCCTTGGGTGATCACATGCATGAGCTCGCTACAGCTGGCAGAACATGGACTGCATTTCGTATGCCTTCTAATTTTATATACATTACAAACCCATCTGTGCGTTTCTTGGTCCCAGCGTCATGCTGTCTGTTTGTATGTTTATCTTACAGTTATTTTGCACCACGATTATGCGTTCTTCGAAATCTTTGGGTAATCGGAAAGGGGGGAGGGTTGTGCGCATATAATCCGGATAACCATACCTTCTGCTACTTGCGTGTCAGATGGCCGTCCAAAGTCGGTACCGGTTACCAATTTGATGTCGTTGGTTTATGCGTGGTTATTTGTGTTTTATGTTTCTGTATTGTGAGTTGGTGTTCCTTGTCGTCCCTTTTGCGTCTCTTTCTGTGTGTGTCTGCTCTGTGTTTTTACAAATCTTTTGGAGTTTTGCAGTGGATGCTGCAACTTAGTGTTGTTGAAGATCCCCTGTTTGTCGCCAATTGTAAGAATGCAACGATAATTTTTTTTGCGCGGGGAAATTTTCGCAAAATCCCTCTATTCGCGAAAATCTCGAAAATTAACCCCACGCAAAACTGTCCGCGTTTACTGTAATTGCAATATATGCTCTATTATAAAAATTCAGTGAACCGTATGCGCAATTTAACATGTTATCTTAATATAAAATCTAGTCAAAGTTATTTTGTTCCATCGACTGATAAGATCACTTGTTGTCAGTGGCTTCGTCTAATGCTCTCTTCATTTCGTTTACCAGAGGGTATTTTCCTCCATCATTTATTGGTTTGAAATCATCGAGGGGCAGCGCGTAGATCATGGCACCAGCATATCCTCCTGGTGCAATAAATCTCCAGATCTGAAGAAAAACAAAAGATATTATTTGGTATAAAACATTAAGACTTATTACCACATCCTTTGCTATAAACTTGACAGATGGCCATCCCAAGTCGGAGACGATTACCCATTGGTCTCGTTTGTTTATGTGTATAGGGTCTTTGTGAAAGTTTAAGGATTCCGCTTTCATAATCTATTTAAAACTTTCTAAAGTTTTACAAAAATTACGGTCTGTTTCTTTGAAATTCGGATCTAAAAATGCAAGAGAGAATATTACTTTGGGTATGACACAACCTGTCTTTTATGGTGATATTATACACAAAATTAGAAGGATCAATGGTAGACAGGATAACCATCGGAAATGCGCCAGACTCATCAAACGCCTTTTATACCATAGATATGATCGTAATATCACCAGACGGACACTATGAATGACTTCGACAACGGGACTTCATGACAGGCCCTGTCCAAATCTCTTTAGAGAAAACAAGGCCCCGACCACCTGTCCTTTCTGAATATTAGTCGGACTCCTCGGGTGATAACATGCATGAGCTCGCTACAGTCGGCAGAGCACGGAGTGTATTACAAACATCCCCTTTTTTCCATTTGCATATTCATTTGTGTTGCTTGGGCCCCTGCGTTTTGCTGTCTTGTTTGACAGTGAGGGGGTTGTTTTACACTTCAATTGTGCGTTCTTCGAGACCAGTGGTCTTTGGCAAACATGTTATGTGTTCAGTGTCACGTGTTCTGTCGCTGCTGAGACATCAGAGAACACTGAATGCAATTGAAATAAATGCCTTTTATCAGATGACCATTCAATGTCGATGTTTGATGTTTTTGTGCCCTGTTTGTTGTTCCTTGTCCCATTTGAGTCTATTGCTGTATATGTCTTCTTCGTGACTTCACTTTTAAAATGTTTTGTTGTGGATGCTGCAACCGCGTCGTCTTGTTGATCCTCTCCTTTCTTACCCCTTTCCTTTCTCCTCCTCTGTTCTAATTGCGAAAACTTCTACATTTTTGTTTTGTATATTTGTTTCTCTTCGTATTCCAATATACTGCAATGTATCGCTTAAAACATCCTGTTGTGGGCAAATAGGCTCGCCAATAAGCTGCTCTCTCAAGGTAATTAAGGGGAATGGCTTAAGATGTCACGTATGAAGTTCTTGCTACAAAGAACTTTGCTCGTTACTTCGACATTTGCCTAACAAGGATGATAATGGATATACTTGAATACGACCTACGATATATTTGGCATTCGCGTTGGGTGTTGCATGCAGTCAGAAGACGTTCACACTCCTCTCAGGCGCCTGGTCCTGACTCTATTCGGGGGTTCGCAATTTCCTTGTTAATGGAGACTTACATATACAATATCATGTCATATTCCCCTGTATCTTTGGCTCCTGAACTACGATTGGTACGTCTTCTCTGTACAGCAGATGACCATTGGATTCAGCACATTCCCTTCCTTCCCTAACCCTTACCCTTACATTGTTTAGATTGAGGATCACCGACGAGGGTTAAGTACCCGAAACGTGCATGTCTGGTCCATGCTGCAAATTTATCTGCTCTTAAATGATGCTATTAAATTTAAAGACGTTTCACATTGAATGTGTTGGCATTTATTATTCAAGTTGTCTATCTTGTGTATGCTGTGTTCGTTATTACTAAGAGTTTTACTTTATCACTATCTGCATTTATATTTGCTACCAGCACGCACTAGCGAGCCCAACATAATTAAAGAAGCATATGTTGATTTAATTCGTATGTCTATGTAGGTCTTGCTATGTCGTAAATTGGTCAATCTAAATATTTCCTAACTTTTTTATCTATGAGAGTCAGAATCCTGGAGAAAATATATCACTCCACAAACAATCCCTGTAGCGCCCTATGGGTGCAACGATAATATCAGCAGCTTAGGAAACTGAACAAGTCCCGGTTGTCAATCGGTAAATGTGAGACCACAAAGAAGACCTCGAAGTCATGGTATTCGTAAATATAATAGGCCTGAGATTCATAGTTTCTCCTTCGATGACTTGGTTCCATTTTTGAATGAGCCTCTAGGCCTACATTATATTCGTATTCGTATTCGAATTATATTCTGTTCCTTTACGGAAGTTACACGAAATCTACAAATATACGAAGGACCTCACATTTACCGATACACGTTCCCCAGAATACAGACTACAAGGAATAATCTTGGACATTTCTACTTTTCGTTTATTTCAAGCAGTTAGATCAGATAAGTCAGAGGAGAAAACAAACCGGCCTTAAAGTCTTAAAGTAAGATTTGCAAAAAATAGGTATTGATAAATTGAATCTTGGTCAAATTTTGAATCACAAAACTGTCACAGAAAAAATCCTACCATATTTCAAAAGAAAAGAAACGCCTTGTATTTCCTATAGCTACACACCAACAGTTGCATCTAAGATTTACAATTACAAACAATTCTTGCAGTGTATTGATTTAAGTATTCCCTCACTACATCCACTTCCTTGCGAATGTTCTTCTTCGGATTTCAACTACTCTCCTTGTGGAGACTTTATTACTAGTGACCTTAGTATAGTCAAGAACGATAAGTTGAGAGTGTAACCATATGGCCTCTCCCCCACAATATTTATGGTGAATTATTATTTTATGTTGGGGAATTTGCACACTGTAGAAAGAGTGATAACTCTAAACTAAATCGATGCATTTGTCAGAGCACAAAAGTAAATTAATACCCTTACATTTGTCATGAAAAAGGTATGATGTTAATATTAATTCACATAAAGATAATTTTGAAACAAGATTAGAAACAGATTCAAGAAATTTAAGTTAATAAGTTTATCTTAAGATTTTAAGGGAAATATTTTATCATACTTTACATGTTTAATTGTAATATTGATTTTTCAATACTTGGAAAGTCCAGAGATTGATAAGAACTTAATTACAAATTGGTTTTATCTATTTGTTGGAGAAATCTACACGTGAAGTACCAGCATATTGAGTTTATTTACGTACAATCCCTCATAATTTCAGATGCTTTTGAAGAGTTGTAGACAACCTTATCTTTGAGGGATGAACACGAAATTATCTAGAAATATGTCCATCATATTGTGCAATTCCCTCCCTTGTTTAAATACAATTTGTCATTTTTCAATTGTTAGATTACTTTCTCGCATGCTATTGATTCTGTTAAACAATGTTTCGTGAAATAAACTTTGTTAAAATTCCAACGATGTTTTCCTTCCACGACCAAATACAGAACATTTATTAATCACACAACGCGAAGTACGAAGTATGGCTTGTAAGCCCGCATCGGCTTACAAGAGAATTGTTAAAAAAGGTTCCCAAATACAGAGAAAGTATGTCCTTTACATGGAATCAAAATGTCAACATTATCATGGACTCTTGTGATGAATATGAAAGACGTTGGGCAAAGAAAGAGGATGTACATCTCGACATCCTTTCCGAATGGATAAAATCCATCAGAGGGTTACTTTTATCTAGAATTAACCGATTAAAATCAACTGTGAACACCAGATTCGAGTCTATATTTAAAGACCCTGATGTTATCACAGAGCTTACCTACCTCCAAGAACATTATGTCATCACACCATCGGACAAAGCCTCAAATAATTACACATTTACTTGCAAAAAGTAATATTTCGACAGTCTAGTTAAAGAGTTGGGTTTAAATTCGACACCTGGAAATCCCACTTACACCCCAACAAACCTTTCTGCCTCTGAAATAATAGATAACCACAAATCAGCTCTTGCTTTCTTTGGCTTCAACACTAACAAATTAGATGTTAAACGTCTTTCTATTCAATAGCATCATTTAAAACCTAATAAATTTACAGCATGGACCAGACATGCACGTTTCGGGTACTAAACCCTCGTCAGTGATCCTCAGTCTAAACAATGTGATATGGCCAAAAAGTATGAAACTTATTATGATTGTCCAAAAATGTATCAAAAGACGTAGCAGAATGTGTGGGATATGATGCTACAGGACCCACATTTTAGAAATTTCAAGAACTTTTGTAACAAAAAAAATCAAATGCGTTGAAGAGGCAGACGACCAACCGAAGTTGATCGAAGTTGGCTACATGTGCCCTCGGGGACTCTTGGTCCACCAGCAGTGACACTCACCAAGTAGTTCAAATATTAAACGTCTTTCAATTCAATTAGATTTAGATTTACCATACTTATGCTGCATACCTAAAATGCATAAGAATCCGTACAAACAACGTTTCATCGCTGGTTCCTCAAAATGTTCTACCAAATCTGTATAGATCTTACTCACCAAAGTGTTATCTGAAATCAAATCTGGGCTTCAAAAATATTGTTCGACAGTATATTCTCGCAGTGGAATCAACCAAATGTGGATTTTAAAGAATTCGAAGGAACTTTTAGAACATCTGAAATCCAGTCATTTTAGTAGAGTCCATTCGATCAAAGCGTTTGATTTTTCGACACTTTACACTACAATAATTATTCCACATTCTAAATTGAAAGAAAGACTCGCAAAAATTATAAGTAATGCGTTTACAAGTAAGAACGGTAATCGCAAGTACAAATTTATTGTTGTTAACTATGACAAAACCTACTTTGTAGAAGAAAAGTCCGATTCTGAAAATAAGTACACTGAAACAGATATTATTCAGATGTTAAACTTTCTTTGGTGTTTGGAGGAAAGGTCTCTCAGCAAATTGTCGGAAATCCAATAGGGACCAATTGTGCCCCACTCCTTGCCGACATTTTCCTTTACTCGCACGAAGCTGAATTCATTCAATCTTTGGTCTCTGAAGGGAAACGATACTTAGCTTCTGACTTCAACTTCACTTACAGATACATAGATGATGTGTTGTCCATCAATAATCCAAAATTCGCGGATTACTTGAGCAGTATCTATCCTTCGGAGCTTGAAGACAAAGAAACTACAGAGACAAATAATTCAGCATCCTTTTTGGACATAATGTTGTCCTACGACACTGATGGTCACATGAACACCTCACTCTATGACAAACGTGACGACTTCAATTGCAGCATTACAAACTTTCCTTTTCTGAGTAGCAACATCCCTTCATCGCCTGCTTATGGCGTGTTCATATCTCAGTTGATACGCTATGCCAGAGCAAGTACCAAATATACAGATTTTGTTCTGAGAGCTAGGCTTCTTTCAGATAAGCTTCTCAGTCAGGGATATGTTTGTGAACGACTAACATCGTCACTGAGGAAGTTCTACGGTCGATATGGGGAATTCGTCATACACTATGATGTCCCACACTCCAAAGTGGTGGATGATATTCTGTCATAGACCATCCAACCAAAGATTGTACTCTATGTCTTCCGTAATGGAAGTAACCGGATGTGACATTTCTACGGAATTGAAGCGGCGGGTGTTGCATATAATCAGGAGATGCTTCCTCTTCCGGGGCACCTGGCCTCACTCCCATATCGGGAGTTCGCTTCTTTTCATGTGGTGGAGGTTTTTGTTTGTATGCTTTGGTTCCTGTTTTGTCCTGATTTTGTATGCCTTCGGTTTCTGGTTTTCTGAATTGTCGATTTTGTGCTGTATACAGGGATATGGTCATTATCCATATTTGTCATTTCATACTTTATTTTACCTTAAAATACTCTGCTTTAGAAAATTGGTGAATGATTTATTTACGAAATCTTGTAAATGCATTATAAAAATTAAAAAAAAAAAAATGTATTGATTTTAGTGCATTGTTATAATTTATTCATCCTACATAGTTTTTGAGCCAATGAGCGCTGTGTTGGCCTCACCTTATTGTAGATACTGTATGGGGTCTCATAACTGACCCAGATCTGTGTTGGCCTCACCTTATTGTAGATACTGTATGGGGTCTCATAACTGACCCAGATCTGTGTTGGCCTCACCTTATTGTAGATACTGTATGGGGTCTCATAACTGACCCAGATCTGTGTTGGCCTCACCTTATTGTAGATACTGTATGGGGTCTCATAACTGACCCAGACCTGTGTTGGCCTCACCTTATTGTAGATACTGTATGGGGTCTCATAACTGACCCAGATCTGTGTTGGCCTCACCTTATTGTAGATACTGTATGGGGTCTCATAACTGACCCAGATCTGTGTTGGCCTCACCTTATTGTAGATACTGTATGGGGTCTCATAACTGACCCAGATCTGTGTTGGCCTCACCTTATTGTAGATACTGTATGGGGTCTCATAACTGACCCAGATCTTTGTTGGTCCGTCCATATTGTAATAGTACTCAGCATGAGCTCCAGGGTCTCTAACATCGTTACCTCCCTTTGACAGCAAATCCATAACCTTTAAAGACAACATGGAAATTGAATTTGAAGTTAGAAAGCAATGGTAAAAGAAAGGTAAAGAAAGCAATGATAAAAGAAAGATAAAGAGAGCAATGATAAAAGAAAAGTAAAGAAAAAAGAAAAGTGAAGAAAATAATGATAAAAGAATGATAAAGAAAAGTAAAGAAAACAATGATAAAAGAAAAGTAAACAAAAAAGAAAGGTAAAGAAAGCAATGATAAAAGTAAAGTAAAGAAAGCAATGATAAAAGAAAAGTAAAGAAAACAATGATAAAAGAAAAGCAAAGAAAACAATGATAAAAGAAAAGTAAAAAAAAAAAATAAAGAAAAATAAAGAAAAAAAAAGGAAGTAAAGAAAGCAATGATAAAAGAAAAGTAAAGAAAAAAGAAAAATAAAGAAAGCAATGATTAAAGTAAAGTGAGCAGTGATGAAAGTAAAGAGAGCAATGATAAAAGTAAAGAGAGCAATGATAAAAGTAAAGAGAGCAATGATAAAAGTAAAGAGAGCAATGATAAAAGTAAAGAGAGCAATGATAAAAGTAAATTGATGTGTTCCAACTACCTACCCTCTTGAAAAACATTTTAGACAAATTTTAATCCCTACACATGTGCTTCGGATAGAAAATCCTCATCTATGATAACTAATGCCAAAGTGATTAAGACAATCCAAATTTATTTTAGTAGCGCTCCGAATGGCGGAAAACCCCAATCTATCAAAACGTGATGCACGATACCCACTAATGTCACGCACCATATAAGATAAATACTGCAGTAAAAATAACACTGCAACAAAGGAGGGGATCTCTAACAACAAAAGGTTGCAGTAGTCACAGCATAACCCCAAAACGCACCCAATGCAAAAACATAGAAACAGACACGCACAGAAAGCGATGCAAAAGGGACAAGGAAAACCAACTCCCCCAAAACACACCCAGTGCAAAAACACAGAAACAGACACGCACAGAAATAGATGCAAAAGGGACAAGGAAAACCAACTCACACCATAGAAACATTGAACATAAAAGACCACACATAAACCAACGAGAACAATGGGCAACCGGAACCGACTTAGGACGGTCATTTGCGACTTTTAAAAGTAGCAGACGGTGTGGTTATCGGGATAACGTGCGCACAACCCTGCCACTTTTTCGATTACCAAGAGGTCTCGAAGAACGCACAATTGTTGTGTAAAATAAATTGCTCACTAAGTCACACCCATTGAAACAACACAGTTTCAAACTATGGGTGAATATTTTATTATATATTTAAAAATTCTTCAAATGGCGTTTCGGCATAACGTCGAAATACGTCAAAGACGTCATTTTTTGCATACGGGTAATATCACAGGACACGCGATAATTCTCATATGTTCACATTCACTTTTATAATTCAAGAAAATATTGTGTTATTTTAAAGCTAAATAGATGTACAATTAATTTGTTTGAAAATCATGCTACATTAATTAATAACATCAAATATTTCCTTCTCCAAAATCACGTAGTGGTTATCCGGATTACGTGCGCATGACCCTTCCACTTTTATCATTTTCGAAGAATTGTTGTGGTAAATAAGCTCCTCACTGTAAGGTGAACATACAAACAGAAAGCATGACTCAGGGACCCAAGAAAGATACAGATGGATATGTAAAAACTTAAAAAGAAGGCATGCGAAACACAGTCCGCGCTCTGACGGCTATAGCGAACACATGCATGTCCGTGGAGTCCGCTTGACATTCAGAGAGGACAGGTGGTCGGGGCCCTTTCTTCTTTAAAGAGGTTAGGACCAGAGTCCTGTCGTCATAGTCTGCCAGAGTGCAATTCTTAAGAATAGGCTGTAGATTTGTCAAGTTCCAAGCCAAGTGTCCATCTGGACAGAAGGATCATATCCACGGTAAAAAAGACGTTTGATTATTTTAACACAATTTCAAAAAGTGTGGAAAACAGAATTTTGATAAATTTGCTGAGTTCATGTACCATAACTCTTGTAGAAATAAGTCAACTAGGAAAACTCAAACTTGATCTCTTTGACATGTATTTACATAAAACATACAGTTCAATATCTCCAATCTCAAGCAAGAAAAGTCCAGAAAAATGAGAATATTATGAAATTTGCTAAGACCAAGGGCCATTACTCTTGTAAAAATATGTCAATCAAAACCAAACTCGAACATGATCTGTTTGACTTTGAGATATATTAACATACTAAAACTGGTTCAATTTATGTACTAAGGACGGAAAAAATTTCGGAAAACTAAATTTTGACAGACAAACGGAATGGATACTTTAAGTCCCCTACCGGCGGACTATAATAAATCCAGAGAGCGCTACTGACTACACTTGAATGTGTCAGAGAATCTCTTCGGCATTAAGGAGGGTTTGAACACCAAGATGGTGGCGGCATTATTTGTTTTCTCACTTCCTTGGAAAAGTACAGTCTTAACATCCTTAAAACATTTGATATGCTGATTGATATACACATTTGAGTGTCCTGATGAAGTTTGAATAATTTTCGGTGTCATTTGAAGAAATTAAAACGATTTTCGAAATTGTGGACTTTTGGAGTTTTATCCATGAGCAAACAGCGACGTTATTTCGACGTTATCAGGGAAAATTGTGTCACAAACCTTCGCATTCAAAATGCAATAAAAAACCCCAAACATATCACATTGAAACTTTGCATGTATAAAACAGAAAATTAAATCTTCATTACAGTGAATTTGTTGACAAATTAACATCACAGGAAAGCGGGTGTCACTTTATTGAAAATGGACGATTTCCGAAAGAAAAATTGAAAAATATAAAGCTTTGTAATATTTAAATCCAAAATTCAATTTTTTCTCATTCAATCATGAAATCATCTCTGGACATTGTTGATAATTTTGATAGTTTTTGACAACGATTCATTCGCACGATTACTACTAATTGACTATCAACTAAAGTCAATTGGCTTGAAATCGCAAATTTTTGAGCAACAGTATCATCTTTTATTCCAGTATCCCGCCTTTGTTAAAAACACAATTAATCTCATCTTTTTAATACAATGCAATACATTCATGAAGATTTTGGAAGTTAAATCAAAATTCATTTCCAATAGCTTAACGAGAACTGGAACGACGTTTTCAATATTATGACGTCATCAAGAAATCACGAAAACGTTTATTTATGCATATTTCAAAGTCTCGTAGAAAATTTTCCGGTGGAGAGAATCAAACGAAAGTTTGCATAATCAAGGGCAGACAAGAAATATATAATTTCAGAAATTTTGAGAAAAATTGAATATGGCGTCCAAGTGTTCAATACCTTCTTAAAAAGGTATCACGAATGAGGATTTACTGTCCAAAATATGTGTCTGGTGCATAAAAATGGGTTCGAAATTGTCTTCATAAGGCAAACATTATTATTATGATATGTGAATCCAACAGCGATCAGTAAGAAATAATAGATAATTTACCTGTCCTAACCCTGCCTTTTAGCAAAACATAGTTATGAAAGCTGACCTCATAATACGACATGAATCCTTCGAATCTGGTGTATGTCCCAAATGGCGCTGACAATGTATTTGACAGGGCACCAGTCAAATAGGTAGAGCCTGTCAACTCGAATGTTCTACCATAGGCAGGCATACCAACAACTATTTTTCTCTTTGGTACTCCGATCTCGTTCCAGTACTCAACGGCATATTCCTGTAAAGATTAAATAACGCGATATCAGTCAATCAGTCAATGATGAATCAATCATTTAAGACGTTGACAGTTTCTTTGTATTATTGAACTGTCTATGTTCTAAAGAAAAAGGAAGGATATCTAGCATGACCACCCTGCACATACCCAGCGAAACAAACCCACAAGAGAGTGACACATAAATGACATCAGACAAAACTACAAACCGCAAAAAACGCAATGTTCAATAGAGCATCATACAAAGCAATCGAAATAGACGTACAGAAACATCAAACATTCATGACAACGAATGGATCTAAAAGGTTCTATGGCATGCGTATAACAGTCTGTGTTCTGCTGGCTGACCAACTGTCAGATATGGCATAGAATAAAGACCCATTCCTCTCTGATGAGATTTAATCAAGGCCCTCTTGGAGTCCCGTGTCGTCACGGTTGGCCAGTGTGCAACGTTGAGAAAGACACAGGTACAAAACTGTAGATTAGTCCAGTACCATGCCCATTGTTTTGTGACGATTTGAGAATCATATCCTCGGTAAAGTAGGCGACTGACTCTTTTCTTACACTTGTTTCTTTGATCCTTCTAATTTGTTAATAAGGTCACCTTTAAATGAAGGCAATGAAATTACCAATGATACATACTCTGATGCTGGAGTTGTCCCGAATTTTGAAAGAAGTTCAGAACATTATTGTAAAATTTCCAAATTGTTTTAAAAGTTTATGATGACTGAATCCTTGACAGATAAGTTTTTTTGCAATTTGTTTATTTTCATCATGGAAGTCCGAAACATAGGAGCAAGCTCTAGCATATCTGATGAGCTGTAAATGCCGTACGATGGCAATCTTGGAACATTGCAAACAAGCCAAGGAAAATAAACAATGCTGAAGCCAAAGGCACCTCTTTTGTCGTATATCTTTGTCTGAATTTCTCAATTATTGAATTTCATATCAAGATCCAAAAATGGTGTAGCTGTATCATATGTGTTTGGTTTACTCAATGCTAACTCTGGAGGATAAACTGTAATTTTGTAATTGTCAAAATGTTGGTTATCAATATTCAAAATATCATCAAGATACCCAGAGGTGCCGTTAAAACATTACAAATTATCAGAAATCTTGAGTTTTTGCAGATTTTTCATGAATTCCTTGTCGCATGTGTATAAAAACTAATCTGCAACCAGAGGCGCACAATTAGTACCCATAGGAATTCCAATAACTTGCATGTATAGAGTATCATGATTTGTACGATTTGTATTCTACTGAGGAAAGAATCCTTTTGTGTCAGGAGTACATATGTGTTTTACCCTCTCGATCAAAACACAAATTAATAAGTTTTGATAATCGGTCTTTTATCTTCTCATGAGGGAGGGTGGTGCACATGTTAGAAATGTCGTAGGATGAGATATATTCCACTTTTAAATTAAATGATTTGAATAAGTCGATAACATCACCGGAATTCTTAATTGATAAAAAATAATTGATGTGTCGCTATTATTAAATGCAGTTCACAATATTTTGATACATGTTGATGTCAAATTCCTAGATAAGACTTGACTACTACATCACTGATTAGGATTTAATATCCGAAACACGTGTTTGGTGCATAATAAATTGGTTTGAAATTTTTTTCGGAAGGTAATGACTTGGAAAAATACGCAAAAAAATCTAAATTGTCCGGCTCGAGATACAGAATGTCATAAATATTTAAGATTGGTCACTTTGCAAATTTGTGTAAAACAGCCAAAACGAAATCATCATTGACGCAAAGGGTACGTTGTTTGAACCTGGATACGCACCCTGACCAAGACCGTTAGAGTGGAGACGACGAATGTGCTCTTTTTTTCATTGATGAAAACAGCTGATGATATTTACGGAGGTAGGAGGAGTCAATGATATACAAAAGATAATTGATAGCGGTTCCACAGCAAATGTTACAATCAATAAACTCTGGAATGACATGAAACAGCGAAAATGAATAACAACTCTAGGAAAAACTATAAACAATTTTTTTTCCGTATGGAAACTCGAAATGTCAAAAGATGTTTCGACGCCGATATGAGAATCGGGAAAAATATTGTACACGTTGAATTTATGGTATTTGAGGAAAAGGACAAGCACTCCTAGGGCTTGAAACCGCAATCCAATTAGGCGTCCTAAAATAGGCAAAAATATTAATGTCAATGAAACAAAGTAATCTGAATTCGACGACGATGACATTTTTCAAGGACTCGAGGAACTGAAAGATTTCCAACTGAAATTACCGATCGATGAAACTGACAAGCTGATAGCGCAACCAATGAGAAAAAATTCGTTCAGTTTGAGAGAAAAAGCAGAAAAGAAACTAAACGATCTCGAAAGCAATGGCGTCATTAAAAACGTAGAAGGCCCTACACCCTACATATCACCTGTGGTCGTAGCTCCGAAAGCAAATGGCTTTATTCGATGCTGTGTGGGTATGCGACAAGCAAATACGGTTGTGAGTGATATCCGATACCGAGAGATGTACACGATTATAAAGGAAATAACCTATTGAATTTTAAGTACTTGAATTTAATTTTTACGTACCACACAAGCCGTCTGGTCAGCACTTCTTCGAGTCGAGTATAACGGACTATGGTGTCCCGTTTTACCATCCTTATAGCTGACAAAATCATATGCTTGTATTAGAACGTAGTCGACATTTCTGAAATTATACACATGAATTGATGATGATGATATACAATTTATTATTATAAAGTCTCCTCCAAGACCCATACTTTTAGACTTTAAAGCAAGCTAGTTAGTTTATGTATAGTATTTTGTGTTTCATGTTTCTATGTCACATGTCTTTTTTGTGCTTTTTGCTGTGCTTCTCTACTCTGTGCTTTTGCATCAGGTGTTTTTGTGCTTTACTGTGGGTACTACAGCAAAGTCTGGTTGGAGATACCTTCCTTTCGTCTAATGTTAAATCACAGGGTGGACAAGCATAACAAGAGGCAACTGTAAAATAATGGCGCCCATTATTGTATCCGGGATCCGTCACTGTTTGTGTCGAAAGTGATATACATGATATAAAAGACAGACTTTACTGATTGTTGATTTGTAATGAAAGATATATTTTCATGTTATATAAATTGATAAAGAATACGAATTAAGATTCTTAATTTGATTAACTTTGATTGCACATGTTTGTACTTTATAACATGCATGATATTGCAATGCTGGTATGCGAGGTGGAAACATGCTTATTACCTAGACAAAGACTGTTACCTAGATAGGGACTATTACGATAGAGACTGTTACCTAGATAGGAAATGTTACCCAGATAGGAAATGTTACCCAGATAGGAAATGTTACCTAGATAGGAAATGTTACCCAGATAGGAAATGTTACCTAGATAGGGAATGATACCTAGATAGGGAATGATACCTAGATAGGAAATGTTACATAGATAGGGAATGTTACCTAGATAGGGACCATTACCTAGATAGGGACGGTACCTAGTTAGGGACTGTAACTTAGATCGGGACTGTTTAGGGATTGTTACCCAGAAAGGGACTGTTACCTAGATAGGGACTGTTACCTAGTTAGGACCTATTACCTAAATAGGGACTGTAACCTCGATAGGGACTGTTAAATAAATAAGGACCGTTAGATAGATAGGGACTGTTACCTAGATAGGAACTGTTACATCGATAGGAATTGTTAATTAGATAGGGACGGTTAAGTGATTGTAACTTGGATATGGACTGTTACCTAGATAGGGAATGTTGCTTAGATAGGGACTGTTACATAGATAGGAAGTGTTTAGGGACTGTTACCTAGATAGGGACTGTTACATAGAAAGGGAATGTTTAGGGACTGTTACCTAGATAGGGACTGTTACCTAGATAGGGACTGTTTAGGGACTATTACCCAGATAGGGACTGTTTAGGGACTTTTACCCACTGCTGATGGACCAGGAGTCCCCGATGGCACATGTATCCAAGTCCGATCAACTTTGGTTGATCGTTTCTTCAACGCATTCGAATATTTCTGTTATCAAAACTTTTGAAATTTCTAAAACATGGGTCTTGTAGCATCATATCCCTTCCATCCTGCTAAATCTTTCGATACATTTTGACATAATAACTTTCACACTCTTTGGTCATATTACATTGTTTAGATTGAAGATCACCGACGCGGGCTAAGTACCCAAAACGTGCATGTCTGGTCCATGCTGCAAATGTATCAGTTCTTAAATGATGCTATTGAATTTAAAGACATTTAATAACTAGATGGTGACTGTTACCTAGAAAGGGACTGTTACCTAGATTGGGACTGTTACCTAAATAGGAACTGTTACCTAGATTGGAACCGTTACCTAGATAGGGACTGTTACCTAGATAGGGACTGTTACCTAGAAAGGGACTGTTACCTAGATTGGGACTGTTACCTAAATAGGAACTGTTACCTAGATAGGAACCGTTACCTAGATAGGGACTGTGACCTAGATAGGGACTATTACCTAGATAGGGACTGTTACCTAGATAGGGACTGTTACCTAGATAGGAACCGTTACCTAGATAGGGACTGTTACCTAGATAGGGACCGTTACCTAGATTGGGACTGTTACCTAAAAAGGAACTGTTACCTAGATAGGGACTGTGACCTACATAGGGACTATTACCTAGATAGGGACTGTTACCTAGATAGGGACTGTTACCAAGATAGGGACCGTTACCTAGATTAGGACTATTACCTAGATAGGAACTGTTACCTAGATAGGGACCGTTACCTAGATTGGGACTATTACCTAGATAGGGACTGTTACCTAGATAAGGAATGTTACCTAGATAGGGACTGTTACCTAGATAGGGACTGTTACCTAGATAGGAAATGTTACCTAGATAGGGACTATTACCTAGATAGGGACTGTTACCTAGATAGGGACTGTTACCTTGATAGGAAATGTTACCTAGATTGGGACTATAACCTAGATAGGGACTGGTACCTAGATAGGGACTGTTACCTAGATAGGGACCGTTACCTAGATTGGGACTATTACCTAGATAGGGACTGTTACCTAGATGAGGAATGTTACCTAGATAGGGACTGTTACCTAGATAGGGACTGTTACCTAGATAGGAAATGTTACCTAGATAGGGACTATTACCTAGATAGGGACTGTTACCTAGATAGGGATTGTTACCTAGATAGGGACTGTTACCTAGATAAGGACTATTACCTAGATAGGGACTGTTACCTAGATAGGGACTGTTACCTAGATAGGGACTGTTACCTAGATAAGGAATGTTACCTAGATAGGGACTGTTACCTAGATAAGGACTATTACCTAGATAGGGACTGTTACCTAGATAGGGAATGTTACCTAGATAAGGAATGTTACCTAGATAAGGACTATTACCTAGATAGGGACTATTACCTAGATAGGAAATGTTACCTAGATAGGGATTGTTACCTAGATAGGGACTGTTACCTAGATAAGGAATGTTACCTAGATAGGGACTGTTACCTAGATTGGGACTATTACCTAGACAGGGACTGTTACCTAGATAAGAAATGTTACCTAGATAGGGATTGTTACCTAGATAGGGACTGTTACCTAGATAGGGACTATTACCTAGATAAGGACTGTCACCTAGATAGGACTGCTATCCAGATAGGGATTGTTACCTAGATAGGGACCGTTACCTAGATTGGGACTATTACCTAGATAGGGACTGTTACCTAGATAGGGACTGTTACCAAGATAGGGACTATTACCTAGATATGGACTATAACCTAGATAGGGACTATTACCTAGATAGGGACCGTTACCTAGATTGGGACTATTACCTAGATATGGACTATTACTCAGATAGGGACTATTACGTAGATAGGGACTATTACCTAGATAGGGACCGTTACCTAGATAGGGACTATTACCTAGATAGGGACCGTTACATAGATTAGGACTATTACCTAGATAGGAACTGTTACCTAGATAGGGACCGTTACCTAGATTGGGACTATTACCTAGATAGGAGCTGTTACCTAGATTGGGACTATTACCTAGATAGGGACTATTACCTAGATTGGGACTATTACCTAGATATGGACTATTACCTAGATAAGGACTATTACCTAGATAGGGACTATTACCTAGATAGGGACCGTTACCTAGATAGGGACCGTTACCTAGATTGGGACTATTACCTAGATAGGAGCTGTTACCTAGATTGGGACTGTTACCTAGATAGGGACTGTTACCTAGATAGGGACTGTTACCTAGATAGGGACTATAACCTAGATATGGACTATTACCTAGATAGGAGCTATTACCTAGATTGGGACTATTACCTAGATAGGGACCATTACCTAGATAGGGACTATCACCTAGATAGGGACTATTACCTAGATAGGGACCATTACCTAGATAGGGACCGTTACCTAGATAGGGAATGTTACCTAGATAAGGAATGTTACCTAGATAAGGACTATTACCTAGATAGGGACTATTACCTAGATAGGAAATGTTACCTAGATAGGGATTGTTACCTAGATAGGGACTGTTACCTAGATAAGGAATGTTACCTAGATAGGGACTGTTACCTAGATTGGGACTATTACCTAGACAGGGACTGTTACCTAGATAAGAAATGTTACCTAGATAGGGATTGTTACCTAGATAGGGACTGTTACCTAGATAGGGACTATTACCTAGATAAGGACTGTCACCTAGATAGGACTGCTATCCAGATAGGGATTGTTACCTAGATAGGGACCGTTACCTAGATTGGGACTATTACCTAGATAGGGACTGTTACCTAGATAGGGACTGTTACCAAGATAGGGACTATTACCTAGATATGGACTATTACCTAGATAGGGACTATTACCTAGATAGGGACCGTTACCTAGATTGGGACTATTACCTAGATATGGACTATTACCTAGATAGGGACTATTACCTAGATAGGGACTATTACCTAGATAGGGACCGTTACCTAGATTGGGACTATTACCTAGATAGGGACTATTACCTAGATAGGGACTATTACCTAGATAGGGACCGTTACCTAGATTAGGACTATTACCTAGATAGGAACTGTTACCTAGATAGGGACCGTTACCTAGATTGGGACTATTACCTAGATAGGAGCTGTTACCTAGATTGGGACTATTACCTAGATAGGGACTATTACCTAGATTGGGACTATTACCTAGATATGGACTATTACCTAGATAAGGACTATTACCTAGATAGGGACTATTACCTAGATAGGGACCGTTACCTAGATAGGGACCGTTACCTAGATTGGGACTATTACCTAGATAGGAGCTGTTACCTAGATTGGGACTGTTACCTAGATAGGGACTGTTACCTAGATAGGGACTGTTACCTAGATAGGGACTATAACCTAGATATGGACTATTACCTAGATAGGAGCTATTACCTAGATTGGGACTATTACCTAGATAGGGACCATTACCTAGATAGGGAATATTACCTAGATAGGGACCGTTACCTAGATTGGGACTATTACCTAGATAGGAACTGTTACCTAGATAGGGACTGTTAACTAGATAGGACTGCTATCTAGATAGGGATTGTTACCTAGATAGGGACTGTTACCAAGTTCTTATCAAAATTCACTCCGGCGTTTGAAGCGTTTTCTTTTCGTCTAAGAATACCATACATGGACCATATACAAAGTATAAAAGAACCAGGGTAACACGACGAAACCACTTTACGACACATCGATGGAAAATAAAGACCAAACATTTTAAGATACTAAAGGACAAGTGGTACTGATTTAAGGCGCCGATCTACAATATTAAATAATGTTGTCATCCGGATTAGTGCGTACAACACTCCTACTTGCTCGATATCCAAGTTGTCTAGAAGAACACACAATTACAGATAGACCTAACCAATTTGTTGGATGTCTTTTGTCTATTAAAACCATTTGTTACAAATAATACAGTATTCTTAAAAAAATAATCAAAGAAGTACCCATCAGTTATTCGGTCTCAAAATCGTAAGAATTTTCATAAATGAGTTAAAGAAGATCCTGACAAAAATCTCAAAAGCACACACAAAAGAGCACCAAATTGAGCATCGACGGACCCCCAGTTGCGAAAACGTTATAAACTTTATCACGCCTCGTACAAATGTCAGCCAATGACGTCGCAGTATTACGATCAAGTGGTGTCCTACCTTGACGTCGAGGTAGGTCACTAAATTTCCAAACGTAAAAAATAACAGAAAAATAACAGAAAACGTTACGAAGTGGTTCTCGGCATGATAAATTCGCCATAGGGTTTTCCTTCTCAAAGTAGATATGTAAATAACAAATTTACACACCTACTTTGAGTAGGAAGTATGACAGGAACAAACAATATAACTAATAATATTTCGATGTGAGACCAGATGCCCGGGGAGAGTCAGCGTCTGACAAGAATGACAAATTAAAGTTCCGTTAAGATGGTAGTCTCAGGGTAAAGGACGTAACTCAAAATTAATCTCACAAACGTTTGTTGTCTGGCGTAACTTTACCATCGTTTGTTAGCATCTGCATGACCTAATCATGACGTCATAATAGGGGAATTTCCCGCGCGGTAAACGGAGGTAAACGGATTTTTTATGGTTGATCTAAATATCATTATCTACATGTATTTTCATAAGTATGTATATGATTATCTCTCTTTTATTTCCTGAAATTGAGCATTACTTTTAGATTGAATGTTTCCGAGATTTATACATTTCTTTTTTCTTTTGATATTTTCAGTATCTACTCGAATTCCTTGACCTACGGCATGTTTCATTCCGTAAATGTCGAAAAAAAAATCTTATGTTATCTGATAATTATGACCACAATTACTTCGATTTTATTGAGCGTGATCAGTAAAAATCGAGTCCATTTAGCTTTATAAGATACCTTCGTTTGACAAGAAGTTCATCTAGAAGAAAAAAAATGTATCGTAGAGAGGAGGGAAGGGGTCTGGCTCGGCAATTTGGGACGATTACTTTTTATCTTAAAAAAATCGGGAAAATAAAAAAAATTGTACGAATTTCAAAACAAGGATCCAGGATGGGGGGAGGGGGGGGGGTTGTGTCGGTCTTTTCTGAACAACTCGACTCCATCTATACCCGCGCATATAATATGAACCTATGAACATATAAACCTATTTTTCTTTATTTTTTTTATTCAATTTTTTTATTTTACCTTTTGTTCGATTGCTTCCCGTATTTAATTTAATTGAGAACGGAGTTCCTAAAAATTAAAGTGAAAATTTAATCGGAATATCAACTGAATCAAATGCATGAATTACGTCTAGATTCTGAAATAATTATCACTATTATTTATTCAAATTAATTTTACAATTTCGCATAATCATGTTGATTATAAATTTGTCGACAAGACATACAACGCTATACTTAACCTCGACGTAACGTATCGCGACGTAAAAAAGAAGGGGTAGGGGTAACCCAAATGGCTCTAACTCGGTAAAAATAGGTTCGATTTCTCTGTAATTTACACAGATTTAAGATAGATAAATAATCTCTATCCCACTAGTTTTTCATTGAAATTATATGATAGTTTTTTCATAAGCTATGTAAATGTGACAATTTTCGCAACTTCAGATAGGTTCATGTTTATCCTTATTTTTCTATAAAATCGCTTCTAAAATAAGTATGGTGATATTAAGACATCAAGATGTCACTAAAGAAGAATGTTGTATGTAATATACTTGAAATGCAAAGCTTATGATTAATAAATTTGCAGGCCCATTGAATATCTGAGAACAAATTTCGTGACACAATCGTCATTTTCTGCATTGAAAGGGGGACAAAATTTGGAGGTTTTGAATTGCAACCCACGCAAAACAATTGGTTAGATTTCTTTCAAACTTAAGCAAAAGATGCATGATATCATAGTTAATTAATACTGCAATTATGAAGAAAATTGAATGAAGGGAAGTAATGGGGCTATGGTGAGACTACCACCTTAAGATACAAATAATGGTATGGGCGTGACAAAGTACACATAACGTTGTTGTCATGACAATGTAATCATAACGTGATTGTCATTAAATAAAAGGCTTTCGACGAACATGCTTAAATTATCTCGTAAGTCGTGCGTACTTTGATATGATGGTCACGTTGTATGCCGCATCAATAACCGATTTATTTGCTGAAACAGCTACCGTAAGTAGAAGTCTGTCTTTCCGAGTTAAGGAAGCATCAGCCGCAAACTCTGAACGGAGTTCCTAAAAATTAAAGTGAAAATTAGATGTGTAGAAACTTAATGATTCCATAGAAGACCATTGATATTCCTGAATTCAGCATGCCACCGACCTTTTTATCTTATAGAAAAATGCACTAGTATGGTAAGAATATAATTGTGAACAGTTCAAAACCTAAAATAAAAACTGACTATACTGAGTAACAGGTTTAATTCCTAATACTATGCTGTACAATTGTCATTATCGATATATTGTAGTACACCATATGCGCATTTCAACATAAGTTTTTTCCCATCAGTAATGTTCGAGGCCCAAAAAGAGGAAATCCAAGTAATATGAAAAAGTGAAGAGGAAAAGTTTAAACTTGACCTGAAATATCCTTCAAAGAATCTGCTAAGGACAGAGATATGCCATCAGGAAGATTAAGACAATTTCCATATCCCACCCACACTGCTACGTCTTTTTGTACATTTTTGGACATAATTTTCATACTTTTTGGCCATATTACATTGTTTAGACTAAGGATCACTGACGAGGGTTTAGTACCCGAAACGTGCATGTCTGATCCATGCTGAAAATTTATCAGGTTTTAAATGATGCTATTGAATTTAAAGACGTTTAACATTTGAACTACTTGGTGAGTGTCACTGCTGGTGGACCAAGAGTCCCCGAGGGCACATGTAGCCAAGTTCGATCAACTTCGGTTGGTCGTCTGTCTCTTCAACGCATTTGAAATTTTCTGTTACAAAATTTCTTGAAATTTCTAAAACGTGGGTCCTGTAGCATCATATCCCACCCATTCTGCTACGTCTTTTGGTACATTTTGGACATAATTTTCATACTTTTTGGCCATATTACATTGTTTAGACTAAGGATCACTGACGAGGGTTTAGTACCCATAACGTGCATGCCTGGTCCATGCTGAAAATTTATCAGGTTTTAAATGATGCTATTGAATTTAAAGACGTTTGATTTTTGTTACGAAGAACTAACAAGTTTATTTCAAGAAAAGGGGACGATCGCCAGCATAACCTTCCTGTACCCACCCAGCGAAGCAAACCAAGAAGAAAGTAGTACGTAAATGACATCAGAAAAAACTACAAACCACAAAAAAATACACGACAAAAATCACTAGATCATCATACAAAACAATCGAAACAGACGTACAGAAACATCAAACATCAGTGACAACAAATAAAAGGAAGGATCCATATGTGCAATCGGCGCCAAGTTTGGACGGTCATCTGCTATAAACAAATGGTGTGGTTTTCCGGATTACGTGCACACAACCCTCCCACTTATCCGGATACACAGAGGTCTCCATAGACACACAATAGTTGTATAAACAAAACACTTCTCACTGTAAGGTGAAGTCACAAACGCAGCGGCCTTTTGTAAAACGAATTCTATGTAACAGGATCTAAACAATTCTATGGCATGCATATAGCAGTCTGTGCTCTGCTGGCTGAAGCGAACTCAAGATCAATCACCCGAGAAGTCTGACCAACTCTGAGAAAGGACAGAGAATCAGGACCCAGGACTTGTGGTTGAAATTCGATCTACCTTTGATCCTTCTGAATTTGTTTACTAAGTCACCGTAACATGAAGGTAATGAAATTACCAATGATACATACTATGATGCTAGAGTTGTCCCAAATTTTGAAGGAAGTTCAGAATAGTTATTGTATAATTTTCAAAAAGATTTTTACAAGTTTATGATATTTAAATTATTGATTGATCAGTTTCTTTGTAATTTGTCTATTGAAGTCTGAAACATGGGAGCAAGCTCTAGCGTATTTGATGAGCTGAGAGATGTAAATGCCGTAGGATGGCAACCTTGGAACATCGCTATCAAGCCAAGGAAAATTAACTATGTTGAAGCCAAAATCTTCTCTTTTGTTGTACATTTTCTCTAAATATGATCATTCAGTCCTAGGGGATAGGCAGTTTGGAGTTTAGTGATCAAGGTATATTCTGCTTGTAGTCTGCCCTTTTTTAATATTAGTTTTTGTCTGCTGATTTTGTTTTGGAAAATATTGTATTGGGGTGATGGTGATATAAGAAAAAGAATTGTTATATAGAACGAAATGATTATACAGAAAATCTCTAAATTCAAGTTAAGTGCCGAAGCACGGGGAACGATTACTTCTGGGACAGAAAAAAATCCATCTGCAGTGATACCAGCCTAGACACTAAACTCAAATTTAATAATAGAGCATATATCTAAATATTTCAAAAATTGAAGGAAAACTTATGCATCTTGCACTACGCGCACAATGCAGTTTTCCCTCAATTTTTGGTGTTGATACCTCGATCAACAAAAAAAAAAAAATGATACGATTCCTTAAATTACACAACCTGACTTTATGGTGACATAATAAACAAAATTAGAAGGACGAAAGACAGACAGATTTTCCATCAAACTGCGTAAGAATCATCAAACGCCTTGTATACCTTGAATGTGACTCTAATGTCACCAGACGGACATCGGGCAGGGTACTTGACCAATCTACAGCTTTGTGCCATTTTTGGACATAATAACTTTCACACTCTTTGGTCATATTACATTGTTTAGATGGAGGATCACTGACGTGGGTTAAGCACATGAAACGTTCATGGCTGGACCATGCTGCAAGTTTATCTGTTCTCCTTTATCGACATTTTGACCAGGCGGATCATTCTGTTTTATCTATGAAAGTCAGAATCCTGGAGAAAATATATCACCCCACAAACAATCCCAATTTGAGCACACCTTTCCGTCGCAACAGAGAAGAGTTCTGGATGAAAAATCTTAACACTGCAGCGCCCTATGGGTGCAACGATAACATCAGCACTATAGGAAACTTAACAAGTCCCGGTTGTCAATCGGTAAATGTGACTAGCTTATTCAACAGACCACAAAGAAGACCTCGAAGTCATGGCATTCGAAAATATGAAAGGCCTGAGATACATAGTTTCTCCTTCGATGACTTGGTTCCATTTTTGAATGAGCCTCTAGGCCTGCATTATATTCGTACCAAATTATACTCTGTTCCTTTACGGAAGTTACACGAAATCTACGATTATACGAAGCACCTCGCATATACTGATACACGTTCCCCAGAATACAGACTACAAGGAGTCATCTTGGACATTTCTACTTTTCGTTTATTTCAAGCAGTTAGATCAGATAAATCAGAGGAGAAAACAAACCGCCCTTTCATTAAAGTAAGATTTGCAAACAAAGGTATTGATAACTTGAATCTTGGTCAAATTTTGAATCACAAAACTGTCACAGAAAAAATCCCACCATATTTCAAAAGAAAAGAAACTCCTTGTATTTCCTATAGCTACACACCATGAGTTGCATCTAAAATTTACAATTACAAACGATTCCTGCAGTGTATTGATTTAAGTAATCCCTCACTACATCCACTTCCCTGCGAATGTTCTTCATCGGATTTCAACTACTCTCCTTGTGGACACGTTATTACTGGTGACCTTAGTATAGTCAAGAACGACAAGTTGAGACAATTGTTAAAAAAGGGTCCCAAATACAGAGAAAGTATGTCCTTTACATGGAACCAAAATGTCAAAATCATCATTGACTCTTGTGAGGAATATGCAAGACGTTGGGCAAAGAAAGAGGATGTACAGCTCGACACCCTTTCCGAATGGATAAAATCAATCAGAGGGTTACTTTTATCTAGAATTAACCGTTTAAAATCAACTGTGAACACCAGATACGTGTCTATATTTAAAGACCCTGATGTTATCAAAGAGCTTACCTACCTCCAAGAACATTATGTCATCACACCAGCGTACAAAGCCTCAAATAATTACACATTTACTTACAAAAAGTATTATTTCGACAGTCTAGTTAAAGAGTTGGGTTTAAATTCGACACCTGGAAATCCCACTTACACTCCAACAAACCTTTCTGCCTCTGAAATAATAGATAACCACAAATCAGCTCTTGCTTCCTTTTGCTTCGACACTACCAATTTAGATTTAGATTTACCATACTTATACTGCATACCTAAAATGCATAAGAATCCTTACAAACAACGTTTCATCGCTGGTTCCTCAAAATGTTCTACCAAATCTGTATCGATCTTACTCACCAAAGTTTTATCTGAAATCAAATCTGGGCTTCAAAAATATTGTTCGACAGTATATTCTCGCAGTGGTATCAACCAGATGTGGATTTTAAAGAATTCGAAGGAACTTTAAGAACATCTGAAATCCACTCATTTTAGTAGAGTCCATTCGATCAAAGCCTTTGATTTTTCGACACTTTACACTACAATTCCACATTCTAAATTGAAAGAAAGACTCGCAAAAATTATAAGTAATGCGTTTACAAGTAAGAACGGTAATCGCAAATACAAATTTATTGTTGTAAACTATGACAAAACCTACTTTGTAAAAGAAAAGTCCGATTTTGAAAATGAGTACACTGAAACAGACATTATTCAGATGTTAAACTTTCTGATCGACAACATTTTTATGGTGTTTGGAGGAAAGGTCTTCCAGCAAATTGTCGGAATTCCAATGGGGACCAATTGTGCCCCACTCCTTGCCGACATTTTCCTTTACTCGTACGAAGCTGAATTCATTCAATCTTTGGTCTCTGAAGGGAAAAGATACTTAGCTTCTGACTTCAACTTCACTTACAGATACATAGACGATGTGTTGTCCATCAATAATCCAAAATTCGTGGATTACCTGAGCAGTATCTATCCTTCGGAGCTTGAAGTCAAAGAAACTACAGAGACAAATAATTCAGCATCCTATTTGGACATAATGTTGTCCTACGACACTGATGGTCACATGAACACCTCACTCTATGACAAACGTGACGACTTCAATTTCAGCATTACAAACTTTCGTTTTCTGAGTAGCAACATCCCTTCATCGCCTGCTTATGGCGTGTTCATATCTCAGTTGATACGCTATGCCAGAGCAAGTACCAAATATACGGATTTTGTTCTGGGAGCTAGGCGTCTTTCAGATAAGCTTCTCAGTCAGGGATATGTTTGTGACCGACTAACATCGTAACTGAGGAAGTTCTACGGTCGATATGGGGAACTCGTCATACACTATGTGTCCCACTTTCCAGAATGGTGGATGATATTCTGTCATAGACCGTTTGAACCATCCAACCAAAGATTGTACTCTATATCTTCCAAAATGGAAATAACCGGATGTGACAGTTCTACCGAATTGAAGCAACGGGTGTTGCATGCAAGATACTCTTCCTGGGCACCTGGTCTCACTCTCATATCGGGAGTTCGCTTCTTTTCATATGGTGGATGTTTTTGTTTGTTTGCTTTGGTTTCTGTTTTATCCTGATTTTGTATGCCTTCGGTTTCTGATTTTCTGGGTTATCGATTTTGTGCTGTAAACAGGGATATGGTTATTATCCATATTTGTCACTTAAATGAAGCTATTGAATTCAAAGACGTTTATCAGTAATAATTGTATTCTGCAGCAGATAATAAACCTTTTGAATCAAATG
Source organism: Pinctada imbricata (assembly GCA_033119305.1). Taxonomy (NCBI): domain Eukaryota; kingdom Metazoa; phylum Mollusca; class Bivalvia; order Pterioida; family Pteriidae; genus Pinctada; species Pinctada imbricata. The sequence continues at coordinate 11,248,150 of VSWD01000004.1, read as the reverse complement.
AACAATAAGAATAACCAGATTGTCTTCATCCTATATACCTGACTTTATCCTATACCTGTCTTCATCCTATACCTGTCTTCATCCTATACCTGTCTTCATCCTATATACCCGTCTTCATCCTATATACCTGTCTTCATCCTATACCTGTCTTCATCCTATATACCTGACTTCATCCTATATACCTGTCTTCATCCTATACCTGTCCTCATCCTATATAGCCGTCTTCATCCTATATACCTGACTTCATCCTATATACCTGTCTTCATCCTATACATGTCTTCATCCTATAAACCCGTCTTCATGACAAATATGGATAATGACCATATCCTTGTTTACAGTACAAAGTCGATAATTCAGAAAATCAGAAACCGAGGCATACGAAATCATCGTACATAATACATCCTATATACCTGTCTTCATCCTATACCTGTCTTCATCCTATACCTGTCTTCATCCTATATACCCGTCTTCCTCTCTTGATTCTAGGCTGTTTTACATTTGTTGTAAGATGTTTTGTTTGCATTCGTGGCAGATGGCCGTCCTTAGTCGGCACTGGTTGCCCATTGGTCTAGTTGGTTTATGTGTAGTCCTTTGTGTTTGATGTTTCTGTGTTGTGCGTTGACGTCCCTTGTCCCTTTTACGTCTATTTCTGTGCTTGTCTGCTCTTTGTTTTTGCATTGGGTGTATTGGGGTTTTGCTGTGGGTGCTGCAACCTGGTGTTTTTGGAGATCTCCTCCTTTCTTTTAGCTTCTGACTTTAACCTCACTCAGAGGTAAATTATGATTATTTTCTAATATATGTTTGTACATGTATGTGGTTTGCCTGAGTTTATCTATAAGAATTCACCTCTATAAGTAATCCAAAATCCTTGTAGTCGTCAGGCATTCCTCCTTTAAGTGTTGGGTATTGCCAATCCATGTCAAAACCATCAAATCCGTGCTGCCTACACAATGTTATGGTTGAGTTGACGAACGTTTGTCTGCTTTCTTGAAACGACGCTATTGAGGAAAAGTCACCACTGTAAGAGTCCGGTCCCCCGACACTAAGTAACACCTTAAGTGAGGGGTTTATGTCTTTCAGTGCAATAACCCTAGAGTAGAACCTTGAGAAGTGGAAAGATACTTGTAAGAATAAGTGAATAAGATATTATCCATATTTATACATGTACCTCAACGTTTATAATAATCGTATGTTTGTAACATCTATAATGCTTTAATTCAGACAAAATTTTTGAAGCATAAGTAAAAAAGTATATGACCCCACATTCCTAGTGTGGCCGGCTATACAGTGTATTTTGATTGATTTATTTTGTATAATTACCTATCCTTTCATTAAACCATACCATACATCTTTCTGGGACTCATAAATTAATATTTCCGATGCTGAATTAAACATGACAATGATAAACATGCATTTATGATAATAATATATAACCAACAATTGTAAATCTCTCTGGAGATGACATTTTCCCGAATCATTCAAATGAGTTAAAGAAGATCCTGACGATAATCTCAACAGCACTCACAATAGAACACTATGTTGAGCATCGACGGACCCCTAGCAAGCTAGAGGTGGGATCAGGTGCCCGGGAGGAGTAAGCATCCCCTGTTAGCTAGCCGCACCAGCCTTCGATGTTAATGCACGATAAAGAACACAGTATATAAAATGCATGCACTGTCTGACGTTATGTCTATATAGAAAGTGCTATGGCGACCATGTCAGGGAAATATATTCAAAACACTTACTGTCAAACCCCTCGCGGGGAACTTTTTTACGAGCTCCACACGGCAAAGGGCATAAGTGTGACACAAATGAGTTCAAGAAGATCCTGACGATAATCTCAACAGCACTCACAATAGAACACTATGTTGAGCATCGACGGACCCCTAGCAAGCTAGAGGTGGGATCAGGTGCCCGGGAGGAGTAAGCATCCCCTGTTGGCTAGCCGCACCCGCCGTCGATGTTAATGCACGATAAAGAACACAGTATATAAAATGCATGCACTGTCTGACGTTATGTCTATATAGAAAGTGCTATGGCGACCATGTCAGGGAAATATATTCAAAACACTTACTGTCAAACCCCTCGCGGGGAACTTTTTTACGAGCTCCACACGGCAAAGGGCATAAGTGTGACACAAATGAGTTCAAGAAGATCCTGACGATAATCTCAACAGCACTCACAATAGAACACTATGTTGAGCATCGACGGACCCCTAGCAAGCTAGAGGTGGGATCAGGTGCCCGGGAGGAGTAAGCATCCCCTGTTGGCTAGCCGCACCCGCCGTCGATGTTAATGCACGATAAAGAACACAGTATATAAAATGCATGCACTGTCTGACGTTATGTCTATAGAAAGTGCTATAGGCGACCATGTCAGGGAAATATATTCAAAACACTTACTGTCAAACCACTCGCGGGGAACTTTTTACGAGCTCCACACGGCAAAGGGCATAAGTGTGACACAAATGAGTTCAAGAAGATCCTGACGATAATCTCAACAGCACTCACAATAGAACACTATGTTGAGCATCGACGGACCCCTAGCAAGCTAGAGGTGGGATCAGGTGCCCGGGAGGAGTAAGCATCCCCTGTTGGCTAGCCGCACCCGCCGTCGATGTTAATGCTCGATAAAGAACACAGTATATAAAATGCATGCACTGTCTGACGTGATGTCTATATAGAAAGTGCTATGGCGACCATGTCAGGGAAATATATTCAAAACACTTACTGTCAAACCCCTCGCGGGGAACTTTTTTACGAGCTCCACACGGCAAAGGGCATAAGTGTGACACAAATGAGTTCAAGAAGATCCTGACGATAATCTCAACAGCACTCACAATAGAATCACTATGTTGAGCATCGACGGACCCCTAGCAAGCTAGAGGTGGGATCAGGTGCCCGGGAGGAGTAAGCATCCCCTGTTGGCTAGCCGCACCCGCCGTCGATGTTAATGCTCGATAAAGAACACAGTATATAAAATGCATGCACTGTCTGACGTGATGTCTATATAGAAAGTGCTATGGCGACCATATCAGGGAAATATATTCAAAACACTTACTGTCAAACCCCTCGCTGGGAACTTTTTTACGAGCTCCACACGGCAAAGGGCATAAGTGTGACACAAATGAGTTCAAGAAGATCCTGACGATAATCTCAACAGCACTCACAATAGAACACTATGTTGAGCATCGACGGACCCCTAGCAAGCTAGAGGTGGGATCAGGTGCCCGGGAGGAGTAAGCATCCCCTGTTGGCTAGCCGCACCCGCCGTCGATGTTAATGCTCGATAAAGAACACAGTATATAAAATGCATGCACTGTCTGACGTTATGTCTATATAGAAAGTGCTATGGCGACCATGTCAGGGAAATATATTCAAAACACTTACTGTCAAACCCCTCGCGGGGAACTTTTTTACGAGCTCCACACGGCAAAGGGCATAAGTGTGACACAAATGAGTTCAAGAAGATCCTGACGATAATCTCAACAGCACTCACAATAGAACACTATGTTGAGCATCGACGGACCCCTAGCAAGCTAGAGGTGGGATCAGGTGCCCGGGAGGAGTAAGCATCCCCTGTTGGCTAGCCGCACCCGCCGTCGATGTTAATGCTCGATAAAGAACACAGTATATAAAATGCATGCACTGTCTGACGTTATGTCTATATAGAAAGTGCTATGGCGACCATGTCAGGGAAATATATTCAAAACACTTACTGTCAAACCCCTCGCGGGGAACTTTTTTACGAGCTCCACACGGCAAAGGGCATAAGTGTGACACAAATGAGTTCAAGAAGATCCTGACGATAATCTCAACAGCACTCACAATAGAACACTATGTTGAGCATCGACGGACCCCTAGCAAGCTAGAGGTGGGATCAGGTGCCCGGGAGGAGTAAGCATCCCCTGTTGGCTAGCCGCACCCGCCGTCGATGTTAATGCACGATAAAGAACACAGTATATAAAATGCATGCACTGTCTGACGTTATGTCTATATAGAAAGTGCTATGGCGACCATGTCAGGGAAATATATTCAAAACACTTACTGTCAAACCCCTCGCGGGGAACTTTTTTACGAGCTCCACACGGCAAAGGGCATAAGTGTGACACAAATGAGTTCAAGAAGATCCTGACGATAATCTCAACAGCACTCACAATAGAACACTATGTTGAGCATCGACGGACCCCTAGCAAGCTAGAGGTGGGATCAGGTGCCCGGGAGGAGTAAGCATCCCCTGTTGGCTAGCCGCACCCGCCGTCGATGTTAATGCACGATAAAGAACACAGTATATAAAATGCATGCACTGTCTGACGTTATGTCTATATAGAAAGTGCTATGGCGACCATGTCAGGGAAATATATTCAAAACACTTACTGTCAAACCCCTCGCGGGGAACTTTTTTACGAGCTCCACACGGCAAAGGGCATAAGTGTGACACAAATGAGTTCAAGAAGATCCTGACGATAATCTCAACAGCACTCACAATAGAACACTATGTTGAGCATCGACGGACCCCTAGCAAGCTAGAGGTGGGATCAGGTGCCCGGGAGGAGTAAGCATCCCCTGTTGGCTAGCCGCACCCGCCGTCGATGTTAATGCACGATAAAGAACACAGTATATAAAATGCATGCACTGTCTGACGTTATGTCTATATAGAAAGTGCTATGGCGACCATGTCAGGGAAATATATTCAAAACACTTACTGTCAAACCCCTCGCGGGGAACTTTTTTACGAGCTCCACACGGCAAAGGGCATAAGTGTGACACAAATGAGTTCAAGAAGATCCTGACGATAATCTCAACAGCACTCACAATAGAAGCACTATGTTGAGCATCGACGGACCCCTAGCAAGCTAGAGGTGGGATCAGGTGCCCGGGAGGAGTAAGCATCCCCTGTTGGCTAGCCGCACCCGCCGTCGATGTTAATGCACGATAAAGAACACAGTATATAAAATGCATGCACTGTCTGACGTTATGTCTATATAGAAAGTGCTATGGCGACCATGTCAGGGAAATATATTCAAAACACTTACTGTCAAACCCCTCGCGGGGAACTTTTTTACGAGCTCCACACGGCAAAGGGCATAAGTGTGACACAAATGAGTTCAAGAAGATCCTGACGATAATCTCAACAGCACTCACAATAGAACACTATGTTGAGCATCGACGGACCCCTAGCAAGCTAGAGGTGGGATCAGGTGCCCGGGAGGAGTAAGCATCCCCTGTTGGCTAGCCGCACCCGCCGTCGATGTTAATGCACGATAAAGAACACAGTATATAAAATGCATGCACTGTCTGACGTTATGTCTATATAGAAAGTGCTATGGCGACCATGTCAGGGAAATATATTCAAAACACTTACTGTCAAACCCCTCGCGGGGAACTTTTTTACGAGCTCCACACGGCAAAGGGCATAAGTGTGACACAAATGAGTTCAAGAAGATCCTGACGATAATCTCAACAGCACTCACAATAGAACACTATGTTGAGCATCGACGGACCCCTAGCAAGCTAGAGGTGGGATCAGGTGCCCGGGAGGAGTAAGCATCCCCTGTTGGCTAGCCGCACCCGCCGTCGATGTTAATGCACGATAAAGAACACAGTATATAAAATGCATGCACTGTCTGACGTTATGTCTATATAGAAAGTGCTATGGCGACCATGTCAGGGAAATATATTCAAAACACTTACTGTCAAACCCCTCGCGGGGAACTTTTTTACGAGCTCCACACGGCAAAGGGCATAAGTGTGACACAAATGAGTTCAAGAAGATCCTGACGATAATCTCAACAGCACTCACAATAGAACACTATGTTGAGCATCGACGGACCCCTAGCAAGCTAGAGGTGGGATCAGGTGCCCGGGAGGAGTAAGCATCCCCTGTTGGCTAGCCGCACCCGCCGTCGATGTTAATGCACGATAAAGAACACAGTATATAAAATGCATGCACTGTCTGACGTTATGTCTATATAGAAAGTGCTATGGCGACCATGTCAGGGAAATATATTCAAAACACTTACTGTCAAACCCCTCGCGGGGAACTTTTTTACGAGCTCCACACGGCAAAGGGCATAAGTGTGACACAAATGAGTTCAAGAAGATCCTGACGATAATCTCAACAGCACTCACAATAGAACACTATGTTGAGCATCGACGGACCCCTAGCAAGCTAGAGGTGGGATCAGGTGCCCGGGAGGAGTAAGCATCCCCTGTTGGCTAGCCGCACCCGCCGTCGATGTTAATGCACGATAAAGAACACAGTATATAAAATGCATGCACTGTCTGACGTTATGTCTATATAGAAAGTGCTATGGCGACCATGTCAGGGAAATATATTCAAAACACTTACTGTCAAACCCCTCGCGGGGAACTTTTTTACGAGCTCCACACGGCAAAGGGCATAAGTGTGACACAAATGAGTTCAAGAAGATCCTGACGATAATCTCAACAGCACTCACAATAGAACACTATGTTGAGCATCGACGGACCCCTAGCAAGCTAGAGGTGGGATCAGGTGCCCGGGAGGAGTAAGCATCCCCTGTTGGCTAGCCGCACCCGCCGTCGATGTTAATGCACGATAAAGAACACAGTATATAAAATGCATGCACTGTCTGACGTTATGTCTATATAGAAAGTGCTATGGCGACCATGTCAGGGAAATATATTCAAAACACTTACTGTCAAACCCCTCGCGGGGAACTTTTTTACGAGCTCCACACGGCAAAGGGCATAAGTGTGACACAAATGAGTTCAAGAAGATCCTGACGATAATCTCAACAGCACTCACAATAGAACACTATGTTGAGCATCGACGGACCCCTAGCAAGCTAGAGGTGGGATCAGGTGCCCGGGAGGAGTAAGCATCCCCTGTTGGCTAGCCGCACCCGCCGTCGATGTTAATGCACGATAAAGAACACAGTATATAAAATGCATGCACTGTCTGACGTTATGTCTATATAGAAAGTGCTATGGCGACCATGTCAGGGAAATATATTCAAAACACTTACTGTCAAACCCCTCGCGGGGAACTTTTTTACGAGCTCCACACGGCAAAGGGCATAAGTGTGACACAAATGAGTTAAAGAAGATCCTGACGATAATCTCAACAGCACTCACAATAGAACACTATGTTGAGCATCGACGGACCCCTAGCAAGCTAGAGGTGGGATCAGGTGCCCGGGAGGAGTAAGCATCCCCTGTTGGCTAGCCGCACCCGCCGTCGATGTTAATGCTACGATAAAGAACACAGTATATAAAATGCATGCACTGTCTGACGTTATGTCTATATAGAAAGTGCTATGGCGACCATGTCAGGGAAATATATTCAAAACACTTACTGTCAAACCCCTCGCGGGGAACTTTTTTACGAGCTCCACACGGCAAAGGGCATAAGTGTGACACAAATGAGTTCAAGAAGATCCTGACGATAATCTCAACAGCACTCACAATAGAACACTATGTTGAGCATCGACGGACCCCTAGCAAGCTAGAGGTGGGATCAGGTGCCCGGAGGAGTAAGCATCCCCTGTTGGCTAGCCGCACCCGCCGTCGATGTTAATGCACGATAAAGAACACAGTATATAAAATGCATGCACTGTCTGACGTTATGTCTATATAGAAAGTGCTATGGCGACCATGTCAGGGAAATATATTCAAAACACTTACTGTCAAACCCCTCGCGGGGAACTTTTTTACGAGCTCCACACGGCAAAGGGCATAAGTGTGACACAAATGAGTTCAAGAAGATCCTGACGATAATCTCAACAGCACTCACAATAGAACACTATGTTGAGCATCGACGGACCCCTAGCAAGCTAGAGGTGGGATCAGGTGCCCGGGAGGAGTAAGCATCCCCTGTTGGCTAGCCGCACCCGCCGTCGATGTTAATGCACGATAAAGAACACAGTATATAAAATGCATGCACTGTCTGACGTTATGTCTATATAGAAAGTGCTATGGCGACCATGTCAGGGAAATATATTCAAAACACTTACTGTCAAACCCCTCGCGGGGAACTTTTTTACGAGCTCCACACGGCAAAGGGCATAAGTGTGACACAAATGAGTTAAAGAAGATCCTGACGATAATCTCAACAGCACTCACAATAGAACACTATGTTGAGCATCGACGGACCCCTAGCAAGCTAGAGGTGGGATCAGGTGCCCGGGAGGAGTAAGCATCCCCTGTTGGCTAGCCGCACCCGCCGTCGATGTTAATGCACGATAAAGAACACAGTATATAAAATGCATGCACTGTCTGACGTTATGTCTATATAGAAAGTGCTATGGCGACCATGTCAGGGAAATATATTCAAAACACTTACTGTCAAACCCCTCGCGGGGAACTTTTTTACGAGCTCCACACGGCAAAGGGCATAAGTGTGACACAAATGAGTTAAAGAAGATCCTGACGATAATCTCAACAGCACTCACAATAGAATCACTATGTTGAGCATCGACGGACCCCTAGCAAGCTAGAGGTGGGATCAGGTGCCCGGGAGGAGTAAGCATCCCCTGTTGGCTAGCCGCACCCGCCGTCGATGTTAATGCACGATAAAGAACACAGTATATAAAATGCATGCACTGTCTGACGTTATGTCTATATAGAAAGTGCTATGGCGACCATATCAGGGAAATATATTCAAAACACTTACTGTCAAACCCCTCGCGGGGAACTTTTTTACGAGCTCCACACGGCAAAGGGCATAAGTGTGACACAAATGAGTTCAAGAAGATCCTGACGATAATCTCAACAGCACTCACAATAGAACACTATGTTGAGCATCGACGGACCCCTAGCAAGCTAGAGGTGGGATCAGGTGCCCGGGAGGAGTAAGCATCCCCTGTTGGCTAGCCGCACCCGCCGTCGATGTTAATGCACGATAAAGAACACAGTATATAAAATGCATGCACTGTCTGACGTTATGTCTATATAGAAAGTGCTATGGCGACCATGTCAGGGAAATATATTCAAAACACTTACTGTCAAACCCCTCGCGGGGAACTTTTTTACGAGCTCCACACGGCAAAGGGCATAAGTGTGACACAAATGAGTTCAAGAAGATCCTGACGATAATCTCAACAGCACTCACAATAGAACACTATGTTGAGCATCGACGGACCCCTAGCAAGCTAGAGGTGGGATCAGGTGCCCGGGAGGAGTAAGCATCCCCTGTTGGCTAGCCGCACCCGCCGTCGATGTTAATGCTCGATAAAGAACACAGTATATAAAATGCATGCACTGTCTGACGTTATGTCTATATAGAAAGTGCTATGGCGACCATGTCAGGGAAATATATTCAAAACACTTACTGTCAAACCCCTCGCGGGGAACTTTTTTACGAGCTCCACACGGCAAAGGGCATAAGTGTGACACAAATGAGTTCAAGAAGATCCTGACGATAATCTCAACAGCACTCACAATAGAACACTATGTTGAGCATCGACGGACCCCTAGCAAGCTAGAGGTGGGATCAGGTGCCCGGGAGGAGTAAGCATCCCCTGTTGGCTAGCCGCACCCGCCGTCGATGTTAATGCACGATAAAGAACACAGTATATAAAATGCATGCACTGTCTGACGTTATGTCTATATAGAAAGTGCTATGGCGACCATGTCAGGGAAATATATTCAAAACACTTACTGTCAAACCCCTCGCGGGGAACTTTTTTACGAGCTCCACACGGCAAAGGGCATAAGTGTGACACAAATGAGTTCAAGAAGATCCTGACGATAATCTCAACAGCACTCACAATAGAACACTATGTTGAGCATCGACGGACCCCTAGCAAGCTAGAGGTGGGATCAGGTGCCCGGGAGGAGTAAGCATCCCCTGTTGGCTAGCCGCACCCGCCGTCGATGTTAATGCACGATAAAGAACACAGTATATAAAATGCATGCACTGTCTGACGTTATGTCTATATTGAAAGTGCTATGGCGACCATGTCAGGGAAATATATTCAAAACACTTACTGTCAAACCCCTCGAGGGGAACTTCTTACGAGCTCCACACGGCAAAGGGCATAAGTGTGACACAAATGAGTTCAAGAAGATCCTGACGATAATCTCAACAGCACTCACAATAGAACACTATGTTGAGCATCGACGGACCCTAGCAAGCTAGAGGTGGGATCAGGTGCCCGGGAGGAGTAAGCATCCCCTTTTGGCTAGCCGCATCCCCCGTCGATGTTAATGCAAATTGATGTTTAAGTCTAGGTCTATTTCACATCTTTTTTTTCAGTTCCTCATTCTAAGTCTTTCAATTTCAAATTAACATCAATTTTAAATCTGGACATATTACACAATTTCAAAATATAATCATACTTTGTCATTAGTTTATAAACAACTTCAAGTGAAAGTGTACTTCTAACCGCCTGTCCAAGTACCACTGTAGTAACAAGTACCTGGCAGCCATTCAACTTTGTTACATGGTCGTAACACATTCTTAGGTTACGTTTTAAATGCATGTCAGCCATTTGTAACTCTTAGTTACGGTCATCAGACTTTCGTTGAAATAAGTGATTTCAAGGTCTTGAATCTTCGGTAGTCATCACATACTCGATGAGGCTTTATTGACATAAATTTAAGTGATAACTCATTAGAGAACAAATTAGAAAAATAGAGAAAATGAAATACCAATAGAATTATCGTAAACTACATGAGACTATTATAACTTCTTATTGGTCTCGTTAGTTTATGTGTAGTCCTTTGTGTTTGATGTTTCTGTGTTGTGCGTTAACGTTCCTTGTCCCTTGCGCGTCTCTTTCCGTGCTTGTCTGCTTTGTGTTTTTGCATTGGGTGTTTTAGGGTTTTGCTGTGGGTACTACAACCTGGTGTTGTTGGAGATCCCCTCCTTTGTTTTATGTAAATAATAATAGGAAATTACATCGCCTTATACACGCACATCGTTATTGCGCTAATTTATTAATTTTTATCTTAATAAACGAAACAATGTGTTTAATGTGCAGTTGTTCTGAAAACAAAATGAAACAAAAGTTTCATTTTTTATGTTTTATTTTCTGGAAGACTTCCTGCAGAAGTGCTATCGACCTCGCTAAGATCAACGATTTACAATCCTTAAAAGCATAAACAAATGTTCGATATCAGGAACAAGAAGTGAAATAGGTATGCATGTAAAAGTTTTTTATGCTTGGCTGGGGGTAATGCAACCGAGTCTCGTTGAAGATAATCTACTTTGTTTTAAATCAAATCCGACCTGATGATTATAAAGAGAACGTTGACTTTCACATATACTTCTAACTTATGTACTATCCCACCCATCCTGCTACGTCTTTCGATACGTTTTTGGACATAGTCACTTTCACACTCTTTTGGCATACAACATTGTTTAGATTTGAGGATCACTGACGAGGGTTAAGTACCCGAAACGTGCATGTCTGGTCCATGCCAATTTATCTGTTCTTAAATGATACTATTCAATTTGAAGACGTTTAACAATAATAAGGTAAAGAAAACCTCATAGCTCACCCTTTTTCAGAATCACTATCTAGATCGTTCGCTCTAGAATTTGTCAATTTGCCGTTTTGCAGCTCAGCATATGCATACAAGATATGAGTACATAGAAAGGGATCAATGTCCTCTGGTAGGAATTTGCCGTCACTTCCTCTATCCTCAGACCAGTTGGTATAGTAACACATTCTGACGTATGTTTTAGGGGTTTTAGGGGCTAAATAAAGAGAAAGAATATACAAATAAGAAAAATCTGTTGTTAAAACTATCCATTGCAACTTCTGACGTAATCCAGGATAACCACACCGTCTGCTATTTACTTGGCAGATGGCCGTCCTAAGTCGGCACCGGTTGCCCATTGGTCTCGTTGGTTTATGTGTAGTCTTTTATGTTTCTATGTTGTGAGTTGGTGTTCCTTGTCCATTTTGCGTCTCTTTCTGTGGGTATCTGTTCTGTGTTTTTTGCATGGGTGTTTTGGGATTTTGCTGTGGGTGCTGCAACCTAGTGTTGTTGGAGATCCCCTCCTTTCTTTCTGTTCTGACCCCAAATTTCATCCCACGTCTGGCAAATTTCTTGCAACGTGATTGGTCGAGAAGAACCGAATATTATGTTGTATTCTGTCATTGACAAGAAACTATTCTAATATCCCGCTTCTACTAAGACGCTTAAGGCTGCTGACGTCACCGAGAAGCGTTAAAATCTTTTGACGTAATACACACACACACACACACACCCTCACCCTCACACACACACCTTCCCTCTCACACACCAAAAGTCAAATAACTTCGCTGCGCCTTGCCAATGCAACTTTTTCATCGACCCTTTTTATTTATGTATCCTCTTGTAAAACGCTGTAACATTCATTATGTACGAAGTTTTAGGGGCTGTACAAAAGGAGAAGTCATGAGAATAAGCATGGATCCGACACAGTAAAATCCTCTATGCTCAAACTTATTATTTTTTTGTCCTTCGAATTATTTGAAAATCCCAAATCGGTTCTCTCCAGTTATGGTCTTCACATCACATCAATGAATTTGACTTATGATTACGTTTCGTGTACTGTATTCCAAAAATGCATAAAATGCAAACAAATAACGGTTTATAGCTGGGTTGTCAAAATACTCCAATGAATATGTATTGATAATTTTAACCAAAGTCCTTCAAGAACTCAAAACTGGTCTCAACAAGTACTGTGGAACAATTTACTCTAAAAGCGGTGTCAACCAAATGTGGATATCAAAACATATAAAGAAACTCTCAGAACACATTAATTCGACAAGTCTAAATTTCACACTTTATGGCCATTATTACATTGTTAAGATTGAGGGTCGCTGACAAGGGATAAGTACCGAAAACGTGCATGTCTGGTCCATGCTGCAAATTTATCAGGTCTTAACTGAGTTAAAGAAGATCCTGACGATAATGATGCTATTGAATTTGAAGACGTCGTTTAACATTTTTGTGTCACTGCTGGTGGACCAGGAGTCCCCGAGGGCATAGATCAACTTCGATTGATCGACTCTTCAATGTATGCGAAAGTCTCTGTTATCAAAATGTATTGACAGTTCTAAAATGTGGGTCCTGCAGCATAATGTCCCACCCATCCTGCTACGTCTTTCGGTACATTTTTGGACATGATTACTTTCACATTCTTTGACCATATTACATTGTTTTGATCGAGGATCACTGACGAGGGTGAAGTACCCGAAAGCTTTGCATGTCTGGTCCTTGCTATTGAATTTGAAGACGTTTAAAATTCAACAAAGTATTTTCCAGTTTTGACTCTTTATACAACGATGATCCATTCTTAATTGAAAGAAACAGTCACTCAGATCATTCAAAATGCATTTACAAGCAATATTGGCGATCGACATATTGGTGAATCATTATGGGTTACAATAATACTAATTTGTGCGAGAAAATTCTCATTCTAATGAGAAATACATGGAAGAAGAAGTAAACAAAATGTTTCAAAACTTTTCTGATCAATAACATATATATGGTATTTGGAGGAATGGTCTTTCTGTAAATCGTAAGAATTTCCATGGGAACCAATTTTTGATATATTCCTCTCGTATGAAGCCGAGTTTGTGCATACATTGCACCTAGCACTCCAGTTGAATTCTGCATATTGATTTGTCGATGTCATGCTCTTAATTGATAATCCAAATTTTGATCAATCTACCCGTTTGAACTAGAGAACTAGAGACCAAAGATACCAATCAAAGTATAAACTCTGCTTAATATTTTGACAGAAATGGTCAGCCGAAGACATCAATATTGAGTCTTTGCGGAATACAGAGTTTTTCCCCTTACAGACGGTATCTGACGTAAAACCATTGTGACGTCATGAAAGTGGTATGATAACGTCGATTTTATACCGTCATTTCCCAGACGTTTAAGACTTTTTCCATAGAATTTGATGACGTCATAATCAGTCTACGTGAGATACTGTCTCAAATGGGAAGTAACTCCGGTTTCCGAAAATAGCGAATATAACAAACGTGGCGACTTCAACTTCAGGATTTCTCATTTCCCCGTCCTAAATCTATTTTTTTGTATTTACATTCCTTACCTATAGTGTATTCATCTCGCCGTTAATATACGTTATTACGGTTCCAGACAGGTAATATGGTCTGATATCCCTTGTCTGTCTTGTAATCACGCGAGGAGTCCGACTGACATTCAGAGAGGACAGGTGGTCGGGGCCCTGTCTTTTCTAAAGAGGTTTGGACAGGGCCCGTCATGTAGTCCCGTCGTCCCAGTCAGTCAGAGTGCAAGTCTCAAGGATGCGCTTGTACAAGACTGTAGATTGGTCAAGTACCAAGCCTAGTGTCCGTCTGGTGACATTAGGATATTATCCACGGTATAAAAGGCGTTTGATGATTCTGACGCATTTTCGATGGATATGCTGCCTACTTTTGATCCTTTTCATTTTGTTAATCATATCACCATAAGAGACAGGTCGTGTTATACCCATAGTAATGTACTCTGTTGCATGTATAGATCCGAATTGTAATTTTTGTATAATTTCCAGAAGGTCTGAACTAGTTTATGAAAGCGGAAACCTTGACCTTAAAGTTTTTTGGTTATTTGTAAATTTCTACTGTGAAAATCCAAAATATCAGTACATGCTCTAGCGTACCGGATGAGCTGTGATATGTAAATGCCGTATGACGGTAATCTTGGAACATCACCGTCAAGCCAGGGGAAATTTACTATGTTGAATCCAAAATAATCCCTTTTGTCATATACACTTGTATGAATCTTTCCGTTTTCAATTTTGATATTTAGGTCTAAAAACGGTGTTTTTGTATTTGAAAGGTTTGCCTTGTTAAGTGTTAATTCTTGTGGATAAATTTCATTCTTATATAATTCAAAAGCAGGATTGTCAATGGTCAGAATACCATCCAGATACCTAGAAGTATTATTGAAACATTTCAGATCATCAAATTTTCTTTGCTTTTGAAGATTTTGGATAAATTCTAAGAACCTTGTCAAGGATCCGATTATGAAACGATACCAACAGTTTTCTGAATGTCAAAATTTGTATGGTACTAGTGTTTCCTCGAGTGACATATGGCAGAGGTAATCGTGTGCTTGTGTAAGCCTATGGCCTAGAGGTTATGGGTGTAGTTCGCGTTGTGTATTAAATAGTCATTTTGAAAACTATAAACCGAAGTCCGAATAAAAGTTCTAAGTTTATTTGTAAAAGCGTAAAATGTTGACAGTATGAGAGCGGAGTCTAAAATGTAACTGGTCGACAAAACGATGCGCCGGGTATATATGTGAACGATTGGGAATTCTATCAACTGCACAAAATAACAATTGGTTTTTGATTAAAAAGACATTTTGGAAATTAGATTCTTCCAAATACAGAACCTTTATGACTTTTACGGGGAGATTTCCAATTAGCTATCAATTAACTCTTATGAAAAACAAAGGCTACTTAGTACTTGCGGATGTGCCAGTTACTGCAGTGTTCTCGCATCGTGGGAATCAAATTAATAGATATCAGTATTTACACAATAAAGTTTATTGTCTCAATGTAAAGTTCGAACTTAAAGTCAAGGAATTAAGTTAGCATGATTCCCCTTTTACAATAGTAAACTCAAATAAGCAATTTTCATACACATATTCTTAATTAATATGAATAATTTTTAGCATAATTATTGTGGGGGGATGCCATATAGTTACACTTTACGAGTTTAAAACATAATGAGGAGATTCTTATGTTGAAGACGAAACTAACCAATCGGAGAGAAGGTTACAATTATCGC
Source organism: Pinctada imbricata (assembly GCA_033119305.1). Classification (NCBI taxonomy): domain Eukaryota; kingdom Metazoa; phylum Mollusca; class Bivalvia; order Pterioida; family Pteriidae; genus Pinctada; species Pinctada imbricata. The sequence goes on along the minus strand of VSWD01000004.1, from coordinate 11,232,402 downwards.
GTGATGAACTCCTGTATCCTTCTTTCTGATTGGTTGGGTCTCTGACCTTTCAGTTTGCCTGTTTATTGAGGCAGTGAGTTAGAAATTCGCAAATAAAATGCAAGAACGAAGCAAGAAAAAAAGCGAGGTGGGTCGATATTAAGCATATTATCTTTTTTAATTTTCAAATTTCAAACGGGTTTTTTAAGAGGGTCCAAATTTCCTTTAGGTTTCATTCAGAAGCTAACTGAAAATTGTGGCTGACTGTGACGACGGGACTCTATGACGGGCCCTGTCCAAACCTATCGGATGTTGTTGGAGATCTCCTTTCTTTCATGAAAACTACCCCAACAATTAGAAGGATGGTGCAATGTAAAACATTATCAAATATTTTCTTACGTTTGAGTTGTATGAAATGAGACCATCCATTCTGTTCCATGTTGAAATTCCTTCCAACCTTTTCTTTATTTCTTAGAATGCAGCTTCTGTCGATATGGTTGAAGGAGAACGATTTACATTCGGGTTCCTCCAAGCAAACACTGGCACAGAATACACTGCTATAACAAACTATTTTGGTCGTTTGTGTCAAGGATGTTATGCTGCTTATAGTCGGATATTGTACGAACGTCACACTCTTATATTCAAAGCCTTGAACGGAGTTGATCATTGTATATATGAACAAGAACAATTTCCCAATACTTTCCTCCATCGACAAGCTTATGTATAGGACAGGATTTCTGCTTTTAGGGTGAAAGAAAGATACAATGTCATGCAGTCGTCCCTTTTTCTCATTAACAATCTTATGTTTTCTATTCGCTCAAATAATAATATAATTTAAGTCACGCCCATTTTTACAAAGTTGAGCAATTATTTGATATTTTCATGACGTCATAATCAATGAAAATATCAGAAATTTCTGTCCGGACGACACGTACAAATATTATTGGATATAAATCTAATCAACCGTAAACGTTATTTCATTCCTTCTTTTGTTTTATTGATTATTATTTCACCAAAGTTCCTCTCTTATATCGGAAATCATGACTCTGATGACAAGGAATTAGATGTCATCCCGTCCTTTCATAACAATTTAAAACAATAAAACTTACAATACCATCTATATTTCAGTACCAAAAGAACTAAACCCATTTTAAAGGTATACGATGTAGAATATGGCATGTTTCCATGCCTGGTAAGGTACTACAAAACTATACATTTTCTGAAAGGTTATAATACCCGCTGATCAGAAACAATAATTTTGGGGTCATAAAAACAAAGGGGAATAATTGATGAAGCATTTGAATTGTCTATTTCTCTTTATAACATATGCAAAATAACAAAGTTGTACAAGTGTTTTCCCCTTTGATTTTTAAGACCTGGGAGTCTTATATCTGCATTCAGGGCATCATTACCTTTCAGAAAATATATAGTTTATAGTACCCTACCAGGCATAAAATTTACCATACTACCATACTTTACAATGGAGATGATTTAGACGCTATGTAAAATGACTCTATTGTACAACGGATACCTAGATGTGCAATGTGTACATAGTCTCTCTAGAATTAGGATAATGCCACTAATTCTGCCTTATCTGTTTCCATTAGATATCAAACTTATATAACTCATAATAAATCGGCATGCTTGCCTGGATAACATAAACTATTTTATAGCTGATCTGATTATATTGTAAACACGTTTGTTACATTTTTATGACCGATAAAGTTAGCAAGTCTTCTTTTGATGTAGGAATAAATTAACGACAGTAATTGTTCTGCACTCCTTTTATAATTCATGATAATTCGAGCACCAGAGTTATTATCAATTTGACATCATATTTCATCGTTGCCATTTCGGAAAGTTGTAATTTCATCCGAAAATATAATCGAAATCAAAGGAGGTTAGAATCCTTGCACCATTCTTCGAATGCTATCTTAGTCATATTTTATTCTAACTATGCTACTGAATTGACCCTACACAAAATGTGAAGCCGCGCACTCCTAGCTAAATAGATAGGTAAAATTAAAAAAAAACACCAAAAAACTAGCGGAATGTGTCTGAAAATCACTTCGGCTGGCAGCACCACTGGTGAGGATTTACTGTCCGAAACACGTGTCTGGTGCATAAAACTTGGATCTAAATTTTCTTTAAGCAGGATAAAACAGTGGGAAAAATGATTATGGACATAAACGTACCCCAAAATTTTCAAATCCATTAGCATATTTATCTGTGTTGCTAAAAACATCCCCGCTAAAAGACGATTCATAAAAATTCCATTTACTAACAAAGTTGTAATCTTCTAAATATCTCGGGATTTTTCGGGATCATCGCGTATAAAGTACTATTCCTCAACATTTTGAGAATTTAGAATCCCCTCAAATTTGTTACAAGTATAAGAAACCTATTAGAAATTTCGTATTTTAAAACTAAAATATAGTAACATCAAATCCTAAAATACTTGAATCAAGTCCTGCTTCTTGAGAATGTTCAACATCTGAATACCTTTATAAACCAGCTTTTCAATTATGCAAGACATTCAGCTCCTTAGTCTTCTCATAGTAGGACTAAAAATCAATTCCCTGTAAGCACCAAAATATTTTGGAATTAGCATGTCATGAATTTTTATGATTTTCTCTATAAATGGTATGTATAATGCCCTGAATACAAAAATAACGATTTTTTGAAAATAAATATTCCGGTTGCCATGGAAACGAGGTCTGTCTATTCAGAGCACTAAAATAATGGTCAAATAAGTCATCTTTGGTTATTATGTTAGCATGGAAACCATTGTTAGAGTTAATTGGTATATACAACTTATAATCTTTAAAACCTCTATTTTTCGAAAAATTAACAACTTTTTAAAATTTCTTTCAATTAGCCAAATTCTATCCAATCAAAATCAGTCAAAAATTGCCATAAAATAAGGTCAAAAGTAAGGCCTATTTTTGTCAAATTTTTGCTATTTTTAAGCGAAAATAACACAAAATGTCAGGCTGATAACACCATTCATGTTGTCAGAGCAAAATAGATTTCATGTGAAAAATATATTCACCGAAAAAAAAGTGGGACCTTGTTTTATTTCCCTACATTTTGAGGTCAAAAATGGTTGCCATGGCAACTTTTCATTTGTCACATGATGACTATATCTTTTCAAATTAATTTTTATCATGGTTTAAATAACTTATATTGCTTAAGCTTTATGAAGGGGCAACTGAAAAAATTATTCTTTATTTGAGCACTTCCAAAATTTGTCAAGGTCATTGACTCTAAGTTCAAGGTTAATTCAAAATATAGATTCCAATTTCAATAAAATTTGCATTTTTGTTGTTATTAATTGTTACTTATCTTAAGCTTGACTGTCATATATTTGTATCAAAAATACTTCTTTCTAAAATTAGGACCGATAGGTGGAAAAACGTTACAATTTTTGGTTCAGAATATTTATCTTAAAAAAATAAGCCCCAAACAAAAATCATGATAATCTTACATTTTTATATGTATGTAAGAAGTATTAGCTGCAGATCAAGGATGTCATTGATTTTGAGATTTTTGCAACTTTGGTCAATAAATAGGGGATATATCCAAAATCACTATTTATGTGTTTGTTTTACTCAATACCACATGACTTTTGAGTAACTACCTCTCATATTTTTGAAAAATTACAGAATTTTGCCAATTTTGTGAATTGTATTCAAGATTACCTTGACATTGAGTCCTGTGACCTTGAAAATTTTTAAGGTTATTTTTTTAATCAATAATGCTCTTTTATATGCACTGATAAAAAAGATGCTTAAAAATATATAACGGACAGCTAAAGATTTACACAGTAGTAAATTACTCTATGTATTATAGCACTGAACAGAATGTCACTATGGTAACCATTTTAATACCCTTTTGAATAAAATTGTGAAGAGGTCCCACTCAAATTTTCACATTTTCTTAAAGAATGAGGATTAAACTTAAAAGATAATTGGCACTAGAAATCAAGTAAGCCTGACATTTAAGATTATTTGCCCTTAAATTTGAGCATAATCATGTTAAATTAGGAGCTTTTTCGGTCTTAAAAAGGGCCTCTTCAAAACAGGTTTTTGCCTACATTTTGAGCATACTGACAAAAAGAGTACTTCTTGTGTAGTATTTATACAAGAAAGATATAAAGAAAAAAAAAAGGAATTTTCAATTGAATACAATAGCTGTTACCATGGAAACGAGCCTTGTGAATATGCCATGTTACAAGTATTCTACTGATGCGTAAAATTTCAAACACGGTTTCCATGGCAACGAAAACTTAATTTGTAAAAAAGAAGTTAATTTTTCTCGGTACATCATATACGCCTTCCACATAAATAAATCTCCAAAATTGGAGACATGCTATTTCCACGTGCTATTGAAATTATTTTTGTCCTTACAGAGAATTGCTATTAAGTATTGAATCCCATCCAAGATAGATTTAATTAAATGTCGCGAAGTACTAAAGGAAGCCTTATAGATAACTATACCAAACGATAGTGTAAAAGGAAAAAAATCTCATTTTCTGAAAAAGTGGAAAACTTTATTTTGGATATCACTGACATTCGAATAGGTACATGTACCTCGATGATCGATCATTTTTTTGAAAATCAAAGTTTTAATCTGAAAGGTATTTCAAATCAAAATTACGTAATCTACATGAAAATTTTGTTTCCGCTGCTGTAGATAAAGCAGCCAACAAGACCATAATCACGTTCCTTTATATCAACTTTAGTTTCGGAACTTAAGTCTACAAATACTGATATCAAAAGCAATGAAAGTGTCCCCAACATTTTAAGCAACCATAATAGTGAAATTTCCTATTTTTAAATTGGATCTTCCTACAGTGTAGCGCATACCAAAATTGCACAAATCTCCTTACAAATTTCGTTACATTGTTAATTCAAGCAATCGCTCAACTCAATTGTGTCCAGAAATCTGACATCATCACTTACGGCGATTTAGGAACACGTAGCAAAAATTGTGAAACTCTTCTAAACAGGAATGACGTAAATCTATTTTTGCCTATTAAAAATTCAGGGGATGTGACTGACAGAATGAAACCTAGAAATTTTCAAGCCAATACGATTTCTTCTAACAACTTTTCAAATATGTACACCGCGCTTCCGCACGACAAAATTAATTAGCAATTAAACTAAAAAAAACTAATCAAATGGCGCTTTAATCGAGAGGGAAAACTTATATTTGTACATCTGAACAAAGGCTTTCTTTTCCGCTACAGAATACAAATCATACAGTAAACATTAAAGAAGTACCGATCAGTTGTTGCACGATCTACGTTGTAGACGGTAATTTACACTTTTCCAGCCGGTGCAATACTCTTTGTGTAGCAATAATTAGATTAATGATCAAAGTCAAGATTAAATGATTGACTGAGTCGTTGACCGACTACCATGAGTAGTTTTCCTTAGCTAGCAATGAAGACTATCCAATTATTGGTGATACTTGCCGTGCAACAAGTACGCCCTCGGAGACAGTAGAATAACCCTTACTTTTTCAGTCTCAAAGTCGAGAAGCCAAGGCAAAATATTAGATTTTCCATAGAAACGGTTGCGGACCTCCGTATATAAAATTCCGAAGTGGGACCAGGTGTCTGGGGAGAGTCAGCGTCTCCTGATTGCATGCGACAACCGTCGCAACAGCTTCATGGAAACTTGTCAAATTCGGTGATTGTTTCGATGTAAATATTAGAGCACACATCAGGTAAGTCTTGTTGGGTGATGATGACAGACTTTCAATCACAATTCAGAATGTCACTGATAATTCTGGAAAGGGCGATCTGATATGCTTTTATTATATTCCCGTAGCGACAGAATAACTTCCTCAAAGATGATTTCAGCCGTTGTGCAATATAACCTTGAACGAGTAGATAACTTGCAAGTTGTCTGACCCTAACAATGAAATCTTCATATCTAGAACAGGCCCTGGCGTTCCATATATGCTGGGAAACAAAAAACACCATAGGTAGGAGAAGACGGAATGTTGCTACTCATGAAAGGGAAGTTAATTTTGTGGAAGCTGAAATCATCACCCTTGTCATACAGCGAGGTGTTCAAATGGCCGTTTGCGTCGAAAGATAGAAGTATATCCAAGTACGAATCATGGACAAGCAGTGACCTGTGTATTGCCTTGTCCTTCCTCTTGGACAACATTTATTTAAGATTTGGTGAGAATCTCTACAAGCAGTTTATAGGAATCTCTATGGGTAGATGTACAAATTGTGTGCCTCTTGTTGCAGATTTATTTCTATACCCGTATGAAAAGAATTTATCATAAATCTTCAAGAGAAAAGAAGACATTGAAATGTTTTATTGGTACTTCTTAAATGTTTTATTGGTAGCTCTATTGTGAGTGCTGTTGAAATTATCGTCAGGATCTTCTTTAACGCATTTGTGTCACATTTATGCCCTTTACCTTGTGGAGCTCGTAAAAATGTTCCACCCGAGGGGTTTGACAGTAAGTGTTTTGAATATTTTTCCCTGACATGGTCGTCACAACACTTTCTATATAGACAGAACCTCAGACAGTGCATGTATTTTAGATATCGTATTCATTTTTGTGCGTGCACATCGACGGCGGGTGCGGCTAGCCAAACAGGGGATGCTTCGGGCACCTGGTCCCACCTCTAGCTTGCTTGGGTCCGTCGATGCTCAGTGTTGTTGAAATTATCGTCAGGATCTTCTTTACCTCATTCTAGATACCTGGATGATATTCTTACTATTGACAATCCTGTTTTTTGAAAAGAATAAAAATATTATTTATCCGCAAGAATTGTCTCTAAACAAGGCAAACGTTACACACACTGAAACACCGTTTTTGGACCTAAATGTCAAAGTTTTTAATGGAGAGATTCATTAAAGTGTGTATGACAAAAGAGATTCAATAAAGTAAATTTTCCCTGGCTTGAAGGTGATGTTCCTAGACTACCATCATACGGTATCTACATTTCACAGCTCATCCGGTATGCTAGAGCATGTACTGATGTTTTGGATTTTCATTTTAGGAATTTACAAATTACGAAGAAACTTTTTGGTAAAGGTTTTCGCTGTCACAAACTAGTAGAGGCTTTCTGAAAAATTTCCAAAAATATTGTCAGCTTGTTTTGAAAGTTTGGACCCATATATGCAACAGAGTATATTTATTTGGATATTTCACAACCTGCCTTTTAAGGTGTTATGATAAACAAAATAAGAAGGTTCAAAGGTAGACAGCATAACCATAAAAAATTGTGTTAGAATCATCGAACGTCTTTTATTTCTTGGTTATGATCCTGCTATCATCAGACAGACACTTGGCTTGGTTATTGACCAATCTATAGCCTTCTACTAGCGCTTTCGAAGGAATTTCACTCTGACTGACTGTGACGACAGGACTCCTTGACGGGCCCTGTACAAACCTTTTCAGAGAAGACAGGGTCTCGCCAACCGGTCCTCTCTAAAAGTCAATCAGAATCTTTGGGTGATAACAGGCATGAACTCGCTACAGCAGACAGAGCACGAACTGTATTTCGTATACCTTCTGTTTTTATATCCATTCACATATCCATCTGTGTGTTTCTTTGGCCCTTGCGTCATGCTGTCTGTTTGAATGGTATTCTTTCTGTGGGGAGGTTGTTTTACACCACAATTGTGCGTTCTTTGATACATCAGATTAATCGAAAAAGTGGGAGGGTTGTGCACATGTAATCCTGATAACCACATCGTCTGCTACTGGCGTGACAGGTGGGCGTCCTAAGTCGGCACCGATTGCCCATTTTGTTCGTTGGCTTATGTCCAGGCATTTGTGTTCGATATTTCTATGATGTGATTCGGTGTTCCTAATCCCTATTCGACTCTTTCGTGCTTTTTATGGGGATATGATAAACCAAATTAGAAGGTAAAAACCTCGACAGCATAACCAACTTAAATGCGTCAAATTAATCAAACGCCTTTCATACCGTGGATATGATCCCAATGACACCAGACGGACACTAGGCTTGGTACTGGAACAATCTACAGTCTTGTACCAGCGCATTCTTAAGACTTGCGCTCTGACTGACTTTGGTAACGGGACTCCATGACGGGCCCTGTCCAAACCTCTTTAGAGAAGACAGAGCCCCGACCACCTGAATGTCAGTCGGACTTCTCGGGTGATAACACACAAGAACTCGGCTTCTGTAGTACGTACGTCCTCTTTTTATATACATTTACATTCATCTGTGTTGCTTGGGCCCCTGCGATTTGCAGTCTTGTTTGTGTGTGGTCATCTAACAGTGAGGAGGTTGTTTTACACCACAATAGTACATTCTTCGAGACCTCTGGATAATAGGAAAAGTGAGAGGAATGTGCGCATGTAATCCAGATTAACAATACCATTTGCTACTTGTGTTGCGATTGGCCGTCCAAAGTCGGCCCCGGTTACCCATTGGTCTCGTTGGTTTATGTGTAGTCTTTTGTGTTTGATGTTTGTATGTCATCTATTTCTTTTTCGTCTCTTAGTGTGCTTGTCATTGTATTTTCGCATCTGGTGTTTTGGTGCTTTCCTGTTGGCGCTGCAACAGCGTCTGGTTGGAGATGCCCTCCCTTCTTTCTGTGTGTGTCTGCTCTGTGTTTTTGCACTGAGTGTTGTTTGGGTTTTGCTATGAGTGCTGCAACCGAGCGTTGTTGGAGATCCCCCCTTTCTCTTATGAACGCAAATTTTAGGTATCGGTATTAAGCTCAAAGTATAGTTCAAAATATAGATATGCTTGTGACCGACTAACATCGTCACTGAGGAAGTTCTACGGTCGATATGGGGAACTCGTCATACACCATGATGTCCCACTCTCCAGAATGATGGGTGATATTCTGTCGTAGACCATTTGAACCATCCAACCCAAGATTGTACTCTATGTCTTCCGAAATGGAAGTTACCGAATGTGACAGTTCTACCGAATTGAAGCGGCGGGTGTTGCATGCAAGCAGGAGATGCTTACTCTTCCTGGGCACCTGGTCTCACTCTCATATCGGGAGTTCGCTTCTTTTCCAGGGATTTTTCAGGGTATTTTACTTTGGGTCCAGGGTCCGGTAAAATTGGGAAAAATCGCGGCGTTTTAATGACATTGGGAATTTCCAATAGTTTAATTTGATTCTTAATGGAATGAATCCTTAAACAGAGATATAACTCCTTCTTATTTAACTTAGCGTCTTCGATAAAATAAACAAAGTACTAGTAAAACCATCTATACTTTAGATTGTACTTCAAAGTACATAATGATAATCTTCTAGGATCAGGAACAGGCATCTGTTCAGAGTCAGAGGGGCTACTTTAATGATCATGATCAATCAGGATTCAGATTCAAAGTCAGTGTTTGACGGGGGACATTCCCACTGTCCGAGTCGCCCTATTCTGTTTACTGAAAATGAACTACTTTCTGTTGTTTCTTTTATAGTCACTAACCAAAATTTTATTTTGAAGAACGTATCTCTCCTCTACAATGAAGATGTACTTCCTTTTGTCATTTTTGGTATCAAATTTGCTGTTATAAGACGACATGGTCATGGGTACCCAATCACAGGCGATTGTTTCATGCGAGCTCACACCCCCCCTACATACATACATATGTGTGGGTGTATGTAGGGGGTGTGAGCTCGCATGAAACAATCGCCTGTGTTCCCAATACTGGAGATACGCGTTGATGATTAAAACGTAAACCTATAGGTACCGGATATAAGATTTCTGAGCAGTTTACACATCGATCGTCAATGTCGTATTTCTGCAATGTATTTCAGTCGTCATTATTTTGCTCTTTATTAAAGAACACTTCAAAAAAATTATGAGGTTCAAATTGGGAAATTTCAATCATAAATTGGGAAAATACAGGCCATTTTGGCGTTGGGAATGGGTCCGATAATCGGACCCAAAAACGGACTTGAAAAATCCCTGTTTTCATATGGTGGAGGTTTTTGTTTGTTTGCTTTTGTTCCTGTTTTATCCTGATTTCGTATGCCTCGGTTTCTGATTTTCTGAATTATCGATTTTGTACTGTAAACAGGGATATGGTCATTATCCATATTTGTCATTTCTAGTAAATTAGCTCTAAGCTCAAAATACGATATTTATCGAGAAGTATCACCTGAATCATACATATCTGTTGCACCGAGTTTGGTTTTACTAAGGTTGTCTTCGTAATACAAAGCAGATTTTTGTCATCTGTGAATTATGATGCATTTGAGAAAAAAAGGAACTTAACCAAAACAAATACACTTGAGAATCAAGCTTTTATTGAAATCCAGATGGTAATTACAGAGTATTATCAAGATCAAAATTTGTTTAACACTGACTTTCGTCACATATCTGAATTAAGAAAAAGGCCGTAATAATTAAAAATTTTGTTCACTTCCCGTCAGGCATGAAAACACACAAATTCAATATGGCGGAATTCGGATAAATAGACTGAAAACATAAAAGAAAAATATCTTTCTCCTAGTGAGATTGATAATTCTAACTTTATTCTTAGAAAGATCACTTTTATGTTCTGATATTAATAATGGTTCATTCAGGCATTCTATGGTATTCATGACCATTTCCTGATATTTGTACATGACAAATGCATGTTTGTGTGTTTTACTCAGCAATCTGATTAAGCTTCCAAAAGGTTCTCATCTCCGAAAGAGCAACAAAATATTAAATTGCTATGACCTAAGATAAGCTAGATAAATCGAATATGACGACATTACAGTGATTACAGCGAATTATAAACGCGTGAGAGAAGGAGGGGATCACGTTCTCACTACATTTGTAAAATATGACGATATTACAGTGATTACAGCAAACCATACACGCATCAGAGAGGGGAAACCTCGCAGTCAAAGCATGTACAGGATGTAACGGTATAACATTGATTACAGCAAACCATACACGCATCAGAGAGGGGAAAACACGCAGTCACAACATGTACAGGATGTAACGATATTACAGTGATTATAGCAAACCATACACACGTCAGAGAGGGGAAAACACGCAGTCACAGCATGTACAGGATGTAACGATATTACAGTGATTACAGCAAACCATACACTCCTCAGAAAGGGGAAAACACGCAGTCACGGCATGTACAGGATGTAACGATATTACAGTGATTACAGAGAACCAAACACACGTCAGAGAGAGAGGAAAACACGCAGTCAAAGCATGTACAGGATGTAACGATATTACAGTGATTACAGAGAACCAAACATGCGTCAGAGATTGGAAAACACGCAGTCATAGCATGTACAGGATGTAACGATATTACAGTTATTACATCAAACCATACACGCGTCGGAGAGAGGAAAACATGCAGTCACAGCATGTACATGATGTATCGATATTACAGTTATTACAGAGAACCATACACGCATCAGAGAGGGGGAAACACGCAGTCACAGCATGTACAGGATGTAACGATATTACAGTTATTACAGAGAACCATACACGCATCAGAGAGGGGGAAACACGCAGTCACAGCATGTACAGGATGTAACGATATTACAGTTATTACAGCAAACCAAACACGCATCATAGAGGGGGAAACACGCAGTCATAGCATGTACAGGATGTAACGATATTACAGTTATTACAACAAACCATACAGTTGGGACCAGGTGTCTGGGAGAAGTAAGCATCCCCTGTTGGCTAGGCGCACGAAAACAATATAACGCACAAAAACAATATAGAATAAGCACTGTCTTAGGTTATGTTAATATAGAAAGTGCTATGGCGAAAATGTCAGGGGAAATACTCAAAACACTTACTGTCAAACACGTGGAGACTATTAGAGCGTGAAAATTTTACAACAAATAAGCTTATCTCTATCGAAACTTAGTATATGCAGTAAATGGATGATAGGGAAGTAATTACGAGGGCGAGTCAAAAAGTGTGTAGACCATCAAGATTTTAATGGAACTTGAGGCCCACAAGTATCACTTCTTTTATTTAAAGTTACCTGGGTGTAGAGTTTCATGAATATCGGATTATTGTTCCATGAGACATTTCACGACAAATATGACTAGTAAAGAAAATTTATGCGTTTCACGTAAAGTTGAGTATCATTCTGTTATCTCAAAGTTAAAAAAGAAAGGAGATTCGCGCCAAGTCAGATTATGTTGATGGGTTTGCAAAAAAACAAACAAACAAAAAACAAACAAAAAACAATTCTGGGTAGCGGAATTCAAACCGTTTAGAACGTCTTAAGACGATAAGTTCAGGACTTGAGAGCGCCTGGATGTCATCGAAAAAGATTAGGTCAGTGAAATTGTCTTCTCTGATAGGCTTACCCAGGACGAAGTAATAGCAAAGGCATTGTACATCTCAAATAGTTGCGATTCAACTATTCTCAATTATGGTCTTGATATGTAAACCTTACAGTCTGTTGGAAACCTACATCTTTTCTCGATGAGCAAATGGCAAGAGACAAGTGTACAGCGCTCTGTTGAAGCGATTTATGTTAAATACCACTACCCGGTAGCTTCCACGTATGAAGATGAGTTCAAGGCAGTAAAGTAGTGGGTAATTGACCCTGGCTTTTTTCAATATGGACTTATTCTGGACTTATTCATATCATATTTCGTCATTAATTATATATGTATCCATCATTATTGCCAGTTTCATTCTTTCCGTAAAATTCAAGACAAAAGAAAATTATAGATTGTGTAATTCGTTATTCATTGATACTTACGTTTCTTCAGAAGGCTTCGTCTTCGGCCGGAAACTCAGAATAAATGAGCAACGAATTACAGAGTGATATTATGGATATCTGAAATAGCGTAATTGTAGTGAAAAGATACGTTTAAATTTAAGTCATCGCGGGTTCAGATTGCATTTGACGACATTGAAACATACCTTCTATAACAAATGTTTAGTGCACCATATGCGCAGTCAAAAAATATGTATCATCAGTGATCCTCGCGGCCGAAAAACGCGAATCAAACTATTGTGAAATAATGAAGAGAAAAATGTCTAAACTTGGCAATAAATTTCTGCCATTTGTGTGATACCCCTTAGTTTTAGAATAATTTCATTAAATTTTGTCGTGAAGAATTTACAAATAAAATCAAAGTCTACTTAATCTAGTGCCGAGACACTGTAGATCTAGGTGAACAATATCCTCGGGGACAATACAATCCACAAGCCGAGATACCGAACTAGTAGTTGAAAGGGGTACTTCCACGAAGCCCCTAAATCGGCCCTGTTTCGTAAGCTTTTTGACCATGTTTTGTCACTAATGTCGAAATGAGGTCACTTGATGACGTCATAAGACTTCCTATGGTGCTTCGGTTGGTGATATGTTCCTTTCATTTAAAGCGGGAAACATTCATGATATTTTATGTGATATATCAAGTATTTCTCATTAAGTTTAATTTTAAAGAAATTTTCAGGGCCGTTTTAGGGGCTTCGTGGCCCTATGTCAAGATTGAAATTTGTCACACTGCAAATAAATTTCTAGGAATCTCATTGGTTGTTTAGCCGTAATTATGAGACTATGTTACCCGTCTGCAGCCGTAAATATTGAACTTTGTGACATCATGGATACCTTATTGTTTCTTGACGTCATAGCGAGCTTTTCCCGTAAAAACGTTCAAACGTTTTGAATTTTCCTCTCGCTTCAGATCCTTTAATTTTAATTTTCTGCTAAAATGAATTTCATTCGTGGTTTATTCATTTTGAATAAACCATTTACGCGTGCGATCTTTTTAATGGTGAAGGAAATTTTACAATCCATCAACAAATAAAAAAGGTGAGAAATTATACTGTCGACGCCATTTTGAAATGACAGTTTATAAGCGATTTGCAGTATGACAAAAATGTTATTACAGTTCCAGAGAGGTAATATGGTCTGATATACCTTGTCTGGAATTCATATTCCCCTCGCCTACGGCTCGGGAAATATAAATTCCAGACAAGGTATATCAGACCATATTACCCGTCTGGAACCGTAATAACGTATAATATGCTCTATTATAAAAATTCAGTGCACCCTATGCGTATTCAACATGTTATCTAATTATGAAAACCAGTCAAAGTTATTTTGTTCCATCGACAGATAAGATCACTTGTTGTTAGTGGCTGCGTCTAATGCGCTCTTCATTACGTTTACCAGAGGGTATTGTACTCTATTATTTATTGGTTTGAAGTAATCGAGGGGCAACGCATAGATCATGGCACCAGCATATCCTCCTGGTGCAATAAAGTTCCTGACCTGAAGAAAAGAAAAGATATTATTTGGTATAAAACAGTAAGGACTTGTAAGCACATCATTCACTATTAACTTGGCAGATGGCCGTCCTAAGTCAGACACGATTGCCCATTGGTCTCGTTCTTTTATGTGTATATAGTCTTTGTGTTAAGTGTGTGGATGTCGTATTTGGTGTTCTTTGTCCCTTTTGTGTCTCATGCTGTGTATGTATACTCTGTGTTTTGGGTTGGTTTGTTTCAGTGTTTAGCTGTAGGTGACAAATATTGATAATAACCATATCCCTATATACAGCACAAAATGGAAAATTCAGAAAATCATAAACCGAAGGCATACAAAATCAGAATAAATCAGGAACCAAAGCAAACAAACAAAAACCTCCAACACATGAAAAGAAATGGGAGTGAGACCAGGTGCCCAGGAAGAGTCAGCATCTCCTGCTTGCATGCAGCACCTGTCGCTTCAATTCGGTAGAATTGTCACATCCGGTTACTTCCATTTTGGAAGATATAAAGTATCATCTTTGGTTGGACAGCACAAATGGTTTATGACAAAAAAAAAAATCATCCACCATTCTGGAAAGTGGGACATCATAGTGTATGACGAGTTATCCATAACTTCCTCAGTGACGATGGTAGTCGGTCACAAACGTATCCCTGCCTGAGAAGCTTATCTAAAAGATGCCTAGCTCTCAGAATAAAATCTGTATATTTAGTACTTGCTCTGACATAGCGTATCAACTGAGATATGAACACTCCATAAGGTGCCGCAGTCTCTTGCTGTAAATGTATACTCTATGGTTTGGGTTTGGTTGTTACGGTGTGTAGTTGTTGGTGCTGCAATCTCTTACTGTGTATATTTACTCTGTGTTTTTGGTTGGGGGTGTCTCGGTTTTTAGTTGTAGGTGTCGCAGTCCCTTACTCGTAATGTTTACTCTGTGTTTTAGGTTTGGTTAATACGGTGTTCAGTTGTAGGTGCTGCAATCTCTTACTGTGTATATGTACTCTGTGTTTTTGGTTGGGGTGTCTCGGTTTTTAGTTGTAGGTGCTGCAATCTCTTACTGTGTATGTCTACTCTGTGTTTTGGGTTGGGGTGTCTCGGTTTTTAGTTGTAGGTGTCGCAGTCTCTTACTGTGTATGTCTACTCTGTGTTTTGGGTTGGGGTTTTGCGGTGTTAAGTTGTAGGTACTGCAGTCTCTTACTGTGTATGTCTACTCTGTGTTTTGGGTTGGGGTATTTCGGTGTTTAGTTGTAGGTACTACAGTCTCTTACTGTGTATGTCTACTCTGTGTTTTGGGTTGGGGTGTTAAGGTGTTTAGTTGTAGGAACTGCAGTCTCTTACTGTGTAAGTCTACTTAGTCTATGTGTACTCTGTGGTTTGTGTTCGGGTGTTTAGGTGTTAAGTTGTAGGTACTGCAGTCTCTTACTGTGTATATCTTCTCTGTGTTTTTGGTTGGGGTATTTCGGTGCTTAGTTGTAGGTACTGCAGTCTCTTACTGTGTATGTCTACTCTGTGTTTTGTGTTGGGGTGTTTAGGTGTTTAGTTTAGATGCTGCAGTCTTTTACTGTGTATGTGTACTCTGAGTTTTGGGTTGGGGTATTTCGGTGTTTAACTGTAGGTACTGCAGTCTCTTACTGTGTATGTCTACTCTATGTTTTGGGTTGGGGTGTTACGGTGTTTAGTTGTAGGTACTGCAGTCTCTTACTGTGTATGTCTTCTCTGTGTTTTGGGTAGGGGTGTTCCGGTGTTTAGTTGTAGGTACTGCAGTCTCTTACTGTGTATGTCTACTCTATGTTTTGGGTTGGGGTGTTACGGTTTTTAGTTGTAGGTACTGCAGTCTCTTACTGTGTATGTCTTCTCTGTGTTTTGGGTAGGGGTGTTCCGGTGTTTAGTTGTAGGTACTGCAGTCTCTTACTGTGTATGTCTACTCTGTGTTTTGGGTTGGGGTGTTAAGGTGTTTAGTTTAGATGCTGCAGTCTTTTACTGTGTATGTGTACTCTGAGTTTTGGGTTGGGGTGTTTCGGTGTTTAGTTGTAGGTGTTGCAGTCTTTTACTGTGTATGTGTACTCTGAGTTTTGGGTTGGGGTGTTTCGGTGTTTAGTTGTAGGTGTTGCAGTCTTTTACTGTGTATGTGTACTCTGAGTTTTGGGTTGGGGTGTTTCGGTGTTTAGTTGTAGGTGCTGCAATCTCTTACTGTGTATGTCTACTCTGAGTTTTGGGTTGGGGTGTTTCGGTGTTTAGTTGTAGGTGTTGCAGTCTTTTACTGTGTATGTGTACTCTGAGTTTTGGGTTGGGGTGTTTCGGTGTTTAATTGTAGGTGCTGCAGTCTCTTACTGTGTATGTCTACTCTGTGTTTTGTGTTGGGGTGTTTAGGTGTTTAGTTTAGATGCTGCAGTCTTTTACTGTGTATGTGTACTCTGAGTTTTGGGTTGGGGTATTTCGGTGTTTAACTGTAGGTACTGCAGTCTCTTACTGTGTATGTCTACTCTATGTTTTGGGTTGGGGTGTTACGGTGTTTAGTTGTAGGTACTGCAGTCTCTTACTGTGTATGTCTTCTCTGTGTTTTGGGTAGGGGTGTTCCGGTGTTTAGTTGTAGGTACTGCAGTCTCTTACTGTGTATGTCTACTCTATGTTTTGGGTTGGGGTGTTACGGTGTTTAGTTGTAGGTGCTGCAGTATCTTACTGTGTATGTCTACTCTATGTTTTGGGTTGGAGTGTTACGGTGTTTAGTTGTAGGTACTGCAGTCTCTTACTGTGTATGTCTACTCTATGTTTTGGGTTGGGGTGTTACGGTGTTTAGTTGTAGGTACTGCAGTCTCTTACTGTGTATGTCTACTCTGTGTTTTGGGTTGGGGTGTTAAGGTGTTTAGTTTAGATGCTGCAGTCTTTTACTGTGTATGTGTACTCTGAGTTTTGGGTTGGGGTGTTTCGGTGTTTAATTGTAGGTGTTGCAGTCTCTTACTGTGTATGTGTACTCTGTGTTTTGGGTTTGGGTATTTCGGTGTTAAGTTGTAGGTGCTGCAGTCCCTTACTCTGTCTGTCTTCTCTATGTTTTGGGTTGGGGTATTTCGGTGTTTAGTTGTAGGAACTGCAGTATCTTACTGTGTATGTCTACTCTGTGTTTTGGGTTGGGGTATTTCGGTGTTTAGTTGTAGGAACTGCAGTCTCTTACTGTGTATGTCTACTCTGTGTTTTGGGTTGGGGTATTTCGGTGTTTAGTTGTAGGAACTGCAGTCTCTTACTGTGTATGTCTACTCTGTGTTTTTGGTTGGGGTGTTAAGGTGTTAAGTTGTAGGTACTGCAGTCTCTTACTGTTTATGTCTACTCTGTGTTTTGGGTTGGGGTGTTAAGGTGTTTAGTTTAGATGCTGAAGTCTCTTACTGGTTATGTCTACTCTATGTTTTGGGTTGGGGTATTTCGGTGTTTAGTTGTAGGAACTGCAGTCTCTTACTGTGTATGTCTACTCTGTGTTTTGGGTTGGGGTATTTCGGTGTTTAGTTGTAGGAACTGCAGTCTCTTACTGTGTATGTCTACTCTGTGTTTTGGGTTGGGGTATTTCGGTGTTTAGTTGTAGGAACTGCAGTCTCTTACTGTGTATGTCTACTCTGTGTTTTTGGTTGGGGTGTTAAGGTGTTAAGTTGTAGGTACTGCAGTCTCTTACTGTTTATGTCTACTCTGTGTTTTGGGTTGGGTGTTAAGGTGTTTAGTTGTAGGTACTGCAGTCTCTTACTGTGTATGTCTACTCTGTGTTTTGGGTTGGGGTATTTCGGTGTTTAGTTGTAGGAACTGCAGTCTCTTACTGTGTATGTCTACTCTGTGTTTTGGGTTGGGGTGTTAAGGTGTTAAGTTGTAGGTACTGCAGTCTCTTACTGTGTATGTCTACTCTGTGTTTTGGGTTGGGGTATTTCGGTGTTTAGTTGTAGGAACTGCAGTCTCTTACTGTGTATGTCTACTCTGTGTTTTGGGTTGGGGTGTTACGGTGTTTAGTTGTAGGTACTGCAGTCTCTTACTGTGTATGTCTACTCTGTGTTTTGGGTTGGGGTGTTAAGGTGTTAAGTTGTAGGTACTGCAGTCTCTTACTGTGTATGTCTACTCTGTGTTTTGGGTTGGGGTATTTCGGTGTTTAGTTGTAGGAACTGCAGTCTCTTACTGTGTATGTCTACTCTGTGTTTTGGGTTGGGGTGTTAAGGTGTTTAGTTTAGATGCTGAAGTCTCTTACTGGTTATGTCTACTCTATGTTTTGGGTTGGGGTATTTCGGTGTTTAGTTGTAGGAACTGCAGTCTCTTACTGTGTATGTCTACTCTGTGTTTTGGGTTGGGGTATTTCGGTGTTTAGTTGTAGGAACTGCAGTCTCTTACTGTGTATGTCTACTCTGTGTTTTGGGTTGGGGTATTTCGGTGTTTAGTTGTAGGAACTGCAGTCTCTTACTGTGTATGTCTACTCTGTGTTTTTGGTTGGGGTGTTAAGGTGTTAAGTTGTAGGTACTGCAGTCTCTTACTGTTTATGTCTACTCTGTGTTTTGGGTTGGGTGTTAAGGTGTTTAGTTGTAGGTACTGCAGTCTCTTACTGTGTATGTCTACTCTGTGTTTTGGGTTGGGGTATTTCGGTGTTTAGTTGTAGGAACTGCAGTCTCTTACTGTGTATGTCTACTCTGTGTTTTGGGTTGGGGTGTTAAGGTGTTAAGTTGTAGGTACTGCAGTCTCTTACTGTGTATGTCTACTCTGTGTTTTGGGTTGGGGTATTTCGGTGTTTAGTTGTAGGAACTGCAGTCTCTTACTGTGTATGTCTACTCTGTGTTTTGGGTTGGGGTGTTAAGGTGTTAAGTTGTAGGTACTGCAGTCTCTTACTGTTTATGTCTACTCTGTGTTTTGGGTTGGGTGTTAAGGTGTTTAGTTGTAGGTACTGCAGTCTCTTACTGTTTATGTCTACTCTGTGTTTTGGGTTGGGTGTTTAGGTGATTAGTCGTAGATGCTTCAGTCTCTTACTGTGTTTGTTTCCTCTGTGTTTTGGGTTGGGGTGTTTCGGTGTTAAGCTCTAGGTTCTGCAGTCACTGTGTATGTTTACTTTGCGTTTTAGGTTTGGGTGTTTCGGTGTTTAGTTTTAGTTGTCGCAGTCTCTTACTGTGTATATGTACTCTGTGTTTTTGGTTTGGGCTATTTCAGTGTTAAGCTGTTGGTGCTGCAGTCTCTTACTGTGTATGTCTAATCTGTGTTTAGGGTTGGGGTATTTCGGTGTTAAGCTGTTGGTGCTGCAGTCTCTTACTGTGTAAGTCTACTCTGTGATTTGAGTTTTGGTGTTGAGATGTAGGTACTGCAGTTATTTATGGTGTACGTCTACTCTATGTTTTGGGTTGGGGTGAATCAGTGATTAGGCACGGTCCGTTTGATATTCAGGAGGGGGGGGGGCTTGGGTTTTTTCGAAAAAAATAAATTTGCTCTGAATTTTGATGAAAAAAAATCAATTTGCTTATGGTATGACAGAAAAAAAAATAATCTTGCTCTTACAAGTAATTTGAATTTGAAGAATAACCATAAATTTTGCTGAAAATTCCTGAAAATTTTTCAGCTCGCTTCGCTCGCCACACTTTTCACTTTGTATAAAAACTTTTGGGCTCACTTCGCTCGCCATACTTTTCTTCTCTAATGACAAGTTCATATTTGAAAATATGACTGAAAAAGGGGCTTCATTAAATGCTTAAATACATCATCAATATCATTTATTACTATTTCAAAATAGATACATGTATCACCATAGAGCCTAAAATTAATATACAATCTTGGAAGAAGAATTTAATTAAGTTTTTCCACTAGTTTACATTTCTAATTTTAAAAATTTGTCTAGAAGACCCTCCCCTCAGGTCCTCTTACATGTTACATGACCCTATATATATATATTGTTTACTGAAGATTATATCATATTGTAAAAATATTTTATCTCTCTCAGTTTAGAAGTGAATTATATACACGATTTACATAAAAATTTAATCATGTTTAGAGCAATTTAAGTAAAAATAAAGAATTTCTGTTGAAAAAAACACAAACATTCTTGATATACACATCAATTGTTAGAAAAAAATTTCCTTGCTCCAACTTTGCAAGAAAAAAAATTTTTTGCCCTTGTCCGGAGCGAAAAAAATAATCGAGCTCCTACAAAAAACTCAAGCCCCTCCCCCAGAATATCAAATGGACCGTGCCTTAGTTGTAGGTACTGCAGTCTCTTACTGTGTATGTCTACTCTGTGTTTTTTATACGCCCGTCATTTGACGGGTCGTATTATGGTATGGCGAAGTCCGTCCGTCTGTCCGTCTGTCCGTCCGTCCGTCTGTCCGTCTGTCCGTCCGCCTATGGAACGCAATAACTTGATTATGCGTCAACGGATTTTCACGAAATTCATACATTATGATTGGACTGTGGAGAGGAAGCCTCCTTTCGATTTTCAGGTTCATCCGATTTGTCGCTACAGAGTTATGGGACTTAGATTTTTAAAATACAGTGAAAATATACGAAAATAGTTAAAATTATTTAAAAATCTATTTCTGGTCGAAATGTTTTGAAATTTTGTATACTTTAGGTAGAAAGGATGCTCTTTGACATATGTAACAGGTTTTTAATTTTTTGGTCGCATAACTGAGATATTTGTAATGGGAGGGGGGGGGTGTTATATGCACAAGAATGTTAAGCTAAGGGCAAAATATAGGTGCATGGAACGCAATAACTTGAATATGCATCAACGGATTTACATGATATTTCTACACTGTGATCAGACTTTGAAGAAGAAGCCGCCTTTCGATTTTCAGGTTCATCCGATTTGTCGTTACGGAGTTATGGGACTTAGATATTTTAGATACAATGTGAAAATATACTAAAACAGTTAAAAATTCTTTAAAAATCTATTTCTGGTCAAAATGTTTTGAAATTTTGTATACTTCAAGTAGAAAGGATGTTCTTTCACATATATAACGGATTCTCAATTTTTTGTCACATTATCCAGAAATTATGTGTAAGGGGGGGGGGGGGGGGGGGGTTATAGGCACATACATGTTAAGCTTAGGGCAAAATATAGGTGCATGGAAAGCAATAACTTGAATATGCGTCAACAGATTTTCATGAAATTTGTACATTGTGATCAGACTTTGAAGAGGAAGCCGCTTTTCCATTTTCAGGTTCATCCGATTTGTCCTTATGGAGTTATGGGACTTAGATATTTTGGTGTTGTGAAAAAAATTCCAACGGGCGTATCTTGCTGCGTGAGCGTAGGCTTTATTGGTTTGGTTGTTACGGTGTGTTATTGTAGGTGTTGCAGTATCTTACTTTGTATGTTTAATCTGTGTTCGGGTAGATGCCGTGTGGAGATCGTAAAAAAGCTCCCCACGAGGGATTTGACAGTAAGTGTTTTGAATATTTTTTCCTGACATTGTCGCCATAGCACTTCCTATATAGACTTTGCCTCAGACAGTGCATGTATTTTTCAATTGTTTTGATTTTCGTGCATAAACATCGACGGCGGGCTACCCAACAGGGGATGCTTAATCCTCCCGGGCACCTGGTCCTATCTCTAGCTTGCTAGGGGTCCGTCGATGCTCAGTTTGGTGCTCTATTGTTAGTGATGTAGAGATTGTCGTCAAGATCTTCTTTAACTCATTTGTGTCACGCTTATGCCCTTTGCCATGTGGAGCTCGTAAAAAAAAGTTCCCCGCGAGGGGTTTGACAGTAAGTGTTTTTAATATTTTTTCTGACATTGTCGCCATAGCACTTTCTGTATAGACTTGGCCTCAGACAGTGCATGTATTTATATATTGTTAATATTTTCGTGCATAAACATCGACGGCGGGTGCGGCTAGCCAACAGGGGATGCTTACTCCTCCCGGGCACCTGGTCCCATCTTTAGCTTGCTAGGGGTCCATCGATGCTCAGTTTGATGCTCTATTGTAAGTGATGTTGAGATTGTCGTCAGGATCTTCTTTAACTCATTTGTAGGTGCTGCAGTCTCTTACTGCGTATCTCTACTCTGTGTTTTGGGTTGGGGTGTTTTGCTGTTTAGCTGTAGGTGCTGCAACCGAGGCTTATTTGAGGTTCCCTCTCTGACTCTCCCCGGGCGCCTGGTCTCACTTCGGAATGTTATTCATTCTGGGGTTTGCAATCGTTTCTAATTGAATTCTCACGATTTTGCCTTGCCTTCTTGACTTTGAGACTGAATAACTGTTAGGTACTTCTTTGATGTTTATTTCTCCATTATATATCAATGGTAACATTTTGTTTTATTCATTAAACTGTTTGTAAGCAGATAAATGGCTGGGTTGTCCGAAGTCCGCGTTCATACATTTTGTCCCCATCATATATTCTATCATTCATACTTCATATTATCGTCTGCTTTATTTGTGAGTTTGTGTGAATGTCTTTTCTTCTCGATTCACTAGTAGTAAAATCGTGCGTTTCTGACTCAATGTTTTTATGCGTCGCAAACAGCCCTCATGCTTAAATACTTCCCTATAATATTGCTATATGGAAAATACTATTTTACCTTTGGGTTTTTGTTGAGTTGTGCGTACTGTAACTGAATCTTGTTAGAGATCTCATACTTTGTTTTACCTTAATTCATTGGTCAATGTATTATTTACGTATAATCAAAATGCATATACCTTACTTAAGAAAAGAATGGAGGGGATCTCAAGCCCGACCCTATTGCAGCACTAACAGCAAAATACCAAAACACCCGATTCGAAAAAATGAAGACGAGCATACTAAGAGACGAAAAGAGACATACGACATATAAGCAACATATAAACATCAAACACAAAAGACTACACATACACCAAGTTGAAAATGAATTGATTTAGTGAACTGTTATAATCTATTCTTGTATCATTGCTTGTGTTTTTTCCCTTTGTTCAGTGCTGTTCATTTTTTTCTGATACACCACAGTTTTCTTTGATCTATCACTGTGGTCTGTCTATGATTCACACTCTCAATATGACAAAATGATGATGTAATTCTCGTGTTTTTATTGGAAGGTAGAAATGGCATAATGGAGGTTTAAGCAGGAGATTTGAAAGAGCATGGTTGACGCAATGTTTGATGATGCAATGACAAATATGGATAATGACCATATCCCTGCATACAGCATAAAATCGATAATTTAGAAAATCAGAATCCGAAGGCATACAAAATCAGAATAAAAGCGGAACCAAAGCAAACAAACAAAAACCTCCACCATATGAAAAGAGGCGAACTCCCGATATGGGAGTGAGACCAGGTGCCCAGGAAGAGTAAACATCTCCTGCTTGCATGCAACACCCGTCGCTTCAATTCGGTAGAACTGTCACATCCGGTAACTTCCATTTCGGAAGACATAGAGTACAATGTGTGGTTGGATGGTTCAAATGGTCTATGACAGAATATCATCCACCATTCTGGAGAGTGGGACACCATAGTGCATGACGAGTTCCCCGTATCAACGGTAGAACAAATGATACAAAGCATTTTAACGAGTGCATCTTCAGATAGAGAACTCGTCGTTCGATATCTGAAAATATACTTGATAAATTAAATCCTACATAGTTTTCATCTTGAGCTAAAGATATATGTGTTGGCCTCACCTTGTAGTTGATACTGTATGTGCCCTCATAACTGACCCAGATCTTTGGGCTGTCTAAATTGTAATAGTACTGAGCACGAGCTGTATGGTCCGTGCTTCTGTAGCCTTCGTTGTAATACATCTCGCTAACCTTTAAAAAACAACATGGAAATTGAACTGAAAGTAAGTAAAGAAAGCAAGGTTGAAACGAGTTTTCCAACTACTTACCTTCTAGAACAACATTTCAGATAGTTTTAATTTTAATCCCTACACATGTGCTTAAGATAGAAAATCCTCATCTGTGATATTTAATGCCAAAGTGATTTAGACAATCCAAATTTATCTAAGAAGCGCTCCGAATGGCGGAAAACCCCAATCTAACAGGAACCAAGAAATGTAAGGACGTGACGTTACGTGTCAAATGACATAAACGCTGTAGTAAACATAACACTAATGTTAAGAAATACTCATTAAAACAACACAGTTTCAAACTATGGGTAAATATTTATAATATACATGTATGTATCATATATCTAAAATGAGTTTAAGAAGATCGTAACGATAATCTCAACAGCAATCGCAACAGTGTGCAATATTGAGCATCGACGGACCCCTAGCAATCTAGAGGTGGGACCAGGTGCTCGGGAGGAGCAAGCATGCCCTTCTTGGATGGCCGCACCCAGCATCGATGTTCACGCACGAAAATGAAAACAATATGTAAAATACAAATGAAAATGCATAATTTTTCGATGAAAATAGGATTTTTTTTTCTTTTTTGCATAAGTGCTGCTACAAAAGATTCAAACATCAGAATACAAACTATTCATTGTACTCTTTAAAAGTAAGATAACTAGAAATTTTAACTTCGAGTTGAACTTTATATTTTGGGGTCAAAATGTTGAATTTTTGCATAAATTATTGTGCTTTCTGTAGAAACAGTCATTTTTCTCAAAAACAAATGCGGGTACATATTGGTTTGATACCTTTAGGATAAAGCAATACCATAACCCTATGCGTGACTGCAACTGTAGGCCTTGTAGCCATTAATAAAAATAACGGATTGTTGCCATGGCAACCAACAGATATTAATAAGAAAATACCCTCCTTCATGAAATTTTGTGCAGCGGTTGCAGAGGTGATGTCGAAAATGTGTGAGCCAATCGGAGCCCTTGGTGGCCATATTTGTTGACCGATCGTCACGAAAATCACAATCTTGGTAGAGGAACTTTAGTACTTGCTTCCTGTAAGGTTTCATGACATTTTGTGTAGCGGTTGCAGAGAAGATGTCGAAAATATGTCAGCCATATCTGTTGACCGATAGCCAAGAAAAACACAAAGTTGGTAGAGGACCTCGCGTTCGTGCTTCCTGTACGGCGGTTGCAGAGGAGATGTCGAAAAAGTTAAAAGTTTACGCCGGACGGACGGACGGACGACGGACGGCGCGCTATGACAATAGCTCACTTGAGCTTCGCTCAGGAGAGCTAAAAACGAGACGGGCAAATTTTGAGTTTTTGGAATGAATAGTTCGGGGAGATGATCTTCTACATGTTGACATATCCATCTATCTTCTACCTCAATTCTATTACAATCGCAACCCTGACCTTAAGATTTAATATGTTCATTTTCTGCAATAACAGGGATGAAAAGCGTGGGAAACATATTTCATTTAATTTGCTTAGTTCAAGGACCATAACTCTTGTAAAATTAGGTCAACTATAAAAACTCAAACTTGACCTTTAACTCTTTGAGGTGTATTTACATAAAAATACAGTCCAAGAGAAGCCAAGAAAACTGAGAATATCATGAAATTTGTAAAGATCAAGGGCCATAACTCTTGTTAAAATAGGTCAATCAAGACCAAACTCGAACTTGATCTGTATCACGTTCAGATATATTTACATACCAAAATGGGATCAATATATGTACTAACGACGGGAAAATTCGGGAACACTAAATTGTGACAGATGGACGGACAGACAAATGGGATGGAAAATATAAGTGTGTCACAATTATGCCCTTTGCCTTGTGGAGCTCGTAAGAAAGTTCCAAGCGAGGTGTTTGACAGTAAGTGTTTTGAATGTTTCCCTGGCATGGTCACCATAACACTTTCTGTATAGACATAACCTCAGACAGTTCATGTATTTCAAACTGTCATGTATTTTAAATATTGTTTTTCTTTTCGTGCGTGAACATCGACGGCGGGTGTGGCTTGCAAAACAGGGGATGCTTACTCCTCCCGAGCACCTGGTTCCACCTCTTAGCTCTTTGTGCTCTATTGTGAGTGCTGTTGAGATTATAGTCCTCTCCGGAGGCTAGCCTGTAGGGGACTAAAAATATAACCAGAGAGGGCTTCTGATTACACTTGACTATGTCAGAAAATCGCTTCGGCATTTTGTACCACGAATGAGGATTTACTATCCGAAACATGTGTCTGGTGCATTAAAAGGGGTTTGAAAGTTCTTCAGAAGGTAAAGAGTTGGAACACTTCATAAATATTATATGTAAATCCAACAGCGGTCAGTGAGGAAATGACAGATAATTTACCGGTCCCCTTCTTAGTCCTAATCCTGCCTTTTAACAAAACTTAGTTATGAAAGCTTACCTCATAAAACGACATGAATCCTTCGAGTCTGGTGTATCTCCCAGAAGGTGCCGACCATTTGTCCGTGTCTGCACCGAGTTGAGAAGTGTATGCCCAGAATGTTCTACCAAAGGCAGCCATACCTACAACTATTTTACTCTTTGGTACTCCGACCTCGTTCCAGTACTCAACGGCATATGACTGTTTTAAGATTAAAAAATTAAACAATACATGAGACACATACGTCTTGTTTGAATTCACTTTTTCTATGTTTAATGGAAGAAGAAATTCCTTTACTTTCTACTGAGTGAAACATAAAAATTTAAACTCCTGACGGAAATTGTTCATCTTTTCCCTCTTTCCTCTACGCTCCACTCGAAAGAGACAAAATTTCAGTCACTCGTGTAAATTTCTGTCCCACTCAGTAGAACCTATAATTCTAATTCAAAATCTAAGTTTTACATTATAAATCACTTCAAGATAACCTCATAAAAATGAAATAATGGGTAAGTACAAACAGAAAACACCATTAGTAAGTGAACCAAAGAACAAAGCAATTCAAACATCTACAAGCCAAATGTTTGTTGCGCAAGCACACAACATGCTAGATGACAGACGACCGTCCTAAGTCGTCGACATCGATTTCTCATTTGTCTCGTCGGTTTATGTGAAGTCTTTGTATAAGATGTTCTATTCTAATGTAGACAGTCATAAGTTGGTATCATTTGCTCATTTGTCTCGTCGTTTTATGTGTAACCATTATATTAGATGTTCTAATGTTGACCGTCCTAAGTCGGCATCGATTGCTCATTTGTGTCGTCGTTTATGTGTAGTCTTTGTATTAGATGTTCTAATATCGACCGTCCTATGTTTGCACCTGTCCTTATACGGCATCGATTGCTCATCTTTTTCGTTGGTTTATGTGTAGTCTTTGTATTAGATGTTCTATTCTAATTTCGACCATCCTAAGTCGGCATCG
Organism: Pinctada imbricata; assembly: GCA_033119305.1. Classification (NCBI taxonomy): domain Eukaryota; kingdom Metazoa; phylum Mollusca; class Bivalvia; order Pterioida; family Pteriidae; genus Pinctada; species Pinctada imbricata. The sequence goes on along the minus strand of VSWD01000004.1, from coordinate 11,205,068 downwards.
GTTGCTCATCTGTCTCGTCGAATTATGTATTGTCTAATGTCAACCGTCTTAAGTCGGCATCGACTGCTCATTTGTCTCTTCGGTTTATTTGTATTCTTTGTATAAGATGTTCTATTATAATGTCAACCGTCCTAAGTCGGCATCGATTGCCCATCTGTCTCGTCGGTTTATGTGTAGTCTTTGTATTACAATGTAGATGTCCCTATGTCGACCGTCCTTAGTCGGCATCGATTGCTCATCTGTCTCGTCGTTTAAAATTTGTAGTCTTTTTATTATATATTCTTATGTCGACCTTCCTAAGTCGCTCAACGATTGCTCATCTGTCTCGTCGGTTTATGTGTAGTCTTTGTATTAGATGTTCTAATGTCGACCGTCCTAAGTCGGAATCGATTTCTCATTTGTCTCGGCGGATTATGCATAATCTTTGTATGAGATGTTCTAATGTCGACCGTCCTAAGTCGGCATCGATTGCTCATAAGTCTGGTCGGTTTATGTGTAATCTTTGTATTAGATGTTCTAATGTCGACCGCCCTAATTCGGCATCGATTGCTCATCATCTGTCTCGTCGGTTTATGTGTAATATTTGTATTAGATGTTCTAATGTCGACCGTTCTAATTCGGCATCGATTGCTCATCTGTCTAGTCGGTTTATGTGTAATATTTGTATTAGATGCTCCTGCTTGCATGCAACACCCACCGCTTTAATTCAGTAGAACTGTCACAGCCGGTTACTTCCATTTCGGAAAACATAGTGTACAATCGTTGGTTGAATGGTTCAAATGGTCCATGACAGAATATCATCCACCATTCTGAAGAGGGGGAAATCATAGTGTATGACGAATTCCCCATATCGACCGTAGAATTTCCTCAGTGACGATGTTAGTCTTTATCCTTGACTGAGAAGCTTATTACGCATGCCCTCTTTTTATATCAATTTACATATTCATCTGTGTTGCTTGGGCCCCTGCGTCTTGCGGTCTTGTTTGTATGTGGTCATCTGACAGTGAGGAGGTTGTTTTACATCACAATTGTACGTTCTTCGAGACCTCTGGGTAATCGGAATAGTGGGAGGGTTGTGCGCACGTAATCCAGGATAACCACACCGTCTGCTACTGACGAGGCAGATGGCCGTCCTAAGTCGGCACCGTTTGCCCATTGGTCTCGTTGGTTTATGTGTAGTCATTTGTGTTTTATGTTTTTCTGTGATTTGACGTTCATTGTACTACTGCGTCTCTTTCTGTGCGTGTCATTTTTGTGTTTTACAGTGGGTGTTTTGGGAGGTTGCTGTTGATGCTGCAACTAGGTGTTGTTGGAGATCCCCTCCTTTCTTTTATCTGAAAGACGCCTAGCTCTCAGAACAAAATCCGTATATTTAGCATAGCGTATCAACTGAGATATGAACACGCCATCAGCAGGCGATGAAGGGATGTTGCTACTCATCCAAACCTGTACAAACCTGGCCCTGTCCAAACCTCTTTAGAGAAGACAGGGCCCCGACCACCTGTCCTCTCTGAATGTCAGTCGGACCCCTCGGGTGATTACATACATGAGCTCGCTACAGCCGGCAGAGCACGGACTGTATTACGCATGCCCTCTTTTTATATCCATTTACATATTCATCTGTGTTTCTGTGGCCTCTGTGTTTCGCGGTCTTGTTTGTGTGAGGTCATCTTACTGTGAGGAGGTTGTTTTACACCACAATTGTACGTTCTTCGAGACCTCTGGGTAATTGGAGAAGTGAGAGGGTTGTGCGCACGTAATCCACGATAACCACACCATTTGCTACTTACGTGACGAATGGCCGTCCAAAGTCGGCACCGGTTGCCCATTGGTCTCGTCGGTTTATGTGTAGTCTTTTGTTTTTGATGTTTACATGTCGTATGTCTCTTTTCCGTCTCATACTATACTGGTCTTTTGTGTTTTTGCATCGGGTGTTTTCGTGTTCTGTTGTCGGTGCTGCAACGGGGCCTTGTTGGAGATCTTCTCCCTTCTTTCAGAAAAGGAAAGTTTGTAAGGCTGAAATTGAAGTCGTCACGTTTGTCATAGAGAGAGGTATTCATGTGACCATCAGTGTAGTAGGACAACATTATGTCCAAATAAGATGCATAGATACTGCTGAGGTAATCCGCGAATTTTGGATTATTGATGGACAACACATCGGCTATGTATCTGTAAGTGAAGTTAAAGTCAGAAGCTAAGTATCTTTTCCCTTCAAAGTAAGTAGGTAGTAGGTTTTCTAATAGTTAACAACAATAACTTTGTATTTGCGATTGCCGTTCCTACTTGTAAACGCATAACTTACAATTTTTGCGAGTCTTTCTTTCAATTTAGAATGTTTGAATGTAGTGTTAAGTGTCGAAAAATCAAAGGCTTCGATCGAATGGACTCTACTAAAATGAGTGGATTTCAGATGTTCTGAAAGTTCCTTCGAATTCTTTTAAATCCACATCTGGTTGATATCACTAAGAGAATATAATGTCGAACAATATTTTTGAAGCCCAGATTTGATTTCAGATAAAACTTTTGTGAGTAAGATCGATACAAATTTGGTAGAACATTTTGAGGAACCAGCGATGAAACGTTGTTTGTACGGATTCTTATGCATTTTTGGTATGCAGTACAAGTTTGGTTAATCTAAATCTAAATTGTTAGTGTCGAAGCCAAAAGAAGCAAGAGCTGATTTGTGGTTATCTATTATTTCAGAGCCAGAAAGGTTTGTTGGGGTGTAAGTGGGATTTCCAGGCGTCGAATTTAAACCCAACTCTTTAACTACACTGTCGAAATAATACTTTTTGCAAGTAAAGGTGTAATTATTTGAGACTTTGTCTGCTGGTGTGATGACATAATGTCCTTGGAGGTAGGCAAGCTCTGTGTTAACATCAGGGTCTTTAAAGATAGACTCGAATGTGATGCTCGCAGTTGATTTTAATCGGTAAATCCTAGATAAAAGTAACCCTCTGATGAATTTTATCCATTCGGAAAGGATGTCGAGCTGTACATCCTCTTTCGTTGCCCAATGTCTTGCATATTCCTCACATGAATCAATGATAATTTTGACATTTTGGTTCCATGTAAAGGACATACTTTCTCTGTATTTGGGACCCTTTTTAACATTTCTCTCAACCTGCCGTTCTTGACTATACATTGTACTAAGGTTACCAGTAATAACGTGTCCAAAAGGAGTGTAGCTGAAATCCGATGAAGTACATTCGCATAGTGAGGGATAACTTAAATCAATACACTGATGCTATTGAATTTGAAGACGTTTAACATTTGAACTACTTGGTGAGTGTCACTGCTGGTGGACCAAGAGTCCCCGAGGGCACATGTAGCCAAGTTCGATCAACTTCGGTTGATCGTTTATCTCTTCAACGCATTTGAAATTTTCTTTATCAAAATTTCTTAAAATTTCTAAAACGTGGGTCCTGTAGCATCATATCCCACCCATTCTGCTACGTCTTTTGGTACAATTTTTGGACATAATAATTTTCATACTTTTTGGCCATACTACATTGTTTAGACTTAGGATCACTGACGAGGGTTTAGTACCCGAAACGTGCATGTCTGGTCCATGCTGTTAATTTATCAGGTCTTAAATGATGCTATTGAATTTGAAGACGTTTAACATTTGAACTACTTGGTGAGTGTCACTGCTGGTGGACCAAGAGTCCCCGAGGGCACATGTAGCCAAGTTCGATCAACTTTGGTTGATCGTTTATCTCTTCAACGCATTTGAAATTTTCTTTTTCAAAATTTCTTAAAATTTCTAAACGTGGGTCCTGTAGCATCATATCCCACCCATTCTGCTACGTCTTTTGGTACAATTTTTGGACATAATAATTTTCATACTTTTTGGCCATACTACATTGTTTAGACTTAGGATCACTGACGAGGGTTTAGTACCCGAAACGTGCATGTCTGGTCCATGCTGTTAATTTATCAGGTCTTAAATGATGCTATTGAATTTGAAGACGTTTAACATTTGAACTACTTGGTGAGTGTCACTGCTGGTGGACCAAGAGTCCCCGAGGGCACATGTAGCCAAGTTCGATCAACTTCGGTTGATCGTTTATCTCTTCAACGCATTTGAAATTTTCTTTTTCAAAAATTTCTTAAAATTTCTAAAACGTGGGTCCTGTAGCATCATATCCCACCCATTCTGCTACGTCTTTTGGTACAATTTTTGGACATAATAATTTTCATACTTTTTGGCCATACTACATTGTTTAGACTTAGGATCACTGACGAGGGTTTAGTACCCGAAACGTGCATGTCTGGTCCATGCTGTTAATTTATCAGGTCTTAAATGATGCTATTGAATTTGAAGACGTTTAACATTTGAACTACTTGGTGAGTGTCACTGCTGGTGGACCAAGAGTCCCCGAGGGCACATGTAGCCAAGTTCGATCAACTTCGGTTGATCGTTTATCTCTTCAACGCATTTGAAATTTTCTTTTTCAAAATTTCTTAAAATTTCTAAAACGTGGGTCCTGTAGCATCATATCCCACCCATTCTGCTACGTCTTTTGGTACAATTTTTGGACATAATAATTTTTATACTTTTTGGCCATACTACATTGTTTAGACTTAGGATCACTGACGAGGGTTTAGTACCCGAAACGTGCATGTCTGGTCCATGCTGTTAATTTATCAGGTCTTAAATGATGCTATTGAATTTGAAGACGTTTAACATTGTAATTATAAATTTTAGATACAACTGTTGGTGTGTAGCTATAGGAAATACAAGGTGTATCTTTTCTTTTGAAATATGGTGGGATTTTTTTCTGTGACAGTTTTGTGATTCAAAATTTCACCAAGATTTAATTTATCAATGCCTTTGTTTGCAAATCTCACTTTGCGACGGATGTTGCATGCAATCAGGAGACGCTGACTCTCCCCTGGTCTCACTTTGGAATGTTGTTCATCCCAGGGTTTGCAACCGTTTCGATGGAAATTCTCACGATTTTGCCTTGCCTTCTCGACTTTGAGACTGAATAACGGTTAGGTATTTCTTTGATGTTTATTGAATGAAAGGACGGTTTGTTTTCTCCTCTGATTTATCTGATCTAACTGCTTGAAATAAAGGAAAAGTAGTAATGTCCAAGATGACTCCTTGTAGTCTGTATTCTGGGGAACATGTATCGATATGTGAGGTCCTTCGTATATTTGTAGATTTCGTGTAACTTCCGTAAAGGAACAGAGTATAATTCATATAAAGATTTTAAGCTGATAAATTTAATCCGTACCACACAAGCCGTCTGGTCAACATTATCTGAAGCTGGGTATAAGGGACTATGGTGTCCAGTTTTGCCATTCTTGTAATCGGTGAAATCATATGCTTGTATTAGAACGTAGTCCACATTTCTGAAATATACACATTAATCGATGATGAAATATACAATTTATCATTAAACAGTCTCTCTCTCAGACCCATACCAGTATACACTAAAGCAAGCCAGTTGGTTTGTGTATAGCCTTTTGTGTTAATGTTTCTATATTGTATGTCTATTTTGTGCCTTTTGCTTTGCTTGTCCTCTCTGTGTTTTCGCATCAAGTGTAATGGTGTTTTGATTGAAGCAAAGTAGTGAAATCACAGGGTGGACAAGATTACGGGATAAGAAAGATCAAACAATAAACGAGACTAAAGGAAAAGGGCGCCGATCTGCAATATTAAATGCAAATGACGTTGTCATCTGAATGACACACATACATCACTCCTACTTGCTCGGTAACCAATTTGTCTAGAAAAACGCACAATCAGACATAGACATAACACATGTTTTTTGTCTATTTAAAGCCATCACTATAATAATACAACACTTCTTTTTATACAATAAATAAAATTCTTTTTAAATAACCATCAAAGAAATAATCATTAGTGGCTTAAATCATCATTGCGGAAGTTCTTCGGTCGCTACGGGGATATTATAAAAGCATATCAGATCCCCCTCTCCAGAATGATCAGTGACATTCTACATTGTGATTGAATGGCTGTCGTCATCACCAATCAAGACATACTTCCCTGATCTGTCGTCAAAATGTACATCGATACAATCACCGAATTTGACAGGTTTCCATTGAGCTGTTGCGACGGGTATTGCATACAATCAGGAGACGCTGACTCTCCTCGTGCACCTGGTCCTACTTCGGAATGTTGTTCACTACTGAATAACGGTTAGGTACTTCTTTGATGTTTATTATTCAATCTCAAAATCGTCAGTATCAATATTCTAATCCTTTATAGTCCATGTATATCAGAAATAGAAATGTGATTAATTTTAAAAACATAATGTCCTAAAAAATATACGCTTGATCCCTTCTAAATCAGTTCAGCTGAAATCAGCTATAGATTCTAAGAAATTGCTTAATTTGTTTCAAAATTTTCTCGGGGAGATCAAGATCCCCAAACAAGCAGAAGAGAGAAACATCTGTCCATACTTTCCCATAGCTCAGTCTTCCATCGGCCATGAAAAGTGTCTAGTGCCCTCCCTTTCGGACATTGCATGAGGATCTTGGTCCACCTAATCGGTAAGACGTCCAAATCGAAAACACCCTAGCTACGCCTCCTGTTGTCTGTTTTGAGTCGGAGAGAGAGAGAGAGAGAGAGAGAGAGAGAGAGAGAGAATATTTCCTATCATCATTTGCCTGTCATTTAAAAAATGTTTTCCGGTGTACATTTATTGCTTCTTTAATTATTATGTTTTTCTCTCACTTAAGGTATGTTCTCACGATTTGTCCTTGCCTTCTCGACATTGAGGCTGAATAATTGTTAGGTACTTCTTTGATGTTTATCCCATAAACATTTAGTTGTGACCATAACTTAATGATATAGATATGATCATTTATATTGATAGAATGAAATTTGATCCTTTTTTTAAATATATTCAGTGTTATGACTTTACCCTTTATGCGCTACAGCAGATAAATCTAAAAAAGAATATTATAATAAAGATGAATGCGGAATTTTGGAATTTTGGAACTTGGTAATTTGAATCATTCCGAGGTTCGCAACCATTCCTATGGAAAATCTAATGATTTTGCCTTGCCTTCTCGACTTCGAGACTGAAAAACTGATCGGTACTTCTTTAATGTTTATTTTGAAGAAAGATTATTTTCAACCCTCGCCCCTCCCTATTTTAGATTCCTGAATCCAGCTGTCATATGTCATTAATGAATGTATATGACAATATGAATATAGGTAATAATGCGTTGTACACTGAGCTCAATAAATGATGGGCAAGACGCCTATAACTCCAGTCGCATGCATTCCAAGTTAATGCCCCCGCCCCACCCTTTCTGTTTTTGAAACCGGCAAGGCTGTATATCAACCTTTGATTTAAGTCGTGTATGTTTAAAAAAAAATGTAAAATAGGACAGAAATTGTCCATTCCAACGACCTCCCCCCCTTTTTCCTCTCTCCAGATGCTGAGTCGTATGCCGATGTAAGGAGGCTCTTACTAACATTAATTAATAGAATCAGGGTTTCTGTAAATGGCTTAAAATAGCAACTTTAAAACAGATTTACGTATGTATGCAATAAGAGCTGAAAATTATTTTTGGTGTATTATGGTTTATTTTTAAAGAAAGTTTTAGGAAAAATCATATCTCATGTGCTCTAATAGCACTTTAAAGTTTCGTACAGTTACAAATAATAGCATGGTAGTGACAAATGAGATAAAGAATATCCTGACGAAAATCTCAACAGCACTCACAATACAGAACCAAACTGAACATTGATGGACCCCTAATAAGGTAGAGGTAGGATCAGATGCCCGGGAGGAGTAAGTATCCCCTGTTTGGATAGCCGCACCTGCCGTCGATGTTCAAGCACGAAAATGAAAACAATACCTACAAAGCCTGCACTGTTAGAAAGTGCTATGGCGACCAATTTAGAGTAAAACATTTAAAACACTGTCAAACCCCTCGCGGGGAACTAAAGTACACATAACGTCATTGCCATGACAAAATACGCATTACGTAACTGTCATGAAAAAAAGAAGACTTTTGTCGAAAATGTTCAAGAATTATCTCGTAAATCGTGCGTACCTTGATATGGTTGCCACGTCGTATGCCACATCAATAACCGACTTGGTTGCTGAAACAGGTACCGTAAGTATAAGTCTGTCTTTCCCGGTTAAGACAGCATCAACCGCAAACTCACAACGGAGTTCCTTAAAAATAAACTGAAAATTAGATGTGTAGAACATCATGATTCCAAAAAATAACATGAATTCTGACCTTTTTATCATAAAGAAAATTGCACAAGCATGGTACTGACAATCCGGTAAGACTAGAATTGTGTACAGTTCAAAAACTAAAAAATATCATGCTGCATAATTGTCAATATCGAAATAAAAATTTTGTACACCAAGTCCGCATCTTCAATAAGATATACCTCATCAATGATGCCCGACGCCGAAGAAAGAGAAAATCCAGTGAAAAAGTGAAAGGAAAAAGTCTAAACGAAACATAAAATGTATCCTAGTCTATTCTGATGTCAAAGCAGTTACCAAACGGAAGCAGTAACCGAACGATTACGCTGTAGCGGCTATTTTTAACGAGGTCGGATAAAATTAAGGAAACCGACGAAGTTTTACTAGAAATTAAGAATAATTGTCATCATTTTACAACCGGGTGCTTTGATGAATAGTTTTTGATCATTTATTAAGCAATGATCGTTTCAGATTAGATATTACGGTTGGGAAAAGATAACCTCCTAAACCTTTCTGTAAGAACTATATTCATGGGAATTTTTCTTAATTTTCCATAATTCAGTCTTTGGAAAAAATGTTATTTCATATTTATCAACAAAGAATTGAAATTCAATCAATAAAACACATCCGAACGCTCGATTTTTCTGTTACTGCTTTAGCAAAGCTGCGAAATTGAGGAAATCTTGAAGTTAAAAGATCGATAAAAAGATGATAAAAATCCGACATTTTTAGATAATTATTCAATAAGTATTTGAAACATATGCCAACCATTATTTGTTCCAATGAGTTAAAGAAGATCCTGACGATAATCTCAACAGCACTCACAATAGAGCACAAAATTAAACATCGACGGACCCCTAGTAAGCTAGAGGTGGGACCAGGTGCCCGGGAGGAGTAAGCATCCCCTGTTGGCTAGCCGCATATCTCAATTTTACAAAACAACGAAGTTATCGTGAATAAACCTTGAAAATCGTTCGGTTACTGCTTTGACACAAGTATTGTTGACGGCGCCAGGAAAATTCGCTTAGGCTTTATTCAACCCGTTTGGCATTTAAAAGTACTTCTGACGAGGATTTGATATTCGAAACAAGTGTCTAGTCCAGTAAAATTGGTACTATAGAACAAATATTTAAATACTAGTATTGACAATTCCAAAGAACTTAAAAAAGACAGTCACCAGGAAGATACCCCTTAGTTTAGACGCCCCTTAGTTTAGATACCCCTTAGTTTAGATACTACGCTAACGCGCATAATGGAACATAATTCCTGGATCCATTGTAGGTTATCACAGTATAATCACATTCCAAAAGACAGTTATTCTATAAATATTGTCTGTTATAAAATCTCAGTGAAGTGTTTCAACTCTATACCTCCATGAAGAAATTTCCAAACCAATTTTTCCTGCACCAGACAGTTGTTTCGAATATTAAATTCTTATCACGCAGCTACGTTAAGGTGCTCCACGCAATGCCGTGAGAGAAAATTCCGCGAAAACGTTGTGTGACGTTATAAATGACGTCACATCAGTTATCGTATTATAAGGATATTTCAAGGGATAAATTGTACTGGATCGATTTTGAATATTATTGAGCTTTCATCCTATCCCTTAAGTAGTCTAGTGGGTCACTATAGACGGAGGTTTGAATTTGGCGCGTGATGACGTCACCAAACTTTGGGACCAATCAGAGAAGAGTATTCAAATTAAAGCTATTTATAGGATATGACCATATCCATGTCTAAAATAGAATCTATCTTTAGAAGCTGTCCTTCAATTCCTTCAAACACCCCCACCCCACCCACCCCCTTGGACTTGACCGGAAGTATCCTATTAATACGGATTTATACATCATCCTTGTATAGACATGCATCGACATGTTTACGCATACATCTTTTTGGATATTTTAGATAGTTCTTTTGACGCGATCAGAAACATGATACCTTCACCAGGTAAAGGTTGAATAGGGTATGCGTCAGCTGCTATTATGTTTCATCCCCTTCAAATTCACAGAGTGTGAAGCGCCCATTGATGATTTTTTAAAGTTTAAATGGACAGGTAATAACATGATATCTGTAAATTTAGAGAACAAAAAATTAACAATTTATTTACAATATCATCATAGTATCTGAAGTAATTCACTCCTCCTCCTCCTCCTCCACCACCACCACCCCAGCTCCTCATAATCAACGTCAAGACATACTTAAATTACCACCATTTGGAAATACAACAAAGTCAACGTGGTGGTGATGTTGTAAGTAGTAGGAGTGGTTGTGGTGGTGGTGGTGGTGGACCAAAGAAGACCAAAGAAGTCTAGATATTCAGTGAGGTGCTGCATTAAACGAGTCAAAACATACACGCAATCAAAGATTTGAATTGCTCAATAAAAATGTTAACTTTAATAATCGAAAAAAAAAGAAAGATCAAATAAGGTTCATCAATGCCGTTTCCAGCGTTTTGCGATATAAAATCTTCATTTCCTGGATATTAAGCTTAATCTTGTTCGGATATTGCAAGTGGTATTGAAACTGGTTGTCTATTTCGTATCAAATCGTGTTAAATCGCGGCAAATTGTAGTCCTGCATCGTAACAGATCGCAACAAAACTTGATAAGCGTAGGGAACCGTGATAGAGCGTGGCAAAGCGTGATAGCTCATCGTGGTAATCGTAGGGGAACGTAACGAAGCTTGACAGAACGGGATGCAAATCGTAACAGATCTTATCTACATTCGTAACAAATCGCTACAGCGCGTATCAGAGCGTGATGGAGCGTCGGAGAGCGTGTGAAGACCAATTTTATTTATAGAATCGTGGAGCTCTACGATTTGGCTCAATCGCGGACACCGTAGGGCATCGTGGCAAAGTGTAAACCTAGCATTACACTTAGCCACGATCGCCCCGATTGTCCCGATTGAGGTGAATCGTAGAGATCGTAAGAGAGCGTTGGGTTTAATCGTGACGATCGTAAGAGAGCGTGGTGGAATCGTGATGATCGTAGGAGATTGCAGAGATCGTGGCAAAATTTTTGATTCTCAAAAAATTTGCTACGATTGTCCCGATTTATCCTTACATCGTGAGAGAGCGTAGGAGAGCGTAGTGAACGTGGTGGAGCGTAGTAGAGCGTAACAGATCTTGACAAAGCGCAACAGATCGTAATATGCGTTCGTAGGAGATCTTGGTGAAACACGTTCTCCTACGATCCACTACGATTTCACTTACGCTATTTGACGATTTGTTACGGTTTCCACGATTCAGTCCACGATCTACAAAATTCGTTGCGATTCCAATATTTCTATAATGAAAAATAATAAGACAACCCGTTTTTGATGGATTAAAAGTGTTTTTAACATCCGCAACAATTTCTAACATATGAAGAAGACTAAGAAAAGAAGTCTTGATAATCAATGAGGTGCTGTATTAATTGTCTTCGAACGAGTTAAATATATACACGCAATCAAAGATTTGAATTGCTCAAGACAAATGTTAACTTTATTAATCAAAAAAAAAGAAAGATCAAATAAGGTTTATCAATGCCATTTCCTGCGTTTTGCGATATAAAATATTCATCTCCTGGATATTAAGTTTAATCTTGTTCGGATATTGCAAGTGGTATTGAAACTGGTTGTCTATTTCATATCAAATCGTGTTAAATCGCGGCAAATCGTAGTCCTGCATCGTAACAGATCGCAACAAAACTTGATAAGCGTAGGGAACCGTGATAGAGCGTGGGAAAGCGTAATAGCTCATCTTGGTAATCGTGCGGGAACGTAACGAAGCTTGAGAGAACGGGATGCAAATCGTAACAGATCTTATCTACATTCGTAACAAATCGCTACAGCGCGTATCAGAGCGTGATGGAGCGTCGGAGAGCGTGCGAAGACCAATTTTATTTATAGAATCGTGGAGCTCCACGATTTTGCTCAATCGTAGACACCGTAGGGCATCGTGGCTAAGTGTAAACCTAGCATAACGCAGCCGCGCAGTGATGCTTCCAGCGGAGCCATAAAAATTCACTTCAGTAGCGCTCTCTTTAATGTTTTTAATTTAGGTTTGTACTTTTACTTTACAGAAAGTGCGGGGCTCCAAATTTCCAGTTGGGTCGATTCAGTAGTATATCCAAATAAATTACGTTCAAAATAGCATTCAGAAAGGATGGTGCTAAGATGTTAACCTCCTTAAATAGAAACGAAAAAGGACAAGGTAAATAAAACATCAAGACAGTAAAACACTAAGCACCAAAGACAACAAAACACTAAGCACCAAATACTTCGAGACCAATGGGCAATCAAGAAAGGCAAAAGGACAAGGAACATTAAATTCTTAAGACAGCAAACACTAAGCACCAAAGACAGCAAAACACTAAGAACCAAAGGCAACAAAACTCTAAGCACCAAAGACAGCAAAACACTAAACACCAAAGACAGCAAAACACTAAGCACAAAAGACAGCAAAACACTAAGCACGAAAGACAGCAAAACACTAAGCACCAAAGACAGCAAAACACTAAGAATCAAAGACAGCAAAACACTAAGCACGAAAGACAGCAAAACACTAAACACCAAAGACACCAAAACACTAAGCACGAAAGACAACAAAACACTAAGCACCAAAGACAACAAAACACTAAGCACCAAAGACAGCAAAACACTAAACACCAAAGACAGCAAAACACTAAGCACAAAAGACAGCAAAACACTAAACACCAAAGACTTCGAGACCAATGGGCAATCAAGAAAGGCAATAGGACAAGGAACAGTCCTTGCTCGGTTGGCTAGAGCGAGCTCATGCATGCAATCATCGACCACCTGTCCTCTCTGTGACGACGGGACTCCATGACGGGCCCTGTCAAAACCTCCTTAGAAAAGCCAGGACTCCGACCATCTGTCCTCTCTGAATGTCAGTCGGACTCCTCTGGTGATAACATGCATGAGCTCGATACAGCCGGAAGAGCACAAACTGTATTTCGTACGCCCTTTGTTCTTACATGTATATCAATTTACATATTCATCTGTGTGTTTCATGGACCCCTACGTCTGTTGTCTTGTTTGTATGTTAATCTTACAGTAAAGTTTATTTTACACTACAATTGTGCGTTCTTCGAGACCTTTCGGTAACTGGGAAAGTGGAAGTGTTATGCGCACGTAATCGGAATGACACACACGTACAAACGTAGCAGGGTAACGTCCAAAGCCAGCACCCATGAGTTAAAGAAGATCCTGACGATAATCTCAACAGCACTCACAATAGAGCACCAAATTGAGCATCGACAGACCCCTAGCAAGCTAGAGGTGGGACCAGGTGCCCGGGAGGAGTAAGCATCCCCTGTTAGCTAGCCGCACCCGCCGTCGATGTTCACGCACGAAAATTACCCATTGGGCTCGTTGCTTTATGTGGGGGGTTTTGTGTTTGGTATCTTGATGTCGTGATTGCTGTTCCTTGTCGCATGTGTGTCTTGCTCTATGTATGTCTTCTTGGGGTATTTTGCTGCAACCGGGTCTTGTTGGAATTCCTATTCTTTCTTGCAAATAGAAACATAAAAACACAGGGCGTAAATTAAAATAACATGTGTTTTGCTGGAGCCAGCTCATGCAAACAAGCGCCCAAGGCGCCAACCCAACATTAAGGGGTCCATCCAACTTTAAGAGGTCCACCCAACATTCTTAAAGTTATATTTACCAGTAATATGTACCAGTATTAGTTAACTAGTACTGTGCTAAATAAGAATAACCAGATCTGTCTTTATCCTTTCTTAATTATAAGTCATTTGACCTTGGTTGTTGTTCCCTTTAATTAAGATTATTGTCTAATATACGTCTGTAGGTGATTTGCATGAGTTTATCTATAATAATTCACCTGTATAAGTAATCCAAAATTCTTGTAGTCTTGGGGCGATCCTCCATTTTTTGTTGGGTATTGCCAATCCATGTCAAACCCATCAAATCCATGCTGCCTACACAATGTTATGGTCGAGTTGACGAACGTTTGTCTGCTTTCTTGACGCGACACCATTGAGGAAAAGTCACTACTGGAAGAGTCCGGTCCCCCGACACTGAGTAGCACTTTGAGTGAGGGGTTCCTTCCTTTCAGTGCAATAACCCTAGAGTAGAACCTTGAGAAGTGTAAAGATACTTGTAAGTGAATTAGATATTAGGAACCATCTTATCAATTTTTTTTTTATTTATATGCATTAAATACCAATAGAGTAATAATAAACTACATGACTATTATAACTTTGTTATGTAAATAACATGTGTTTTGCTGGAGCCAGCTCATGCAAACAAACGCCCAGCCAAAGATTGTACTCTATGTCTTCCGGAATTAGTTTTCTAATGTTGAAATACAAGTGTAATTTTCCGTAGATAAGATAGAAAAATGTAGCTATTGAGGTAGAGAATTCTTGGGGTAAAATAGTTTAAGTTGGAGCCATGAGTCAGTGTAATGAAATATTTTCAATAATACAATGCATAAATCAAATATGGCGAATAACAATTTATCCACATCCCTTGAAACATATTCAAATATTCGATATCAGGAACAAGAAGTGAAATAGGTATGCGTGTAAAAGTGTTTTGATTTTTTGCTGGGATTAATGCAACCGAGTCTCGTTGGAGATCATCTACTTTGTCTTAAATCAAAACTGACCTGATGATTATAAAGAGAACGTTGACTTTTAATATATACACAGCCAATTGTGCCTCATATGAAATTCATGTGAAATTTACATGAACTTTACATGAAAGTTCACATGAAATTTATGTGAAATGAGCACGAACATGAAATTTACATGAAAAAATTCACATGAAATTCATGTGAAGATTTTTACATGGATGTTATGTGAATTCAGTTTCCTGTGAAGGTCACTTAGAAAAATTCATATGAAATTCATGTGAAGGAAATTTATGTGAAATTCATGTGAAATATTTTTCAAATAAATCTTATGTGAAATTTATATGAATTTTAAATGAACTTTCATATGAAATTTATATGATGCTCATTTCATATCAATTTCATGTGAGGCACAATTAGCTGTTTACTTCTAACTTAATAAGATGAATAAAACCTCATAGCTCACCCTTCTTCAGAATCACTATCTAGATCGTTCGCTCTAGAGTTTGTCAATTTGCCGTTTTGCAGCTCAGCATATGCATACATGATATGAGTACATAGAAATGGATCAATGTCCTTCGGTAGAAATTTGCCGTCCCCTTCTCTGTCCTGAGACCAGTTGGTATAGTAACACATTCTGACGTATGTTTTTGGGGCTATAAAATCAGAAAAATCTAATGTATAAGCTATCCGTGTCAACTTCTGTGCAGATAAAAAATGATGAACAAAGTTTTAGGGGATGCACAGAAAAGAAAAGTCACGTGATTAGGCATACAATTCTCTATACTCACGATGAATTTTCTACCTGATATTCCCATAACCGTTCTTTTCAGTGTTGGTCTTCACACTAATGAATTTGACTTATACTTCCCTTACTTGATCTTTATTCACAAATCACAGTACAAACAACGCTTTATATGGTTGTGAAAATAGATTTGACTCTTTGGAGACTATCCATATACATGTAATGACAAATATGGATAATGACCATATCCCTGTATACAGCACAAAATCGATAATTCAGAAAATCAGAAACAGAGGGCATACAAAATCAGGATAAAACAGGAACCAAAGCAAACAAACAAAAACCTTCAACATATGAAAAGAAGCGAACTCCCGATATGGGAGTGAGACCAGGTGCCCAGGAAGAGTAAGCATCTCTCCTGCTTGCATGCAACACCCGCTTGGTCTTTGATATACTCCACTAAATCTGTATTGATAATTTTAACCATAACCCTTTCAGAACTCAAAGCTGGTTTTGTAAGTACTACGAAAAAATTCATTCTAGAAGCGGTATCAACTAAATACGGATATTAAAACATTAAAAGGTTCAATGAAGTATTTTCGAACAAATCCGTCGATTCTTCGACTCTTTATACAACGGTTCCCCATTCTAAATTGAAAGAAACAACCTCTCAATTCGCTGAAAATTCCACCACAAGCATAAATGGCAATGAATCAAGTGATATGCAAATAATTTCTTGCATGGGAATCCCCTTCGATTATACAAGGTAAATACTGTTTAAATCTACCTTATATGAATTTATGTTAAGTCTGTCATACAAGCATCATTGTCAATTATATGATGGTCCTGTATTCTAAAACGTAGGTCCTGTAGCATCATGTCCCACCCATCCTGCTACATCTTTCGGTACATTTTTGACATAATAATTTTTCACACTCTTTGTCCATATTTCATTGTTTAGATTTAGGATCACTGACGAGGGTTAAGTACCCGAAACGTGCATGTCTGGTCCATGTTGAAATTTCATCTGATTTATAATGATGCTATTGAATTTGAAAACGTTTAACATCTATACCAGTCAAGAATAGGGTTATATCTAGAGAACACTCAAACAGACAATTTTGTTTACATGTGACAAGTCATGTGAACAAAAAGAAAATTCTCAGTTTGTGTGTTCTCTAAATATTTGGTGTTTGGGGAAAGGTCTTTCAGCAAGGCGTAAGAATTCCCATGTGAACCAATTGTGCTCTATTTCTTGCTGATATTTTCCTGTACTCATATTAAGCCAAGTTTATTCAGACTTTGCTCTCTTACAGTAAGAGACACCTAGCACTCCGATTCGATTCTACATACCGATGTCTCAATTGATAATCCAAATTTCATTTGAACTAGAGGTGAAAGAAGCCACTGAAAGTATGAAATTGTGTTTCATATTTAGACCCCATGTTATATTTTGACAGCAATTGTCACCGAAGGCATCGATTTATGTAGCAAACATGACAATTTTAACTTCAGGATTTCAATTTTCCCTGTCTTAAGTAAATATTCATCTCGCAGATGATACAATATTCCAGAGCAAGGTTAAATTATAACGAATTCGTTCTCAGAACAAGATGACTAAACGAAAAACTACTTAATCAAGAGAGAAAGTTCTGATATATTTTCTTAAAGAATTTGATAGACTTTTAATTTCGATTTTTGGAATCTGACTTCGGGTTTCGGGTATTACTTTCATTCACTGATTTACCATAATTTGATGTCAATTGGAAGGCACTTAACAATAAGGACATAATGTACTGCACCTTTTTCCTTAGAAGACAAATGGCAAGCGTGTCAAGGAGTTATTCATCATTCTAACATGACTTGAGATTTTCTCCCTATATGTACTATAGAACTCGCTTGGTGTAAAATCTCCAACAAACTTAGAGTTTGCTAAGCTCCGCCCATGCACGTGCTATAGAGCTCATGCAGGACAATATTAGAATTATTTAGAAATAACAACTAGCTAGCTGTGATTTGTTGTCCAGTAATTCCCTCGTCGCATGAACCAATTAAATTATCACCTCGCCGCTTCGCGGCTCGGTGGCCAAAGAGTGTGAAATGACAAATATGGATAATTACCATATCCCTGTATACAGCACAAAATCAATAATTCAAAAGATCAGAAACCGAAGGCATACAAAATCAGGATAAAACAGGAACCAAAGAAAGTTATCATGTCAAAAAATGTACCGAAAGACGTAGCAGGATTGGTGTGATATGATGCTACAGGACCCACTTTTTAGAAATTTCAAGAAATTTTGATGACATTCATCTTTTGCTAAAGTTTTAAATTGTTTTTGTTTTGCGTGGGTCGTAATTCAAAATCTCCAAATTTTGTCCCGCTTTCAATGCAGAAAAGTGTGACTTTGTCACGGACTTTGTTCTGAGATATTCAATGAGCCTGCGAATGTTTTAAGTATCAGCTTTGCATTTCAAAGATAATACATTCATCATTATTTTTTAGTAAAAGTTTGATGCTTTAACATAACCAGTTTTGAATTGACATCTTCATATGCTCTTCCACATGGTATTTCCATATATTGCGGTATTATTTTGTACAGTGTGCGGAACGGTTGGGGTAAGAATAATAAAACATAAAGACAATACGGAAGTAAGAATCCTTAAAAAATAAATGAATAAAAAATACGTTAAAAAATTTGATACTTCAAACGGCTCCAAACAAGTCCGCAATAAAAATCGATTTACCGAGGACGCGTATCCAGACAAAGATGAATCATGCATGTCTGGTCCATGCTGAAATGTGCATGTCTGGTCCATGCTGAAATTATTGAAATAGTGAGTGTCACTGCTGGTGGACCACGAGTCCCCGAGGCACCTGTAGCCAAGTTCGATCAACTTCGGTTGATTGTCTGTCTCTTCAACGCATTTGAAAATTTCTGTTGTCAAAAACTCTTGAAATTTCTAAAACGTGGGTCCTGTAGCATCATATCCCACCCATCCTGCTTCGCTTTTTGTATATTTTTGGACACAATATTTTTCAATCTTTGGCCATATTACATGTTTAGATTGAGGATCACTGATGAGGGTTAAGTACCCGAAACGTGCATGTCTGGTCCATGCTGAAATTATATCTGTTCTTAAATGATGCTATTGAATATGAAGACGTTTAACAGTCATGTAGTATGTAGAGTATTCGTTTTGAAGTGGTTGAAAATTCTTATATCTCGTAATCATCATTGAAAGTGCATTAGGGATTGAATACCTTAATTGCACATTGAATACATATACCCCCTTATATGAAACATTAATTTTGTAGTAAATATTGGTTTAGTTCCTGTTTTATCCTGATTTTGTATGCCTTCGGTTTCTGATTTTCTGAATTATTGATTTTGTGCTGTATACAGGGATATGGTCATGCTCACTTTCATGCAAAATTTTGCAGAATCTAATATATAAATATCCTTTTTTTATTTCATTAATAAAGATAAACATATGTTAAATTTATGAAAAGTCACTAAACTCTCAAGTAAAGAAGAAGCCTACCCTCACGAATCGTGTATGACTGCACCTTGAATAGATATACCTCCTCATTTGAAACATAAATTTTGACATAACACTTTAATCATGTTCATGAAAATTTCTTCAAATCTCATGTGTAATTATAAACAGTTAATTTTTTAAAAATGTTATGTTTGTTCAAAACTTGTAATTATGGTGGCTGAGTTGTGTCATGTCGCGTTGTCGCGCCGCGCTTTGTCGCGTTGTCACGCCGCGCTTTGTCGCGTTGTCGCGCCGCGCTTTGTCGCGTTGTCGCGCCGCACTTTGTCGCGTTATCGCATTGTCGCGTTGTCGCATTGTTGCATTGTCGCGTTGTCGCATTGTCGCGTTGTCGCATTGTCGCACACTTTTGAATATCATAAATAATGAAGCATTTCATAGTAATAAAGATTTTCCAGAAATCGGCGATTTTAAAATAAAAATTCAGGCATTCACCCCAAAATAGCAATATAAGCAAACCAATCTTTTCTAGCTAATTTCACATGATTACTTAAATGCCATTACCTAATAGGAAACCTCTCCTTCTTTGATTTACAATATATGTAGTATATAAATTTTAAAGATCATTCAAAGAAATAAGTTATTTTTGCACAAAAGTTAGGGGTTTTTTTGCCCCAAAATAGCATAGAAATTGAATTCCAGTTCTCACATTAAAATCCTATACCTACATAATAAGAGGCATGCTATCAATTCTAGTTCAGATAATGAATTAATAGAATTTGTCCAGAAATCTGTTATTTTGAAACAAGAAAACAGGCATTTTGACCCAAAATAAAGAAAAAAATATACCCTTTTTGTTTCAAACATTTGATTTATGAATGAATCTATCTAAACAATTACAGTTGAAAATACATTCCTGCTATCAATTTAAAAGGCGACAACGCGACAATGCGACAACGCGACAATGCGTCAACGCGACAATGCGACAATGCGACAACGCGACAACATGGCACAAATCAGCCACCATATGTAATAGATAAAGCCTTTCCTTAAATATAATGCATGACTACATCATACAAATGTAGTACTTCTTGAATTGGAACAATGTCTGAGAATTCATGACAGAAGACTCAACATTATGAATCAATTTTAAACTCCAAACAAGAGTTTAGATGCTGAACAAATGCCGTAGTTTTTTTTACATTTAGGGATTTTATTGATCTTTGTCTCCAACTTCCTCACTAAATACATTTTTTGTACACTGTTGGTCCATTTGTGTGGAAATAAATCCTTAAATGACGCTTTTCAAAATATTCCTTATTTCGATATCTAATAGCCTAGGGTAGTACAAAAGTTGTTAAAAATATTCAGTGATGAATAAATGAATTTCAGTTAAAAATATTCAGTGATGAATAAATGAATTTCAATATATTTGGCATAATTTCCTTCATTACTCATTGAATACCTTAATATGAATTAAACTAAAAAGCCGTCAAGCACAAATCCGAATTTCCTCGTGTAACTTAAATGACAGAAATTTTCAGAACCTACGCCTTTGGGTTTATCTTGCTTTTAACTGGGCTTCTACACGTCGTAAAATAGACAAATTTGGCAAAAGTCCCCTTTGAACTGTGAACTCTCACCACATTTGTCTAAAATGATATAATTTTTCTGTACTTGCAACCACCTGTTATCGCTACTTAGGAAACCTGCGACGCATTGTAAAATCTAAACCGGATGCGCGAAAGTTCAAATTCGTCTTTTAAAGTGTTATCTAAATATGCGTTTATCCCTTGTCGCAAAAATAGTATAGTGTAGCGTCCTCTCTTTTGATTTTCAAATTCCAGATGGGCTTATACAGAGGGTGCAAAGGTCCTACAGGGTTCATTTAGATCCTCCTAAAACATCGGAGGGATGATACAAGGGTACAACATGATCATATATATTCTTACTTATAACTTGTATGAAGTGAGACCATCCGTTGTCCTCAATGCTAGAAATGCTTCCAATCCTTTCTCCATTTCTTAGAATGCAATTTTGGTAGATATGGTTAAAGAAGAACGATCTACATCCGGGGTCTTCAAAGCAAACAGTGGCACAGAACACCCTGCTATGACCAGTTATTTCAGCCGTACCAGCTACAGATGTTATACCGCTTACGCATGTTACAGTCTGATCTTGTACGAACGTCACACTCCTTTTCTCATAAGATTGAACGCAGTTGATAATTGTAGATACCAGCATAAAAAACTGATTGAGAGTCTTATCCATCATCTTTCATATGATAAGGACAGGCTGTCGGTATGCTTTCCACTTTTAAGGTAAAGGAAAGATACAACGCAACGCAATTGTCCTTTTCTCTTATCAACAATACGATGTTTTCTATTCGTTTTAATAACAATACAATTTAAAGACACGCCCATTTCATAATTTTCATCAATGATTTACAATGTTAAGGACGTCATATTCTATAAATTAATGAAAAATCACGAACTTTCTGTCCGGACTACACGAACTCGTTGAATTATTATTGGATATAAATCAAGCGTAAACAATGCTTCCTCACTTCTTTTTTAATTCTTTATTATTTCATGAAAAGTCTGTCTGGAATGAAAAGTCCCTGTTCTTTTGAAAGGAAATTTAATGTCATGCTATCTCTTTCATGATTCTTCCGGTTCGCAACCGTTCCTGTGGAAAATCTAATGATTTTGCGTTGCCTTATCGACTATGAAAGTGAATAGTGAATAACTGATGGGTACTTCTGTAATGTTTATCTGAACAAGATGACTATCATCTTTATTGGAATAATGGTCAAAGAAATCGTCAAACTCTCTGGAGTCTACATGAATTTGTATTTTTTTTTCAGTTGATATTAAACTTATATAAGTCGTAAGAAGTCGGCATGCTTGCTTGGATAAAATGAATTATAAAATAAATAGTTGATTTGATCTAAGTCAAACAGAATTTTTGATGTAGCAATACATACCAGACAGACAGTAATTGTTCTGCACTCCTTTTATCATTTTGGAGAATTTAAGTACTAGATTTTCAGTTTGAAGCAGTTTTATTGATACACTATGGCACTGTTAAGTGCAACAAGAGGAACAACATACATGTATAATGATGACATGACAAAGTGACAACACATGCAAAAAATCTTTCATAACATAGAAATCAATTAAAAATCAATACATAAATGAACAATTAAAAAAAGAAAAAAAAAAAGAATTGTATATAATCGATGTTGAATTAACATTTTCGTTATCTGGATAAAAGTAACATTAAGACAATTGGTAATATATATGATTACATGTATAAAACAAATACAATAGAGAATGTATCATTTTCAATTTCTGTGCCGTCATCTGATGGTGAATCTATCAAAACAATTAAAAGGATCAAAGTCAAAGAGAACTTTTTTTTGCAAAACTGTAAAACAAACGATCAATCGCCTTCTTTAGGAAGAACATGACCCCAAACACATCAAATAAATTTTCATTATGCACTGGACCTGTTGACTGTTTTCATTTTTTTTCAAAAGTGATGCATATAAACCAACCATGATGACGGGTTAATGTAATTTTCGCTATCCAAATTCTTTGGAGAACATGATCTTCTTCCTAATCTAAAAGTTGATCGAGCATCTCGGGTAATTATGAGCTCTCTCCAGTCAGCAGAGCACGTACTGTTTTCCATATTCCCATTGCTTTTGAAATTCATCCACATAAATTTGTGTTGATAATAGCACCTGTGTTCTCCTGTTTTGTTTGTGTAGTTATATATTAGTTTTGAGTCTCGGATGACGTCTTTATATCCGGATAAGTGACAGAGTAATGAGCATATCATCTGGATAACCACACCAGTTGTTATAATATAACGTTTTGTCATCCAAAGTTCAATGCGCATTTGCCTTCCTGAATTGAAATCTTGTCATTTATATTATGGTGTGCAATTATATAAATGAAACACCATACAATAATAAAAGTAGAATAAAAGGTACACCATAATAGAAATGACAAAATTATAATTCAATTGTCGGAATTCCAATGGGGACCAAAAGTGCTCCACTCCTTGCCGACATTTCCTTAACTCGTACGAAGCTGAATTCATTCAATCTTTGGTCTCTAAAGGGAAAACACTTTGCTTCTGACTTCAACTTCACTTACAGATTCATAGACGATCAATGATCCTAAACTTGCGGATTACCTCAGCTTTAAGCTGAGCTTGAAGTCAAAGAAACTACAGAGACAAATAATTCAGCATCCTATTTGGACATTATGTTGTTCTACGACACTGATGGTCACATAAACACCTCACATTATGACAAACGTGACGACTTCAATTTCATCATTACAAACTTTCCTTTTCTAAGTAGCAACATACCTTCATTGCCTGCTTATGGCGTGTTCATATCTCAGTTGATACGCTATGCCAGAGCAAGTACCAAATATACGGATTTTATTCTGAGAGCTAGGCGTCTTTCAGATAAGCTTCTCAGTCAAGGATATGTTTGTGACCGACTAACATCGTTACTGAGGAAGTTCTACGGTCGATATGGGGAACTCGTCATACACTATGATGTCCCACTCTCCAGAATGGTGGATGAAATCCTATCAAAGACCATTTGAACCATCCAACAACCAAGGATTGTACTCTTTGTCTTCCGAAATGGAAGTATCCGGATGTGACAGTTCTACCGTATTGAAGCGGCGGGTGTTGCATGCTAGCAGGAGATGCTTACTCTTCCTGGGCACCTGGTCTCACTTCCATATCGGGAGTTCACTTCTTTTCATATGGTGGAGGTTTTTGTTTGTATGCTTTGGTTCATGTTTATCCCGATTTTGTATGCCTTCCGTTTCTGATTTTCTGACTTATCGATTTTGTGCTGTATACAGGGATATGGTCATTATTAATATTTGTCATTTTATGATTTTTATTATTAAGACTTGGTTGCAGTACCAACAACAAAACACATAAACGCCCTAAGCAAAAACACAGAGAAGACGAGTACAGCAAGAAACGAAAAAGAGACATAAGACACAGAAACATTAAACACAAAAGTTAAACGTCTTCAAATTAATTAGCATCATTTAAAAGACTACACATAAACCAACGAGAGCAATAGGCAACTGGTGCCGGTGCCGACTAAAGACGGCCATCTCCTAGTCCCTTTTGGTGAAGGTGCCACGATTCCTATTTGTTAAAGTTGTTTTGCCTTTTTTAACATTGATATAAAATTTCTCAGTAAAAAAGAAAATGTCCGGTTTTGTAAAGAATATGGATCAGACTAGACTTCTATCCAGATTACTATGCACTGATCACAGCTAACACCAACAAGATTGTAGTAAACAAAGAAGCTCAATAAAAACTTCTTTAACAAACAACATGGGACAATAGTCATATTATAGTGATAAAAGAAAGGAGGGGATCTCCGATAACAATTGGTTGCAGCACCCACAGCAAAACTCCAACACCCAGTGCGAAAACACAGAGCAGACACACACAGAAAGAAACGCAATTGGAAACGAAACGTCAACGCACAACACAGAAACATCAAACAAAAAGAACTACACATAAACCAACGAGACCAATGGGCAACCGGTGCCGACTTAGGACGGCCATCTGCCAAGAAAATAGCAGAAGGTGTGTTTATACACGCAATACAAAAACACGCAATGCAAAAACAAAGAGCACAGGAATAGTCAAAAAAGGGACAATGTTAAAAAGACCTGATAAATTTACAGCATGGACCAGACATGCACGTTTCGGATACAAAACCCTCGTCAGTGTTCCTAAGTCTAAACAATGTGTTATGGGTCAGAATACCCCAAAACGCCAGCAAAAATCAGACAAAGACAGAATATAAATTTACAAGTTTAATTATGTACAAAATATATATATTTACAATGATTACAACTTACAATACAATGTCCGGATCAAAGTGTCCGTTACGGTCCACAAAGTCTATCGAAGGTATGGTTTCCGGTAATCACAAACGTTCTCGAAAGATCGGTGTCCAAACGTTGTTAAATGGATTAAAGTCTCAACAAATAAAGTGTCCCAGTATATCAGAATAGATGAATGAATCGTGTCTACGAATGTGTACGAATGTCCCCTTAACACAGTTCCTCAGAGGTATTTATACTTAAGAACAATGAATTAACCAGAAGCTTCTAGAACAATGACTCATTACACATGATTAACAATAGAGTAAATTCTAGAAATCACAGTCATGTGATGATAATGATGTAACAAAGAACATACTGGAATATTCTCTAATGAAATAAACATGACATAGTAAAATCTAGAAAGAATTATTATGAAATCATAATATAATATGACTAAGTACATGTGTACCTACACATAAAGTAAAACTAAAATAACACATGACCCACAACACCTCCCCCCTTAAAAAAAGTTTGAATGTCAATGAAAACTTAGGTAGTAAATTCTTCAAAAATCACTCATGAAACTCTCGATAGTGCATCTGCAATCACATTGTCTTTGCCCTTGATATGGTTTATAATGATATTGTACTCTTGCAACAATAAACTCCACCTTGTAAGTCTTTGATTCTTGTTTGACATTTTGTGCAAAAATGTGAGAGGGTTGTGGTCAGTATATACAAGAATGGGATGTAAAGTAACATTCAAATAAACATCAAAATGTTGTAAAGCTAACAATAATGCAAGACACTCTTTTTCAATAGTAGAGTAATTCTTTTGACATTTTGTCAATTTCTTTGAAAAATAACAAACAACTCTATCTACACCATCATCATTTTCTTGAAACAAAGCAGCCCCGATTCCTACGTCACTGGCATCAACAGTAAGCTTAAATTGCTTATCAAAATTTGGAGCTGACAGGACAGGACTATTCATAAGAACACATTTGATTTTCTTAAAAGATTCGTCACAGTCATTGGTCCACGCAAAATTCACTCTCTTTTGTAACAGATTGGTAAGTGGACCAACAACTGACGAGAAATTTGGACAAAATTTTCTGTAGAATCCTGCCATTCCCAAAAATCTCATAACCTCTTTCTTATTGGTAGGAATCGGGAACTTTGAAATAGCTTCCACCTTGGCCATGATAGGAGTAACAAAACCTTGACCTACTTTGTGACCCAAATATTCTACAGTCGCGTGACAAAATTCACTTTTCGCAAGGTTCACTGTGAGGTTTGCTTTCGCCAGTATGTCGAAGAAGGTACGCATGATTCGGAGATGATCATCCCAGGTGTCGCTGTAGATGATGACGTCATCGATGTACGCCTCGCATCCTTCGAGATGATTTAGGAGCGAATGAATCATCCTCTGGAATGTGGCTGGTGCGTTTTTCATACCAAAGGGCATTACTTTATATTGGTATAGCCCATCTGGAGTCGCAAATGCCGATATTTCTCTGGCTCTCTCGGTAAGCGGGACCTGCCAATAGCCTTTAAGCAAGTCAAATTTACTGACAAATTTTGCACTGCCAATTTTATCTATACAGTCATCGATTCGTGGGATCGGATAAGAGTCAGTTTTGGTGACTGAATTGACTTTTCTAAAGTCTGTACACAATCGGTAAGTTCCGTCTGGCTTCGGAACCAGAATACATGGGGAACTCCAATCACTATTGCTGGGTTCAATAATGTCATTTTCGAGCATGTATTGAATTTCTTTCCGCATGTATTGAAGTTTTATCGGGTTTAACCGATAGGGATGCTGTTTGATAGGTGACGCATCACCTACAATGACGTCATGATGAGACGCATTTGTCTTTTTTGGAATGTCCGGAAAGATGGTCGTATATTCCCGCATTAATTGGTGTACTTCCTCTTTTTGATGCACGGTCAAATGTCCGAGTTTCACTTCCGGATTTGTCAGAATTTCGGAATTCTTCAAACGGACACTTTGAGCGAAGTCTTTTTCGACAGTCTCTTCATTACATTCAGGTTCAACACAATTTTCTAATGTATTTACATTGGCCAAAGTGGAAACTGGTTTTACAAAATTTCGGTCACTTCTATCAAAATACTCTTTCAACATGTTAACATGACACACTCTTTTTTCTTTTCGCCGACCTGGTGTCTTAACCACATAGTTAACATCACTAATTTTACTCTCAATCTCATAAGGACCGAAATATCTAGCTTGCAAAGGATGACCAGGGATAGGCAAAAAGACAAGAACTTTATCGCCTGGTTTAAAAACTCTGTTTCTAGCATCTTTGTCATACCATGTTTTCATTTTCATTTGAGATGTTTTGAGATTTTCTTGAGCCAATTTGCAAGCATTATATAATTTCTCTTTGAAATTAGACACGTAGTCTAAGAGATTCAAATCGCTAGTCTCAGTCAACCATTTTTCCTTCAATAACTTCAATGGCCCCCTGACTGTATGCCCAAAAACTAGCTCAAAGGGACTGAACCCCAGGGACTCCTGAACCGCTTCTCGTGCCGCAAACAACACGAGGTGAACCCCTTCATCCCAGTCTTTTCCATACTGGTGACAATATGTTTTCATCATAGTTTTAAGGGTTTGATGAAAGCGTTCAAGTGCCCCCTGGGACTCAGGATGGTACGCAGAAGACTTGTACTGCCTGATACCTAGCTCATGCATAACCTGCTGAAACAACCCTGACATAAAATTCGAACCCTGATCTGACTGAATAGCCTTGGGAGCACCTACGAAACTGAAAAACTTTGTAAGGGCCTTAACTATGGTCTTTGCCTTAATATTCCTAAGAGGTATGGCCTCAGGAAACCTAGTCGAAGTACACATAATTGTCAGTAAGTACTGATTACCTGACCTAGTCCTAGGCAAAGGACCCACACAATCAACTAACACCCTACTAAAAGGTTCCTCAAAGGCTGGAATGGGTTGGAGGGGAGCAGGTGGTATAACTTGATTGGGTTTACCTACCATCTGACAACTATGACAAGACTTACAAAACTCAGACACATCTTTCCTCAACTTAGGCCAGTAAAAGTGACTTAAAATCCTATTATAAGTCTTATTGACACCTAAATGACCTGCCATGGGTGTGTCGTGAGCTAAACTCATGATGTCCCCGCGATACGCTACTGGAACCACTATCTGGTGAACGACCCGCCACACTTCATTAGGGGGTGCATCGGGTGGTCTCCATTTCCGCATAAGGATGCCATCTTGTATGTAGAAGCACTCTCCGACTTTGTCCGCTTCTTCTCGGGGAAGGGCCCTCTTGCTTAGTCGGATGATCTCCGGATCTTTAGTTTGTTCGGAGAGGAGCTGCTTACGGCTTAAGGCATCTGTATCTCTGTCTAATGGCGGATGGGAATCATCACCAGGTACTGTCGGAGACTTGTCAACATGAAGTGGTACTGACGTCTCAGGTACGCTGTCATCAATGGTAGACATGAATGTGTCAGAAAGGTCTATACTTTTGGAGGGATGGTCCTCGTTAAGTGCAGAAGTACTCTCAGCCTCTTTCAGTCTGTTCCTGGCCATCGCCCTGGTAACAGCGCAGGCTGGATACAAGTCGTCGTCTTCATCATCGGACACGACATCGGACGTGATTTTCTCACAAACAATCGGATCGGCTACAACTTTGCCGCCAGCTAAATCGTTGCCAAGCAACAAGGAAACGCCTTGAACGGGAAGAGTAGGTCGAACACCTACGATAACAGGTCCAGTAATTAAATCTGACTTCAAATAAATTTTATGAAGGGGAACATCAATGACGCCTAGCTCCACACCCTGTAATAAAACTGACCTACCAGTAAAAGTGTGCTCAGACAAAGGCAATGAACCCTCTAACAATAAAGTCTGGGCAGCACCAGTATCTCTCAAAATCTGAACAGGCAACGCTTCGCTAGAATCACTGAGTGAAACAAATCCCTGTGACAAAAAGGGCTTATAATGATCCTCCACAAAATCATCAGAACTGGACTTAGAACCCTGAATCTCAGGAGTGTCAGAACAAATCGAATCTAAGGCTTTCCTATCATTTCTAACAGACGCACAGGCCTGTGACTTAAGTTCTTTTTTCTTCTTAAGCTTCAAACACTCACCAATAACATGACCTTTTTTCTTACAATAATTGCATGTAGGAAGCGACCCCACCCCTGGGGATGCCTCAGAACGCTCGGACCTAGGACCGGACGTAGAACCACCTTGAGATGGTGACTGGGAACTAATGGACGACTGAGACTCTTGTACATTTTTCTTTGGAAAATCTGAAGTTTTTGCGCTATCGCTAGATTGAGTTTTTGACACAAAATTTTTCTTATGAGTGAGAGCATACGTATCAGACAAAACAGCGGCTTCTTCAAGAGTTTTAACATTTTTGTCTTCCAAATGAGTTCTTAAATCTTGATGTACACACTCTTTGAACTCTTCTATCAGAATGATCTGACGCAAATTGTCAAATGAATTGGGAATTTTCTTAGATCGAAACCACTGATCAAATAAATCTTCTTTTTCTCGAGCAAATTCAACATATGTTTGATTTTCAAACTTTTTGTACTTTCTAAACTTTTGTCTGTACGCCTCAGGTACTAACTGATATGCTCTCAAAATCGTGTCCTTGACCTTGTCATAGTCTGAACTCTCAGCAATACTGAGCGCCGAGTACACTTCAGCCGCTTTGCCAATAAGTACGCTTTGTAACAAAGTTGGCCAAAAATCACGTGGCCACTTCAGATTGGCCGCGATTTTCTCAAAATGTGGAAAATATTTGTCCACGGACTTTTCTTGAAATTTTGGTACTAATCGGATGTTTTTGGCGGCGTCGAATTCAGACTTGACAAGCGAAGGAACAGGATTTTCCTTAGTGCTTTTCCCTAACTTTAACTTTTCTAACTCAAATTGGAGTTCTTTCTCGTGCATACGTTCCTGTTTCTCTCTTTCTTCCTTTTCTCTTTCAAATTGTCTTATTTTTTCTTCTTTTTCAAATTGTCTTTCTTTTTCTTCTCTTTCAATTTGAAATTGTCTTTCTTTTTCTTCTTTTTCAAATTGTCTTTCTTTTTCTTCTCTTTCAATTTGAAATTGTCTTTCTTTTTCTTCTTTTTCAATTTGTAATTGTAATTTCATTTTCTCTAATTCAAACTCATATTTTGACATTTTGGTTTCGCTTGAAACAGGTTCAACAGGAAAATCGTATGACGAAAAGATTTCCTTAGCTAAAAGCTCTTTAGCCACAATATTTCTAATTTCTTGTTTTCTCATAGAAGATTTTACATCTAACTTCAAGTGAAGACCTAAACCAATCAAATCATCTTTTTTCAATGATTCGAACTCACCTACAGTCGGCGATTTCAAAAATTCAGTGACCGAAAATACCATGATTGATTTCTGCTGGCAAAAGTTTGGAGAATTTTCCTTTTGTCAAAAAACGAACTTTTACGTAAAAATGCAAATATGCAGAGATTACTATCCCGGACGAGCCCCCAATTCTGTTATGGGTCAGAATACCCCAAAACGCCAGCAAAAATCAGACAAAGACAGAATATAAATTTACAAGTTTAATTATGTACAAAATATATATATTTACAATGATTACAACTTACAATACAATGTCCGGATCAAAGTGTCCGTTACGGTCCACAAAGTCTATCGAAGGTATGGTTTCCGGTAATCACAAACGTTCTCGAAAGATCGGTGTCCAAACGTTGTTAAATGGATTAAAGTCTCAACAAATAAAGTGTCCCAGTATATCAGAATAGATGAATGAATCGTGTCTACGAATGTGTACGAATGTCCCCTTAACACAGTTCCTCAGAGGTATTTATACTTAAGAACAATGAATTAACCAGAAGCTTCTAGAACAATGACTCATTACACATGATTAACAATAGAGTAAATTCTAGAAATCACAGTCATGTGATGATAATGATGTAACAAAGAACATACTGGAATATTCTCTAATGAAATAAACATGACATAGTAAAATCTAGAAAGAATTATTATGAAATCATAATATAATATGACTAAGTACATGTGTACCTACACATAAAGTAAAACTAAAATAACACATGACCCACAACAAATGTTATATGGCCAAAAAATATGTGCCCTCGGAAACTCTTGGTCCAACAGCAATGAAACTCACCAAGTAGTTCAAATGTTAAATGTCTTCAAATTCAATAGCATCATTTAGGACCTGATAAATTTACAGCATGGACCAGACATGCAAGTTTCGGGTACGAAACCCACGTTTTAGAAATTTCAAGAAAATTGTAACAGAAAATTTCAAATGCGTTGAAGAGACAGACGATCAACCGAAGTTGATCGAACTTGCATGGCTACATGTGCCCTCGGGGACTCTTGGACCACCAGCAGTGACACTCACCAAGTAGTTCAAATGTTAAATGTCTTCACATTCAATAGCATCATATAAGATCTGATAAGTTTACAGCATGGACAAGACATGTACGTTTCGGGTACTTTCCATGCTGCCAATTTATCTGTTCTCAAATGATGCTATTCAATATGAAGACGTTTAACATTTATACCACTTGGTTAGTGTCACAAGAGTCCACGAGGGCCGTGTAGCCAATAATGTCGAAGGGTTCCAACTCTCTACCTTCTTGAAGAAAATTCCAAATCAATTAACATGCACCAGACACGTGTTTCGAATATTAAATTCTCATCAGTGATGCTTTGGGCGGCGCCACCATAAATAGTTTCAGTAGCGCCCTCTTTAATCTTTAGAAGTTAGATTTTTACATTTACATTACAGAGAGCGCGCGGCTCCAAATTTCCTGTAGGTTCGATTCAGTAGCATATCCAAATAAAATCTATGTTCAAAATAGCTTTGGAGGGATGGTGCTAATATGATAAACTCCTTTAACTTCGATGATATTTATCGGTGAAATGGCTAGTATCCGAAATAGCAAAAAAATATATTTTATGTTTCATTGATAAAAGGCCAAAACAAAGCTTCTTTCAGGTGACAGAGCTGGAAAGAAGTAATTAATACACTTGACAAACATCAGGCCACGGGGAACGATTTTAACTGCTCCACACTGCAACGTGAAATAAGTGTCTATATTAATAATGTCGAAGGGTTCGAACTCTCTACCCTCTTGAAGAAAATTCCAAATCAATTTTCATGCACCAGACACGTGCCAAGTTCAATCAATTTCGGTTGATCGTTTCTTTAAGGCATTCTAAAATTTCTGCTATCAAAATTTCTCGGAATTTCTAAAACGTGGGTCCTGTAGAATCATATACCACCCATCCTGCTATGTCTTTCGGTACGCTTTTTCGACAGAGTAATTTTCATACTTT
The DNA here is from genome assembly GCA_033119305.1 of Pinctada imbricata. Taxonomy (NCBI): domain Eukaryota; kingdom Metazoa; phylum Mollusca; class Bivalvia; order Pterioida; family Pteriidae; genus Pinctada; species Pinctada imbricata. The sequence goes on along the minus strand of VSWD01000004.1, from coordinate 11,172,749 downwards.
TTTGGCATATTACATTGTTAAGATATGAAGATCACTGGGGATAAGTACCCGAAACGTGCATGTATGGCCCATGCTGTCAAATTATCTGTTCTGAAAGGATGCTTTTGAATTTGAAGACGTTTAAGATTTACACCATAGAAACATGAAGCACAAAAACAACACATAAACCAACGAGACCAATAGGCCAACGGGTGTCGACTTAGAACGGCCATTTGCAACGCAAGGAGCAGACGGTGTAGTTATCCTGGATTTCGTGCGCAAACCCTCCCACCATTCCGATTACCCAGAGGTCTCGCAGAACATACAATTGTGGTGCAAAAAATATCATCACTGTTAGATGACCATACACAAAACGGAGGGGTCCAAACAACACAGATGAATATATAAATGGATATACTAAGAGGGCGTACGTAATATAGTCCGTGCTCTGCCGGCTGTAGCGAGCTCATGTATGTTATCACCCGAGGAGTCCGACTAGTACTGATATCCAGAGAGGACAGATGGTCGAGACCTTATCTTCTCTAAAGAGGTTAGGACAGGGCCTGTCATGTAGTAGAATCGTCACAGTCAGTTAGAGTGCAAGAATGCGCTGGTACAAGACTGAAGATTGGTCAAGAACCATGCCTAGTCTCCGTCTGGTGATATTAGGATCATATCCACCGTATAAAAGGCGTATGATGAATCTGACGCATTTTCGACTGTTATGCTGCCTATCTTTGATCCTTCTAACTTTGTTAAGAATGTCATCATAAAATGCAGTTTGTGAAATACCCAAAGTAATATTCTTTGTTGCTTGGTTGGGTCCGAATTTCAAAAGAAAATGACAATATGTTTTTTTTTTATTTCCAGAAATTCTTTACTAGTATGTGAAAGCGAAAACCTGACCTAAAAATTTCTTCGTATTTTGTAAATTTCTACCTCGAAAATCCAAAACATCAGTACATGCTCTAAAATACTGGATAAACTGTGAAATGTATATACCGTATGACGGTAATCTAGGAACATCACCTTCAAGCCAGGGAAAATGTACTATGTTGAATCCAAAATTATTTCCTTTGTCGTATCTTTCCATTAACAATTTTGTTATCTAGCTTCAAAAATGATGTTTCTGTGTTTGTAACGTTTGCCTTGTTTAAAGTCAAATCTTGTGGATAAATAACATTTTTATACTTTTCAAAACAGGATTGTCGATAGTAAGAATATCATCTTTCACTAGTTAAGACGTTCTGGAAATTTTAAAAAGATTATTGTCAGCTTCTGTCTGACCCATACAAACAACAGAGTATATTAATGTGGGTATTTGAGAACCGGACTTTTATGATGACATTGTAACAATAATAAGAAGGATCAAAGGCAGACAGTATTACCATCGAAATTGCGTCAGAATCAACCAATGCCTTTGATACTGTTGATGTGATCCTGCTCTCGTCAGACGGATACTTGGATTGGTACTTGATCAATCTAAAGTCTGGTATCGGCGCATTCTTATGAATGACTTACTGTGACGACAGGATTCCATGACAAGCCCTGCACAAACCTCTTTCAAGAAGACAGGACCCGCACCACCAGTCCGCTCCGAATATCAGTCGGAATCCTTGTGTGATAAGATGCTTGAGCTCGCTACAGTCGGCAGAGCACGGGCTGTATTTTGCATGCCCTCTGTTTTTATACTTATTTACATATCCACCTGTGTGTTGATCGGGCCCCTGCGTCATGTCGTCTTGTCTGAATGGTGATCGTACAGTAAGGGGGTTATTTTACCGGAAAAGTGGAAGGGTTTTGCGCATATAATCAGGATAACTACACCATTTGCTACTTGTCCAAAGATTACACCGGTTGCGAATTGGTCTCGTTGGCTTATTTGTGGTTTTGTGTGTGATATTTTTGTGTTTTGGTGTTCCTTGTCCCTGTTGCTCTGCATGTCAGCTCTGTGTTTTGCCTGGGTTGTTTTTGTGTTGTTTTTTTTTTATAGATACTGCAATCGAGTGTTGTTAGAGACCCAACCTTTCTTGAAATTAGAGAAATAAAGAAGCTTGATGAGGACATTTAAAGTTTGCACCTTGCGATGATAAAGATAGTTTTACGTTTTACGAATACTAAATGAAGTACAAATAAATAAATAGATACATGCACTTAGTTGTGTTCCTTCTTTAAAGAAAAGGGGATGATCTCTTTCAAAAATCTGTAGATCATTTCCAGGTCGTTGTGATAAGCACAACAAGAGACACAATAAGACGCAGCACGACAGAAATGATATTCCTCACTATGACTGCACATAAAGAAACAAGATCAGTAGCCGACTATGGACAAACAACCGCCACGGTAGTAGGAAATGTGTGGTTTATCCGACTTCGAAGCAAAACCTCCTCAGTGTTGTAAATCGTGTTTTAATGTGTTGAATTCGTTTATTGGTCATAGAATGGGTACCCTAATATAACCCACTTTCAGGTAGAAGAAGGTTATATTAGGGTACCCATTTCATAGCTCGGTAGCCAGGGCATATGTGACTGTTATAACCAGCTAATTTCTAATTTCTAAACATGATAGACCAGCTTCCATTAAACATTTGTCAAAAATTGTTGATTCATGATTTGATCTTGACTAGACCAAGTGTAACTTTAAAACACAGAAAAGGACAACATGAAACACAATTAGAATACCACAATGGCCAGTAAACGAATTAAACACATAAAAGATATGCATTACAACACTATTAAATGAGAACTACCTACCAAATGACCAATAAACAAGCTAAACACATAAAGAGGCAAATGACAACGCTTTAAAACGAGAACTATTATACAAAAATGACCAATTAATAAATTCAACACATTTAAACACGATTTACAATACTAATAAACGAGATAAAGCATCCCAAAATGACCCATAAACAAGCTTACACCTTAAAAATCGAATGGCAGAACTATGAAACGAGAACAAGCATACCAAAGAAAGGAGGGGATCTCCAACAACACCTTGTTGCATCACCAACAGCAAATTCCCAAAAAACCCACTGTAAACGCTGTGTAAAGACAAAAAGAAGACAAATACAGAAAGAGACGCAATGGTACAAGGAACGCCAAATCACAGAGAACCATCAAACACAAATGACTACAGCTACTTTTATAATGAGGATCATTAATTTGTGTGCAAAAAAGGTATGTAGCCAAGTTCGATCAACTTCGGTTGATCGTCTCTTCTCGGTCGCCATAACACTTTCTATATAGACATTTCCTCAGGCAGTGCAGTTTTTAGATATTGTTTTAATTTTTCGTGCATGAACATCGACGGCGGGTGCGGCTAGCTTAACAGGGGATGCTTACTCCTTCCGGGCACCTGGTCCCACCTCTAGCTTGCAAGGGGTCCGTCGATGCTACATTTGGTGCTCTATTGTGAGTGTTGTTGAGATTGTTGTCAGGATCTTCTTTATCTCATTTCAACGCATTCGAAATTTCTCTAATCAAAATTTGTTGAAATTTCTAAAACGTGGGTCCTGTAGTTTCATATCCCATCTATCCTGCTACATCTTTCGGTAAATTTTGGGACATGATGATTTTCACACTCTTTGGTTATATTACATTGTTTAGATTGAGGATCACTGACGAGGGTTAAGTATCCGAAACTTGCATGTCTGGTTCATGCTGAAAATTTATGTGTTTTTAAATGATGCCATTGAATTTGAAGACGTTTAACTTGTGAGTTGGAGTTCCTTGTCCCTTTGGCGTCTCTTTCTGTGGAAGTTTGTTCTGTGTTTTTGCATTGGGTGTTTTAGAGTTAAATTTGCTGTGGGTACTGCAACCTAGTGTTGTTGGAGATCCCCTCTTTTCTTTTGTATGATTCTGGATGACATACAAGTAATATATACGTACCATTTTAAGCAAATCAATAATGAAATCAAGCAATATGAACATTTTGACAAATTGTTTTTATCTAGGATTATAACCTCGCCACAGGGACTGAATTTCCAAAAATGTTTTTGAAAAATGTCAAAAACTGTTAAAAAATGAATGCTAAAATCATCCAAGTAATATAGTGATAAAATCAAAGAGTAGACATAGAATATAAAAAAATCAATCAGGGTTGATTTGTTCCATCGACAGATAAGATCACTTGTTTTCCGTGGCTTCGTCAAATGCTCTCTTCATTTCGTTTACCAAGGGGTATTTTCCTCCACTATTTATTGGCTTGAAGTCATCGAGTGGTAAGGCAAATATCATGGCACCAGCATATCCTCCTGGTGCAATAAAATTCTTGATCTGAAGAAAAAAAAAGACATTGTTAGGTATAAAACAGTTTAGGCTTATAACCGACTTATCTGCTATTACCTTTCTACCGCATTGAAGTAGCGGGTGTTACCTGGTCCCATTTCTAGCTTGCTAGGGGTTTGGCGATGCTCAATTATGCGTTCTATTGTGAGTGCTGTTAAGATTAATGTCAGGATCTTCTTTAACTCATTTGCAAGCAGGAGTTCACTTCTCTTCATATGGCATTTTTTTCTATTCCTGTTCCTTCGCCTAAGTTTTGGTTTTATCCTGATATTGACGAAGGCTAAGTACCCATGCATGCCTGGTCCATGGTGTTAATCTATTTGTTCTTAAATGATGATATTGAATTCAAAGACGTTAAACATTTGAACCACTTGGTGAGTGTCACTGCTGGTGGACCAGAAGTCCCCCAGGGCACATGTACGAAAGTTCTTTCAACTTCGGTTGATCGTTCCTTCGACGCATTCGAAAATTTCTGTTATCAAAATTTCTTGAAATTTCTAAAACGTTGGTCCTGTAACATCATATCCTATCCATCCTGCTACGTCTTTTGGTAGATTTTTGGACATACCTTTTACACTCTTTGGTCGTTTAACATTGTCATACCTTTTACACTCTTTGGTCGTATAACATTGTTTTGGTACATTGTTGGACATAATACCTCTCATACCCTTTGGTCGTATAACATATAGCACTTTCTATGTAGACGAAACCAAAGATAGTGCATGTATTCCATATATATTTCCATTCCGTGCATGAACATCGACGGCGCGTGCGGCTATCCAACAGGGGATGCTTACTCCTCCCGGGCACCTTGTCCCACCTCTAGCTTGCTAGGGGTCTGTCGATGCTTAAGGACCTCGCACGAATTTTTGGGAAATCCGCCCAGATAATAAAATCTCCTCCATGGTTACTTAAACTATGCTAAGGTATAAACTATATATCTTTAGGTAGAAAAACTTATAATCTATAATATTTCTCAAATGTGTATCATTTACACACCTACTTGCCATTTATTCGAAACCGAAGCAACGTGGGTTCCGCCATTAAGAGTCCGTTGTATTACGTTTTAAAATTTAATAAAATGAGATGAAATTGAAAAAAAAATCGTTTTACTCTGAGTTATCATACATTTAGTGATTTAATTAATGGTAGAATTATTGAAACTAGTATTTCTTTTCCGTATTGAGAACTACATTCTTGGTTCATCAAAGTGACTTTAGATGCACTACCAATAGTTCACAATGGATATTTATGTATAATAACTCAAGATTTCGAGCCTAGGCTTTAGTGTTAAAATCGAATGTTTTAACTCAAATTATACACAAAATATATAGGTCGCTTGTTTGAAATATTATTATTTTTATAAAATTCAGCAAAATTCTTACCGAATTCAGAGTTTTAATTTTTTTAATGAGAATTTTTTTCTTTCCCAACTGGGCAGAATTCCATACAAATCGTTCGAGCTCCTTTGGTGCCATATCGTGGGTGCTGTTGAGATTGTCGTCAGGGTCTTCCTTAACTCATTGCTTAAGGTATCCGATGTACAATAGGGCATTTTTCCATGCCTGGTAAGGTACTATAAACTATATATTTTCTGAAAGGTTATAATGCCCACTGCTCAGAAATAATAATTTTGGGGCCAGAAAAACAAAGGGGAATAACTGATGAAGCATTTAAATTGTCTATTTTCTCTATAACATATGCAAAATAACAACGTTGTACAAGAGTTTTTCCCCTTTGATTTTTTAAGACCTAGGAGTCTTATGTCTGTACTCAGGGCATCATTACCTTTCAGAAAATATATAGTTTATAGTACCTTACCAGGCATAAAATTTACTATACTTTACAATAGAGATGAATATAACACTATGTAAAATGACTCATTTGTACAACGGATACCTTAAATGATGCATTTGAATTTGAAGACGTTTAACATTAGATTGAGGATCACTGACGAGGGTTAAGTACCCGAAACCGTGCATGTCTTTTCTATGCTGTAAATCTATTCCTAAACGATGCTTTTGAATTTGAAGACAATAAACATGTCCTTTTTCATATAATTTTTGGATTTTGTTTATATGTGTCATTGGCAAATAGCCGTTCGACAGGTCATCACATGCCCATGATTTGTATGATTTGTAATGTGTGGCGGAAATGAAACCCTTTGATTCAGATGTACAATTATAGATTTTCCCCTCTCGATCAAAACACTATTTAATGAGTTTGGACAATCGATCATTTATTTTGTCGTGAGGAAGCGTACATATTACAAAAGTCGTATGAAGAAATCGTATTTGCTTGAACATTCTTAATTTCATTTTGTCAATCACATCCCCTGAAATTTTAATAGACGAAAAGAAGTGAATACCATTCCTGTACATTACATTTTCACAGTATTTGACCACACGTTCCTTTACAGGACAAATAACAGGAGGTTCTGAATTTTCAAAATATTGAGGAATGGCACTTTGAACGCGATAAAAATATTAGATATGTTGAGAACATCAAAACCTTTGTTTATAAATGGAATTTTTATGAATCGTCTTTTATGGCAGGTGTTTTTAACCAAAGGGTTTAGTTTAATTTTGTGCGAATGCAACAATGATGTTTAGCCTGGATCAGTAAGTGTTTCCTAAGAATGCAACCAGAGCTTCATTCAAGATAAATTTCAATTGAACTGCTGGATTTGAAGAGAGAGCATATAGCAGTTCGTGTCTGAAATGATAAGTCAGTAGATCTTTGAGGGTACAATGTACTCTAGCTCTTTTTCTGAAGTTTTAGGTTTCGCCTTTTACCGTGAGACCTATGCTTCCGTTTATTGTTAAGGCGGACTGAAACGACATTAGTGATTTGATGAGGTCGAAGAAATGTTTCCTTGTCCATAAATTTGATCGTTTCAACCAAGGGGGTACGCAGTTTGCAGTTTGGTTATCCAGGCATATTCATTTTGTAAGCGGCGTTTTTTAATTTCAGTCCTACTTTGATTTATGAGTTTTGAAAATGACTGAACTGGAGTAAAAGTTACTCCCGAAACCGAATGGTTATATTTAACGAAGTGACTGTAAAGTAAATTTTAAATATCACTACATTTGAAAGGTGCATATTTATTTATGGATGACAGTATACATACGCGTTCTGTTTATATCCATTTACATTCTCATCTGTGTTGCCCATGCGTTTTGCGGTCTTGTATGTACGTGGTCATCTAACAGTGAGGAGGTCGTTTTTCAGCACAATTGTACGTTCTTCGAGACCTCTGCGTAATCTGGAAAGTGGGAGGGTTGCGCGCACATAATCCAGGATAACCACACCATTTGCTTTTAGCAGATGTCCGTCCAAAGTCGGCCCCGGGTGCAAATTGGTCTCCTTCCTTATATGTGTTGTCATCAATGTTTAATGTTTTTGTACGTCTGTTTAGATTGTTTTGTGTGAAGTTCGTGTCATTTTTGTCGAGTATGTTTTGTGGTTTGTAGTTTTTGTCTGATGTCATTTACGTATCACTTTCTTGTGGGTGTTGTTTCGCTGGGTTGGTGCAGGATTGCTATGCTGGAGATCATCCCCTTTTCTTGTCCTCTAGCTGTGATGTTTGAATACGGGCGTACATTCAATCAATATTCAAGTTGTCTTTTCTTGACCTATCTGTTGGTTGGTCCTCTTCATGTGAGTATATAATGTATGGCTCCATGTCTATTTGATTGTGGCTCAGTATACATGTATATTTCTATCTTTTATTTGTGTTTGCCGATTTTACTGAGAATTCGAGAATATATATGTATATGAGATGTTAATCTTAATATTTTTATCAGCATTCATATTTCCTATCAGTCTACCGGGCTCCACACAATTTCAAAAAAGCATACATTGGTCTTACTCGCAGGTTTAATATCTGTTTCAATTGATCCCTTTCTTACCAATAATGCGGAAGGGTTCCAACTCTATACCTTCTTGAAATTTTCGAACCAATTTAATATGCACCAGTACGTGTTTCGGATTCCAGCCAAAAGTGCTTTTCATACGCCGCCCAAATTCATTCAACTAGCGCCCTTTGGTTATATTTTTAAAATTCAAATTTGTGTAGTTACTTTACAGAGAGTACGCGGTTCACAATTTCCTGTAGGGTCGATTCAGTAGCATATCCAAATAAAATCTCTATTCAAAATAGCATTAGCGGGATGGTCGTATGATGTTTACCTCCTTTAATTTCGATAATATTTTTGGATGAAATGAAAAGTTTCCGAAATAGAAAAATAAAATATATGATGTCAAATTGATAAAGTGCAAAACACCCAATGCAAAAAAGCGTAGAACAGACTCCCACAGAAAAAGACACAAAAGGAACATGGAACACCAACTCACACCATAGAAAGCCCACCAATAAACAAGCAAGAAACATGAAACACAAACGACCACACATAAACCAAAGGAATCAATGTCAAACCGATGCCGACTAATCTGTCGCACAAGAAGCAGACGGTGCACTTATCCGGATAACGTGCACACAACCCTTCCACTATTCCGATTACCGAGAGTTCTCAAATAACGCACATTTGTAGTGTATAATAACCTCCTCACTGTTAGATGACCACACACACACAAGACCGAAAATCGCAGGGGCCCAAGTAACACAGATGAATGTGTAAATGGATATAAAAAGAAGACGTGCGTAATACAGTCCGTGCTCTGCCGGCTGTAGCGAGTTCATATATGCTATCATTCGAGTCCGACTGACATTCAGAGAGGACAGGTATTTGAGGACAGGTATTTGAGGACAGGTGTTTGAGGACAGGTATTTGAGGACAGGTGTTTGAGGACAGGTGTTTGAGGACAGGTATTTGAGGACAGGTATTTGAGGACAGGTATTTGAGGACAGGTATTTGAGGACAGGTATTTGAGGACAGGTGTTTGAGGACAGGTATTTGAGGACAGGTATTTGAGGACAGGTGTTTGAGGACAGATGTTTGAGGACAGGTGTTTGAGTTGTGGTTATTGCAACCAGATCTTGTAGGAGAACCAGTCATTTCTTTTACCTTAAAATACGCAGGTTTAGATAATTGGTATTTATTTTGTATTTACGTATACTTGAATATACATATACCATACTTAAGTTGAAAATGTAATGTTATAATCTATTCATCTTAGATAGTTTTAATCTTGAGCAACTGAGCGCTGTGTTAGCCTCACCTTATAGTTGATACTATACGGGCTCTCATAACTGACCCAGATCTTTGTAAGTCCGTCCATATTGTAATAATACTCAGCACGAGCGGTGTGGTCAGTGACAATGTGGCCTCCGTTTGAATTCATCTCCATAACCTTAACAAACATGGAAATTGAACAGAAATAAAGTAAAGAATTGTTAAACGTCTTCAAATTCAATAGCTTCATTTACGAACAGCTTAATTTGCAGCATGGACCAGCATGCACGTTTCGGATACTTAACCCTCGTCAGTGATCCTCAATTTAAAATATGTAATATGGCCAAAGAATGTGAAAATTATTATGTCCAAAATTGTACCGAAAAACATAGCAGGATGGATGGGTTATCATACTACATGACCCACGTTTTAGAATTTTCAAGAAAATTTGATAACGGAAATTTTCGAATGAATGTGTTGAAGAAACTATCAACAGAAAGCAATGTAGAAAGAAATTTGATGTGGTCCAACTTCTTACCTTCTTGAACAACATTTAGACAAATTTTAATCCCTACACATGTGCTTCGGATAGAAAATACTCTTCTGTGATATTTACACTGGTGTAAAACAGATGCACGTACCATCGGGTACCTACATCCCGTCATGGCGACAGGCGACGCAGATTCGTATGTTTACATCTTTCATTATGAACAAATAACACAGTTCATGTTGGATTTGTACACTCAAGGTGAAGCTTATGTATGGATAAATGCTGGGAATTAAGCAATTTCATAATTGGTTGTATAATATACAGTGTATATTGAGATTATGAAAATGACAAGGAAGTAGGTATCAGTGTTTGAGCAATGATTTGTGGTACCTTCATCAAGGAATGCCCGGTACCTACATCATCATCATTTTGATTCGGTTGGAAAATAGTGTTCTTACTCGATTTTAATGATCATATGCATATTACCATTTCTTGATCTAAATATTATCTTCACTTTGATAGTACAAATCCAACACGAACTGTGTACATTACTGATATTGAAGGATGTAAACTTACGAATCGGCATCAACTATCGCCAAGACGGGATGTAGGTACACCAGTGATATAATGCATCAGTGATTTAAGCAAGTCAAATTTATTTTAAGTAGCGCCCTATCTTTTGAATTTTTGAGGAGGTAACGTCCAGTAATACCAAAATTTCTCCTACTTCTTGAATATTTGAATATATGAGGCGATTTTTACCGGTATTTCTGTGTTTGCTGCAAAAATGAAATATGTCTATGATATTATAAGATGATCATATATTTAACTTCTTTAATTAAAAGTCTTTATTCAATGAGTATTATTCTAGAAAAAGAGGAGTCTTTTGTCGTAACAAACCCTGCTCCGCATCAGCCGTTTTAAGATAATTACACATTTTCTTTTGCAGATCAGCTCAAATCTATTTATATTTTATCTGAAAGTTTATTCGTGGTACCCAGTTTCAGGATGCGAAATAAAATCATATTTATTCAGAGACTTTCGTAACATTCATAATCTCTTTTACGTATAATGTTTTGATATTGACCAGTGCATGCATTTTATATACTGTGTTCTTTATCGTGCATTAACATCGACGGCGGGTGCGGCTAGCCAACAGGGGATGCTTACTCCTCCCGGGCACCTGATCCCACCTCTGGCTTGCTAGGGGTCCGTCGATGCTTAAGATAGTGCTCTATTGTGAGTGCTGTAGAGATTATCGTCTTCTTTAACTCATTGGCAATTGATCGTCTTTGTCCTTTTGGTGTCTACTTTTGTGCTTGTCCACTTTTAGTTTTCACGTTTGCGTGCTTCCAATTTTTGCTGCATGAGATTCCCTCCTTTCTATAAACCTCTTTGATAAATAAGAAGAAGGGAGGGGATCTTTAACAAGACCCTGGTGCAGCACCAACAGCAAAACATCAAAACACCCGATGCACAAATACAAAGACGACCATACTTAGAGACGAGAAAGAGACATACGACATATAAACATCAAACACAAAAAACTACACATAAGCCAATGAGACCAATGGGTAACCGGTGCCGACTTTCGACGGCCAGTTGCCACACAAGTAGCAAATGGTGTGGTTATCTTGGATCACGTGCGTACAACCCTCTCACTTCTCCAATTACCCACGATTGATACTTCTTCTCTGGTATACCTTAGCAGATAAACTTAGAAAAACTGACCTCATAATATGACATAAATCCTTTTTGATTGGTATACGGTCCAGATGGAGCTGAACTTGGATCCGCGTATGCACCGATTTCATTATCCAGGCCTGTCAGATAGAATGATCTACCAAAGGCAGCCATACCCACAACTATTTTACTCTTTGGTACTCCGATCTCAGTTCCAGTACTCAACGGCAAATGACTGTAAAGATTATAGAACAGAAGAATGATATTTCTTATTAAGTCAAGGATGACTGCATCAAAGAAAGACTCGCAAAAATTATAAGTAATGCGTTCACAAGTAAGAACGGTAATCGCAAATACAAATTTATTGTTGTTAACTATGACAAAACCTACTTTGTAAAAGAAAAGTCAGATTCTGAAAATAAGTACACTGAAACAGACATTATTCAGATGTTAAACTTTCTGATGGACAACATTTTTGTGGTGTTTGGAGGAAAGGTCTTCCAGCAAATTGTCGGAATTCCAATGGGGACCAATTGTGCCCCACTCCTTGCCGACATTTTCCTTTACTCGTACGAAGCTGAATTCATTCAATCGTTGGTCTCTGAAGGGAAAAGATACTTAGCTTCTGACTTTAACTTCACTTACAGATACATAGACGATGTGTTGTCCATCAATCATCCAAAATTCGCGGATTACCTGAGCAGTATCTATCCTTCGGAGCTTGAAGTCAAAGAAACTACAGAGACAAATAATTCAGCATCCTATTTGGACATAATGTTGTCCTACGACACTGATGGTCACATGAACACCTCACTCTATGACAAACGTGACGACTTCAATCTCAGCATTACGAACTTTCCTTTTCTGAGTAGCAACATCCCTTCATCGCCTGCTTATGGCGTGTTCATATCTCAGTTGATACGCTATGCCAGAGCAAGTACCAAATATACGGATTTTGTTATGAGAGCTAGGCGTCTTTCAGATAAGCTTCTCAGTCAGGGATATGTTTGTGACCGACTAACATCGTCACTGAGGAAGTTCTACGGTCGATATGGGGAACTCGTCATACACTATGATGTCCCACTATCCAGAATGGTGGATGATATTCTGTCATAGACCATTTGAACCATCCAACCAAAGATTGTACTCTATATCTTCCAAAATGGAAGTAACCGGATGTGACAGTTCTACCGAATTGAAGCGACGGGTGTTGCATGCAAGCAGGAGATGCTTACTCTTCCTGGGCACCTGGTCTCACTCTCATATCGGGAGTTCGCTTCTTTTCATATGGTGGAGGTTTTTGTTTTTGTTTGCTTTGGTTCCTGTTTTATCCTGATTTTGTATGCCTTCGGTTTCTGATTTTCTGAATTATCGATTTTGTACTGTAGACAGGGATATGGTCATTATCCATATTTGTCATTTAAAGACATACACGGCTGATACTTTGCTGTCGCCTCACACACTGAAGCGTCTCTAATACAGGGATATAAAGTATGTAACATATAAGTGCTTGCAATCCTCGATAGCTCAGTCGGTAATGGTATTTCATTGTACCTGGAAGATCATGAGTGCGAACTCTGTCAATACCTTATTGATTTTTTTTTTCATTTTTATCATTTTTAGTGAAAATATCAAGGGGTTCATATAGTTTACTTACTGACAGTAGTTTTTTTCTATGCAAAAAATATGTACACAAATTAGCAGTGAAGCCATGTCAGATTGTTCTCAGTGGTTGGGTCACTTTACAAATCGTAACTTGGATTCGCCTCAACATCTTCTTCCGAGTAAAATCATTACAAAAGTTAGTCTCAACAGAAATACCGTATTAGGACTCAGTTAAAGACATCTTCGAATAGTACATGTGCGAGATTCGCTGACCAGTATAAAATGTCTCCTTTCAGAGAATTTTCAGAGAAAGACTCTAGTAACCCACAATATGGATATTGTATGTGATATTTATTCTCATTTTTCTTCTAAAATGTAAATAATTATTCGGATGATTGTGATTTATCTTAGTCATCTACAAGCTCGCCGCTACTATCGTTTCAAATATGGACGAAAAGAGATCTTCACTAGGTTGCAGCACCCACATTACCTCCAACACACCCAATGCAAAAACACAGAGCAGACACGCACAGAAAGAGACGCAAACGGGACAAGGAACACCACCTCACACCATAGAAACATTAAACATAAGAGACCACACATAAACCACGAGGTCAATGGCCAACCGGTGTCGACTTATGACGACCATCTTCCACACAAATAGCAGACGGTGGAACTCATTGTCCTTGGGCTAAGTAAAGGGGTAAGGACAAAACTGACCGTATTTGGCCCCAATCCAAATGTTTGAAAAAGTCTTTTTTCCCCTCTTCCATATGCATCTTGTAAACAAAAAGTACTTATTTTATATCATTTCATGATAATCCTAATTTTTGGGGCAGAATCATTGAAAATTCAGCTCTATTACTTCACAATAGAAACGAAAATTTTCCGCCAATAGACAAGCATACCTTCAAGTGTATGTGCCAGAGCAAGCACATGTAACAAGTTCAAATTATGGGACATTCCTTTTCACATTGCAAAAATAAATGCAAATCATTACTTTGTTACACGCATTTACTCTACAATAATTTACTATGTGTTGGAATCCAATATCCAATCATTTCACTACTATTTTCAGTAAGAATGTCCAATTTTGGTGGGACATATCACTCATATTAATCTAGAATATCTATTTTTGACACTAATTCAGTAAATATAAATATCTCAAATATTATTTGAAATGTGGAAATCAATAAGAAATCGCAAAAATTGGGGCCAATAACAGCTGATTTTGCCCTTTCCCCTTTCATGGATTTAAATCAGTTCGAGTCGAGTTTGCTTTCAATTAGGAGACGATTACTCTCTCCGGGCACCTGGTCTCACATCGGATTGTTATTCATTATTCATTCCGAGGATCGCAACCATTCTAATAGAAATTCTAATGATTTTGCCTTGCCTTTTCGGCTTTGAGACTGAAAAACTGATTGGTGCTTCTTTGATCCCACCTCTGGCTTGCTGGGGGTCCGTCGATGTTGAATTTTGTGCTCTATTGTGAGTGCTGTTGAGATTATAGTCAGGATCTTCTTTAACTCATTTGTGTCACACTTATGCCCTTTGCCGTGTGGAGCTCGTAAAAAAGTTCCCCGCGAGGGGTTTGACAGTAAGTGTTTTGAATATACTTCCCTGACATTGTCGCCATAGCGCTTTCTGTATAGACATAACGTCAGATAGTGCATGAATTATATGTATTTTCATTTCCATGCTTCATAAACATCGACGGCGGGTGCGGCTAGCCAACAGGGGATGCTTACTCCTCCCGGGCACCTGATCCCACCTCTGGCTTGCTGGGGGTCCGTCGATGTTGAATTTTGTGCTCTATTGTGAGTGCTGTTGAGATTATCGTCAGGATCTTCTTTAACTCATTTGTGTCACACTTATGCCCTTTGCCGTGTGGAGCTCGTAAAAAAGTTCCCCGCGAGGGGTTTGACAGTAAGTGTTTTGAATATACTTCCCTGACATTGTCGCCATAGCGCTTTCTATATAGACATAACGTCAGATAGTGCATGAATTATATGTATTTTCATTTCCATGCTTCATAAACATCGACGGCGGGTGCGGCTAGCCAACAGGGGATGCTTACTCCTCCCGGGCACCTGATCCCACCTCTGGCTTGCTGGGGGTCCGTCGATGTTGAATTTTGTGCTCTATTGTGAGTGCTGTTGAGATTATCGTCAGGATCTTCTTTAACTCATTTGTGTCACACTTATGCCCTTTGCCGTGTGGAGCTCGTAGAAAAAGTTCCCCGCGAGGGGTTTGACAGTAAGTGTTTTGAAATATACTTCCCTGACATTGTCGCCATAGCGCTTTCTATATAGACATAACGTCAGATAGTGCATGAATTATATATATTTTCATTTCCATGCTTCATAAACATCGACGGCGGGTGCGGCTAGCCAACAGGGGATGCTTACTCCTCCCGGGCACCTGATCCCACCTCTGGCTTGCTGGGGGTCCGTCGATGTTGAATTTTGTGCTCTATTGTGAGTGCTGTTGAGATTATCGTCAGGATCTTCTTTAACTCATTTGTGTCACACTTATGCCCTTTGCCGTGTGGAGCTCGTAAAAAAGTTCCCCGCGAGGGGTTTGACAGTAAGTGTTTTGAATATACTTCCCTGACATTGTCGCCATAGCGCTTTCTATATAGACATAACGTCAGATAGTGCATGAATTATATATATTTTCATTTCCATGCTTCATAAACATCGACGGCGGGTGCGGCTAGCCAACAGGGGATGCTTACTCCTCCCGGGCACCTGATCCCACCTCTGGCTTGCTGGGGGTCCGTCGATGTTGAATTTTGTGCTCTATTGTGAGTGCTGTTGAGATTATCGTCAGGATCTTCTTTAACTCATTTGTGTCACACTTATGCCCTTTGCCGTGTGGAGCTCGTAAAAAAGTTCCCCGCGAGGGGTTTGACAGTAAGTGTTTTGAATATACTTCCCTGACATTGTCGCCATAGCGCTTTCTATATAGACATAACGTCAGATAGTGCATGAATTATATATATTTTCATTTCCATGCTTCATAAACATCGACGGCGGGTGCGGCTAGCCAACAGGGGATGCTTACTCCTCCCGGGCACCTGATCCCACCTCTGGCTTGCTGGGGGTCCGTCGATGTTGAATTTTGTGCTCTATTGTGAGTGCTGTTGAGATTATCGTCAGGATCTTCTTTAACTCATTTGTGTCACACTTATGCCCTTTGCCATGTGGAGCTCGTAAAAAAGTTCCCCGCGAGGGGTTTGACAGTAAGTGTTTTGAATATACTTCCCTGACATTGTCGCCATAGCGCTTTCTATATAGACATAACGTCAGATAGTGCATGAATTATATATATTTTCATTTCCATGCTTCATAAACATCGACGGCGGGTGCGGCTAGCCAACAGGGGATGCTTACTCCTCCCGGGCACCTGATCCCACCTCTGGCTTGCTGGGGGTCCGTCGATGTTGAATTTTGTGCTCTATTGTGAGTGCTGTTGAGATTATCGTCAGGATCTTCTTTAACTCATTTGTGTCACACTTATGCCCTTTGCCGTGTGGAGCTCGTAAAAAAGTTCCCCGCGAGGGGTTTGACAGTAAGTGTTTTGAATATACTTCCCTGACATTGTCGCCATAGCGCTTTCTATATAGACATAACGTCAGATAGTGCATGAATTATATATTTTCATTTCCATGCTTCATAAACATCGACGGCGGGTGCGGCTAGCCAACAGGGGATGCTTACTCCTCCCGGGCACCTGATCCCACCTCTGGCTTGCTGGGGTCCGTCGATGTTGAATTTTGTGCTCTATTGTGAGTGCTGTTGAGATTATCGTCAGGATCTTCTTTAACTCATTTGTGTCACACTTATGCCCTTTGCCGTGTGGAGCTCGTAGAAAAAGTTCCCCGCGAGGGGTTTGACAGTAAGTGTTTTGAATATACTTCCCTGACATTGTCGCCATAGCGCTTTCTATATAGACATAACGTCAGATAGTGCATGAATTATATATATTTTCATTTCCATGCTTCATAAACATCGACGGCGGGTGCGGCTAGCCAACAGGGGATGCTTACTCCTCCCGGGCACCTGATCCCACCTCTGGCTTGCTGGGGGTCCGTCGATGTTGAATTTTGTGCTCTATTGTGAGTGCTGTTGAGATTATCGTCAGGATCTTCTTTAACTCATTTGTGTCACACTTATGCCCTTTGCCGTGTGGAGCTCGTAAAAAAGTTCCCCGCGAGGGGTTTGACAGTAAGTGTTTTGAATATACTTCCCTGACATTGTCGCCATAGCGCTTTCTATATAGACATAACGTCAGATAGTGCATGAATTATATATATTTTCATTTCCATGCTTCATAAACATCGACGGCGGGTGCGGCTAGCCAACAGGGGATGCTTACTCCTCCCGGGCACCTGATCCCACCTCTGGCTTGCTGGGGGTCCGTCGATGTTGAATTTTGTGCTCTATTGTGAGTGCTGTTGAGATTATCGTCAGGATCTTCTTTAACTCATTTGTGTCACACTTATGCCCTTTGCCGTGTGGAGCTCGTAAAAAAGTTCCCCGCGAGGGGTTTGACAGTAAGTGTTTTGAATATACTTCCCTGACATTGTCGCCATAGCGCTTTCTATATAGACATAACGTCAGATAGTGCATGAATTATATATATTTTCATTTCCATGCTTCATAAACATCGACGGCGGGTGCGGCTAGCCAACAGGGGATGCTTACTCCTCCCGGGCACCTGATCCCACCTCTGGCTTGCTGGGGGTCCGTCGATGTTGAATTTTGTGCTCTATTGTGAGTGCTGTTGAGATTATCGTCAGGATCTTCTTTAACTCATTTGTGTCACACTTATGCCCTTTGCCGTGTGGAGCTCGTAAAAAAGTTCCCCGCGAGGGGTTTGACAGTAAGTGTTTTGAATATACTTCCCTGACATTGTCGCCATAGCGCTTTCTATATAGACATAACGTCAGATAGTGCATGAATTATATATATTTTCATTTCCATGCTTCATAAACATCGACGGCGGGTGCGGCTAGCCAACAGGGGATGCTTACTCCTCCCGGGCACCTGATCCCACCTCTGGCTTGCTGGGGGTCCGTCGATGTTGAATTTTGTGCTCTATTGTGAGTGCTGTTGAGATTATCGTCAGGATCTTCTTTAACTCATTTGTGTCACACTTATGCCCTTTGCCGTGTGGAGCTCGTAAAAAAGTTCCCCGCGAGGGGTTTGACAGTAAGTGTTTTGAATATACTTCCCTGACATTGTCGCCATAGCGCTTTCTATATAGACATAACGTCAGATAGTGCATGAATTATATATATTTTCATTTCCATGCTTCATAAACATCGACGGCGGGTGCGGCTAGCCAACAGGGGATGCTTACTCCTCCCGGGCACCTGATCCCACCTCTGGCTTGCTGGGGGTCCGTCGATGTTGAATTTTGTGCTCTATTGTGAGTGCTGTTGAGATTATCGTCAGGATCTTCTTTAACTCATTTGTGTCACACTTATGCCCTTTGCCGTGTGGAGCTCGTAAAAAAGTTCCCCGCGAGGGGTTTGACAGTAAGTGTTTTGAATATACTTCCCTGACATTGTCGCCATAGCGCTTTCTATATAGACATAACGTCAGATAGTGCATGAATTATATATATTTTCATTTCCATGCTTCATAAACATCGACGGCGGGTGCGGCTAGCCAACAGGGGATGCTTACTCCTCCCGGGCACCTGATCCC
The DNA here is from genome assembly GCA_033119305.1 of Pinctada imbricata. Taxonomy (NCBI): domain Eukaryota; kingdom Metazoa; phylum Mollusca; class Bivalvia; order Pterioida; family Pteriidae; genus Pinctada; species Pinctada imbricata. Next base: position 11,153,848 of record VSWD01000004.1, on the reverse strand, counting down.
ACCTCTGGCTTGCTGGGGGTCCGTCGATGTTGAATTTTGTGCTCTATTGTGAGTGCTGTTGAGATTATCGTCAGGATCTTCTTTAACTCATTTGTGTCACACTTATGCCCTTTGCCGTGTGGAGCTCGTAAAAAAGTTCCCCGCGAGGGGTTTGACAGTAAGTGTTTTGAATATACTTCCCTGACATTGTCGCCATAGCGCTTTCTATATAGACATAACGTCAGATAGTGCATGAATTATATATATTTTCATTTCCATGCTTCATAAACATCGACGGCGGGTGCGGCTAGCCAACAGGGGATGCTTACTCCTCCCGGGCACCTGATCCCACCTCTGGCTTGCTGGGGGTCCGTCGATGTTGAATTTTGTGCTCTATTGTGAGTGCTGTTGAGATTATCGTCAGGATCTTCTTTAACTCATTTGTGTCACACTTATGCCCTTTGCCGTGTGGAGCTCGTAGAAAAAGTTCCCCGCGAGGGGTTTGACAGTAAGTGTTTTGAATATACTTCCCTGACATTGTCGCCATAGCGCTTTCTATATAGACATAACGTAAGATAGTGCATGAATTATATATATTTTCATTTCCATGCTTCATAAACATCGACGGCGGGTGCGGCTAGCCAACAGGGGATGCTTACTCCTCCCGGGCACCTGATCCCACCTCTGGCTTGCTGGGGGTCCGTCGATGTTGAATTTTGTGCTCTATTGTGAGTGCTGTTGAGATTATCGTCAGGATCTTCTTTAACTCATTTGTGTCACACTTATGCCCTTTGCCGTGTGGAGCTCGTAAAAAAGTTCCCCGCGAGGGGTTTGACAGTAAGTGTTTTGAATATACTTCCCTGACATTGTCGCCATAGCGCTTTCTATATAGACATAACGTCAGATAGTGCATGAATTATATATATTTTCATTTCCATGCTTCATAAACATCGACGGCGGGTGCGGCTAGCCAACAGGGGATGCTTACTCCTCCCGGGCACCTGATCCCACCTCTGGCTTGCTGGGGGTCCGTCGATGTTGAATTTTGTGCTCTATTGTGAGTGCTGTTGAGATTATCGTCAGGATCTTCTTTAACTCATTTGTGTCACACTTATGCCCTTTGCCGTGTGGAGCTCGTAAAAAAGTTCCCCGCGAGGGGTTTGACAGTAAGTGTTTTGAATATACTTCCCTGACATTGTCGCCATAGCGCTTTCTATATAGACATAACGTCAGATAGTGCATGAATTATATGTATTTTCATTTCCATGCTTCATAAACATCGACGGCGGGTGCGGCTAGCCAACAGGGGATGCTTACTCCTCCCGGGCACCTGATCCCACCTCTGGCTTGCTGGGGGTCCGTCGATGTTGAATTTTGTGCTCTATTGTGAGTGCTGTTGAGATTATCGTCAGGATCTTCTTTAACTCATTTGTGTCACACTTATGCCCTTTGCCGTGTGGAGCTCGTAAAAAAGTTCCCCGCGAGGGGTTTGACAGTAAGTGTTTTGAATATACTTCCCTGACATTGTCGCCATAGCGCTTTCTATATAGACATAACGTCAGATAGTGCATGAATTATATATATTTTCATTTCCATGCTTCATAAACATCGACGGCGGGTGCGGCTAGCCAACAGGGGATGCTTACTCCTCCCGGGCACCTGATCCCACCTCTGGCTTGCTGGGGGTCCGTCGATGTTGAATTTTGTGCTCTATTGTGAGTGCTGTTGAGATTATCGTCAGGATCTTCTTTAACTCATTTGTGTCACACTTATGCCCTTTGCCGTGTGGAGCTCGTAAAAAAGTTCCCCGCGAGGGGTTTGACAGTAAGTGTTTTGAATATACTTCCCTGACATTGTCGCCATAGCGCTTTCTATATAGACATAACGTCAGATAGTGCATGAATTATATATATTTTCATTTCCATGCTTCATAAACATCGACGGCGGGTGCGGCTAGCCAACAGGGGATGCTTACTCCTCCCGGGCACCTGATCCCACCTCTGGCTTGCTGGGGGTCCGTCGATGTTGAATTTTGTGCTCTATTGTGAGTGCTGTTGAGATTATCGTCAGGATCTTCTTTAACTCATTTGTGTCACACTTATGCCCTTTGCCGTGTGGAGCTCGTAAAAAAGTTCCCCGCGAGGGGTTTGACAGTAAGTGTTTTGAATATACTTCCCTGACATTGTCGCCATAGCGCTTTCTATATAGACATAACGTCAGATAGTGCATGAATTATATATATTTTCATTTCCATGCTTCATAAACATCGACGGCGGGTGCGGCTAGCCAACAGGGGATGCTTACTCCTCCCGGGCACCTGATCCCACCTCTGGCTTGCTGGGGGTCCGTCGATGTTGAATTTTGTGCTCTATTGTGAGTGCTGTTGAGATTATCGTCAGGATCTTCTTTAACTCATTTGTGTCACACTTATGCCCTTTGCCGTGTGGAGCTCGTAAAAAAGTTCCCCGCGAGGGGTTTGACAGTAAGTGTTTTGAATATACTTCCCTGACATTGTCGCCATAGCGCTTTCTATATAGACATAACGTAAGATAGTGCATGAATTATATATATTTTCATTTCCATGCTTCATAAACATCGACGGCGGGTGCGGCTAGCCAACAGGGGATGCTTACTCCTCCCGGGCACCTGATCCCACCTCTGGCTTGCTGGGGGTCCGTCGATGTTGAATTTTGTGCTCTATTGTGAGTGCTGTTGAGATTATCGTCAGGATCTTCTTTAACTCATTTGTGTCACACTTATGCCCTTTGCCGTGTGGAGCTCGTAAAAAAGTTCCCCGCGAGGGGTTTGACAGTAAGTGTTTTGAATATACTTCCCTGACATTGTCGCCATAGCGCTTTCTATATAGACATAACGTCAGATAGTGCATGAATTATATATATTTTCATTTCCATGCTTCATAAACATCGACGGCGGATGCGGCTAGCCAACAGGGGATGCTTACTCCTCCCGGGCACCTGATCCCACCTCTGGCTTGCTGGGGGTCCGTCGATGTTGAATTTTGTGCTCTATTGTGAGTGCTGTTGAGATTATCGTCAGGATCTTCTTTAACTCATTTGTGTCACACTTATGCCCTTTGCCATGTGGAGCTCGTAAAAAAGTTCCCCGCGAGGGGTTTGACAGTAAGTGTTTTGAATATACTTCCCTGACATTGTCGCCATAGCGCTTTCTATATAAACATAACGTCAGATAGTGCATGAATTATATATATTTTCATTTCCATGCTTCATAAACATCGACGGCGGGTGCGGCTAGCCAACAGGGGATGCTTACTCCTCCCGGGCACCTGATCCCACCTCTGGCTTGCTGGGGGTCCGTCGATGTTGAATTTTGTGCTCTATTGTGAGTGCTGTTGAGATTATCGTCAGGATCTTCTTTAACTCATTTGTGTCACACTTATGCCCTTTGCCGTGTGGAGCTCGTAAAAAAGTTCCCCGCGAGGGGTTTGACAGTAAGTGTTTTGAATATACTTCCCTGACATTGTCGCCATAGCGCTTTCTACATAGACATAACGTCAGATAGTGCATGAATTATATGTATTTTCATTTCCATGCTTCATAAACATCGACGGCGGGTGCGGCTAGCCAACAGGGGATGCTTACTCCTCCCGGGCACCTGATCCCACCTCTGGCTTGCTGGGGGCCGTCGATGTTGAATTTTGTGCTCTATTGTGAGTGCTGTTGAGATTATCGTCAGGATCTTCTTTAACTCATTTGTGTCACACTTATGCCCTTTGCCGTGTGGAGCTCGTAGAAAAAGTTCCCCGCGAGGGGTTTGACAGTAAGTGTTTTGAATATACTTCCCTGACATTGTCGCCATAGCGCTTTCTATATAGACATAACGTAAGATAGTGCATGAATTATATATATTTTCATTTCCATGCTTCATAAACATCGACGGCGGGTGCGGCTAGCCAACAGGGGATGCTTACTCCTCCCGGGCACCTGATCCCACCTCTGGCTTGCTGGGGGTCCGTCGATGTTGAATTTTGTGCTCTATTGTGAGTGCTGTTGAGATTATCGTCAGGATCTTCTTTAACTCATTTGTGTCACACTTATGCCCTTTGCCGTGTGGAGCTCGTAGAAAAAGTTCCCCGCGAGGGGTTTGACAGTAAGTGTTTTGAATATACTTCCCTGACATTGTCGCCATAGCGCTTTCTATATAGACATAACGTCAGATAGTGCATGAATTATATGTATTTTCATTTCCATGCTTCATAAACATCGACGGCGGGTGCGGCTAGCCAACAGGGGATGCTTACTCCTCCCGGGCACCTGATCCCACCTCTGGCTTGCTGGGGGTCCGTCGATGTTGAATTTTGTGCTCTATTGTGAGTGCTGTTGAGATTATCGTCAGGATCTTCTTTAACTCATTTGTGTCACACTTATGCCCTTTGCCGTGTGGAGCTCGTAGAAAAAGTTCCCCGCGAGGGGTTTGACAGTAAGTGTTTTGAATATACTTCCCTGACATTGTCGCCATAGCGCTTTCTATATAGACATAACGTAAGATAGTGCATGAATTATATATATTTTCATTTCCATGCTTCATAAACATCGACGGCGGGTGCGGCTAGCCAACAGGGGATGCTTACTCCTCCCGGGCACCTGATCCCACCTCTGGCTTGCTGGGGGTCCGTCGATGTTGAATTTTGTGCTCTATTGTGAGTGCTGTTGAGATTATGGTCAGGATCTTCTTTAACTCATTTGATGTTTATATTGCACTGATTTTTGTGTGATTTTGATATTTGATGGGAGGGTATCTCCAACCAGACCCCGTTGCAGCACCAACAGCAAAACACCCGATGCGAAAACACAAAATCTCTCACTTCTCCAATTACCCAGAGGTCTCGAAGAACGTACAATTATGGTGTAAAACAACCTCCTCACTGTTAGATGACCACACACAAACAAGACCGTAAAACGCAGAGGCCACAGCAACACAGATGGATATGTAAATGGATATAAAGAGAGGACGTGCGTTATACAGTACGTGCTCTGCTGGCTGTAGCGAGCGCATATATGTTATCACCCGACGAGTCCAACCTACAAGTGTTGCTGGTTTTCGTCCGGATCCATCAACAGGTGGCGCCACCGCAGGCAAAAGAAGGTCATTCAAACCGAAGACATATGGATGATTAAGATAGATGTCTTAAGAAATGTTGTTATTTTTGGCTCCACTCCGAAGTCAAAATTTTGACGCGTATTTGACATTTTTAAGACTTTGTCAAAAATGTTCATTTTTGAACTTTTTCTTTGAATAACTCTATGAATGCGTGTTTTTGTGCATTCATTTACTCATATCTACAAATGTATCACATTTTAATTGTTCAATGGTTTGGTATTGACTTTGAGTGAACATTTTATTTATTTATTTATTCATTTATTTTTCATGTATTTTTATCTTATGGAAAAAAGGAGGGGGAAGGGTTATTTTCGTGGCAAATGACCGTCCAAAGTCGGCACCGGTTACCCATTGGTCTCGTTGGTTTATGTGAAGTCTTTTGTGTTTCATGTTTTTATGTCGTGTGTCTTTTCTTCATCTCTCGGTATGTTCGTCTTTGGTGTTTTCGCATCAGGTGTTTTCGTGTTTTGCTGTTGATGCTTCAACAGGGTCTTGTTGGAGATCCCCTCCCTTCTTTCGTACATATTGGACTTCTTCACCTGAACCTCTGAACAGATTTTGATGAAACTTGGTAGGAAATGAAGTACTAATAGTCCCTTACAGGTGTTGTTTTTTTTTGTTCGGATTCGTCGAGAGATGGCGCCACCACAGGCAAAAGTATGTAACAGGGTTACCCTCCTTTGACAAACTTCTTCTTCAGAACCGAAGCACATAATTATCGACAAACCAAAAGCATCAGGGTTATCTAGAAAGATGTTTTAACAAGTGTTGTTATTTTTGACTCAACTCTGAAGTCAACTTTTTGACGCGTTTGAGTCTTTTCGGACTTTGTCAGAAATATTCGTTTTTTAACTTTTTCTTTGAATAACTCTATGAATGCGTTATTTTGTACATTTATTTACTGCATATTTGTTACATTTAAGTTGCATGTTCAATTGTATGATATTGACTTTTAAAAATTTTAATATTTCTTTTATTTTTCATGAATTTTTATCTTATGTATAAAAGGAGAGATGTGAAGAATTTTCATACATATTGGACTCCTTCTCCAGAATCAACATAGGGGTTTTGATGAAACTTGGTAGGTACTCATGGTCCCCTACAAGTGTTATTTTTGTTTGTTTGGGTATGTCAATAGGCTGCACCGCAATAGACAAAAGTAGGTTAAGGGGGTAACCTCCTTTGACAAACTTCATCTTCAGAACCGAAGCATCTATCTACAATCCGAAAGCATCAGAATAAGCTAGAATGATGTCTTGAGAAGTGTTGTTATTTTTGGTTCCACTCAAAAGTCAAATTTTTGACGCTTTTTGACATGTTTTCGGACTTTGTAAGAGATGCTCATTTTTTAACTCTATTCATGTGTTATTTTGTGCACTCATTTACAGCACTCATTATCATCACCTGTCCTCTCTTAATGTCGGCCGGACTCCTCGAGCTCTGGTGATAACATGCATGAGCAGACACTGCACGGAGTGCATTTCCTATACCCCCACACCCTTATATACCTTTACATATGCATCTGTGTTGCTTAGGTTGTCCTAATTCGATACCGATTGCCCTTGGGTTTTTGGTGTTTGATGCCGTGTTGCTGTTCCGTGTCCCTTTTGTGTCTCTTGCTGTATATGTCTTCTCTGCGTTTTCACTTTGGGTGTTTTGATGTGTTGCTTTTGGTGCCGCAACCGAGTCTCGTTGGAGATTCCCTCCTATCTTAATAACTGATGGGTTAATTACTATAACATTGTCACTGAAACAATCCCAGTAATGGATTTACAAAAAGGTTAAATCCTACGTCTCTGTACAACAATTATCAATGTCGTATTCTTTTTCCTACAAAGTTTCAAGTCGGATTTTACCATACAAGCTGTCTGGTCGGCACTCTCTGAAGCGGGGTATAATGGACTATGGTGTCCCGTTTTGCCATTCCAATACCCGGTGAATTCATATGCATGTACTAGAACGTAGTCCACATTTCTGAAATTATACAAATGAATTCATCGTGAAATACATCCTCATGTCCTGATCGTCCAAATCTTCCCATTGATATATTTCCAGCCTCATATTTAAAATTGACGTACTGCAATCTAGCGAATTAGTATAGTTATCTCTCTTATTAGCTCTTGGAATAATCAATCACAGAGGTTGTTACGAATACGCTTCACTTGATCTCCATGGAAACGTTGGAACCGATATGCCAGAAATTCAACTTCCAAATTTAAAAAATCAAGAAGAAGTTATTCACGCTTAATATGATAAAAAAGTGAACAGTTCGTTCGCAAGATGTCATTTGATTGAGTTAGCCTCAATGAAAGCGTCCAATGATATGGTATGGTTTTAGTATCCGAAACGTGCTTGTCTGGTCCATGCTGTAAATTTATCAGGTCTTAAATGATGCTAATGAATTTAAAGACGTTTAACATTTGAACTACTTGGTGAGTGTCACTGCTGGTGGACCAAGAGTACCCGAGGGCACATGTAGCCCAGTTCGATCAACTTCGGTTGATCGTCTGTCTCTTCAACGCGTTTAAAATTTTCTGTTACAAAATTGTTTGAAAATTCTAAAACGTGGGTCCTGTAGCATCATATCCCACTCATTCTGCTACGTCTTTGGTACATTTTTGGACATAATAATGTTCATACTTTTCGGTCATATTACAATGGTTAGACTTAGGAGCACTGACGAGGGTTTCGTACCCGAAACGTGCATGTCTGGTCCATGCTGTAAATTTATCAGGATTTAAATGATGCTAATGAATTTAAAGACTTTTAACATTTTATTCATTTTCGAAGTAGTAAATAAATCAATGTGAAGAGCCGGACGGTTTGGACTCTAGATTGATGAAGATACATGAAATACACAATTCCTTACTTTATAGTCTATCATTTTCATACATTTAAATGATTTTAATGATAAAGCATTCAGTCGTATCAACAATACGAGGATGCGTCATAAAAATACTATATATGCATGTATATGAGTTAAAGAAGATTCTGTCGATAATCTCAACAGCACTCGCAATAGAGCATCAAACTTAGCATCGACTAACTGAGCATCGATCGATCTTCGGTTTCTGATTTTCTTAATTATCGATTTTGTGCTATATACAGGGATATGGTCATTATCCATATTTGTCATCGACCGACCCCCAGCAAGCTAGAAGTGGGAAAAGGTGCCCGGGAGGAGAAAGCATCCCCTGTTGGCCAGCCGCACCCGCCCATGATGATAATGCACGAAAATGAAAAAAAAACATAACCTGCACTGTCTGAGGTCATTTCTATATAGAGAGCGCTATGACAACCATGTCAGGGAAAATATTCAAAACACTTACTGTCAAACACCTCGCGGGGAACTCTTTTACGAGCTCCACACGGCAAAGGACATAAGTTTGACACAAATGAGTCAAAGAAGGTCCTGACGATAATCTCAACAGCACTCACAATAGAGCACAATTGAGCAACGACGGACCCCTAGCAAGCTAGGGGTGGGACCAGGTGCCCGGAGGAGCAAGCATCCCCTGTTGGCCAGCCGCACCCACCGTCGATGACTTATTTCTGTCACACTTAAGCATATTGAAAGTTAGAGAAAAGATTTTACTGACCGAAATTATTTGGAACGTTTTATACTGAAATGCACTTTTATCATAGTTAATGTAAAAATAACTCATTAATCTATCATGAAATTAAGGTAACTGAGGATTGAGAAAAATAATTATATCTTTATTTGAATGAAAGATCGATCGTTAAAATCTGTAAAATACCGATTGGTTGATCGTCTGTCTCTTTAACGCATTTGAAATTTTCTGTGACAAAATTTCTTGAAATTTCTAAAAAGTGGGTCCTGTAGCATCATATCCCAGCCATTCTGCTACGTCTTTTCGGTACATTTTTGGACATAATTTTCATACGTTTTGGCCATTTCACATTGTTTAGACTGAGGATCACTGACGAGAGTTTAGTATCCGAAACATGTATGTCTGGTCCATGCTGTAAATTTATCAGGTCTTAAATGATGCTATTGAATTTAAAGATGTTTAACATTTGAACTACTTGGTGAGTGTCACTGCTGATTGACCAAGAGTCCCCGAGGGTACATGTAGCCAAGTTCGATCAACTTCGGTTGATCGTCTGTTTCTTTAACGCATTTGAAATTTTCTGTGACAAAATTTCTTGAAGTATCTAACATGTGGGTCCTGTAGCATCATATCCCATCCATTCTGCTACGCCTTTTGTACATTTTTGGACATAATTTTCATACTTTTTGGCCATTTTACATTGACTCAGGATCACTGACGAGGGTTTAGTACCCGAAACATGCATGTTTGGTCCCTTTTTCAGGTCTTAAATGATGCTATTGAATTTTGATAGCAATTTTTAGTAAGGACCAAAATAATTTCAATATCACGTGGAAATAGCATGTCTCCAATTTTGGAGATTTTTGGTATGGAAGGTGTATATGATGTACTGAGACAAAAATAAACTTCCTTTTTACAAATTAAGTTTTCGTTGCCATGGAAACCATGTTTGAAATTTTAGGCATCAGTAGAATACTTGTTACATGTCATTTTCACAAGGCTCGTTTACCTGGTAACAGCTATTATAGTCAACTGAAATTTTCTTAAATTTTCTCTTTATATCTTTCACTATATAAATACTACACAAGATGTATGTTTCCGCTCGCTATTCTTTTTGTCAGATTGCCCAAAATGAATATGATGACGTCAAACGATTATTGAGCCTCCTTAATAATAAATCTGAACTTTCTGGGATTAATAATGACTGTTTTAAAAAAATAATAAAATCAATCAATTAGCCATCGGTGTCGACTTAGGACGGTCATATTAGTAGCAAATGATGTGATTATCCGGGCGTGCGTACAAACGATCGATCTTGTCAATTTGTCCAGTTGGCTAGAAGAACGCACAAATATATGACAAATATGGATAATGACCATATCCCAATACATAGTACAAAATCGATAAATCAGAAAATCATAAACCGAAGGTCGTATGTCTCTTTTTCGTCTTATACTATTTTCGTCTTTTGTGTTTTTGCATCGGGTGTTTTGCTGTCGACGCTGCAACATGGTCTTGTTGGAGATCCCCTCCCTTCTTGTATACAAAACAAGGAAAAAAAACAAGAATCGAAACAAACAAAGAAAACCCTCCAACATATGAAAAGAAGAGAAGTCCCAATATGGGGATAAGACCAGGTGCCCAGGAAGAGTCAGCATCTCCTGCTGTGACATACCTTCGTCTAATAAAAGCCATTAACTAATATACGTCTTCTATTTCATAGTATGATTTAAAATGATAAATTTGCAGCATCTGTCCTTACATGGTGCTATTGAATTTAAAAACGTTTTAACTATGGACCACACATGCACTTTTGGGTACTTAAGGCTCGTCAGGGATCCTCAATCAAAGCAATGAAATATGGCCAAAGAATGTGAAAGTTATGTCCAAAAGCAAAGAATACAGTTCTTTATACACATGAAAAACAAATATATACGTGTATTTCCAAATATGCCCAAAAATAAGATATAAATTAAATTTTAGTTATCAAATGACATTCCTATCCATTTATAATAAGAAACAGCATAACATCAAAGCTTAAATATATCAATTTAGGCAAATTAAAAGAGCTAGTAATTATTTTCTCAAAATAAGTGATTTTTGCATAAAAATTGCATAGTTTACGCAAAAATGATGATTTTAATGAATTATTACATTTATTTGTCAATCATCTGACAAAATGGTTACTTTGTGTTATGATAGTTTTAAATGTATAGTTTTAGCAAAGATAATAAAATAATAGAATTTTTCAAGAAATCTGTGATTTTAAGACAAAAAACAGGCATTTTGCCCCACAATTAAATAGAAAAAATACCACCTTTTATGTTTCAAACATGTAATTCATGAGTGAACCTAAATAATAACAGTTGAAAATACATTCCTGCTGTCATTTCAAGAACTTCTATAGATACGATAAACATTCTCCAGAAATAAGCTATTTTTAAATGAAAAAATACGTTTTTCCCCAAAAACACTTTGATTTTGAATGAAATTTAGTAAAACATATGTAATTTGAAGGAGTAAAAAGTTACGCTAGAAAATAGCTTTCAATCATTGCTTTCATAATTAATGATGGTTCTTTAAATGAATATACAGAAATATGGTATCTAATAAAACAAAAAAATGTTTTTGCAAAATATAAGAATGTAAAATATATGTCATTTCAAAGAGGAGACTTCAAAGATGTATTTTAAATCATCAGTGGGCGATCATATTCAAAATCGAGGAGCTGAGAGGCATATTACGACATATTACGGATCATCTCATTTTCGACAATTCACGGTTTATGCGATATATGAATATAATGAATCAATAGACAAAAGACTTTTGACGATAGTACCTAAAATTCTACTTCGAGTCGTACCTTGATAGCATTGGCTTAAAATTATCTTGTAAGTCGTGCGTACCTTGATATGGTGGCCACGTCGTATGCCACATCGATAACCGATTTGGTTGCTGAAACAGATACCGTGAGTAGGAGTCTGTCTTTCCCAGTTACGGCAGCATCAACCGTAAACTCTGAACGGAGTTCCTTAAAAATAAACTGATAATTAGATGCGTAGAAACTTAATGATTACATAAATAATCAGTGATATTCCTGAATTCGGTATGCAACGGAGCTACCTATCATAAAGGATAATGTACCAGTATTGTGCTGAATTGTAAGCAGTTCAAAACATGAAATGAAAACTGAACATAGGAGTAACAAGTACTACTATGTTAAACGTCTTCAAATTCAATAGCATGATTTAAGAACAGATACAATTTCAGCATGGACCAGACATGCACGTTTCGGGTACTTAACCCTCGTCAGTGATTCTCAATCTAAACAATGTAATATTGCCAAAGAGTTAAAAATATTATATGCTGTACAATACTAGAAAATTACAAAAACCGGAATTTCAATATTGGTATTACAATGAAATTGGAAACCAGTATTGCAATTCGTCCAAGATAACTAGAACACTAGAATTGTTCATTTTCACTACCTGTTTGAATGGAACATCGCATAGGTCACTTTTAGGTGTTTTCGTGTCTTGCTGTTGGTGCTGCAATAGGGTCTTGTTGGGGATCCCCTTCCTTCTTTTAAGGAAAATCAAAATACATTTTTTATGACAAACGTGAAGATTTTAATTTCACCATTACGAACTTTATAACAAACGAGACGAGTTTAATTTCAGCATAACAATCTTCCCCTGCATGTGCAAATACATTCCTCTACGCCTGCCTATGGATATTCCTTTCACAACTGATACTCTATGCAAGAGCATATTCTTACATGAAAAACGAAAACTTCATGTTGAGGGCAAAGAAATTGGCCAGTAAGCTGCTTGCTCAAGATTATTTAGGGAAACTGCTGAAGATTTCACGAAGGACATTATATGGTCGTTACAAAGAACTTTGCCTATCAAGATGATTAAGGGCATTCTTGATTATGAACTTTCCAATTGACTGTCTTTCTCGAAATGTCTAAAAAAAAAAGAGGGTCCTGTAGCATCATATCCAACATCCTGCTACTTCTTTAGGTACATTTTCGGACATAATAGCTTTTTTAGTGAAGATAACGAATTTGGAGACGTTTAACAATTGTACCACTTGCTGAGTATCACTGCTGGTTGACCAAGAGTCCCCGAGGACACACGTAGCCCCGTTCAATCAATTTCGGTTGGTCATTTTTTAAAACGCATTCGAAATTTTCTGTTTATAAAATGTTCTAAATTTCCGAAACCTGGGTCCTGTTGCATCATAACCCAACCATCTTGCAACATCTTTCGGTATATTTTGGACATAATTTTCATAGATTTCGGCCTTATCTCAAAGTTTAGATTGAGGATCACTGACGAGGGTTAAATAATTGGCATTTCTAATTGGCATTGCATGAGTTTATCAATTATAATTCACCTGTATAAGTAATCCAAAATTCTCGTTATCGTCGGGGGATCCTCCACGTTTTGTTGGGTATTGCCAACTAATGTCAAAACCATCAAAGCCGTGTAGTTTCAAGAACGTAATGGTTGAGTCGACAAACGTCTGTCTGTTTCCCTGCGTTGACACCATCGATGAAAAGTCTGCACTATTGGCATCCGAACCTCCGACGCTAAGTAACACCTTAAGTGAGGGGTTCCTTTCTTTCAGTGCAATTACCCTATAGTATAACCTAGAGTAGTCGACATAATAGAGAATCATAATACTATTTATGAAATTGAATATTCATTATTATACATTCAACACAAATAAAGTACATGTAATCGTAAACTAACTGCCATTCCTTATCTCTATAAAATATATTTACCAAACTTCATTGCCATAACTAAGCACAATGACTTTACAATGACTTTACTCTAATTTATTAATCTACACCTGAACTAACCGAAAAACGGTATAACATAAGCAGCTCTTCTGGAATATTTAAGAAAAGTATCATTCTTTTCCATTTTATCTCATGAAAGACAACGAACATCTTATCTTTCCTGCAGAAGAAAGGAGGGTGACAAATGCATTAAGGAAGATCCTGACGATAATCTCAACAGCACTTACAATAGGGCACAAAATTGAGCATCGGTGGTCCCCTAACAAGCTAAAGGTTGGACCAGGTGCTCGGGAGGAGTTAGAATCCCCTGTTGGCTAGCCGCACCCGCCGTCGATATTCACGCACGAAAATGAAACAATATATAAAATACATGCATTGTTTGAGGTTATATCTGTATAGAAAGGAACATCAAACACATAGACACATAAAACACAAATGACTACACGTAAGTCAACGAGACCAACAGGCAATCTGTTTAACGTCTTCAAATTCATTAGCATCATTTTAGAGCAGATAAATGGACCAGACATACACGTTTCGGGTATTTAACCCTCGTCAATGACCCTCAATCTAAACGATGCAATATGGCCAATATCTGTGTAAATTATGTCCTAAAATACCGAAAGACGTAGCAAGATGGCTGTGATATGATGCTACAGGACCCAGGTTTTAGAAATTTGAGTGAATTTGTAAACGGAAATTTTCAAATACGTTTGATTAAACGACCAACCGTAATTGATCGCACTTGGCCACATGTGCCGACTTGGGATGCCCATCTACCACTCCATTATCAGACGGTGTGGTAAGTCCGGTTACTTGCGACCAATCCTACCACTTTTCATGTACATCAGAGGTCTTAACTACTCTGTGAAAGCGGAAACCTTAACCTAAAAGTTTCTTAGTAGTTTGTAATCTTCTTCTATGAATACTTACTCTAGCTTACCGGCTGAGTTATGAAATGTAAATACCGTATGACGCTATTCTAGGAACATCACCGTCAAGCTACTGTATTGAATCAAAAATCATCTATTTTGTCATACACACGTGTATGAATTTCTCCAATAATAGTTTTGATAGTTAGGGTCAAAAATGTACATGTAGTTTCTGTGTTTGAAACGTTTGCCTTGTTTAGCGTCACTTTTTTGGATTTTTTTTCAATAACGGAATGGTCAATAGTCAGAATGGTAGCAGGACGTTCCGTCCACAAACCAGTCCGTCAACAGGTAAAGTCGATCCCTCCCCAGACGATCCGTCCACAAACCTATCCGTCCACAAACACATTTGAGACGATCCTTCCACCGTTGTGTATGCCATGGATGTAAAGGGGTATGTCGTATTGTTTTAGACTATCCATCCACCATATCCTGGAACGCTAATATACATGTATATGATTGTCTTTTGTATTAGACGATCCATCCACCGTGTACTTATAAAGGTGTATTTGATAGTAAATCCGTCCACAGCGTATTTATATCATGGAATAAGGCGTGTATTTTGTAATACGATTAGACTGTCATTACTCATCATATACTTCCATCCCATATTCACATTTCTACATTTCTTTCACATTCGTCAACGGGGAAAGTGGAGGGGGGTCTTGTGTTCCTCAATACACAATGCTTTCTTTTTGTATTCTTCTTAACTAGTTCTTAGTACTACAGGACAGAACAGACATTTGAAAAATAGTTAGACTTAACGGAAGACGGTTCGTTTATGATCTCCGTCACTTCATAATAGCTTCTATAGAAACATTACCTTGGATGAATAGTTTCCATCAACATGTCTATTGAACCTGAATAGTGGACGGATACAAAATGTCAATTGTGGACGGATCGTCTTGGACACTCATTTATACCTGGTAAATGAAATTGAAATTGAATGGTGGACCGATCGGTTTTTTGACAGATCGTCTGGGAACGGATGACTATGGACGAAATGGTTTGTGCACGGATCGTCTAAAAATCAGTAAGAATATCACCGAGGTACCTAGAAGTTGCAATAAAACATTTCAAATCATCATGGTTTCTTTGCTTTTGAAAATTTCTTTATAAATACTTAGTCACTATTTCTTACCTTTATCTAAGAGAAAAATAACGTGCACTAGGAAAACGTTACTCTGAGCACAGAAAACTAACTTAACAGGTTTTTACTTACCCTTCTTCAACATTATCAATTTCGATATCGTTCCTTTGAAAATTTGTCAGATTATGGTCTTGCAGCTCAGCATATGCATACATGATATGAGTACATAGAAAGGGGTCAATGTCCTCTGGTAGATATTTGCCGTCCCCTTGTCTATACTGAGACCAGTTGGTATAGTAACACATTCTGACGTATGCTTTAGGGGCTATATTAATAGAAATGTTTAAAGTCTTCAAATTCAGTAGCATCATTTAAGAAAAGATAATTTTGCACGATAACAATAGAAAAATAAGAAAACCCCCTTAAAAGAAACTAACTTTTCCCTCTTTTTTTGGATCAAACGATGAACTACGTACTGGGCTACACATGAAAAAAAGAGAAGTCATTGGATCTTAAAAATGTCATTATGTCTATGATAATACCTGATAGACCGTAAGCAACAAGACTGTTATATAATAATTATCAATAAGTACTAATCAATTATGCAGTTTCAATGTCACGAAGGCAAGCAAGACAAAATCATTAGAATTTCCATTCCAAATGTTAAACGTCTTCAAATTCAATAGCATTATTCAAAACCGATAAATTTGCAGCATGTATCAGACATGCACATTTCAGGTACTTCACCCTCGTCAGTGATCCTGAATCTAAACAATGAAATATGAACAAAGGGTGTGAAAGTTGCTATGTCCAAAAATGTATCGAAGGACCAATCTCTTGTTATAGCACTCATTGAGATTGAATTACATAGCTATTTCAATTCGTTATGGCAAATGTATCATTTCCGACTCTATTGAAGACATAAACTCGTATACATACCCAGACGCGGATAGGTTCTAAAATTTAATCTTAACTGAATGAAGTTTCCGTAAGAAAATGCTTCGCTGTAATTTCTTTAAAAATGAGCTGGATGTAATCTTTTGAACAGTCCGGATTTAACTATCTTCTTTGTGATGTCACCTTACAGTGAGAAGTTTGATGTTTATACAACTATTTTGCAACGGGGTCTTGTTGGAGATCTCCTTCCTTCTTCTATGGAGACCTCTGTGTATCCGTATAAGTGGGATGGTTGTGAGCACGTAATCCGGATAACTACACCATTTGTTAATAGCAGATGACCGTCCAAAGTCGGCGCCGGGTGCATATTGGTCTCCTCCCTTTTATGTTTTGTCATCAAGTTGTTTACAAAACTTAATTTTGATAAAGTTTTACCATAGGTACCAAATTCAGAGATCATTTGAAAATTTATTTTTACAAAATTTTCTCAAATTTCTAAAACCTGGTCCTGTAGCATCGTATTCCAGCCATCTTGCTACGTCTTTCTGAATATTTAGGACCTAATTGTCATAGATTTTGGCCATGTTACATAGTTTGGATTGAGGATCACTGACGATGGTTAAATACCCGAAGCAAGCATGTCTGGTCATGCTGTAAATAAGTCTGCTCTAAAATGATGCTAATAAATTTTAAGACGTTGAACATTAATAATTTCTCGATTTTACACAAAAAAAACGAAAATCATCTAAGTCTGGGTCAAAATATCAGAGATACTGAATTTCAACGGTTTTTTCAAACACACAGTAAAATGTGCTCTGAGAAAGGCTTTTCAAAATATTGAAGAAAAAGTTTATGTCCGTGGTGATATAAGAGAGTACAAACGCTCTGGTAAGTGCAATTTTGGGGTTTTCTTGAAAAAATGTAAAAAGGTAAAAATTGCCTTAATGTGGGTGGAACCCTCGATATCCATCAGCTCTAACTTATAAAACAGCCTAAGTCAATAATATTCCATACATAAAACGAAATTCGTGGGTTATTACTTTCATAAGAGAAAAGGGAAGGATCTCCAGCATGACCACCCTGCACTCCCCCAGCGAAACAAACCCACAAGAAAGTAACACAAAAATGACACTAGACATAACTACAAATCGCAAAAAGACACAACAATTAATAACCACTAGCACATCATCCAAAACAATCGAAACATACATATAGGAACATCAAACATAACATTGATGTTTTCCGAATAAGCAAAAGTCTTGATTTTCCCCACGGACCTATTATCATTATTTTTTCATGACATGAATTCTGTGATTAAACATGGTTTACACAAAGTTCTTGAAATTCCTTAGTTCAGAAATGACATGTCTTAAACTCCGCTGCAAAGGCTCTGTTACTATGACGCCATGAATCAAATCAAGCCAACCCCGAGTTCCAAACCTAGACTGATAATATAAAAATATGTAGAAAGGGGGATAGTCTCCAGCATGACCATCCTGCACTCACCCAGCAAAACAAACCCACAAGAAATTTATGCGTAAATGATATCAGACAAGACTACCAACCACAAAAAAGACAGGACAATATTCACTAGAGCATCATACAAGACAATCGAAACAGGCCTACAGAAACATCAAACATTAATAACAACACATAAAAGACAGGAGACCAATGTGCACCCGGCGCCGACTTTGGACGGTCATCTGCTATATGCAAATAGTGTGGTTATCCGAATTACGTGCACACAACCCTGCCACTTATCCGGATTCACAGAGGTCCCCATAGACGCACAGTATCTGTATAAAGATAAAACTTCTCAATGCAAGGTGACATCACAAACAAGACAGTTAAACGCAGCGATCTCTTGTAACACAGATTCTATGGATATAAAATTTCTATGGCATGCGTATAACAGTCTGTGCCCTGCTGGCAGAAGTGAGCTCATGATCAATCACCCGAGAAGTCTGACCAACTTTCAGACAGGACAGAGAATCAAGACCCAGTCTTCTCTGACAAAATTTCAACAAGGCCCATCATGGAGTCATGTCGTCACGATTGACCAGTGTGCAACGTTGGTAAAGAAATGTTTACAAATTTAACATATAGTCACGGGAACAAGTTTAACTGTTCCAAACTGCAAAAGTTGATAAGTGTTCATTATAATAAAACAGAAGTCTTCCGACACTTTACCTTCTTGAAGGAAATTACAAACGGGAATTAACAAGAGAATGAGATACAACTCCTAATCACCCTCATTTCTCCCCGAATCCACTGGCATAATAGCGAGCTGACAACCTATACAGTAGTACTGCTTTCAGTAATTTAAAGAGATAAATTTCCAAGAAAGATAACTCCAATTAAAGTTATATTATTAGTTTTAGTAATATTACTGTTTTCAGTATTCTCTTGTCCATGCTATATTATGGTCAAGTACCATGACCAGTGTTCTTTTGATGACTTTTCATGTGATTGAGGTTTTTGTTTGTTTGCTTTGGTTTCTGTTTTATCCTGATTTTGTATGCTTTTGTATATTTTCTGAATTATCGATTTTGTGCTGTTTACATGGATATGGTCATTATCCATATTTCTCCTTACTTTAATGAAAGGACGGTTTGTTTTCTCCTCTGATTTATCTGATCTAACTGCTTGAAATAAACGAAAAGTAGAAATGTCCATGATTACTCCTTTCAGTCTGTATTCTAGGGATCGTGTATCGATAAATGTGAGGTCATTCGTATATTCGTAGATATCATGTAACTTCCTTAAAGTAACAGAGTATAATTTTGTACGAATATATTGCAGGCCTAGAGGCTCATACAAAAATGGAATCAAGCCATCGAAGGAGAAACTATGTATCTCAGGCCTATTATATTTACGAATGCTGTGACTTCGAGGTCTTCTTTGTGGTCTGTTGAATAAGCTAGTCACAATTGTTAAAGAAGGGAGGAGATCTCCAACAAGACCCCGTTGCAGCATCAACAGCAAAACACCAAAACACCCGATGCAAAAACACAAAAGACGAGTACAGCACGAGACGGAAAAGAGACACACGACATGTAAACATCAAACACAAAAGACTACACATAAACCGACGAGACCAATGGGCAACCGGTGCCGACTTTGGACGGCCATTTGTCACGCAAGTAGCAAATGGTGTGGTTATCTTGGATTACGTGCGCACAACCCTCTCACTTCTCCAATTACCCAGAGGTCTCAAAGAACGTACAATTGTGGTGTAAAACAACCTCCTCACTGTAAGATGACATCACACAAACAAGACCGCGAAATGTAGAGGCCCCAGAGACACAGATGAATATGTAAATGGATATAAAAAGAGGGCATGCGTAATACAGTCCGTGCTCTGCCGGCTTTAGCAAGCTCATGTATGTAATCACCCGAGGAGTCCGACTGACATTCAGAGAGGACAGGTGGTCGGAACCCTGTCTTCTCTAAAGAGGTTTGGACAGGGCCCGTCATGGAGTCCCGTCGTCACAGTCAGTCAGAGTGCAAGTCTCAAGGATGCGCTTGTACAAGACTGTAGATTGGTCAAGTACCAAGCCTAGTGTCCGTCTGGTGACATTAGGATCATATCCACGGTATAAAAGGCGTTTGATGATTCTGACGCGTTTTCGATGGTTATGCTGCCTACTTTTGATCCTTTTTATTTTGTTTATCATATCACCATAAAAGACAGGTTATGTAATACCCAAAGTAATGTACTCTGTTGCATGTATAGATCCGAATTTTTAATGAAGTTGACTGTAATTTTTGTAAAATTTCCAGAAAGTCTTAACTAGTTTATGAAAGCGGAAATCTTGACCTAAAAGTTTTTTGGTAATTTGTAAATTTCTACTGTGAAAATCCAAAATATCAGTTCATGCTCTAGCGTACCGGATGAGCTGTGATATGTAAATGCCGTATGACGGTAATCTTGGAACATCACCGTCAAGCCAGGGGAAATTTACTATGTTGAATCCAAAATCATCCCTTTTGTCATATACACTTGTATGAATCTTTCGGTTTACAATTTGATATTTAGGTCCAAAAACGGTGCTTCTGTATTTGAAAGGTTTGCCTTGTTAAGGGTTAATTCTCGTGGATATATTTCATTCTTATATAATTCAAAAGCAGGATTGTCAATGGTTAGAATATCATCCAGATACCTAGAAGTATTATTGAAACATTTCAGCTCATCAAATTTTCTTTGCTTTTGAAGATTTTGGATAAATTCTTTTTCATAAGTGTATAAAAATAAATTAGTCGGGGAGCCAGTGGGGCCCCCATGCACCCCCTTGAGTACTTTTTTTCATGGCTATGTTTTTTTCGACTGTTTCCATGGCAACCCCCTGCTTAAGTCACGAAAGCACCTCTTGGTTAAGCAAAATATCCATATCTTGGCGAAATGTTGAGCTAAACATCTGTAACTGGTATCAATATAACGAGGAAAGGTTGTTCTATTAATCAAGTGGTCATATGCAAAAGAACTAATTTGCATAATCATGAATATTCATGAATTGAAATAAAAATGCTTGAAAAATATATAAAAGTCGATACTTTTCATTTTGTTTTTGCTTCTAAACAATATAGTTTGATCTAACATCATTAATGAATTATATAAGAAATAATTACGAAGTGATTTGATACAATAAAGGGCCAAACCATCACGTTATTTGGTGGTTTTGTAATGTTATTTGGTGGTTTTGTAATGTTATTTGGTGGTTTTGTAATGTTATTTGGTGGTTTTGTAATGTTATTTGGTGGTTTTGTAATGTTATTGGGTACACATGCTTTGTTCTTGAGTGGTTTCGTTATAAAAAGAGTCAAACGACTACGTAATTGAGAAGTTATTTTGTGGTTATGGTGTGATATTAAGTGGTTTTGCAATAATAAAGAGTCAAATCATCACGTTATTGAGTAGAAATGCGAGAAGTTATTTGGTGGCTCTTCTATGTTATTGAGTGGCTTTGTTATAATGAAAGACCAAACCATCAAGTTATTGAGTGGTAATGCTAAGTTATTGGGTAGCTATGCTGTGTTATTGAGCGGTTTTGCTAAGATAAGGATCAAATCATCACGTTATTTTGTAGTAATGCTAAGTTATTGGGTAGCTATGCTGTGTTATTGAGCGGTTTTGCTAAGATAAGGATCAAATCATCACGTTATTTTGTAGTAATGCTAAGTTATTGGGTAGATATGCTGTGTTATTGAGCGGTTTTGCTAAGATAAGGATAAATCATCACGTTATTTTTGTAGTAATGCTAAGTTATTGGGTAGCTATGCTGTGTTATTTTAAACTTTTGTTATCGCATATGTTCAGACAATCACGTTATTGGTTGGTTAGTGATTTTGATATAGTAAAGGTTCAAACAATAACTTTTCTGAGGGGTTTTGCTACGTCATTAAGTGTTTACATTGTATAATTAAGTTGTTCTTGTGTAATAAAGGTTCAAACGACTATGTTATCAGTGTTTTTGCTATGTTATCAAGTGGTTATACGGTATTATTAAGTTGTGTATATATAATGATGGGTTAAAAGACCATGATTTGAGTGCCTTTGCTATGTTATTGGTTGGTTATATTATATTATTGAGTTGTTCTGTTATGTCAGTGGGTTGTCATGCCGTGTTTTTCACGATTCATTGGGTGTTTTTGCAATGTTTTTCTGTGGTTATGGCATGAATTTCTATATTTATTACTTTTTTTAAATTTCTAATATTATTCTTCGATGAGATGTACAAAGAAATTTAGTTTCATATTCTATATTACAACAAATATAAATTATAACTAAAATATTTCTCAGAAATCTGTAATTTTAATATGAAAAACCGACATTTAATCCAAAATAGCAGACAAAAGAAAGGAGGGGATCTCCAACAACACCAGGTTGCAGCACCCACAGCAAAATCCCAAAACACCCATGCAAAAAAAAAAACCACAGAACAGACACCCACAGAAAGAGACGCAAAAGGGACAAGGAACACCAACTCACAATATTGAAACATAAAAGACTACACATAAACCAACGAGACCAATGGGCAACCGGTGCCGACTTAGGACGGCCATCTGCCACGTAAATAGCAGACGGTGTGGTTATCCTGGATTACGTGCGCACAACCCTCCCACTATTCCGATTTCCCAGAGGTCTCGAAGAACGCACAATTATGGTGTAAAACAACCTCCTCACTGTTAGATGACTGTTACAAAAGTAACATTTTTTGCTTCTAATACAAAAATCGATCTTAGAACCACGAAATTACATCAGCATGTACGTTTCATTAATAGATTACATGAACTGTTTGCCTTTTATAGATAATATCCAGATATCTGTATTTTTTTTTACTGATGAAATAAGGTTTTTTGTCCCAACATTACCAAAAATATGTATATCATGTTTGGTAAACATTTATTACATGAGAAAAACATGAAAACACACTAGAAAACAGGTTCAGATATTCGATTTTATAAGTAGTAAATATCTTATAATTAGTATACAAAAATCTTATCAAAAATCTTATCAAAAATCTGCTTATCTTACTTAAAATAGCCATTTTTCTGTAAAAACATCAAAAGCAATTGAACTAAAATATTGAGCCAAATGTAAAGTCAATGGAGAGAGAAGACTTTTTAATTCTTTCTTTTATAATCTAATAACGATCATAAATCATTGTTTCAAACTATATAGTTTAGAAGCAAAACTAAAATGAAAATTGTCGACTTTTATGTATTTTTCAAACATTTTCCTTTCATTTCATGAATATTCATGAATATGCAAATAAGTTATTTTGCATATGATCACTTGATTAATAGAACAACCTTTCCTCATTATATTGATACCAGTTATAGATGTTTAGCTCAACATTCGGCAAAAATATGACTATTTTGCTTAAACAAGAGGTGCTTTCGTGACTTTAGCAGGCGGTTGCCATGGAAATGGTCGAAAAACACATAGCCTAAATGAGTTTATTTTTGAGTACATTCTGAAAACAGATCTGTATACCCTACGGAACATTTTGGTACCCGTGAAAAAAGGGTCTCAAGGGGGTGCATGGGGGGCCCCACTGGCTCCCCGACTAAATCTGCAACAGTTAGTACCCATAGGAATTCCTACAACCTGCTTGTATAGATCCTCACCAAATCTAACATAAATATTGTAAAAGAGGAAGGACAAGGCATTACACAGGTTACTACATGTTCATGATTTGTATGATTTGTAGTCTGTCGACGAAAAGAAACCCTTCGATTCAGATGTACAAATGTAAGTTTTTCGCTTTCGATCAAAACACCATTAAATGAAATTAGATAATCGATCATTAATTTTGTCATGAGGAAGTGTGGTGTACATATTAGAGAAGTCGTATGAAGAAATCGTATCGGCTTGGAAATTTCCAGATTTCATTTTGTCAATCAAATCCCCTGAATTCTTAATAGACCAAAATAAATTTACATCGTTCCTGTTTAGAACCGTTTCACAATATCTAGTTATGTGTTATGTGTTAGCAGTAAGTGCTGACGTCAGATTTCTAGACAAAATTGTAGAGGAGCAGTTACTAGAATTAGCAATAAATCGAAATTTGTAAAGAGACTTGTGCAGTTTCGGTCTGCAATATAGTGTTGGGTGATCCAATTTAGAAATAGAGATATTGAATGAAGACAGTTTACTGTTATGCTTACTAAAAATGTCATGTGCAATTTCATTGCTTTTAATATAAGTATCAGTAGACGAAAGTTCCGAAACTAATGTTGATATCTAATACCGTTTTCAAATGATGATAGTGTTGTTGACTGCTTTATCAGCTGGTGCAAAGACATATTTTCCATGTAAGTTACTAAACTTGGATTTGAAATATCTTACAGATTTGGAACGTTGATTTTGAAAAAGATGAGGGGTTCTGTGGAAGTTATCTATTCGAATATCCGTCATATCTAAAATGAGGTTTTTCCAGTCATTCAGATTATGCGGTAAGACTCTTTCTGATTAACACTATCTTTTCGTATAATTATCTAGGGCTTCCGTAAGCACCTCGCGTTATTTGATAAAATATATCTTGAATGGGATTCTATGCTTAGGTCCTTTTTTAAGAAGACCACGGAGCTGCCTGTCTTGGATAATTGAAACGTCACCCGTAACAATATGGCTACATTTCCTACTGCATTCAAAAGCGTAATTAAATTAGGATTATGAACAAAAGACAATTTGAGGAATGTTGCAATGAAACGCATAATCATAAATTAATTTACTTACTTTGTATAAAATGAGACCACCCATTCTCCTCCATGATCAAAATCCTTCCACCCCTTTGTTCATCTCGTAGAATACAACTTTGGTAGATAGGATTGAAGAAGAACGATCGACAACCGGGTTTCTTTAAGCAAAAACTGGCACAAAACACCC
Organism: Pinctada imbricata; assembly: GCA_033119305.1. Classification (NCBI taxonomy): domain Eukaryota; kingdom Metazoa; phylum Mollusca; class Bivalvia; order Pterioida; family Pteriidae; genus Pinctada; species Pinctada imbricata. The sequence continues at coordinate 11,129,037 of VSWD01000004.1, read as the reverse complement.
TGCTACAACCATCTATTTCAGTCGTACCGGTTAAAGATGTTATGTTGCTCAATGTAAGGTCTTGAATAAACGTAACACTCCTCCCCTCAAAACATTGAACGGAATTGAGAATTGTAGATATCAATACGAAAAAGGTTTTGAAATTTCCCTTTATCATCAAGCGGATGAAAAGGATAAGCTGTCAGTGTGATTTCCGATTTCAAGAAATGATGTAAATGTCTCCTTTTCTTGTAAAGCACCCAACGTCTATTCGTTCAATTTATAAACTAAAATCAATATAAGTCACGCCCATTTGTGTAAATTGAATCAATAACAAAGTATAATGGTATTCTATATATAAAACATCAGCAGTTGTGAAAAAAATCAAGAAATTTACATCTAAACTATATATTTCCGAAGACATATACATGTAACTGGATATCAATTTCTCTTCTCAACCGTGGACTTTTTATTCCACTTATTGTCATAAAAAAGAAATAAAGAAAAATTTCCACTTAAAAACGAATTTAATATTTATTACTGTCCAACTTCATTTTATTTTCTAAATTACTAACTTTACAGTTTCTTTTTTTTTTCTAGTACCGGTTTAAGAACTTGTCAATATTGGAATATATGTTCTATTATCGATGTACATTGTTTACATTTAAATCTTAATTGCAATCTTAATGCGATTGTCTGATGTTTTACAATAAAAAAAATCAAAGAGACAAAATAATCATAGAATTTTCCATGGAAAAGTTGCTAACCCCGGAAGAAACAATGCTCCTTAGTGTGACCAAGTGACAGAGGAGAGATATCACGCTAACAGAGCCAATAACAAGTCGACAAAGATGAATACTTTACTGATTAAATTCTACTGATGTTTCAATTTTCATAATGCACATTTTTACTTAGTGTAATATAAACAATTATTTCTTGTTGCAGTGTGAAGCAGTTAAAATTTTTCCCCATGACTTAATGTTCCAGCCCTGTCGCCTGAAAGAAGCTTTGTGTTGGCCCCTATCAATTTTGCATAAAACATATGTTTTCCTATTTCGGAAACTTGCCATCTTTTCGAAAAATATCATCGAAATTAACATCTTAGCACAATCCCTCCAATGCTATTTTGAACATGCTACTGAATCGACCCTACAGGAAATTTGGAGCCGCGCTCTCTCTGTTAAGTAAATGCATGAATTCAAATTCTAGAAATATACAAGAGGGCGCTAGTGAAATGAATTTGGGTGGCGCATGAAAAGCACTTTGGCTGGAAGCAATACTGATGAGAATTTAACATTCGAAACACTTGTCTGGTGCATGAAAATTGGTTTGAAATTTTCTTCAAGAAGGAATAGAGATGAAACACTTCCCGATTATTCTTAGTGTAAATAAGTCACACACAACAATAGTATGACAAATATGGATAAGGATCATATCCCAATATACAACACAAAATCGATAATTCAGAAAATCATAAACTGAAGGCATACAAAATCAGGATAAAACAGGAACCAAACCAAACAAACAAAATCCTCCACTACATGAAAAGAAGCGAACCTGCGATATGGGAGTGAGACCAGGTGTCCGGGAAGAATCAGCATCTGATTTTCCTGTTTGCATGCAACACCCATCCGTTTAATTCGGTAGAATTGTCACATCCGGTTACTTCCGTTTTGGAAGTAATAAAGTATAATCTTTGGTTGGATGGTACAAATGGTCTATGACAGAATATCATCCACCATCCTTGAGAGTGGGACATCATAGTGTATGACGGGTTCCCCATATCGACCGTAGAACTTCCTCAGTGATGATGTTAGTCGGTCACAAACGTATCCCTGACTGAGAAGCTTATCTGAAAGACGCCTAGCTCTCAGAATAAAATCTGTATATTTGGTACTTGCTCTGGCATAGCGTATCAACTGAGATATGAACACGCCATGAGCTGGCGATGAAGGGATGTTGCTACTCAGAAAAGGAAGGTTTGTGGTGCTGAAATTGAAGTCGTCATGTTTGTCATAGATGTGACCATCAGTGTCGTAGGACAACATTATGTCCAAATAGGATGCACTTCCGAGACCATGAAATAAGCCAGCTTTGGATACTGCGTTGTCATGGAAATCACTGTAACAGCTTGTTCATTTTTACATTATAACTTCTTTCTTCCATACTCACTTAGTACACTTAGTTAAGTGATATATATTACAGGAAGCTTATTGTATTAATTCAAATCAGTGAAAATGAAGCGTAAAATATACTAGGTGAAAATTAGGGCCAATTTAGTATGTTTTTGACCATTTTCAATCTTAAAAAATGTCAAAATGCACCAACCTGGAGACCAGTGATTTTCATCAAAAGAAATATATGTTTAGTGACAAATAAAATGAACGAAAAATTGGAGTGTTCTATTTAAAATTTTTCCTAAATTCTGTCGTCAAATACCATTGCTATGGCAACATTAGACATTTTTGCTTGTTTCATATTATCATTGAAATCGACTTTATTCCTCTTTAGAGTTAAGTATAATTGTCAAAATGTATAGATATGACTTAATCCTTTGACCTAATAACAATTAAAATGTTTAAAGTAATTTATCTTTAAGGTCATTTCTACTTAGAGACTCAAATAATGCAAAAAAAAGAAGATTTTTTCAAGTTTAGATTTCAATTTTAACGAAAGTTTATTCTAATATTTTCATAGGTCATATATATTATGAAAGCTCATGCATATAAGAAAGGAAAATCTTAGAATTTACGTAACTGTAATTATCTAATTGGAGTCTTTTCTGTCAAAAAAAACCCCCCAAGAAAATACAGATTTCGTTCCTTTTTTATCAAAATACCAAGAATTTAGAAATTCAAAGATGTGAAGAAGCTTTATCAAAAGTTCCAGGAATAAGTGTTATATTAGTAATGTTATGGCACATGATTGTTAAGTTCAGTATCTCAATGTTTCTAAAATATTGGCACCTTCATTTTATTAAAACTCAGAATTTTTCGTCAAATCTGGTGACTTAAAGTTTAAGGACCTTGGAAATGTAACGGGTGACCTCGAAATATTTTTAAGGTCATCGTTATATAAAACGTCTTTGATAGACATATACATGAACGGCGAGCCGGTAGGGGACTAAAACGCAGAGATAAATGGGCAATCAGTGCTTGCTGAGGACGGTCATCTGTCGCATTAAGGTCAGGGTGGCGACTTTTAATAGAAATGAGATAGAAGAAAGATGGATAGCTTCATATGTAGAGGAACATCTCCTCGAACTATTCGGACCAAAAAATCAAAATTTGCCCGTCTCGTTTTTTGGCAATAAACGTCCATTTTTGGCCTATTTTAACATTTTTGTCAATTTAGAGAATACCACATCATAACTTTACATACCTCTGAATGCATGAAAATTCAAGAATTCACATATATCCTTATTTTTCAAGATTCTTATAGTTTGTGGATGAATTTAAGGCTATTTTGAGAAATTCTGATAAAATAATCAGTTCTAGGGAGAGTATTTTCTTATAAAAACTATGTTGCTGGTTGCCATGGCAACAACTCATTATTTCTTTTAATAGCTAGAAGGTCGCCAGCTACACAATTTTTTTTCTGCATATATATCTATGGTATTGCTTTATCCTAAAGCAGTTAAATCAATATGTACCGGAATTAGTTTTTTAGCCAAATGACTGTTTCTATAAATAGCACAATAATTTATGCAAAAAATCAACATTTTGACCCAAAAACATAGAGTTTAACTTGAAGTTCGAATCTTTAATTATCTCAATTTTAAAGAGTATAATGAATAGAAAATACTCTGATTTTTGAATCTTTGGTAGCAGAACTTGTGCGAAAATGAATTTTTTTTCCAATTTTCGGCGATTTTTTATTGAAAAATATGCATTTTCCCCTCAAATATCCATTCAGCAATGAAAGTTTCAAGGAGTATTATTTTTTTCTAAAATAATGTAACAATCTGAGCTTATATCATGTATCGTTTATGTCCTTTTCAAATATTATGTGATATGAAAATAGAGTTATCTCCCTGTAGTCGCAACCCTAACCTTTAATTGTAGGGTAATCTGGATTACGTGCGCACAACCCTCCAACTATTCTGATATCCAAGTGATCTTGCTGCATATAATAGCCTTCTCGCCGTAAAATGAACACACAAACAAGACAGCAAAACGTTGAGGATCAAGCAAAACAAAGGAGGGGATCTCCAACAACACCAGGTTGCAGCACCCACAGCAAAACCCGGAAACATCCGATGTAAAAACACAGCAGACAAGCACAGGAAGAGGCACAAAAGGGACAAGCAACACACAGATGAATTTGATAACGTAAAGAGATGTCAAAAACAAAGGGCGTACGAAAAACTACCCGAGTCTTGCTAGCATGAGCGAACGCAAGCATGTTATCAACATAGGAGCCCGGATGACACTCAGTGGGGACATGTGGTCAGGACAATGTTTGAAGTCTTTGGACAGGGTCCTTCATGAATTCCAAACGTCAAGGTCAGTCGGGGTACCATTCTTTAGTCTGTGTTGGTAAAAGGCAGTAATCCAGTCAAATATCATGCAGCGTGGACTACTGGTGCCACTAGATTCAAATTCATAATATGAATGGTGATTGGTTATTCTGACGCGTTTCCCATGGACATGATTCATCGAACAATTTGCGTCCCGACTCGCCACGATCAGATCTGTTTTGAGACGTAGCGGAGTCGTGGAAGTGTATTAACTTAACTTATTTATGTCATTACAGTTGTATTATGTCATTGCATGACACGCTAGAAGATGTGGCGCCCAATATGTAGGAGAAACAAGCCAGGCCTTAAACTTTCGTTTTCGAAGTCATTCGTATCAGAAAAGAAACTCGCGTCAGAAAAAAAACAAAGAAATTTCCTTACCAATCACTTCGTTTAATATAAACATTCAATAACTTTAACTCCGGTTCAGTCTTTTCCAAAACTCAAAATGCAAAGTGAAACTGAAATTAAAAAAACGCCGCTTACAAGCTGAACTTGTCTGGATTACCAAACTTCAAACTGCGTACCCCCTCGGTTCAAACGATCAAAGTTATGGACAAGGAAACATTTCCTCGACCTCCACAAATACTTATGTCTTCTCAATCCGCCCTAACACTAAATGAAACATTAGGTCTCACGGTAAAAGACGAAACCAAAAACGCAGAAAAAGAGCTAGAGTACATCGTACCCTCAGGTATCTCATGATAATAGCACGCAACGGCGGCAGACACGAACTGCTACATGCTCTCTCATCTGTTCCAGTAGTTCAATTGAAATCTATCTTGGACGAGGCACGGGTTGCATTCTTACGAAACACCAATTGATTTAGACTAAACATCAAAGTTGCATTCGCACAGAATAAACTATATCTGGTTGTTGTCCTACGACATGAACACCTCACTCTATGACAAACGTGACGACTTCAATTTCAGCATTACAAACTTTCCTTTTCTGAGTAGCAACATCCCTTCATCGCCAGCTCATGGCGTGTTCATATCTCAGTTGATACGCTATGCCAGAGCAAGTACCAAATATACGGATTTTGTTCTGAGAGCTAGGCGTCTTTCAGATAAGCTTCTCAGTCAGGGATATGTTTGTGACCGACTAACATCGAAGTTCTACGGTCGATATGGGGAACTCGTCATACGCAATGATGTCCCACTCTTCAGAATGGTGGATGGTATTCTGTCATAGACCATTTGAACCATCCAACCAAAGATTGTACTCTCTTCCGAAATAGAAGTAACCGGATGTGACAGTTCTACCGAATTGAAGCGGCGGGTGTTGCATGCAAGCAAGAGATGCTTACTCTTCCTGGGCACCTAGTCTCACTCCCATATCGGGAGTTCGCTTCTTTTCATATGGTGGAGGTTTTTGTTTGTTTGCTTTGGTTCCTATTTTATCCTGATTTTAACATACTTTTAAATTACCCAAGACAGGCAGCTACGTGGTCTTCTGAAAAAAAAGGACCTAAGTATAGAATCCCATCCAAGATAGATTTTATTTAAATTTCTATTTATTTTTTTTAATTTAAACTATTATGCTAAAGGAAGTCTTAGATAACTGTACCAAACGATGGTGTAAATCGGAATGAGTCGAATCGCATGCTCTGAATGAATGGAAAAACCTCATTTTGGATATTACCGATATTCGAATAGATAACTTCGCGCCTGCAGACAAAGCAGACAACAATACCATAATCATTTGAAAACGTAACTACATACATGTATCAACTTTAGTTTCGGAACTTTCGTCTACAAATACTTATATCAAAAGCAAAGAAAGTGTCCCCAACATTTTGAGCAAACATAACAATGAAATTTCTTCTAATATCCTTTTTTTCTAAATTGGATCTCCCTTCAATATACTGCATACCAAAACTTCAATAGTATTCTTACAAATTTCGATTCATTGCTAATTGCTGTGCCTGCTCTGACTATTAGTCCATTTTAGTAAAGGTGTTTTTATCTTGCCATCTATGTTACGCTGTGTCTGCTTTCACTATCAGTCCATTTTAGTAAAGATGTGTCTAACCCTTAACCTGTCATCTTAATGTAACACTGTGTCTGCTTTGACCGTTTGTTTGTGGATTTTGGTGTAATAATTTTTTTTAATTTATTGTCTCCTGTATATTGAAGTTGTTTTATTTGACTTATTTTCCATTGTTTGTTGTAGTCATGAGTGTGTGTTCCGTTGTGATTAGTATAAGGTACATGTAGTATTTCTGTGGAACAATTCTACAGCATCGTCATACATGTATGCGACTATTTATTGTTCATCTTTTTGCATTCGATAACACTTCCCATTCGTGTGATCGATTCTTTTGACTCATTAGACAGGAAATGTCCCATTTTTAAAAGAATTTGTAAATGATCTCCTAAAAGATCCCCGAGCGAAACTCAACATCGGGACTGTAACAAACCACGAAGCTATGACTAAAACCCAACATCAGGACTGTAACAAACCACGAAGCTAAGACTAAAACCCAACATCAGGACTGTAACAAACCACGAAGCTAAGACTAAAACTCAACATCAGGACTGTAACAAACCACAAAGCTACGACTAAAACTCAACATCAGGACTGTAACAAACCACAAAGCTACGACTAAAACTCAACATCAGGACTGTAACAAACCACAAAGCTACGACTAAAACTCAACATCAGGACTGTAACAAACCACGAAGCTAAGACTAAAACTCAACATCAGGACTGTAACAAACCACGAAGCTACGACTAAAACTCAACATTAGGACTGTAACAAACTACGAAGCTAAGACTAAAACTCAACATCAGGACTGTAACAAACCACGAAGCTAAGACTAAAACTAAACATCAGGACTGTAACAAACCACGAAGCTACGACTAAAACTCAACATTAGGACTGTAAAAAACCACGAAGCTAATACTAAAACCCAGCATCAGGACTTTAAAAACCAAGAAGCTATGACTAAAACTCAACATCAGGACTGTAACAAACCACGAAGCTATGACTTAAACTCAACATCAGGACTGCAACAAACCACGAAGCTAAGACTAAAACTCAACATCAGGACTGTAACAAACCACGAAGCTAAGACTAAAACTCAACATCAGGCCTGTTATAAACCACGAAGCTAAGACTGAAACTCAACATCAGGACTGTAACAAACCACGAAGCTAAGACTAAAACTCAACATAAGGACTGTAACAAACCACGAAGCTAAGACTAAAACTCAACATCAGGCCTGTTATAAACCACGAAGCTAAGACTAAAACTCAACAGCAGGACTGTAACAAACCACGAAGCTGCGACTAAAAATCAACATCAGGACTGTAACAAACCACGAAGCTAAGACTAAAATCCTTCATCAGGACTGTAACAAACCACGAAGCTACGACTCAAACCCAACATCAGGACTATAACAAACCACGAAGCTAAGACTAAAACTCAACATCAGGACTGTAACAAACCACGAAGCTAAGACTCAAACTCAATATCAGGACTGTAACAAACCACGAAGTTACGACTAAAACCCAACATCAGGACTGTAACAAACCACGAAGCTACGACTAAAACTCAACATCAGGAATGTAACAAACCACGAAGCTAAGACTAAAACTCAACATCAGGACTGTAACAAACTACGAAGCGATGACTAAAACTCAACATCAGGACTGCAACAAACCACGAAGCTCAGACTAAAACTCAACATCAGGACTGTAACCACGAAGCAAAGACTAAAACTCAACATCAGGCCTCTTACAAACCACGAAGCTAAGACTAAAACTCAACATCAGGCCTGTTATAAACCACGAAGCTAAGACTGAAACTCAACATCAGGACTGTAACAAACCACGAAGCTAAGACTAAAACTCAACATAAGGACTGTAACAAACCACGAAGCTAAGACTAAAACTCAACATCAGGCCTGTTATAAACCACGAAGCTAAGACTAAAACTCAACAGCAGGACTGTAACAAACCACGAAGCTGCGACTAAAAATCAACATCAGGACTGTAACAAACCACGAAGCTAAGACTAAAATCCTTCATCAGGACTGTAACAAACCACGAAGCTACGACTCAAACCCAACATCAGGACTATAACAAACCACGAAGCTAAGACTAAAACTCAACATCAGGACTGTAACAAACCACGAAGCTAAGACTCAAACTCAATATCAGGACTGTAACAAACCACGAAGTTACGACTAAAACCCAACATCAGGACTGTAACAAACCACGAAGCTACGACTAAAACTCAACATCAGGAATGTAACAAACCACGAAGCTAAGACTAAAACTCAACATCAGGACTGTAACAAACTACGAAGCGATGACTAAAACTCAACATCAGGACTGCAACAAACCACGAAGCTCAGACTAAAACTCAACATCAGGACTGTAACCACGAAGCAAAGACTAAAACTCAACATCAGGCCTCTTACAAACCACGAAGCTAAGACTAAAACTCAACATCAGGACTGTAACAAACCACGAAGCTAAGAGTAAAACTCAACATCAGGACTGTAACAAACCACGAAGCTAAGACTAAAACCCAACATCAGGACTGTAACAAACCACGAAGCTATGACTAAAACCCAACATCAGGACTGTAACAAACCACGAAGCTACGACTAAAATTCAACATAAGGACTGTAACAAACCACGAAGCTACGACTAAAACCCAACATCAGGACTGTTACAAACCAATAAGCTACGACTAAACGAGTTCTACAAACTAAAAAGTATGGACAAATGAGTTAAAGAAGATCCTGACGATAATATCAACAGCACTCACAATAGAGCACCAAATTAAGCATCAACGGAAACCTAGCGAGCCATAGGTGGGACCAGGTGCCCAGGAGAAGTAGGCGTCATTCGTTTTAAGATCGTGATATATATCTTTCAAAATGGGAATCTAACTTTTCATTTTTTGGATAATAAAGGATCAAGAACAAAAGTAAATGTATAGGCCAGATATGAAATAAAATAAGGCTTCAGACTTTCATATTCTTTTCTATGTTCTCTTTTGCCTCGAAGTTTTCTGTTGTATGTGTGTTTGCTTACGTGGTGTTTGTTTTATGTGTGTTTGTTTACATGGTTTATGTTGTATGTGTGTTTATTCACGTGGTGTTCGTTTTATGTGTGTTTTTTGTTTTAATTTTACGTCTTGTCTGTTGTACATATGTTTGTTTACATGGTGTATGTTGTCTATCTCTGGTTTTTTTCTGCGTGTGTATTCCCCTATAGTCACTGTGGCATTTTCTTGATGAAGATTTTTACTTTTATCAAACTTTATTTCGAAAATCACAAGCTCAGTGTTCTCGTCAAACTATCAAAAAGAAACAGTAAAACGTTATGTATAAATATAATTGCATATTGAAAATATACAAACAAAGAAACTAGATAAGCACTTAAGTTTGCACCTTTGTGGTAATAAAAGATCGTTCGTTGAATTGAAAATAAGAACAAATAAATAAATACAAATGGAAGCACTTAGTTGTGCTCTTAAAAAATAGCAATTAGAATTACAGCTAGATCCACCATGATCACCAAGGTCGCCACATAGTACCGGAGGACTGAGAAGACGGTCTGGGCAGACTTTGTTGGATACTTGAGTTTTCGGATCCTGTTTGTGGGGTAGGCAGTTGTATAGAAAAGAAAGGCTGACAGTTTGATAAACTTGCTGTTGGATTTGAAGGGACAACACTCCTTTGTGCTGATGTTGAACTTAAAACAGAGGGGACATGACAGTTCGTAGAATACGGCACAAATAGTGGTTGGGTAGTTGACAAATTTGGAAGAAAATTTGGAATGAATTGCGAGGGATTTTTTTCTACCTGAACAAACTGTGGTTGCTGCAAATTTAAAGCATTCAAATCGAGCATGTTGATAGAAGATTGTCCTATATTTGTTTTGTTTGTTGTCTGTTGCTGGTTGACGACGGTCACAGGTGTCGTCTGCTGCTGTTGAATAACGTGCAACGGTTTGCAGACGGAAGCCGCTGGCACCAGTATATATGTAGGCAGTGCTGTATTGCAGACAAGGAAATTAGCACCATTTGAAGTTTGACTTGCTGTAGATACTTCATTTCTAGATTTCTCTTTTTCTGAAACCATGTTTTGTTCGTTTGTCGTATTTTCAGGAACGGTTTTCGGTTTTATTGTTTGGAATTGCTTGAAAACTTCCTTCTGCAGCAAGTCTCGTCCTTCGTCGCTGCTCTGCCCATTCTTTGACTTTTCTTGGCAGTTTTGAAGATGACTAGTTAGTTTTTGTTTCATTTCACACGGGATATTTTGGTTTTCGTCAATCATTTCGGTCAGTTCCTTACAACATTTGTTATATCCCGCCACATAGAGTTGCTGCTCAGACTCCTTTTTCGATTGTTTTTGCTCTGAAATGTAAGTGTTTTCATATAATTTTACTACAATTAAAATTGGTCAAAATTAGGTTACTACACTGCATGAATTATACATTCATGAACATTTAATTGTTATAATTGTATTAAGATATCTTGTACCATTTTTCAGTTGAATACATGCCTTATGATGATGAAGAACAAAAAAATAAATATTTTTAATTTAGTAGATTGCAATCTATAAAAAAATGTATTTGAACAAATAATCCTACATGTACCCACAACCAATACATAATGGATATATTTTCTATGTATTAAACTAAATATATGTAGATCTGATAGATTGAAGATTCGCCGCCATCGAGCATGCGTCAAAATATACTAAAATATAATATTATAGAAAATAAAGCAGCTCAGAATGTTCTTGTCTTTTAATATCCAACAATGGCATTATGCAGTTGCAAGTTTTTTCGATTCTGCCCCCCCCCCCCCTTCCCCTCTCGCAGCTTTAATCTGAATTCTATACGATATGTATGCTTTTAAAAATTTTAACACACCTGTATTTGTCTGTTTATCAGGAGTGTGATGGTTCCACAGCAATCTCAAGTATATCTGCTCCCAACCCCTCCCCTCGCGGTTTACATCTGTTATCTATATGCAAAATATGATTTTCATACCTGTCTGTTTATCAGGGGTGTAACGGTTCCGCTTGATAAAGTCCACAGCCATCTCAAGAATATCTGCTTTCTCCAACTTTGATTTATTTTTCTGAAATAAAAGTGCGAAAAAGAGTATATTAAGATATGGAAGTTGACAGCGTTCATTCCACTTCAAATGATATAAATTTTATATTACAATTTCTACTTTAGATGTGTTTTGTTTTGTGTTGAATAGTTTTGTTTTGTTTTATTATTTTGCCAAAAAAAGTGGATTTCTTTCTCTTTTTTGGCAAAATCTCACAGAAAATAGAAGAAATTTAAATCTTAATCACTTCCTACATTTCAATTCCACAGTAATATTGCATATGATGGTTCATCGATGATTTAAAAATAAACACTTTAAATTCTCTTCTTTCAACATGTTCAAATATGTTAAATAATTCATAAAATACATTCAATATATATTGTTTTTTTCTTGAATCTTCTCGCGTCGGTTTCTCTCACTTTTTGTGGTGAAATCAAATGAGAGGAAAATGAGCGAAGAAGACAATGATAAATTACAAATGATAAAGTTGAAATTGGACGCTCATCATATCCACGTGGTCAAATTGACCATTGTTTCACAAAGCCTACAATCCTAAGGATTAATGTAAAGCACAGGGTCAAACCGGGTTAAACCTATCCGGTACGAGAGATAGTAAACTCGACATGTCGTTACTCGAATATCGTTTTTGATTAACATGCACGTTCATGGTTTAAAATCTATTTGCATATCTTTGTCGAGGGGATCTAAATAGGAACAGAGTGATTTAAATACTTGTATAGCCCCTTCTTTAGCCTAGATAAATACAGAATGTACGTGCTTTTATCGTTGGTTCCTTCCTCGTTATAGGGGAATGACGTGAAAAAAAAAAACCAACTTAAAATGTATCCAGGTAGATGCCGAATATGGGTGCTTGAGATTACAATGTAATATTATTATCTGGAGCAAAGCATGAAAGGTTCAATATTAAAAAAAAAAGTAATTTAAAACTAAGTAGGAATAAAATTAAAATATCAAATTATATTTCAGGTTCCATGTCTTCACACCTGTCTCTGTTGAAAGGTATATTTTTTTTTTCAAATACTCCCCTCCCACCCTTCCAAATCGCACAGACTCTTTCCTTAAGAAGATCTTTCAAAATATCGAATTAAGTAAGAAAAGCAGCAAATAAAAAGGAAAATATAGTATATTTAAGTACCTTTACTTGTGACATAGCACGGAACTGTATTTATTTATTCATTGGTTAAAATATAGAATGTACACAAGGACACGTATACCCCTCACCTTTGGTTTCTCCTTGTCCAGTTCCGTTATTAGAGAATATAACTGCTGTAGACATTCGTTTATTCTTTCCCGTCGTCTTCTCTCTATCATAGGTTTATTTATCTGGAATGAATACAAAAAAATCAAAACCGATTCCATGAGCCCCCCATCCCCCCAAAAATCACACACAGCTGAACTGAAGAAAATGCTTACTGAAATTCCCTTAATTAAGGTATCTTTTTAATTATATTTTTTGTAGGTTTAACTCTCAAATTAAGATTAATTCATTCATTTTATACGGAAACGGGTTTAGATATGATAATTTTACAAAAAAAAAAAAAAGAATGAAAAAGCAACATATAATGTATTTACCCTTTTCTTTGTCACCGTTCCTTTGTCGGTCCCCTTCGATTCTTTCCCTGTCATTTCTATCTTTTTCATCTTCTCATTTTCTTCGTCAGAAGTCTCCATCATTCAATCTTCTCTCATAAGATTTTTGACACTTTTAAAGCTTTCTATATACTGATGTCACTCTTTTCCCGAGATTTTTTCTCTACATTTCGCCAAATTTTGATTACATGTGCATAAACCTTACTATATACAGATAGGTATAAAACTTGGCACGCGAACAGTCGAGTGTCAACGCACCCCGCGGTAAAGATAAGTAATACAGGGTCATGATTTGGAAAGGTTTGGGAAAGCGTCCAATGGGTGACGCGTGTGGCGAGCGTGCCTCAGCCTGACCGCAGCGACAAGGGACGTTCAGATTTATGTGTATTTACTTTGTTTAATCTTATATATACACCTTTAAATCAAATCCCCTTTTCATTACCACTGGGTAGAATTTTACAATGTATGTGTTGTGATTGGTTTTTAAATCCGCAGCGAACTTTTCTGAATGTCCATTGGCCGATCTGTTACGGAAAATTTGTCATCATCTGTAAAATGTGTATGAATGTGTTTCAATGAAAAAAAAGGGGGGTTATCAATATGACACTATGCCTCGGCTCTTACGAGTATCTTATTATGGCTTATATTTCCATTATAATTAAGGTCCCATGCAATGATCAGTAAGAGACGGCGAATTTGAAAAATTATCCTCTGATATTCAGCTCATATTCTACGGTGTACAACTAGGATACCTGCACACTTTATGTTATTTGAAAGAAAATTAATATTAACGCTCATTTCGTAAACAAGTTTATTCAATAAAAGACGTACATGTGAATTAACGAGAAAGGTAACTTGAGAAATATCGACATAAATATTACTCAATGTTAGACATGTTCGAACTATACAGAACAACTTAGTTTTACATACCCGTGATGGTACAGAATGTATATGGTGTACGGTAAATTATTGCCATACAACTATGGAGTTAACGTACACCTATGGTTTGCATCTATGGTTAGCATATGTAGTCATGGTATACATTTACAGTGCGAATGCTTGACTGTACACGTAAGATTGCTTAATTAATGCATGAAAAAAAAAATGTATCATGAAATAAATTAGTTTGTGAAAAACATTACACTTTGAATTTAATGTGAACCATGGTTCATATTCAAAATAAATCATAAATATCGTGATGATGATATTAACATACATGTACTTTGATTGTCATTTCTTTTGAAGTCAATGGATAATATAAACAAATGGATGTGTAATATATGGAAGACATATGTAGTAATGCGATTTGAAAAAAAATTCTAGTAAAGGATGCATGTTTATAAACCCCCACCCCACCCCACCCCTCATTACACAATGTTGCAAATTTATTATTACATGTATGGAATATTGATTGGACGCATTTTAATTTAGTAAATGATTTACAATATTTATCATCACAAGGGAGTTAGTAAAGTGTTCTCCGGTATGCCTTCCTCACTTTCACTTTCATCGTCACGTGACTTGAGTCCAAGACAAGGCATTATAAATCTTAATTCTTCGCACACCTCCGAACAAAATGATTGCTGTAAAACAACATGAAACAAGAATTAGTAACGAGATACTTTGTCTCTGGCGGATCCTATGGGAGTTCAATGTAGTAAGAAATGAGGCGACGTTCTAAGATCTCTAACTTTATAAAATAATGAAAACTTTAAGGTAATTTGGGGGGAATAAATCTTAAGTACGATTAGATTTAAACTTCGATGATAAAAATCAAGGGAATAAAAAAATCGTCCTTGCTTCGGATGCATAATTGTTTAAGCATTTCTTTCGTAGGAGTATTGAGGGTACACTAAATACCATGGTCTGTTTTGATATCAGAGGCTGATACATGTGAAACATGACTCCAGCGTCAATATAGAGTCGATCTAAACGGAAGAGTACGAGAAAGATATTATGCCTGAACGTTTAGACTTCGTTAAGAAGTTTGTGATAAAGTTAAATGTTACAGTATCAATTCAGAATTAATATTTCGTAACAAAATGGTTATAAATGTTGGCCCTTACCTCATCTCTTCTGGCATTCTTATTGGCCATCCACAGAAACTCGCAAATGGCCACTAACACGGCCGCACAACACCCACCAATCAAAACAACAAACACCCCGGCCACGTTCTCCATCTTAAGGGCGATGTCGTTCTCATTTTTCTCCTCCACGGGACACGCCCCTCCCCCATCCATCGTCTTCCACCAATGGTCAGAGAGATTCTTTATTTCCTGCTCTTCGTTTAGTTGAATTATAGCCATTGATATGTTTTTCAGAAAAGGAGACCCTGCAAATTTGAAACCTTACTTGAGTTATTTATCTATTTATTTATCTATTTATCTTTTTTTTTTGGGGGGGGGGGGGTATTCAGAAAAGAGATTTACCCATTTCCAGCAAGCATGATAACAAAATTTAATCCAGAAACTTTGACGATGATGGTACATTTTATAGTAGTGGACAAACCATGTCCTTCTATGATAGTGAGATTCTTAGACAAACCACCAGGTGGATTTAGGAATCAGTTCAAATAATTATAAATACTGACAAGCTTGATCAGTAACTCCTCACTTTAATGATTACCGTATAATAATATTTTCTTCGCTAATCATGTTCTTGCGACACATATATAAAATATTTTCCAGAGGAGAGAATGGTTCTACGTCTTACTAACCTGGAGCAGATCTAGAATTTTTTTTAGGTGTGTGGGGGGGGATGTCAACCATCAGGGAGGGTTCAGATTATGATAGAGAAAAAACATACGTTATACTAAACAAATAATTTTGGCAAATTCAGAGGTGGCCTAAACCCTCCTACCCCCTCCTCCTCTAGATCCGCGCTTGCAAACACGCACTTACCTTCAGGTAATGCTAGACCATAGCCTATGGAGTTTAACTCCCCTCCTACTTGCATCAGTTGACACTTTCTTTGTACATGGTACTCCACGGACGTAGACTCGGCAAAGAAGGCGTAGTCATCGTCCAGAACTTTCTGTATACCGTCCTTACTGCTGTCCACTAACACACCCTGCTCGGACTTCATAAAATTCCACACCTTGGCATACGTTGTGGACATATCTTTAGAAAACTGTAGCAAGAGAATTGATAGTACAAGGTTATCTCATGAAACCGATTCCTTTTACTTTACCTGGTGATTTCCAGGAATATTTTTAAACCATCTCCATAAACTCATCGCACTTGTTAATGGTATATCGATATTTCAGAACAAGGAAGAGGCATGTGACAAACCTCTCATGACGAAAATCAACAGAACAAACATACTATGTAAATTATCAAAAAAAAAAACACACACAAACAAAAACAACCTCCAAAATGCAATCAAAATAAAAACAGACGAAGAACAATCATAGCGAAAACACAAAACTAATCAGAAACCAAATGTTAAAATGGAAAAGGCGGGTTAGATGAGGTATTTGGGAAAGCAAGTAAAGCTACAATCCTTGACATTAAAGAATCTATTTTGATAAAAAAAAAACCCCAAGAACTTGCCTTGAAGAAATCATGTGTGCTGCCTTTCTTAAGAGTTCCATATTTGATAGTTGATTGTTTGGACAGAGCTTCTAACCCGTCTATAGGTGCGTCCATCCGACTGACCGTGAGGAAGGCGGCCAGGTTGGCGGTGTAGGATGATATTAAGATTAAGGTGAAGAACCACCACACAACGGCTATAGTACGCGTGGAGGTAGCTAAAGGTGAAAGGTCACTTCCTGTGAAGCAAAAACATGATCGTATGAAAGTCCACATGGATTGACTCCTTTTTTTGGTGAGAACATGACTTTTTTTAAACGTAATGAAAAGGATTTAGATTTGTTCTTTGAATATTTAATTCGTGTTCTTTTTTTCAATCATGCATAATTTTGACAGTCACAAAATGGTGCTGAATTACGAGTAACGCACTTAGTGGAATCGACTTCACGTGTAAACTGAACAAGAACTATAGAAAAATTTGAAGCGACATGCGTTTTGCTCTTTGCTGTAAACTTGCGCTTTGATCATCGCTTTTTATGGATTAACGGTCCCGAGGATAGCTAAAATACGTCATCCATATTAGACCAATCTAATTCGTTGTTCCTTGACTTGTCATAGCAGCCAAACGACACGTCGGAGGAGGAGAAGGATCTTTGCCTTTTGAATTTTACCTGAAAGTTTTTTATTCTTTGTATTTTGCTCTTTACGCTTTGAACTATACACAACTTTTGTTCTACTTTATTGATTAAAAGACAAATATTTCAAAAGGAGATATGTGTGACCGTCAAATACTTCATTCACTCTTTGGCTATTGTTTAATTTTATTTCTGAATTTGAATTAAAAACAGAAGGGGAGGGGGGTTCACTGAATTGCAAAAGGCTAGGTTATCTGGATCGTCAATACTACAAACCCTCCCACTTGAATTTCATAAAAGTGTTGTTCTTCCCTCTTGTAAGGAGATGACACAAAAAGCAACATTTTATTAAGAGCATCATACGAAAAAGAAAGTAAAGAGCAAAATGTAAATGTAAAATATCATTCCCAGGAATGCATGTGTCGCCTGCGAAACATAGCGACACTTAGGAATCACATTTACATAGGATGTGACAGGCAGACGGACAGACGGACAACGGACAAAGTGATCCCTAAGTGTCGCTATGCTTCGCAGGTGACACAAAAACCAAAGATCAAAACGCATGTCGGATAAGAGATTCTGAGTTTCCATATGGGTCTGTGTAAGCGCTACAGATGATGCACATGAATAACAATGTGACCCCTTATTAATTCAGTAAGATAAACCTTCTTGTATTACACAAAACGTTTAGAGACTCAATACAAACTTTTTTTATTATATTGATTCTATGCTATACATGGAAGGTAAAGATGCGACATAATGGCATCAATTCCAATCCATCAATAAAATTATAAAGAGTACCGAACGGGCGCTTGGGCTTTGTCTAGCACAAAATTTACTTAACAATCGGACACTTCCGCGCAGTGATACCAGGAACACTCTCAAAGTAGGACCTGGATTGCAAAGCATACCAGAACACACAAGATAGTGAAATAGAGAGGAAGAGAGTCACAGCTAATTTGCTATCTTTGTCGCATATTCAATTAATGAACTATGCAAACCAATTTAAAATAACCTGCTTAATTTATATGTAAATGAAAGCCAAGTGCTCTACCTCTGCCAGATTTCTGGCATTGTTAACATGTACAAAGACCTTATGGATCTCCAACAAACTTCCAGTGCGCTAAGCTCCGCCCATTCACGTGCTATATTAGAAGAAGCTATAAGTCCCCTCGACGAGCCGGTAGGGGACTAATAAAAATAACAACAAGCTAGCCGTGATTCATTGTCCAGTAATTCCATTCGTCACATGAACCAATCAAATTGTTACCTCGCCGCTTCGCGTCGCGATGATAATTTGATTGGTTCATGCGACTCGTGGAATTACTGGACAATAAATCACGGCTAGCTAGTTGTTATTTCTTAAATAAATAATTGACACCCATAAAACAAGCTAAAATCTATCACTGTTTCTTGATTCAGACGCGTGAATACGAATGCGATTGGTTGATGATTTTATGAAACAATACCTTGTTGTAAAATACATCCAATGGTAAACCACACGCTGTTAGAGATGGAGAACTGATTGACGACGATGTCCGATTCCTCACTGCCCTCCTCCGGATTCCATTCATACGGAGAAAATCTGGCAGAAATGAAAAGCATTATAGTGACGCAGATAAAGCCAGCCACCATGAACATCCAAACGTTTGGATGAAATGGATCCAGGAAGCTGAAGAGATTTGGAGCTTTTACTTTCGGTTTCTTGATGAGTATGGTAATTCCCAAGTTCTTGAATGGCTTAGTGAAATCCACATATTCGTCTCTCTCTGCCGTTATTGTCATACCCGCCGCAGCAAGGTCTGCTTTCTTGAAGAAAAAAAGTCGAAATTAACATTTTTTGAGAGTCGTATTCATATAGAAAACATGGCTTCTTTTATTTCATGAAAAGCTTTTGAGCTACATCGAGTTTTTGAACACATACTGATTTCTATTTCTTTTTTTTTTTTATTGGGATGATAAAAAAAAATCTGACATGTGTAACCAGTTTCTTCCTTTGCATGAGCATGGCTACATCAAGCTTTTGAACGTATACTGGTTCTAAAATATTTTTATTTTATTTTAAAGTGATAAACAATCTTACATGTGTAACCAGTTCCTTCATCATCCCAGTACATGACTTTTTACCCGTACAGCTTCCATAATCATCAGCATTTTTCACTATATCGTAGGTGAAGTTTAGTCGCTCGCTGATCATATCCAAAATGTCAATGACGAATCCAGTGTATTTGATACTTCCATCCGGGTTCTTGTTTCTGGCAAACACGTACGGATCATCCTGAGAAAATCAAGTAAAACATCAGTTTCAATTAGATTAAATAAAATTTATGAAAATGTGGATATTCGAAGTATGATGAAATCATTCGAATAAATTGAAAATTAAGAGACGTTTCAAGACCATGAGATAATATGGTAGGTTGCCTCCATTCTAAGTTTGTTACATGGCGTTAAAACATTGATGTGACGTCCATGCCTTTGTTCGGACTGTCCGAAATTTACCTTTGACTGTCCAATATCAAATCTAGGTCGCGTTTATTAGAAAAAATATACGCGACCTAGATTAAATATTGGACGATCAAAGGTAAATGTACTTTAACATCTACAGGACAACCGTAACAATCCTTATTTAGAAATCACGTGACAAGAATTCCATGTATCGTGGTACTGACTATTCCCATTTTTGCTGTTTTTTCAGGAGTTGAAAAAATCCAGCACAATCTTATATATCTAAATAATGTAAGAGGCACTATTGTTCAGTCCGTTTTTGTTTTTTTTTTCTGTCTAATTTTTTTCCATCCTTTAAAACTTACTTATAATTAAGACTTTTTCTAGTCCGGAAACCTGACCTAAATCCAGCCTTTGGCGGTTATTTGAACCCAGCCCCCCCCCCCCCCCCCCCCCCCCCCTGTGCAAAATAACCGTCAAGGGCTGGGTTTAGGTCAGGTTTTTCGAACTACACTCCTTCAAAATATCTCCCCGAATTGTTTCTTTCATTTTAACCTTGCAAATAGTAAGTTGAACGTCCCCACTAATTTTATTTTTTATTTAATGGCAATATATTATTTCTTGCTTGTCCGGAAAACGTCAATTTTAGAGACACGCCCTTTTATTCTATATGTCCAAAGAAACTTCAACTAAATCGTCGTCATGCAAAGTATATTCTCGTTTAATTTTTCCCAAAAATTGCATCCAATTTCTGTAATGGATTGACAGATTTTAGGCTCAACCATTTATTTACTATATCTCAGACAACTCGACTGAACAGACAATTCGATATACAGACATTTCATACAAGATACGTTACATCCTCTTTCTTTCAAAAAAATGAACTTATGAAATTACCAAAGAATTAGAATTTTATAGTCAATGAAATAAGTGTCTTTCAGATATGAATGTAATACTGAATGTCAATAAAATGTTAGTTTGATTAAATTGATTAACCTGTGACTTACATATGTAATACTTCATGTATATTTAAAATTTACTATTTCGCTGATAAGTTACTTCTGATCAACACATCAATGTCAAATATGAAATTCTTAGATTGAATATAAACTCTTAAGCTACTTAGCTAAGGTACAAAATGAATACATGTATCAAATGCAATACACAATGAAATTTTTCAAACACTGAAATTGACTTTAGCACTATATATATGCACTGAACACACTTCCATGAATTTCATCGGAATCCAAGAATTCTATGTCGAATAGTCAGAAAGATACGACGGTTTGCGAATGACTCTGCCAGAACGAGTGGTAAGCCGCTTCTGAGACGGATCCTTCGGGATATGCTCATTTGCGGATTGCGCAGGTTTGGCTACTACCGATTGCGGTTGTGGAGGTGCAAATTTGGGTTGTACTGACTGCGCTTCCGGTGAAACCACTTTATTTCCGGCTTCCTTGTGTTCCTGTATAATATGCGGATCTTCTCGGGTTTTCAGCAACATACTATTGTTTCTGCGATAAAGCCTTCCGCTTGAACCTGCTTTAACAATATGAGAACGAGGTTCACTTGACTGCTTAATGTACTCAGCCGGTTTCCATCCATCAGGGGTATGTATTCGAACAGAGTCTCCTTCGCGACACTGCGCACGCTCTTTCGCATTTTGATCGTAGTAGAACTTCTGCTTCTGACGGTAGTCCATAAGGCGATTGGAGACTACGCTAGGGTTGATCGAAGACGGTTTGCGCAGGTTTTCGCTGATCGGTAATCGAGTTTTTGCTCGACGACTCATAAGTCTCTGCATCGGAGAACCCATTTCGTCATCTCTAGGTGTATTCCTCAGATCGAGCAATGCTAGGTAAATGTCATCTCCGGAGTCTGAGCACTTCTTGATAAGGTTTTTGACCGTTTGGACAGATTTTTCTGCCAACCCATTCGACTTAGGGTATAGTGGAGAAGACGTTATGTGCTCAAAACCATAAGTTTGTGCAAACGATTTGAACTCAGCACTCGCAAATTGCGGACCATTGTCGCTTACGAGAGTGTCCATGATCCCATATCGTGCGATATTGTCCTTGACATGCTGAATGACATGTCTTGACGTAAGGTTACGGGCGAGTGGCGCAACTTCGATGAAATTCGAGTAGTAGTCGACAAGAATTAGGTAGTGTTACCCATCGTACTCGAAAAGATCAGCACCAACTTTACTCCACGGCAAAGACGGCAATGGATGAATGATCATCGGCTCCTTCTGTGGCTTATTTTGGTATTTGAGACAAGCACTGCAACGGCTAACGGTATCCTCTATCTGTTTGTTCATCCCTGGCCAGTAAACAAGCTCTCTGGCGCGCTGCTTACACTTAGTCATTCCCATGTGAGAACTGTGGATGGTTTTAAGAGTTGTCGCTCTTAGCTCAGACGGAATCACGACACGTTCGCCACGATATATCACGCCATTGTATGTCGATAGTTCGTCGCGAACATCCCAAAATGGTAAAACTTCGAGCGGAACCTCGGATCGCTTATCAGGCCAGCCATCGCTTATGACACGTTTTAGCAGTTGTAGTTGATCGTCGCGTATGGTGGCTTCTACGATAACACCGTGAGAAGAGCTAGTGAGTGTTTCAACCGGAAACACCATCACTTCGTCATCCATAGACTGGCAAGTTTCAGGAAGCGGCAAACGACTGAGACAGTCAGCTAAGCCTAAGTCTTTTCCTTTCACGTGAATTAGCGTAAACTCGTAAGGTTGGAGTTTGAGCATCATTTTCTGTATGCGCATAGGAGCGGAGTGTATCGGTTTTTTCATGATGCTTTCGAGTGGTTTGTGGTCGGATTCGATTGTCACGTCAGATTTTCCGTATATGAGTTTGTGAAACCTTTCACAGCCAAACACTACCGCCAACATTTCTTTTTCAATTTGCGCATAACGCTGTTCCGCGGGAGTTAAGGCTCTTGACGCATACGCTACGACACCATGGTTCTGTATGACTGCCGCACCGAGACCTTGCTGTGACGCATCAACGCTTAGCGTCAACGGTTTACTCGCGTCGAAATAACGGAGAACATCGGTAGATGTGAGCGCATTTTTCACATCACGGAACGCTTGATCGACTTCGGGAGTCCAAACATATTGCTCTTGTGTCTTCAAGGCTCTCAGAGGCGCGTTCAGCTCGCTAAGCTTCGGAATGAATTTCGCGACATATGCTAGCATACCTAAGATAGTTTCGAGCTCAGCATGATTCTCGGGTACTCGCATTTCGGTAATAGCACGAACACGTTCAGGCGTTGGCTTCAGCCCATCACCAGTGAGCAAATGTCCTACATAGTTGACTTCAGGTTTGCCAATGACACATTTAGCCTTGTTGAGCTTGAGATTTATCGATCTCGCTTTCTGAAGAACGGTACGGAGTCGCGCATTGTGCTGTTCCATATTCGCGCCATGAATCAAAATATCGTCAATCACGACTTCAACTCCCTCGATACCGCCAAAATGATTGATCATTTCGCGCTGGAAAACTTCTGCCGCGCACTTCAGACCCATCGGCATGCGTAAATAGCGGTAACGCCCAAATGGAGTGTTAAATGTTGTCAACATAGAACTTTTCTGCGTAAGTCTGATCTGAAAGTAGCCCATATTCGCGTCTAATGTTGAAAACACTTTGCTGCCATGAACACGCGTTACAATGTCTTCAATGGAGTTCATCGGAAAGTGCTCGCGCAACACGGCTTTATTTAGGTCGGTTGGGTCAAGACATATTCGCACACGACCATTTTTCTTACGAACGCACACCATGCTACTGACCCATTCTGTAGGCTCAGTTACGGAGGCAATAATTCCACATCTTACAAGATTGTCAAGTTCGCGTTTGACTTGGTCGCGCATTGCAACTGGAACTGGTCTTGGTGCGTGAACAACTGGTTGAACGCTAGAGTCAACTTTGATTTCGTACTCACCGGGTAAGCAACCAATCTCTTCGCCTACGATATCGCTAAACGAACCAATCAGATCTTCGATACACGATGTGACAGAATTTACACGCATAACTAGATTATAACGCACACTGTCAGGTCTGCCAAGTAAGCATATAGGTCGCTCAGTGTCAAGAATTTGAAACATAAGGTTCATCAGCTTGCCATTGTGTCGACACGGTAATATGATTTGGCCAACCGGTTCAACAAGATGACCCGATATTCCTTTGATGTAATTGTTTGCCTTGCGAATTGGCGCAATTGCTGTAAATTTCTCTGCTATAGACTTTGCGATGACGTTACAACGCGCACCGGTATCGATCTCAAGTGTCAAGTTTATGCCTTTCACATCGAACGTTACGGACCAGTCAGAATCGGAACTCGATCGCGAAGTATCGTTTAGTACGTTGGAATCTGCAGCGTAAACATCATGAATAGTACACTGATCGAACATTTCACCTACATGCATGTCGTCATGAGTATCGGGTTGCGCAACATCAACAGTGTCAACGCTTTCGGTAAAATGTACATTTTGTCTATAACCACTGCGACCACGACCACGACTATGACTATAACCACGCGAAAAGCTACCTCTACCGGAAGTACCTCTCCTCGGAAAGCGACTACTTCTGGGTGCATGCTGTGTACCTTTGCAAATAGGCGATGCCTTAAAATGACCTCTCATGCCGCAAATATTACACTGTTTATTGAACGCTGGACAAGTACGCAGTGCATGATGTTTCGTACACTTATCGCAATAGGGGTGTGTACCTTGGTAACCTACTTTCTGTTTTGGTTTGACATAGTTTACATGTGGATTTTCGGCATCCAAAGTGTCAATGTGAGCTTTTGTGAGCTCTACCTGCCTGCATGTTTGAATAACTTTGTCAAGAGTCAACTGTGCAGCGGGTATTTCCATAAGCTTCTCTGTGCACTTACGATCGTTAACACCATTAATTATCATGTCACAAATGAGACCTTCACGCTGGTCACCATACTCGCAATACTCAGCTTTCTTTTTCAACTCTGTTATGTAGTCCATTATTGACTTATTTCCCCTTTTTGTGTTGAGAAACTCTTGACGTTTAATGTTACGGTAATTATGAACACCAAAATGCGTGTCAAATTTCTTAAAGACAGTGTCTAAATCATGCTTATCCTCTGCTGGCACGTCGGGTATGTTATTGTCAGCATTGCCTTCTACTCGAGGGGCCCAAGTGAACGAATCATATATCTTAATGGCTTCATTGCCCATGTTTGCAAGAAGGACACCCACTTTACGTTTTCCGGGTTTCTCATCGAGGCCAAGAGCGTCTAGATGTACGAGAAATGAGCGTTTGTACGCTTCCCATTCTTTGGCAGTTGTGTTGGGATCAGCGGGGTTGAATTCGGGAAGGGTTCGAAGCTGTGGGGACGACATCTTTCAGTTACACGCAGTGAAACATATGTACGGAGGGACAATGGTCAATGTTCTACTATTTTCCCTACCACCGTTCACCAGATGATGTCTATGATCCCAGATTTCTGACACCATGTAATGGATTGACAGATTCTAGGCTCAACCATTTATTTACTATATCTCAGACAACTCGACTGAACAGACAATTCGATATACAGACATTTCATACAAGATACGTTACAATTTCTTGGTTTACGGAATCTGCGTCATAATTTGTCACAACTTTTTTTTTAATTGAAAATTTTATCTCCGTTATCTTCTATTATAAACAACTGCCTACTGCTAGTAGCGAGAATGTTAAAACCTGGAGTGATTACATTTTGTTACAGTAAAGGCAATTAATATAACAAGAACAAAGTCAACGGTCATGCCACTTTGAATAGTGACAAATGTTTTAAGTACGATATACGCCTCAAACAATGCATTCTTAAGGATATTGGACAGTTTTCGGCCCTTCGGGCCTCAAACTGTCCAATATCTTTAAGAATGAATTGTTTTCGGCGTATATCTAACACGTACATTGTATTTTTAAAGTAATACATCTTCTTCTTTCTCTCTTTTTCGTTGAATTTCTTATTCTTTTTTATGTAAATCTGTTTCTGTGGCTACCTTGTAATGATTTACTCTCGCTGTACATGCTTGTGCTCTAGAATATTGCTACGAGGTCACGCTGGAGTTTTTTTTCCTCTTGGGATCTTTCCAATCGTCGGCCAAAAATCAATAAAGTTACATATTCTTTTGTAATTGACTCAAATCAGCTTAAACTTCAGCACACTACTTTACTTTGTAAAATGTATGTTGTGTTTTACATGCAAACAAACTTGATGGCCTCCATACCGTTTTTGTGACGACCCTGAGCCTTCTATTTGCCAGTAATATGACGGGCTCCACGTGAGTTTTAGTGATGTTAATACGTTGTTTTGCCGATAGTCCAATGGAGGTCCAAACGCCAATCTATAATAAAGTAGTCAAAGATTGTCTTTAAATTAGATCATTGATCAACTTATTGATTCCCAGAAGTGTCGTTGACTCCTTTTAGTTACAAATCGATGTATATTATAGATGTACAATGGACGTGGCTCAGGAATAATTTTTGTATGGATACAGAACTATGATGGGTCCGGGAATTCCCACTGGAAGGTGATGTCCAAACACGTGTAATCATTATAACTGCATATTTATCCATAGTGTTCCAAGAATGTAGAGGGGGGCGGGGGTTAGTGCCCCCTTTATATGGTCATATTTCATCTTGCAATTTTTAAAGTATGGACTGGAACCCCTTTCATTGAAAGTATCTTAAAAGCAGTAAAACTTAAGGTGGCTCAATAATCCAAGAATTCTTTGTCAGAGGAGAAAAAAATATTCTGTTTATTTAACATTGATATCTGATGATTTATATTTGTAATTAAGATTACATATCATCGACCATTTGACTGACCAGTGGTCCTCTGAATATACCTATGTAAACCAACCCCGAGATATGTCGCAAAACAATGAATTTTGATAGATAAAAACATGATATATTGATAATGATTCCAGATTGAAACCATTCTTGTGATCATTTTCACCATAATATCATCAAATATGTATATTTCTTTATAGATAATGCTTTCAAAGAGTGAAATAGCTAAAACTGTTCCAGAAAATTACATTTTGGGTACCCAGCACCCCAAAATGAGAATCTAAAAAAAGTACTCAGTACCCTTATTTGACATCAAAGTGATAAGAAGTCTTTGTCAGAAGTTATTTTCTTTTACATCTTTCTCAACGACAAACTCTTTTCTTCGAAAAGAAATATAAAAAAGTACATGTTATCGTTCATTCTGATTTAAAATATTTGGTTGTCATAGTAACGATTTTGTAACAATTTGCAACAAGTCAAATTAAAATGCCCTGTTCCCTTAGTTGACGTTATAACGATGAAAATATTTGTTAAAAACTGTTATAATTGACATATTTTTCAAGATCAGACTCTAATCTTTTAACAAAAGTACAAGACATTCCGTTTTACCTCGTTTCCATATTGTAAAAATCTACTTGGTTTACGCCGGAAGGACGACAGACGATGGACGGACGGCGCGCTATGACAATAGCTCAGGTGAGCTAAAAATCAGACACTCCGAGTCGAGATTATTCTTTCCCAACATTCAGTGAAAGTTTCAAATTCTGATACAAGGAAGAATGCTTACACAATTATCATTTATCATCGAAATCAAATAAGAATAAACAAGTGTACAAATGATTTGTCGAAAAAAAAATAAACAAGAAAAGGAAAGTAAGATGTGTACTTCTAAATATCCTTGGCAAAACGTTATTCGACCTTTTCTTTTATAAACTCACCTTTCATGTTTTGTTAGTGTCAGTTAAATGAGTTTTGTCAAATAAAGTTAAAAAAAAAGCCAAAGCCTAAAAAAATGTTTTGCCTGATTCAATCAATCTATTTATAGTTCGGAAATATATATAAAAGAAATAGAACTAAAGTAAACGGAAGCGTTTTTAAACATTTTGACGTTCAAGGTCAGTAAGTGGATGTCAATCCCCTCCCTCGTTCTCGATAATGCGTGTAGTTATCTGTGAAATGGATATATCTTTGAATAAAGCAGACTTAAAACTAAAATTCGTTCGCTTTAATCTTTCAAATAGGAAAACTTTATTCGATAACATCTTGTTGCAAAGTACGAAAGTTGACAAAATTGAAGAAAAAATCTTTGTACCAAAGATTATTAGAGAAACCAAACTTGAAATATCTTATCTATGATATCGCTAAAATCTCCAAGAAATATCTTGTTTTATCATGAACTTCAGTTTACTTTCTTTAATTTGTTCAAAGGCAACAGGCGGTTGAATTTCCGCCGATGACGTTCTAAAAACGATACGTTTACGGCGTTAGCCAGGGTGCCTCTCTTACGGGATATTTTTGTATATATAAATCAAACGATATATTTGACTAAATATTTATTACACTCAGATTGTAGATGATTATTTTCTGTTTCCATCGATACCGAACATGTCGAAATTCGTCATGAAACAAGCGAATTACGGAGGAGTTTGAAGGCCGAAAACTAAAAAAGGCCACATATAAAAGTACTGCACTCGATATCTGATGACGTCAAACGATTATTGAGCCTCCTTAAGGGAAGTTCTTTAACAGCCATGTAGGATTATTCGATAAATTGAATGTGTAAAGTTGAAATTAATTTCTAAACTAATCTAAAAACTTTGAACTACAAGCATTAAAACTGTCATGTTTGTGTTACCTTTTCTAATCCTTCTTGACCCAGTTTCAGAATGTCAAGGTCAAAATGGTCTCTTAATCCGAAATCTCCAAAATGCACTTTACCCGTCATTCCAGGAAACTCAATCTGAGATAGATATTATAGAATTAACATTATATTAATCTGTTTATTTCCATGCATGATGTTTAACAGAAAAGCGGTAACATAGTACTTGTAGTGTAAATCAAATAAAGTCAGAAATGTTACATAAACTTGATGAATTATCTTTCATAATAAACATAAATTCAAATCTGTGTGAATTTGCATATCCATTTGACTTATTTGTTCAAATACTTCATTTTCTACTCTTTATATAGTCAGATCTTAACAAGAAGAGGAGGGGGTGTTTGTAAAGAAACACAGGAACAATCCTTGATTCCAACGTTACACTACCAAGTATGCATGGATCTTTAAGGATATTTGCACATATCAAAGTACAATACCTCAAACAAGATCATCCAAAGTATGTATCTATATAAACTTTAAATTATCCAATGGCTGCCCCCCCCCCCTTGTTAAGAAAATAATATAAATAATCTCACTGGATTTTCTGCACATGGAAACTTACTGTTTTCATATAATTTAATAGACTGGTGCCATCGTCCCACGTGGTATCCGTTCTGTTACAATGTAACTTCCGGTCAAAGTCCACGTTAATGGCTTTTCGTAAATTTCCTAAAGCTCTATCAAAAACCTGCACTGCATCATACATCAAAGCAACCTCGGTCTGTAATAAAACATTATACATCAAAGCAACCTCGGTCTGTAATAAAACATCATATATCAAAGCAACCTCCGTCTGTAATAAAAACATCATACATCAAAGAAACAAACATCATATATCAAAGCTTCCTTGGTCTGGAATTAAACATCATATATCAAAGCTACCTCGGTCTGTAATCAAACATCATAATTATATGAAAGCAACCTCTGTCCGTCTGGAATTAAACATCATATATGAAAGCAACCTCTGTCTGTAATCAAACATCATATATCAAAGCAACCTCCGTCTGTAATCAAACAACATATATCAAAGCAACCTCTGTCTGTAATCAAACATCATATATCAAAGCAACCTCTGTCTGTAATAAAACATCATATATTAAAGCAACCTCAGTCTGTAATCAAACATCATATATCAAAGCTACCTCGGTCTGTAATCAAACATCATATATCAAAGCAACCTCTGTCTGTAATCAAACATCATATATCAAAGCAACCTCTGTCTGTAATCAAACATCATACTAGTATATCAAAGCAACCTCTGTCTGTCATCAAATAAACTGGTACAGTGTCACTTGATATAGAGAAAATTTAAAATCAGGTAACATTAAACAAAACAATTAAACAATCTAACTTTCTTAAAATATTTCATTCTATGAAAGTATGCTCATATAAAGTTTTTTGTGTAGATCGTATCAATTTGCAGAATAAAAGTGATCATCATGTAAATCTAAATATGTCTCTTTCTGAATCCTTATTCTTTAATTGTATTAATAATTCTTGAGGGGAGGGGGGGGGAGTAAAATTCCAAAGCATCTCTACGTACTGAAACAAAGTTTTTATTTTTGCTCAGAGGTGACAGGTTGCTCTCTGTTTTGAACAGTTCGTATTTCCACTCTCCTAGCAGCCTCATGACAAGCGGGTTATCCTTACTGACTATACTGAACGCCGTGATATTGGCTCCAGTGGCACGGAATGTATCCAAGTTCACCAAAGACAAATCCTAAAAATATTTCAAAAGGGTTTGTAAACACACTTTATTTTTTTCTGTCAGTCTGTCTGTCCCTATCGTTTGTTCATCCGTTAGTAAATGTATGTACAAATGCAGTATGAATTTCATTGATTCATTAATTCATTTGTTCATCAATTATTTCTTCTTTCTCATGTATGACGCCTGTTTTCTGATCAATATACATGCAATAAACAAACACTATCAATATAATTTTACAAAAAATTCATTCATACAACTTGAGAGTATTTGCGTGCAAAAAGGTCATTTTCGGACCCAGTTAGCGTTCATTAGATTTTCTCATTTTTCAAACTAGTCAAATTACTGATAGATAAACGTTCTTTTCCTGTCTGAGAACACACGGTACGTCAGTCAAAAAAAGTTATTGACTTTAAGCACGGATCTAGGAATTTTCAAGCTGGATAATTACAAACGCGCGGATCTAGAGGGATAAAGAGGGTTATCTCTGGACTAAGTTAGACGTCATTCAAGTATTTGCATAAATGCTGAAAATCATTGATAAACTATATATCATTTTCAAAAGAAGAGTAGGACTGATCAGAACCCCCCCCCCCTCCTTCCCCACTCATCCCAAATGCCATCTAAATCCGCGCATGTTTCGTTGTTACAGTTTCTTAAAGTTTGGAAACGAATGGAACAAAAGGGGCTCTTAATTCTTAACGATAACATCTGTCAGAAAATGTAAAATAACCCTTCTTACCAGTGTCGTAAAATGAAAATGACTGTACAGATCGAGGAGTCCTGTATCATTTGCCTAAAGATAAAAAGGATATTATTGCAGTGAATTCATCCTTTGTTACTTAATCTAAAGCTGAACATTCCAGATTGAAATTCATGGAACATACCATACTAGATAATTAATTGCAAATAAGATAGCTGGAAAATTCTTTGTTGTTTTTGGTTTTTTTTTCTTTCCCTTCAAAATTTCATTTACTGATAATTTATATAGTAACTTATAAAAACAAATATCTAACTTCCATTATTTCTTAATTTGAATGAATTTGAATTTCTTTGTCTTTTTCGCATCGTTACCAAAAAATAAATTAATAAATAAATGAAAAAAAACCATTGTACCTTTGACAGGAAAGTTTCTATCTTGCTGACGTCACAGTCAATGATAAGTTTATATTCGGCGCTATCCTTCATGGCTTTAAACATCTTGCCGTACTGTTTAGGGTCCTTATCTAGTTCCCGTATAATCACCTCTACATCCTCCCTCACAGTGGAAAGCAGGACGTCCTGGAGGCGAATTAATCCTGAAATTTCGGAAAAGATATTGCAATATTACAAATCCTAATCTTTGTAGATGAGTTGGCTTTACCACGAGAAGAACGTAATCATTAATGGTTTGTTTTGATGCGAATCTTATCTTTAAGTTTAAATTTGAAAGTACAAGTAATTTCAAACTTCGCAGTTGGTGAGATATAAATCTCGGGAAACATTAAATAGTTAAACATCTGTCTACTTTTTTCAGACAGTATTGACGATTTTCTTTATCATCATGATCATATTTTAAACTTCCTTTGGACATCCATTCACGACTATTAAAGTCACAACATAATTCAAAGTTTTTGTTTTGAGAATCATTATGCATACCGCTAGTCAACCCAAAGACAGCCAAAAAATGCGCGCAATCAGTTAAAAGAGCTTGAATACTCATAGAGTACCCTAGTGTCTTAGAGTTCGTTAGTTGAAAGTACATTGTATTTTCAATGAGTTTAAGAAGAATCTCAACAGCACAAAATTGGGCATCGACGGACCCCTAGCAAGCAAGAGGTAGGACCAGGTGCCCGGGAGGAGTGAGCATCCCTTGTTAGATAGCCGCACCCGCCGTCGAGGTTCACGCACGAAAATGAAAACACCATATAAAATACATGCACTGTCTGAGACTATGTCTTTATAGAAAGTGCTATGGCAACCATGCCAGGGAGAAATATTCAAAACACTTACTGTCAAACAATTACGTAACTCTTGTCTCATCGTATATTCGTAATAATTTTTTTTTTACCGTCAAATGAATCATAGATGACTGTGTAGGATGTCCATTCTAAAATCTCCACTAAATCTCGGTGTGCTTGGTTCATCTTTCTGTTACTTGGAAATAAATTCAAAGTCATGTGATGTTTCCCGGGAAGTAATGTTGGACCGGAAATTGAGGCTGTGACGTCATCTGCGTCTTGATGAAACTGAATGTGAGGTATCCCTAAAACGTTTGTGATGGCTTGAACTTGTGAACTTGACGTTGTGGAACTTGGTCCAAAAATAATTTTGGCTCCAGCTTCTATCTCCATGCATA
Source organism: Pinctada imbricata (assembly GCA_033119305.1). Taxonomy (NCBI): domain Eukaryota; kingdom Metazoa; phylum Mollusca; class Bivalvia; order Pterioida; family Pteriidae; genus Pinctada; species Pinctada imbricata. Next base: position 11,096,476 of record VSWD01000004.1, on the reverse strand, counting down.
CTACCAATAGAAAAGGTCACTGTCACTTATCAGCATCACGCTACAATGATTGATAAAACATTTAGAATACGCACGCGGGTATAGAGGGGGTATAGAGGACCGTTCTGGAAACCCCCCACTCCCAAAGAAAATTCTGAGTTTTCCTGTTTTCATATATTTTTTCATTAGAAATCATAAACTGGAAACTCCCTGAGTGTTTCCCCCTCCCCGTAAAATTTACTAGATCCACACGTACATGGTATAAATTAATTTTCTCAGGTATTTGATGACGTAAATTCTATCATTTGGCATCTGTATCGTGTACCTTAGAAAACATTTCTCTATGTGTCTTCGCTTCTCCACGTACAAAGTGTCATAGGTACACAACCTTCTTGCCAACAGACAATGTATTTATAGAAGCTAATTTGTGACGGTATGATGCGGTACTTCTGTTCAATATAATCATATTGCACATACAGTACTAATTAGGTACATCTGCCGAAGGTTGTGTTTCCAAACATCAGAATATAGATAATACTCGGTCACCCATAATAAAAAGAGGGGGAATGTGATAATCATTAATACTCATCAAGCATTGAGCGGATGGGAGGGTTGAAATCATGTAAACAACATGTTGGCTTAGAAGCATAGGCCGCTAACAACCTTTAACAAGTAATATACCAACGGTACATCAACATAAAAAAGGAAAGAAGAATGTATTCGCACCCTTTGATCTATGTGAAGACAATCTACAAGATGACTCTGGGTATTTACAATGTTAATTAGGAGACATCGCTTCTTTTCCATACAATATATGGTGAAGAAGCGACAAAATGATGCGAAGAAGCGAAAAAAAAATAAGAGAAGAATAGAAGAAATGATGCGAAGAAGCCAAGAAATGATCGCTTCTTCTAATCATTGCTTCGCATAATTTCTTCGCCCCTGTCCATTTATTGTAGGGCGGAGAAGCGATGTCCCTTGTCAGATGTTACACCCTTCTTCGCACCCTTTGGTCTCTGTCAGTATAGATCGATGTACCCCTTACCTCGTTTGGAGACCCGGAAGCTGTCCTTGAGGTCCATAACATGAGGGTTGGGGGCCATTAGAAGTTCCCTTTTACTCTGTAGGTTGAGTTTTCCGAAAGTCCAAATAAATGCATTCTTAACATCTTCGTGCATCTTATCGAAAAAGCCAGCTTGGGAAAATAATGAACAAAAATTAATTAAGAATTGAAATTCAAAGTCATATTTGAATGGCATATCATGAAAGCTTTGTCTTCTTGATCTTATTCTCACCTTTGTCTTTTTATCTCAAATATTTCTATCACGCTTTCATTTAATTCTCCTTCTTTAATATGATATTCTTATTTCAGCTGACCTTTCATACTATTATGTATTAACTAAACCATGATTTTCCAAATAGAAAAAAAAAGCTCTTTTGGTATCAGAAATGAAATTCTCAAAATTAATGAGAATATTATCAAGATTTTGAAAGTGTATGTATGAATAGGATATAAAATCGCAAAAACTGTCAAAATCTTGTTTCATGTTGACATTTAGCCAAGAGTAAATTCTACGAAGATGACGAAAATAAATAGTGAACTAATGAATAAAATATGATATCTCTCTACAATGTTTCCCATTACCTGAAATCAATTTACAACCCTTTATTCTTATCAATTTTTACCTATTTATGAATATTCGATAAACATTTGAAGTATCCATTCAATGAAAAATGCGCTTTTCATAAATAAAGCATATCAAAAGCGAATGAAAAGGAAAAATTGAAAAACAGATTAAAAAACCTTTCATTTTTGTTTTGTTTTGTTTTGTTTATTTTGTTTTGTTTTTAAATTGGTTGAATTTACAAAAAGATATACTCACGTATTCTGACTGTGTTGAATAAAGTCTGTGGCGATGTTTGTTTCACGATGACCAGTAAAATGGTCAGCGTCCATAACAATATCCTGTACACCATTTCAACCAATCAACGATTGTAAAAAAAAATCACAAAAATTCCCGTCACATATTTATTCCGTCCAATAAATAAATCCAATAGTTCAAGATTTTCTATGAATATTTTTTCTACGATTAGAGTCCATCATGACTTTCAGGTAGTCTTAAGACTTTTGCACCTTGTTACGTACATCCAGGGGTCAAGAGAGGTTCCAGATGTTATGTATATGTTGTCGATCTCTCACTCACCTTGTTTTGGCGGAATAATACACGGCCATATGTCACTATCAATGATATGATAGGAGTACGTACACTTGATGCTGAGGTATATATATCCGTACTGTAAGAATCGTTACACGTACATTAATCCATACTGCCTCCACTAAGTCATTGGGAATAAGCATATATAAAGTACAGAATCCACGTAATGTTGAAATTCATATACTTTGTATCGAACAATTGGGGTAAATAACTATTCAAAATGCATTTGTAAATTTTCTGTAACATAATATAATTTATTTGAATATAATCAGTAAAGTATGTAGACGCTGGTATTTAAAAGTCATTAAAACACCTGTTGCGAATCCTCCGGGTTTAACATAGTATATAAATGAATTGATAGAATAAAAACCTGGGCTGTTGACATTGTAAGATTTTTAGGGGGGGGGGGATGAGTGGTTATTAATTCTATAGTGTTTAGTGTGACAACCCAAGTTTCCATTCAATATTCTGTCGTTAACGTCTACAGAATCCATGGATTGAGTATCCATCATCCCCAAGTGTGCGATCCCTTGTCATATCGTCATACCCTCTTTTGGGATACTTCATTCCGACAAAATATATATCAGAGTAAATTCCAATTGATGTTGTAATCAGTGGACTCTCATAACCTAAATCTTCTTCTCTCTTTATTGATTGATGTTTTTATTCAGATTATTTCATGTACCAAAACCATGTCATTTCTTACATTACAATTGCTTTGTCTTTGAAATTAAATATAAACGACGGGGAGTATTTACAAGAATACCCACCACAGTTATAGAAGTACTGAAAAATGAAACTGATTCAATCTGTTAGAATTGTTGTTAAAAGGGAAATTCGCTTCGTATAGGCCAAAAATAGTTTTGGGTCTGTTTTGCCACTGCAAACGCACAATGACATTTTTTCAATCAAAACAACGAAATTAGGTCCTTACCCGTTCCTAATTAGTTTACACTCAAAACAATGTACTTCTGGAAAAAAGAACGATATGCCTCTCGTACCATTAGCCAGCTTATTTCCTATCTATTTACAAAGTTTCTTTACAGCTGTTTGGCATTTGTTTACACTAATTTAATTGAAGGATTTTCTTGCCGTCTTAATTTGATTCGACCTCAGTCAGATCGAGGTGAAAGATCGAGATATTTAATACTTTTCTATACAGAATTCCACAAAAAAATAAACTATGTTCCATGTGGAGCAATTGCTCAGTTTGATTAAATCCCACGCGTAATGAACGTAGGCCTTAATGGCTAGTGCTGAAAAAATCATATATGAAGTCTAACTACATTGTACTAACTTTCCTTTCTCAAACATCTATTATAATTTTTCCCAAAGTCCCTATAAATCTATGTTCATTTCTGATCATTATGCTTTTTTATTGGATTTCATTTATTTGAATCAAACTCATCCTCTTCTAGAATATTTGAATATTCAGCTTTCAAGACAAATTGATTCCAAGTGTTAATAAACACTTATTACATGTAGAACCCCAAAATTTTGGGGAAAAAAAAGTTAAAAACATAAATACATCAACAAAAAGAGCGCGGATGCTTGGTAATAAGTTTGTATCTACTATGTTCATGATGTCAGAACAGTTTAAGGAAGACACTCCTGAAATAAAGTACAACGTGGCATATCTAAGAAGGGGGAGGTTACATATTTTTGCGAAGTATTTTCCGCGTACACTGATGAATGGGAAAAAAATCTGAAACTATTTGTGTCTTTTAGGAGAATGTTTGCAAAATAATTTCACGACCCTGTTCTGATTTTCCCCAGGTGAGCTAAGAATTCTAATGATCGGCATTACCTGCCCCATCCAGCCTCTTTGATAAAGAATACAACAAATCAATGATAAAGTATCCGTCTACTGAGACATGATACCCCAGCAATCAATATAATGTACAGAGGTCATATCGTACTGACTTATCTATCCTGGATTACATTCATACATCAAAGGTTTAGATGATACTCTAGAAGACAGTATCGATGTGTGCATTGGTTATGTTTTTTTTCTGACGCAATTTCATACAATAAAATAATTTTTTTTAGCTACGTTCTAAAAGAAATCATTGCATTGAATCAATTTTTGCATTTAAATCACATCCAATGAACAGCAGTTTCAATTTCTACGCACTATACTTAAATTTCAAATTAGAGAGTAGAGGAATGTGGAATACATTTTTCCGAAACACTTATCCTGCAAGACTGGGTCCCTGGAAAATTCCCTGGACAATAAACAAATTGTATCACCAAACTTTTTTCCCACGATAATATCCCCAGTGATACAAAGAAGAAGTGACGTTTTAGTTCGGCGTCCATGTAGCTTTTATCTGATGAATTTGAAAGATGTATTTTACGTTCTTTTATAACTTCTCCTCTTTCATTGTACTCCATACGTTGCAATGAGGTTGTTGATATTTCTCTCATTATCTTAGAAAAAAGAATTAACGACTTAAGTTATAACATATATCGCATGCATGGTATTCCTCTTTTATCAAAACTTAAAAAAAGACTTTCTCATTCGCACACTTGTAATGTTCGTACATGAAAATCTGATGATATTGACCAGGAGTCCCCGAGGGCACATGTAGCCAAGTTCGATCAACTTCGGTTGATCGTTTATTCAAACGCATTAAAAAAATATGTTTTCAAAATATATCGAAGTTTCTGAAAAGTGGGTCCTGTAGCATCATATCCCACATATCCTGCTACGTCTTTCGGTACATTTTTGGACATAGTATCTTGCACACTCTTTGGTCGTATTATACATTGTTTGAATTGAGGATCACTGACGAGGGTTAAGTACCCGAAACGTGCATGTCTTGTCCATGCATCATCGTAACTGAGGAAGTTCTACGGTCGATATGGGGAACTCGTCATACACTATGATGTCTCACTCTCCAGAATGGTGGATGATATTCTGTCATAGACCATTTGAACCATCCAACCAAAGATTGTACTCTATGTCATCCGAAATGGAAGTAACCGGATGTGACAGTTCTACCGAATAGAAGCGGCGGGTGTTGTATGCAAGCAGGAGATGCTTACTCTTCCTGGGCACCTGGTCTCGCTCCCATATCGGGAGTTCGCTTCTTTTCATGTGGTGGAGGTTTTTGTTTGTTTGCTTTGGTTCCTGTTTTGTCCTGATTTTGTATGCCTTCGATTTCTGATTTTCTGGATTTTGTGTTGTATACAGGGATATGGTCATTATCCATATTTGTCATTATCTGTTTTTAAATGATGCTATTGAATTTGAAGGCGTTTACTATTTGCACCGTCATTTTGTATCATAGTTAAAAATTAATTAACATTAATTAATACAAACAATATAACAGAAATCAGAAAACCACGTGTAAGTATCACTCAGGATTCGAGGTTGCTCGTATACTGCGTTTCTTCAATGTACATGTATTCCACTCAAGGGATAAATGAATCGAGTCCCTGTAATACAGATCGTGCAAATATATGTAAAACACACGCACAAAATACTGAAACAAACAACATAAACTTTATGAAACTACTCGAGTCAGCTTTGCACGACCATTATCTATTTTCATAAGCGTACATCCCACCCATTTTTTTTTCTCCAAAGATATACATTTGTTGACTGAAGATGAAACTCTCCTCATTGTAAGGTGATAATTAACTGCACAACATTAGGTATCTGGAAAAAAATCTGTATAGGTAATCAAAAAAGCATTCGTCATAGAAAAAGCAGTCGGCGCTCTGCTGGCTGAAGCGAGCTCAGGAGCAGTTACCACAGAAGTCCGACTAATTTCAGGTAGGACTAGGGATCAAGACCTAGTCTTCTCTAGCGGTCATGAAGTACAGTCAAAGTCAAAGTTTGTTGGTCCCACCTCTAGCTTGCTAGGGGTCCGTCGATGCTCAATTTGGTGCTCTATTGTGAGTGCTGTTGAGATTATCGTCAGGATCTTCTTTAACTCATTGGTGTTAACATGTAATGTTTTACAGATTCTGGTTCAAAACTTTTAAGGATCAAGCACTATATAAAAAATCATCTTTATGATATCATTAAAGGCATAGAACAACCTCTGCCGATCAAAACACGGATTAGCCGTTTCCGAACACTGTATTGACTTATAGGATAACTTTCACCAACTTTTGAATGTAAAATTTGTTTGCAGGAGTTCTTCCGGGGTACTTTGTTTCAATGCACTTGTACATGTAGGGGTTCGATTTTGCTCCAATCGTGCATTAATTCTTGCTGCTTGGTAATAAATGTTTGTCATAGCATGGTAAGTGCTTTGTCTTATTTATGCGGCTAAGTTCTAGATGTTCAGATGACACAAATGATTTCTGCAGTTTATCCTATGGTGGCTGATTTGTGCCATGCGCCGCGCTTTGTCGCATTGTCGCGTTGTCGCATTATCGCGTTGTCGCATTGTCGTGTTGTCGCATTGTCGCGTTGTCGCATTGTCGCGTTGTCGCATTGTCGTGTTGTCGCATTGTCGCGTTGTCGCATTGTCGCGTTGTCGCGTTGGCGCCTTTAAAATGATAGAAGGAATGTATTTTCAACTGAACCGTTTAGATTCATTCATAAATTAAATGTTTGAAACGAAAAGGGTATATTTTCTACTTTATTTAAGGGCAAAATGCCTGTTTTCCGTTTAAAAATAACAGATTTCTGGACAAATTCTATAAATTCATTATCTTAAGTAGAATTAGAGATTCAAAGCTACTTTCATATAGAAAATAAATTATCTTATCAAATGAAAGTAAAAATAATTTAATAATTCATTTAAATCAGTGTTTTGGGGTCAAATGTCATGCAATTTCACACAAAAATCACTTATTTTGAGAAAAAAATTACTATTTCTTTTAATCTGCCTGAATTGACACATTTTAGCTTTGATAGGATGCTTCTAATCATATAGGTATTTGAATTTAATGTGAGAACTGAAACTCAATTTCTATGCTATTTTGGGGCAAAAACCCCCTTATTTTTGTGCAAAAATCACTTATTTCTTTGAATGATTTTATAAATTTTTATACTTTAGTAATTCAAAGCAGGAAAGGTTTCCTATTACGTAATGATTCTTAAGTAATCATGTGAAATGAGCTAGAAGAGATTGGTTTGATTATTTTGCTATTTTGGGGGGAATGCCTGAATTTTTATTTTAAAATCGCCGATTTCTGAAAAATCTTTATTTCTTTGAAATGCTACATTATTTATGAGATTCAAAAGTGTAACCTTGGGTATATCATAATTTGTCCTTAACATATATGAGTTTTAGGTATCATTTATTAATTTCTTTGATATTTTGGGGCAAAAAAAGATATATATTATAAAGGCAGATTAAAAGAAATAGTTACTATTTTCTCAAATTAAGTGGATTTTGTTTGGTTTTTGCATGAAATAAAATATTTTACCCCAAAATACTGATTTAAATGAATTATTTCATTCTTTTTACTTTCATTCGATTAGATGAATTATTTTCTATATGAAAGTAGCTTTGAATCTTTAATTCTAGTTAAGATAATGAATTTATAGAATTTGTCCAGAAATCTGTTATTTTTAAACGGAAAACAGGCATTTTGCCCCAAAATAAAGTAGAAAATATACCCTTTTTGTTTCAAACATTTAATTTATGAATGAATCTAAACGGTTCAGTTGAAAATACATTCCTTCTATCATTTTAAAGGCGCCAACGCGACAACGCGACAATGCGACAACGCGACAACGCGACAATGCGACAACGCGACAATGCGACAACGCGACAATGCGACAACGCGACAACGCGACAATGCGACAACGCGACAACGCGACAATGCGACAATGCGACAACGCGACAAAGCGCGGCGCGACAACGCGACAAAGCGCGGCGCGACAACGCGACAACGCGACATGGCACAAATCAGCCACCATATTATCCTGAAAAACAAACTTTTTGCCACTAACTTGGTAAACTGCAGACTTACAGCGGTTCCCGTTGCCAACTTGACACAGGGATTAGTTTGTTGTCTTGCTTTGCTTGAGCCTAATTCCGTTGTCGCTGCGATGATATATGTTTTCTTTTATATGAGTTTTTATATTTTGTATATGAAGGGAAAAAGAGCAAGCTTACATTGAGTATGAACAGATATGTCCCACTTTCCAGGCTCATAAGTGAACCGTACATCAATGAGGACAAAGCCGTCACATTTTCAGAAATAATAAAGCCTGTGTTTGTGAAACACGAAAAACCCCGGTGGTATCTTTGTTAGTAAAAACACCATTTTCTTTTAAATCTGTGAAAGGTCAAGGTCAGGGTCACTGAGTTAAACATTTTTGGTATCAATCTTGGGAAAATCTTATGACAAGGAATACACATGTGAAATATGAAAGCCCTATCACTTATGCCCAATATGAAAGTTTTCGAAAAGTAGGTCAAAGGTCAAGGTCAAAGTCACACGGTAAAAAAATTTGGTATCAATGGAGAGGTCTTGTCACAAGGAATACAAATGTGAAATATCAAAGCCCTTTCAATTATCATTCAAACATTTTGCCCAATGTTAAAATTGTTGAAAAGTAGGTTAAAGTTCAAGGTCAAAGATACAAGGTCAAAAATTTTGGTATCAATGGAAAGATCTTGTCACAACGTGCACAAGGAATACACATGTGTAAATATCAAAGCCCTATCACTTACCATTCAAAAGTTATGCCTAATGTTAAAGTTTTTAAAAAGTAGGTTATGGGTCAAGGTCAAGGTCACGAGGTCAAAAATTTTGGTATAGATGGAAAGGTTTTGTCACAAGGAATACACATGTGAAATATGAAAGCTATATCACCTTCCATTCAAAAGTTATGTTAAACTTTTTCGGACAAACAGACAGACATACAAACAGACGGACAGGCCAAAAACTATATGCCCCCGAATCTTTGATTCCGGGGACATAAAAAGATGAACATAGTTTTTCTTTTGCCATAAGTGTTTTCCTTATTGGTGTTTAAATGATGAATGGTACAGATATTTGCAAAATGGAAGCATATCAAAATTCAAATCTTGATTGATGTTGCTCGACCATTCTTTATTCTCTCTCCTGATGAGGGGCAAAACGCCCTGGTAAGATCAGCAGTATGAAAATGAACTTGTCCTCGATACTTAATTCGATGCTATATTTGATTTGGAGAGTCTTTAAGGTATCTCGTACCTCTGGGCATGAGAGCTTATATTCTCCCTATGATCACTTTTTTGGATTTTTCGTGCTTATCATTTTTTAACCTTTCATAAAATCTTTTCAAATGTACCCTAGATTGTAGGGATAACTTTATCGTCTATAAATTCGAATGATCCCAACTTGAACAATACACCCAGTGGAAAAATCAAAAATTAACTGTTACATTTTTATTTTACATTGTAGAAATTTTTTTCCACCAAAAATGTATTTAAACCCGTATTAGCTTTACCCAATGTGCAATAATATTAAAAGAAAATATGCTGTATCCATGAATAATTTTCACCGACTTCGGAGGGAAAGAAGGGGATCTCCAACAATGCTCGGTTGCAACACCCACAGCAAAACTTCAAAACACCCAATGCAAAAACACAGAGCAGACATCCACCGAAAGAGACGCAAAAGGGACAAGGAACACCAACACACACCATAGAAACATGAAACATAAAATACCACAAATAAACCAACGAGACCAATAGGCAACCGGTGCCGACTTATTACGGCCATCTTCCACGTAAGTACAGGACCTACGTTTTATAAATTTCAAGAAATCTATAATGATTTAAAAATCTTTTACAAGGCTTTTACAAGACCCTCGATAGTAAAGGGGAGTAGCATAGAGCAGCACTTTGATATCGATGCTCGAGATAACAGATTTCAGTATTGTTTTTCTACACTGAATTGTCACCTTAGCATAATAATACACAAAACACAACACAAAGAGCTGTTTTTTGGGGTAGTTTAATCAACAATCGTAATCCTTTATAACAATTTCAACAAAGAATGCATGTTCATGTAAATGTATACTAAAGATGTATCAATGAAGCATAAATACAAAATGGAATAAAGGTAAGCATGTCCCACACATCAACAAATAAGCCTTATATCATCCATTCTATTTTGACGGTATGCGTCAAATACGAATACATGTAGTTTCCAGCTAGACGTCTTGGCGAGCACTACAGTTTTAGACACAAGTGGAAACTAAAAAATGTAAATGACATGGTGTCCCCAGGACTATTTGAAAAAAGCATTTTACTTCTGTAAAGGTATTTTATACTCGAGTTACACTCTAGATTATTAAAGACTTTATATCAAAATTTACAATTAATTGTTGGGGACTGGTTTCAAAATAAGATATCATTAAAGCCCTGGTCACAATCCGCCGTGCATGCTTTTTAGACGTTCATGTTTGGGGAGGCTACGTGCTCTACGTTTTTCAATGGACGTAAGGAGGGAAGTGACAAGAGTACGAAAGGAGTGCGTCAACGGAGTGGTTACATGCATCATATGCTGCGCTCGTATTAAGTGCGCTGTGCGTACTGACAACGTGCGTGCACATTACTATCATGATTACATTTTTTATTCACCTAGGGGCGTAACCAAAAGTGTAATCATGATAACTAGTTATCATGGTGACATTTTTGGTAAAGCCCCTAGGTGAATCAAAAATGTTATCATGATATTACTGACAACGTACTTTCCCCGTACACCTTCCGTAAGATCGTAAAGATGTCACACTTACATGTACTGCTTACGCGAGGGGGTCTCATTTCCTTGCGTGCCAAGTGCACTAATAACGTGTGTGTCGTAAGTCTTGATGCATCCGAAGACCTCGCACAGACCGAACGAAGCAAAAGTTCTGCTTACACTTGAACTGCATGCTCCGTCCTGTCTGCGTGCTCCCAAATCCACACAGAGGCCGTACAAAACACGCACTGCCTTCGCATTAACCACGTACGGATCCCCAATATTTGCCCACGTTTTTGCACGCACAGACAGCACACATGGGTTGTGACCACCGCTTTAAAGCCAAGTCTTGTGATAATTAGATGAATATTTGAAATTGCAAAAGAAAGAAAAAAAATTGCAAAAATAAGCTTGAGTAAGTTTGAGGATGCCGATTCAACCTTGAGAAAATTCATAAAGCTAGGGTTCTGTATTGATACGGTGAAAATTGGGATATTAGGAAATACCAGCGCTCTTTACTCATGTTCCAGTGTGATTCATACATGGTGGACGTGGGCAAAATTGATCTTCCAATTCCATATATGATTCTGACATCGTCGTCCTTAGAGAACACTTTAAAATATGTTTCATTTGTGTTTCATACGGAACGATAGAGACAGACTACTATCACGTTTTGTCAATATCCAATATCAATTTGTAGCGGTAAACCTGTCATTAAATTCTTCATCTTAATTGTGATACTCGTCAGGCGCCTTGTGATGCTCGTCAGGAGCCTTGTTTTGTCTGGTTTTTTTTACCTCTTGGAGTTACATGATCCTATCAAAGGCATTATAAACTGTATCCTATCCTTCATCTCGCTACACGTGGATTGCTGTAATGAAAAATCACAAATAATCAGTAAAAATGGGATGACCTCGTTTTAATAACACGTGGTCGAAAGAATTAGTTTTTAAATGTAAGTCGATCGAGAAATGTTGTTTCTAACCTAAGTGATAGAAAGGAGGAGATCTCCAACAAGACTCGGTTGCAGCACCAACAGCCAAACATCAAAACACCCCAAGTAAAAACACAGAGAAGGTATAACATTGCAAGAGACGCAAAAGGGACAAGGAACACGAAATTCGACATCAAAACACTAAAGACTAAATATATATAAAAAAACGAAAGCAATGGGGAATCGGATATGACTTAGGACGGTCATCTGCCAAGTAAATATGGTGAAGTAATCCTGATTACGTGCACACAACCCTCCCACTTTTCCGATTACCCAGAGGTCTCGACGAACGCATTGTTGCGTGAATATAAAGTTTTTTTAAACTTGGAAGAATCTTAATATCCTTATGTGATTATCCAAGATCATTCCAAGAATTGCATAGGTCTGTAATGTTTTCGTTTTTGAAAATTGTATCGTTCAGTTGGCTTTTTTATCTTGATCATTCCATCTCAGTCGCTCTCTCTATATACATGTGTTTAACTACGTTTTCAATTCATAGCATCATTTAAGAACAGATAAATTTTCAGCATGGACCAGACATGCGCGTTTCGGGTACTTAACCCTCGTCAGTGATCCTCAATCTAAACAATAAAGTATGACCAAAGACTCTTCAAGTTAGGTCCATAAAGATTACCGAAAAAAGTAACTCGATGGGTAGGATATGATGCTTCATGACCCACTTTTCAGCAATTTCGAGAATGTTTTGTAAATGGTTATATTAGAATGCGTTTGATGAAACGGTCAACCGAAAATGACTTGGATACTATTTGTTGTTGAATTGACTTTTCCGATTGCTGGAAATTGTGATGAAAAATGCTTTAATATCATTATACACAAGCTTTAAACCTACAAAAATCATTATAACATCATGGATTTTAAAATGCACGCAGTGTATAATCTTTTCATGCTTAATAGCTTGTACTTGTTTTTTACTGGTTTCATGAAATAAGAGTTCCTTGAAACATTTTTCGTCATTTTTCTTAACGTCTCTGTATGATCAAAATGATAAACCAACCATTGATGAAACGCTAATTCTATTAAGAATATATACCGTACTGACCTGATTTTTCTTTGCGTATTTTCGCGATGTCCAACAGAATTCTAATAAAGCAAAACATATTCCCGCCACTGAGCCCATCAGTAGTACTACAAACACTCCTGCTACATTCTCAAATCTAAGCGAGCCTTTATCCTCATCCTTTTCTTTAATACAATTTCCGCCGCCATCTTTTTCTTTCCACCAATAGTTGTAGAGCTTGTCTATGACTTGTTCCTCTCTCAGACGTAGTATCTCTTGTGATATTTCATCTCTATATGGGGAATCTGAAATCCAACAGGCAAATTAAGAGCGTTGTGAACCACCAGTTTGGGGTGTATTTGTAACAAACAATGATATATTGCCATGGTTAAGTTCACAAATATCAAAAGGAGGGGCTTTTTACAAGAAACACGCATACAAAATATGAAAGTTCTAAAGCAATCAATTCAAACATGACTTACACTTTCCGACGGAATGATAAGATTGCAAGCACTTCTAATAAAGCTTATATGGATGTTTTCCAGCACTTTTTAATAGTTCTCCATTGTCTTGATTTAATTAACGTTATTAATCTACTTGGGCAGAATAGATACCTAAGATTTGAGCAATGGTTAAGGCAATGCAAATCAGAAAGGACATGTTGTAGTTGCGATCTTGAGTATTACTTGCCGCTTTAGTGAAATCAAAACATCTATGTAACTGAACAAAAACAACTTTATAACTGAAAATGTAAACAAAAACACAAACACTCGAGAATACAAAAATGTCGGCCCCTTGGCCTCTATTTAGTGTAAAAAAACCAACAATGTATACATTTTTTTAATATCAATCATCCTACATTCTGGAAGAAGTAATTCAATCTACTGAAAATGTAAAGTTCCTTACATGTGGCATTAACAGAAAGGGTAGAATTTAAGGTATATTGTTTAAACACCTTCACATTACATTCATTTCTACATCATCCAGATAGACTCTGCGTCAACATAGCAGGCTTCCAGGACAAAATATTTAAAAAAATATGTTTGTGAAACACGAATGCACCCGTCGGTATCTTTGCCAGTAAAATTCGTAGAATGGTCAAACTCCAAGTTCAAGGTCACAAGGGCAAATATTTTGGTATCAATGGAAAAGTCTTGTCACAAGGAATACACATATGAAATATCAAAGCCCTATCCCTTACCATTCAAACGTTATTGCCACTAGTTTTTGCGGCCAAACAGACAAACAGACAGTCGATTAAGATTACGGGGGCATGCCTTGGATATTTAATCCTCTTCGGTGAAAATATGTGTGTCTTATTGTTCCCTGTCGTTTCCTGTAGTTCATTATTGTTCGATTGTTCCGTTGTGTTGAGGGCAGTCGTGCTTGAAATCTCTTGGATATATAATTGAAAGAAAAATGAAAAGTCCAACTCACTCTGATGTCAGACAACAGCATGTCTAAATGATGTACATAAGACATTCATGCTTCGAATAATGAAGCAGTTGTGAAATGTCTGTAATATCTCTAATCGTTACATCTTTTGTTATAAAAATACAATCAGATAAGGTAAAAAAAAATCCATAGAAAGATGATAATCACACTACAATTGATAAGTAAATTATATATAAATACCTTCTGGTAAGGCTATACCATAGCCTATGGAATTTAACCAGCCTCCTACTTGAGTAAGCTTACATTCCCTCTGAACCACATAGTCTATTGTTGTGGATTCGGCGAAGAAAGCGTAGTTTTCATTCAAAACCTTCTGGATCCCCAATTTACTATTGTTTACTAAGACATCAGGGGATCCTTGCATAACATTCCATACGTTCTGGTATGTTGTGGATACATCTCGTGAAAACTGCAACAAGAGAAATCTATGTTATTAGTAATAAAAATACGGAAGTGTTCAAACTCTATACCTTCTTGAAGAAAATTTCAAACCAATTTTCATGCACCAGGCGCGTTTTTCGAATATTAAATTCTCATCAGTGATGCCTCTAGCCAAATTGCTTTTCATACGCCACCCGAATTCATTTCACTAGCGCCCTCAGGATTTCACTAGTGCCCTCTGTGTCGCTATGCTTCGCAGGTGTCACAAAAACGGAATGAATCGAGTTACGTTTGGATAACTTTTTTTTCACTTAAAAGATTTAACGACACATACAAAGCAATAAAGCAATTGGTTCACGTTTGGAAATGGTCACATGTAAGATTATGGTAAATTCTCGAACATTTTGGATAACGACGACTTGCTTTATTACACAACGGCCGAAATCATCATTGAGGGAGTTCTTCGGTCGCTACAGGGATATAGTTCCCCCTTTCCATATTGGTCAGTAAACATCGTCTGCTACTTACGTTGCAGATGGCCGTCCTAAGTCGGCACCGTTTTCCCATTGGTCTCGTTGGTTTATGTGTAGTCATTTGTGTTTTATGTTTGTCTTTGATTTGATGTTCCTTGTACCACTGCGTCTCTTTCTGTGCGCGTCTTCTTTGTGTTTTACAGTGGGTGTTTTGGGATATTACTGTTGGTGCTGCAACTAGGTGTTGTTGGAGATCCCCTCCTTTCTCTAATAGAGGATTACCTGTCAGTAAAACGTCTTTGATGTAACACACCGCTCGTGACTTAGTTGAATATACGCGCTATCTTCAAAGAAGTGATATTTATTATGTAAACGAGATACCAATTTCTCATGTGTTTTAAGTCGTCAATCAAAAATTGGTAGGGGTAAAAGAATTTAAATGAGAATGAGGAAATAACAGATAATATACCTATCCATTATATAGTCTCCATTCGGCCTTTAAATTATCCAGGAAGCGTACTAGTATCGGAAATAGATTTACGATACGAAAGTGTTCCTACCCTCCACCTTCCCGATGAAAATTTCAAACCAATATTAATGCAGCAGACACATGTTTCGGATAGTAAAATCTTCATCAGTGATGCTTTCTGCCAAGTTAAGACACAGCCACAATTCATTTTAGTAGCACCCTCTGGTTTTATGTTTTTGAATTTTAATTTGTGCAATTCCGTGTAGGCTCGATTCAGTAGCAAAGTTTTAAATAAAATTGATGACCAAAATAGCATTGGATGGATGGTGCTTAGATGTTAATCACCTTTGATTTGATGTTATTTTTGGATGAAATGGCAAGTTTCCGAAATAGCACTATAATATATATGTCAAATTAATAAAGGACCAAAACAAAGCCTCTTTCAGGTGACAGAGGTGGAAAGAAGTTATTATCACACTATTAGTCTTTGATCAAGTAGAATCATTTTGAATTTATTTTTCTCATCCTTCAAATTTTATTTTCAAATATGACAAGGGAATTCACTCAAGATTTTACGAATGAATTAGAACATAATTGAACTAACCCGAAAGAAGTCATTAGTACTTCCTTTTGCCAGCGTACCATACTTGATATCAGATTGTTTGGGGAGATCATCTATCTTTTTTATGCTTGTCTCTAGTCCTTTCATGGTGAGGAAGGCTGCCAGGTTGGCAGTATAGGATGACACCATTATCATGGTAAAGAACCACCAACAGATAGCAACTATCCTGGTGGAGGAAGCACCAGGGGACAAATCACTACCTGGAAAAAATGACAAATATGGATAATGACCATATCCCTGTATACAGCACAAAATCGATAATTCAGAAAATCAGAAATCGAAGGCATACAAAAATTAGGAAAAAACAGGAACCAAAGCAAACAAACAAAAACCTCCACCATATGAAAAGAAGCGAACTCCCGATAAGAGAGTGAGAATTAACGTATCCAAATGAATATATCGCTGACGTCTCGTCCATTGAACATTTTTTAATTATCTCGATTATCGACATACAAACTACGGATTAAATATATCCTTCATTCATAGCACAATCCTTAACTGACTATGTAGCTTTTTTTTTAAGCCAATTGCACGTACCTCAACATTGAGCATCACTGACCAGAGATATATTATTTGTAGAAAAAACGCACAAACCTTGTTGAAGAAGACAACCGATACAGAACCAGA
Organism: Pinctada imbricata; assembly: GCA_033119305.1. Classification (NCBI taxonomy): domain Eukaryota; kingdom Metazoa; phylum Mollusca; class Bivalvia; order Pterioida; family Pteriidae; genus Pinctada; species Pinctada imbricata. Next base: position 11,079,596 of record VSWD01000004.1, on the reverse strand, counting down.
GGCTGTTAAGCAGAGAAAACTGGTTCTGTACATTATCAGTGTTAGGATCACAAGGTCCCGGATGGGTCCACTCAAATGGAGTCAATCTGCCAATGATGAACAACAGGAAGCTCAGGAACAGAAAACCAGCTATCATATTTATCCAGACGTCGTTGTTGAAAGGGTGGAGGAAACTGAAGAGGTCTGGGGGTTCCGGGTCAGACTTTCTGATTAAGATAGTGATGCCAAGGTTAAGAAAGGGTTTAGTGAAGTCCACGTACTTCTCTCTGTCGTATGTTATAGTCATTCCAGCCACCGCCAGATCAGCACTCTGTATAATACAAAATGATAGTATTACAAGTTTATATGATTATAAAAGCCCCAAATGTTGACTCATGTGATGTAGATTGTTATTGTAGTGATTGACGTTCCGGAACTCTGTAACCGCGACGGACCTTATCTTAGAATGTCATGTAGTTTTCCGTGATTAAAAGCTGTCAAAGTTAGCACACGTTGTTTGTGTTAATTTCGTGCAGTTGCAGCCTGAATTGCTGCATGCTGCGCTTATATCTTGTGGTGCTAGATCCACGGCACTACATTATGAAATTACGAAATGATTAATTACCTTTTACCCTCCAACAACAATCCAAGGTATAATTTTATGAAAAATGTGTACCATTCACATACAATGTCAGTATACGTACATGATTGACAAGTTCCTTCACCATACCATCACAGTGGCTTGGGGAGGCACAGTTCCCATACCCGGGTGCATCCATATAAATCTCGTATGAAAAGTTCAGACTCTCTGCTACTCTATCCAAGATATCTATGGCAAAGCCCGTGTATTTAATGCTACCATCAGGGTTTCTCTCCTTGTTAAATACATAAGGGTCATCCTGAAATTTTGCAGAAAAAACATGTGTTAAAGCGTCATTCTGGAATCAAAATCCAGGTCTGCCAACTCCGATTACAGGGAGCAGCCTTGACAAAAAATTAAAATGTTGTGTACCAGACATACATGTTTCATGTTTCAGCTATTGTTATCAGTGAATAAAAGTCAAACAGAATACTCGGAATCCGTTATTTTCTACAGAGACGCAAAACTACATTAAAATGATGCTAATGAATTTGAAGACGTTAAACATGATGCTGCTTTCATTTCAAAATGTTGTCCAGACTGATTCATTCAAATACGAAATAAAATGAAATCAAAATGACCAAAAGCATTGAAGAAAAACAAAAACACAATTGGTTTTCTTTCTTTTTTTTTTGTATGGCGGCCATGTATTTTTTTCTGTATCATATATATCAGGAAAAGGAATCAAAAGGATTGCACAATTCACACTGAAATGTATTTATCACTTACGAGGTTTGAATGTATATGACATATGAGTTTTTGGATATTAATGTCCAGAAGGTTTTGCTATGCTTGAGCACTTCTTTTTTTTTTTCGTTCAATCAAACCTAATCTTTTGCAAATTTTACGTCAACATTCTGAATCATTCTACAGAAACCAATATTTTTAAATCTTTGCATATACGTACAGTTTTTGTTACCACCCGTAGTGTTTTGTGCTTTAGTTTTTCAAGTGTATCGTTTCGGATTTCCTCCTCTGATCTTGTTATTAGAATCCCGGTTTCATTTGGTAACTTTAAAGAATGCCATTCTCCTATCTACAAAGATAAAGACGAACTATTACACTTTTTATTCTTCAAATCATCATTGAAAATGATTGCAAAAGTCGTTTTATCATACAAGCGTCACCTCAGATTCATGGGTCAACACTGGATGGCGAATTTAACATCAGCATACCAAAAAGGTGAACAGTTTTCCTTCACTCTTTTTTCTCATTTATTTTAAATTCTAAGAATAGTCTACCTTTATTGTCCCATTATGATGAATTGGCGTAATGATTTCCATTGTGAAGTTGTCTCTGACACCATAGTTGTTAAACTGAACTTGACCTGTCATCCCATAGAATACAACCTTTAAAATGAGAGAAGAAAAGCTTATACTAGCTGCCTTGTATTCATAGCAATAGTTACAGCAAAGTGGTCAAACAATACTGCTGGACAGGTTCATAAGATTCCAATCTTTTACGTGGATAAAATACACTATATCTTTATTCAAAGAGCAGAAAACATTTCTTTTAGAGATGGAAGTTAACAAAAGATCGAATTATCTGTTGAAAAATTTTTTTATTACAAATCCCGTCTTAACGTTGTGCCTTTGTGTTGTTATAAATCAGAATGAAACTCAGAAACTGAGAGAAGGTAATAAAATATTTTTTGTAAGGTATGACTATGTCAGATGATATATTGATAGAAAGGTGACTACCTTTGAAGTAAAGGACAAAACAAAAAATATCTAAAATATAAACATCTTTGTTTACAAAAGCAACAAATTAGACTCCTTCATGGGACCAGGTGATGCAATATGGCAACAGGTCTACACTAAACACGATTGTACAATTATTTTTTTTTTCTGTTTGTTTGCTTTTTTCACAATTGTCCTACATCGCATCTTCAGTAATGGTCCCTGCATGAAAGATTATCAACATCAAAGCGAGTAAAAAGTGAAAACACGAAAGGGCTATTTAAATTTGAAATAGATGTTTGAATTCAAAGTATAAAATCCACGTACTGTCTTAAGGTAGTTCATGAAGCTTGTTCCTTGAGACCACGTGTCAGTTTTGCTACAGCTGAGTGGTGTACTGTAATCAAGACGTCCTAACTTATCAATGTAGTGTATGGTGGCTATATCCAGTAAATGTACAGCGTCGTGGAGCATCGCCAGCTTTGTCTGAAATAAAAAGTAAGGTGCATATGGCAAAGGGATCCGATGACACTAAAGGAGTAGGTGCGGTAACCTGCCATTTCGGCCCTAAATGACAAATGACGTCATGTATCACGTGTGTGACGTTACGAGGGCTCAAAATTATGACGCGATATTTTCTCAAACATTCAACATTGCAAAAAGTGATAATAAATAATTCATTTATCAAAAGCATTTTTCGTTAAAATTATAGGGCCTATATGAGGGGTTAAGTGTACTTTCAATTGCTAGTCCGGTCATGCTCATAGGTCACTTGTCACATGGGTGGGTATCTCCTTTTATTTTCTTTGTTTGACATAATAAATTCTTCAGTTTAACAATCAACATGTCCATATTACGATATCGCCGGATCTATCTGGGCGAGCAAGTTTGCACAGTCATCACTTTTATCTTTATCATTTAGTCGTCCCGTGTCGATTTCAAGAATCCTTATCAATATTCTTTGTTGTTATGACACCATTTCATTATATTAAAATTCTATTATCGGAGAAATTGTCTTTCATAAACATAGAGGCTATAAGAAATCACGAAAATGTCTTGGTCGGTTACTTATACCCTCCTTCCGTTGGCCACGATGTTTGAATTTCTTTTTCAGTAAAACATGATAAAAACTTACTCGACACTATATGGGTTAAAAATAGCAATCTTGTGATAGCTGTTCGGAAAGTTTTATTATTTAGTATACCTCCGACGACGCAAGGGTCACACATTTTGCTATTGATATCGGACTAAAATGCAAATATTTTGTTTGCTTGGTAGATTTTCAGCCCTCTATCTAAATACTTACACTAACAGTTTTAGTTCCTTGAGAATCAATGATGTATTGTTTCCTCCAATCTGCCATGTTTTGAGTCACGAGTTTACTATCAGGATTAATTATTCTGAAAGCTGTGATATTGGCACCGGAGTCTATGAAAGGTTCCATGTTCACCAGAGATAGGTCCTATAAAAACAAGATATTTTGTTGTTGAATTTAAGTGATTTCGCAAAAAAGATAAGTAAGGTTAAGACAATAGTTTACTAATCGTTCCAAATGACCGGTAACTGAAGAGGCATTCCTTGTTGGAAAAGCACTTATAGTGTACAGAATTTCTTTTGTCTTTTTCTTTTTAGAATGTATTTTTCACAATTTAAATACAATATAAATTATCTATTTTTCTGTTAATTTGCTTCAATTATGAGATTTCTGTCATCGTAATATGTATTCATCATTTCACGTGTAAGGTATTACCAGCGTTGTGAAGTGAAAATGGCGGTACTCGTCCAAAACCCTTTTATCTTTAGCCTAAGGAGAAAAAATATCATTTCTTGTAGAATTAATCATACAATTACTGTATAACTAGCTTCCTTTTAAAGGGAAATAATGATTCAAATATGAATACACAAACATTCAAATTTGAGTGTTTCTATGAAATCGTAACATTCATAACAAGTTTATATGCATATTGCGCACTTATATAAAACGTGATATTGAGATTGTTTTTAATATAAAGATGTTTTGAGGAAATAAAGAACTTATACATAGAAATAACAAATATGGACAATGACCATATCCCAATACACAGTACAAAATCGATAATTCAGAAAATCACAAACCGAAGACATGCAAAATCAGGATAAAACAAGAAACAAAGCAAACAAAGAAAAACCTCTACCATATGAAAAGAAGCGAACTTCCAAAATGAGAGTGAGACCAGGTGCCCAGGAAGAGTAAGCAGTAACACTCCCTTGGTGAGTGTCACTGCTGGTGGACCAGGAGTCCCCGAGGGCACATGTAGGCAAGTTCGATCAATTTCGGTTGATCGTTTCTTTAATGCATTCTAAAATTTCTGTTATCAAAATTTCTTGAAATTTCTAAAAAGTGGGTAGCATCATATCCCACCAATCCTGCTACGTCTTTCGGTACGCTTTTTCGACATAGTAACTTTCATACTTTTTTGGTATATTACATTGTTTAGATCGAGGATCACTGACGAGGGTTAAGTACCCGAAACGTGCATGTCTGGTCCATGCTGCCAATTTATCTGTTTTTAAATGATGCTATTCAATTTGAAGACGTTTAACATTAATACCACTTGGTGAGTGTGACTGCTGGTGGACCAGGAGTCCCAGAGGGCACATGTAGCCAAGTTGATCGTTTCTTCAACGCATTCTTACATTTCTGTTATCAAAATTTCTTGAAATTTCTAAAAAGTGGGTAATGCAGCATCATATCTTACCAATCCTGCTACGTCTTTCGATACGCTTTTTCGACATAGTAACTTTCATACTTTTTTTGGCATATTACATTGTTTAGATCGAGGATCACTGACGAGGGTTAAGTACCCGAAATGTGCATGTCTGGTCCATGCTGCCAATTTATCTGTTTTTAGATTATGCTATTCAATTTGAAGACGTTTAACATCTCATGCTAGCTTGCAACACCCGTCACTTCAATTCGGTAGAATTAACACATCCATGACAATCTACCAATACATCCCATTCCATTACAATTTACCAACAAATTGCTTGAAAACAATAAACGGTGATTTTTATGACATATGGGCTTTACCGTCTGTAAGAAATGTTCTATTTCGTTGATGCTACAGTCGACCACAATCCTGGTTTCCACCCTAAGTCCTATTTCCTTCAACAGTTTGGAATGGTTGTTTGGGTTTTTGTCCATTTTGCGTATTGTGACGTTCATACCTTTCTCACTGGATAGTTGCAGTACTTTTTGTAATCGTATCAAACCTGGAACGAAAACAAAGATAGTTTTCTCTATTTCAAACACTTGGAAACCATGTTTCAATATATAAGTAAAATAAGATGTGATGTGACTTAGCGGTTGTAAAAACGTGTGACTATGTGAGTTAGCGGTAGTCGTAATGTTTGCCTATGTGAGTAAGCGGTAGTCATAACGTGTGACTATGGTAGTTAGCGGTAGCCATATCTTTTGACTAGCAATAAGTAGATTTTTTCTTTCCCTGGGCATTGTTTAAGCTGGATATCATGCAATGACTCTTGACCGTGATACAAAATGATATGGAAATGTTCAGACTCTTTTTCTGCTTGAAGATAATTTTAGACCAATTTTAATGCACCAGACACGTGTTTCGGGAAAAAAATCCTTATCAGTGATGCTTCCAACCAAAGTGATTTTCAGACACAGCCAAAATTCGCCCTCTTGTCTAACGTTTTGGAATTCAAATTTGTGCAATTTCTTTGCAGAGAGTGAGCGGCTCCAAATATTTACAAGTAGCAAAGTTAAATAAAATCGCTGACCAGAATAGCATTGGAGAGATGGTTCTAAGATGACAAATATGGATAATGACCATATCCCTGTATAAAGCACAAAATCGATAATTCAGAAAAGCAAAAACAATAGTAACCTTCTTTAATTTCGATGTCACTTTTGGATGAAATGACAAGTTAATAACGTAATGCTTTGTCTCTCTTAATAGAATATGAACACAATTTTTCAGACGAGGGTCTAAGCTATAGATATATCTGATTTGACTTAGAATTCGCTTTTGTCAATTCAGAGGTCATGTGATACCTACTACAGAATGTTTTAATCATACAGATAATGTTACTGTCAGAAATAAAATTCATAATTTTGTTTTGCCACATGCATATACTTTATTTAATAGTATATGATAAACGTCGTCGTCAGCAGCTGTTGGTGTAAGGAGTTTATTACCATGCAGAATGGTGCATCTGAAGCCTTCTAAATGATCAATACATCACGGTAGAAAAGTAGTTAAGTTATGACACTCAGATCTAACAAAATATACAGCAGATTAATCTAACGGAAATGCAGAACAACTATAAAGTAACCATTCCGCCAAAAACAAAAGAAACCTATCAACAATAATTAATCTGCACAATATAGCTGTATTGGAGTACTAAGCCTTATTGTATATATGTAAACTTTATCTACTTATAACATCATTTTGAAGTGTAAGATGTTTGATTGAATGTTTCAAGTATATGAATTACTTTCTTTCAAGCTTAGTCGCTTGAAAGAAGTTTGGTTTGGCCATTCATCTATTTGACGTCATACATAACTTTGCTATGTTAGGAAATCTTTTCATTCTAAAACAAAGGAGGGGATCTCCAACAACACCAGGCCGCACCACCCACAGCAAAACCCCAAAACACCCAATACAAAAACACAAAGCAGACAAGCACAGAAAGAGACGCGTAAGGGACAAGGAACGTCAACGCACAACACAGAAACATCAAACACAAAGGAAGGACTACACATAAACCAACGAGACCAATGGGCAACCGGTGCCGACTGAGGACGGCCATCTGCCACGGAAATAGCAGAAGGTATGGTTATCCTGGATTACGTGCGCACAACCCTCCCACTTTTCCGATTACCCAGAGGTCTCGAAGAACGTACAATTGTGGTGTAAAACAACCTCCTCACTGTCAGATGACCACACACAGATAAGACCGCAAAACGCAGGGGCCCAAGCAACACAGATGAATATGTAAATGGATATAAAAAGAGGGCGTACGTAATACAATCCGTGCTCTGCCGCCACTAGCTCATGTATGTTATCACCCGAGGAGTCCGACTGACATTCAGAGAGGACAAACATCATCGAAATTAAAGACGGATATTCGTTATATATTTTTTATTATTCTAATGAATGGACCCCACGAGAAATTTGAGGGCCGCGCACTCTATACAAAATAGATAAAACTAGAGGGCAATACTTAAATAAATTTGGTTGTGTCTCGAAATTATCTTGACTTGAAATAAAGAAGATCCTGACGGCAATCTCAACAGCACTCGCGATAGAGCACCAAATTGAGCATCGACGACCCCTAGCAAACTTGAGCTGGGACCAGGTGCCCGGGAGGAGTAAGCATCCCCTGTTTGGCTAACCGCACCCGCCATCGATGTTCATGCACGAAAATGAAAGCAATATCTACAATGCATGGACTGTCTATAGAAAGTGCTATGGCGACCATGTCAGGGTAAAAACATTTAAAACACTGTCAAACACTGATCGATGAGGATTTACATGTACTATCCGGAACACATGTCAAAGGCATTAATGTTGGTTTAAAATGTCGTTCATGGGGGTAACGAGTAGAACACTTCACTTTTCATGTTAAGTATAAGCATTGTTGACAGAGGATATGACATAATACATATAATTTTCACACTCTTTGGCCATATTACATTGTTTAGATTGAGGATCACTGACGAGGGCTAAGTACCCGAAACGTGCATGTCTGGTCAATGCTGAAAATTGATCTGTTCTTAAATGATGCTATTGAATTTGAAGATGTTTAACATTTAAACAAGGATGGTCTTTAGTTCGAAATTCGAAACCAAACGTTCTTTAATTTAAGTATCTCCTTGAGTCAGATTTGCCTCAATTTTTTGGTTTAAACTTAATTTAGTTGTGTTCTTATGATATGAAATAAATGTCTAAAATATTTTCGAGGCTATTAATTTTCTGCTTGAATGTAAATTAAGTCTTTTACGCTAATGTAATCACACAGTAATTAGAAACAAAAAATAAAACAAAATATATATTTTTTATTCCTACTGTCATTGTCCTGGTAAATAACTGTAAACTTGTTCCACTGCCAGTGTCGGATCAGGTCGGCGTGGGCCTCCGCCAACTTCAGGTAATGTGGATAGACGTTTATTGTCATGGGAATTCTACGTGGGCCGTGTGTGTCTGTAGCTATATCATGTGGCTCCCAATGAAATTGAATATGTGGAATGCTTAAAGAGCTTGCAATCGAATTGACTATGCCACTGGACGACCGGATGTTGGGTCCAAACAGGACTTTACTTCCGGCTTCCACTTCCTGGCAGACTGAAAAAAGAGAGAAAATCGCCTAAATACACAAACATGAGGCAAAACAATAAGATAGAGAACAAATGTGAAATGTTAGTACTTTATTTCTTTTTCATTTATAGAATCAATCTCTTATATCTAGAGGAAGAAGAATTTCTTTTTGTCTTGAAAAGCTATCCCCGAGATAAGTAAAATTACTCTCTTTTTTTATTGAGAGATTAATCTTTGATTTTTAAAAATACTCCTTTCGTTTCAGTTTTTTTATCATTATGATATAAATAATCTGAGTGTGTGTTCCGCTGACGTCACTGTTGGGGTTCTCCTCCTTATCTTAGTTTTGCTTCGTCTTTTTCAAATCTTTATAGGCCAAGTGATTGTGAGTATTGTTTTCTGATTGCCGGCTATGTCTGTGACTTTTACTCTTTTATCAATCATGATTTTCCATTTCATTTGGAATTGAAAAAAATCGTTCTTAAGCCAAGTCGGTACAGAGATAATTACTGTTTATGTTTACCCACGCCGCTGAGCGAGAAATAGAAGCTTCTCTAATGAGCAGTTACCTAAACTAAATATTTCAGGGGAGAAAACTGCGTCTTGTTACTACATTAACTGGATGGGATTACCAGGAATGGCGGGAAATGTCGCGTGCCGGTGATGAAGAACCACCAACTCTCTGCCAGGAACTTGACAACTCGGTGCTTGTTGATTGTGTAATGATTACACACATATGCGAAAACTTACAAGGCATTAGACGGGACGATGTAACAACAAAAGGAGGATCGTGAACAGTAGGCTGCTGTGCAGCATTGCACCTATTAGAGTTTCAAGTTGAGATAATTGCTGCATCTCTAAGAACTAATGATAATATTGCATAATATTATTTGCTTTCTTCAGTGAAGGTTTCTATTGTATTAGATTAAAATACACGAAATTCATTCTCCCGTGGTTGCTTCATTAATTTTTTTTATATCTCTACCTTTCTATCATTTGTTGAAATGAGCGCATTGTAAACTAAAATCGTTTATTCTGAAACTTTTTTGTAAAATTTTGATTATTAAATTTAGAATTTCTATTTTTAAAAAAAAACACAGTTTTAGTTGAAATTCTTTAAATAAATTGCAATATGTTATGATATTGATTTAAGCAATTTTGAATATGGTCGATAAGATTCAAACTCTGTAGAACATTTGAAAACCCCTTTTGCATCACATACTACGTACATATACTGAGCAAAAAAAGTTGAGGATATCTATTTAGAGTTTGCATTGGGTTACCATTGTGATAGGGACTTTGTTTTATTTGCATAGTTCTATTGTAATAACTGAGATAAACATCAATTTTTGAGTAAGTTGTCAGTATTTGTACAACTCTGGGCTACAAAAAAGTCAACTGGAGCCAAGTGTCTATCTCCTACTAATTTCTCTAAAAATGCGAATTTCAGAAAAATAGAATTTAAACCCAAAATCTACATGGAATGAATAATTCTTAATTAATCAGTACAAATTGCATGTCTGATCCAAAGTACACAATGATATTGTTTTGAAAAGCTGGTATTCAAACTGAACTCATCGCTGTAAACGAAAATCTTACATCACCTTTGCAAGTTTTGAAAACGTAAAAAAAAGAGTGAGAAAAAAATTTACATTAAAATGAGGGGCTTTAAACTAAACAATCATTTTCAGTTAAAAGATAATCATGAGTTTAATAAATCTGGAAGGTTTATTAAGTAAGGGTAACTAATAAGAGATAAAAGAGAAAAAAAAAATGTGATTATTGGTAAAATAAGCATTTTATTCAAAATTGAAATTGGAGAAAATTCAAAAAAAAATTACCAAATAATTAAAGCAATGACCAGACATTATGTTTGTTCGGTTTCTTTTTGTAATATTGTCCCTATCTTAGCTCCAGTATTTTGATGAAAATTACACTATTTTGAACGAGAATGATCCCTAACTTTTTTGACCAGTATATGTTTTAGCCGTAGTTTTAGAAAATTTATGTCTGTATGACGTGTGGAGCTCGTAAAAAAGTTTCCCACGAGGGATTTGACAGTAAGTGTTTCAAATGTATTTCCCGGGCGTGGTCGCCATATCACTTTCTATATATAGACATAGTGCATGTTTCATTTTCGTGTGTGAACATCGACGGCGGGTGTGGCTAGCCAGGGGATGCTTACTCCTCCCGGGCATCTGGTCCTACCTCTAGCTTGCTAGGGGTCCGTGAATGCTTAATTGGTGCTCTATTGTGAGTGCTGTTGAGATTGTCGTCAGGATCTACTTTATCTCGTCATAATTATCCACGTGTTTTCAGTTCAGGCTGCATTCAGCGTTTAGCATTTTATGTTCGCCCACGCTTTCTCAGTCAGTTTCCAAATTCCCTTCAAAATACATTCCTAATTATCTTTTTAATATACATGTATATGTATAACTACTACAAGATGTAAATGGTACCTTTCTTTGAAACTTCGAAGCTGTCTTTAAAGCGTATTTTGGATGTACTTGGTACATAACATTCGGCACCACCGATCCGGACATTACATATATCGTATCCGGTTCTAACATTTAACTTTGTGAATGTCCATTGGAAAGCCCTCAGCAAGTCCGTGTCGTCTTTGTAAAAGAATCCCGCTGAAAAAAAAAGTCAGGGGAGATAAATCTTAATGAAATGGAATGAACAACAAGGAAATATGAATCAGGGATACATCTAAATGAATTTAACAAATGAGAAATAATAAACAAATTGACAACTTACGGACCCTCACCAAGCTGAGTGTCTCCTCAGGATTCACCCCAATTACTCCCCACAGGAATGTAAGTATCACCAAGTAAAGAGATAAAACGTCCATTTTCCCAAACACTTAAACTTTTTTTCAGTCATAACAACACATGTTACATGTTAAATTCATGTGGGACGATTTTCCTGTGCCTTTGTTTACGTAGACGTAAAGTTTTCTATTCACCTATGTTTCTTTCATCTATTTCTATGTCAGTATCTTCTCTCATGCAAAACCACATCGTAAACGTCATCAGGAGTTATGTAAAAATATGAGGCATCCGATGATGACTCCGACAATTCCTACATTTTTTGTCTCTTTTGTGTATTATTGTATATGTTTACTTGTATTCTCTTATGTTTCGTTTTGATGCATTGAAGTTATCTGTTGATCCATAACATCAGTAGATAAAAACATTTTTTCCATTGATTTTACCATAACAATATGTGCATATTATGTTGCTGTATGAACTATATGCATACTTTGAACACATTAAAACCAGTTGCTATCATGTGTCACATGTATTGATTTTGTTGCAAAAAAGGACTTTTCTAGCTTATCAATAATAAACTAGGTTTATAGGTCTTAAATAGAGGTAAAGAAACTCAAGAGTGTGTACAAAAGTGTCATGTATTTGTTCCATGAATAGTATACCAAATAAGAAGTACCAATCGTAGTTCAGGAGTTAAAGATCAAGGGGAATATGGCATAATTGTGTGAGCTGGAGGCAGGACCAGGTGCCCGGGAGGAGTAAGCGTCCTCTGAATGCATGCAACACCCGCCGCAAATGCCAAATAGAAACAATGAACATATTATGTATTGTCCATTGGACATTCACAAAGGAGGAGATCAAACCGACATAACGCTGTATTTATCACAGCGGAACACACACGCATGTGACTAGAAAAGGGAGGACAGTACGTAAAACTACCACGTCCGTCAACAACCAGACAGAGGAAACAGACACTGGGAAAAATCAGATCACAAGGACCGACAAACAACGTAAAAATACCACGTACGTCAACAACCAGACGGAGGCAACATACACTGCGAACAATCACATCACAAGGACCGACAAACAACGTAAAACTACCACGTACGTCAACAACCAGACAGTGGCAACATACACTTGGAACAATCACATCACAAGGGCCGACAAATAACGTAAAACTTCCACATACGTCAACAATCAAACGGAGGCAACATACACTGAGAACAATCAAATCTCAAGGACCGACAAAAAATGTTAAACTACCACGTACGTCAGCAACCAGACGGAGGCAACATACACTGAGAACAATCACATCACAAGGGCCGACAAATAACGTAAAACTACCACGTACGTCAGCAACCAGACGGAGGCAACATACACTGAGAACAATCACATCACAAGGGCCGACAAATAACGTAAAACTACCACGTACGTCAACTACCAGACGGAGGCAACATACACTGAGAACAATCACATCACAAGGGCCGACAAATAACGTAAAACTACCAAGTACGTCAACAACCAGACTGAGGCAACATACTCTGAGAACAATCACATCAGAAGGACCGACAAACAAGGCAAAATACAATTCTATTATGACGGACAATCAAAAAAAGGAAGAAAACCAATAACTACATTTTTGTACGGGCTTAAACAGAAACAGAATCACGACACCAAATCACCCATTTTTATTAAACAAATAAATACCATCGGATTCTGGTCCCTTATGGGGACAATCCAACTACTTTCAATGACGATGGGAGATCAATTTAGAGACTGTAGATACAACTGTGAATCTAGTTATCAGAAGAAGAAGTACTACTTACACAGATACTATAACTTGCACTATATATGTAACACGGTCCATGTTATATTTGATTATGTTCATATTTTACTAATTAATTAAGCGCGTTGTTAAACAGCACCACCTGACAATGCATTTCATGGACTCTGGAGATTGCATGTTTAACGTCTTCAAATTCATTAGCATCATTTTAGAGTAGATAAATTTACAGCATGGACCAAACATGCACGTTTCGGGTATTTAACCCTCGTCAGTGATCCTCAATCTAAACAATGAAATATGGCCACAATCTGTGAATATTATGTCCTAAATGTACCGAAAGACCTAGCAAGATGGCTGGGATATGATGCTACAGGACCTACATATTAGATCAAGTTCCCATTCGTATTTATATAATGTTGTCTTATTCTCTCCGTCTGTTTGTCCGATTTTTCTTTTCTCTTGAGAAACTTCTGGGTTTTCTTTGAAAAAATTGTAAGCCATTTTTTTTATTGTAATTTCTGGAATCCTATTTCGGGTTTTGTGTTTGACTTTGATTCACTGATGCAAATGACAAATATGGATAATGACCATATCCCTGTTTACAGCACAAAATGGATAATTCAGAAAATCAGAAACCGAAGGCATACAAAATCAGGATAAAACAGGAACAAAAGCAAACAAAAACAAAAACCTCCACCATATGAAAAGAAACTATGAATAACAGAATTGTTTACAGATGTATAAATTGCAAATTATGAATAAAAACATACAACAGTAATAAATAAAATCACTATTCCGAATGTCAAAAACAAAGATACAAAACATACAAAAACTGAAAATAAGATAAACAAAACGGAACATAAAGCATTCAACAAATTATAAATCAATTCGTATCTGCATTTTCCTTCGTTTTACTCTTCTCAACAATGGAAGAGTGAAAAGTTCAAACAGAGAATGAAATTAATTGCTGTTTTCTCTTACCTATAAAATCAATACATAACAAAGATAGGGATGAGATCCCGTAGAGTGAAAACAGCGAAACGTTTTCTTGTGAGAAAAGTAATAGCGGACAAACAGACTAGTCTAGATCTCTTCCCTACCTTTTGGCTTCATATCTAACACTTAATAAGCTAATATGATGAAATTCTTGGTTGTAAGATAAGTGGGAGAGTTGTGCTGTCGAGAGATCTCCAGGAAGACACTGTATTGAATACAACACAACGGAACACACACGGAAAATGAAGCAAATAACTTTAACTATAATTATACACAACAACACCCACACAGAACGGACCACAAATAGTCAAAGTAGACGCACTAAATACTGACACAACAATGACATTGCACAAACTGAGGAACCATTATGCAACAGGCGCTGACTTTGGATGGCAATGAACTTAATGATACCAAGGGGTTAGTAAACATACTTACGTGCAAACAACCCTACCACTTTCCAATGGAATATAATTAGAAATTGAGAGAGCTTTAATAGTTGACAATAAAAACAAATTGAAACATGTTAGAATATGTGTATTTTAATACTGCAAGGTGAAAAACTTCAAATATTGAATACAAATTTGCCTTGACATTTTCTCTTACTGAGAAAATATTGTTTAAAATGGTAAATTGCTTATAGCACATCATAAAAAACTAGTAATTTGTTGAAGAAATCTTTAAAAGAAATTAGATTAATCACGCTTTATTTGCCATGCTTCCAAATCAATTAATTTTACTTTACTGAAAACGGCATAATAATGATAACATAATATGATATAATATAATATATGCAAAATATTTTATGTACACATCATGTAGGATAATGTAATCATATGAAATATTTACAGTACTCAGCTATGAATTATGTACATCGTTCCCCTCTTCGTACCCGTATGACATACAAAAATATCCTGTGGAAAGACCCAGTGAGAGTGTTTTAATAAACATATGATGAAATGAAAACTCAACTCCTTAAGGTAGATTGCACCTCCGGTCAAAACTTAAGGAAAATTATGCATTGATACCTAATATTTTCTTTTCATATTATTGCCCACTGGATACAGCTAAATTGTTTACAGGTTTCAAAAATATTTTTGGTTATAGAATATTTCTACAACGTAATCAAAATGTGATTTTTTTTTTCCAAAGGGTGTAATGTTAAACTTTGCGTCATTCGAATTTATAGAAGATAAAGATATCCCTACAATCTAGGGTGTATTTGAAAAGTTTTTTTTTTATAAAAGGTTCAAAGATGATAAGCAAGACAATTCCAAAAAAAAAAATATATACCAAAGAGAGAGTATTTATAAGCTCTCGCGACGAGAGGTACGAGCTACCTTAACTGAAACAATAGTCAATTGTGCCTTACATGAAATTCATACGAAATGAGGATCAAATTTAATTTCAAATGAATGAGATAAAGAAGATCCTGACGACAATTTGAAAGTTCATGTCGAATTCACATGAATTTCACATAAGATATATGTGATAAAAAATTTCTCTTGAATCTCACATACTCTTTCTTTTTCACATAGATTTTTCTATTGAATTTATACGAATCTCATGTCAGAAACTTCACATGAATTTCATGTAATAAATTCATGTAACAAATTCATGTAAATTTCATGTTCATGCTCATTTCATATGAACTTCATGTGAACTTTAGTGTTAAATTCGTGTCAATTTCACATGAGTTTTATATGAGGCACAATTGGCCGTGTATAATTGAAAATATGACAATACGATGTATAAAAACGAAAAAAGGGTGTAAAACTATCTTACAATTACCAAAAATTTTACTACTGCTCTGCTTTAGAAACCAGGGTTTGAAAGTCAAACACATAAAGATATTTCTTACAGGAAAAACAGGACAATTGTGTCCAAGTTTCGTTTCTACTAATATGAGTTCTTATTGGCTCTAAAAAGAAAAACATAAGAATGTTTTAAGTTTGTAATTAGAAAAATCTGGAGTCGCCGTCGATGTTCATGCACGAAACAAGTGTACCTCTTAGTGATGAGAGTTATTACGGGATATACTCTTTATAGATAAGTAGGGCTGCTTTATTTTTATTAACCATTGAAATGGCATTCCTTTGCAGATGTACGGTGGTTGAAAAACAAGCGGAGTGAATGACCAAGGTCAGGTTCACTATATCTTTGGATAGGTAGGTCGGAAAGCTATATAAGGCAAATGAATTTACAACGGATATGTTCGCCCCATAAATATGAATTACAATAGGAAGCTACGATGGTAATGATTTGATTGAACGAAAGATGAAAATTCGAAAAAAAATGAATAGGAAATTATTTAAAAACTTAAAGAATTGAGTCGAATTTAAATCAAACTTAACAATGTGATACATCAGTGAAATATTTTGTACAAAAATGGCATAAGCATGAAAACCACAGTAAATCAATATGAATTTCCTTGTGCTCTTAAAGCAATAAATATATTATCATACTTCGTCAAAAATCGAAAGCAAAACTCCAGAAACTCAACTTCCATCACGTCCCTTCAATTTTCATTCCTCCAATTTCGATTTCTTGTGTACCTACACCTTTCAATTCAATTTCTCGGCCTTCCGGTGCACTTAGTTCAGATTGTTCAATCTCGGGCGGGCCTTGGCTCTTAAGCTCAATTTCAGGCTGCTCGATCTGGACAGGTTCCGCAATTTCTGGGAATTCAGCAGGTTCAGCTGGTTCAGGAAATTCCGGACCTTCTGCTGGTTCGGGCATTTCTGGTGGTTCAGGCAATTCAGCTGGTTCTGGCATTTCCGGTGGTTCAGGCATTTCCATTTGTCTGGGAGCTACTGGCATGACCATTGTCAGAAATATTGGCGGTCCCATTTGATTAGCATTGAGAACAGATGGACAGAATATACAGCCACAACAGCCTATGCTGTAAATATTTGGCATGTGGAAAATATTGGTAATTCTCCGAGGACTGAAGGCGTCAGGGCAACATCGAACAGCGCATGAGCAACCATAGGGCGTCATACCTGCAGAAATGAAGATGGTCGAGTTAATTCAATAAAAGAAAGAGAGGTTCTCTAACAGAAATCGGTTGTAGCACTTAAAGCAAAAAAGCCAAACCACCCAAATGCGAAGAATGTACAAGCACAACAAGAGACAACAAAGGGACAAGGAAGACCAAACACTTATAAATAGTCTTCTCAGTATTGGTAACGATTATCTTATCATCTTGTTCTTAGAATTTGATATGCTCTTTACGTGTAATTTTAAGTCCTTATGGTTTCTAATGAGTTTGTAGCATTTGTGTGTTTACAGTAGTGAATTTTAGTTATTCTCTTCAAACTGTTTTTTGCAATCCTGTTTTGTTTTGTTAAGTTTTAATCAATAGGACCACTCCGTTCGGCAACTCCGCCTAGCATAAAAAACAGGCCATACTAAAGACACGGCGACACCCTTAAAGAGCTGTCCCTATGAAACAAAGGAGGGGATCTCCAACAACACCAGGTTGCAGCACCCACAGCAAAACCCAAAAACACCCAATGCAAAAACACAAAGCAGACACGCACAGAAAGAGACGCACAAGGGACAAGGAACGTCAACGCACAACACAGAAACATCAAACACAAAGGACTACACGTAAACCAACGAGACCCATGGGCAACCGGTGCCGACTTAGGACGGCCATCTGCTACGGAAATAGCAGAAGGTGTGGTTATCCTGGATTACGTGAGACATACATATGTATACAACTAGCCACTGAAACGGCCAACGACATTTGGATATTTTGTTGGTTTGGCTGTCAGCTCTATTCTAACTGGACCATGTAGGATGAAATATTTGCACTTTAATGATAAAATGATTTAAGTTAATTATTGTATAGGACAAAGATAATACAGGATTATATATATTGCAATGGCAGGCAGACTCAGTTTACCTGATTGAGTCGTTGTTTGTGCACTGCATACCGAGGACCACGACAAAAGCACCAAGAAACTTAATACCACTTTCGTCACCATCGTTTACTCTTGCCTGTAAAAAAATATATTAATCATCAGCAAAAGAAATGACAAATATGGATAATGACCATAACCCAATACATAGTACAAAATCGATAATTCAGAAAATCATAAACCGAAGGCAAACAAAATTAGGATAAAACAAGAACCAAAGCAAACAAAGTAAAACCTCCACCATGGGAGTGATATCATGCGCCCATGAAGAGTCAGTATCTCCTGCTTGCATGCAACACCCGTCACTTCAATTCGGTAAAATTGTCACATCCGGTTACTTCCATTTCGGAAGATACAAGTATACTCGGTGGTTGGATGGTTAAAATGGTCTAAGACAGAATATCATCCACAATTCTGGAGAGTGGGACATCATAATTTATGACGAGTTCCAAACTGAATCAACAACTCTTTTCATCACTCGGAATGTCCTCATCCCTTTGGTTTATAAATGTGATATTCTGTTTCATTCCGTACTTGCACTCTACTCTCGATGTTGTAACTCTCGATGTTGATCTCCTCCCTTCTTTTTTTTTTCTCTTCGGTATATGTTTTCAAGAATCTCTAAGCCTTGTGATTGTGATTTTTGGAATCTGATTTCGGGTTTTGTGTTTAACTTTCATTCACTCATTCTATAATTGTTTCGTCATTTTTGGTCAATTTGCGTTCAGATTTTAAGTTTGTCCAGTTTGTTTCAACATCTTCAACATTCTGAAATCATTTCATTTCCAAGTTGAACTATTTTTGAATAATTATTGGTGTCACTTACGCACTCTCTGTACAGTAAATGCAAAATTTTAATTTAAAAAATAAGACCAGAGGGCGCTACTGAAATACATTTGGCCGTGTCGTATATCACTTCGGAATGTAATATGTACCACTGATGAGGATTTACTATCCGAAACACGTGTCTGGAACACTTCCGTATTATTACAATTCGTGTGTGTCAGTTCGTTTGTATTATGTAAACCATATATACACACAGTTCCCTAAATATTGTTAATTTCATTTTTCCCTTTTCATACAGTCTTGTCGTATTTCCAAAAGAGTTTGACAGTAAGTGTTTTGAATGTTTTTCCCTGACATGATCGCCATAGAACTTTCTATATAGACATAACCTAAGACAGTGCATTTATAGTAGATTTTGTTATCATTTTCGTGCGTGAACATCGATGGCGGGTGCAGCTAGCCAAACAGGGGAAGCTTACTCCTCCTGGGCACCTGGTCCCATCTCTAGCTTGCTAGGGGTCCGGCGATGCCCAAGTAGGTACTCTATTGGGAGTGCTGTTGAGATTGTCGTCAGGATCAGGAAAATCGATAGGGCGTAGGGCTAGGTAAGTCGCTGAGGCTTTTGCTTGTATTTTAAAATTATTCATCCTATATCCTCGTTTTTTAGATGTAGATTAATCTTGGTGTAAACAACTAAAGGAATTTTTACATGCATTTCTGGAAGGTCGATCAGAATTTCCCTACAAACAGAACGAACTGCCGTTCACCTGTCACGTGGTTACCTGTTGCAGTTTTCAAATCATGCGCGTGGCAACTGATGTGATCACTGCAATTATTCACAGTACAGTACAGTTTAGAAATTGTTTCAAGTTCTAATCGACACTTTAAGACCATTTTTATTGTGTAATTCATGTGTTAGACAATTTGTTTTGCGTTTGTGCGAAAGTAGTTCCGGTCAATTTTGACATTTTGTCATCGCATAACGGAAGTCACGACAAATGCGATCGACCAATCAAAATTCAGATGAACAAACATATTTGATAAGTATCTACAAATTTTTGCCGAGACACTAATTTTCAATTTTAGCAATCATTTCGATATAATCAGGACAAGAACCAGAGCTTTAAAAGAGGTGAAAAGGTAACCGCCATGTTGGTTCGTTTTATCGTGGATTTGTTCTTTGAGGTGATTTCATTCGATTACTCATTTTTTGAATTCACGTTGTCTTTGACCATGCGCCAATGTTTTCAGAGTATGTAAAGTTTTCGTGTAAAGAAAAAAAGACTTTAGTCCTTTTTTCGTTCATTATTACATATAATAATATTCGAAATATTGCCTTAATACTGGTAAATCATATCTAGAGAGTACAAGTCTAAAGATAACAATGCGCAAATCCACTAGTAAACAAATGACAAATATGGATAATGTCCATATTCAGGAAAAACATAGGTATACCGGTATTCTACTTCTTTATAAGATATTTGCAGAATTAAGATAAAATTAAATGCCTAAAGTTTGTCTAAACTTAAAATTAATTACACTTTAAAATATTAATTATCAAATAATATTCAAGACACTACAAACTCTGTTTCCTTTATTAGTTTTTCCCAGAACCATCTATAGTTAAAACTTACCGAAATGGATTAGATCCAGACAGAAATTGAAAAACTTGTGAGGAAAAATTTGTGTTTTGTCAATTTATATGAACATGTAGGATTTAAAAGAAATTAACATCACCCGAGCCATTCATGGAGAAAACAGAAGATTCGTGATCTGTTGAAGGTATTAACATCAAAGGTGTCAAATGTAACACGTCTGAAGGGGCAGGTATGGAGGACCATTGTGATTCATCCGGTATTTCATCATGAGGACTTCATGGCGTCTAAAAGGATACCATAGAATCTAAGAGTTACTATCGAAATGTGATCATAAAAATGGTATTGCAGAATTCACTTTCATATGTTTTTCTACACTATTAAGCTAAATAAACAATGTTTTCCTGTTGTTCCATTGAATTCATTTTTCCTTATTTCGAATCTCGTGTTTCGAATTAATCTGATTATAATTAAGATTGAACCTGTTCTGAACCTCGCATATTGTGGGAGCGTAAAGATATTGCAAGTACAAAGGTGTGTTCGAACAGTTTAAGAAGACCTTGTTAACAAGTTTCCTGCATGAAAGAGGAATGTCAAGGGTCAATGATCGGTGATCAGTGGAGCGTTACGTACCGTCTATTTCCTTGTTTTCTTTCATACATGCTAAACTAGAAAAAGAAAGTTATTTCTTAAAAAACCCGGTCAAATCATGTCCAAAAAGTAGATTTATGTTATCTCTTATTGCGTATTCTGGCCCAACATTAAATTTTTCACTGTCGCATTAGGAATGAAATGTTTGAAGGCATGGTTTAACCACATGTACATTAAATTCTTCTAGTACGTGATCTCTATTGCTTATTTTGGCCCAACAGTCGCATTAGGAATGAAATGTTTGAAGGCATGGTCCAGTGAATGAAAGTCAAACACGAAAGCCGAAACCATATTCCAAAAACCACAAGGCTTACAAATTTTGGAGAAAAAAAAAATCAGAACTTCGATGCCCACGCGAAAACAAAAGAGGAGAAATAGGTGGAGAAACTTTATATGATAAAGTGGTGAAATAACATATATTTAACGTTCATTGGAGTAGCTTGTGCAAGATTAAATGGATGGTTTTAAAATGGATGTATCGATAAAGAAATGGGGTATTACTATATAGACTTTATTACAGCCCTCACAAGAACGGACACAGAAAACCGGACACATTGACTCAAATGAACTATAACAGAAATAACTACACAAAACAAAAATGATAAATGGCCAATAAGCTGAAAGACGTTAGTGGCGTACTATAGCTAACATGTATGCTTGTATGCTAAAGTATCACTGTTGGTGGACCAGGAATCCCCGAGGGCCCATGTAGCCAAGTCAGATCAACTTCGGTTGATCGTTTCTTCAACGCATTCGAAAATTTCTGTTATCAAAATTTCAAGAAATTTATTAAAACGTGGGTCCTGTAGCATTATATCCCACCCATCCTACTAGTTTTTCGGTACATTTTTGGACATACATGTAATAACTTTTATACTCTTTGGCCATACTACATCCATGTCTGGTCCATGCTGTAAATTTATAAGCTCTTAAATGAATTTGAAGACGTTTGACATTTGTACCACTTGGTGAGTGTCACTGCTGGTGGACCAGGAGTCCCCGAGGGCACATATAGCCAAGTTCGATCAACTTCTGTTGATCGTCTGTCTCTTCAACGCATTCGAAAATTTCTGTTATCAAAATTTCTTGAAATTTCTAAAACATGGGTCCTGTAGCATCATATCCCATCCATCCTGCTACGTCTTTCGGTACATTTTTGGACATAATATTTTTCACGCTCTTTGGTGATATTTTATTATTTAGATTGAGGATCACTGACGAGGGTTAAGTACCCGAACATACATGTCTGGCCCATCTGATCTTAAATATCGCTAAATATTGAATTTGAATACGTTGGACATTTGTACCACTTAGTGTCATTTCTGGTGGACTGGGAGTCCCCGAGGGCACATGTACCCAACCAAGTCCGATCATCTTCGGTTGATCGTTTCTTCAACGCATTCGAAAATTTCCGTTATCAAAATTTCTTGACATTTCTAAAAACGTAAGTCCTGTAGCATCATATCCCACCCATCCTACTACGTCTTTCGGTGCATTTTTTGACAGAATAACTTTCACACTCTTTGGCCATATTACGTTGTTTAGATTGAGGATCACTGATGAGGGTTAAGTACCCGAAACGTGCATGCCTGGTCCACCTGATCTTTCATTATGCTATAGAATTTGAAGACGTTTAACATCAACTATACTTGCACAATTTCTGAATTAATTAAAGGCCCCAAATTCTGAATGCTTTATTGTCGTAGGACTATCCCTAGTTAGGGACCTCTGTGTGAAACTACTTTTCCTTGTATCATAAAAAGCCTCCATTTAATCTTGTCCAAATTACTCCATGGGACTTTTTTTTTTATTTTGTTGCAAGTATATTACTTCTTTACTATATAAAATTTCTTCAGTTCTTTCTTTCTGTCTTATAAATTTTATCCTTAAAGTTTTTATATTAATATGAATCAAGGCAAAGCCTTTTTGTGCGAGCGGAGAGAAAATTAATATGATTTTAGACTAGATGACGGTTTATCTTATCTTACAAAACTTTCTGTTTGGTGATTGCCAAAAAAAAGGCAGTGGAAACACAGAGGCATTTGTAAAATTGGTCTAGACCAGCAGATGAACATTTTAAGGGGGGGGGGGCTTAAAATATGGTTCTTTGTACGTTCCTGTTTTGGCCTTGACCGGCAAATATTAGATTAGGTTGAGGGGGGGATTCCAGTCAAATTTATAGAAAAATACGAGCAAACACAAAAGGTGTATGATTTTGAAACTTTATATCAACGATCTAGTTTAAAGAGCTCAGCTAGAACTGGTCAGATCAAGGATTTATAAACAGACCTGGTTATATTTCCTACATGTGATTTTTTTTATTTCAAACCATTTCAATTTTGTTATAAAACGGTTAAATGAAAATAAATAACTCATTGCATATCGCCCAAAAGAAAAAAATCCATCTCGCCGATGTCAGATACAATCGTCCAAAGCCTGTTTCATAACATTTCAATAAAGAAAACCACTTTAATATCGGACATCAAAATTATAATTTTGGAGAAATGTTCGGATGCCTCCAAATATTATCGTAAAATCCGAGAAGTGTTCTGGATTGAGAAACTTAATAACGTGAAGCCATCCGGATTGAACACAAAATCGCCCATGGGAATACTTTGGCCGGTTTATTGACCTTTTTAGAAGCGTTTACGTCAAGCAAAATACGTCCATTAAAGGAAAATCTTACAACGTCAAAGTGACATTAAGAATTTGGCGCGATGACGTCAATGACGTCATAGAAACACAGTAAACAAAATACTCAAACGATTCAATTCAATTCAATTCACTTTTATTCAGGCAATGTATATCATACAATAGCACAGGTTATAATGCATAATCAATGTCAACAAAAGAAAGGAGGGGATCTCCAACAACACTAGGTTGCAGCACCCACAGCAAAATCCCAAAACACCCATGCAAAAAACACAGAACAGATATTTAATATATCACTGAATTTGCTTATCACACTTAAATTTGGCTAAAGTATCACAGTTGATCTAGTAAAAATATCACAGTTGATCTAGTACATGTATCTTTAGTAGAATAACTGATTTTAAATTTTAAATCAAAGATATCACAGAAGTAACTATAACATTATAGGTGCATTGCATAGATATTGCCTAGGATAACCCATTAAAGCAATTCATTGTGTGCTTATTTCCAATGGGGTCCTGACATATTAATAAATATAAGTATAAGTAAATAAATAGGGTTAGTTTAAACTTAAATTAAATAAATATAGGGACTTTGGCAACGACAACCCGGACGGACTATAATAATAACATATAACATTTCACAATGCCTGATTAATAATTAAATTGATTTTAAAACTAAATCATACATTAGAAATTATATTTCTATACACATTTCATTTAAAAATCATATATAAATTCATTTAGCTCTCTGTTTCTAGCATTTTCGGTTAAATGTGCCTTGACTGCAGATGTCGGCTTTCCTAAAATGATTCCGCGGTTACGCCGAGTTGTCGATGCTATTTCGTAATCTGCTTTACGAAAAATTATGTCAATAAATTTAACTTGTAAACAAAAATTGAGTATAACATATACGTATACTCGGAGTCGAAAAAAAAATTAAATGGCAATATTCAGCATCTCCGCAGTAACTCTGTCTGCGAGGGGACGAAAGTTTTTGAAAGCATAGTAGTACATTCTCATTCTTTGATTCAGCATATTTTCTCACTAAGGTAAGTGTATACGCGTTACCATAAGGGCGAGCTTCGCTCGCTATTATAATCAGTGAATGAAAGTCTAACACAAAAGCCGAAATCAGATTCCAAGAATAACAATCAAAAGGCTTAGATATAAAAAGGTACTTTCTCAAGAGAAAAGAAAAATCTGACAAATGAGATAAAGAAGTTCCTGACGACAATCTCAACAGTACTCTTAATAGAGCACCGAACTGAGCATCGACAGTCCCTTGGCAAGCATGAGGTGGTGTCCGGGAGGAGTAAGCATCCCCAGTTTGGATAGCCCGAAACTGAAAACAAGAACTGACTGAGGTTATGTCTTTATAGAAAGTGCTATGGCGACCATTTCAGGGAAAGACATTTAAAATACTTACTGTCAAATCCCTCGCGTGGAACTTTTTTTTACAAGCTCCACATTGCAAAGGGCATAAGTGTGACACAAATGAGATCGAAGAAGTACCCATCATTATTCAGTCTCAAAGCCGAGAAGGTAAGGCAAAATTATTAAAATGTCCATTGGAACAGTTGCAAACTCCGGAATAAACAATAATCCGAACTGAGGCCAGGCGCCCAGAGAGAGAATCAGCGTCTCCTGTTTGTATGCAACACCCGTCACAACAATTCCATCAAAACTTTCTGTGATTATCTCGGACATATTGGTGTAAATATTAGGCGAAGATGTCTTTGACCTATCCCAAACATGGGCACTTTGTGCGCCCCCTCCTTTTTAAATTAATTCATTGCAATAACTTTGAGGAACTTTGATTAACAATTTCTGTATTAACGAAAAGTTTATAACTTCTACAATAAAACTGAGATGCTCGGTGCTTTCGCCAAGTGAAGAGCAAAGTCTGGATGCAGTCGATCAACCTCATATGAATATAAAAATATGTCTGCAAATATGTGGGGTGCAATTGGTGCCCATGTGGATGCCAGTTATATATTTGCTTGAGTAACATATGTTGCCAATCTCGAACTCACTAACACTCAAATGTAAATGTTCGTTGGAAGAGATTGATATGTAACTCCATAGAACCACGAAGGAAAATTATATCTAATGAACAATCACCGGCAACGTTAAAATGCGCCGTTCTAATTGAACATAATTTTCAAATATTTCATGAATCATGATACAATTATAATATGAATCAAGGCAAAGCCTTTTTGTGCGAGCGGAGAGAAAATTAATATGATTTTAGACTAGATGACGGTTTATCTTATCTTACAAAACTTTCTGTTTGGTGATTGCCAAAAAAAAGGCAGTGGAAACACAGAGGCATTTGTAAAATTGGTCTAGACCAGCAGATGAACATTTTAAGGGGGGGGGGCTTAAAATATGGTTCTTTGTACGTTCCTGTTTTGGCCTTGACCGGCAAATATAAGATTAGGTTGAGGGGGGGATTCCAGTCAAATTTATAGAAAAATACGAGCAAACACAAAAGGTTTATGATTTTGAAACTTTATATCAACGATCTAGTTTAAAGAGCTCAGCTAGAACTGGTCAGATCAAGGATTTATAAACAGACCTGGTTATATTTCCTACATGTGATTTTTTTTATTTCAAACCATTTCAATTTTGTTATAAAACGGTTAAATGAAAATAAATAACTCATTGCATATCGCCCAAAGGAAAAAAATTCCATCTCGCCGATGTCAGATACAATCGTCCAAAGCCTGTTTCATAACATTTCAATAAAGAAAACCACTTTAATATCGGACATCAAAATTATAATTTTGGAGAAATGTTCGGATGCCTCCAAATATTATCGTAAAATCCGAGAAGTGTTCTGGATTGAGAAACTTAATAACGTGAAGCCATCCGGATTGAACACAAAATCGCCCATGGGAATACTTTGGCCGGTTTATTGACCTTTTTAGAAGCGTTTACGTCAAGCAAAATACGTCCATTAAAGGAAAATCTTACAACGTCAAAGTGACATTAAGAATTTGGCGCGATGACGTCAATGACGTCATATAAACACAGTAAACAAAATACTCAAACGATTCAATTCAATTCAATTCACTTTTATTCAGGCAATGTATATCATACAATAGCACAGGTTATAATGCATATTCTAATATGACTTGATACTTTTTCCCTATTAAGACAACGGACGCGAGCCGGGCTCTATTCTCCAATATAGGCCCTATAGCGATAAGCCACGCCTACCCATTTTCTGAAAGCAGATAAACCGGCAGGAACTGGTTTTTACGAAGAATCGATTTTGTCGTAAGGTCTAAGTTTGGTCATCATTAGAATAGAAATAAAAAATGACAAGCCGGGCTGTATTGTGTCATAATGCCCTCGCGTCCTCAGCCAATCACATTTATCACCTCGCCGCTGACGCGGCTCGGTAATAAATGTGATTGGCTGAGGACGCTCGGGCATTATGAGACAATATAGCCCGGCTTGTCATTTTTTATTTCTTAAATCAATGTCAACAAAGTCATATTTAATATATCACTGAATTTTGCTTATCACACTTAAATTTGGCTAAAGTATCACAGTTGATCTAGTAAAAATATCACAGTTGATCTAGTACATGTATCTTTAGTAGAATAACTGATTTTAAATTTTAAATCAAAGATATCACAGAAGTAACTATAACATTATAGGTGCATTGCATAGATATTGCCTAGGATAACCCATTAAAGCAATTCATTGTGTGCTTATTTCCAATGGGGTCCTGACATATTAATAAATATAAGTATAAGTAAATAAATAGGGTTAGTTTAAACTTAAATTAAATAAATATAGGGACTTTGGCAACGACAACCCGGACGGACTATAATAAAAACATATAACATTTCACAATGCCTGATTAATAATTAAATTGATTTTAAAACTAAATCATACATTAGAAATTATATTTCTATACACATTTCATTTAAAAATCATATATAAATTCATTTAGCTCTCTGTTTCTAGCATTTTCGGTTAAATGTGCCTTGACTGCAGATGTCGGCTTTCCTAAAAAGATTCCGCGGTTACGCCGAGTTGTCGATGCTATTTCGTAATCTGCTTTACGAAAAATTATGTCAATAAATTTAACTTGTAAACAAAAATTGAGTATAACATATACGTATACTCGGAGTCGAAAAAAAAATTAAATGGCAATATTCAGCATCTCCGCAGTAACTCTGTCTGCGAGGGGACGAAAGTTTTTGAAAGCATAGTAGTACATTCTCACTCTTTGATTCAGCATATTTTCTCACTAAGGTAAGTGTATACGCGTTACCATAAGGGCGAGCTTCGCTCGCTATAATGCAAGTACTACATGTATAGTATCTAAGTAAGTAGTACCAAAAAAAGGAAGCTATAAGCTTATTTTAATTTATCTCTACGTATTATTTTAAACGTACGGATTCTTCGGATCGTCGCACTCATTACAAAATAAATACAAAAAACTAGAGGGCGCTACTAAAATGAATATTTGCTTGTATCTGTTTAATGTACCATTGAGGATTTATTATCTAAAGCACGTCGTGTCTGGAGAATTAATGCTGTTCAAGAATGTTAAGAGTTGGAACAATTTTCTTATATTTTCGTGACCTTATTTTCATATTTATGATTTTCGCGACATCTTGACGACGGACTGACTGGTTAAAACAACCGGACATTGTGATTGGGGCAATGTGAAACGAATTTAAATTTGTTTTTGTTTTAAGAAAAGTTTTTATTACATTTGAAATCAAGTGTAAATTTTTTTTTTTTTAGTTTTTAAGATTAATCCGGCCTGGAATATAATATCTAAATAAGCAATGAAGAAATATGCTTGAAGTGAAATTATCGTCGCTTAAGCTATATAAACTGGAAAATTCAAAGTTTGATTTTGTTAACTTAATTGTTTGTTTGTTTTTGCCAAATGGTTGTGCACAATTTGATGGTTTTGAATAATATCTGTCCTGGGGATTTTGTTGTTAAATTTTTTTGTTGGATCTTTTTTTTATTTATTATTATTTTTTTTTATGTAATTACATTTTATTTTATTTTATTTTATTTTATTTT
Source organism: Pinctada imbricata (assembly GCA_033119305.1). Taxonomy (NCBI): domain Eukaryota; kingdom Metazoa; phylum Mollusca; class Bivalvia; order Pterioida; family Pteriidae; genus Pinctada; species Pinctada imbricata. The sequence goes on along the minus strand of VSWD01000004.1, from coordinate 11,050,749 downwards.
ATTTTATTTTATTTTATTTTATTTTATTTTATTTTTGCTGAATCGAAATTTCTATTTCACTCGAGTTGTCTACAGATCCCATACAGAGTTACGTTCCTTGATGAATCTCAACGTGAAAGAGAGAGTGGCCACAAATATGTCAAAACAGAGAAAGCCAAGGATAAAGAAATTCAACGGTCCTCTAAGACAAATCGAAAATGTAATGCTCCATTTGGTTTCTAGAGGATAACACGTTCTGCCCTCAAATTATCTCGAATTCCCTCCGATCATTTCTCGTTTTTTGGTTCTGTGGAAAAACGGTGTCCACTCTCGTAAAACAGTGCAAAAGTAAGGGAAACTGCCCAGTTGTCTGCCCTGCCTAACTCTCGCCCTCACTGTCACAGGAATCGCCTCGATCCCCCACCCCTTCCCCATAGTGCACCTTCCGTGTCCCAGGGCCGATCTACTGTCTGTGTGGCTCACTTCTGAAACTGGATGAACACAATTTTGACTACTTTAACATGCAAATATTTGGATGAAATTGATACCATTCAATAGATCTTGCTAAGTCGCAAATTTCAGGACAAGTTATACAATTTTCAATGCGCGCAATCAAAGTTAACTTCAATTTATGGACAAAACAAGTTTTCGATGGGCCATTTCCCATGCTAATTTTTCCTGTGACATTGCGACGCTATTCATATAGGCACAGGCGCCAGAAACCTATAAAAAAAAAGATAAAAACCACATCTTAAACTCCCATTTCTCTCCTCTTTACTCTTTCCTTAAGGCACAACTGCTTCCATATTTAAACACCATCCCCTCTTTACCATGTTTACCCCCTCAATATCTTAAGTTTCAACAGGATTTCAGCATTAAGCTATATATCATTATTTTCTACAGATATTTTTTCTTCACAGTCGTAACCTACTTATCATTGATTATACTTGCATTTAGCTGCAATTTAATCCAAAAACATGAAATTGAGTGGAAACCTACACTTTAATATGTTATTACATGTACATGATGTATATGTTAGATCGAGTTGTCATCCTTGCCGCTAACGGCTCTCTCTAGGGATCTGGTGCCTATGCTCATTGGCTTAATGTTAAAGTTGGCAATGTCATGCTGAGATTTAACATTGAAAAAACTAGAGCTGAAATGAATACCTGAAATTGGTTTTGAATATTTGTGACAAGTATTCGATTCGTATTTGAATATTTGTTGTTATTTGTAAGGAATATAAGAGTGTCATGAATTTACAAAAACTAGATGAATAAATAAATAAATAGAAAATTTGAGCATGATGAGAAGGAAACGTATGTGAGTAGTGTGCAATGTATACGTTCGAGATCTTTATGGCAAGTTGAACGTGGAAATCATATCTGTATACTATGATTGCATAATTCCACGACCATAAGACAGATACCAAAATTATTTATTACTACATGTAAGTGAGAACTATTCAATAATATCTTAATCAAATTTTTGCGAGACAAAGTATTCTAAATCGTGTTAATCCTGTTTCTGTAGTGATCTGCGTGGACAGTATGCTAGCAGCCAAGTTACAGTGCAACAGAGAAGTGAGGATTTGCTGTGTATTCTCGGAGTAGAATACACAGCAAAATATCACTTCTCTGTTGCGGTTTAACTATGGGTCCTTTAGCACTGTCCTTTCATAACTCTTAAATGTAACTTCCTTTCCCTCCCCTCCCCCCCCCCCCTTTCCTAAGCACTTTCACATGTCAGTTCCTCTCAAATCTGATGGACAGAGTGACACTTACTTTCCTCTTGTATTTTGTGCAAGACTTGTTATGTTACCTGAATGGCCAAATACCTGAGATGACTTGTGACATGACCTCAGGTTACTAACATAACCATGCTTTGTTCTTTGCTTGTTCAGTCTTGTTGAGATACCACCCTATTTTCATGACTTCTCAAATTTGCTCTGTTATTCAATTATTCTGTCATTCCATTACACTTTCAGCTTCTCAAGAACCTTTTCACTTATCATGCTTATGGGAACCTTATTTGGGAAAAGTTACAAGTATGGTCTGATGGTGTGTAATCAAGAGGGGAATCAAAGCTTTTTGATATTAGAGTTATTAGGTCAAAGGTGAAATTCATGGTTAGGAAAAAAACCATTCATCTATCCAACCAAAGTTTGAATAGATGGTTATGTACATTGTATCTCTTCTAGAGGGAAAGAAACCTATTGATTGTATGGTCAGTAGGTCAAAGGTCAAGGTTATGATTAGAAAAAAAATATAAAATCTTTTAGATGACATTTTCCAGATGATAAACATTTATCCAAACCAATTTAGAATATGTATTACATGTACATGTATATACAAATGTATGGTAATTATAATTTTTTTAAAGTAAAGAAGGAAGAAGAATTAAGGGGTCAATATTCAAATGTCAGGGTCACGTACGTTTCCTTTATTGCAAAATTCAAACTACAGCAGATGCATATGCTTTACAAACGTTCTCTTGAAATTCCTTGTGTTTTGCCTTGATGTCGCATTTTTTCCATTGAGCTTAATCATAATTCATTCACCTTACTTATTCAAGTTATTGCATATGGTACAAGAATAAACCCTATTAATTGTCAAGGTCGCAGATTAAAGTTGGTCAAAATACATAGTCTAAGGTCAAGGTGATGGTACACTTTCCAATGTCAGAAATTCACTTCTTAATGTTATTTTGTCTATTTTCCAGGATGTTGCATCATCTAGCAGTCAAGATGGCTCGGAGGAGGTATGTCTATTTTTAGTAACATAAAAAAGAGAGAATAAAAGGAAATTTACATATAGTTATAAATAGCACAATTTTAATCACGAAAGTATCTGATTCAGGCAATTGCAATGATACATGCCATTGTCGCCCCAAAACAAATATTTTTTTCTCATCTAGGCTACAGAGGACAAGTTTGAAAGAGAGCTGGTTTGGTGTGTAGAACAGTTACAATTAGGACTGGAGAAACAGAAACCAGATAGTAGGCAAGGTAAAATATGGTTTGGTGTGTAGAACAGTTACAACTAGATGGCTACTGTTGCAAGCAACAGTCGGATTCCTCCTTTATTAGACCTTTCTCGGAACTGAAGTGTTAAAATCCGAAAAAAGAAGATGGAAAAAAGAAAAGTTTCTTTAGTACCTTATTCACTTCAGCAAATGAGTCAAAAGAGCTTACGTCTAACTTGGGACTCTTATTCATTTATGAACAAAATAGAAGAAAAGAATAATAAATACCTTTCAATTTTACGGAAGCTTTAAACTCCATGTTCTATCAATATCAAATCCTTTACGATTACTGTCTCAAAAGAGCATTGCACAATGATTTTGCAATGGGATCATTTCTATTAATAGAAAATGACAACAACATGAAAGTACAGATATGTAATGCTACTGAGGAGAAAAAAGAAACAGAGAACAAAAATAAAAGAGTTATCTTTCTTATACTATGTTAAGTTCAAACAAGAAGGACTACTTGTGTGAAGAATAAATAGTATAGGACAAAAAGTGTGAACTCTACAAGAGTAAATGATTGTTATGACCTTGAGAATGATTATTTGACATTGAACCAATGTCATAAATGAAAGATAAGTATTGTGATCATTCTCATCACGATTGATCTTACTCTGAGCAAAGCTCAATATCTAAATCAACCAAAGTCGGTTGTGACCTTAAAATCGAACAAATGACCTTGAGTCAAGGTTATGGTGAAAGGGTTTGATGCAAGGAATATTTGTGTTATGTTTGAACTCACAAGGTCAAATAATCTTTGTTTTATAGACTAATGTTTGTTGTGACCTTGAGAATCAAAATTTGACCTTGGGTCAAGGTCAAGATGAAAGTGCTTGGTTTAACAATAATATGTATGAGGTTTGAACTCTGAAGGTCAAATAGTTTTTGTTCTATAGGCAAAAGTTTGTTGTGACCTTGAGAGTGAAAATTTGACCTTGAAAGTAGGTCAACATTAAATGACCACCTATAAGTAACCTACTATCAAAGTATCAACTCAAAATCTCAAAAGCTGTAGAAATTGGCACTGTGCCAATTTAAAGTTCCATTTTCAACTGGGAATAGCGCGAAAACCGTAAATATTTTATCGAGCATGTAAGCGTAAAAAAATTTACAATTTTCCCAAAGAACATTTTAAAACAAATTTCGTTCAAATCGTACGGTTAGTTTAGGAGTTATAAGTGTTTAAAGATTTGACCTTTGATGACCTCCAGCGGGGGCATTGGTGAGCTTATCGACAAACAAAAAATAGTTAAAGAAGATCTTGGTATGCTCTCTCTGATGGTACCATCCCTTTTGCTGTGTGTTAAAAGACCTTTGAATAAAGTCTCTGGAAATGATTAGGGGGTAAGAATAAAAATAATAATAATAATAATAACTAGATGGCTACTGTTGCAAGCAACAGACGGATTCCTCCTTTATTAGACCTTCCTCGGAACTGAAGTGTTAAAATCCGAAAAAAGAAGATGGTAAAAAGTATACATGCTTTCGTACCTTATTCACTTCAGCAGATGAGTCAAAAGAGCTTATGTCTAATTTGGGACTCTTATTTATTTATCAACAGAATAGAAGAAAAAATAATAAATACCTTTCATTTTTACGAAAGCTTTAAACTCCATGCTCTTTATCAAATCCTTTACAATTACACTCTCAAAACAGAATTGCACAATGATTTTGCAATGACATAATTTCTATTAATAGAAAATGACAACGATATGTAATGCTGCTAAGAAAAAAAAAAGAAACAGAAAACAAGAAGGAAAGAGTTATCTTTCTTACACTATGTTAAGTTCAAGTAAGAAGGACTACTTGTGTGAAAAATAAATAGCATAGGACCAGAAATGCGAATTCTACAGGAGGAAATGTTTGTTATGACCTTGAGAATGATTATTTGACCTTGAACCAATGTCACCGATAAAAGATAGGTATTGGAGGTTATTCTTATCAAAATTGATCTTAAGGTGATATCACACGTTTCGTGTTATAAAACATTTATTTTCAGAAAAAGAGCATAAGTCTGATTTCCTAATTTAATTCAGATGTAAGGGACAATATTAGGAGGTCACCATCCAAAATTTTGAGATTTTGAAATTTATCAGACTTTTTAGCCATCCATTGATTGTAATGGAAATGCTTATTTTTTGGCTATATTATTTTTTCAGCCCAAGATGTTCAAATGAAACTTCACATATGATTCCCTCAACATATTGTGCAAATTCTTATAGAAAGAAATCATTCAATGACCACGTCATATGTTGCAAAATCTGACTGAATGTGTAAATTATCATGTAAAAAATTAAAAGTGCAATTCGAGTTATCTTTCTTTACTATGTGACCAAAGACAAAAGCATCCTTTGTATAATCATCTTTTTGAAATATCACAGCAATGTTCCTTCACTCACAAAGATGTCAATATGTAAATAAATATAGCCGAAAACAGATTTTGTGTGATAACACGACAGTATGTGAACATGTGTAATGTTATTACATGTACCATATGGGAAACTATATTATACGTTTCTCTACATTCAAACAATTTACTGACACCTGACTTATTTCTGAATAATTTAACTATTCCCGTAATGTCTGTATAACGCCTATACAAACGTACGGCGCGAAATTTTATCTATAGCTGTATAGACAATGTCATTTATTATGACGTCACTAACAGCGAGCGCCGCTACGTTAGGCCTGTTCAAATATCACGTCGCCAGTTTTGAACTTGAAGATCAACCACGCTAAAATGACTTCAATAGCAAAATAAACTAGATGATTAGATAGTGATTTAATTAAATTATATGAAATGACTGTAATAATTTTTCTGTCTATCGATGTATAGACAAAAACCGATGCACAAACAAAATATAATCCGCTTCGCGGATTATATAGTTTGTGCATCGGTTTTTGTCTATACATCGATAGACAGAAAAATTATTACAGTCATTTCTTAAATAGATACGACATATGTTTACAGGTAAAAAAGTCTTAACAAAATTTTCAAATACATTCAGCAAAAAATTGACTATTGTTGGTCACTCTAGGCTTACCATTCCTTTGCAAAGAAAAAAAACATGTATTTAGATACGAATAACAATCTATTAAATACCACTACGCTCAGACTTGAACCGCGGTCTTCCCGTATGGAGGGCAAGAGCTCTACCTCTGAGCTATTGGACTAACTTGCCAATTGAGTGTTTATAACAAAGCCAAGAACATCAAGACATTTTAAGTTACGAAAATCGGAAATCTTCAGCGTGGAGATTTCTTAACGATTCTCGCCTAAGGGAGGCTACTGAAACGCGTGTGATATCTCGTTAAACTGATCAAAGTTCAGTATTTTATTAACCAAAGTATGCTATGACCTTGAAATCGAACAAATGACCTTGGATCATGTCAAGGTGAGATGGCTTGATGCAAGGAATATTTGTATTAAGTTTGAACTCTCAACGTCAAACAGTCTTTGTTTTACAGGCAAAAGCTGTTGTGACCTTGAGAAGGAGAATTTGACCTTGGGTCAAGGTCAGGCGAAAGGGCTTGGCTCAACTATTATATATATGAAGTTTGAACTCTCAAGATCAAACTGTCTTTGTTCTATAGGCAAAAATTTGTTTTGACCTTGAGAAGCAAAATTTGACCTTGAAACAAGGTCAACATTAAATGACTACCTATAAGTTACCTACCATTCAAGTTTCAACTCAAAATCTCTAAAACTGAGGAAATTGGCACTGTGCCAATTTAAAATTCCATTTTCAACTCGTAAAAGAGTGAAACCCGTAAATATTTCATTGAGCATGTAAGCGTACAAAAGTTTGCAAATTTTCCAAAGAACAATATAAAACAAATTTCGTTCAAATCGTACAATTACTTTAGGAGTTATGAGACTTTAAAGATTTTACCTTTGATGACCTCTAGCGGGGGCATATGTGAACTTTTGGACAAGAAAAAAAATTCGAATTGAGATCGTGATATGCTCTTTCACATGGTATTTTCCACTTTATCATACATTGCGGTACTTTTTTGTAAAGTGTCTGGAACGTTTGGGGGTAAGAATAATAATAAGAATAACTAGATGGCTACTGTTGCAAGCAACAGGCGGATTCCTCCTTTATTAGACCTTCCTCGGAACTGAAGTGTTAAAATCCGAATAAAGAAGATGAAAAAAAGAATAGTTGCTTTAGTACCTTATTCACTTCAGCAAATGAGTCAAAAGAGATTATGTCTAACTTGGGCCTCTTATCTATTTATCGACAAAAAAGAAGAAAAAGACGATAAATACCTTTCAAGTTTAGGAAGGCTTTAAACTCCTTGATCTATTCTATCCATTTTGAATCCTTTTAAATTACTATCCCAAAAAGAATTGCACAATGAATTAGCAATGAGAAAATTTCTATAAATAGAGAATGACAGCAGCATGAAAGTACAGACAAGTAATGCTACTAAGATAAAAAAGGAAACAGAGAACAAGAATAAAAGAGTTATCTATCTTACTATGTAAAGTTCAAATAAGAGAGTACTACTTGTTTGAAGAATAAATATTTAAGAACAAAATCCTATCAATCCTACAAGAGTAAATGTTTGTTATGACCTGGAAAAAGTTTATTTGACCTTGAACCAAGGTCATGGATGAAATATAAGCATTTTAGTTTATTCTCATCAAGATTTCTTTTCATCTATTCAAAGCTCAATATTTTATCAACAAAAGTCTGTTGTGACCTTGAAATCGAACAAATGACCTTGGGTCAAGGTCAAGGTGAAAGGACTTGATGCAAGGAATATTTGCGTCAAGTTTTAACTCTCAATGTCAAATGGTCTTTGTTCTATAGGAAAAATTTTGTTGTGACCTTGAGAATGAGAATTTGACCTTGGGTCAAGGTCAAGGTGAAAGGGCTTCGATCAATGATTGTATTTATGAAGTTTGAAGTGTCAAGGTCAAATAGTCTTTGTTCTATAGGCAAAAGTTTGTTGTGACCTTGAGAATCATAATTTGACCTTGAAACTAGGTCATCATCAATGACTACCTATAAGTAACCTACCATCCAAGTTTCAACTCAAAATCTCAAAAACTGTAGAAATTGGCACTGTGCCAATTTAAAGTTCCATTTTCAACTCAAAATAGCGCGAAAACCGTAAATATTTTATCGAGCATGTAAGCGAATAAAAGTTTGCAAATTTCCCAAAGAACAATATGAAACAAATTTCGTTAAAATCGCACGGTTAGTTTAGGAGTTATAAGGTTTTAAAGATTTTAACTTTGATGACCTCTAGCAGGGGCATATGTTAACTTTTCGCCAAGAAAAAAAATTTAAATTTAGATCTTCATATGTTCTTTCACATGGTACTTTCCGTTTTTTCATATGATGCTGTACTTTTTCGTAAAGTGACCGGAACGGTTTGGGGGTAAGAATAATAATAATAATAAGAATAATAAGAACTAGATGGCTACTGTTGCAAGCAACAGACGGATTCCTCCTTTATTAGACCTTCCTCGGAACTGATGTGTTCAAATCCGAATAAAGAATATGAAAAAAGAATAGTTGCTTTAGTACCTCATTCACTTCAGAAAATGAGTCAAAAGAGCTTATGTTGAACTTGAAACTCCTAGATCTATTTATCGACAAAAAAGAAGAAAAAGATAATAAATACCTTTCAAGTTAAGGAAGGCTTTAAACTCCTAGATCTATTCTATCCATTTTGAATCCTTTTAAATTACTATCCCAAAAAGAATTGCACAATGAAATAGCAATGAGAAAATTTCTATAAATAGAGAATGACAACAGCATGAAAGAAGAGACAAGTTATGCTACTAGGATAAAAAAAGGAAACAGAGAACAAGAATAAAAGAGTTATCTATCTTACTATGTAAAGTTCAAATAAGAAGTACTACTTGTGTGAAGAATGAATATTTGAGAACAAAATCCTATCAATCCTACAAGAGTAAATGTTTGGTATGACCTTGAAAAAGTTTATTTGACCTTGAATCAAGGTCATGGATGAAAGATAAGCATTTTAGTTTATTCTCATCAAGATTTCTTTTCATCTATTCAAAGCTCAATATTTTACCAACAAAAGTATGTTGTGACCTTCAAATCGAACAAATGACCTTGGGTCAATGTCAAGGTGAAAGGACTTGATGCAAGGAATATTTGCGTCAAGTTTTAACTCTCAATGTCAAATGGTCTTTGTTCTATAGAAAAAAATTTGTTGTGACCTTGAGAATGAGAATTTGACCTTGGGTCAAGGTCAAGGTGAAAGGGCTTGGATCAATGATTGTATTTGTGAAGTTTGAACTGTCAAGGTCAAATAGTCTTTGTTCTATAGGCAAAAGTTTGTTGTGACCTTGAGAATCATAATTTGACCTTGAAACTAGGTCATCATCAATGACTACTTATAAGTAACCTACCATCCAAGTTTCAACTCAAAATCTCAAAAACTGTAGAAATTGGCACTGTGCCAATTTAAAGTTCCATTTTCAACTCAAAATAGCGCGAAAACCGTAAATATTTTATCGAGCATGTAAGCGTATAAAAGTTTGCAAATTTCCCAAAGAACAATATAAAACAAATTTCGTTAAAATCGCACGGTTAGTTTAGGAGTTATAAGGTTTTAAAGATTTTACCTTTGATGACCTCTAGCAGGGGCATATGTGAACTTTTCGACAAGAAAAAAAAATTAAATTTAGATCTTTATATGCTCTTTAACATGGTACTTTCCGTTTTTTCATATGATGCTGTACTTTTTTGTAAAGTGACCGGAACGGTTTGTGGGTAAGAATAATAATAATAATAAGAATAATAAGAATAAAGAAAAGACAATACAATAACAGAAAGGATTCCGACGGAAGTCGGAATCCTTAATAAAGAAAAGACAATACAATAACAGAAAGGATTCCGACGGAAGTCGGAATCCTTAATAAGAATAAAGAAAAGACAATACAATAACAGAAAGGATTCTGACGGAAGTCGGAATCCTTAATAATAAGAATAATAATAAGAATAAAGAAAAGACATTGCAATAACAGAAAGGATTCCGACGGAATAGTCGGAATCCTTAATTAGGACTGGAGAAACAGACATCAGATAGTAGGCAAGGTAAAATATGGTTTGGTTTGTAGAACAGTTACAATTAGGACTGGAGAAACAGAAACCAGATAGTAGGCAAGGTAAAATATGGTCTGGTGTGTAGAACAGTTATAATTAGGACTGGAGAAACAGACACCAGATAGTAGACAAGGTAAAATATGGTTTGGTGTGTAGAACAGTTACAATTAGGACTGGAGAAACAGACATCAGATAGTAGGCAAGGTAAAACATGGTTTGGTGTGTAGAACAGTTACAATTAGGACTGGAGAAACAGAAACCAGATAGTAGGCAAGGTAAAATATTGTCTGGTGTGTAGAACAGTTACAATTAGGACTGGAGAAACAGAGACCAGATAGTAGGCAAGGTAAAATATGGTCTGGTGTGTAGAACAGTTACAATTAGGACTGGAGAAACAGACACCAGATAGTAGACAAGGTAAAATATGGTCTGGTGTGTAGAACAGTTACAATTAGGACTGGAGAAACAGACACCAGATAGTAGGCAAGGTAAAATATGGTCTGGTGTGTAGAACAGTTACAATTAGGACTGGAGAAACAGAAACCAGATAGTAGGCAAGGTAAAATATGGTTTGGTGTGTAGAACAGTTACAATTAGGACTGGAGAAACAGAAACCAGATAGTAGGCAAGGTAAAATATTGTCTGATGTGTAGATCAGTTACAATTAGGACTGGAGAAACAGACACCAGATAGTAGGCAAGGTAAAATATGGTCTAGTGTGTAGAACAGTTACAATTAGGACTGGAGAAACAGACACCAGATAGTAGACAAGGTAAAATATTGTCTGGTGTGTAGAACAGTTACAATTAGGACTGGAGAAACAGACACCAAATACCGGTAGTAGGCAAGGTAAAATATGGTTTGGTGTGTAGAGCAGTTACAATTAGGACTGGAGAAACAGACACCAGATAGTGGACATGGTTAAATATGGTTTGGTGTGTAGAACAGTTACAGTTAGGACTGGAGAAACAGACACCAAATACCGGTAGTAGGCAAGGTAGAATATGGTTTGGTGTGTAGAACAGTTACAATTAGGACTGGAGAAACAGACATCAGATAGTAGGCAAGGTAAAATATGGTTTGGTGTGTAGAACAGTAGTTACAATTAGGACTGGAGAAACAGACACCAAATAGTAGGCAAGGTAAAATATTGTTTTGTGTGTAGAACAGTTACAATTAGGACTGGAGAAACAGACACCAGATAGTAGACAAGTTAAAATATGGTTTGGTGTGTAGAACAGTTACAATTAGGACTGGAGAAACAGACACCAGATAGTAGGCAAGGTAAAATATGGTTTGGTGTGTAGAACAGTTACAATTAGGACTGAAGAAACAGAAACCAGATAGTAGACAAGATAAAATATGGTTTGGTGTGTAGAACAGTTACAATTAGGACTGGAGAAACAGAAACCAGATAGAAGGCAAGGTAAAATATTGTTAAGTAGTAATTAGATTTAATGAATAATCACCAATTATTCTCATTCAAATGAGACGTGCTTGATTAGATAATGACGTCTATTGATTTTCAAGGTCAAAAGATGAACAATACCCACGGTAAGTTGTAAGGCTTTGAAAAGATAACTGCCATGGCCCAATAGTAATCTTTACGAAAACTGGCCCAATAGGGGCTTAGGGTTTCAATAACACAATTTGTTTTCATCAAAGATTTGGCTGCTTATAGTTCTTGGTCAGTTGGTCTGTGACAGAATGCCAACATTTCATGAAACATTTGATTGGTACAGGTAATATGACTTGTCACATGGAATACTAGTATGTTTGTTAAAGACCTTTACCTTTCAAATAAAAAAAAATACATGTAAAAGTTCATCAATCTCAAAAAGGCAAGGTCACAAGCCAAAATGTTTAGTACATGTTTATGTACCACTTGAAAGGTCTTGTTGTTGTACCTGTATTATAATTCCATGGCTTTTTGAATGAATGTTCCATTAGTGGTGTAACGATATATCATTTGTACTCGTATCATGATACAGTAGCTTGACGATACATATCATGATACAGATTCCATTCAAACGATACACAACGATACAACGGTATTTTTTGACAAAATCAAGCACAGTGTATCAAATAGGGACCATATGTCTCTGTATCATTAGCTTATAATGCACATATTATAAAGCCAATAGTATATCCTCATCACTATGTAACTTGTGAGACTAAATTAATGCAAGTATGTTCAGTTTTTCTTTAGATTCAAGGAGTATATGAGTGTTGGATTGGATAGAAAAGTGTATCGTATCATGATCTAGTGTATCGTTACATCCCTATGTTCCATACATATATTTCAACCCTTACTTTACAGCACTTGAAGCCATTAAGGTCCTGAGAATACTACAGAGTGATAAAACTCCACTCATCAAGAAAAGACAAGCCATGAGGAATACTTTTGGTGACTATCGACAGAAAATGAAAGCTAGAGGAGAAAAGAATGGCATCAAGTAATATTCTAATTACTCAAAGTTCCCTAAAATTGTAAATTCTTATATACATGTACATTAACTTCTGCTCAATAAATTTCTTTTCTTGAGGCTTAAAATGTGTGTCATTTTTTGTAAAATCATGCATTTTGTTTCAAGATAATCACTTGAGTACTGTACTACCTTTCACCACCCAAATATTTTATATCCTTTCTTACGATTCAGGATTTTTCTTTACCATGTTTACCACTTTGAAAATGTAGCATTGTGCAGTTGAAAAGACTAAGATAATGATGTGATTTACTTTCAGAGATGAGAAGATTAGAAGTGACTTCTGGAGATGCAGGCAAATCAGTGTTTTATCGTAAAAGTTCACAAGTTCAGACCACTCCACAAGCAAGTATCACTGGTTTTGATGGTGCTGATTGTACGACTGAAGGCTTAAAAAGTATTGACCTATCAGAGGGCAGCATTAATGGCATTGACCAATCAGAACACAGAGATGATTTGAAAATCATTTTTAATAAAACAGAGGAGGAATTTAAATTTAATTTCAAAATTTCACCTTCTAACACCTGCCAGGATGGTGTGTCTGTGAAAGAAAAATTTAATCATTCCGCAAATAATGAGTTGTGCTCGACTGTTGGTGGAAATGAAAATTCTATAAACTGTGCAAGTGCAAAGGAATCTGAATCTGAATGTAATTCAAAGACATCTTCCACAAAGAGAAGTGAAACAACAGAAACAGAAAGAAATAATTCTAAAACAGCAATCAGCTGTAGTGTTAGTGATGATGCTCAGTATAAGGATCATTGTGAAGACCCAGTGCCCGATGTCACATCGTTTGTGGGAAAAAGTGTTCATAATTATTTTGTAGGTCATGACAAAAGTGGAAGTGATTTTAAGTTTAATTTTTCAGCTTCTTGAATAAATTCCCAACACAATATTATTGATTTTTTTTTTCTGTCATCTCTTCAAGATGCAAAACAATTAAAGTTATGCCAGAAATGTCGACGCTGTGGTCTAGTGGATAGGGCAACTTACTTCAGAATCAAAGAAAATCACGATTTTGTCTCCTGTGTGTAAAAGTTATGTTTTGTTTGAAATTGATACTATGAACTCACAAAACTTTCTTACGAAATGATGCTTAATAGTCACATTTTGAAGAAAAAGTTCTTTCACATAATTAAAATGAACTTCATTTAGAGCAGAAATTTTCAACTTTGAAGGAGAGTCTGTAGATATTAACATTGAAACCTCCAAATGTCAATTGATTTTATGGCTATATCATTAAGAAGATTAATCAAAGTGTTTAAATAACTTTTCTTCTATGTTGGAGATAAATAAGTAGACAAAATTGTGGCTTTCTTTAAAAACATTAAGTAAGCTATACTGAGATTTCTTCTTGAAAGAAGTGCAATTTGCTCGATATATTTTGAGAAGCTGCATCTCGGTGATTTCATCTACGTCCATCTTTCGGTTGGTCAGTACGTGTCTCTGTACATCAGTTTTTATGTCAGCATTCTTTATTGATCATGTTCTTTTTGGAAAAACTGATAAAGATCAATCTGTTGCTGAAGCCTAATTTGTGCCCTAATGGATGAAGGCCATTCCAGATTATACATGTTATATAGTCATATTTACATGTATACCGGGTATCTGTTTTCAGAGGGCAGGGCTTCTTTAGCTTTACTCTGTTGGTGAGTTTAGTCTAATTCAAGATTATTTAAAGAAATCTCCATAGCAACAAAAGTATCTAGAACTACTTGTGACATCAGCAATTTTTTGTGGATGTTTGTATGTTTGACCACAAAATCTTCAACCTCGAGTTAACTATGGCTCATGAACGAGATGAGATGATGCCATTTGAGGATTAAATAAATTACTAGTATTCTGTAGTTACTAGATTTTGCGAGATAGGGGAGGTGTTGGACATGAGGATCTTATTCCACCATTTTGACAGCTTGGATGCAGCATTAGTGTACATTTTACACAACAGAACAGCTAGCAACAATACTTATATCTTTATTTAAACAACATAAAATCTACAATTATATGACATAACAAGTTTCAAACTAAATATGCACTCCTGATATCCGAATTGGCACATATAAGTTACTGTACATAGAGAAAAATAAGAGTTTAGAGCTGTTAAGATACCACATTGTTTCTTAACTGATGAAAGTATATGTATTATCAGTCCTTCCTTCTATCATATTCAAAAATTCCCAGAAATGTATATATACATCAACACATGTAAAATGAAAATTTTAAAGACTTTTAAAAACAAAGAAAAACCTGTATAAAGGAGTAAAAAGTGTAATGAGGTCATAAAAATAAAAAAATGGTTTTGTAAACTTTAAGAAAATGTATAATACATGTAGTACAGAAGTACATTTATTACCAACTCTCTCTCGCTCTCTCGCTCTCTCTCATTTGAATAAAATATATGAAGAAACAATTTTTGTCAAATGTATATTGATCATGTAGATATAAAATCTGTGGAAAAACAGGAAAATACTGAAAAATATTGTAGAGCTTAAATTGAAAAAGACTTTACATAATATGTACTATTACATATATCTTCTTTATGTAAACTTCATCACATAGTCAAATAATGTACAGGTCGGTCACCCTGTAAGTCGGTACCCTACAGTCAATAAAAAGTCAGCGTATATCCAGTAACTTGAGGATACTCGTACATAATATGATGAAAAGTAGACTTCCCTGCTTCTTTTGAATCTAGGCTTCTTGTAAATACATTTTTCGTCGTTGTAATCTGGAATGAAATTTTAAAAACATTACACATTTAGTTACAATAACAAACGTACAATTATTCTATCTTTTACCCCGGGGGTTCACACGATCTTACGCCACAGTAAGAAAGATTCTTTAAAACTTTCGGACAAAAGAACAAAAACAAAAAATAGCAATCCAAGGAATGCTTGTGTCGCCTGCGAAGCGGTTTGATTATTATTCTAGAAAGTGCATCAAAATTATTGGTATCAGTAGAAAAGTCTTGTCAAATTAAATTCAATTGAAATATCAGACCTCTTAATTACAAATTAAAAGATATGGTCATTCTCAAATTTTCAGAAAAGAGTGTCAATCATCTAGGTCAAGGTCACTACGAAAACATGGGTAACAAAAAGGTATTATCATAAGAAATATAAAAGACCTATCACTTACCAATTAAAAGATATATACAACCATAGAAAAGAAGGTCAAATAGCTAGGTCAAGGTCAAAACATAAACATTTATGGTATGTGTAGAATGGCATTGTTACAAGGACAATACATGTGAAATATCAAAGCCCTATCATCTAGCAATCAAAAGTTAAAGCCAATATGACTTTTCTTGAAAAGTATGTCAAATATCTAGGTCAAGGTCAAATATTATGGTCTGTGAAGAAAGGTCTTGTCACAAGGAATACACATGTGAAATACCAAAAGCCCTATCACTTACCAATCAAAAGATATATCCATTCTTAATTTTTTCGAAAAGAAGGTCAAATATGTAGGTCAAGGTCAATAGGTCAAACATTATGGTATGTGTAGGAAGGTCTTGCACAAGGAATACACATGTGAAATATCAAAGCCCTATCACTTACCAATCAAAAGATGTAGCAAATCTTATCTTTTTTTCAAAAGAAGGTCAAATATCTAGGTCAAGGTCAAAAATTATGGTATGTGTAGAAAGGTCTTGCCACAAGGATTGCACATGTGAAATATCAAAGTCCTAACACTTACCAATCAAAAGATATATCCATTCTTATTTTTTTCGAAAAGTAGGTCAAATATGTAGGTCAAGGTCACTAGGTCAAAAATTATGGTATGTGTAGGAAGGTCTTGTCACAAGGAATACACATGTGAAATATAAAAGCCCTATCACTTACCAATCAAAAGTTATGGGCTGTGACACCCAAAGTGTGACAGACAGACAGACGGACAAAGTGATCCCTAAGTGTCGCTATGCTTCGCAGGCGACACAAAAACAAAACTGGACCGCAGTTATTGTGTAAAGATAAGTATGTTCCCCTTGACAGATTTTACAAATATTTATTCACAAACTCAGTAAAATTGAGATCAAACCTTTACTGATACCGTAACTCTACGTTTGCGATAAGATATGCACTCTATCCGAGATCAAGAAAATCAGAAAAAAAACTTTTGAATTCGTCGCCGAACCTTTATCCCACTTGTTATGTCAACTTCACCAACCGTCCAAAGGTATATAACAAGTAGGATAGGGGCAGTGAAGTCTGATTCTGGAACCAGCAATTCGGAAAATTTTGATCGAGTGCAAATTAGGTGAAATATACAACATTTACGCTCACCCTTTCACCGAAGTATACAAAATTATAGAAACATGAGAAAAGTATACAATGTATTTAGATTGGTCACATATGAAAAGATGACTTTCCTGATACTCTGATTATGAAAATTTTCAAAATACATACAACATGTACTTATTGGTGACAAGTCATGCAGTGGAACTTTTTACAAAGTAACAAAGCAGAAAACAACAACAAACAAAGCATAAAAAAAATAAATAAATGAATAAATGAAATAAAAAACATGGGCACAAACTAAGCGATAACCAAGCAGGAATCATTTGGGATTGTATAGCGGCAAAAAAATAAGCTGTGAATCGAACATTGGTAATAGTATCGGAGAACTTATTAAGGTCTTGTCGTTTATGTAATATTTGGACATAGGCCATCATAGAGTCCCGTCTACACGGGAAAAGTAAAGGGAGGATATTTTCAAAAGCTACAGATGTACGATATTGATACGAGGGCTGATTGATATATTGTGAGCCACGGTTTTCTGGGTTGCAGAAGGTATTCTGCTAATAGATTATCTCCAAAAAGGACAAACAATCAATGGCACATACTATGCTTCACTTCTGACACAGTTACGGGGAAATATTAGAGGAAAGCTCACAAGTTTATGTGTGTTATTCCATCAGGATAATGCTCCTGTTCACAAGTCTGTGTCTGTCACTGCCTTTCATGATTGTGGCTTTAATTTGATTGAGCATCCGCATTATTCACCTGATCTTGCTCCATCAGACTTTCACCTATTCCCAAAAATGAAAGCAGCCATTTCTGGCTCCCACTTTCTTTCCGTTGATGACGTCATACTTGCAGTGGATGGCTACCGGTCGCAAAAATATACAGATATTGAAGGGAATCCTTAAATACGAGGCTCCCAACACACATGTATCAATCAGCCCTCGTATATTATGTACAAGAATGTGCGTTTTTTAATTTTCCATCAGGCCATAGCTTATCAATCAGCCCTCGTATATTATGTACAAGAATGTGCGTTTTTTAATTTTCCATCAGGCCATAGCTTCTATACCATAAGTTGTTATAAATGAAAGTGCAAGATTAAAATTTACCATTTTTTACTATTACCCATTTTTGTGCATTTTGCAAATACAATAATCATCCAATCTACGATGTTCTATGGTAATTTATCTATACAGTGATTTGGAAGGCATGTTCTTGAAACAATGATGCCCTGACTAAATGATTCCGATGCCATGATAAAGGTTAGAGAAGTGTCTTATGTCACCGTTGCTGCGCTATCCAAAAAATCCCTAGGGAAAACTTAATATTTATCTGTTTTAGGCTGAAAGCAAGAACAGACTGACAAAGGGAAAATTCAAAGTAGTAGTCCTTGTGGTTCTGTTCGTAGACACTGAAAAGTACCCAAAAGGCTTCATCGTCCGATAAAAAAGACATAAACTTGATATGAAGCGTACTGTAAAATCTCCACAATACAAATATATATAATACGTGTTTATACCAAAGCATCAGCACCGTGCTATAGGACGTGATAAGAAGTGGAAAAAGCATTTATGAACATGCATCCATACTAATGGTATACAAATGGATACAATAGCAATCAAGGTGCATTTTTACCTGACAAATAACTCCGGTGTAAAGTTGTCGCTGTATGATTATAATTATGATAAATATATATAGTTATAAGTTTCTATAGAAAATCACTACCGTAGTAAAGCTATGTCTAAAATGATAAATATGTTGATTTTTTTTAAAATTTAATCTAGGTATCCGAATATATAGAATATAGACCTTTGGACACTAACAACCGTGTTGACAAGCTTTATTCAGGTGAGCTTAAAAGATTTTTGTTCATCAGAACTTTTCATGTCATTGAAGCTGCTCATACTTTACACCGAGACCGTGCATAAAATTAACAAATCTTTAATCAAATTAAAAAGTTTAATTCTAAGCATTTCTATACTTTTATATCCCTATAACAGGAGATGCGAGGTCATACTAGTATAGTTTTTGGTCTGTCCGTATGTTTGTCTGTCTGTTTGTCCGCAAAAACTTTAACTTTGGTCAGAACTTTTGAATGGTAAGTGATAGGGCTTCCATGGATATCAAAATGTTTTACCCTGTGACCTTGACCTTGGAGTTTGACTTACTTTTTTAACCTTGTGTATAACTTTTGATTTGTACATAATAGGGCTTTCATATTTCGCATGTGTATTCTTTTCAAGGGTACCAACATTCTTGACCTTGACCTAGGAGTTTGGCCTCCTTTGAACCTTTTTTAATGTTTTACCTTATATTAGCCATTACTTTTGCATGGATATGATAGGGCTTTCATGAATATTTCACATGTGTTATCACTTTGAGAAGACCTTTCAATGGATAACATTTTTTTTACCGTGTGGCCTTGACCTCGGATAACTACCAACTTTTAACTTTACAGCTGTTTTACTGACATGCTGAAGGGGACATTTGTGTTTCACAAACGCATGCTTTTTATTTATTTATCTATCTTTAAGTCTAGCTGCTATGTCTACATAATTATTTGATTCTTCAGCTATGAATTACTTTATAAGTATTATGTACTTACGTAGTCATGATTGGTTCTACTTTAGTACGGGCGGCAAACTTGTCCGTGTACTCGGAATAATGTGGATACTGATCTTTCCTTTCCCGGACTTTCTGCTCTTGGAATTTCCGGATTGTTTCGTATTCTTCCGTCGTTTTAGGATTGATGTCTTGGAGTATTTGAGTCCTGTTGAGGGGTACCGACGAACCGAACCACGTCGTGGAATCTTAATAAAAATGTAAGATCATACATAAATGTATAAAGACATTTGCGCAATTCAATTTTTTTTAAATGTTGAATATTTGTAAAAATATTGAAAATTCGTAAAAATATTGAAAATTTGTAAAAATATGGAAAATTTGTAAAAATGTAAATTTGTAAAAAAAAAAAATTTTGAAAATGAGTGAAACTTTACATGCGCATATCTAGAGGTCATTTCCTTGAAATTAATTCAATTTTTTTATAACAATTTGACTTAAATCACGACATAGTTGACCCCCGATTTTTATCTGGATCGATCATGATCATTTCTTCATCTGCTTAATAGAGGTTCAGTATCCTTCCCCCTGGAATCCCTACTGTTTTTACGTGTGTGAGTTTTTTTTTTTTAAATTACAATCTGGGCCCCCTGGAAGAAATCTAGATCCGCCCATTATGATTCAAGGACAATTTGATATTCACTGATTACTTACTTGGGTATTTTAGTGCATAATATCCTTCGGCTGGGCGTCCGTGGGCCATGTTGATTTGCCCGGGTAAATTTGTGGGTTGTCTTCTATAAACCTCAATGTTGAGAAACCTTTTTGAATCCTCAGGTTTGTTGAAATGCTGCATTGAACGATTTCCTGAAATAGATTTGTATCGTTAGAATTTATTCTCATAAAATAAGCAATATATACACAGCCAATTGTGCCTAACATGAAATTCATATGAAATGAGTATCATGTAAATTTCACATGAAAAATCATGTAAAATTCATATAAATTTCACAGAAGATTTATATGAAAAATATTTCACATGAATTTCACATAAATTTCCTTCACATGAATTTTTCTAAGTGACCTAAACAGGAAACGGAATGCACATAACATCCATGTAAAAATCTTTACATGAATTTCATGTGAAAAATTTCATGTAAATTTCATGTTCCTGCTCATTTCACATAAATTTCATGTGAACTTTCATGTAAAGTTCATGTAAATTTCACATGAATTTCATACGAGGCACAATTAGCTGTGTTCAGGAGTTGCAGACCATAAAAGAGGGGAACTACATTGCATGAATGCAAACGTCTTCATATTGAATAGCATCATTTAAAAACAGGTAAATTGGCAACATGGACCAGACATGCACGTTTCGGGTACTTAACCCTCGTCAGTGATCCTCAAATCTAAACAATGTAATGAGCCAAAAAAGTGTGAAAGTTACTATGTCGAAAAAGCGTACCGAAAGACGTAGCAGAATGGGTGGGATATGATGCTACAGGACCCACGTTTTAGAAATTTCAAGAAATTTTGATAACAGAAATTTTAGAACGCGTTGAAGAAACGATCAACCGAAATTGATCGAACTTGGCTACATGTGCCCTCGGGGACTCCTGGTCCACCAGCAGTGACACTCACCAAGTGGTATAAATGCAAACGTCTTCATATTGAATAGCATCATTTAAAAACAGGTAAATTGGCAACATGGACCAGACATGCACGTTTCGGGTACTTAACCCTCGTCAGTGATCCTCAAATCTAAACAATGTAATGAGCCAAAAAAGTGTGAAAGTTACTATGTCGAAAAAGCGTACCGAAAGACGTAGCAGAATGGGTGGGATATGATGCTACAGGACCCACGTTTTAGAAATTTCAAGAAATTTTGATAACAGAAATTTTAGAACGCGTTGAAGAAACGATCAACCGAAATTGATCGAACTTGGCTACATGTGCCCTCGGGAACTCCTGGTCCACCAGCAGTGACACTCACCAAGTGGTATAAATGCAAACGTCTTCATATTGAATAGCATCATTTAAAAACAGGTAAATTGGTAAATGTACCACTAAACTTTCCAGGCAAAAATGAGGACAAAATAAAAATATCGTCCTTTGGACTCAAGATCTAAAAGAAACTTTTTTTGCGAAAATGTTTTCCTTGGAGTTCAAACTTTTAGTGGGCCGATACTTATAATAGGTCTTCCTTGAGGCAACGTATCTTCTTTTTTCTTTCAATACCCATTTACTGACACTCTCCTCTCCACCTTTAACTGTTGAAAGTGGAGCACATATACAACATTCATGGAAAGTTTTTTCTCCTACGACCACTAAGCGCAAATCTGGAAGGAAGGGGGACTCCTCCGGAATTTGCAGCAAAAATGTTGATTTTCCCGTTTTCAAGTACATATATTTTTCCAAAACCATACGATGTACCCTCTGACGATTGTCACTCTCTGGGTCCGTTCATATATGACCAGGCCCGCGCGGTTTTCGAATCACAATAAATGTACTTCTAAAGATATGTACATTACTCACCGACTTTATCTGGTCCCCACCTCTCACTGGCCCCCAATCTACATGTGTTATGTAGAGTGGGTGGGTCTCTCTGCCACTGAGTGTCTATCCAGCAGTACGGCATGGTCCGGGACCTCCCCCTTATCAGGTGCTCGTTTGTCGTGGTGGCATAACGATCTAGGTACCAACCCTGATCAGGATAGGGCTTTGTCTTCTTGGTAAAGAAATGTGCACCTGGTTCCTAAATAATAAAAATCGAAGAAGTATGATTTTTTGCCTACCCTAATTCCATTCTGATTAAAATCCCCCCTTTTCTACGTCGTACAAGTCTATGGAGAACGTCAACGACGTCACGCTAAAATAAACATTGAAAAATCCCCATCTAAATCTATTTTCTTTCACTGTGAGCTGAATATTGGTCGTATGGACATATACCGTACACTGTTAGTTACAAGAGATAGCTAGGAACTAACCCCCCCCCCCTTCCCATTTTAATTTCAATCGGAAAATAATTACTGAAATGAGACAAAACGTCAATTTTCCAATTTCTGTAATGAGGTGCGCGGACAGTAGGCAGGTCTGTCCTATATGGCGTGGACAGTAGTCTTCCTATTTGTTCGTATGTTTAACGATTTATTATACACCGGGCCTTCAATGCGACCTATACTTTTCAACAGTCAAAGATATCCCAGTTTTCAATATGTCTGATAAAATTATCGAATGTATAATAGCATTACTTTTGCGTACTTTTGACAAATTTTTAAAACGAATATAATTTCAGTGATAGCAACATCGTAATGGACACATGGGGGGGGGGGATTCCACCCCCTTACCTCCCCCTACCGCCCTCCTCTCTCCTCCTCCTTTTCACCCTTCCCTAACCTCCCCCTTTCCGCCCCTTCCTCCATCCTCCTGCTCCTTTCCTCCCTCCTCACTCCTGTCCCCTTCCTCCCTCTCCTTTCTCCCCCTTCCCTCCCTCCTCCCTTCCCCATCTCTCCCTCCTCCTGTCTGTTTCCCCTCCCTTTCACCCTGTCTACCCCTCACATATATTGACCATATATATGCTTAAGTAAGATTAGTTCCTCAAATCTCGTACGTTTTATCTTGCAATCTATTTACTGCAGGCATCACTTTGGTGTCAGATACAAAAACATTAAGACCTATTATAATTATAGAGTAATGCAAATTTTCCAAAGACAACTTTTGTAATCTTTATTGCATTTTTATCCTTCTCCTTTTGTTCGTATTTTAAAAACATTTTTTATCTTTGAATACATTCACCATTCATCAGACATCAGTCTGTTTTTCACAAAATCACTCACTTTTCACAAAATCACTCACTTTTTTAAGGTTTTTGATCTGTATGTCAGTAAGAGTTGTATACGGATCTCTTGCAGTACGAGGCTTTTTAGTAATCATGTCTATCCCAAGATTTTGTGTAGCCATGCTGCTCCCTGAAATAGAACAGAAAGAAATTATTATGGATCATGAAGCAACCGGAGGGAATAAAAGGAAACAAACATTGAAACAAGTTACCATACCCTAACCCTAACCCCAACATTATATATCAATTTATACAAAGACAAAATATATTGCATACCAAAATAATTTCTAAAATGATTTATTTGCTGCCTTTTTGCATATTTAATTTTTTGGTTATTATATTATTATTTATTATAATTTTTAGATAAAACGAACCCCGATCTATGGAAAGGGGAGGGGGGGGGGGGGGTTTAAAACATGGTACGTGCACACTTTCTTAATTTATAGGTACTGTGCTCAGTGTAAATATTTAAAAGAACATTTTCAAGATTGACAAGAAAACTTTCTGTCAGTGTGTGAAAAAATATATATATATATACAGACCGAAAATGCACAATCTTATGTAATTTCTTTTTTTTTTTAATTTATTGCTCTAGAATTAATGTCATAATTAAGAAATTCTTCAATCCATGGCCATGTCGTGATTCGAGCAGGTGCCCGTTTCTCCAATTCTTTTACTTTACGCTCCGCTTTTTCTTTTCTGCACTGAAAAATGCAATTTCCATCCAAGATTAATCAAGCGTATGAAAATTTAATTTACTTTACCTGCGGCTGAATCAAACAAGGATGGTATTGTGTGACAAGAAAGGAAAGTAAGGGATTGTTTACACCGGAAGTACCTTGTTGCTACAACTATTCTCTGCTGAGTATGGCAACGCATAAAAATCTCCTCACGAAAAATTAATTTTGCTGGTTTCGTAGATGAGATATTTTAGAATACCGAGATTTGTATCAAATCAGATAAAAATTTGTTTCCTTATATTTTGAGATCGAGATGGTCACATTAATGGCCAATCAAATAAAGTTGACCTCAATCTAAGGTCAATCTAAGGTCACACACGTGCGCACTACTCTCTTGTCGAAATTTCCGCGAAAGGGGGAAAACCGCTTGTTTACTTGTATAATTTTCGCCAATATTTGGCGGAAAAAGGCAAACCGAAGGTAAAAGTAAAATTTGATAATGATATTTACGTATTTCATACATTGTCGTGTTTATCTTATACAAATTATATGGAATAAAATTAATGAATTCAGAATTTCCTCTGATGTATTTTTGTCATGTCCGCGGAAAAATCAAGCCATTTTCACGAGGTCGTTTGTAAGTAAATAGATAATGGAATACACGAATAAGTATTCAATCAAAGCCAAAGTGTCAAATGAAATCAGGGCTCTCGATCAGCCTAATTTGGGGCCCATATTTGGCTCCAGTCCCAATGCAAAATAGTATTTTTTATGCAAAATAGTATTTTTTTTTCCCAATTTTTTAAACCATTTTTCCCAATTTGACACCTCATGGTAAATTAAAAACAAAAAAACATTTAAAATTCTTATTTTCAAGTCAAAAGGCATCCAAACTTGTATATTTTCCCAATTTTTGAGAAAATGCCGTTATTTTTACCAATTTCAAAGGCCCTGGGTGTATGGGCATGGGCCCCAGTCCCAAAATTGAGTGTGAAAGGCCAGGTAATGAAATGCAATGAACTTTCCAAAAACAAAACCAACATTTTATGGGTATGGAAATGGGCAAGAATTTCCCAGAAGCCAAACTTAAGGGCCTGTTTTATGTACACTCTTAAAAGTTTAAGCAAAGTTAAGGTTTTTCTTTAAATTTTCATTCATTCAATGGATTGTATCAACTTGCATACTCCGTTGCTAATACATATATTTGTTGAAATACTCCCTCCTCCTCTGATAAATCTGAATCAATCTCTGATTCATCCATTCTTGTAGCCATCAAGTGCAGCAAACTAGGACCTTGGGGCCGCCATGCGGCTTTTTCGTAACATAAATAAAGATTACTCTCTTTTTCATTCTCACAATGAACACTTACAACCAGTCCGCAAATTGACCGCAATGCTCTCCTAATTAGGGGAGTATACGTGCATGTACAAATTGTAATTAGGAAATAGACGTGGTCGGACAAATGTTTGACTTAAGGAAAAAAACTATGTTAAGCATGTACTTGACGAAGACAATTTGACAATGGGTGACTTCAGACATAAAACAATTCGCCCAATCATAAATTTAGTTGTCTCGGGCTAACAAATCACCGCTAAGATTGTTGTGGACTGAGATCTTTTTTATAGTTCAGACGTCAGAGTGTTAAATGACTTAGCTATGGGGTAGACCCTTTAGCTCACTCGGTAATACTATAGACTGCAATCTAGGGACCCAGGTTCAAGTCTTGGAATTGTCTAAGATTACTTAAAAGACTATGTTCACATTTCTCTAATCAAGTACTGTCATGCTCACTAAATCCAGCTTTCTCTGAAGTATGTATCAATTTTGAAACAGTCTGTTAAAATGTCACTTGCTTGTGCTTACTACATGTACTAGATCTGACTATAAATTCAAAACCTTAGGTGAAAATACTAATTGAAGAATTATCTTTTGCAGGAAATGAATGGATCGGCAATGACGACATCTGTGAATCATATAAACGGGGAAAACACCAAAGAAAAAGTTGTTATTCTAGATGCAGGAGCTCAATATGGAAAGGTAAGTGTGATTCAGGATTTAATTTGAATTGAGCAAGATGGAAATTGACAAAAGATTTAAGTAATCTTAAAAGAAAAACTTCACTCTAGTTTTTCAACTTACCAAAAATTAAAAAAAATTTTTTTGTTGAAGTCAAGTTTGGTTTTAATTGGAAAAAAGTTGAATACAGCAATTGTCATCTAGTGTGTATGATGATTTTGTCTGCGATGACTGGGAAATTTGAATCCTTGATATTCAAAGTGACATAGTCAAATTGTTATATATATACACGTATAGTGTCCAATAGTAACATGATTAATGCACATGATGCATTGTATATGTCAACTCTATAAGTATTGCTTACCTGTTTGTGTAGGTACTATTCTCTAGTTGCTTTTGAAAGGAATAGAGCCCAAGCGTCCTCTGTCCTTGTTAAAGGACAGACTTAATTATTCAGATTTTTACAAGGATATGACGTCACCCATAATGTGTTACTATCTACATGATCTAAGAGACGCAATTCTGTAAAGCGAAAAGCAATATTTCCCTGTCACTGGGCACTATTCTCTCATAAATAAGTAATATTCCCTGCACGCTCAACCAATGGAATTCCAAAGATTTATCATGTGATGAACTAACTCTAATTCTTTGTTATGACACTAAATTGGATGTAAAAAAGTTGTTAAATTCAAGAAAATGTACAAACAATGACTTTACATCTTTATTAGTGTATGCTTGCTTCTTACCATTAGGTGATAGACAGAAGAGTGCGAGAGCTAAATGTGGATACAGAGTTCCTCCCCTTAGATACACCATCATTTACACTGAAAGAAAATGGTTACAAGTAAGTACCTAATTGCGATATTTTGAAACATAGATAACCAATGCAGGATTTGTCTTAATGTTGAATAGAGGATTCTCTAAGTACTTAATATAAAGAAATGTGAAAGTAAAGAGAAAGTTGATTTTAACTGTCCAATTGTCTATTTACATGATGGTACTGTCATTACAATACATGTACATTTAAATAAAGTCAGGTGTACATGTAGAAAATACATGTATAAAGACTCAGCTGTGCAACAACACACTGATAAGTACAATTCTCTTATTTTTGCATTTTTAAAATCGTTCTTTAAAGTAGATCCCTTGGAGACATTTCTAATTGACCCTTCCAATTGCGGGAAAAAAATGCGAAATTTTGTGACGTCGCAATGCTTTTACCTGGGACAAACAAGCTTCGAACTTGGGTCAAACATCGAAATTGCAATGTGACGTCATGGAATTAATCAAATTTTTCCCGTGTTTGGAAGGGTCAATTATAAATTATGGCATCTCAATGATCTGCATACTCTATCATTTGTTACATTGTCCGACAGTTTAACGTTCACGTACTTTGATCCAGATAATGTACTGTGTTTTAGAGCAATAATCATATCAGGAGGTCCCAGTTCTGTGTACGCTGATGACGCCCCTCGTTACGACCCAGAAATCTTTTCTTGTGGTATTCCAGTGTTGGGAATCTGCTATGGATTACAGGTAGGAAACGTGTATTATATTGATTAATTAGATTTAGGAATACTTAGATATATGTTGCTCTTAAAAAATTGTAGTCGCAGGGACTTATGCTGCATATACATTTATTTGTGTTACCGGTATGTTGATACTTGCTGTGGCTTTTGACTTTGACTTCCATTTTCCACTTCAACATAATTTTACTGTACCGGTAATAGATGAGGCAGGTGCTGAATAACCAATCTTTCCATTCTGTCTTTTGTGGTTACTTAAAATCTCTACAAGACCAAATTAAATTCTAGATTAACTCTGAAACGAATGAATGTACAGTAGACATTTGCACACAAGAATATTTTTCTACTTTTTCCACAGATGATGAATAAAGAGTTTAAAGGTACTGTGTGTAAGAAAGAAGCCAGAGAAGACGGACAGTTTACCATCAGTGTCAATACACAATCACCTCTGTTCAAGTAAGACATCATGTTACATTTAGTTAAAGAGATTTTGTGGTGTCTACATATAGAGAATAAGTGTCTCAATTTGCGTTTTGGTACAGGTATGCAAATTACAGCAAGTGCATTTATTGTATATGTAATGGGCGTTAGCATAACAATACACAAACTATAACATTTATTTTATATACACATGCATATGCACTACAATTGTCAGTTTCATTCTTGTTTTCTGAATTCACGCTTTCCATGTAGAAAGGTTACGTTAAAATTAAGGTTGCCATGAGTTCAGTTTGCAGTCACCACGGCGTGTTTTTATAGAAGTTATGCATTGTGACGTCATAAGTGTTTACATGCAAAAAATGCAACACATTCGTTTCAATAGTTTCATCTGGGGGAATTACATTGGCTGTGCATATATATTTTAATTGATTCGACTGCTTTTCACTATAAAACAAAGGTAAGATTTGAATTATGTCTGTTATAGGAGAATGTGGAAGAGATTGGAGTAGATCTTGCTTTTTTTTGATTTCACAAATATCGTTCTACACAATCTTATTAAAATTCAGCTCTATTTTTTCATAAACTCAATCGGTCGTTGTTAGATCTTTATGTAGTTTACGAAATGAAGAGAGCTGAATTTTAATTAGATTGCCTTCTTCACATAGAAAATAAAAAGATACATGAAAGCAATCTCTAGTATTATGAAATATTTTCCAACATTTAGGAAAAGTGATGGGATGCTTGCAATCTCCAATGGATTTTGCCAATGTCCTGTGGATTTTTTGGACATATAATATATACATGTAGGAAAAACCCAAGAAACATAGAAATGTCCTGCGGTCATGTTGGTTTCTCAGACTGTTTCATAAACACTGATTTTCTATGCAAGTCTATCAGATCTTAAATTATTTGCATTTTTCTGATAATACATATGTATTTTACCATGATGAATACAAGTTTCCTTTCCTACTATGTATAGGGATCTCAATGAAGAACAGGAGGTGCTACTGACCCACGGAGATTCTATTGATAAAGTAGCCGAGGGTTTTACATCCATAGCTAAATCTGGAGACCTTATTGCAGGTATGTACAATATGCAAGGATGTTTCTGAATCAATGCTGTCTTTTCGATATTCAGAGTTACTTCCCATTTGGGACGGTATCTGACTTAAACACATTATGACGTAATGATATTCCTTAATAGAAAAGTCTTATTTGAAGCAAGTTTTCCTTAAATTTTATGCTTGTTCCCATAGAATTTGATGACGTCACAATATACCGTCCTAAATGAGAAAGGAACGAAAAGACTGGATATTTGACATCTTTCCTCCAATAGTATCCCTCCTCCTCCTTCTTGTCATATGTCTTGTGAATGACTTTATTTATTTATTTTATATTCAGGTATAGCCAATGATAATCTAAAGTTATACGGTGTACAGTTCCATCCTGAGGTAGATCTAACAGAAAACGGTATGACCATGTTCAAGAACTTCTTGTTTAACATTTCCGGATGTCAAGGATCATTTACTATGTCGGGGAGAGAGGAGGCGTGTCTGAGGTACATCAAGGAAACCACAGGAGATCACAAAGTATTGGTAAATATCTATATAAATATACAGTACAAATAATTACACCTGCAACAAAATTTTATATGGAATAACCTTTCCATGTAGTTATCATGTAAAAATGTCATACTGATGTGATGGATACCGGTTCATTGTTTTGACAGTAAACACAACCGCAAGAGCTTGCTGCAGAGTGTTATGATAACAATTAACTCTGTCAACGCCTCAAAATAGCAGCAGGGCTATCAGGAAAGAGCAGCAAACAATTGAAATATACATGTATTCAGTTAAAATAATCATTTGTAATGAAAATTTAAATATTTGGTTATCATAGGTAGCTGTCAACAACTCAAAATAGAATATGTATCAGTAGAGAGCAGACAACAGTGAAACATATTTAATGAATGGAATTTACATTATTTTTCATAATTTGGTTATCAAAGAGAGCTGTCAACCAAGGTATCAGAAGAGAGCAGCAGCTAGTTAATATTTAATGTTATATTGTGATTCAATTATGAAAATTTAAATATTTGGTTATCAGAGGGAGCTGTCAACAACTCAAAATAGAACATGTATTACTAGAGAGCAGCATAGAAGGAAATTTTATGAATTGAAATTGTCTCAAAGGGTCAATTGCAAACAACTCAAAATAGGTTCAAAAGAGGGCATAAAACAAGGGATACTTATATATAGCACTGAAATATGAAATAAATGAGTATCAACATGTACTATAAACAATTCAAAATAACAGTGGTATCAATAGAGAGCAGCACATATGAAATGATAAAGAAATTGTGCATTGTGCTATCATGTAAAAATTCTACTAACATAATATTCTTTAAACATTTGAAAGGAGATTATCTCAAACAAGGCACCATTTAACATTAATTTACAGCAACACATGCAAACACCCAAATATGAAGAGACTGGGGGACAAATACAGCCAAACTTGTAAAGTGATAGGGAAAACCACATATTCACTACCTAAAACATCCAAAACTGCAAATAAACCGCTGGGAAACTGTTGTAGACTTAGCAGGGTCATTTGTTATGTTCATCCGGATTACACATCTCTACAATTTTTGGGGGCAATGCAGAGGCCTAATAAATGCATGGGTCCAAGTTAATAATGGAAAAAATCTGGCTTTCTAAGTTTGATTGTTAAAATTTTAAGGAATGAAAGATTATTCCTTTTCGATGGATTGAGTTTATACATAAGAATAGAAACAGTAATCACTTTCTAATGAACTAAATCCATTGAAGAAAAAAAAAACCCTGACTCACTGCTGAAATATAATACATGTAAATAAACATGAATAAAATGACTCTGCTGGTTACATGTAAGTGAGACAAAACGATTTTCCAATGCCTTTAAAAGAAAATTATTAAGCTGATATATGACATAATCCATCGCCCCTACCTTTAAGACTGGGTATCATTCTCCCCAAAATTCATAACAGAAGGTGTTAGATGAGACCAAACAGAATTTTCTGTCAATAAGAAACCATACGGCAAGAAGGAAGAATAGAGATCAAAGATGTACATTTATAGGAAAACCTCATTTTAACAAAGGCTTGATTCCTGAGAGAGGAGTATATGTACATGTACAGTGGACATGATTATCTACAATAATTGGTCAATTCTCTTGATGAGATAAACATTTAAGTTATATGAACTTATATCAGAAAAAAAGTATTACCGTATTGAATTAAAGGTGGGACTGTTGCTTACATCAATAACAAAGGCATTACTACATTATGTGTAAGAAAGCTTGCTATATTTTGAAAACCAAGTTGGATGATGGTTCAAAATGTAGGCAGCATAAAGGCTGACTTGAAAAACAAAGATCACCACCTACAGTGTGTCGTGCCCGGGGGCATGTAGTTTTTGGGGCTGTCCGTCTGTCAGTGGGAAAAACTTTAACACTGCATGGGCATAACTTTTGAATGGTAAATGATAGGGCCTTCATATTTCACATGTGTATTCCTTGTGACAAGACCTTTCCATTCATACCAAATTTTTTGACATTATGATCTTCAACTTGACCTTTGACCTACTTTTCAAAAACTTTTACATTGGGTACAACATTTTAATGGTGAGTGATAAGGCTTTCATATTTCACATGTGTATTGTGTATGACAATTCCTTTCCATTGATACCATATTTTGTCACCTTTGACCTACCTTTCAAAATCTTTAACATTGGGCAATATTTTTCCAATGATACCAACAATTGTTAACCTTGTAACACTGAATTTGACCTTTCACCTACTTAATAGAAAACGGTGTTTAAACTAAGAAAGATGCCACCGGGGGCATTTGTGTTTCACAAACACAAAGTTTTATTCAAATTGTTTTTGAAGTTCTATCGTTCATATTTGAATAAAACCTTCTATTTCGATGGGTTGAGTTTATACATTAGAAAGAAACAGGAAGTATTTTTATGAGCTTTAGTAAAAATACAAATTCCTGACCTTTCTGGTGTATAAGTTTGATCCATCGAAAAAAAAATTTGATTCATCACTGAAATATTTACATGTAGATCAATTGAATCTGCTGGTTACATGTTTGAGAACAAGAATATTTTTAATTATAATTTGATTACCCAAGTTGGATGATTCGAGAATGCTTCATTGTCATGGCAACTTAATCCTGACTTGGAAAACAAAGAGCACCACCTGCAGTGTGTCGTGAGTTTTTTCGAAGTGTTTATGAAGTTCTGTTGTTCATATTTGAGGAATGAGCCCTTTATTTCGATGGGTTGAGTTTATACATTAGAAAGAAACAGGAAGTTAATAAAAATACAAATTCCTGACCTTTCTTATGTATAAGTTTGATCCATCGAAAAAAAAATTTCATCACCGAAATATTTACATGTAAATTAAGTAGATGAATTGAATCTGCTGGTTACATGTAAATGAGACAAACGGTAACCATTCAAGTTCTATTGTTCATATTTGAAGAATGAAACCTTCTATTTCGATTGGTTGAGTTTATACATAGGAAAGAAACAGGAAGTTAGTAAAAATACAAATTCCTGACGTTTCTGATGTATAAGCTTGATCCATCGAAAAAAAATTGATTCATCACTGAAATATTTACATGTAAATTAAGTAGATCATTTTAATCTGCTGGTTACATGTAAATGAGACAAACGGTAACCATTCAAGTTCTATTGTTCTTATTTCAAGAATGAAACCTTCTATTTCGATAGGTTGAGTTTATACATTGGAAAGAAAAAGGAAGTATTTTCAATACATTGGAAAGAAACAGGAAGAATTTTTATGAGCTTTAGAAAAAAATACAAATTCCTGACCTTTCCGATGTATTAGCTTGATCCATCGAAAAAAAAAATTGATTCATCACTGAAATATCTACATGTAAATTAAGTAGATCAATTGAATCTGCTGGTTACACGAAACGAGACAAAACGGTAACCATATTTCAAATATTAAAAAAAAAAAATCTGACATAAAGGTTTCCTCATCGCTGTAACAGATTCCCTCATTCTCTTGAGCGGGTCTCATTCGCCTGTAAATTTATAGGATAATTACATCACCAGAAGGAAAATAGATGAGACCGAACAGAATTTTCTGTCAATAAGAAACCCTAAAGGAAGAAGGACGATTAGAGATCAAAGATGTACATTTCTAAGAAAAACCCTTTATTAATGACTTTGAATGCTTGAATCGTGTGGGAGGATACACACCATTTATGTGATATTTACATGTAAAGTGGACATTATTCCTACAATAATTGGTCAACTTTGTTGAAGAAATCAACTACAAATAAGTTATATCAGAAAGAAGAAATAGTGAATTACAGGCGGATGAATTGGTAATATCAATGACAGAGGCATAACCACAATGTGTGTAAGAAAGCTTGCTATTTTTCGATAAAGAAAGGGCGGGCGTTTGAGAACAAGAATATTTTTACTTATAATTTGAATACCCAAGTTGGATGATTCGAGAGTGCTTCTTTGTCATGGCAACTTAATCCTGACTTGGAAAAAAAGAGCACCACCTACAGTGTATCGTGAGTTTTGACAAAGTGTTTTTGAAGTTCTATTGTTCATATTTGAAGAATGAGCCTTTTATTTCGATGGGATGAGTTTATACATTAGAAAGAAACAGGAAGTAAATGAAAATACAAATTCCTGACCTTTCTCATGTATAAGCTTGATCCATCGAAAAAAAAATTTGATTCATCACTGAAATATTTACATGTAAATTAAGTAGATCAATTGAATCTGCTGGTTACATGTAAATGAGACAAAACAGTAACCATTCAAGTTCTATTGTTCATATTTGAAGAATGAAACCTTCTATTTCGATGGGTTGAGTTTATATATTAGAAAGAAACAGGAAGTTAATAAAAATACAAATTCCTGACCTTTCTTATGTATAAGCTTGATCCATCGAAAAAAAAATTGGATTCATCACTGAAATATTTACATGTAAATTAAGTAGATCAATTGAATCTGCTGATTACATGTAAATGAGACAAAACAGTAACCATTCAAGTCCTTTTGTTCATATTTGAAGAATGAAACCTTCTATTTCGATGGGTTGAGTTTATACATCAGAAAGAAACAGGAAGTTAGTAAAAATACAAATTCCTGATCTTTCTGATGTATAAGCTTGATCCATCGAAAAAAAAATTGATTCATCACTGAAATATTTACATGTAAATTAAGTAGATCAATTGAATCTGCTGGTTACATTTAAATGAGACATACAGTAACCATTCAAGTTCTATTGTTCATATTTGAAGAATGAAAACTTCTATTTCGATGGGTTGAGTTTATACATAGGAAAGAAACAGGAAGTTAGTAAAAATACAAATTCCTGACGTTTCTGATGTATAAGCTTGATCCATCGAAAAAAAATTGATTCATCACTGAAATATTTACATGTAAATTAAGTAGATCATTTTAATCTGCTGGTTACATGTAAATGAGACAAACGGTAACCATTCAAGTTCTATTGTTCTTATTTCAAGAATGAAACCTTCTATTTCGATAGGTTGAGTTTATACATAGGAAAGAAAAAGGAAGTATTTTCAATACATTGGAAAGAAACAGGAAGAATTTTTATGAGCTTTAGAAAAAAATACAAATTCCTGACCTTTCCGATGTATAAGCTTGATCCATCGAAAAAAAATCGATTCATCACTGAAATATCTACATGTAAATTAAGTAGATCAATTGAATCTGCTGGTTACACGAAATGAGACAAAACGGTAACCATATTTCAAATATTAAATAAAGAAAATCTGACATAAAGGTTTCCTCATCGCTGTAACAGATTCCCTCATTCCCTTGAGTGGGTTTCATTCGCCTGTAAATTTATAGGATAATTACATCACCAGAAGGAAAATAGATGAGACCGAACAGAATTTTCTGTCAATAAGAAACCCTAAAGGAAGAAGGACGATTAGAGATCAAAGATGTACATTTCTAAGAAAAACCCTTTATTAATGACTTTGAATGCTTGAATCGTGTGGGAGGATACACACCATTTATGTGATATTTACATGTAAAGTGGACATTATTCCTACAATAATTGGTCAACTTTGTTGAAGAAATCAACTACAAATAAGTTATATCAGAAAGAAGAAATAGTGAATTACAGGCGGATGAATTGGTAATATCAATGACAGAGGCATAACCACAATGTGTGTAAGAAAGCTTGCTATTTTTCGATAAAGAAAGGGCGGGCGTTTGAGAACAAGAATATTTTTACTTATAATTTGAATACCCAAGTTGGATGATTCGAGAGTGCTTCTTTGTCATGGCAACTTAATCCTGACTTGGAATAAAAGAGCACCACCTACAGTGTATCGTGAGTTTTGACAAAGTGTTTTTGAAGTTCTATTGTTCATATTTGAAGAATGAAACCTTCTATTTCGATGGGTTGAGTTTATACATTAGAAAGAAACAGGAAGTAAATAAAAATACAAATTCCTGACCTTTCTTATGTATAAGCTTGATCCATCGAAAAAAAAATTTGATTCATCACTGAAATATTTACATGTAAATCAAGTAGATCAATTGAATCTGCTGGTTACATGTAAATGAGACAAAACAGTAACCATTCAAGTTCTATTGTTTATATTTGAAGAATGAAACCTTCTATTTCGATGGGTTGAGTTTATACATTAGAAAGAAACAAAAGTTAATAAAAATACAAATTCCTGACCTTTCTTATGTATAAGCTTGATCCATCGAAAAAAAAATTGGATTCATCACTGAAATATTTACATGTAAATTAAGAAGATCAATTGAATCTGCTGGTTACATGTAAATGAGACAAAACAGTAACCATTCAAGTCCTTTTGTTCATATTTGAAGAATGAAACTTTCTATTTCGATGGGTTGAGTTTATACATAAGAAAGAAACAGGAAGTTAGTAAAAATACAAATTCCTGATCTTTCTGATGTATAAGCTTGATCCATCGAAAAAAAATTTGATTCATCACTGAAATATTTACATGTAAATTAAGTAGATCAATTGAATCTGCTGGTTACATTTAAATGAGACATACAGTAACCATTCAAGTTCTATTGTTCATATTTGAAGAATGAAACCTTCTATTTCGATGGGTTGAGTTTATACATAGGAAAGAAACAGGAAGTTAGTAAAAATACAAATTCCTGACGTTTCCGATGTATAAGCTTGATCCATCGAAAAAAATTGATTCATCACTGAAATATTTACATGTAAATTAAGTAGATCATTTTAATCTGCTGGTTACATGTAAATGAGACAAACGGTAACCATTCAAGTTCTATTGTTCTTATTTGAAGAATGAAACCTTCTATTTCGATAGGTTGAGTTTATACATTGGAAAGAAAAAGGAAGTATTTTCAATACATTGGAAAGAAACAGGAAGAATTTTTATGAGCTTTAGAAAAAAATACAAATTCCTGACCTTTCCGAAGTATAAGCTTGATCCATCGAAAAAAAAATTGATTCATCACTGAAATATCTACATGTAAATTAAGTAGATCAATTGAATCTGCTGGTTACACGAAATGAGACAAAACGGTAACCATATTTCAAATATTAAAAAAAGAAAATCTGACATAAAGGTTTCCTCATCGCTGTAACAGATTCCCTCATTCCTTTGAGTGGGTCTCATTCGCCTGTAAATTTATAGGATAATTACATAACCAGAAGGAAAATAGATGAGACCGAACATAATTTTCTGTCAATAAGAAACCCTAAAGGAAGAAGGACGATTAGAGATCAAAGATGTACATTTCTAAGAAAAACCCTTTATTAATGACTTTGAATGCTTGAATCGTGTGGGAGGATACACACCATTTATGTGATATTTACATGTAAAGTGGACATTATTCCTACAATAATTGGTCAACTTTGTTGAAGAAATCAACTACAAATAAGTTATATCAGAAAGAAGAAATAGTAAATTACAGGCGGATGAATTGGTAATATCAATGACAGAGGCATAACCACAATGTGTGTAAGAAAGCTTGCTATTTTTCGATAAAGAAAGGGCGGGCGTTTGAGAACAAGAATATTTTTACTTATAATTTGAATACCCAAGTTGGATGATTCGAGAGTGCTTCTTTGTCATGGCAACTTAATCCTGACTTGGAAAAAAAGAGCACCACCTACAGTGTATCGTGAGTTTTGACAAAGTGTTTTTGAAGTTCTATTGTTCATATTTGAAGAATGAGCCTTTTATTTCGATGGGTTGAGTTTATACATTAGAAAGGAACAGGAAGTAAATGAAAATACATATTCCTGAGCTTTCTCATGTATAAGCTTGATCCATCGAAAAAAAAATTTGATTCATCACTGAAATATTTACATGTAAATTAAGTAGATCAATTGAATCTGCTGGTTACATGTAAATGAGACAAAACAGTAACCATTCAAGTTCTATTGTTCATATTTGAAGAATGAAACCTTCTATTTCGATGGGTTGAGTTTATATATTAGAAAGAAACAGGAAGTTAATAAAAATACAAATTCCTGACCTTTCTTATGTATAAGCTTGATCCATCGAAAAAAAAATTGGATTCATCACTGAAATATTTACATGTAAATTAAGCAGATCAATTGAATCTGCTGGTTACATGTAAATGAGACAAAACAGTAACCATTCAAGTCCTTTTGTTCATATTTGAAGAATGAAACCTTCTATTTCGATGGGTTGAGTTTATACATCAGAAAGAAACAGGAAGTTAGTAAAAATACAAATTCCTGATCTTTCTGATGTATAAGCTTGATCCATCGAAAAAAAATTTGATTCATCACTGAAATATTTACATGTAAATTAAGTAGATCAATTGAATCTGCTGGTTACATTTAAATGAGACATACGGTAACCATTCAAGTTCTATTGTTCATATTTGAAGAATGAAAACTTCTATTTCGATGGGTTGAGTTTATACATAGGAAAGAAACAGGAAGTTAGTAAAAATACAAATTCCTGACGTTTCTGATGTATAAGCTTGATCCATCGAAAAAAAATTGATTCATCACTGAAATATTTACATGTAAATTAAGTAGATCATTTTAATCTGCTGGTTACATGTAAATGAGACAAACGGTAACCATTCAAGTTCTATTGTTCTTATTTCAAGAATGAAACCTTCTATTTCGATAGGTTGAGTTTATACATAGGAAAGAAAAAGAATAATTTCAATACATTGGAAAGAAACAGGAAGAATTTTTATGAGCTTTAGAAAAAAATACAAATTCCTGACCTTTCCGATGTATAAGCTTGATCCATCGAAAAAAAATTGATTCATCACTGAAATATCTACATGTAAATTAAGTAGATCAATTGAATCTGCTGGTTACACGAAATGAGACAAAACGGTAACCATATTTCAAATATTAAAAAAAGAAAATCTGACATAAAGGTTTCCTCATCGCTGTAACAGATTTCCTCATTCCTTTGAGTGGGTCTCATTCGCCTGTAAATTTATAGGATAATTACATAACCAGAAGGAAAATAGATGAGACCGAACATAATTTTCTGTCAATAAGAAACCCTAAAGGAAGAAGGACGATTAGAGATCAAAGATGTACATTTCTAAGAAAAACCCTTTATTAATGACTTTGAATGCTTGAATCGTGTGGGAGGATACACACCATTTATGTGATATTTACATGTAAAGTGGACATTATTCCTACAATAATTGGTCAACTTTGTTGAAGAAATCAACTACAAATAAGTTATATCAGAAAGAAGAAATAGTAAATTACAGGCGGATGAATTGGTAATATCAATGACAGAGGCATAACCACAATGTGTGTAAGAAAGCTTGCTATTTTTCGATAAAGAAAGGGCGGGCGTTTGAGAACAAGAATATTTTTACTTATAATTTGAATACCCAAGTTGGATGATTCGAGAGTGCTTCTTTGTCATGGCAACTTAATCCTGACTTGGAAAAAAAGAGCACCACCTACAGTGTATCGTGAGTTTTGACAAAGTGTTTTTGAAGTTCTATTGTTCATATTTGAAGAATGAGCCTTTTATTTCGATGGGTTGAGTTTATACATTAGAAAGGAACAGGAAGTAAATGAAAATACATAT
Organism: Pinctada imbricata; assembly: GCA_033119305.1. NCBI lineage: Eukaryota > Metazoa > Mollusca > Bivalvia > Pterioida > Pteriidae > Pinctada > Pinctada imbricata. Next base: position 11,011,710 of record VSWD01000004.1, on the reverse strand, counting down.
TCCTGAGCTTTCTCATGTATAAGCTTGATCCATCGAAAAAAAAATTTGATTCATCACTGAAATATTTACATGTAAATTAAGTAGATCAATTGAATCTGCTGGTTACATGTAAATGAGACAAAACAGTAACCATTCAAGTTCTATTGTTCATATTTGAAGAATGAAACCTTCTATTTCGATGGGTTGAGTTTATATATTAGAAAGAAACAGGAAGTTAATAAAAATACAAATTCCTGACCTTTCTTATGTATAAGCTTGATCCATCGAAAAAAAAATTGGATTCATCACTGAAATATTTACATGTAAATTAAGCAGATCAATTGAATCTGCTGGTTACATGTAAATGAGACAAAACAGTAACCATTCAAGTCCTTTTGTTCATATTTGAAGAATGAAACCTTTTATTTCGATGGGTTGAGTTTATACATCAGAAAGAAACAGGAAGTTAGTAAAAATACAAATTCCTGATCTTTCTGATGTATAAGCTTGATCCATCGAAAAAAAATTTGATTCATCACTGAAATATTTACATGTAAATTAAGTAGATCAATTGAATCTGCTGGTTACATTTAAATGAGACATACGGTAACCATTCAAGTTCTATTGTTCATATTTGAAGAATGAAAACTTCTATTTCGATGGGTTGAGTTTATACATAGGAAAGAAACAGGAAGTTAGTAAAAATACAAATTCCTGACGTTTCTGATGTATAAGCTTGATCCATCGAAAAAAAATTGATTCATCACTGAAATATTTACATGTAAATTAAGTAGATCATTTTAATCTGCTGGTTACATGTAAATGAGACAAACGGTAACCATTCAAGTTCTATTGTTCTTATTTCAAGAATGAAACCTTCTATTTCGATAGGTTGAGTTTATACATAGGAAAGAAAAAGAATAATTTCAATACATTGGAAAGAAACAGGAAGAATTTTTATGAGCTTTAGAAAAAAATACAAATTCCTGACCTTTCCGATGTATAAGCTTGATCCATCGAAAAAAAATTGATTCATCACTGAAATATCTACATGTAAATTAAGTAGATCAATTGAATCTGCTGGTTACACGAAATGAGACAAAACGGTAACCATATTTCAAATATTAAAAAAAGAAAATCTGACATAAAGGTTTCCTCATCGCTGTAACAGATTCCCTCATTCCTTTGAGTGGGTCTCATTCGCCTGTAAATTTATAGGATAATTACATAACCAGAAGGAAAATAGATGAGACCGAACAGAATTTTCTGTCAATAAGAAACCCTAAAGGAAGAAGGACGATTAGAGATCAAAGATGTACATTTCTAAGAAAAACCCTTTATTAATGACTTTGAATGCTTGAATCGTGTGGGAGGATACACACCATTTATGTGATATTTACATGTAAAGTGGACATTATTCCTACAATAATTGGTCAACTTTGTTGAAGAAATCAACTACAAATAAGTTATATCAGAAAGAAGAAATAGTAAATTACAGGCGGATGAATTGGTAATATCAATGACAGAGGCATAACCACAATGTGTGTAAGAAAGCTTGCTATTTTTCGATAAAGAAAGGGCGGGCGTTTGAGAACAAGAATATTTTTACTTATAATTTGAATACCCAAGTTGGATGATTCGAGAGTGCTTCTTTGTCATGGCAACTTAATCCTGACTTGGAAAAAAAGAGCACCACCTACAGTGTATCGTGAGTTTTGACAAAGTGTTTTTGAAGTTCTATTGTTCATATTTGAAGAATGAGCCTTTTATTTCGATGGGTTGAGTTTATACATTAGAAAGGAACAGGAAGTAAATGAAAATACATATTCCTGAGCTTTCTCATGTATAAGCTTGATCCATCGAAAAAAAAATTTGATTCATCACTGAAATATTTACATGTAAATTAAGTAGATCAATTGAATCTGCTGGTTACATGTAAATGAGACAAAACAGTAACCATTCAAGTTCTATTGTTCATATTTGAAGAATGAAACCTTCTATTTCGATGGGTTGAGTTTATATATTAGAAAGAAACAGGAAGTTAATAAAAATACAAATTCCTGACCTTTCTTATGTATAAGCTTGATCCATCGAAAAAAAAAATTGGATTCATCACTGAAATATTTACATGTAAATTAAGCAGATCAATTGAATCTGCTGGTTACATGTAAATGAGACAAAACAGTAACCATTCAAGTCCTTTTGTTCATATTTGAAGAATGAAACCTTCTATTTCGATGGGTTGAGTTTATACATCAGAAAGAAACAGGAAGTTAGTAAAAATACAAATTCCTGATCTTTCTGATGTATAAGCTTGATCCATCGAAAAAAAATTTGATTCATCACTGAAATATTTACATGTAAATTAAGTAGATCAATTGAATCTGCTGGTTACATTTAAATGAGACATACGGTAACCATTCAAGTTCTATTGTTCATATTTGAAGAATGAAAACTTCTATTTCGATGGGTTGAGTTTATACATAGGAAAGAAACAGGAAGTTAGTAAAAATACAAATTCCTGACGTTTCTGATGTATAAGCTTGATCCATCGAAAAAAAATTGATTCATCACTGAAATATTTACATGTAAATTAAGTAGATCATTTTAATCTGCTGGTTACATGTAAATGAGACAAACGGTAACCATTCAAGTTCTATTGTTCTTATTTCAAGAATGAAACCTTCTATTTCGATAGGTTGAGTTTATACATAGGAAAGAAAAAGAATAATTTCAATACATTGGAAAGAAACAGGAAGAATTTTTATGAGCTTTAGAAAAAAATACAAATTCCTGACCTTTCCGATGTATAAGCTTGATCCATCGAAAAAAAATTGATTCATCACTGAAATATCTACATGTAAATTAAGTAGATCAATTGAATCTGCTGGTTACACGAAATGAGACAAAACGGTAACCATATTTCAAATATTAAAAAAAGAAAATCTGACATAAAGGTTTCCTCATCGCTGTAACAGATTCCCTCATTCCTTTGAGTGGGTCTCATTCGCCTGTAAATTTATAGGATAATTACATAACCAGAAGGAAAATAGATGAGACCGAACAGAATTTTCTGTCAATAAGAAACCCTAAAGGAAGAAGGACGATTAGAGATCAAAGATGTACATTTCTAAGAAAAACCCTTTATTAATGACTTTGAATGCTTGAATCGTGTGGGAGGATACACACCATTTATGTGATATTTACATGTAAAGTGGACATTATTCCTACAATAATTGGTCAACTTTGTTGAAGAAATCAACTACAAATAAGTTATATCAGAAAGAAGAAATAGTAAATTACAGGCGGATGAATTGGTAATATCAATGACAGAGGCATAACCACAATGTGTGTAAGAAAGCTTGCTATTTTTCGATAAAGAAAGGGCGGGCGTTTGAGAACAAGAATATTTTTACTTATAATTTGAATACCCAAGTTGGATGATACGAGGATGCTTAATTGTCATGGCAACTTAATCCTGACTTGGAAAACAAAGAGCACCACCTGCAGTGTATCTTGAGTTTTTACAAAGTGTTTTTGAAGTTCTGTTGGTCATATTTGAAGAATGAAACCTTCTATTTCGATGGGTTGAGTTTATACATAGGAAAGAAACAGGAAGTTAGTAAAAATACAACTTCCTGACCTCTCTGATGAATAAGCTTGATCCATCGAAAAAAAAATTGATTCATCACTGAAATATTTACATGTAAATTAAGTAGATCATTTTAATCTGCTGGTTATATGTAAAGGAGACAAAACGGTAACCATTCCAGTTCTATACTAGTAGTTCATATTTGAAGAATGAAACCTTCTATTTCGATAGGTTGAGTTTATACATTGGAAAGAAAAAGGAAGTATTTTCAATACATTGGAAGGAAACAGGAAGTATTTTTATGAGCTTTAGAAAAAATACAAATTCCTGACCTTTCCGATGTATAAGCTTGATCCATCGAAAATCATTGAAATACTTACATGTAAATTAAGTAGATCAATTGAATCTGCTGGTTACATGTAAATGAGACAAAACGGTAACCATATTTCAAATGCTAAAAAAAGAAAATCTGACATAAAGGTTTCCCCATCGCTGTAACAGATTCCCCCATTCCTTTGAGTGGGTCTCATTCGCCTGTAAATTTATAGGATAATTACATCACCAGAAGGAAATTAGATGTGACCAAACAGAATTTTCTGTCAATAAAAAACCATAAGGGAAGAAGGACGATTAGAGATCAAAGATGTACATTTATTAGAAAAACTCTTTATTAATGACTTTGAATGCTTGAATCGGGAGGGAGGATACACACCATTTATGTGATATTTACATGTAAAGTGGACATTATTCCTACAATAATTGGTCAGTTTTGTTGAATAAATAAACTACAAATAAGTTATATCAGAAAGAAGTAATAGTGAATTACAGGCGGATGAATTGGTTACATCAATGACAGAGGCATAACCACAATGTGTGTAAGAAAGCTTGCTATTTTTCGATAAAGAAAGGGCGGGTGTTTGAGAACAAGAATATTTTTACTTATAATTTGAATACCCAAGTTGGATGATACGAGAATGCTACATTGTCATGGCAACTTAATCCTGACTTGGAAAACAAAGAGCACCACCTGCAGTGTGTCGTGAGTTTTTACGAAGTGTTTTTGAAGTTCTATTGTTCATATTTGAAGAATGAAACCTTCTATTTCGATGGGTTGAGTTTATACATTGGAATGAAACAGGAAATTAGTAAATACAAATTCCTGACCTTTCTTATGTATAAGCTTGATCCATCGAAAAAAAATTTGATTCATCACTGAAATATTTACATGTAAATTTAATAGATCAATTGAATCTGCTGGTTACATGTAAAGGAGACGAAACGGTAACCATTCAAGTTCTATTGTTCATATTTGAAGAATGAGCCTTCTATTTCGATAGGTTGAGTTTATACATTTGAAAGAAACAGGAAGTATTTTTACGAGATTAGTAAAAATACAAATACCTGACCTTTCTGATGCATAAGCTTGATCCATCGAAGAAAAAATTTGATTCATCACTTAAATATTTACATGTAAATTAAGTAGATCAATTGAATCTGCTGGTTACATGTAAATGAGACAAAACGGTAACCATATTTCAAATGCTTGAAAAAAGAAAATCTGACATAACGGTTTCCCCATCACTGTAACAGATTCCCCCATTCCTTTGAGTGGGTCTCATTCGCCTGTAAATTTATAACATAATTACATCATCAGAAGGAAATTAGATGAGACTGAACAGAATTTTCTGTCAGTAAGAAACCATACGGGAAGAAGGACGATTAGAGATCAAAGATGTACATTTATAAGAAAAACTCTTTATTAATGACTTTGAATGCTTGAATCGTGAGGGAGGATACACAACATTTATGTGATATTTACATGTAAAGTGGAAAATTGGTCAACTTTATTGAAGAAATCAACTACAAATAAGTTATATCAGAAAGAAGTTATAGTGAAGTACAAGCGGATGAATTGGTAACATCAATGACAGAGGCATAACCACAATGTGTGTAAGAAATATTGCTATTTTTCGATAAAGAAAGGGCGGGCGTTTGAGAACAAGAATAATTTTACTTAAAATTTGAATACCCAAGTTGGAGGATTCGAGAATGCTTCATTGTCATGGCATCTTAATCCTGACTTCGAAAAAAAAGAGCACCACCTACAGTGTATCGTGAGTTTTGACAAAGTGTTTTTGAAGTTCTATTGTTCATATTTGAAGAATGAAACCTTCTATTTCGATGGGTTGATTTTATACATTGGAAAGAAACAGGAAGGTAATAAAAATACAAATACCTGACCTTTCTGATGAATAAGCTTGACCCATAAAAAAAAAATTGATTCATCACTGAAATATTTACATGTAAATTAAGTAGATCAATTGAATCTGCTGGTTACATGTAAATGAGACAAAACGGTAACCATATTTCAAATGCTTAAAAAAGGAAATCTGACATAAAGGTTTCTCCATCGCTGTAGCAGAATCTCCCATTTCTTTGAGTGAGTCTCATTGGCCTGTAAATGTATAGTATAATTAAATCGAGAAGGAAATTAGATGAGACCGAACAAAATTTTCTGTCAATAAGAAACAATAAGGGAAGAAGGACGATTAGAGATCAAAGATGTTCATATAAAGGAAAAACTCTTTATAACAATGGCTTGGATTGTGAAGGAGGATCCACACCATTTATGTGATATTTACATGTAAAGTGGACATTATTTCCTACAATAATTGGTCATTTTTTCTATGAAATCAACAACAATTAAGTTATGTCAGAAAAAAGTAATATGAATAACAGGCGGATCTATTGACAAAAATCAATATTTTTTCTTATAATTTTGAAAACCCAAGTTGGAATGAAACAGGAAGTATTTTGGGTTAAAAAATCATTCCAAGGAATGCATGTGTCGCCTGCGAAACATAGCAACACTCATGGATCACTTTTATAGTGTGGCAGACAGACGGACAACGGACAGAGTGATCCCTAAGTGTCGCTATGCTTCGCAGGCGACACAAAAAAGATAAGTTTTACTATACGAGCAATAGGAGAGATATATTTGAATTTTAAGGTAGATTTGGTGAAATAAGGGAGTTTAGCAGTGAAAATGTTCTCTTACTATCACGGAAAATGCTATGAATAGATGACGATACTATGTATATTAACTTTGATAATAAAATAAATTTGCACTCAAACATTATTATACTTTAGAAAGTTAGATGATTCATGGGTATTCTATTTTCAAACACAGATACATGGTACATGTAATTTAATTTAGGATACCATATTCATATGACATTGACACCTCGTAGCAGTTGTAGAGTTCTTGGAAGAAAGACTTGAATATGTACTAGCTAGTGAATGGAATTAAGTTCTGCAGGCTCAACCTTTTAAAACAGGTTAAAATAAAACCTGTGTTTGTGAAACACGAATGCCTCCGTTGGCATCTTTGAAAGTAAAACAGATGAAAAGCAGTTTCACAGTTGAGGTCAAGGTCATGTGGTCAAATTTGGTATCCATGGAAAAGTCTTGCCACATGGAATTCAAATGTGAAATATGAAAGCCCTTTCACTTATCATTCAAAAGTTATGGCTAAAGTTTAAATTTTCGAAATAATGTCAAACTCCAAGGTCAAGGTCAAGAGGTAAATAATTTTTGTATCCATGGAAAGGTCTTGTTAAAAGGAAAACACATGCAAATTATGAAAGCCTTATCACTTACCATTCAGAAATTATGGACAAGGTTAAAGTTTTTCAAAAGTAGATCAAACTCCAAGGTCAAGATCACCAGGTCAAAAATCTTGGTATCCATGGAAAGGTCTTGTCACAAGGAATGCACATGTGAAATTTGAAAGCCCTAACACTTACCATTTGAAAGTTATGGCAAAGGTTTAAGTTTTTCAAAAGTAGATCAAACTCCAAGGTCAAGGTCACATGGTAAAAAAATTTGGTATCCATGGAAACGCCTTGTCAATAGGAAAAAAAAATGTGAAATATGAAAGCCCTTTCACTTACCGTTCGAAAGTTATGCCCAAGGTTAAAGAGTTTCAAAAGTACATGTAGGTCAAACTCCAAGGCCAAGGTCACAAGGTCAAAAATTTTGGTATCCATGGAAAGGTCTAGTCACAAGGAATACATATGTGAAATAGCCTATCACTTACCATTCAAAAGTTATGCCCAATGTTAAAGTTTTTGCAGACAAACATACAGACCAAAAATAGTTGCCAGAGTCACCTAATGCTCGACTGCATAGCATAATATCTCTCATGACAGCCAATTCATTTAAACTCCCTTTCTCAGGCAACAACATATATCTCATCATAAATCACTGAAGCAGAAAAAGTAGGTCAAGGTCAGATTTCAATAGTCAAACCCAAGATGCATCCAATATGCAAGTCTGGTGCATGTAGCACTTATAGTTAGCTCAATATTGCCGATTTAAAGCAAAATCACTGAAGCGGAAAAAGTAGGTCAAGGTCATATTTCAATAGTCTAACCCAAGATGCATCCAATATGCAAGTCTGGTGCATGTAGCACTTATACTTTGCTCAATATTGGCTTTTAAAGGCAAAATCATTCAAGCGGAAAAAAGTAGGTCAAGGTCATTTTTTGAAAGTTTGATCAAAGATACATCAAATATGTGAGTTTGGTACATGTAGCACTTATACTTTGCTCAATATTGGCTTTTAAAGGCAAAATCATTCAAGCGGAAAAAAGTAGGTCAAGGTCATTTTATGAAAGTTTGATCAAAGATACATCCAATATGCAAGTTTGGTACATGTAGCACTTATACTTTGCTCAATATTGGCTTTTAAAGGTAAAATCATTCAAGCGGAAAAAAGTAGGTCAAGGTCATTTTATGAAAGTTTGATCAAAGATACATCCAATATGCAAGTTTGGTACATGTAGCACTTATACTTTGCTAAATATTGGCTTTTAAAGGCAAAATCATTCAAGCGGAAAAAAGTAGGTCAAGGTCATTTTTGAAAGTTTGATCAAAGATACATCAAATATGTAAGTTTGGTACATGTAGCACTTATACTTTGCTCAATATTGGCTTTTAAAGGCAAAATCATTCAAGCGGAAAAAAGTAGGTCAAGGTCATTTTATGAAAGTTTGATCAAAGATACATCCAATATGCAAGTTTGGTACATGTAGCACTTATACTTTGCTCAATATTGGCTTTTAAAGGTAAAATCATTCAAGCGGAAAAAAGTAGGTCAAGGTCATTTTATGAAAGTTTGATCAAAGATACATCCAATATGCAAGTTTGGTACATGTAGCACTTATACTTTGCTCAATATTGGCTTTTAAAGGCAAAATCATTCAAGCGGAAAAAAGTAGGTCAAGGTCATTTTTTGAAAGTTTGATCAAAGATACATCAAATATGTAAGTTTGGTACATGTAGCACTTATACTTTGCTCAATATTGGCTTTTAAAGACTTTATTGCTATCTTAACATTTACCTTATCATCTCAACATTTGCCTTATCATTTGAAATAATTTTAAAAATCCCAACCCCAGGGGCTATATCCTCATCTGGATATATTAAATGATGTATAATTAAACATTTGCAACAAAAAAAAAAACCAACAGAATATGAATATAGGAAAGGTAAATGTGTAATCTTAACATTTACCTTATCATCTAGTTCGGGCGACGCCGACGCCGACGCCGACGCCGACGCCGGGGGTATTGCAATAGCTCTTTTGCACTAAAGTGCAGTCGAGCTAAAAACTATATGCCCCCGAATCTTCGATTACGGGGACATAAAATATTTTAGGTGATCAAATTCCTTCATGCAGATATGGTTCAAAAATAGAAACTAATGATAATCCCCTTCCGCACCCGCCCTCTTACATGTAGTCTGCCAATGCATTATTATATCAATGAAAGCTGACCGTTCTACTTAATCTACAACTGAAAAAAGAAAGAAGTGAATTACATATATATATAAAGCCCTAGTCGCTAGAACTATTTATTAAAGAAAGATATCAATCGTGTGACGTGCAATATGCATGTTATGTGTTTGTGATGAGGATACTGATAAATTCATTTCAACTTCTTATAGACTCCGTATATAATGTTCATTCCAGCGTATATACCGGATCTTTATTTATTCAAAGTCAAATAATTATACGCCTCTTTAAAATTCTTTATCTTGTAAAATTAAATTTATTTATCTGACAAAGATGGCAAGATCGGGATTTATGTCGAAGGGTGATAAAGACAGATTAAAACAATATTTAAAAATATATATATTATAAATAAATAAATCGTTCTGATTTACCGTTACGCTGTAAATTTATGACACGTGCCGGGCTACACGATTACGACTAACGTTTATAAAGGCGGTTGTTTTTACTGGTAGCTCGATAGAAATAAATATGCTGACAATGCAACACGTGCCATCAAAAGAACGTTAGGATCGGGGTGAAAACATGGGGTCGGTCAGGTGACAGTAAACCCAACTTTTTGGGGGTGCCTTATAAAAACGAAGATTTAATTGTATCAGTTATATATTTTATTTATATTAATTCGATTTTCATATTTGTTTTAAATAAATTCAGAAGGCTGATTTTCTATAAAGTCATTGTACATGCTGTATATACAAAAGTTTTCAAAATTAAGTTTTCTTTATTCAAGTATCATTTTGGAAATCTGGTGTCATGAATTAAGGTTGATTTGAAGTATACATTTATCGTCTAGATAAGACGACGATACAAGATAATTATACTTGAAGTTCCAGATTCGCACTTTACCCTTGAACTTTAATTAGCTCCTTTGTTTTTGGAATAACCTGTTGTGATATGAGAGAGACAAATCATCAAGAAGACATTAAATCAAATCAGACAGTAGCAGAAAAGATTTCTGTGCACGATGCTTTCCGAAAATTGAACTTTGCTTATATTATAGCCTAAAACACAGATTCGTAGAAAGTCCTTCCACCCTCCCTTTTTTAGCTCGCCGGGACGAAAAAGTCAGGAGAGCTAATGCCATACCCTCGGCGTCGTCGTTGTCGTCCGTAGACAAAACTTTAACCTGGGCTATATCTCTTGAACTGTAAGGGGTAGGGGTTTGATATTTCACATGTAGATACCTTGTGATGAGATCTTTCATTTGAGACCATGACCTTTGACCTAGTGACCTTGACCTTGGACTTTGACCTACTTTTCAAACCTGGTTTCTGACATAAACCTGTATAGGCGAGCTATGTAATCTTTGATTACCCTATGTTTAGTTTTTCGTCTCTGGGGCACCCCCCCCCCCCGCTTAGCTACAGAACCCCACTTTGTCAAAAGATGTGTATTACTGATATACACCTTCTGTAAAAGTGGCGTTAAGTAGCTAAGGGAGTGGGCAATGTTTTAAAAAACTTTTCCATTTTCCGTTGATTTCTATAGAAAAAAAAATGTTTTGCCCCGAAATCTAGGAAAACGATGCATGATAAATCTTATCCAACTGCCGAACTGCTGATTATGATTAAACTAAGAACTCAGAAAGGATTCTTGAAGTTCCCATTTTGAAAATTACACTTTTTCAGGGCAGATTCTACTCTTTATTTTATCAGCTCCTTTGCACATTGCTTATTATACCGGAATATGATTAATTTTAGGATATATATTGGTCTTGGGGTATTTCTTTTGCAGGTCATGGACAGTGACAGTAATAATTCACGAAGGGTAATCTCGCAACGCAGAACACTCGGTTTATCTAAAATTTCGTGTAATACAAATTATTTTTCACAAAAAAGGAAATGTGATGCAGTGTAATGATGCCTTAACTACGATTTTTATCAAAAGTACGAGAGGTAATATCCTTTTATAAAGCTGAAGACTCGTGTAGATGAAAGTGAAAGTAGAACGCCGATCGTGTTTGTGCGTTATAAAAAGCTAATATCCACCTTATTTTGATGCAACTCATAGTTAGGGCGTTATTACACTGCATCACATTTCCCTATTTGTAATAAATTACCTATTTTGCGCAAAAATATAGAAAAATCAATTGTTTTGCGTTGCGAGATTACCCACGGTGTAATTGTCAATGTTCTATAGTACTAGACTGGCATTGCGTGTCTAGATATATATATATATATATCGCGTTACCAAAGTAAGAGCAGGCAACTCAAGTCGACTATAGTACCAATCCCACTGCACAAGACACGCGTCCCGGACATTGAATCCTCGCCAGTAGTACTCAGTGTCAAACAATTTAAATAAAGCCAAAGTAAACCCTCCCGGCACCATCTGCAATTTCCTCTTGCCAAAATGAGCAGCCCCAAAATTTGTGTTTACTCAGAAGCGTATTTAAGTGAAAAATATGGCCAAAAATCGTTGAAGGGTAGGCGCAAAGAGCTACAGAGCTATGCAGTGAGGGAGAAAATAGGGTCACTCATTACGAACAGTGAAAAAAAAATCGACATGAAAATGCTTTAATTTGATATAATTAATTTTAATGACGAAATTCAGAGCTATCCCTAATGATACATTTTTTTTTATTCAGTTAGGCTCTATTGAGGTGTCAAAACAATGCGTTTAGGAAATAACCAAATATCATAAGAGTTGATGATTATTGTATCGTTTGATTAACAATTTAAATCATTTGAACCTAGGTTATTTTCTTAAACGGGAGGAGTATTGTACCATATTACGTATATCTACGTTTTATATAGACGAAAGTACGGATGCCTATTTTTCTACCACTTCCCCGCAACTCCCGCTGCTCATGTACACGGGCAAGATGAATGATATAGATTAATTTGTAAGAGCCGTCACGTGGGAGATGGTATTTATCTCTTGAAATGCATCTCATTAATATTTTGGGAGTGCTAAAAGTAGAGTGTAGTGGGGGAATTTCATGTTAACATATTTATATACATATCATATATCTTTTTTTGGTTTCCATTTATATGCAAGGGGAATAGACAGGAAGGTACCCCTCTTCCCCTCCCACCCCTTCCTTCTCTCGCCCCTTTACCTCCAACCTCTCATTCATTCCTCCTCCATGCCTCCCTCATCTCTCCCTCTGACCCCCTCCCTCCTCCCTCCCACTTCATACCTACTCCCTCCCCTAACGTTCATCCCTCCCCTCTCCCTCCTCCAAACCCTTACCCCCTCCCTTTCACTCTGTCCGATCCCTTATTTTTCTTTTCTCTTTCTGTAAATATACTTTTCATTGTCACTTATATATTTATTTCTCATTTTCCTAAATATTTTTCTCGTTTTTCTAAATATATTTATCATTTTCCTAAATTTATTTCTCGTTCTCCTAAATTTATTTCTCATTTTCCAAAGTATTTTTCTCGTTTTTTTTTCAAAATATATTTTTCATTTTCCTAAATTCATTTCTCATTTTCCTAAACTTATTTCTAATTTTCCTTAATATTTTTCTCGTTTTTCTTAATTTATTTCTCATTTCCCTTAACATATTTCGCATTTCCTTCTTTTTTATTTTTTTTCATATTTGGCACTTACAGGATTCCGTACGAAAGGACACACATACAGATAAAAAATTAGATATAACTGGTGATAATAATGCACGTCATTCTTGATTTTGTATGTTTTTCATACGGTGCATAACTATAAATTAAATGTTTCCTGTCCTTTAAAAATTACATTATTACAAGTAGTAATGCTGCAATATTTTTGTCGATAGAAGAAATTTAATGCAATAAAACAAATCAAATTAATGTAGAATTATTGTATGTAGACCGATTTTTTTTCAATAGTATATTCATATTCACAGTAAATTAAACTGACTCGGCGCGTCAACAATGAAGTGTTGGATCTGAAAAATGCTTAACTAGCAGGATACGAATTAATTTTGATGACAGATCTAATAGTTACATTTATGTTTATGTGCGGTCTATATTACATTGCAGTTTTCCAAACAATAAACTTTGACACAGTCCTCATTAATCTTCTGCAGACTTGTTTGTACAGTGAAAGTTTGAGAATGCTCTCTACATGATCATAACAGGATGAAATGCGGACTTATCCATCCCCCCCTTTCTTAATATAGAAACAATATTCACAAAATACATAAAAGGGGAGGGTGTTTTTTAAAATTTTTATCCCCCGGAATCATAGAATCGGGGGTATCTAGTTTTTGTCCTGTCCATCTGTTTGTCTGATTGACCAAAAAACTTTGACATTGGACATCATCTTTTGAATGGACGATGATAGACCTTTTATTCACATGCGTATTCCTTGTGACAGGAGCTTTCCATCGATAACAAAATTTCTTAGATTGTGTCCTTGATCTTTGACCTGATTTTGAAGAACTTTACATTGGCCATTACTTTTGAATGATAGGTGATAGAGCTTTGATATTTCACATGCTTATTCCTTATGACAAGATCTTTATCGATTCCAAAATTTTTGGCCATGTGACCACGACCTTGATCTTCGAAGACACATATTTGAAAATCTGTAATATTGGGCATAATTTTTCAGTGGAATGTGATACAGCTTTCACATTTTTCATGTGTTTCCATCGATACCAAATTTTTAAAATCGTAGCCTTGACCCTTGATCTACATTTGAAAAACTTTGATCTTCTGAACAGAAAATTTTGTAATATGTACAGACAAACCGGCCTCCGGGGGCATTCATGCAAACACAGGTATTCAGAATTTCATTTCTCGTTAAACATTTCAATCTTTAAAAATTTAAAAAACGACGATCTATAACAATTCTAAGTAAAATCCATCCTTGCTTCTCTGGCGTTCATTGCAAAATTTGATTTTGCAATGAACGCCAGAGAAGCAAGGACGGATTTTACTTAGAATTGTTATAGATCGTTGTTTTTTACACTTGATAAAGGCCAAGGGGCCGAAAATTTGTGTATCTGAGTGTTTGTGTTTTTATTTATTATCATCCCTTCCCTCTGGAAGAAATATTTGAATCTACTGAAATATCTGCTTTTAAATTATGCTAATGAATTTGAAGACGTTTAACATTTTTGACACCTGATGAGTGTCATAACTGGAGGAACACAAACAAGAAATCTGATCTGATAAATGATTATTATTTTTTGGTAGTCTAGACGCAATAATCGCCTGGTTTAGACACAGGACATCATTATAACTATAATCATTATACAAAGGGCCCTGTCAGATAAAGGGCCCATCCGTAGATATTGAATGAATATAGATAATAGTTTGTCGCTTTTGAGAAAAAAAAGATTTGTTGAAAAAAAAGATTTGTTGAAATTCAAAGGAATGAGTGTCGTTTTTGAACACTGGTATCTCAGAAAGTTTCTTCAAGATTATTATGACTCATTCATTGTCTTCTAGGAAAGATGCATCGGTTCCATCCGAGGGGTCTCAAAATCATGTAAAACCCTAGCGTTGCCGATTTTTAAGTTAATTAAACTACACTGTATATATGAAAATAAATGTTTGAAGTAAAAGTTTTTTAATACAGAATATGATATTTATCTAACATTCAAGATCTATCTCATTATTTAAATGATATAGAAATGAAGCAAAAGTAGGATAACATTTGTTTGGGAATGCATGAATATAGATGAATATTGTATAACTTAAGCATAAGTGTTCCATCAAATACTTTTGGAACATTGGAATACTTTACATGTTAATATATAGACTGTTGTTGATCCCTACTCAGGGATCAATTGATATTGGTTAGTTCCAAGTAAATTTTGCAAATAAAGCGTCCCTGCTGTAAATTTATCTGCTCATAAAGGATGTCAATTAACATGAAGACGTTTGACATTTATAGTCATACCTTAACTTGTGTCAGAATGGTTTTAAGTCACCCAAGCTAATGTATGCATGTGTTACTTTGATGAGGGTGCTATTGTAAACCCCACAATGAAAGCAAAGTTGTATGTTAGAAATGGGTTTTACATGTTTTAGTTCCTTCACATGTAACTTTCAATTTATTTCATGTACTTTTATTTACATGAAAATATTTCAGTGATGAGTCAATTTTTTTTTTCGATGGATTGAGTTTATTCCAAATAAAAGACAGGAATCTGCTTCAATTACTATAATTCAACATGAAACAAATACTCCTAATTCTTTTTTATTTGGAAAAATCTCAACCCATCGAAAACAAATTTTACCAACACTGACGAGGGTTAAATACCCGAAACATGCATGTCTGGTCCATGCTGTAAATGTATCTGCTTTTAAATAATGCTAATGAATTTGAAGACGTTTAACATTTGTGTCACCTGGTGAGTGTCACTGCTGGTGGAACACAAACAAGAAATCTGATCTGATAAATGATTATTTTTTTTTTGTAGTCTAGATGCAATGATCGCCTGGTTTAGACACAGGACATCATTATAACTATGATCAGTATACAAAGGGCCCTGTCAGATAAAGGGCCCGTCCGTAGAATTTGAATGAATATAGATAATAGTTTGTCGCTTTTGAGAAAAAAGAAAGATTCGTTGAAATTCAAAGGAATGAGTGTCGTTTTGAACACAGGTATCTCAGAAAGTTTCTTCAAAATTATTATGACTCATTCATTGTCTTCTAGAAAAGATACATCGGTTCCACCCGAGGGGTCTCAAAATCATGTAAAACCCAAGAGTTGCCGATTTTTAAGTTAATTAAATTACACTGTATATATGAAAATTAATGTTTGAAATGAAAGTTTTTCCATATAGAATATGATATTTATAACATTCAAGATCTATCTCATTATTTAATGATATAGAAATGAAGCAAAAGTAGGATAACATTTGTTTGGGAATGCGAATATAGATGGAATTGTAACATAAGCATAAGTTCCATCAAATACTTTTGGAACATTGGAATTCTTTACATATTAATAATAGACTGCTGTTGATCCCTACTCAGTGATGTTGTTGGTCCCTACTCAGGGATCAATTGATGTTGATTAGTTCCAAGTAAATTTCGCAAAAAAGTGTCCCTGCTGTAAATTTATCTGCTCATAAAGAATGCAAATGAATATGAAGACGTTTGACATTGATAGTCATACCTTAACTTGTGTCATAATGATTTTAAGTCACCCAAGCTAATGTATGCATGTGTTACTTTGATGAGGGCGCTATTGTAAACCCCACAATGAAAGCAAAGTTGTATGATAGAAATGGGTTTAACATGTTTTAGTTTCTTTACATGTAACTTTAAATTTAGTTCATGTTCTTTTATTTACATGTAAATATTTCAGTGATGAGTCAAATTTTTTTTTCGATGGATTGAGTTTATTCCAAATAAAAGACAGGAATCTGTTTCAATGACTATAATTCGACTTGAAACAAATACTCCATATTCTTTTTTATTTGGAAAAAACTCAACCAATCGAAAACAAATTTTACGATCACTGACGAGGGTTAAATACCCGAAACATGCATGTCTGGTCCATGCTGTAAATGTATCTGAAGACGTTTAACATTTGTGTCACATGGTGAGTGTCACTGCTGGTGGATCAGAAACAAGAAATCTGATCTGATAAATGAATTTTTTTTGTAGTCCAGATGCAATGATCGCCTGGTTTAGACAAAGGACATCATTATAACTATGATCATTATACAAAGGGCCCTGTCAGATAAAGGGCCCGTCTGTGGAATTTAAATGAATATAGATAATAGTTTGTCGCTTTTGAGAAAATAAGATTCGTTGAAATTAATGGAATGAGTGTCGTTTTTGAATACAGGTATCTCAGAAAGTTTCTTCAAAATTATTATGACTCATTCATTGTCTTCTAGAAAAGATACATCGGTTCCACCCGAGGGGTCTGAAAATCATGTAAACCCAAGAGTTGTGGATTTTTAAGTAAATTAAATTACCCTGTATGTATGAAAATTAATGTTTGAGATGAAAGTTTTTTCCATATAGAATATGATATTTATCTATCATTCAAGATCTATCTCATTATTTTAATGATATAGAAATGAAGCAAAGTAGGATAACCATTGGTAGGGGATGCATGAATATAGATGAATATTGTATAACATAAGCGTAATTGTTCCATCAAATACTTTTGGAACATTGGAATTCCTTACATGTTAATATATAGACTGTTGTTGATCCCTACTCAGGGATCAATTGATGTTGGTTAGTTCCAAGTAAATTCGGAATAGTGTCCCTGCTGTAAATTTATCAGCTCATAAAGGATGTCAATGAACATGAAGACGTTTGACATTTAGTCATACCTTAACTTGTGTCAGAATGGTTTTAAGTCACCCAAGCTAATGTATGCATGTGTTACTTTGATGAGGGCGCTATTGTAAACCCCACGATGAAAGCAAAGTTGTATGATAGAAATGGGTTTAACATGTTTTAGTTTCTTTACATGTAACTTTCAATTTATTTCATGTACTTTTATTTACATGTAAATATTTCAGTGATGAGTCAAAATTTTTTTTTCGATGGATCGAGTTTATTCCAAATAAAAGACAGGAATCTGTTTCAATGACTATAATTCGACTTGAAACAAATACTCCTAATTCTTTTTTATTTGGAAAAAACTCAACCCATCGAAAACAAATTTTACGATCACTGACGAGGGTTAAATACCCGAAACATGCATGTCTCGTCCATGCTGTAAATGTATCTGCTTTTAAATTATGCTAATGAATTTGAAGACTTTAACATTTGTGTCACCTGGTGAGTGTCACTGCTGGTGGAACACAAACAAGAAATCTGATCTGATAAATGATTATTTTTTTTTGTAGTCTAGATGCAATGATCGCCAGGTTTAGACACAGGACATCATTATAACTATGATCAGTATACAAAGAGCCCTGTCAGAAAAAGGGCCCATCCGTAGAATTTGAATGAATATAGATAATAGCTTGTCGCTTTTGAGGAAAAAACATTGGTTGAAATTCAATGGAATGAGTGTCGTTTTTGAACACAGGTATCTCAGAAAGTTTCTTCAAGATTATTATGACTCATTCATTGTCTTCTAGAAAAGATACATCGGTTCCACCCGATGGGTCTCAAAATCATGTAAAACCCGACAATTGCCGATTTTTAAGTTAATTAAATTACACTGTATATATGAAAATTAATAGTTGAAATGAAAGTTTTTCCATATAGAATATGATATTTATCTAACATTCAAGATCTATCTCATTATTTCAATGATATAGAAATGAAGCAAAAGAAGGATAACATTTGTTTGGGAATGCATGGATATAGATGGATATTGTATTACATAAGCATATGTGTTCCATCAAATACTTTTGGAACATTGGAATTCTTTACATGTTAATATATAGACTGTTGTTGATCCCTACTCAGGGATGTTGTTGGTCCCTACTCAGGGATCAATTGATGTTGGTTAGTTCCAAGTAAATTTCGCAAATAAAGTGTCCCTGCTGTAAATTTATCTGCTCATAAAGAACGCAAATGAATATGAAGACGTTTGACATTGATAGTCATACTTTAACTTGTGTCAGAATGGTTTTAAGTCACACAAGCTAATGTATGCATGTGTTACTTTGATGAGGGCGCTATTGTAAACCCCACAATGAAAGCAAAGCTGTATGATAGAAATGGGTTTAACATGTTTTAGTTTCTTTACATGTAACTTTCAATTTATTTCATGTTCTTTTATTTACATGTAAATATTTCAGTGATGAGTCAATTTTTTTTTTCGATGGATCGAGTTTATTCCAAATAAAAGACAGGAATCTGTTTCAATTATTATAATTCGACATGAAACAAATACTCCTAATTCTTTTTTATTTGGAAAAAACTCAACCCATCGAAAACAAATTTTACGATCACTGACGAGGGTTAAATACCCGAACATGCATGTCTGGTCCATGCTGTAAATGTATCTGCTTTTAAATTATGCTAATGATTTGAAGACGTTTAACATTTGTGTCACCTGGTGAGTGTCACTGCTGGTGGAAAACAAACAAGAATCTGATCTGATAAATGATTATTTTTTTGGTAGTCTAGATGCAATGATCGCGTGGTTAGACAAAGGACATCATATAACGATCATTATACAAAGGGCCCTGTCAGAAAAGGGCCCATCCGAAAATTTGAATGAATATAGATAATAGTTTGTCGCTTTTGAGAAAAAAGATTCGTTGAAATTCAATGGAATGAGTGTCGTTTTGAACAAGGTATCTCAGAAAGTTCTTCAAAATTATTATGATCATTCATTGTCTTCTAGAAAGATACATCGGTTCCACCCGAGGGGTCTCAAAATCATGTAAAACCCAAGAGTTGCCGATTTTTAAGTTAATTAAATTACACTGTATATATGAAAATTAATGTTTGAAATGAAAGTTTTTCCATAGAATATGATTTATCTAACATTCAAGATCTATCTCATTATTTAAATGATATAGAAATGAAGCAAAGTAGGATAACATAGTTTGGGAATGCATGAATATAGATGGATATTGTATAACATAAGCATAAGCGTCCATCAAATACTTTGGAACATTGGAATTCTTTACATATTAATATTAATATACTGCTGTTGATCCCTCTCAGTGATGTTGTTGGTCCCTACTCAGGATCAATCGAGTTGATTAGTTCAAGTAATTTCGCAAATAAACTGTCCAGCTGTAAATTTATCTGCTCATAAAAGAATGCAATGAATATGAAGACGTTTGACATTGATAGTCATACCTTAACTTGTGTCATAATGATTTTAAGTCACCCAAGCTAATGTATGCATGTGTTACTTTGATGACGGCGCTATTGTAAACCCCACAATGAAAGCAAAGTTTGTATGATAGAAATGGGTTTAACATGTTTAGTTTCTTTACATGTAACTTTAAATTTATTTCATGTTCTTTTATTTACATGTAAATATTTCAGTGATGAGTCAATTTTTTTTTTTTTTCGATGGATTGAGTTTTATTCCAAATAAAAGACAGGAATCTGTTTCAATGACTATAATTCGACTTGAAAACACAATACTCCATATTCTTTTTTATTTGGAAAAACTCAACCCATCGAAACAAATTTTACGATCTCTGACGAGGGTTAAATACCC